>OX421404.1:17173937-18501528 GCA_949126875.1 Lochmaea capreae | reverse complement strand
ATAATTTCCGCTTCGTCTGATGCTCAACAGTAGCATACAACAGGATACCGTCTGACAATCGTGGAGACTGCAACTCAACCGTTGGGCCCGTCTGAAAGTAGAAAATATCTTGTAAATATTTATATTTTTTGAGACTGGTGTATCGTTTTGTGGTTAATTTTATTATTCCCAGAATATGTTGCTTTTTAAGTTCATTTAGTGTGTGCGTAATTGGTGTTTCAAATGTAAAGTCAGATTGTTACGCCTCTATTTATATCCATTTTGTTAGTTCTATGGTTTTCTTTTTCAAGCTTATGCTTAGTTCTATGGACCTATTAAAACAAACTTAATAATTAATATGACATATGAAAAATATAATGCTGGTATTTTTGCATGTTATATTTAAACTGGTGTATCGTTTTGTGGTGAATTTTATTATCTCCACACTGTTGCCTGCAACTCCAAAATTAGTTGATTACGTTACTTTCCCTAAATTTAATGCATATATATAGTGGTATATCAAATGTCGAATCGAATTGTTTATTTAAAACGCGTATTTAGTACGCGTCATAAATTGTCATATGTCAAGATTTTTGATGCAAACAATCAATTTTGGCTATTCTATTTACAAGTGTTTTAGAAATAAATTTGCTGTATTATTGTATTAATACTATATAACGATTAAAAAGGTATGAAAATGATATATTTATTATTACTTAACTAATATAACACAATATTATAAAAGTTTGTTTGCATCCAAAAATTTGACATATGGCAATTGTGACGTTTTTACTAATTGGTATTTTCTCCTCGATTAGAGATTTATCTATAACCTTGGCTCTAGCCACAGAACTGGCGTTTAGTTCTATGGCTCTAGCCAAAACGCTAGTGCTTATAGTTCTATCGTCCTAACAAAAACAAACGTATCTTTTGTATAATCTGTATCTTCCTTATGGTGTATTCATTATTCTTTTCGTTAATTATTTTCGAATTTATTCGTTAATATCAGCTATAGGGACCAGAATTCAAAAAACTTAATTGTTCTTGATAACGGTAGCTAGAACGCTACCAAAACGTTGAATTGAAAAAAATTGTGTTTTAATTTCCCAAAATAATTAACAGAAAAGAAAAGAAACTTAACTAATATGACACTGACAATCTCTTGCTAATGTTTTTGTATGTTTTGAAACAATTTTATTTTCTCACATTATGCTACAGAATAAATATTTATTAATACAAACTAGCCGCACATATTTGAATAAATTACATATCCATTCAATTGATTATATTAACGCTAATGCAAACGAAAACAAGTATAGTTAAAGCTTAAAGTGGTCTAAGCTGATTCTTCGACTCTTTTTTTTCTTCAAGTCACACACTACATAGTGCCGGTTTCCCAAGAAATCAAGAAATATTTTTTCTGCATAATCCAGATATGTTACGCCCACTACCGACTGTCCGACTGTCAAGATTTGAAAAAGAACATTTTCTCACTATTACATATCGAACATTCTGAACATCGAACACTACTTTATACATTACGATTAACAAGAAGTAGGTGGCTATGACTTCATTAAGAATACAAAATAAATACGGTGGTCATGTTTTCAATCAGGATTTGCTCAATGCTTAACTAATACCGTTATTTATTGGAAAGACCACTAATTTTCAAAAACGATATAATCGTGATCTCTCCAAGTCTAAAAACTACTGTATAAAGAAATTATATATTTTTATTTATTTTATAATACGAATAATGCAATAATTAAATTATATAATTGTCATTTCAAACATACAATTCTACGCGCCATTTATATAAGGCTGATCTCATTGGTATAATGCAGTGTGACGTACTAGCCCCTACACGCCTATCGAACTTAATGCGATGTATATAGTCAAATGCAGTCTTATCATGTGGGTCATACGATTCAACAAAGACATACTCACAGTATTTGTTTTCTTTTATTGCGTTTAATCATAACTTCCAAATAAAATCCGTAAGATGAATAAGACAGACTTATGCAATTTTGACAGGAGAAAAAAGGATACGTATATAGTTTTCAGCGATTCTAAAAAGTTTTTCACCGTCTAAGTTTTTATTTAAATATGTCAGTTTTGTGACTTTGGCAATTCAAAGTGACAATATGAATAATAAGAAGCAATTTTCCGGTTTTTTGCATCCTCAAGCAAAAAAAGTGTTACTTAATCTGATAGATTATTCCGAGAATAAAAGAAAAAGTGGAAATTCGTCAACCAGTGTACAGGAAACAGTAGCGAAAGCACTAGGAATTAGTTTAAGGACTGCGCAGAAAATTGTGCATGAAAAAAAGTGAAATATAATACCGAGGAATACTAAAAAATGCAAACGAAGAAAGCCAAAGACTGAGGATTTGCGGGAATTATTAAAATGGAAGTTCGAGATGTTATTTATAATTTATATAGAACAAAAACCAATATAACTCTTCCAGTTTTAAAAGAAGCTTTAAATATTATAGGTGTTTTGGAAATCGGAATTACATCATTATCAAAATCAATAAAAAAGTTGGGGTTTCGCTATAAAAAATAATGTAACCGAAGATTTTTATGTGAGCAGCCACAAATAGTGAGTCAGCGTGTTCAGTTTTTAAAAAGATATACGGAAAATGACAAATCAGAATTTAAAAAAGTGGTAATTTTGGACGAAACGAAACGAAATTTCCATTTTTTCAATCGAATTTTTGCAAAACGTGGTACGTGTATGTTAATTAAAATAATAAAACCATCAATCTTTTCTCTGGGTATATCTGTAGTCTCACATTTTGGTAACCTCTGTGTTTTCTGATTTGATACATATGGTTAGTGACCTTTGAAAACGCACGATAAGAGCGCTTTTGACTATACCTGTGATTCCGTGTATGACAAAACAAAAGTCAAGTAAATTTAAGGTTATGCTTCATTGCATTTGTTTGCTGTACACCAAGTTTTTGGAAAGTATTCAAAGTACAACATAGAAACGGCAACAATAACCTTAAAAACAAACGAATAATGACCAAAACAAATAGGATGCACGGCCAAAGACGACTAAGGCTACATTCGTAATCAATTCGCTGGCCAAGTGGCACTTTGGCACGCAAGCTAAGCAAATCTATTTCAGTGTCATCGTTCACAACGCAATTTGGCGTCAGAGTTGAAGTTGAAGTCTTCAAAATGTCTTGCAAGCTGCAAACTTTCACTTTGTGCCGGCTACGAGACATGCGCATTAATTTTTGTTATTTGTTTTTTGATATATGAGACGTCTGTCTGATAGTTTGACATTTTCGTCGAATTGATCATCATTTCATCATTAAATTGATATTCCGCGATGTCCATCACTACTAAACTCCAGTATATACTGCTATAAAAAATACAATTCCAAATTATATATTATAACCTCAGACTGAACTAAATACAGACAGAATCATGCTTCGACCATATGCTGGAGGAATCCTGACAATTATTTAGGTACGAGCGCGCTTGCGTTAAAGTCGAGTGTGAAGTTATTGTGAATGGCAAATTTCGTGTCGACTTGCGTGCCAAAGTGCCACTTGGCCAGCGAATTCATTACGAATGTAGCCCAAGGTCACAGATCACAGAAATAGAAGTCAGTCACGCTGAGAGTGCTTCTGTGAACAAATGTCACATTCAACACCAACAGTGTTACCGCACTAAAATAGTCAAACTTGTTCTCGAGATAGAAGAAGAATACAAACAAAATATAATCATTCCAACAGATTACTTCGTTGTGAAATGACATTTTTATCATTAGTTTTATTGTAGGGAAAAACAGATCAGATAATATACAAAAGCCATTTTTTTATTGGTTAGCACGTCATAGCACTTGTTTCGGATATTTTTCAGTTTTAAATTAATATGTTGACTTCAAAACGCCAGGAAATCTGTTTAATACGATTTTGACACAAGATATTTTCTGCACACTGAGCCAACATCACTATCCGTTGATTGAAATGTATTTAAAAGGATTCCATCTCTTAGTGGTCTGCTCCATTGCTAGACCAACGAATAAGGAACGATCAAACAATATTCTGTTCAAAAACAAAATATTTCTCGCTGTCAATTTTGGATATACAAATACCGAAATCTTGAGATATTTACTTTTTTATAGTGTTTCTTATGTGAATATAACGACAATAAAATAAAGCAATGTAGTCAGATTTATTTTCTAAAATTGTCAGGATCACTGTACAAATGTTCCCCTTACTTCAGTAAACCGTTAGTTTAGAAAGCTAGTTTGGAAATATAAAAAAAATACCCAATATGAATTTGTTAATAAGCATTAAAATAAGACGCTTGAAATTGCTGGAAGAAGAAAAATTAATTAAAATCACTTTATGTATGCTACTATTTTTTAAAAATTTTTCAATAGCTGGCAACGTAGCAGCAGGTGGATTGGAAATCGAATAGTCCAACTCCAGTAATTGGCATAATATAACGAAGTAACTGGTCAGTTATTAACGCGGTCCACTTTTTCATAAAAATTTTAACGACTTAAAGAAGTTGGGGTTACTTACCATTAATTTGATCCAGGGGCGTGTGCGAATTGTGTTGTAGAAAAATATTATTAATATAATATCTATTTGTTGGTTGAGTGAGTTAATTTTAATCTACTAGGTATATTAAATTCAATGAAAAACATTATTTCACGATATTCGAATTTGCAAAAAAAAATTATATGCACGCCATAGAGCGGCATTTCTCATCAATGGGATTAAAAATATTGGTCATTACATTAACATTAGAATAACTATACACTAAAGTACAAAGTTTTATTCACTATTTTCAACAAAAAGTTTATAAATAATCACAATAAGTAGCCCTGTATGTTGTTTTTGAAATGTTTAAAGAAATCGTCACATCTGACTGATAGAGACTGATGAACTCGTTGTTAATGTAACGTCGTTTCTGTAGAAATACCCATCTCGGTGGGTAATAACAATATTTCTAAAGAAGTTATGTGAGACTTGTGGTGCTCATAGCACCAATTCGCATGTATTAATCCGGTGAGTTTTCAATGAATAATACATTTAGTGTTGTGGTTTTTTTCTTCTTCTTTAGTTGAATGTTTCTCTAACAAGATCTCTACATGATCGAAAACACTTAAGAGACTACAGATCAATGAATGTGTTTTTATGGATGTATTTTCGATTGGTAGGTATATCTTTCGATGAGTTTGGAAAATATACGCTTTTGCTCAGGTCAGTATAACGTATAGTTGGGTATAGTTGTTCGTTTACCTTAAGGTGCATTTTTATGGTGACGCTGGACGCGTCAAATGAGGTCACGTGATTCAATTTCGGCCGGAGGCCATATTACATTAATGCAGCGTCAAATATAAGAGCGTAAAGCTTCAAAGCGCTGGAAAAAACAAACAAACAAAATAAAATATATAACCTGTCAATAGTCTGTTAACCTAGAAACAGAACGTGTGTGTGTTAAATAAATGTTAATAACACTATAGAATATTTACCTCGTAGCTCATTGCATGTATAAGAACAATCAAAACAATCATTATACGGGGTTGGGATAAAGTATGGACCCAAGTAAATATCTTTTAAACGAAAAGAACGATATTTATTAAAATTTGCAGGTAAGTGCAATGGAACAAAATGCATCTGATGTACATTTTTTTTGTTAATAATATACTTCCGGTTTAACCGGAAATGCCATCAACTTCTTTAATTTAAATTGGACACCCTATATATTTTTACAGATTTTGAAAGAGCTTGTTATTTTGAATTCATACATACTGAGTTTAGTGTAAAAAAATTTGTAAAAACGAGGAATATAGCACTTTAATCAACCTCCTTTGAGTTTTTTGCATTAGAGTAAAAAACTATTTAGATAAACTAATTTATGTTGTTTGTATGCATAGTAATAAATAAACGAGTACTGTTTAGTACGGCTTTTGTTCTCCAAGTGTCAAATTCTAATTGAAGGAAATAAATTTTTCAATTTAGAATGGTTCAATTAAGTGAAAAAGAGGGTATTGAAATTTTAATGATGATCGGTTATAGTGATCGTGCTAGAACTCATGAAAAAGTGTGTCATATTTTTAATAATTTGCATCCGGAGAGAAATCCTATATCACGCTCAACAGTAACTAAAACATTACAACGTTTTAATACAACTGGGATGGTAAAAAATTTGCTAAAACCTGAAAGACCGCGGACTGCAACGAATGAAACTGTTAAACAAAATATTGCAATCGATTTAGAAGAATCACCTCAAACTTCCACCACAAATTTGGCACTAAACCATGGTATCAGTCGACGTTCTGTAGGAAAGATATTAAAAAGTGAAAAGTATCATCCGTATAAGGTACAGTTGGTTCAAGAATTGTCAGACGATGATTTTGACCGACGGCTGGAATTTTGCGAACGGCTAATGGACATCTGTAATGTCGACGACAATTTTGCTTCTCACATAGTTTTTTCCGATGAGGCAACTTTTTGTTTAAATGGAACAGTTAATCGCCATAACTCAAGGTATCGGTCAAATGATAATCCTCATTGGATTCATGAAGCACATACCCAGCATCCACAGAAGTTAAATGTTTGGATGGGAATTGTCGAAAATAGGCTTATAGGCCCATTTTTTATCGACGGAAACTTGAATGGTGACAAGTATTTGTATCTACTAAATAACGAAATTATTCCTGCACTTCAACAGAATGAGCAATTACCACAAAATGTTTGGTTTCAACAAGATGGAGCACCTCCCCACTATGATAGACGGGTTAGGGATTTTCTGGATGCGAATTTTCCAAATCGATGGATTGGACGTAGAGGATTCATAGAGTGCTCGTTCTCCGGATCTTAGCCCGATAGATTTTTTTCTTTGGGGTTATTTAAAATCACGTGTTTACGTTAGACGACCAACAAACTTACAGGAATTGAGACAAAGAATTATTGATGAATGTGAACTAATACGTGAAGAAATCTTGGAAAGAGTGACTCAAGAATTTGTTAATAGAATGGCATATTGTCAGCAAGTAAACGGCGAGCATTTTGAACATTTGAAGTAATTTTGTTTCTCATTATTCTAAAATAATGAAATGTACACCTATTGTACAACTAACAGTGAGTTATTCCTCGTTATTACAAATTTTTTTACACTTAACTCAGTATGTATGAATTCAAAATACAAGCTCTTTCAAAATATGTAAAAATATATAGGGTGTCCCATTTAAATTGAAGAAGTTGATGGCATTTCCGGTTAAACCGGAAGTATATTATCAACAAAAAAATGTACATCAGATGCATTTTGTTCCATTGCTGCACTTACCTGCAAATTTTCATAAATATCGTTCTTTTCGTTTAAAAGATATTTACTTGGTTCCATACTTTATCCCAACCCCGTACTATACCTACCGATATAAAAAGCTGAACAATGTTCTTAAAACCTGATAAATATTTATTTAAGTGATTGAAAAATGTAAATATCAACCGCTCTACAAAAGTTCACAGATATCGGATATATCGGACAACTGAAAAGTGAGAAACATACCAAGAAGTGGACGACCAAGGGCTACTAACAAGATCGTTATCTAACTGTCTATACTCGTAGACAACCCCTGAGTACTTATCGGACCATACAACAGCGTCTTTTGAATACCTTTTGAGAGGAGTTCCATTAACACAAACTCATAGGTATGCATGCTCGAGTAGCATGGTCTAATGAACCTGTGAATCGGAAAGCTGGAGGGTGATCCGCATCTTTCACAGATGAGTTATTAAAGTTTGTTTCATGCTTCTATTGGACCAACTTTCTTCTTTTTAGAGGTGAATACTTAAGAGTAGTCGAATACGCTTTGGACCTCCATGGTATCCCGCATTTGCCAGTGCCCCTTCGATCGCCCTACCTCAATGTCCATTTCCATGAACCATACTGTTGATAACACTGAAATAATTAATACTTCAGCAATGCTCCCACTATTCCAACGACTTGGTATCGTAGACTAGTTATGACGTTCATTGGGATTTATGTTGTATTGGATATACGTATCAGTACGTATGAGTATTTAAATATAGTTTCCGAGCTCTTCCTATTTGACACAATTTCCGTATCAATCGATGAGAATTAACTCGCAAGGATTCCGATATAGAATATTTAATTTTTTATTGTTTTTTTTGCTACACTTAAATACACGTATTAATTGCCGTGAAATACTTCATTATATGGGTTATTATTTACTGTAAATTCTTGGCGAGGTAATAAATCAGATTAATTACACATATACGACATTTATAACAATATAAATGTAAATAATTGGCCTTACCGTCGTGAGTATTGTCACTTTAAGTGGGAATAAGGAATGTGCCAATTTTTTTTATATATTCAATACATTACTATCTTTATAGTATAGCCCAATATGTAAATGTTAAAATTATTTTAATTAAAAGGAAAATAAGCATTTCAAACGGAATATTTTCTTAAGTTATTCAAACGTCTCTATATATGCCTATATTTCCAGTATTAGCCATGGAAGTCACTCGGAAACCAGTATGTTGGAACGTTCTAGATAGGGAACACCAAAATGGAGGTCGAACCAAGGGCACCTCCATACAAAGAGTTTACTGAACAAGGTTGACAAGAGGAAGTCTCAACCAGGCTATTGAAATTGAGTAAGAGACATTTGATGACAGCATCGACCTGGTGACTGGAAACATCTGCACAAAATGGGCAGAGTTAGTGAACCTATATGCAGGAAATGTGAACTTTATGATGAAACACCTACTCACATACTCTGCTTCTGCGAGAACTTACATTGACTCAGGCGGAAACACTTTGGAGAGAAAACTATACAACCATCACAACTACTGAAAATCCCTCCAGGCAAACTAGTGGCCTACATAGAAGACACAAAGCTTCTGGAATGGAAGTAGATAACATGGGAAATGGTACAAAGATCCAGATCAAGTGCCTGGGCTGTTGAGCACAACCCAATCGAATGAATGAGCATGTTGGACTAGTAGGATAACTCAAGGCAGCTCCGTTAAAGTTTTGTCCAACGGATCAGATGACCTTGACCTTATATGACGTGCCACCAAATTTTCAACGCTCGCTTGACACTAACCGGGCAGAGCCACACTGAAATTGTTTCTAAGCTTTTGTAAATCAGGAAATTATTATATCATGCTTTTGAAGTCCGTAAACAATAGATAATGTGTTTCAATATATTTTTCAATAGACAATGACTGTTCAACTGATAAGAAACAACTACTTCTCGTGCTATATGTCCCGATAGATATTGAATTACACTTCTAAGGTGAACAGGGTTGGTATATCTACAAGATATAACCAACCATTCTGGCTTGCAATTAGAAGGGAGAATATCACTTGTAGATGCGTATTTGTGCCTCATCAGTACAAGGTAGACATTCTCCGTCCAAGGGCTCTGAGAGCATAATCCTGGGCTGAAGACGACACTGAAATCATACACTATAAAAACCGTTTTCCATGACTTCTGTCTTTAATAACGCAGAAATAAGAAAAATTAAATAAACGAAATAAAATACGTTGAAGGTAACCACAATAGTTGTGGAAACCAGCTGAGAAATGTCAAAGTTTTACCTGATGATACAATTTTAAACGCGGCAACAGTGTGCACTTTTGCCAAAATATAAAATTTTATTAATGAGCTGATACTGCCGTTAGCTTGCATTTCATGTTTAATTATCCAACGAATTATATTTCGTTTGAAATTAATTACAAAATGTTTTTTTAAATATATATTTATATTTTTTAATAACATGCGACCTTGAAGCTTGAAGCTTACACCTTCAAATAGTGTGATGACATTTTCTCAAAAACACATCTTTAACTTTAACAATGGGGGCTAAAGATGAAGTTGGCCACTTTTTGATTTAGATGTTTTATGAATCTATATCCAGTTACAAAAAGGCCATTCGAATTTGAAGTTTGAAGAGCTGTCAAAGTCTATAATATAATGAGTGTTTTGGTTTTGTTTACAGTTGCTTGACGTTTCAATATTATAAAAAAATTGTGTTAAAATTATTTTAGTTTAGTTTAGTTAGTTTTTCTCCACAATTTTTCAAGTTGGTCAGTATTATATACATCTTGTTTTGTATCATACTGCACGGACACAACAGTTACAACGCCTGGTAAAAAGTTTGTAACTGTGCCTGCAGTAACAGTTAAAAGGAAATTATGGTTTGAGGCTGCTAGAAGAAAATAAAAACAGACTACAACTAGTTACTATTGCTGTGAAGATCATTTTGATGTAAGTAATTGTATAGGTACGTGTGAATATTTAATTCAAGAAAAATATCTAGCACTAACAAAAATTAAAACTAACTGTACCTAAATACGTTAAAGAAAACTTATAATATCTTCTATAAGTTCCTTGTGGCATTACTTGTTATTTTTTCTTATTTTCTTGGGAATGAAACCACAATATGTTTTTTATTTTTTATTTCAACGTTTCGGTTGTTAATCGATACACACTTCAATACACAAAATCACCAAACTGAGTTATACATATTTTGAAAACAAAATAATCATACACAAAAAAGTAACAACAAACGCGTTTATATTAACAAAATTTCCAAAATAAGCAAGAAAAAAGCGCTATCCCAATAAAAACCGTTCCTGGAACGTGCACTTCACTGGATTCCATTTCTAGTGGACTACATATCGTTAGAATGTCATGAAATAAAATATTTTATTTCTCATTTTACCAGAGGTGTGATCTACTATGAATGGACCTTAATAAAATTTGACAACAAAGTTTTGTAGTCTTAAACTTCAAAATATTATTGATTGTCTAGTTGTCAAATTTTTTTCGTTGTGTCAGATAGGGACCAAAAAATTTTTCATTAATTCATTATTAGTTAATCTTGACAACGGTAGCTGGAACGCTACCGAAACGTTGAAATAAAAAATAAAAAACATATTGTGGTTTCATTCCCAAGAAAATAAAAAAAAAAAACTTATAATGATACCGGTAAAATTTATAAAATAATGTAATAGCCGTAAAAATAAATCGGAAGTAAAAAACAATTCACTATAACAGCAATATGTCATAAGCATAACCTATAAGTACTTCATCACATCAGTCGAGTGCTGGTCCTATGTGAACCCTTAGGACCGCTTTTATAGGTTGCAGTTATCTGTGACCTTGACATAACTTCTACTTTGACCTACGGATGAGTTGTATGGGTAGAGGTTAACCCGAAAATGTATACGTTAACTTACTAATGGATGAGGTGCCAGATAACTTGAAGATTTGACATTTGAAAGCATTATATATGATTATTATGGGTTTATAATTCTTCATCCTTTCATTTCTATCTACGATTTTGATAAAATGTTTGAGGACATTAAAGATGTATTTCAGGGGATGATTACAGATGACGAGGATGATATTATTGAAATGCGCCCCGTCGAAATAGGATATTCAGAGAAAGGCCTGAACTTATAGGTACACTTATGGTCAGATGATGATGATGTATCAGCTCGCGCGATTTCTCAGTTGTATTGGTGCAATTGACTGTGCAAATGTCCAAATTCAATCACCTGGTATGTCAAACAAGTTATTCAGTACAATACATTGCAAAAATAATAAATGGATTGTTTATTTCTGATTGCCATTGTCCAACTTATTTTGTATGTTAGGGAGAGAAAATGCTGAGCTATTCAGGAATAGAAAAGGTTATTTCTCATTAAATGTACAAAAAATTTCTGATGGAAATATGAAAATAAGAGACATTGTCTGTAGATGGCCTGGGTCTGCAGCAGATTCGACAATTTTTGATAACTCAAGGCTAATAAACTTTAATGTGACTATTCTCATCAATTGACAGCTTACATCAAGATGTGAGTTAACTCGAAGATTTAACAGTAACCTATAAAAGCGGCCCTTAAGTGGCTAACTTCTCTTTTAGTGTATGTACGTCACAGCGTGAATGGCGGAATATTTAAATAATCAAAAAACTGGATTTTCAAATCGACATAAAAACCTTGTGAGAATAAAAATATTAAAAATAATTGATTTCCCATTATGATCAAGTTGTTTAAGGGTTGAAATGAAAAAAACTATTATCAAGTTATTTAAGAATGCGACTAGAAGTAGTAGGTAATATTTCAACTACCCACCGTTGCTATTAAGTTTATTGGGAACGTGCTAAGCTTCCATTAACATTGAAAACATCACGAAGATCAGAGAAGGCGCTCGTGTGCTTCGTTATAATGAATTCCTGCCATTACGACGTTTATTTTTTTAACTTTTTTTTTAATTATTCCTCTTTAGTTTACTGATACACTATAATAATAAACTTAATGATGTGTAACATCCCACGATATAGTATTTAAGAAAACAGAAAAAACTTCTTTACTCAAGAAAAAATATCGTAAAATAAGATAAGAAAATTATGATGTTATTTTTAAAACTAGACGAAAGGTTTTTAGAATGCTACAATTCCTAGAATTTTAATTGCAAAGCTGAAGATGCGTTTATAGGTTATTTCCCGTCAGTGGTAGACGCAAAAATTTAATAATAAATCCAGTTTTTGCGATTAATGAAAATGGATAATTTTTATAATGGGGCGATAATTTACCTACTACGAGTTCATTAGTAGCATTAAAATAAGCCGCTTGAAATTGCTGGAAAAAGAAAAATTAATTAAAACCACTTTATGTATGCCACTCTTTGTAAGAAAATTTTGAATAGCTGGCAACGTAGCAGCAGGTGGATTGTAAATCGAATAGTCCAACTCCAGTAATTGGCATAGAACCAACCGTGGTGTATATAAAATTTTTTCCACTATTAGCCAAATTTAAGACAAAAAATTAAAAATGTCTTTTACAAATTAACTAGCACATAAATGTAAATTCGATTTTCCACTAATAGAACAGAAATTAAGTAGTCTGAAGCAGATTGACATTTTCACTATGTAGTAAAGCTTATTTTAAAACAACGTTTGTAATTATTGTGTTTGCGCGATCTCCAGTTTCCATCAGCAGAAGATTTTCAAATTCCACTGGTAATAATGTTAAATGTAAAAACATTCCTCGATCCATGTTTTTCTGCAATCAACGTCAATTAAACAACACATCGGTACAAATCGGTACAAATCGGTACAAATCGGTAGGGAGCGCCCTAATCGCTCAAGCTGATTTCTCCCTAGGCGCTTAACCCGTCATCTGACTGACAAGTACACTGTCTGTTTTCGCCATAGAGATAATAAACATAGAGTAGGCAACCTACAGTCGGAAGCGTCCACGCAATAAAAAGAGATGACGAATGAAATTGGTGATGCTGTCTCTCACTAACATCGCGAGAGAAAGCAATACCAAACTGGTTGTACATCTCTTTCTAATGGTTGGACGAATACGCTTACACGAGCCCCTAGGCTCGCCTACGGCTCTGCACGCAAACGTCACCCTGCGTGAATAATGGCTATCATGAATTGCTCGTTTAATAATATACTATTGTCCACGACCACTTAATAATAAGTCAATATTTTACCTCTTACAAAAAGTATATGGTACCCATATATCTACTAGAGTGAATTATGAGTTCACGCTTTTGCATTTAAATAACATGCCATGACAACTCAACACTCACAACATTTCGGTACATAGGTGACTAGTAGTATTGATACTTTTCAAAACGATATTTTCTAATATTGATATTTTTAAAACACTATATTTATAACGGTACGGTGTATCGATACTTTACACAGTTTCGCCCATCTCTATATGTCACATTATTTGACTCCAAAAATTTATTAATTTTGACGTTAGAATTGTCAATAATACCAAATACCAAATTATTACTTTCTGTTCTACACTCGCATTGTTTACTTGACTTTCATTTAATAAAGAAATCAAGGGTCGTGGACAAAGTATAGTATTCTACTCGCAATTTATGGCCATTAATCACTTGGGTGACTTGCGTGAATAATGGCTATCATAAATTGCTCTTTTAATAATATACTATTATTGCACTAAAGCAATAAAGAACTAGTTTATCCACTAAACAAGGTTCAATAAAGTTTTGTTTTTTGCATGAACGTAGAAAAATATGTTTGTGTGATCTGACCTGATACTTTGTAGGAGAGATCGGTGCATTTTTTTCGGTTAAATGCAGGTATACCATATACCAAGTTCTTGATACAAACTTCTGGGACACTCTGTATTATACAGTCTGGAAAAAATATATTCGTATTTCATTCGACGGAACTTGAGTTTGATCTGAACGAAATACATCATACCTTTTCAAAATTCTCAGTATTCTTTGCTCATACTGTTGTTGAAATTAGATTGGAATTTATATTACTTATTTGTGGTCTAGATATTACGTTTACGTTAAACAATTTCATTGTTATTGTTTATTTGATTAACAACTTTAGAAATGAACTTTATGGACGTTACAAACAAATAATTTTATTATTGATATTTACATAACGCGGAGGTATTTAAGGTCACTAAATTACAACCTTGTCTGCATTTGAAATACTTTTGTATAACATCCTGTATACAACGACCGATGTTTTCTATTACATAAAACTTACCTTGATCGGCAAACCCTTTTGAGGTATCAGCCCCAATGTAATATTGGAAGAAACAGGCAAAGCCGAAGAAAAGACAAGGTCTGACCATTGGAAAGATATAGTAGGGCTTAGACAATCAAATATTCTGATGGATGGCTACAGCCCGTTGAGATCAAATGAATGCATAAGTCAAAGTAAAACTACACTAAGAGTTTGATCAGGGATCCCAACGGAACATTGCTGGTACCTGAAAAAGCTCATAATAGTGGAGGAAGAAGAATGTGGATTCTGTGGCATGGAAGAAGCAACCAACATCCACATGCTTCCGAATTGCACCGCAATTCAGAATTCTAGGACACATACACAGCTCCTAGGAGATTGAATAATGGATAATTATTTTGTTTTGTTTGATATTATGTACGGTTAACTCCGAATGACATGTTCCGTTTGCCGTTTACTGCATGGCATTTTTGGAAATGGTAGAGGGCGCCAGAGTCAATACCGTACCAAAAAACATCTGACCGCAGAGCAATAACAGCCAATCATGAGTCTTGCATACACTTTGAGTTCCTGGAATTTTATTGGTTGCTAGCTTATTTGACAGTATGTTAGGTAAGTGAGGTTAGGGAACAGAGATACCCCTTTTTAATTTTTAACAATTTTAATCTTTCTAGTTCCTACTTTGAGTTATTATTATTAGGTCATAAGTAATGTTTACAATTTGACTACTGTCATTTATGAAAAGTAAGGTTACTTATTTTGGATGGTATCGTATTGGCAATGCGCGACGCTGCGGTGAAAAAACAAACTGCTTAGTTAGATAGACGATTTTGAGGACAGGTTTTGTCAAGTTTTCCGTATGAGTTAGTTCTCCTTATATAGTCTCCGTGGTTCACTGTTTCAATTATCATAGAATTACTGTTTGTTTTGTCAAAAAATGTTATTGAATCATAGAAAAGTCACACGTATTGTTGTGATGATAATAAGCCACCCAAGTGCAGCTCTCATTAATAGTTAATCAACCAACAAGAGTATTAATAAGGGTTTTTTTCCTTGAAAGGAAACTGGAAAAGTAAATGTGACAGTTCTTCTTTTTCACTTGCCTGTACTTCATAAGGCATAAATCGAATGTATTTGTTTACAAATAAAAGGCTTGTATAATATTATCAAATTTATTTAATATGAGTACCTATGTATTTATGTTAATAAAATACAAGAAACATTAATCAATCATTCTCTATATCAATTAACAATTGATTGTTTATTATTTAATATTAAACTTGATGCAAATTGGAATAATAAAAAATCAAGATAAATTTTTTTCATTCATTAGAGTTTTCTACAACTGTAAAGACCTGCCCGAAGAAATACTATTCCCTCTTTTTGTTGATATTATAATCAAGACTCTGCTGGGCAATTCCGTTCAGTTACTAGATACCTACTTGATTTTATATTGTGATTTAAATTCGTAGGAATTTATTCCTTGAATCTTAACTATATTAATAACACGGGTCAACACCAAATTTGACTTTGACTGCAAAGCATAAGATTTCGATATTTTAGATCGTAATTAGACGAAAAAAAAATACATGGCATGAAACAGTTTGCTTTTGTGTTTAGGAGAACTTTAATAAATTGACCACATATGAAACAAAATGCATCAACATCGTATTTACACTTTCGTGACATTTTAAGTTTTTCTGGGCTTGTACAAAACACCTGATCGTTGTTTATGACTCGAGTGCCATCTAGTGGCACTGTGTAAACGTAAACACCCCACTCTCATAGCGCGGTTTTTTTGAAAGTATTAAAATTAATTAAAGCAAACTTTATATCAAAAAAAGGTATTTTATATTCGTTTTTGTGAATAATTAACCGGAAAAACCTAGTATAAACGTTAGGACAAAGAACGAAAATTTTTTTGTAGAGTTGTGTAATAATAACATGTGAATACAGATTTTAATGGACTGGCTATTACTTCACAAGTATTCAATCAAACATTTATGTAGTTTATATACTGATAGTGGTTTATTCCTACAAAAATGAAAAAATTGTCTTCAGAATTTTTAATGCAATATCTATACATAACTACTGTAACAGGTTCTTCCAGGTTCATTAAAAGTTGGTATTCAAACGATTAATGGTTGTAATACTTAGTTGCAAAGTGTTACCCAGTGGTCACCTATCCAAGAACTAACCAGGGTCGACACTGGTTCACTGTAATTATTGCATCAGAGGCGTTCCACTACAGTGCTGGGACATGCTAAATCTAACCGTAATTGATTTGACAACATCCTGAAGCTTTGCCAACCCATAAGCTGTAAATTTCCCTGGTCGTTAAGTATAAATTAAATTTACGGCTGGTAAATTTATATTTATTCTGATAAGCAGGAGAGTAACTAAAAGTAAGGTCATCGTCTTTGTATCGTAAATGAACCCTAATTACAAAACTTTTGCGTCGACTGTACAAGCTGTATTCTTTTTTTCTCAATATTTAAATACTCTTGACATTAAACGGTCAATGTCACTATATTTGTTTTTCTTAAATTCTTCCTTGGATGTGTTAACAATAATAGTTATTATAGTTTTGTGGAATAATAATAATAAAAACGATAGGTAAGTCAAAAACTAGAAGTATTATAAATAATAGAAGTTAGTTTTAGTGCTTTTTTGAAAAATATTCTTGTATGTTTGGTTGCCTATATCAAAAAATCGTTTATTAATAGAAAATTGTTCATTAATAGCGGTCATTAATAATTATTGGTTTTGTATACATTGATATAGCTCAAAAACGCACGTTTGGCGTAAAAGTAACATTAAAATTCGGATATCACTGAGACTTTTAAATGAAAGTTCTGGAAAGTTTTTTGTCTAAAGCTTGGCAAATTAATCTCGTATACTCGTATATTTGCTACGTAACAGAGGGTGACATGAAACAGCACATACAGTGTGTACATAAAGTAAAGTAACTTGCTAATATTTCGATTTCTGTTTGGTTTACAAAAAAAAGTTGAATAAAAGTATTTTCAAATAATCCAATAAGTTTCATTGGTTTGAATCTAAAATTATAAAAAATTCTTTACTTATGACAAGAAAGTAGTAGGTTTTTCTTTCATTAATATTAATTAATAAAGTTTAAGGTTTCTAGCCAAAAAAATTCCAAGCTTCCCGCCAAAATTTCAGGTTTTCCGCTAATAATGTCAGATTCTCCGATAAGAGTGTGAAGTTTCTCGTTCAAATTTTAGGTTTCCCGCCCAAATTTCATGTTTTCCGCCAAAAGTTTCAAGTTTCCCGTCGAAATTCCAGGTTTCTCGCCATAATTTGAAATTTTTGGCAGGACACCTAAAATTTGGGTTGAAAACATAAAATTTAAGCGGGAAAAATTGAAATTCTTAACGAGATACCTGAAATTTTTGGCGGAAAACTGTATTAATTGAATTTACATTTTTTGTTGAATTATATTTTACAGAAAATAACCAATTACATTGGCGCTTGAAAACTAAACCGTAAAAAATACATCCACGAGCTGTTGATGACCAACAGTAATAAACATTTATTGCTCGGCTTTCTCGAAATGTAATTGCAAGGAAACTACAAATGATTAAACGGTAAATTTGATTGGTTTCATTGGTAAAAACCTTTTTTTTTTTGTTGTGCTTCTAGACGAATTGAAAATTAATTCGAAAAACGCTTAAAGCCACTTTGTGTCTGCTAATTGCCGTTCGCTTTTTGTCGCTTCATTATCGTACCGTACAAATCATTGCACAGAAAAAGAAATAAATAGGGTAAAGTTAGAAGAATAATTATTTTAATCTGTGTTGATGAACATTAATTGTTTTTGGACTGTATAGGTGTAGGAATCTCGGAAAATTCTATTTTTGGGCTATTTTCTTTAACCTTTTCTGCTTTTGATTCACCCGGTATTTTTTCTTGGATTTGCTCGATGCTTAGGGAATTTTGTATTTCTTTTATTTCACGTTCCAATCGACTTAAACGTTTTAGAATATCGCTTACATCAATGGGATTTTCCTAAGAAATCATTGTCAAATTATTAACTTTTTCAAATTTATTTTAACCGACTTTGACCATAAACACCAGGTAGTGTTGATGTGATTCCTTTTGGCATAAAATAAAAATAAGAAATACATTCATTAACAACTGAAGAAATACGTACAAATAAATATAAACAGTAAACCTTCAGGTCAAGCTAAGCACGAAGTGTTTACTATATTACGTGTGTTTACTAAGTTCAAATAATTAACGTGTATATATAATATACAGGATGTCCCGGGGCTAATGGGAAAAAAGTTTTCTATGCAGGCCCTCGTTTTCGAGTTATAGGCCTCCAAAGTTTTAATTTTGAATTTGGTTTTTATTTTTATTTTTTGTACTAGTTATTTGATCTTTATAAAATTTACGGCATTGCTATAATGTACGTGTATGTTTATTTTGGAAAGGTAAACAGATTTACAGTAGTGCCTTGAAGCCAGGGAAATGCTACTCGGTTGGTTAGTGATCCAAACATTTTGCAGGGATGGCAATGAAATTATCGAAATTGACTTTCCCAAACGTTAAGCTAACGAAAAGGTACTCTTGTTGGAATTCGATAAAATAAGCCGTTGGGCTAATATTTACAGTTTTATTAATGCACTACGTACCAATTTACGCATTCACCATTTTTATAAGTACACAACGAGGTAAAACTAACTAATTAATACGTTGTCCAAGATTTACCTACAGTGCTACAAAAAAAATAATTTGATGATAGCAGATGATAAAAATATTAAGAACTTATGTCATGGGAATTAAAAAGGTACGCAAACAACGTAATTAGTTGCTTTTAATCAAAATTACGAACACAACATTATTAAACCATTAAGAAAACCTCAAAAAACACAAGTTATAAAACGTTAGACTGAAACTAATTCCTAAACAACAACAAAAACTAACGTTATTCTAATAAATGTTCAATATGAGCTCCTCCCACTTCCACGCACATTCTAAGTCTACATTGCAGTGTAACACAATTCTGTCTATTAAATCTTGTTTGCACAGGTGTTACGTATACCTTACTTTTGAGATAACCCCAGAGAAAGAAATCCATAGGATTAACGTCTCCTGATTGCGGTGGCCATTAAAAAGGGTCTCCACGACCAATCCATCTATTAGGAAACCTTGTGTGTAAAAACTGTCGTACATCTAAACTGAAATGGGGAGAGGCCCCATCATGCATGAACCATAAATTCCTACGAGTTTGTAGTGGCACATCATCAAACAGGTTCCATAACTCATTTTGCAAAAACTCCAAATATCTCTGACCGATCAAAGTACCGTCAATAAAGGACCCTATCAAATGATTGCCAACTATTCCTGCCCAAACACTAACCATGAATATATGCTGGTTTCTAGTTTGGATAATAATATGAGAATTAATGACTCCATTTCTGGTGAAACCGGATTCGTCCGTAAAGAGAACGTTACTAATAAATGTATTGTCTGCTTGTTGTTGTCGCAGAAACCACTGGCTGTACTCAAGTCGTGCAGGGTAATCAGCCACTGTCATACTGTGTTCTTTTTTAATGTGAAAAGGATATAACAGCTGTTCTTTTAGGACGCGATGAACAACTGATTTCGAGACGTTATGTTCTCTTGATAATTTTCGTAAACTCGTTGATTGTTCATTATTATCAACTGCATTTAACAAGTTTTGTTCAACTGCCACAGTACGTAGGTACGCTTCGTAGTGGACCTTATCCACCTTTTTTTGGCAAAAAACTTCCTAAAATTTAAGACTTTGTTTTGTATACATGGAAAATTACATTAACTTATTCATACCTGTTTCTCCTAACCTGAGATCAATACGCTCAAACATTCGTCTGTCTGGCAATGCCCTGTTTGGAAAATGTTCTGCATAAAACCTTCTGGCATCTAAACAGTTTCGAGAAGCCAGTCCATACATTAAATGCATATCTGCGTACTCAATAAAAGTGAATTCTGCCATTTTGTAACTGTTAAATTAAGGACTTATGAATTATTGACAAGTACTGACTACGAACTATTCTACACAACGTTTGACAACTAATCCTATGGTTACTTGATAAATGGTAAAAACACTTTTAAAACGTTTTTACCAACTTTCGAATTAATAAGTCGTTAATGTTTTTTATATTCTGCTATCATGAAATTATTTTTTTGTAGTACTGTTGTAGGTAAATCTGGGACATCGTATTAGTTTTACCTCGTTGTGCACTACTAAACATGGTGAATGCGTAAATTGGTACGTAGTGCATTAATAAAACTGTAAATATTAGCCAAACGGCTTATTTTATCGAATTCCAACAAGAGTACCTTTTCGTTAGCTTAATGTGTGGGGAAGTCAATTTCGATAATTTCATACAGGGTGTGCTATCCCTGCAAAATTTTTGGATCACTAACCATTGCGAGTAGTCCGTCCCTGGCTTCAAGGTACTACTGTAAATCTGTTTTCCTTTCCAAAATAAACATACACGTACATTATAGCTTTGCCGTAAATTTTATAAAGATCAAATAACTAGTACAAAAAATGGAAATAAAAACCAAATTTGAAATTAAAACTTTGGAGGCCTATAACTCGAAAACGAGGGCCTGCTTAGAAAAAGTTTATATGAAGTACTAACATTATTTTGGCTCAGATTATATGCTCCTGATTTTTTTCCCATTAGTTCCAGGACACCCTGTAATATGTAGTATGTTGAGATTATGTGTAGTTGTGTTTGTTAACGTATACTAATAAAGATATTGTTCCCCCAGAGAACTTCATAGTTTCATTTAATTTGGAAATGCTCCATCAGGACCGGGAAGGCCACCAGCTCAAGTGGAATTCCCAACATCACAGTGGCCAGATAAAAATGTAAAGTGCTGTATTTCGGTAACTATTCGTCGTGGAGACTTGCGGAGAAAAATGTAATGACTAAAGTGGCCAAAAGAAAATGCTGGAAATTATTTTCTGGTTTCCAGCTATTTAAGTTTTGTGGTATCCTGGTATAGTTATTTCGAACTTATTATTAAAATTATATCTGTTGCGTCAATGGATAGCACCATTAAGTTATCCGCTCTTAGCTCCTCGATAAGCTTCTGATAGTCAGTACTAGAGATGTTACGGAGGTGATGAACCGAAATCGGAGTTTGGGTTATCGGAGCCGGAGGTGGTCGTGGAGGTGAAGGGAGGCAGAAGCAAGATGTGTCAAGGGCAAGTCTAATAAAATAATAAAAACATTATTTATTTATCCTGTTTAATTTCAGGTCAAAAAATAATGTACTTAACAGGGCAATAAAAATAAATAACCAAGTTAATTTAAATCTTGAGAAATTGAATCAAAATCAATGAAATAAAAAAAATAAATTAAACGAAGCGACTCCAGAAGAAACAAATCAACGACTTCCGATTTAAAAGTATCGAAGCCGTAGTCGAATTAGGAGGTGTAATGTATAGTTGAGAGTAGAATTAATTTTCACCGTTTCACAATTTGTCGGCGAGATAAAGAAATCTAAAAGTAGAAGCGGAACCTGTGAAATTTACAGTCCACGTGGAGTAACCCTTCTTGTAAATTTTGCATAGACCAATCGGAAGCTACATTGCACCAATGAGAATCAATTATTGTTCGCTTGTGGGTCCAAGTGATTTATGGCTTGTTTATATTTTCGGCTTCTTAATCCTCAAAGGGACCTTTGCCGCATACTGTTTTTATAACGTGAAACAGTGCAAACTAATTCTACTCTCAACTATAAATCGGAAGTTCTGATTTTTGGAATAGCAGTCCAATCTCCGTAACATCCCTAGTCAGTACTGTCATTATGTGTCTTATGTGTCATTGACGTAAAAGCAGTCTGTGCGTTAATGCTTTGGCTTCGCTGTGTAAAATAATAATTGGGGTGGTAAAATGAAGTACAAAATTTGCAAATTCAGGTTATTATACATATTTCTGCCCAGAATTGAGATCTTTATTATACAGAGTACATAAATTAAAGTATCCTGCTAGTATTTCGATTTCAGTTAGGTTTACAAACAAAATTGTTGAATTGTTGAAATTTTTTTCAAATAATCCAGACCATCTGCATAAGTTGATTAGAAGTATACAGGGTGCACCGTTGCTACAAAATAACTTAGTAACTTATTTTTTATATAGTACACCATGTATATATTTTCAGTTTTTCATACAGTGTTTCATAATTTATTAAATAACAAATACACCCATCAAGACCGCATAATTCCAATCTCATTTTTTCTACAGTTATTGAAAAAAATAATTTACGGGAACGTTTTTATTACCAAAAGAATTAACAGGAACAAATAACTGATATTTTTTAATGAGATGTTCAAATTGTCTTCCTTCTTCTATTTGACAGTATCCAAGTCGATTATGAAAAGCAGATATGGTATTACGCAATAATTGCTGATTTGTTATTTGATGGGCTGTTAACAGTATTCTATTTCTCAGTTCATCCAGATTAATAGGTTTTGTATTGTACACAATGTTTTTCAGATATCCCCAGAAGAAATAGTCTAAAGGCGATAGATCGGGAGATCTGGCGGGCCAGTCAATTGAGCCCCTTATTCCAATCCACCTGTCTTGGAAAACTTCATTTAAGTAATTTCGAACAGCAACACTAAAGTGTGGTGATGCACCATCCTACTGAAACCAAGTGTCATTAAAATTGTTATCAACTGCATTTCTTATTGCAAGAACTATTTGATTTCTTAATAAATCTAAATACTTTGGTCCGTTCAAATTGCCTTCTACAAAGAATGGTCCGATAACATTGGTGCCCGTAATACCTGCCCAAACATTAACTTTTGAAGGTCTTCGGGTTCTATGTTCCCGCATCCACCTAGGATTAGTATCGCTCCAATATCTACAATTGTGGCGATTAACTGTACCATTTAACATAAGCGTGGCTTCATCGGAAAATACTATCTTACTTGTAAAATGATTTACTGCATCTACCTTTTGCATTATAGAGTCACAAAATTCTATTCTGCGGTCATAATCATCTTCAGATATTTGTTGTAATAGAGTTACTTTATAAGGATGAAACTTATTCTTCTTAATAATGTTACAGACGGATCCCACACTAACATCATGTTCTAATGCAGTTTTCAGAATTGATGTAAGAGGATTTTCTACAAAACTTTGCATAACCTCCAACGATTTTTCATCATTAGTTACGGTTACGGCCAGTTTTAGGGCGATTTTTAGTTGAATTCTCCAAACTGCAGTTTTGGTAACTTGGTTGCGATTTGGATAAATATCATTAAATAAGTGAGCTACCACAGTTCTTTTACGATCACCGTAACCTCTCATCATAAGAATCATTATTCTTTCCTGTTCGGTAAACATACTTAAATTTTAAAAGCAACTAATTACAATAAACGCCTTTCACTAATGACAATGAGAAATAGTTCATGACATTTAAAAACGATTAATAACAGAAAAACCTACAGTTTATTTCACGAATTTACGCCTGTTTCGGATAATCGGCAAAAACTCGACGAGCAGTGTTTAGCTTGTTCAATTCAGTAAGAAGGTCGAAAGTAAATTGCCCTAGTACCACTTCTAGACAAATGTAAAGCAATTTTATTTTTCCCATTTGTTAAGAATTCAAGAGAATTCTCAACAGATTTGCTTTGTTAAATATATTGTGCATTTTCTTCTTTAATAACATTATTTATTTCTGAATAAATTATCTTTGATGAAAAAACATCTAAAAGTTTCTCTGTATATCTATGTGAAAAAAAAGAAAGAATATACTTAGTAACCGTTGTTAGAGATGAGATGTCATTGTAATAATTTTCTACGAATTGTAAATATAATTTCGAATTTCTAAAAAAGCGTATAATTATCCATCGTACTTCAACAATAAAGTGTATAATCAACAAAGGTTTTCTGCGAGGAACCTGAGAGCAAAGGAGGAAAGAAATAAACTAATTCCTTCCCAAGCCATCGAATCCTTGCCCACTATTATTGTATTCGTATAAATAAGAGATCTGATTACCAAAAATTAATAAAAAAAGGAAAAAGGGAAAAACATGATTAAATAGAATAAAACTTCGGGTTTCTAACGCATCAAATATTGGGAGAATTTACTATCGAACCTTTCAGTACAGTTTACCATTTCATTCGATGCTTTTATTACTAATCCGAAACAGGCGTGAATTCGTGAAATAAACTTTACTACTTTTTTGACATAAACAATTTTTTAATAATTTTAAATTCAAACCAATGTAACTTTGGAATAGAGGAGTTCAGTCTAAGGTCAGTGTGTCCAACAAAAACTGGTTTTTCTGACAATAATGACAGTTAATGTCTACCATTCAAAACATAAGATTTTTGCAGGTTTTTTATCATTGCGAATATCTAAATTGCTTTATTAAAACAATGAATACACCCCCGGAGCGTGAATCTTAAAATTTAAAATGACGTTTTAGCTGAATACTCAACGCATAGGTGGCCAATATTTCTAGGAACTTTTAGAAATACTCCATTCCATTTCTGTCATTATGTCACTAGTTATGTCAGATGTCACTGGAAAAGCAATTAGAAGAATTAAGAGATACAACTAACTAGAACTAGAAAAGTCTAATTGAAAATAAACATGAACGATTAAACGAATGTCAATAAAAACAAATAAAACAGACATCTGACATAACTAGTGACAGAATAACAGAAATGAAATGGTGACATACCTAAAGTTTCTGGAATTATTGGTCATTAATGCGTTGATTATCCAGCTAAAACGTCATTTTAAATTTTGAGATTCACGCTTCGGGGGTGTATTCATTGTTTTGATAAAGCAATATAGATGTTCACAATGTTAAAAAACATGCAAATACCTTATGTTTTGAATGGTAGACATTAACTGTCATTCTTGTCAGAAAAACCACTTTTTGTTGGCTTCACTGACCTTAGACTGAACTCCTCTTATTATTAAAAGGTAGAATTATGCGGTCTTGACGGTTGTATTTATAATTTAATAGATTATGAAAAACTGAAAATATATACATGGTGTACTATTTAAAACAATATGTTAATAAGTTATTTTGCAGATGGTCTGCATTATTTGAAAAAACTTTCATTCAACATATTTTTTTGTAAACCTAACGGAAATAAAAATATTAGCAAGTTACGTTACTTTATGTACACACTGTATAAGAAAAACTAAGTTGGGTCAACATTAATATGAAGTAGATAACTTCAAATGACATTTTCTATTTTAACGTATATTTCGTACCAACGCCGAACCCTGTAGATCTCCCCTAATAAACTAAGCCAAACCGATCCTTCTTTCTTAAGGTTATGTGGTCTATGGTACAACTATGGGAATATATAATAAATAATTAAATCAGAGACGGTATGGGAAGTAAAAAATTGCGACTGAAAATTGTTCGTATCTTCCGTTATGGTTGTAATTGTCAATACTTCAAGCATATCCCGCTAATTCGATCACCTTTTAGGCATTGCTAATTCCATAATACCGAGAGTACGAAGTTTGAAAAACTTTTTTGCTGGTAGTGTCATTCATTGTCTTTTTGAAACATTTGGGACTCGTTCATATGTCAAATTTTACGCAGTTTTGCAGAAATATAAAAAGTATACTTTTTGTGTCTATTCGAAATAATCGATAAAGAGGATGACATCTATTGATGCACTTTACAACGTACATAGTAGTGGACCAAAAATATTAGTTACAGGGTGGAACTAACAATAATCATGAAAAATATGAAGGCAGGTAATTTTATAGATTATTGTACTGAATATATAAAATGTTCATTTGATATAGTAGCAACGCTGAATCTTTACCGTCAAGTCACTTATTCCTTGATATTATTAAACACATAATTCCAATGGACTTTTTCTACTCCTATACTATAAGTTGTGAATTAAATGCCAATTTTTAGTTTCATAATGATACTCATTATAAAACTGGTTTTCGTTATGAAACTGAAAAATTGGCCAATATATATCTAGATTTTTAAGTAGCCAAGTAGGCAAACCCAATATTTTCTGTAGAATTTTTGATGGTTTCTAAGAGATTCGTGTTTTATGACAGTATCAATCTTTTGCGTTTATCAAAAGGTAGGTACCTTCCACTTTTTAAAAGAAATGTCGAGTGACGAAGAGTTTTCATACACACCACCTGAAATCGCTGAAAAGGCGAAATATGTATCCTGTTTCTAGTGTATTCCGAAGAACACTCAATCAAATTGAAATCCTCATCTCTCTGGACACATTATTCTATTTTAGGCCGAGTTGTACGAAACAAGATTCATCAGGAGATCAACTGAACTGTTGATCTCAGAAAGTCGTTGTCCCAACTCATATTGACTTTAGTTCAACTGATCGGCGATGATGTGATTTTTTTCTAATGTTGGTAGTTCTATAAATAGAGAACATGTTATCCTTGACAAGTATTTTACTGAATTATGGCCCTCTATGGGCAAATTCGTGGAAGTTCCGTGTTTCGTGATTCTATAAAATAACTTCTTTCTTTTTTGCTTGTCTCTGTTGTCATAAAATTAGTTAGTTAGGATTATTGACATATTTATATGTCAATGGTTAGGATCTATCTCTGCTTATAAACGTGGTTGCGAATTGTAAACATAGATTGGTTATAAACGTGGATTTTCCATATTATCAATTAACTCCAAAAAATCTTCATCATCAGTTAATTCTCCCAAAAATCCATTTTATATAATATATTATATTAGAATGATGTCAACAAAATGAAAGATCAAGCTTGAACCACCTTTGAACCGACAAGGTATCAGCGTTCAACTGATCTTGTTTATGAACTGTCGATCAACAGTGAACGAGGTTTCTACAACTTTAAATTTGTCATTGAACTGTTAGTGAACTTAAAATGTACAACTGGCCCTTAAAAATCCAACTTAAGGATGTAAAGATGATGTCTGATTGATTGAAATTTATGTTGGTGCTCCTGATTTTACGTCAATAATATCTACCAATCCATATCGTCATTAGTAGTATTCTTTTTACCCAAATTAACTGAGAATAAGTGAGAATCTTAGTTAGTTAGTTGCTCAGTTTAAAATGACCATTCTTTTTACCTTCAGCAACTAAGTTTGAACTGAGATTTTAGTGAGATACTTACTTCAGCTAAGCTTGTATTTTATGAAGCTTTCAACTGAGAAAGAGCTTTTTGAGGTTAAGGTGTTTTGTTTTTAAATTAATCTCATAAGAATCTATGGTCAATGGTCATATGTCAGAAAACATCTAACCGTGGTTTGTGGTTTGGCGAATTTGGGCTGAAGTCCATCACGTCATCAAAATATATTATTTCTACCCACGCATACAATATTGTGTTTGACGAAAATAACAAGTACATAAGAAATGATGAAAAGTCAATTCTTTTGCAACGCATTGTATGTTAGTAACTAGAGTACCTATTTTATCTGAGGAATCCTCGTTAAAATGTTGCTCTAAAACAGTTTTACTCAATTATTTTGCATAAAAGAATTAATAACAGTGATCTACATGGCAATAAAGTTCACCAATATCAGCTTACTTACCACAAGTACATTTATGAAATCTATCTGTTCATTCATTTTAATAAGAATCAAAGGTTTGACAAATAAGTGTAATTTCAGCAATGAGAAAATGTAAACACTCGAGTTTATGAGGTTATGTATTTGAGTCAGAATGTTCTTTTTAGCCAGAAAATTATACCGAAGTTATCTTAGATCTTAGAAGAATCTAAACTCAGTTCGACTCAGTTGTAGCATCTTTTAGCGGTAAAAAGAATACTACTATAATATGCTCTTCATCAATTTTACTGAATCTGTTTGGATCCATTTTAACGTCAGAATATTTTGAAATTTCACAATTAATTTTTGACAGCATGTAATAAGGTTTTTATCGAGGAACACGTAGTTTTATCTGCATAGTACACGTCAGATTTTGACGTATGAGAAAAATAATCATTTCTACTGTATTTCACTTTAAGTGTTCAATTCAATCATTATATTACATTATACAACGTACATAAATAATTATTAAAGAGTATCTACTTACAGATTGCATTTTAAAAAATATTCACAAAAGATTTTCGACAATTAAAGTTGAAACTTCCAAAAAACTGTTTCACATAAGAAGAAGCCACGTGAAGTTGCAGTTGTATCCGCGAACTTGTCAAAACCAGCGCCATATTGTAAAATTGACATTCGACTTCAAATCAGTAGCGTAACATTTTCACATTTTGTAGGTTAACACAAAATTATAATCTGTCCGCCTTGACTATGGATAATTTATCCTTTAACACTAACAAGTTTTTTATGAGGCATGGTTTTAGATCAAATAAAACAGATAACACCCACTAGCTAAACGTCTTAAAATATTCAAATATCAAAAATATTCGACAGTAAATGATTGCTTCAAACACAACCGCAAATGTCAATAATAAAATTGCTGTCGGAATGAAACATCGCTTGTAATGCCAATGGCTTGAAATGGTCGTTACGAGGCGATATAGATAAACAAGACCGATTTTTGATTCTGCGCATATCAGTTGGCAAACTTCACGTGGCTTCTTCTTATGGGAAACGGAGTCTTGAACATCATGCACATTTTGTAAAGAATGATGATGTAAAGTATCGGGAATAAGAATTCAATCTTCTTCTACAATTGCTTTATTATATTCGTATCGTAGCCTCAAATCTTGTCCTAACCAAACCTTTTATATATTTGTTTACCCAGCACTTTTAACTATATATTTAATATTTATTGCTAAAAGTGTTTTTTTGCTGACTCAAATGGCTCTTGACCTACTTATCTTCGAATGTTTACTACGCTAACGAATTACTTGATATACAGGGTGTTGCAATGATCTGATCCGACGGTTAAGAAAATTTTTAAAATGTCACTCCATCATTTGTAATTGAGAAAATTGCATATTGGCAATTGTGAGAATTAATTAATGAATGTTAATAACCATATACCTTCAGGATAACATAATTAAAGACTTCTTGGGTACTGAAACAATATGAAAACGTGCAATAAAACTTTCACCTGTTTACCAATGAATTAATACAGTTTATAATCTTTGGGCGTTTTTGATTATATACTAGCCCTCTCTATTTGTATTATTATTCTATGGTTGAGAGATAGAACGTTCATCTTGCGAAAAGCTCAACCTTCATATTAAAATGGCGGTAATTCAAAAGTTTTATACTCGTTTACAGACTAGATGAATAACCAGTTGTACTGACAACACACTTTGTTTGTAACCAACATCTAAATCGATTCTTTCATTCCAAAACAAGGATGGCAATACACAGCAATGGATACAGGTTTCAACAACAGTGCCGTGCTGTGTAAGGAAGGGATTTAGTTGACTAAATCATCATATTAAAAGTTTCGGGTAATGATAGAAATACTTATCTTAGATTCAGTTATTACTAGAGGAAGAAATATAAAGTTGCCGTCGACCAGATTGGATACAAGCACTGCTCAAAGACATTTTTTTTTCACCTGCTCCAAGTATTATATTACTTGATATGGAATGACTAGAACATAGTATAGTTTACTCCGGAATATTCTCTGTAATAGTATGTATAAATCAAATGATACGATAGGAATGGCGAGCGGCGATTGGCGCGTCAGAACGGCAACGACGCGAGCTGGCGCTCCTGCGCCGCGGTTTACTTACCGGGTCCGGTGACCGGGCCCGGTTTGGAATCTCTAGTGTTTTCACGTTTACTGTTTATAACAAAAAGTACGAAAAAAATAGTGACAGATTCGCACAAAATAATTGTGATGAAAAGTCCTACTAGGTCTACTTTACATCCTCCTGGAAAAGTTAACGAGGTCTTTAACTATAAAGGAAACTTCAAATATTTGAAAAAAACAAAATATATGAACCATAATGTATAAAAATATATGAAATAAATATAAACTCATTTGAATTTTCATAAAAAAACATCGAATAAAGTTGAAAAAAAACTAGCATTCAAAATACAATTTAAATATATTCAAAACTATGGCACAATATCGCCCTCAGCGACGGTTTTGAAGAAGCAACAATTATTTCTGGCATTAATGAATTAACATATCTGATAGCCTAGACACGTTTTAACCGTAATTTTTCATTCTATCATCGTTAAATTATCCTTTTATATTTAAATTGTCGCTGGCTACGATCGACATATACACTCATAAATATATTTATAAAAAAAAGTAGCCACCGCTATTGCCATTCATAGATTGATGCGGTGATAAACGTTGAACAAGTTCATACGCCTCGCCACAATTTTTGATGTGAAATCTTCGAACGTATCCGGTTTTCTTTCGACTACCAAACACCATTGTCGTGGTATACATAAGGTGGAATTAAATTATTTACACCAAAAGGCAATTTTTAATTCGTTGTAAGCTAATTTCTTCTTGTATGTACTTAATAGGTTTGTTCCAACACATCAAGAAACCGTTCTTGGAACGGTGACGCGTATGTGAAATAGCAAAAATGCGTTCCAACCACGAGAGAACCGTTTAGAGAACGATTATTGTTTTGTTCCAACCCGATTTGGTATCGTTATGGAACAAATAATGATTTATTAACAATAAGGCTCTGGTGCAGGTGTATACGGGCGCAGACCTAGGACAGAAATCTTAACCTCTCTAGGATCCTATGTAACCGTATTTCAGGCGGAAATTTACGCCATTGTTTCATGTGTCGAGAGATTGGAGTAAGCCAATCTCATGCATAGAACAATAAAAATTTTCTCGGGCAGCCAAGCGGCTTTGAAAGCACTTAGCTCTCACCGTGTAACGTCGTTGGTTTTAGATTGCCAAAAAAGACTCTCCTCAATAGGAGAATTCAATAAAGTATTGCTTGTCTGGATCCCTGATGGCCATTCTGGCATGGAAGGAAACGAGAAGGCAGACTCTTTTGCAAGGGAGGGTGCCGCACGTGTTTCTATCAGACCAAAACCTACAATTGGCATCGCAATAAGTTTTGCCAAACAAACACTGATACCTGGAGGGCAAGAAGAGCTTTAGACTTCTGGCATAATTTACCAGGATTGGTTAATTCAAAGGCTTTTATACATCCTTCGAAGAATGTCTCCAAACAAATGTTAGACTATAGCAGGCATGACCTACGTGGTCTAACAGGCCTTTTAACAGGCCGCTGTCATCTGAATCATCATATGCTAAAACTTGGACTGTCGGAAGATCCGACCTGCCGTCTTTGTCTGGAAGATGATGAAACAGCAGAGCATATAATTTGTGCCGCGGCTCGAATCAGGTATCTGATGTTTGGCAGGGATTCTCTCTCGCCCTCGGACCTGAAATATCATTCACCAAATAAACTAATCGGCTTTGTTAAGAAGCTGAATTTGTTTGGTGAAATTTGAATAGGTGTGAGCCACAATAGACTCTTGCGAGTCGCAGTGGAGGGCCTTATAGACCCACTCACCATAAACCTATTAACAATAACCGAAAACTTGTCGGAAACACCAACAACAGAGAAAAAGATCCAGAACTGTTTCCATTTTAAAATTCATTAAAATTTTGAGCGAAAAATCTCATGCAAGTAAAGTTAAAATTAAAATATATTTCTTAAAACGTAAATTTGTTGACTACTGTTATTTTTAATAAATCCCTAAATATTATCTTTAGTAATTTATTTAAATGAAATGCAGAAATTGTACTGATTTTCACTGCCAAAAGTATCGTGTGCAACACAGTCGTTTGTTTGATTTCTGGATGGTGGTCGTAGGAAAAATACAGTGTGCAACACGTGAGCAAATGTTAATTTCTGAATTTTGCGCACTTGTTACACAATACACTATTGTACACAATAGGAAAAAAGGTCAATACTAACGCATGTATAAAAAAAATTCGTCACTGACAATTCAAGGTTAAAATTATTGTTGCTTCCTATTAGTTTTTAAAAACAATTTGTGACGACCATGGTTGAAATTGTGGTCGACTTACGAGTGACGCAGACGAAGCAAATCTTTTTTGAAAAATATTAAAGTGTCAATCTACGGATAAGAACGAATTTGTAACAAAAGCCAACTGTCCAATAGCAGCAGCTCAAATGATTGTACTCTTGTTCGTCATTTGTCTTGTAAGATATGCTACATAATAATTGAGATCTTATCTATTCATCTCTTTAATAATTAATCGATGTATTTATTCACAACAGCTACGGTACTTATCAGTACGCGTCTAATTACTTTTTTAATTTAAAATAAGATCACCGAGATTGCGGAACTGATTGTTTCAATTATGCTTACTTTTGTTTCACTTTACGTTGAAAAAATGTCGAGAAACACTACCTGTTTCATAATAATGTAAAAGAGTGTAAATAAAATACGGTTGATGCTCGATATATATTGTGTCACAACGGCAGAAAATGAGCTATAGCAACCCGAGACTATTAGATGCACGTATTCCATTTCTTCTCAGAAACTAGAAAATCCTTGATGAATTCAGGTTTCAGTTCAGGTAAGTGTCCATTTTCTATCCAGCAGTCTCCTAGGTATTCTGTGTATTGCTATGAATTCCACAAGTGAATTGATATTCCTTCTAGGTGACTTTATCGGAACCGAAATCGGAGTCGAAGTTTATAAATTTGGGCTATGAGCTGGAGGTGGTGATGGACGTAGAGGAAGGCAGAAGAAATATGTGTTAAGAGCAGATCTAATAAAATAATACCAAAAGAAGCAACCTCCAACTTAAAAGTATCGAAGCCAGAGGTGTGCCTAATATCAATAGAAAGTTTCGACTTTTCGGAATCGGAGTCGAATATCCGTAACATACCTAATTCCTTCTTCCACTCTACACAGTGGCGGATTTAGGCTTACTGCCACCCTAGGCCCGGTTTGATGCGCTGCCATTTTAGTGGAAGCTTCTTACTAACAGTATCGAAACGATCTAAAATTACATTCAAAATAATTACAAGAATTGCTGTTTCTAATCGCTGTAATTTTCGCTGCAATCCTGTAGCTTTAGATGGCAAAGTCGGTTTCTCATTTCTGCTCTCAGCAATGAATTCCAGTGCATAAATTATTCCAGAATACTATTTTTCTAACGCGTAACATGCATCATGTCGAGCATACCAACACGAATTTTAGAAAGAATCGCAACTCTCAAACTTGTACGCTGCACCGAGAACTCCCAACGATGTGAGAAGAAATTAGTACTTGCAAAGTAGAAAATAGTCGACGGCTTCTGTTACAGATTCAACTGAACGTGATTTTACTGAATTTGAAGAATTTTTTTTATAAAAACGAATCTGAACCAATTCTTAAAATGCCGCCCCTCAAATTATGCCGCCCTGGCCTTTCAGGCCTGGTCCTAAATCCTCACTGACTCTACAAAATCTCCATTTTTGTTGCTTCACTAATTTGAGCTCTTTGAGGTGTACATTCAGGCGGCAGTGTCGTGTTAGGGCACCTTTAAAATTCTTGGTGCAATCTTACATTTGTTTCAAGAATTGGGTCCGTGGCTGTAGCTTTGATTCTCTTAATTTCTTCCAATATTACGTGTTCTGGTCCCAAAAGGGTGTTTCAGTTCCTCTTTTTGCCAGTTCATCTGCTGTTTCATTTCCTTTTATTCCAGTGGGTCTTGTAGCCCACAGTAACGTGACGATGTAGTTTTTGTCCTGTTCATAGAGTTTTTCTAGTCATTCCCATACCATTTTAGAACTGATTACACAAAAGCTTAGTGCTTTGATATCCTACATAATGATAATCCTTTGCCTTTTATATCTTCCATCAATATTGAACTGGACAAACTTTCCTTTGCTGTTAATTTTTGCTTGAAAGATGCTACAGAGTATTTGGTTCATGACTCAGCACCATTGAATGGTATTTTTTTAAAGGTGCTGGTATCCCATTTCTTCTTATTACTTAATTTAGAATCAAATTTCTTTAAGACGATTTAGTTTATTATCATGCCATCCTGAGGCATATACAAGGATTTCTGATTTCTAAAAAGCGTATAATGATTCCCTCCCTTTTTGCACTTGTTCTGTTTGCAGAACCTCTTGTATGAACACCGTCATTTTTCCATTACTTCTATCGACAATGAAGTCTTTGACAGTTACTGAAGTTACTTGAACTTTAGAAATAAGGATATTAATATCTGCAATGCCTATTTTGGACATAATGAAAGGCGTGATCGAAAGAAACGGGTCATTTATAAACTAATTGAAGACATTTAAATAGTAGGACGTATTATAAAATACAAAACGAAAAATAAGGACTGAATTGTCATTCTACATGGACAAATATGTCGCGAACTCATCGGCGCAACACTGATCTCCCACGCGGCAAAACAATTGGAATATTTAAATCGATACGACGTTGTCATTTATATAAATATATATTTATTTGAAACATGTTTCTTGTGGGTAACTCTTAATATTTCTATCACTTATTCAATGATGAGAGTTTAATCAACAAATGTCTCATAAAATTCATTGCTGTTATTATATTTATGTCAAGATAATGTGCAAAAAGGCGTTTTCATTACAACCTTTTTTATATGCACATGCGTTGGTGTCAGCTAGTGATGAGCAAGATTTGTATTGGTCTAGCATTTATGGGCGAACTTTCCTTTAAAATGGGATATAAGTTTATCACATTCCAAATTGGAAATTCTCGTTTCAAAGTTGTATTTAAAATCCTTTTTGGTGAAATCAAACATTAAAAAAATGAACATTTTAACTTATATTGGTAATATAAGTTGTTGATTATCAAATTTAAAACAGAGTTTTATGCAAATTAGATCGAAATACTATTGTCAGAGAAATATCAGTTTGGGTTTCTTCTTTTTTGACCTTGATGAAGATCCATACTAAACGATGAAATAAAACAATTTAATTTGTTCATTATATTAGAACTACGTTCAATATATATTCGTGACGCGTATCGCAAACACAGTAGCTTTCTCAAACGAGTGGAGGTATAATGTACGCTACTGTGTTTGCGAAACGCGTCACGAGTATATATTCGTGACGCGTATCGCTAACACAGTAGCTTTCTCAAACGAGTGGAGGTATTATATACGCTACTGTGTTAGCGAAACGCGTCACGAATATATATTGAACGTAGTTCTAATATAATGAAAATTTGAACAAATTAAATTGTTTTATTTTAACGTTTAGTATGGATCTTCATCAAGTAAAAGCCTCATCTATTCAGTTTTTACCAAAGATGATTGATAGCACAGATGAAACTATGAGGTTTTTTCTTCATCCTTTGTCAATTTGTCTGGCGCTGTTTGTGTATGTAAACACGTAGGTATTGGTGTTATTTTGCTCTTGTGTTTTTGACTAAAATTAGAAGATGGGATTTGTTGGTTGCTGTGTTCTAACAGAAAAGCCCGAAGGTTAGTTACTTTGAGAGATTCATTTTATTCCTTGTTATAATAAACTAAATCAAAATAATTATCTTAAATTTGTATTACTTTATGTTTTATTTGTTAAATGAAATGTGGGTCATTGTGCAGAATATGTGCTCGATTTTGACAAAAAATGTTTCGTTTTCGATGACCTTCAAATTTTATACAACGGGCAATAGAATTTTTCTTATAAAGTTGCAGATTTTCAATTTACGCGGCCATTTTTTCAACACTGTATAGCTTCTTCAATCATTTTCCTTGCCCTTTTCGATAAATCAACCAAAGATCTGTTTTAAAATGTCATATTGTGATTGCGATGTTGTTATATTGTCAGAATAATCTTATTTCTAATACTTTTCTCTCTCCGTATTTAGAGGTTACACTACTACTTTTTTTTCTGATATTGCTAGATACACTTTGACCTGTGCCAGTTGGTCGGGAGGTGATATGTATTGAATTTGTATACATATAACTTACATTTTTCGTAGAATAGCTTTTGCATATATTTTTTTCAATTTTTAATTCACCTATCACCCCTATTCACTCCCTATCCCATAAAAACTCCTTTCCGACAAATTTAACGTTATAGATATTAACTATAAAAGCAATTCCTACAGATTTTCACAAACTTTTTTGTGTTCTGCACAATTACCAAAATGTGCTCTTTTCAATATCTTGTTTTATTTATAAACCAAATGGCTTTTAAAATTCATTCCAGTAAGAACCACTTTACCATTTGAAAAAGGACTGGAGGCAGTAAACCTGAAATTATTATTTTGATCAAAACAGGACGTTGACTCAACGAACAGGATTTTAAAATAAATTGGTGAAAAATTTAAATCTACCGCCAATAAAACTGATAGATTTCTGCTTAACCATCTCTCTTAATATACGATGGCAACTATAGATGGCGCCACATTTGGCAAAGCCAAATTTTTAATTATAGTGGCAGTCTTTTGATTGTATTTGGTTTGTGTACTTCAGTTTTAATGATTTTAATCCCGTATCGTTCCCGATCACGCTCCCGCAGTACCGCGTTGGTGTGGGGGATCCTACAAGTATAAATACAGATATAAAAAATTACGCGGTTTCTTTTAAACGCGGATATTTTATGAAGTACGGCAACGTCGCAAAAAGTAAATAAGCGGGTGAGTACCAACAAAAAGCCGAAAGGAATTCATCCGGATAAGAGGTTATCCAACGATCTCTAACTACCTTGTTAAGAAATGCAAACAATACTCCAATACAATGGTTTAATGTGAACCATATATTCCTTGTAGGTAATTATCGAAAAAAATTGAAGCAATTCAATGGTAGATATGTATGCAGAAACACAACGAGTAGATTGGAATGTTCGCCCACGTGGTCGAGTGTCGAGATTTATAGCTTCTAATTGTATAATAGCCTCATCTTTTATCAACTCTATGTTGAAATATTACATGAATTGTTTTTTTCTCGTTGTTATCAAATTATATTTGGATACATTGAAAAAATAAACCTCTTGTTTGTTGTAGAAGTTGACAGCTATATTACGGTTACGTGACTTATACGTCATCAATGATATTCATATAAATCAATTAATATGACACTAGAAAGAAACGTAAGCAATTTGAAGAAAACAGGTAAAACTTTCATCAACCAACAGAACAATCTATTTATTCCTTCGTCAGAAAAGTGAATACTTTTATTTTATCTCAAGATAACTCAAACATATATTTCAAAAATATGTAACTCAAGCTATATCCGTCAGCACGTCGCTCTTCTCTAAATCATCACTGCTCAGAATGTCACTATTACTAACACAAAGGTCTATGACGTTAAAAAGCAGAGCAGGAAGCAACATCTACTTCTCGGGCAATATGCCCCGCCAGACAATGAATTACACTTCCAAGATAAACGGGGTTGGTATATATGAAAATATAGAACCAACCATTCATGTTACTAACATAAAAATTTCATTTTTCAATCACTTATAATGTTCTGCAAACTATACTCGTATATTAGAAAATGACATCAAGTGTATAGAATTTTAATAAAACATCAGAAAAAAGTAGTTCGTTACAATTTAAACAAGCTACTCGACTAGCTATATCGTAAGCAAGAAAAAGAAGAACTCCAACTAATTGGAAATAGGAAATACCAACACAACCATTTATTGATAATTGCCAGCACTGTAGGAATTTAAATTGTCCTTGATGTGTGAAAAAGAAAACCATCTTGCACTTGCAATGACCACTATAATAATAAAAGTTATGGTAAAAAGATTAAATATCAATAGCGTTCGATATAATTAATAGGATTGTTTCCTTTTTTTTCGAGACTACAAGCAGCGTAGAAAAAAAAACTATAAATAAATTGTGCTTTTCTTTGTTGAATTTCCATTGTTGACTCTGGCGCCGGCGCTAGTGATATTATACGTAGAAAGTAGTGAAATATATTCAGTGTGTTACACGCCATCTATTAGAATACTTTGGAAAGTTAATTAATCACGTGGCTGTAGACTGAACAACGCCGCACTATAGGAACTTTCAGAGGTTTTTGTTCCAAATCAAATATCTCCCGAAAAAACAAACGTAAACGAGCCGTTGTTTGTGCATTTTGAAGTAAAAAAGCATGCAGAACTCATCATAGATTAATACGGGATACTTTATTGACAGCCTACGTTAACATACGATCATAATAACGAACTGATTAATAAAATTACTACTGCTAGAATAGCCGATATCTTCACCTAGAGTTGACAACGAAAAGTTGACGTTTCTTGAGGGGAGTTACTTTACGCTCGTCGAGCGTAAAAAATTGCAAAAAGCTCGTTGCCCATACCGATACTACAAACACAATTGTATTGACAGTAACAGTGAGGATCATACAGCAACCAGGCTAGGGAGTGTTTTTGTCTTCTGAAAATCTTTTACAATCCAATAAATCGCTGTTTTGTTAAGTTTTTAATGTTTTATAGTATATTATTGAACGAGCAATTTATGATAGCCATTATTCACGTAGGGTTTACGTTTACGCAAGTCACCCGAGTGAATAATGGCCATAAATTGCGAGTAGAATACTATACTCTGTCCACGACCCTTGATTTCTTTATTAAATTGAAGTAAATAATGCGAGTGTAGAACGGAAAGTAATAATTTGGTAATAAGGTGTTAAATTAATTTGAAAAAACTACTAATAAGTATGCTCTTTATACAGAAAAATATGAATTCAGTTGTTATTTAGACAGAAATAGGAAATTATATTATTGAAAAGTTGAGAACATATACATTTTCAAAGTCTTGTTATACTTATTATAACTGTGCCGAACCTTCAAAGTCTTCCGATGAGCTGAAACTGTATACAAGGCTCCTGATTGGCTGTAATTGTTCTGCAGTCAGATGGTATTGACACTGGCGCCCTCTACCATTACCAAAAATTGAAATACATGGAGTTCGATCTCCTTATATAGTCTCCATGCTTCCTATAGTGCTCTGTGGTCGTGGAATTAAGCACTGCAGTGTATAATTTCGTTAAAAAGACATTTTCAGCATTAAAAATGGTTCTTTTAGGTTCAAGTTAAGGTTATCGTTGTGTTTTGTATAATATTTATAGATTTATTTGTGTTCAATTATGCCAGTTTCACTTAGTGCTTCGGTTTAATATACTTTTTAAATCTTGGTGTTGTGACTGTACTTTTGTAGTTTTATGTTCTGAGCATGGAGACTACCCGGATCTACATATTACCAAATAACTGTTTTATTTTGCACGACCTCACATCGTCAGCTATGTATTGAAGTAAATTTAAATAAGTTGTAGACGTAATTTTAATTGTATGGAAAGAATGTTTCTAACAATCCCATAGTGACAAGTATGTATTACGCAATAGAGAATTAGACAATATCGTTAAAGTTGATTAAATAAACCATGTAGAACATAGCAGTATCCACGGAAGAATAGATTACAGTCTGCTAATGTCCCATACAAATGTAAAGTACTGAAATTAAGGTAATGATTGTGATACTACCCACTGTGAAGTGTTTTGTTGCATTCAACGTTTTGTGTTCTTTTGTATCGAACGACAATGCTTTTAAAACATCGTTGATAGCTTTCTAACAAGGATATCTCGGCTTGTTGTCGTTTCTTTAGTCGGTAATAGGAAGAATCAAGATAAATAGGTAGGGAGTTTTATAATAATGTTAATTTTATTTGAAAATTCATTTATATAATTGGTAAAACGTCTTTGCATAGTTTTGGTTGAGGTTAACGACGATTTATATCGAAATGCATCACGAACAACTGAACTTTTGCCTGTGAGGATGGATACTTATCAACTAGACTATTACAGCTTTCAATTTTGTTCAGTGAAATGAAGATATTTATGTTGTATGTACCTATACGTATGCATTTTTAAATAAGGGAGTACTCTATGTCAAATACAAAGTATGGGATAGTTTTCGAGAAGGAAAAGGAAAAATATCTTTATTCTTAAGCCGGTCCCAGACACTACGTATATTTGGCAAACATTTGGTATTCAGACTTATTAGCGTAGCGTGTGGCAAATATTCGTCCTTCGTCATTTTCCCGGCGCTGGTCGGAAACTAGCACGAAGAAAAGGACGCCGTAGTGCGGCGTAGTAAACTACGTGTACTACGGCACCGTGTGGGAGATCAAGCAAACATTCGTGCAAATGATAAATATTGGCCTATTCGCCAAATACACTTAGTGTCTAGCCATAGTCATAGTGCTAGACGTATCTGGCTTTCAATTAAGTAATTACATATTTGATGATGGATGACAATTTATAGATCAAAATGCATGTAGACTTCGTTTCACAGAAGAAGAAGCCACGTGAAGTTTGCCACATGTGACCCTTTGTACAACCTCCCGAGGAGTTGTCTTCCTAGGTCATCGTCCATCCTGTCCTTTCGAGGAAGGTGGACAGGTCACTAGGAGACATCTCCTTTATATCGGCAGGTGTAGGCCAAGACTCACCGAACACACACTCTCTTATTGACGATAACTCCGGGCACATGCATAAGACATGCCTGACAGATTCATCTTCCTGTTCACACATCCTGCATAGAGGTGTGTCCGCTAGCCCCATTGTATGGGGGTGTTTCCTTAATTGACAATGGCCAGTCAGAAATCCTACCGTTAAACGTAGGTTTTTCCTGGTCATCGCCTCCAGCTTTCCAGTTTCGCCCAGGGTGATCCATTGAGCATGGGTGTACCGTTTAGCTAGTTCCGCAATTGTCGAATTTGTCAGGCCGTAGGTGTCGCCGGGTCCAAGAATTCGTAGCCCAGCTGCTTCGCTGGCTGAAGAATCAGCAACGCGGCTACCTTTGCTTTTGTCGTGCCTCTTAACCCACCAAATATTTTCATATACCAGTGTCTATTGTATGCGAAAATATCTCGAAATATGTTTTATTTAAACTATACATACGATAAATACATTATTTTTAATATTCTAATTTTCTGTTAACCTACAAGATGTGAAAACGTTACGCTACTGATTTGTCGAATGTCAATTTTACAATATGGCGCTATACAACAACGTTAAGTCATTTGATTTATCAATGAATTCCAAATCCGGCTCTAGATGGCACTAGTAGTCAAAAAGCTTTCACAAAAAAGATACTACCTATGGTTTATTTACGATAAAAATACGATGATGTAATTTTTAGCTACTTTCCAGCATATCAGAGTAAATCTAAATTTGGCAGCCGTAAATACAAATGGTAAAAGAGATATAGAATGTTGGCAACATTACAAAATTTTGTTTTGCAACGTTATCGTATTTTTATCGTAAATAAACCATATATAAAGCGATTTTGATTAATGTTATATCAAAATTAATAATTTTGGATGTCCTGAGTGTTCTGTAGTTCACACTGATCGACTAGTATCGAGAATCTACTGGAAAAGCGACACTACAGTGTGTAGGTACTGAAGATTTTTGTTAACCGAAATTTGAATCACCCTATTGGATGCAACAGCTATAATAGAAGGTATCAACTGGTGCCAAAATGTAGCACCACGTTTTATGACCATTTTGGTTTCTTAAACATCTATTGAACATCTCTGGGACTAGCTGGAAAGATGCGTTCATTGCCAGCTAGCTTTGTGTGGCAGCATCCAAGATCCTCGAGCTGCACTACATGAAGCATTCGAATGAGGATATTTTGATAAGAAGAGTCACACTCGATGTCAACGCATTACATTTAATTTTTGTCTATAAAATGTTCATGCTTTTATCAGATTTTTAGGAGATTACGTTTCAATATTGTTTTTAATTCTATTAATATCCTCGATGTCTTGTTTAATTTAAACTACCATTTGAATAAAATTAATAAAACATACAAATATTAACTTCCTGCAAGTAAAAGCTGGCGAATCATACTTAATCGTGTAATGGTAAAGAAATGGTTGTAAAAATTATACAAATTTGATTGAGATATTCTCTCGGAATGGGATTTTATAAAGATGAATACGAAAAGATTAGCAACGATTTCATGTTATACAGTAATAAAGTAGACTCTGGGTAGGTATATTACTAGTCAGAAGCGTTCAGTGGAACATATGGTGGGTAGTACTAGTTTAACTGGCAAACTATAATTAAGTATTTTATCTGTAAATACGTACTTTTACATACAATGTATTTTAAAATATACACATGGATTGAAAGTTTTGCATCAACCAATATCTCATAAAGTTTTTACTATCCACTAATACAATGTTTTAAATATAAGAGTATTTTTGCAAGAAAATCAACTTTTTTGGAAAAATAATAATTTTTGAAATTGTCATAATGAGTATTTCCACCTCTAGAATCTATGCAGGCTTGGAGACGCCTACCCATGTATGTATCTATGTATATATTTTGGGGTAACATTCACTAAAACCTAAAAGATATATTGTCCCCCGTACTTCTACTTAGTTTCTGAGGAGAGTCTCAGAGACTAGTAGCTCCTTTAGTCCTGTTTCCCAGAGGAATTTTAGGATATCTGCAGGCTACATACATACATACATGGTGGCACAGCTATATTTGTGAAACCAGATATTTTTAATTTATGTACTAACATAAGTCACCTCGTTAGATCATCGTTGGAGCTTCATTTTGAGTGTTCGGCAATCGAAGTTAATAAAAATCTATGTATAATAACTGTGTACCGCAGCTCTTCTACAAAGTCTCATCCACAAATCTTTCTTGACAAGCTATTTGATACTCTCACCTACATTACAGCTAAGTATACATTCATTGTCCTTAGTGGCGATTTTAACATTGATTTTAGGGACAGTCATTGTTGCTATAAAAAACAGCTGTTTGATATATTTGAAATGTTCAATTTGAGATTATCATATAGCGAGCCAACTCGTATTGCAATGTATAGTGACAAACTAACATCAAGTGGTCTAGACTATGTTGTTGGTAATATTGATAATCATACCTCGAGGGTGATCTGTCTGTTTGGGTGCATCGGATCACCAGGCACAAATGCTATCATGGCCTATACAAATCCCAATTAAGCAAACATCACTTATAAATTCAATAAGGAAATTCAATACAAGCTCGCTATTAGAATTTAAAACCTTATACGAAAAAAAACCATCAGTTGGGGATATGGTGGAACTGAGGGACATTGAGGATGTGTTTGATGATTTCATGTTGCATTTCCAGTGGTGCTTTGAGGTGGCATTTCCTAAACAAAAAATAGTGCAGCGCTCTAAACACGGAAACAAAGTACCCTTTTCGAGTCAACTACACTCTGAACTTGAACAATTAAAAGACCTGAACTGGTTAAGACAAAAAGTGAATAACCCTTCCTTAACAGAACACTATAAAAAACAAAAAAAATCTCTCGATATAAAAATCTCCAATGAAAAAAAACTATATCATTCTAGAGTTATTAATAATTCAAATAATAAGGCTAAATCTTTGTGGAATTTAGTCAACTCAAAACTGGATAGAGAAAAACAAAAAAAAGAAATAGTCTTACTAAACAATGGATTGACCATAACGGAAAAAAAGGAGGTCGCAAACACATTCGGTCACTACTTTGCAAATTCAGTTACTGAGAAGATTAAAAACCAAAATTTACCCCTTAACTCTTGCACATCAAGCAGTATGAGGGGTCCGAATTCAATGTTTTTTGCACCGATCACTGGGGATGAGATTAAACACATAATTCTGACGCTTAAGAAGAAATACTCTGCTGGTATTGATGAAATACCAGCTATTGTATTAAAAGAATGTGTTGAAACAATATCTGTCCAACTATCTCACATTACCAATTTATCAGTCACTCAAGGACAGTTCCCAAAAAAACTTAAAATAAATAAAACAATTCCTTTATTTAAAAAAGGCGATCCTCAATGTGTCGATAATTACAGAATGATATGTATACTTAGCTGTTTCTCAAAAATTGTTGAATCTGCTGTTTACAAGAGGTTAGTTAATTATTTAGACCACAATAGTATAATCACACAATCCCAACATGGTTTTCGCCAGAATTATTCAATCGAAACTGCATCAATTGACCTTGTACAATATGTCCATGAGAATATCGATCAAAACAATCATTTAGTGGGAATATTTTTCGACCTAACCCGTGCATTTGACACAATTAATCCCACTTACTTATCAATAAAACTTGAGGCAATGGGCATTAGAGGACCAATTCAATCGTGGATTAACTCATACATGTCGGGCAGAACACTCAAAGTGCAGATTGAAGATGAGCTATCTGATGAGTTTAGTACTTGTATTGGAACTCCACAGGGCGGAGTATTAGGACCACTTTTATTTCTCCTCTACATAAATGACCTACCCTTAAGTATAACAAATGGACGCGTTTTTATATATGCAGATGACACAACGATTGTAATCGTAGCTGATAGTTTAGATGAATTACTTAGGAAAATACAAATAACCATGATTGAGTTCATTCATTGGTGTCAAAAAAATCACCTCATTATTAATGAAAGTAAAACCATTTTTATCCAATTCACATCTCCTCTTAGGGAAGGCAACAACTTAATATTTACATTAAACAATAGTAAGTTTGAGTCGGTAGAGCACACTAAATTTCTTGGAATGGAATTAGATTCCAAACTAAATTTTAACCATCAAATTGACTCTCTCTGTAAAAAACTAAATAAACTCTACTTTGCTTTCAATAATCTAAAATCAAATTTTTATCAATGTCACCTACTTAACTTGTATTATGCTTTTATATACTCTGCTATCAGCTGCAATATAGTTGTGTGGGGCCGAGCAACAGATTTTGAGCGAATATTCATCCTTCAAAAGCGATTCATTCGTCTCATTTTTAACTTGAGGTATAACGAATCTTGTAGAGATACATTTAAGAAGAATCACATCATGACCTGCACATGTATTTATCTCTTTAAATTGTTAACCTACACTTTTCTTAATAAGAGTAAATTTCAAATAAATAGAGAAGTCCATAATTATAACACGAGAAATAGAGGTGATATCCACCTAAATCGATTCAATCGATTTCAACTAAAAAAGTCTCCAATGTATGCAGGAGGTCAGTTTTTTAACTTGCTACCTGACTCAATCAAAGAAATAACACATTTTAACAAATTTAAGAAAAGTTTAAAGTTGTTTTTAACTGAAAATTGTTTTTATTCTCTAGACGAATTTATTGGCTGGAACAATAACACTTAATTTCTGTAATTTTGTCTATTTATTTTTACTTTAAATTTTAATAATACTTTATCATTCTCGTAATTTTACTCGTTTTGTAATTTTATTGTTTACTACTAATGTTCTTATCAAGTTTATTACTATCTAACCTACTTTTTACCTTAGTATTCTGTATTTGACTTGTCTTATGTCATGTAAATGATACACAAAGATTAATAAATTTATCTATCTATCTTCAACATAGGTAACTGTCCCTCTTCTATCCAGTAGTCTCCCAGCTAGGATTCTGAATTGCTGTGCAGTTCGCAAGTATGTGGATGGAGGTTTCTTCTTCCATTCCACAAAATCTACAATCTTCTTCCTCCACTATTTTGTGCTTTTCAAGATGCCCATTCAGGTGACAGTGTCCCGTTAGTATTCCTGTTAAAACTCTTAGTGCTTGTTTACTTTGATTTATGCATTCATTTGATCTCAACAGGTTGTAGTCACCCAGAAGAATCTTAGATTGCCTAAGCCCTACTAGATCTTTCCAATGGTCAGATCTTCTCTTGTCTTCGGCTTTACCTATTTCTTCCAATATTACATTGGAGCTGATTCCGCAAAAGGGTTCCGGCCCCCAAAAGAATATTTCAGTCCCCCTCTTCGCTAGTTCATCTGCTATTTCGTTTCCTTCTATTCCAGTGTGTCCTGAAATCCACAGTAAAGTGGCCTAGTTCATTAAGTTTGCCTAGGCATTCCCACACCATTTTGGAACTGATTACACAAGAACTCAGCGCTTTAATTGCTGCTTGACTATCAGACATTATGATAATCCTTTGCCTTCTATATCCTTTGTCAATATTGAACTGGGCGCACTTTCTGGAGACGCCTACCCATACTGTTAACCATATTTCTGATATATGCTGTTGCGGGATATTCCGGCATTCTTCCTGAGCGGCATGAACAAGCTCTTGTACACTCCTGGGTGGATTTCTGCGTGCCGACACTGCCCTGGAAAGCATGTACCAAGCGTGTTTTATTGGATTCATATTTGGCGATAAGGCGGGCCAGTCCAAACGATTGATGCCTTCGATTTATGGATACTCATTTACAGCTCTGGTGCGATGAGGACGGGCGTTACCGTCCATAAAAACGAAAGCGTTGCCAACAGCTGCTCACCATAGCCTCACGTGTGGATGTAGAATCTCCCTGAGGTATCTATCACCAGTAATTGTTTCCTGAACATGGATTAATTCTGTGCGGCCGTTGGACGTAATCCCAGCCCAAAACGTTGCACTTCCTCCTCTAAAGGGCAGCACAGGGTGGGCATGGACGAGCTAGGCTGCTCTCGTTGGCTATCTCTACACACGTATTCGATGGCTATCATGTACCAAACACAGTCTTGTCTCATCAGAAAAAAGCACAGAATTCCAAAATTCTTCGGGAAAGGCTGCGTGCTCTTGGGCCCATTGTAGACGGCGAAGTACTGTCATTGGTCGACGACACCTCAATACTGTCGAAAGTATTCGTCTCCGTAATGTAGAGACTGGAATTCCCAAGGCATGTCTTATATCTCTTTGGAGTGCTGGTAATGCCATGGTCGGGTTTCTCTGGATCAACAAACGGATAAAGCGGCTTTACCGTTCATTGGTAACACACCTTCTACCGCTCCTAGGTCTGTCACGAAAAAAAATTGGTCTGTAAACATGTATTTCTTGCAAAAACAAAATTTGTACAAAAATCTTTGATGTTTTTTACTTGAAACTAATCATTTAATTAGTATCCAGTCCATTCTTTTCGAAGAAAAAATTACTTACGAGATATAGGGTGATGCAAAACTTTTGAATATATGGGTAGAAGGATATAGTTGTTTTCTTATAGTACGATATCTTTTTGTCTTCAGGAGAATTGGCATGCTGTTGAGGAGACGTCAAGATAATAGTATCATATGCCTTAAAAATTTGAAAGTTACCTTTCAAAAAGTAGTCCGTTTACTAGGAACATCTACTTCTCGTGCTATATGCCCCGACAGACAATGAATTACACTTACAAGTTAAACGGGGTTGGTGTATATGCAATATATAATCAACCATTGCATACCGGTTTCGGAGTATTTGCGCCTCATCAGTAGAAAGTATAAATTATCCGTCCAGAAGCTCTGAGAGCATAATCATGGACTGAAGGCAACGCTGAAATCACATTAATACATTAACCCCTGTGAAGGGAATGCTAAGAATGCGATAATAGCGACATCTCCACCACAATCCAAAATTCTATATTGACAAAAAACCATCTCGGTTTTTGTAGTTATTTACTTAATTACTGTTTCTTGTAACAATTGTCATATTTAAGTAAAGTTGATGAGTATTTGACCAAAAATTTGTTCACAATTATGAGATGTGTTGATTATTGTGAGATGATACGTTATTGTTTGAATGACATCAAAAATAAGATCATATTTAGACTCATTTTTATAAACAAAATTTTGCAGATTTATTACATAATTTAGTTTAACATCAAGTAATTATTTTTTATTACTACCCCAAAAATACTGAGTAAACTCGTGTAGCATTGGTCAGTCCTAATGACACACTTTAGTTTTAGGCTAGCTGGAATATTGGATATTATGACATTCTAATGTACGAATTATTGGATTGAGTGGGGTATTGTATCACTGCTATCAAATTAGCTGTATTGTGCCCCCTTCGTTAAAGTACACTCCTTAATCCTATTATTCTATGAAGTGCAAAATGATTGGGGAGAGTCTTCAGTGAGAGAGGAACACATTGTGTGGCTAAATGCAGGAGTGTTCCCCTTTTCCTAGCAGTAGCGACGTTGATGCTGGACAGGTTCTGATTTAGTATACAAGGCCTGTCAAAAAGTCACAAAGGATTCTCAGTTGGTTTTTACAAATTATCAACAATGCCTTTGATCTCTTTTAGTTGAGGTTCTCGAGATATATTTTGGAATGGTTCACTCTTGGAAGGTATTTCAAATATGTTCGGTGCCTTTTTTTTCCTGAAAACATCATGGCGAACCCTTCAGATCGGTTTGAGTCTCACAAAGGAAGTAGCCGCTGCCTTCCTGGATAGTTCGCCAACATGACCTGGTATCTATAGCAAGGAGACTGTGCTCCTAGTTCATTAAGTTTGCCTAGACAATTCCAATCCATTTTCAAGCTAATGCATTAAAACAATTTGACAGAACCTTCATTTTATTTGGAATATTTTAACACTTTTGCCCCTTGAAATATTTTAAATATTTTCTAAATAATTCTAAATGATATTTCTATATTCGTAAATTGGATTGTAAAGCTTTGTACGTCCCTGCGAATTCTAAAAATAGACATTCTGGAAAGTGTTACGAAATAATGATTTAAAGGCATATTTGCGGTAGAGTGAAAAAGATAAATAAAAAACGAACCCGCTATGTTGGTATTACTTAATAATTATTGGAAATTGCTCTTTTGTAATAAACGCTAGCATAACCACAACTCAAACTATTTCAAGATCTACGATTAGACGCTACAAATTAATTTCAAAAAGTTCGTTTTATCTGTTAGGCTGATTGCATTGGGAGTTCCAGCTTCCTATTTTATAGAATAAATTGAAAGTAATTGGATTACTTTTAAGGTAAATTATATATCAATGAAATATATTAAAACAAAACCTTCTTGATTGCAATAACAATTTTAATTGAAAAGCGGAAAACAAGGTATTGAGTGGAGAAGGCTTTAGCACATACCCACATAGTAGTACAAAAAAATCCTAACTTGTCTGGGAATGCTTAGAAAACCTCAAAAAACTCAGTGCCACAAATAAGGTAACCCTGAAATGGGTGCCAGGTCACAACGGTATTGAAGGGAATGAAAAAGCAGACGCCCTAGCACGACAAGGATCGGCAACCGGCCCTGAGCCGGCAACCGGAGTAACAAAGGCTTCGGTAAGAACCACATTAAACCAGTAGGTGCACAAACAACACCTCAAATACTGGCAAACAATTTCGAAGCTTAAACATAGTGAACTGGTGGTTAAACAACCCATACCAAAACTTACCGAAGAAATCCTTGAATAGGAGAGATATCAGGCTGGTAACCAGCCTTATGACCGGACACTGTGGCCTGAGAAAACACCTTCACACAATGGGGATCTTCCAAGAAGAACCTATATGTAGATTATGTGGTGAGGAGGACGAAACAGCCACCCATATAATTTTCGAATGCTCTACGTTGGTGGAGGTATAGACAGAAAGGGCCAGATGACCCTGTATCCAACCTCACCAAAAGAGATACTGTGAAGAGACTTCTAGATCTCATCAAGGTCACAAATCTTCTCACGGACTAGCAAACAAACAGGACAATACAATAAGCCAACGGCTGCAGTGTTGGGGCCCACTAAAGGCCTGGTTTCACATGTGCGATGAATGCATGCGTCCGACGCTTGCAGCCGCTGAAGCGTCTATCGCTTGCGTTTGAGTGGTTTTGCTTGTTCGTCTAGATGTAACAGTCAGCACTTCGCAGTTCAGTTCCTGAAATCATCATGGAGTTTGTGTTAGCCCTTCTATTTGGAGAAGATGATGAAGCGATAATTCCGTTATTAATTCAACAATTTCATTTCAAGGTATCTCGTAGATAATGAAACAAAATTTCACGTCTATTTATATTTTTCACTTGAGGCATCATAAAGGCATTTGTGAAAGTATACTAATTCAATTAATAACATTTCGTCATCACGGTTCCATTTTTCACCACTTATGTTGACGGCTCGAAATGCATAATCGCCTGCGTTCTCGCCGTCTGACTGGTCTTCGAAGCAGTCTTTGCGTTTTGACGTTGCATTTAGACGCAGGCGCTAGACATCGACGCACTAGTAAAACCACAACCACGTGGTACCATATGAGCAGTCCCTGCGATGAACGCATACAGCGGCTGCAAGCGTCGGACGCATGCATTCATCGCACGTGCGAAACCAGGCCTTTACCCGGTCTGTTTCGCCTGATTACCAACCAACCAACCTACCTACCCACATGCAATACCTTGTTTTTCGATCTTCAATAAAAAATGTTATGGCAGTCAAGTTTTTTTAGATTATTTCACAACTTTTAACTATTCTTTAGATGGTCACACTTATTTGGTTATTTTCCGAATGCGCTCTCTTTTGCACATCCTGGATGTTTATGAAGAAGACAACTGTGCGCTTCCTGCCTTTTAATTCCTTTGATGCGGTGGTAAATTGCCATCATTTCCACTTGAAAATATCTGACATCCTTATATATTATAGACTCATTGGTATAGCTTTAGTCCTACAATTTCGTATTCTACGCCTACACCTGCCTTGGAGCCGTCTGTATACCAGGTTGTCTAATTCTCTAAGGGCTCTTCGCCGTTCTTCCAGTATTCCCTACTTATTATCAAAGCTATAATTTTATATTACCATTAAACAATACAAAGCCTCCTAGAACTGACCTTGTCGTTTTCTATTTCATAGATAATGGCCTTGCTTCTTTAAACAAATCAGGTCCACAAACTGGAAATTTTAGATGTAAACCCGCTTTACAACTTACTGAATAGACATGGGCAGTGAATTATTCATGACTTGCTGGATACCATCTTTTCCTATGCAAGTGCCAAAAATAACATTTTCTTTTTGGTCGAGAATTTGAATTAGGACGTTGGTGCTCCTGTTTTGTGATAGAAAAAAATCAATCCATCACTTTGGCTTAGCTTTGTTAGCAGAGTGATTTAACTAAAGGTGATAAGCATATGAATAATAAAAAAATAAAAATTAAAAACTGTAAAGCATCCCTCAACAGGCTGGCAAGAGACAATAAAGTGTCTCTAATATGGGTGCCGGCACATGAGGGGATTGCAGGTAATGAAATTGCTGACCAGTTAGTTGAAGAAGGTTCTAAAGGAGACTTCATAGGTCCGGAACCGTTTTGTGGAATCACAAAAGATTGCATAAGAGGGGAAATCGGGAATTTGCTAGATAGGGAACACCAACTTAAATGTATAGGTCGACACAAGGGCACCTCATTACAAAGAGTTTACTGAACAAGGCAGACAAGGAACTCTCAACCAGGGTATTGAAACTGGGTAAGAGACATTTGAAGACAGTTACCGACCTGTTGACTGAACACTGCACCTTGAGGAAACATCTGCACAAAATGGGCAAAGTTAGTGAACCTATGTGCAGAAAATGTGAACTTTATGATGAAAAATCTACTTACATACTCTGCTTTTGCGATAACTTACATGGACTCAGACGAAAGTACTTTGGAGAGCATTACAACTACTGAAAATTCCTCCAGTCAAACTAGTGGCATACACAGAAGACACAAAGCTTCTGGAATGGAAGTAGATAACATGCGAAATGGTACAAAGATTCACTTCAAGTGCCTGGGTTGTTGAGCACAACCCAATCAAATGAATGAATATGAATAATATTTAATTCGCTTAGTATTTCGATTGCTTAGATATTTTAGGATTGAATTGTATTTTCTCTATAACCATCCTTCATGTTTTTTATTTTTACAATTTAGTAACAGTAGTTACTGGTCGACGATTTGCAGAAAGAATTCAGGCGTTGAGGCTCAAGCATAGGCTGATGTTTTAGTCATCCTAATTGGAGACCATTCTTAACCTACTAGCTCGGCAGAAACTTAGAAAGTTCTAGATATTGTTTGAAGATGATGTGACAGTGGAGCAGCTCTCTGCCAATCCCATCAAAACTGTAGTTTTTCCTTTCACGAGGAGAAGGAGTAAATCATCAAGAACTTGTATTATACGGTCACTGCATTCCATTTGTGGAAAGCTGATTTATGGCTGGTGATATCGATTTTTTCAAACAATATTTGTAGACCAAAAATTTGTTTTCGAGATAACAATGTCTTGGGTTAAAATTACAAGGTCATATCCATGATGTTATACTTCCTCGCTTTAATTACTCAATCTCCGACGAAATATTGAAATTTTATACCCTATTACAGGACCCGACATACGTTGTCCTTGTCCTTGTCTTATAATATTATACAAATTTTGACAATTTTTTATATTGAATAAAAAATATTACTGTGTTAAGTATTTTGGGTAGAAGAATCAGATAGTATCGTTAATTTTTTGGTAGAAGGAATATGTTTCCAATTTCTCGGGCAATCAAATTTGTTTTTGTGAATTTGACTAACATTTTTAAATGCCATTACGAAAACACTTCTATGCAGAATGTCAATTCAATCGAACCAACCATTTAAGAGAAGTTCAGTATGAATTCGATTGCAGCGCCATCTACCGGGACAAATTGCGAATATAAACCATCCAGTTACTCACTCAAACTCACACAAAAAATTTCATCAAAATCGGACCAACCGTTCAGTATGAACACCTGACGGGACCAATTGTGAATCTTAACCGTTTATGCCACAGAGCGTGTCAAAGAAATGGATATACATAAACACACTCGAAACTCGAAAAACATAGCCATCCATTGGCTGTGAAATGGTTTGAAAAACATGTACTCTTACATTAAAAAAGCACTAATTAAATTTTTCTAACACAAAACAAGATCGCATTAACTTTTCAACATATGATGGTAATTGTGAACGCCTCACAACATATGTTAAAAGCGCTCACGAATCTTTATCACTAATGGCCTCAACGCTATGAAGAGGAAGAAGAAAAAAAATAGCTAGCGACACTCAGAATCACAGTATGCATACCACATTTATTCACCGAACACACGTTCAAGCTATTGTCTTACCCATCTGGCCTTTAGATTGGTCGTTACCGATTAAAAATGTTACCAGGTCCGGAATTCAGACAATTCCCATAACGGTATGTACCTACTTTTTGCATTTTATATAGGAAGAAGTAGATAAAATGGAAGAAAAACCATCCCGCAACTTTTAAGAAATTTGATTGATTTATTAGTCGATAAAATTAGTTAATTAGTATGTAAGTAGCTTACCTTTTTTTTACCCTTCCTTTTTTCATTATCTGGAAAAGGAAAAAAAAATTATATTAGTTGAAAAAAGGAGAAAAATTGCTATACACTGTGTCCGTAAAGTATGGAACAAATTCATTTTTAGCTAAACAGGCCATTTTAAGAAATAATCCTGAAACACGTCGATTTTTGATTTTAATTTACCGTATTTTAAAATAATAATCTAATATACTGGGTGAATTACTTTCGAGTAATGACGTCACCGTCATTTTTTTTTAAATGGAACAACCCCATTTTGTCTCAATTTTCGGATTACTCTAGCTGAGCTGATTCCAAAAATGTATCACGTTAATTCCAATTGGTACAGGATGGACAAAACTACAATAGTATTGTGTGTGCTCATAAAGTAACGCGTAACATTCTTTATTAGTTAAATTAACAATATTATCAAAAATACTTATTGTCTAGCGGACAGAATATGATGAAATACATGACTTTATAAATGTTCGAACTGCAGCCCTTGCTGTATTTGACAGTAACCCAAACGGTGTACAAATTCTTGTTGAACATTGTTTATTGTGATGTCTTGAGAAATATTGTTTATTGCTGTCCGAATTCTCTCTTGCCAACGATTGAAATCTGGTGACCTCGCTGTCCATTCAATAGGTCCACGTCTACCAATCCACCTGTTCGGAAAAATTTCATCTAGGTACCTTCTAACATCTACAGCATAATGTGGAGGTGCACCATCCTGTTGAAACCATAAACTTTCATCGAAACCTCCAGGGTTACTTTATGAGCACACACAAAACTATTGTATTTTTGTCCAGTATTTTTGTCCACCCTGTACCAATTGGAATCAACATGTGATACATTTTTGGAATCAGCTCAGCTAGAGTAATCCGAAAATTGAGACAAAATGGGGGTGTTCCATTTAAAAAAAATGACGGTGACGTCATTACTCGAAAGTAATTCACCCTGTATATTGGATTATTATTTTAAAATACGGTAAATTAAAATAAAAAATCGACGGGTTTCAGGAGTATTTCTTAAAATGGTCTGTTTAGCGAAAAATTAATTTGTTCCATACTTTACGGACACAGTGTATAAAATAATGTAGGTACATATTATCTAAAATATTACAAAAATTGAGTGAATGTAGATCTGAATCACTTCCGTCATTTCCTTGGTGGAATGTACCTTGCAAAACTGCAGTCAATTGTAAAGAAGGAATCTTGGAATACATTCACCAGTGGCCTAACCTCCCACACAATTATGGACAAATATAAAGCAAATGAAAGATAAAATTATCAATTTGTAACAAAAGTTCTACAACAATATCAATTTTTTATAGTCATTTGGCTTGATTGATTGGTTCGGCACCACCAATCAGAGTCCTCGACACCTCAACCTTTAGGTATTTTGTGCCCTTGGTTGTACCGTTTATGTGAAGAGACCAGAAGCCCTTGTCTTCTCACTAGGTTCTTCTTGGGGAAATCCCCCCTTGGGTGCTCTATTCCTAGGAGTTTATATCTCCATTGAGGCTGATTGTTCCTCTTCCATGCCCAACCGACAGAAAGGTTCTTCCCTATACATATATGCCAGTTGAACCCATGTGTTTTTTCAATGCAAGAGGCGGAAGATTGCCGCAGTCGGGCTCCCAGTACTCCCGGGCACGTTTGGCAGCCATTAGGGCCATTTTGCCTTCATTGGTTTTAACATATAAGTGTGAATTCCAGGTTAGTTTTGCATCCAGAATTATTCCCAGATACTTGACCTTCTGGATTAGACACAGCTGCACGTTGCAGTTTGTCTCTTAAACTTCCTTTTTCCAGTAAAGAGAATAAGCGCATTTTTTGCAGGATTAGCCCTCCTACATTATTCCTGCAACGTTTCCAGAACTTGTCGCATCAGCTCTGGCATAACGTTAGGATGTTCTTCCAGTACAAGTATTGTCAGATCTCTTGCATACTCATGGGTGCTTAGCCCCTGTCCTTTAGCTTAATCTCGTTGAGGTTTTATCATGATTCATTGTCAAGCTATTACTATCGATACCACTAGTACTTAATTCGGCTACTGTAGTACGAGTATATTATATCTGCCAAAGCAAAATAGACAGAGGTATGTTTAAAGTAGCTTTATTTTACTACAATGATAATCATAATGATGGTTCGTGAGCTATGAGGCAGGGAAAGAGAAAACTTTTTCATTTCACAATATTTAACCGACTAAAAAAGAGGTATTGATTTACCAATTGCGTGGAGAGAGTCAAAGGTGGTGTTTATTCCTAAACCAGGAAAAGAAACGTACACCCAGGCTAAATCCTACCGACCGATCAGTCTGACATCATTCATGGTGAAAGCCATGTAAAAAATTTTACAAATGTATTTGCAAGAGCATTCCTCTGCATAGACTACAATGGGCTTATCAAGCAGGGAAATCAGGAGAAGCTGCCCTGCATAATTTGGTCTCAGGTCTCGAAAGGAGCCTGAATCATAAAGAAGTAGCCCTTGCAGCATTTCTAGACATCGAAGGTGCTTTTGACTACTCATCGATGTCATCAATAAACAGATCCCTTAAAAAAGAGGGATTAACAGCACCACATGCAAATGTATAGGATCCATGCTCGAGCATAGGAGAAAAACAGCACATATGCATGGTACAACCTACACCGTGAGGACAACTAAAGGATGTCCTCAAGGTGGAGTACTTTCACCACTTTTATGGAACCTGATTGTGGATGACTTGATCTTCAGGTTGAATGATCAAGGCATATGGACGCAGGGCTTTGCGGACGACATAGTGATTATCACCAATGGGAAATGTCCTACAAGAAGCACTACGTATTGTGGAGGAATGGTGCCTTAGAGAGGACCTTTCAGTCAATCCAAGAAAAACCAAACTAGTTGCTTTCACGAATAGAAGAGTTACCCCGCTGGGTAGGAACCTGGAAAATTACTACTAGGGCGACTAGGCTTTTCTGGCAATGCAGAAGAGTTATGGGCAAAACCTGGGGAATACGACCTGAGGTGGTTCACTGGCTTTACACAACTATAATAAGGCCTACGATCACCTATGGATCAATAGTCTGGTGGAGGAGGACAGAAGTGACCTCTGCAGTGAATACATTAACTGCAATTCAAAGACAAGCCCTCCTTGGTATTACCGGGGCAATGAACAGCACGGGGACGGCATCAATGGAGGCCCTCATTGGACTCCCTCCTTTGGAACTTTTCGTAAGGGCCGAGGCGATGATGGCAATTCTCAGGCTGAAATCGGGAGACTTATGGTCACCGAACATGGTTCGAGGAGGACACACTTATACAACTGGGACAATACTAGATGAACCCATATTTCACATGAGTTTTGATAGCATGACACCGGAGAATATATTCACTGAACATCATCATCCCATCTAGGGAACAGGTGATGCATCCAGGTAATTCTGGAGATATCCATGGCACTGGGGCTGGTAGAAAAGGACCTAGAAAGAGAATGATCTTTAGCCTTGGCCGATATACGACTGTGTTTCAAGCAGAGACGATTGCCGCTATAGCCTGTTTTGATGAAAACATCAGAAGAGGATACACCGGACAAAAGATAAAAATATTCACTGACAGCCAGGCTCTGCTTAAAGCTATCAGTAACCCAACAACTAGGTCTAGACTGGTAAAAAACTGTAAAGAATCCCTCAACAGGCTGGCAAGAGACAACAAAGTGTCTCTAATATGGGTGCCGCCACATGAGGGGATTGCAGGTAATGAAATGGCTGACTAGTTAGCTAAAGAAGGCTCTAAACGAGACTTCATAGGTCTGGAACCGTTTTGTGGAATCACAAAAGATTGAATAAAAGGGGAAATCGGGAACTGGCTAGATAGGGAACAAGAGCACCTCAATACAAAGAGTTTACTGAACAAGGTAGACAAGGAACTCTCAACCAGGCTATTGAAACTGAGTAAGAGACATTTGAAGACAGTTTCCGGTCTGGTGCCTGGACACTGCACCCTAAGGAGACATCTGCACAAAATGGGCAAAGTTTGTGAACCTTTCTGCAGGAAATGTGATCTTCATGATGAAACACCTACTCACATACTCTGCTTCTGCGAGAGCTTACATGGACTCAGACGGAAGCACTTTGGAGAGGAAACTATACAACCATCCTAACTACTGTAAATCCCTCAAGTCAAACTAGAAGACACAAAGCTTCTGGAATGGAAGAAGATAACATGGGAAATGGTACAAAGATTCAATTCAAGTTCCTGGGCTGATGAGCACAACCCAACCGAATGAATGAATGAAAGAGGTATTGAGCACTAGTTCCGTTTGGAATATTGTTGGAGTGTTTATGTGTCAAGTTTGAGACCAAACACGTGAATGTAGCGTGAATAATAGTATATTATTGAACGAGCAATTTATGAATAATAATTTATGAATAATGACCATAAATTGCAATTAGAATACTATACTTTGTCCACGACCCTTGATTTATTTATTAAATAAGGCGAGTGTCGAACGGAAAGTAATAATTTGGTATTATTGACAATTCTAACGTCAAAATTAATAAATTTCTGGAGTATGTCAAATGTGACATATAGATATGGGTGATACTGTGTAAAGTATCAATACACTGTACCGTTATAAATATACTGTTTTAAAAATATCAATATTAAAAAATACCGTTATGAAAAGTATCAATACTAAAAATTTCGATATTTTATCAATACGATATATTTCAGAAACAAATTTCGTAAACAAAATACGCAGATTTAATAGTTTATTTTATAGTTTTGTGAGTGTTGAGTTGTCATGGCATATTATTTAAATGTAGAAGCGTGAATTATGAACCATAATTCACTCTAGTAGATATATGGGTACCATATACCTTTTGTTAGGAGGTAAAATATTGACTTACTATTAAGTGGTCGTGGACAAATGAATTTTGGCTATGAAGGTTCCATTTGGGGGTCAATTGAAAAATGAAGAAAAAATATTGCAAACTATACTAGGTGACATATAAAATGGAAAAGCTTGTTGCGAGGGTGTCAAATATACAGGGTATCCCAAGACTTTTTTACGAGGTATACAAGGTATCTGTGACGTCATCATAGAAGCAGGGACACCATCGCAATGAAAAAAATTCAATGGAAGGGAGGATCAAACTTACCTACTTACTTACTTACTTACTTACCTGCGTTACTGCAGAATATTGCTTTGAATGAAAGAAGAGATATGATATGGCGGCAAGATGGTGCACCCCCACATAATAGAGAGAGATGATACATGCGGCATGTACACGTGAACTACTTAGACGGTTCGATGCTTGTGTTGTTGCAGACGGACGCCACTCTGAACATCTTTTACAAAATCACTGTAAAGTCTAAATGTTCTGGTTGTTGTTGCAAATAAACATTAAACTGAAAATTTGGTGTAATTATCCACTTGAGTACCCTCACTGTGATACACTGTTGAGTTTGAAATAAAAAGCTCTTTCATTTAAGCTAAGTTTGATCTCCCTTCCCGCGTTGACGTCACAGATACCCTGTATACTGTAGGTCAAAAAAAGATTACCCAATTTTCAAATAAACCTAATCGTTAATTCCTGAGTTACACCTTGTAAAAAAAATCTTGGGACGCAATGTATATATTTTTGAAAAATTTGAAATAAAATGTTTTCTAAATGTACTAAGTACATAAACCGATTAACATTGACCGTTTCTCTACTTTATCACCTAAGTTAATGAGACTATATAACTATATAATATAATCTTTGTGCGTTCGTAACTACTTTGGTTTTTTGCAAATCAAAATATTAAAAATCACTACGCATTCCTCCGTTTTTCCTCCTTTTAAGAATCATCACTGTTTAGTATGATTGAAATAACGGAAAAGTTATTGCTTCATTTTGCGAGATTCAGCAACCGGCGATAGAAACATTTTAATAGAAATATAATTATTGACGAATATGACAAGTAGAAAAAAATTAGAATAAAATTAGAGAAGCAACATCTGGACGACGAAAAGTACTTACTGCTTTTGAACGTTATTTTTTTTTCGCCCAAGCATAATATATATTTATTATTTTATAATTTTATTACTTTTAAAATTTAATGTTTTACAATATTTACCGTTTCTAGCTGCTATGTTCGTCGAATTGAAAATATTCAACGTAACAACTTGTTCACGTTGGTTCTTTTTAAAATATACTTTTTAAAGTTGGGTTTTTATTAGTCGTAAAACCGAAGAAATACGGAGAGTTCTTACAGTAGGTTAAACTTTAAGACGGAAATAGGTGATAGTAAAAAATGTGTCGATGTTTTTTTCTCATCTTCGATCTTGTATTTGGTAGAAAATAAGCGATTTATGCGCCGGTTCTACTGATAGACTTTTTTGCAATTTCAACGTTTTTTCTTTCAAATTTTATGGAATCTTGAAAAACATGTTTTTATTGAAAATCGAAAAAGAAGTTATTGCTGGTGGTGACTTCCTGATGCCTGAAGAATGCGATAAAGCTTTACCCTTTTTTGTGTCAATAATTTTATTAAAGTCATAAATTTTAACAGACTTCTAAAAATGGAGACTCGAAGTGTAGATATATTTTTCAAACTTCCTTACAAGAGATGAATATTCAAAAAAAAATATAAATTCACAAAACTGTAGACGCCGGTCGAAATCGTCTTCATGTATACAGTACTATTCAAAAGTCCCCTCCCCCCGTCGTATCTTTTAAACGGCTACACTTACATTAGTAAAATTTGTTGTAAACTTCTCTACGAATGGTAACAGGTGACGTAATAGTAATAGATGACGTCACAGTGCCACTCTGGCCAATAATTTTAAATAGGACCTTATGGCAAATGATATCTCGTTTGAAAGGCATTGACATTGGCTACATAGCCATATTAATTTTGTTTGGGCTTAAACTAATTTTGACGGATAAATTAAATAAATACCAAAATTATTGAAATTATTTTTTTAAATTTAATTAATCAAATATCAACAATGGATTCTTATAGCAAGTGTTCGAAATGTGCTCCGTCTACTTGCTGACAGTAATACATCCTATTAGTAAACTCTTCATCGTACTCGTTCGAATGTGTCAGCTGAAATTGCATTGCATTCTTCAATAGTTCTTTCTTTCAAAACGCCAATGCTATCTGGTGCCGTAGTATAAACCTTGGATTTCAAGTACCCCCATAGAAAAAAATCTAATGGTGTCAGATCTGGTGACCGAGTTGGCCATTCTATAGGACCTCGCCGGCCGATCCATCTACCTCGATATTCTTCATCCAGGTAACGTCTTACTGCACCAGATGGCCGAATTCATCTGAATTAACTTCCAGAATTTCAAGAATTAACGGCTCAATTGCATTTTGTAACATCTCCAGAAACACTTCACCGCTTAAATTTGAATTTAGGAAAACAGGACCAACTATGTGGTTTCCCAAAATACCTGCCCAAACATTGACTTTTTCTGGAAATTGGGTATATTGTTCACGAAAGGTGTGAGGATTTGTGTCACTCCAATACCTTACATTTTGTGTATTCACATTTCCATTGAGGCAAAAAGTACTTTCGTCACTAAAACAAATTGTTTTTGTATAATGTGGGGTTGTGACTAATTTTATTTGTCATACATTCCCAGAATTCGAGTCTTCTGTGGGAGTCGTCATCCGAAAGGTGGTGCACCATTTTTAACTTGTATGGATGAAATTTATTTTTAGCCAACACTCTCTGTACTGTACTTTTACTTACTTGTTTGAAGAGGAAGTAGGGTTTACTACCATTTCAGCATTACCATTCGTAAAGAAGTTTACAACACTTTATTTGCACACTCCAAATTTTATTAATGTAAGTGTAGCCGTTCAAAAGATACGAGGGGGGGAGGGGACTTTTGAATAGCACTGTAGTTATTCTAATGTTAATGTAATGACCCATATTTTTAATCCCATTGATAAGAAATCGTGCATATAAATTTTATATATATATATATATATATATATATTGACAGTTACCTGTGGTGTAGGCAACCAAACATACAATAACATCTTTAAAAAATGATTCCTAGCATAGAATACTTAGTTTTTGACATACCTTTCGTTTTTATTTTATTATTCTAGAAAATTATAATAATTATTAGTGGTAAGACATCCAAAAAAGAATTTAAGAAAAACGAAAACAGTGACATTTGAACCGGCGACCTTCACTGTGACAGTTCAATGTCATTATTTAATTTTGACAGTACTTACTTATGAAACAAATAAATATTTTTAGTTTTTAAATATCGAGAAAAACGAATACAGCTTGTACAGTCGACGGAAAAGCTTTGTAACCAATACGAGTATTAAAAGGGCAATTAACAATCTCGAACATTAACGCAATCGCTCTGCTCGTGCGTTAAATTATCTCGATTGCTAATCGCCCTTATTAATACACTTGTTGGTTAAATAACTATAGATTTATTTTTTTTGACACGCTTTAAAAAATTCGCCAAGACGTTGAAAAAAACCGTTGTTGATTGAACGAACTAGCTCCTTTTGTTATTTTGTTTTATAACTCTTTTCCGACAGGTGATTGTTTTCATGGCTCGTTACTAGATATTGGCTAGTCCGTAGTGGCCTTATAAACGCATCGGAAATGCTAACGTACATGTCATCCCTAATCAGTGAGATCCTTTGCTGTTGTGCGACAAAGGATTGCTATTGTTCTATCGGTACTATTGAATAGTTTACCTCGAGGTACGAGTACCATACACACACCAGACACGTTCTTGCGATAACATCTGTTGATATAATTACAAAATTAAATATTTTTTAATAGATTTGAATAATTATAAAACTCGCAAAAAAATTGGTATATTTTTTTTTATTTTGAGCTAGCTACAAAATTTGAATACATATGATTTTTACTTATGGTGAAAAGTATGATGCGGAATAGCTATTTGTGTATTAAGAGCGCAAAATGTCGCGGCGCGGCAATCTCTTGAAATTGACAATGAATTTGCGCTCGAATTACACACAAGATTTTTTCTACAATCGAGGAGTCCACCTATTTCCAAAGATTTATTTAATTTGATGAATGAAAATTAAAAGTACAATTTTTTATGACAATTCCAGATGATGAAAAAAGTCTAGATCAGTTTGAAATTGTATGTTCCGCCATTATTACTGATTCAACAATTTGCACTTTAGATGATTCACCTTTACCCAAGATTTTCTGAACCGTTTCAATTTTGTTATTAATGCTTTCTTCAATGTATCCCTCGTCTGTAGAAGAGCTTTTCCACTAGTGCGGAAAAGTGGCACTTTCTAAACTAAATTGAGTTCGGAAAAGGGAACTTTTCCGCACGCAAGTAGAAAATAGCTATTTGTATAACAAGGGAGCAGAATGCTACAATCTGTCGAAACTACCAAAAGACTTTCTGCTCTAAATACATACAAGATTTTTTCTACTATCACACCAAAATTAACTACTAGCTCTCTTTTATCTATAAATAAAATTAGGCGTGCGCCAAAGTTACTTTCTGCTTAAGAACGCTAATAATGTCAAATTATGACAGCTCGCGGAAAACATCAACTTTGCAGTTGCTTTTCAAGGCACAAAAGACGACTTTCGATAGTGATAGTAGAAAAAAGTATTTTTTTTTATTTGGTAGGAATAGATGGTTGCATTTTGTCTCCTTCTCACTGTAAGCACATAATCTATGAATTGCGGCGCAACAACCGATTTTAGACGACCTTCATGGCATTCTTCCGTGCACGATTGATTTTTGATGATGCTTCGTCGCCGAACGTTATTGAAAGAATTCCGCGTAAATAAATTCGGTTATCGTACGAGGAATTTTTATTTAAACGCACATTATAGATGTTCTGGAAAGATTATTGCTCGAGAGTAGCATTCTAGTAACGTGAGATTTTCAATTAAAATTTATTTATCCACCGTGAAGCGTTTAATGGTATAGTTGAGTAATTCCCGGCTACCGAGTTGAGAGTAGCGGTAGTATTTTGTTATTTGTATAATAAGGATTTTTTTTATCGTTGTTGTTGCATATCCTTCAACCAAAATAGGTAACTAGCAATAATGGCCAGCGTGAGAAGTAGTTTATTGTAGTGAAATTTTATATTAAATGGTCGAAACTACCAAAAATACGTATGAACAGATAAATCCCCAACGGATTTACTGGAAAGTTTCAAATATAGTGTTAGTTTACCATTTTCGGATTAGAAAGTTATAGCGATAAGGTGTTCAGTTCGTCGGAAATTTCAGTAGTGCTCGAACGCTATTTTTACCTGGCTTGTGAAATTATGTCGTTTTTTTTAAGAGCGTATAGCCCTTAGAGTAATACTACAAATAGAGTCGGCAAGTCATTTGTAAAACTATCCGGAAAGGCGGCTAACATTCTACCGCCATATATATGTTTTCATCAATGACTTTCAAGGAGTGGGGAGAAACTGCCGGACAATACTACTGGCATATAGAACTATTCACTTACAGGTGAAGAGAGAGGTTAGGAAAATTCCGACTGTTTTTTTTTGCAAATTTGGCACTGACGAACCATGATTTTCACAAAAAATATGATTTTTAATTATATCAGTACGCACACACACAAATATCAGTTGAAAAGACGAAAACAAGAGCTTCAATAAACTAGGAACGTTGAAACTTCGTAGTAAAATCAGGTAAAATTGATAGTAAAATGGTTTCCGCCCATTCTTTGGTGTTGCCATATTTCAGACAGACAAAATCATTAATACGCATTTGTTTCTTTAAACCTCAAAAGTTTCAAACAGTAGTTATTTGTATGTTTAGGCCGCGAAATACCTTTTTAACGTACCGAAAGAACAGTTATCGCCGAGGCCGTTTGCGGCCGAGGCAAGATATCTTGAAGTCGTTAAAAAGTTTCGCGGCCATGGCATACACACTATTTTTCGTGCAATCGTTAAAATTATTAAACTAGATAATTGTAAATAAATATATCATTGCTTTAAAATCAACAGCAGTTTAATTTATTTAACAATGTGTGCTATGGAAATGATTTATGTTTCAATATATACAAAATATTTTGACAGTTCTTACTTCAACTTTTGGAGTAAATATAAGTAATAATACAAACTGTACAATTAATGTTAATATTCATAATAAATAATATACAAAAGTACTTATGTATTTGTTGGTATTCAATAAAAAATAATCCTTGTCTTTGTAGTATTTTAGAAATGTCAAATTTGGAAGTGATATTCAATTTTGGTGACGTTTGGTTTCGCAGCCGTTGCTATGGGTAACGGCCGCGAAATTGAATTTCGCGGACTGTGTTGAGAACGCGAAATACTGACTTCGCGTGCGATTGCACGAAAAAACATATTTTTATCACATAAACTACTAGGATAAACTAGGATAGTTATTTTGAAGTCGTTTTGATGTAATTTAGTAAATTTTTATTCTGTACGTTTCTAACGTGTCCTATAATTCAGTTGTAGCAATTCAAAGGAAAAGTAAGACATCTGGCAAAGGGTCGGGAAGTTATCTTAGAATGTGGTAAAAAAAGGTCATGATGACTAAAAAAGGCGCTGAAAAAAAAGGTATGAGTTGGTGATACCATACAATTTTTTTTCGAGACGGTAACTACTTTTTTGCCGTACAATAAGATTCTTTAAATTTAACATAAATCTCAACAACTGGTGCTATTTTTTTAAAATTAATTATAAGAAAAAGCCTTTAGTTTCTCTATTAATTAACAAAAAGAAAAATTAATACACCACAAGGTGCATACAGAAGATAGGTAAAAATAACGTTTGAGTACTGCTGAAATATCCGACCAACTGAACACCTTATCGCTATAATTTTTAATTTAAGTGGTAAACAAAGAGCGGCCCGACTATATCTCGGCTGTAGGTATAGTTCTGTTCAAAATATACCGTTTTTTCTGACTGCAATAAAACCCCAATTATCACATAACCAAATTTATCATTTTTCAAGACAGGGTCGCTGTTAATCTTTTTTAATATCCATAAATTTCATACTGATAATTGTGAATATTGTATTAACACCTTCATAAAAAAATATTCACATCCTGATGTTAAGCAAGCGATAAATATTAAAAACGTTTATTCGAATTGTAGGCTATTGACTGAAAATTTTCGGAGAATTAGTCTATTTAGGGTGTTAAAATCTTAATCATCCTAACCTAATAATTAGAAAATGGTAATGAATCTAATAATAATGGGAAATCAATAGATATCCAAATATAAACTTCATTTCAATCTTTGTATTATAATACGGAGGACATAATAAATACAATCATTCAGAAGATACAGGCATGTTAAAAACTGAGAACAGTATTTATTGAAATCATTGAAATATTTTGAACTTCAATTATTCTATCAATCACTTCATCTTCTCCTTGAGTCTCACATTCTATAAATGTGACTGAAATAAGTAAACAATTACCTACCTATACCTAATTTTTTCAATGTTTCATCTTTGTAAACGTTTTCCATCAAGTTATTTTTTATCTTTTTATACAAGAGTGCATTATATTAAACAACAAAATTCGCAAATCCCGACAAGAATTAAAAAAAAATATTATAAACCTAATACAAAATTTTTAATTATCACTTTTTGTTTTGCTTAGGATTCCAATTTATTCACAACAATTTTGCAGTATTGTTTTTATATGTACAACTAATTCTGAAGTATTTTATAGAATCTGCTTTAATTTCTAACGGTTTCAAATAGTTGTTCATGTTTTTTATTTTATATTGTAGGTTACATTAGGGTGCTTATTTTTCGACTTTTTTTTCGTTCCCATCGTGAAATTTCGTTGGAAATTCCCCCAAAAAAATTCCCCGACAGTTTAAGCCATAATATTAATATTAAGTCCTATACCAAGGCGTGTGAAGATTTTCCATTGAAAATACACAAAAATATTTTATCTATAAATTTCTATAGTTCAGCGGCATTTGAGAGCATCGCTTTGGCCACAGACAGATATTTCTCACAATTGAACGCTCTACAAAACTGCGGCAAAGTCGTAACTCATACCTGCTGTTTCCATTTAATTCGCATTTATCTCGTAAATAGAGGGAACTACAAAAAAAATGTGGATAACAAACTTGTATGAAATTGAATTTCCTACAAAAAAGGTTTCTAGGACTAAGTTGCTAACTTCAATATTTTTGGAGATAAGTATTTAATTAAAAATTTTTTGTAATTTCAAATTTTCATCAAAAATCACGTAAAACTATAAACATATTGTTCTTTCATCATCAATCACTACTTTTTTAACGAAATACTTTATCAAAGGTGGAAGGGTAAGGAAATATAAATAATCGTTTGGTTTCCTAGCCTCGGCTATGAAACACCAGCCGCGGCATTAAATCTTTTGATTTTCTGCCTAGTGGAACAAATTACTATATTCTTTAGCCAGGGAAGCCGCTGGACTAAAAATTCTAGGACCCAGTGACACCTACGGCCTAACGACTTCGACAATTGCGGAACTAGCCAAACGCTACACCCATACTCAATCCCTTAAGAGATGGGATGGAATCAAAGGATGCAGTCTTGCCAGGATCACCCTGGGCGACCCTGGGAAGCTGGAGCCGAAAAAATATTTGGCGATGACCAGGAGAAACCTACGTTTAACAGTAGGATTTCTGACTGGTCACTGTCAACTAGGGAAACACCTCCATACTATGGGGCTAGTGGACACACCTCTATGCAGGATGTGTGAACAGGAAGATGAAACTGTCAGGCATGTCTTATGCGAGTGTCCGGAGTTATCGTCAATGAGAGTGTGTGTTCGGTGAGTCTTGGCCTACACCTGCCGATATAAAGGAGATGTCTCCTAGTGACCTGTCCACCTTCCTGAGAAGGACAGGATGGACAATGACCTAGGAAGACAACTCCTCGGGAGGATGTACAATGGGTCACATGTGGCCTAAGTGCTGTGAGCCTACACTCACCCTCCCTACTCTACAGATACAGATAGATACTATTTTTTAATAATTGATACCAACTCCAGCAATAAGCTATGAACGTGTATTTTAACGACCGTTTTTCGGCAAGTATTTATCAGCGCTACATAAAAGTGTCGGCGACGAGTAAAACTATCATTCGTTGTCAATGTACTGTGGCCGAGCACCTTTCATTTTACCCCTACTCCGCGGCCGGCTGTAACGCGACATGCGATAGATGGACGAAAAATTTTGAGGCGATGGAATAAAAGCTGCTCTTTAAAAATGTTCACGAATCTTTACTGGCAAGGAATTAAATTTAATTATATTAACTTGCAGTAACAAGGTGATAATCTTAATTTGATCAAATTATAATCAAGCTAATGAAGCAATCCACTGGACAGAGCGAATTTTCCAAGTTTCCCAATTTGTCACAGACAAACTGCCAGTTTTCACGTTTTATCCTACTTTTAACATTTAAATGTCCTCCAGTCAGGTTTTGAAACTGGGTTTAAGGATGTTTTGACTATGATAATACCACAGTTGATCCATACTGTGGTAATCAAGAAACGGATGTCATACTACAAGAGAAACTAAGCATAATAAGGATATCAGCAAAAAAACCTGCCTGCCACTTACCTCGTATCCAGGAAAGAAAGAAAAGTTTTAGACTTCTGGAATAATTCACCAGTATAGTTCATTCTCTTGTCTTCATAGACCAAATGAATTAATTGGCTGAATTTGTTAGAAGAAATATAAATGGGTGTGAGAAACTATAAAGTCTAGAAAGTCACAGTGGAAGGTATAACAGACTCTCTCACCAAAAACCTAATCTAGCCCAGCCTACCTATCCCGTATCTCGACAAGTATTTTTTTGCTTTTCCATCTTCATATCAAATGAAAACCGGTTTTATCGTAGTTGCCAATCTCCAAACAAACTAAAATAAATATACTGGACATCACTAACCAAGGAGGTTTGAGATTAAACCATACTAAATTGATGTATGTATGTATATATTGTGGTGACATTCACTAAGATCCTGAATGAATGTGGTTTCTAAAATTACACAGCTCTACAAAAACAAACTTTTTTTTTGTTGCCCTGGATATCATCGCGAATTTTTACGTTTTCAAGTGCCCAGATTACGAATATATTCATAAAAGTTCTCGATGTGCTCGTATATTCATGATTTCTTAATGGGATTGTCACATGATGGCAGATTACTGCTGGTCTTTGAAAAGAGATTGTCCCCTGAAAAATTGTAAGAGAAAAGCTCATAAAAGGCGTTTTATGGAAATATAAAATATTTTTTCGACATGTTACTCTTTTTTTACTTCGATGTATCCTAATTTCTTAAAACATAACTGTCATTATAAATATATATGTTATTTTGTTTCTGTTTTGATTTTTGTAATGTAAAATGGAAATGAAGATTAAAAAAAAATCAGAGCAAACCTTACAAAATCATTTTCATGAATTGTGGGCATGAATAGACCCAAAATCATTTCCATATCTAGGGCAACCAAACCACTGTAGACTAGTGTTATATGTGCAGTGCGGGCAACATCCGAAGAAACCATTCAGTCACCAATAAATCCAAAACCATCAACGTCAAACACCATTACAAACAATAGATTTTATCATACCATCCAAGAAAATATAGAATCTAATCTTTCACACACACCACTACAATTTACAAATTGCAGTAGTAACAACTTAACTTATTGTTACTTTTTGGAACAAACTATGTTTTCTTTAATTGTAACATTTTGTGTACTAATATGTCAGATGTTGATTACACATTATTTGGTGAAATTATCACGTGGTCGTAGGAAAAATACTGTACATTATTCGTGCGAACGTACATTTAAGCTAAACTGGTGCAATCGGGCATTAAAGTGAGTAGCACTATACCAGCTGTCAGGAGCACATCAGTTGAAGTTATTGAATTAGTGAAATATTAGGTAAAAACATGCCAAGTGATCGAAAATATACAAAAAGTTTGTGACTTCTGGTCTAGATACTTTCACTAACTCTTAATTGATCATATGGCAAATGCGATTTCTATTAAATAAGATGATACTTCTTCATTAATTATGATATTTGTTGTAATTTCGGTTGCAGGTGCACCAATAAAATAACAAATAAAAAAAGTAAAGTAGAAGTAATTGAAGTTTATGTTAATCTAAGATTTACATTCACGTCATTTATCAGTTGGGCTAATCTGGTTTCGCCGGGGATACCAACGTAGGCATATAAGTTAATCACTAATTTCTATTGATAATTACCATCTTGAAACATCTATTACAAGATTGTCATTGATGAAAACAGAAGTAAGTGCATTTAAGCGATAAACTTTTCTCTATTTTTGATGGTAGATACTGATTGGTGAAGTTTTTTTCAACGGATTATGCAAATACGTGCATAAACAAGGAGGCTATTCTCTTTTCTGAGATTATTTAAACAGTTTTGTTCACTCTCTATTGAAAGGTGATTAAAATGTTGACATTTTAAAGCAATCATCTTTCGGTTTTTTAATTACATCTTTCTCCGTTTAAAATGAGTCTTGGATATTTCGAAATTTTTAGGATGGATTTGTAGTTAATCCGTGAACTCTTGAAAAGCGGGTAGTCGAGCAGCCGAGAGAAAGGTGGTATGGTTCTTGGTATTCTTGAACGTTATTCTATCGAACGTTTATAGAAGGATGACTCCTTCATGGGTAAATTGAAGGGACCAGCCAGGGAACACGGAATAATTTGACAGTTTTGTGAATTTATTTGACGTTGTGGATTATTAACCCTACTTTTTTATACTCTTTGCTGTTCAATTCATATAATATTATATGATATTCAATGCAATAATAATGAATAACAATATTCAAAGATTTTTGTTGAGAGAAGAGATGATGGAAGATGTTCGACGATTGTGGCATAATTATTATTATCACTTCAACACTTGGTCTTTTCTTCAAACTCTTCCCTTAATAACTCTTCTACACAGTGCTGTATTGCTGCAACTTCTCCCTGAAATATCCTCCTGTGTTTGCCAAAGCACAGAGAGAATCATGCTCCTACACTTTCCTCTGCTCCTGAGCCACCTTTGTAGCAGGACACTTCTATATTAATTAGAGGTCCTTCCTTTTCTTGAAGCTTCACTTGGAAAGCATCTCATCCGATAGTCTTGTCATTATGGAGTCCGTTTCCAACTCTTTATATAATTCGGCCTAGTCTGTTTATGGGCGTTTATCATCTGGTCAACCGTTTGGTTATTGATCAGCAATAACCATATTATAATGATGGGTTGTATCCGCACATTATTTTGCACAGGCTGAGGACTATCGTACTTTTTTGTATTATTTTCTGTAGATATAGATTCCATGTCAACTTGTGGTCAATTGTGACTTCCAAGTAATTTGCCCTCTGGTTTCAATCCTCTCAGTGTTTTTTTCTTGCTAAAAGCAACTATTGTGGTTTTGAGTAGTTCCTTCTTTTGGTAAAACTTGTTGATTATGTTTAGGGAAGTTTCTGTCCGCCTCAAAACTGTTCCTACGAATTTGTCATTTAAAATAATTTCGCACCCTAAACAATTTATGCCTTTGGATGTTGGCCTCTGCAGTAATTGGTATACCAAAATAGCTCACAGAAGAGGTGATAATACCAATCTTTACAGACAAACTCTACCTGCTTTAGCTGTGACTGCGATTTTGATGATGGATGATATGATTAACTTTTTTTCTAAACTAGCATCTATCCATTGACACAGATGGAGTGGGACTTTTCTTTCTAGAAATTTAATAATTGACAAAGTAGATGCATTTTTGATAGCACCCTTAATGTCTATAATTCTGGGAGATGCCACTGTTCTGGCTCGAGCGGCTGATGTCTGCCTGCGTGGGTACTCCTTCGTAACCCCCTATAGGGTGAAGATCCGGAATAGAGAAATCTGGGAAAGGGAGGGAAATTCACAGCATCACGGGATCGTCTGGTACACAGATGGATCATGCTCCAGCGATGGAGCGGGGGCTGGAATTTACTCCAGGAACCCAAGGACATAAGTCTGTTTTCCATTGGGTAAGGGTGTGTCTGCATATCAGGCTGAGGTATAGGCTATCTTGGAATGTGCGCAGATAAACCCGGACAGAGGTTATACAGATCGACGCATAACCATATACACCGACAGTCAGGCGGTAATTAAGGCCCTGAGTGGATATACCATCAAATCAGGGCTTGCTGCTAAATGTCGTGAATGACTTGCTGACCTAGCAAGGCGGAACATAGTGTGGCTAAAATGGATTCTGGCCCACTCTGATTTTGAAGGCAATGAAGGGGCGGAAGGCCCGGGCCCGACCTTGGGCCTCACAAAACAAACAATCCGTAAGGAGACGAGGAACTGGTTGAGAAACCAGCACCTTACTCACTGGAGGGCTCTACAGGGTCTCCTATTAAGGCGATGGACTGATGGACATGCTAGAGCTGCTCTAGAACTACTAAGAAGTAGGTTAAAAAAGATAGCAGGACTCCTAGCAGGGCACAGCTGTCTGAGGAAACACCTCTGTAACCTAGGTTTAGAGGAAAGACCCCTATGCAGGGGTTGCGGCATGGCTGACGAAACGTCAAACCATGTTCTCCTCGTATGTCCACATTGGGCTATGCTACGCTGGCGAATCTTCGGAGTCCCTGTTATGGCCTCTGGGGACATAAGCAGGCATCCACTGAAGAGGATTGAGTCCTTCATTGAGGGACTCGGCTTCATGGATGCATAAGTAGCAGGAATGGCACAATGGGCCCGCCAGTGGCCTCAGTGCCGGAACCTTGGCTTGAGTTTGTCTTGGCCAAGGTTCGCCTGAATAAATTAGTAGTAGTAATGTCTACAAAAGTTGCCATGGTTATCTCTTTGTTTTATAAGGGTTTTGTTAGTAGCCTGTTGAGATCATTCAATGCCAAGGCTGTTGACTTGTCTGGCTGATATGCGTATTGCCGCTCGTTGAGAGGGTGTGTTCAATGTGTAAGGGTCTTTAACGCTAATACAACCAACTTTGAACAAACCAGCTCATTTGAAAATTATACTTCCTGGAGAAGCAGACTTATTTAACACATTTACCATGACTTCATGCATTCTTATGTTATAGTTTCTATGGTTTTGTTAAAATCGGAGTTACAGCTGATTATTTGAAGAAATATTAAATCACCCCTCACCACTCCATTTTAATAGATGCGTCAAAAGGTGTCAAACAAAAAATACAATAGCTTTGAAATGATACGTTCCGAGATACAGCATTTTACATTTTTATCTGGCGACCCGGTACAATATTCAATTCTACAAACAAACTCCTGAAAATTATAAGACAAGGCAACAATATTTTTGTATCTATACACGGGTACATTTGCAAAAAATATAATAAAAATTCAAATAGGTTTACTAAACATCCGCCCATGTTTAAAACCATTCTCTAACTAACGACCGGCATTAAAGAATTCCTTTTTCTACCAGCAGCCGTCGTTGCACGTTTGTCACTAAATGATTTGATTATTCCCACTAGCAATACTAGTACTCTAAGCCTAGCACTTTATAGAAAAAGAAGTACCGTGAGCATGTTATGGTTGAACTCTCGCGTATTCGCTTTGATATATATCCATACCGGCTTGCTAGCAAAAGACACTCTTTCTACACGCTACAGCGATGCTGGAATCTCTTTGAATATAAAGATTATTATAATAATAATAATAATGAGGATAATACTGATGATAATTAATAATTGGAAGAGAGACCTCCGAGGCTGATATAAAAGCCAGGTGTGCTTAACCAATAAGTTATGTCTTTGATTCATTAATCGATTTTATCGAAATTTACTCGTATTATTATTTTTTTTAAATCGGAATTTGATAAATTTCAATCTACCATGTTTTATTTTTTGAATGTATTGAAGATTTTTTTCAACTGTTGAAAAGCGTAAAACGAAGTAAATTTCACGAGTGCGTAATGGGATTACAACTCGTGTAACGTACTATACTTTTTCTACGCCCATCTATTTTCTTCTGAGTGTTCATAATTTCATCTTTTTCACTACTAACAGACATATTCGTCACTGATAAAAATGGGTGTCTTGAACCAAAGTAGTCAACTCTCTTGACAAGAAATTGTTAGCGACAAGAGAAATTATTTCAGCATAAGAGAATATCTCTCGCCTATAGAAAAAAGTATGATGGTTCTCTTGAAGAAATGTCTTGCATCTCTTGAATATTTTTCCCTTCAACCAAATATAGTTTGTTTTGCTTCAAGAGCTATCAAAATTATAAATATCACGGCATTCATTCAAGAGACATTTCAATTCTCCCAAGTACCTGGTGCAGAGATAATATACCTGGTGGAAATCCTCTTAATGTCACCGCTACTGGAGTAGACGTTCGGCTTACGACGGACACTGCCGACTGCTCTTTGCGCAAGACCAGATCAGAAGCTTTTGAATGAATTAATTGTGTTTCTAATCAAAATCTAATTAATAAAGCGAAAGAGATTTGCTCTCTAGTCGAGGTCAAAAGCTATTGGTTAAAAAAATACATAATTAATCAAAATCTAATAGGTACTATTGGACCAAGGTATTTTTGTTCTCCATTCAAGATCAGAAGCTTTTGGATCAATAAATATAATGGCTTTCTATCAAATCCTATACTATTAAAGCAAGATCCAAGGTCTTTAATCAAAATAAAATATAGCGCAATAGTATATGCTCTTGGACCAAGAAAGATTTCCTTTCAAAGCAAGTTGTAAGGTTCTCATGTCAAGAGAGTTGCTTTTTTTGCTGAAGTTCTAGTGCATTGCCCCAAGAAAGATTTCCTTTCAAAGCAAGTTTTAAGGTTCTCATGTCAAGAGAGTTGTTTTTTTTGTTAAAAATCTAGGCCTTGCCCCAAGAAAGATTTGCTTTCAAAGCAAGTTCTAAGGTTCTTATGACAAGAGAGTTGTTTTTTGTTATAGTTCTACGGCATTGTCCCAAGAAGTGGATTCTTTGAAACAAGATATTTGTATCAATAACTATCGTACACACTAGCTTGAAGCTAAGACTGTAATTACTTTGAACAAATAGATTAAGTTCTTCCGTGAAAAAATTTTAGAAACTTATGAAGAGACAGTTAATCCTTTGGCTGAAGAAACATCGCTATTGGACCTATTCAAAAGCGCCAATTCTTTGGGCCAAAGCTATAATCTATTCTTCCGAGAATTTCTTTTTTCAGTGTAGGTAAAGTTGAGAAAATGTTTACGTACATGGGCGTAGAAAAAAATATTTACAAAAATTAGGTTTTACAGAGGTTTTCATATCGAGAAATACCAAAATATTATACTGTAATGTGAAACTTGATGTAGAAATATTTCAAAAATAAGGTTTTACTTAGAAACTTATATAATTAACAAGAAAAATGAATGAAATTAGGAATTAACTTAGTTGGAATATAATACTTTAAAAAATGGTAATGAAGATTGAACTAATGAATATTTTTATATAAACATAAAACTTACAAATGTCATTGTTAGTTGCAACAAAAGAGTTGTGTAAAACGGGCGGCAATCTGACCACCAGAAATGCCAACTTAAATTCAAATCACTTCCCAGTCTAAAAACAAGGTAAAGTTAATACTATGTGGCAACAGCGCAAACTTCAATTCTGATTTGTTGAGACCAACTTCATTTTTATTAACATTGCCCAACATTCATTTGGTTCGTGTGTATTTTGTGCTGTTGATTAATAGGTACAAGTAGCAGAAGTGGGAATGAGAATCGGAATTCAAAAGTGTATTGGAATCGATAAAATGTTTTCGAGATTTTTATTCAATTTATTCAAGAGCAGATGCAAAATGTTGTAAATAATTGGGGCCTTCCTATATCTGCTGTCACGTAGTCTTGAAAATATTATAAACAACATCATAAAAGTTTTATTATAATATAAAAAGTTATTTTCAAATTTAATAATGTGACCGTTGAATATAAATGTATGAAATGACGGGAAGTACCCAATGGAATATGTACATATAAATTGTGAGTTAGAAAAATTCTTCAAAGAGTATGGAGGTGACAAAAATATATTAAGTAGTCAGTTTGCCAAGAAAAGTGTAAATACGCTAATCTCATTATACGAGTAGTTGTTTTGAAATATTATCTCAATTTTAATTGTATATAATAAGTATAATTTGCTATTATTTATGTTTTTTAACGAAAATAAGAGCAGTTCAGGAAGGAGGATGAACAAGAGGAAGAGTAAGGAAAGAAGATGTGATATACATAATCTGACCAAACTGCGAAGTAAATTCTAGGAAAATTGCAAATATATTCATATATTGTGTAATCTTGTAATAAAGAATACCCGTTTCATAAATATAAAATAAAATGTTTTATAAATAAAAATAATAAGTTCTTGAAATTTGTGATATTTAAACGTATAAATTAATTGGTTATTTTATCGAGGCTAGTACTAGAGAGCCACCAAGATTTAGCTGACGCCTCGGCAGATAACAATATTATCATGAGGTGGGTTAAAGGGCACGACAGGAGTAAAGGAAATCGCATTGCTGATTCTTTAGCCGGGGAAGCCGCTGGACTAAAAATTCTAGGACCCAGTGACACCTACGGCTTAACGACTTCGACAATTGCGGAACTAGCCAAACGCTACACCCATACTCAATCCCTTAAGAGATGGGATGGAATCAAAGGATGCAGTCTTGCCAGGATCACCCTGGGCGACCCTGGGAAGCTGGAGCCGAAAAAATATTTGGCGATGACCAGGAGAAACCTACGTTTAACAGTAGGATTTCTGACTGGTCACTGTCAACTAGGGAAACACCTCCATACTATGGGGCTAGTGGACACACCTCTATGCAGGATGTGTGAACAGGAAGATGAAACTGTCAGGCATGTCTTATGCGAGTGTCCGGAGTTATCGTCAATGAGAGTGTGTGTTCGGTGAGTCTTGGCCTACACCTGCCGATATAAAGGAGATGTCTCCTAGTGACCTGTCCACATTCCTGAGAAGGACAGGATGGACAATGCGCGACGGCCGGATTGCATCCCGCTAAGAGCAGGTAGAATTTTTACCATCCGAGTTGCATCCCACGACCATCCGAATTGCATCCCATTAACCAATTTTATTTTAGCAGCAAAACTAATGTATGTTCTGATAATAACCAACAGCGTTGTCACGTTTACTTAATACTAAATAATACTTAATCAATTGTAACATTCAAAATGTTTATTGACACATAAACAAATGTTTACTTAATACTAACTTGCCCATTTTTTTTTTATTCTACTAAAATGTGTGTTTATATATGAAAACACATTATACCAAATATCAGTCCTTAAATCGCAATACTTATTTCACAATAAATAATTAAAGTTGGAATCGCCACCGGGTGTATTCAAACGTAGAAAAATGCGCGGCAGCGGCTGTGACGTCACACCGCACCTCGCGCATCGGTAACCGCAGAAACAGCCATTTGAAGCATTATTGATTTTTTATCGAATTCGAATCGTTAGCGTCAGTTTCTCAGTCTTTAAGTGTTGTTTGAATTGTCGGTTCACAATCGCCTGACTCGAAAAGTGCGGACTGACGTCACAACCAATGGCAGCGCGTTTTAAGAGCAGTTCAAATTATTCAAATTTTAACCCTTTATTTCTCAGGTAATTTAATCGTTATTGGAATTTTTCTTTTTCTATGAAGTTCCTTATGATAATATCTTACGATTTTAATTGTTTTTAAATGATTTTATTTTTTTGGCAAGTTCCCTATTGTAACATTCAAAATGTTTATTGACACATAAACAAACGTTTACTTAATACTAAATAATACTTAATCAATTGTAACATTCAAAATGTTTATTGACGGTTATTGATGGTTGCATTTAAAAAGGGCTGACGCTTATACTTTACCAGTAGTTCAAAATTCTGATTCGTTTCGCAAAGATCGTAGTAACATTTTGTAGTTATATATTGTGTGATTTTGGTGAAAATATGGAGATCAATACGGTTTTAAGTGAAAAGGGTAAAGTTTTAATTGTTATTCAGGGGTATACATTCTGTTTTCAAAAAATGTTAGGTAAAGATACGGTGAAGAGGTGGCAATGTACAAAACGAAATTGTAAAGCTTTTCTTAAAACAAATTGTGTAAGTGATGAATTAATTGAATCGGTGTTAAATCACAACCACGAGAAAGTGCCAGCGGAAATTTTAAACAGACAAAACATTAGTAACTCTGTTAAATGTGCTGCTGTAAGTGACATGTGTGAAAAGCCAATGAAATTAATTCGGAATGAAATAAAAAATAGGGAGATAGATACTATAACAACTAAGGATGTAGAACGAATTCGTAAAAACATTCATAGTGCAAGATCGTCAAATGGTTTAATACAGGTTCCAAAAAGCGTAACAGAATTTCACAATTCAATTGAAGTAGTCCCCATCGTGACCAATAAAAATGAAAATTTCTTGTTGAGAAACGATAAAGAAAATAACATCATTCTATTTTCTTGTCAAACCAACCTTAATTTATTGTCTTCTTCTTCAGATCTTTACGTGGATGGTACGTTTCAGTATTGTCCAAAATATTTTCTACAATTGTTTACCATTCATGCTTTAAAAGATAATACCTATATTCCCCTAGTTTTCTGTTTACTTCCTAACAAACTCTCTTTCACATATTCTCTTGTTTTTCAATACTTAAAAGAAGAGTGCTTAAATCTAAATATTCCTTTAGCCCCTAAAACCATAACCGCAGATTTTGAAATTGCAATTCATAAAGCAATTTCAGAAACTTTTCCTTTGGCATCTATCCGTGGCTGTAAATTTCATTTGGGACAATCCTGGTATAGAAAAATTCAAGCGGTTGGCTTATCAGTTCCGTATCAAAATAAGTCAGGCCAATATGACGAAATTTCGAAGTACTTGACATACATCTTTGGTTTATCTTTTCTTGACCCTAAAGATGTTGGAGAAGTTTACGCTTTTGACTTGGCTGCAATCCAGCCAGAAAATGACAAACTAAGTGAATTTTGCGACTATCTTGTCGAAAATTATATAGAAGACAACGCGACATTTCCGCCACATATTTGGGCTGAACATTCAGAAACTCTTCAACGAACAACAAATGCTTGTGAATCTTTTCACTCCAGGTATAATAAATCCTTTTACTGTGCTCATCCAAACATAAATGTATTTTTAGATGTACTTTTGCAGTTTCAGATCGACACATACATAAAAATTAATAGTGTACACCTTATACCAAAAGTTCACACCAATGTATTAAAAAAACGAGATTTTATTAAAATGAAAATTAAAGAGCTAGAAGAAAATATAATTACAAAGTTTGAGTTTGTTAAAACAGTTTCGTATAGGTGTAAACCTAAGGTTTAGGGTATTTTTAGTTATTATTGTACCTTTATGTATGTTATGAAAGATTGAACCTCTTAACCTATAATCTACATAAAAAAATGTTAAGTGCAAAAGTTTATTTTATTTATGTTAACTAGATATTTTACGTTTAATACATTTTTATCCTTTTTATGTGTATCTTTTTATTTAAATTGATTTATTTCCAAATATATAAAATACAAATAATTACCTAAACTTTTAATCGGTACATTGATTTTTAAACTATATTTCAAGAATTTTAGCACAAATTGGCAACGTTGCGGCGCAGTTTACCTGAAATGGTGTTATTAATTAGTAAATACCTTTTTTCGAGGTGGGATGCAATTCGGATGTGACCTTTTCTTGGCCAGGTAAAAGTTGAATTTTTGGGATGCAATTCGGATCTCGCCGGACAATGACCTAGGAAGACAACTCCTCGGGAGGATGTACAATGGGTCACATGTGGCCTAAGTGCTGTGAGCCCACACTCACCCTCCCTACTCTACAGATACAGATAATTGGTTATTTTAATCAATGGTATGTATCAATAAATTAAAGTAATATATTATAATAAAATGAAAATCATCAAAGCAAAACTTTTAAAATCATCATCATTTTCAACAAAATAATATATTAGAAAATTTTGAAATCAACAAGAAAAATTCAACAGAAAAAGAATTCATAAATGAAATGGCATTAAAATTATTAAACAACAATTATTACCGTCTTAATAATGTAACGACTAGTTACAAAAGAATATTTGTAAATAATTCTTCAAATTAAATAGACATTAAGTAGACAACATTCAGTTTCAAAGAATATGAACCAATATGTTATAGAACATATTATTCAATATTATTAAGGTCAATTTATTCATAACCAAATGTTGTGAGTGTGAAAACAAAATAATGATATTGTAATCATTTAAATTTGAAATAAAAAAAAGTTTAGATCGGGTAACAATAACTATTTTCTTGGAGCAACGACATAAAAAGCGAGTGAATAATTAAATAAGTGATCCAAAATGCCCCAAAAACTAACGGAAACCCTAGTGCGACTAATTAGATTAGATAGGTCATTAATAGTTTCTAGTATTAAGTTAAAATAAGCAAAATATCTCAAATTGTAAATATATTTAATCTGACAATTAGAAAAATTATGACATTTACAGACATCAACGCCAAATCTTTGAAATCCTATTGATCAGAATCAAATAATAGTAGTATTTTTTTTACCCAAATTAGCTGAGAATAAGTGAGAATCTTAGTTAGTTAGTTGCTCAGTTTAAAATGACCATTCTTTTTACCTTCAGCAACTAAGTTTGAATTGAGATTTTAGTGAGATACTTACTTCAGCTGAGCTTGTATTTTATGAAGCTTTCAACCACAAGTACATTTGTGAAATCTATCTGTTCATTCATTTTAATAAGAATCAAAGGTTTGACAAATAAGTGTAATTTCAGCAATGAGAACTTACACTCGAGTTTATAAGGTTATGTATTTGAGTCAGAATGTTCTTTTTAGCCAGAAAAGGATACCGAATTTATCTTAGATCTTGAAAGAATCTAAGCTCAGTTCGACTCAGTTGTGGCATCTTTTAGCGGTAAAAAGAATACTATTAATTTGTCATTTAGTACATCATTATTAGCTAAGCAATAGGATAGGTATTATACAAAGATATAAGAGAGCGCTAACGCGCGGCATGTCTATGGTTTGCGTTTGAAGTATTTTGACTTTGACATTTAATCGAAAATTATTTGTCAGTGTCACACTTCTCCCTATTATGGCTATGACAGCAACTGGAGTGCGTAGAATGACCGTTGGTCACGCCAGACAAAACAGGAAGAGAGAGAAGAGCTGCTCCGAACAGAAACTATAGCTCAGACTATACACAAATCAAAGAACACATCATTTTGAATATTAAGATACACAAGTTTATTTCTTGATTATTAATAAAATCGGAGTTACTAGACGGTATTGTCGACTCCAGGTACTTGAAAATGAAAAAAAAATAATAGCTTTATTATTTGCCAAAATAATCAAACGCAAACAATATTGATTTTGAGCCACTTCCATTTGAAAACATCCACGTTTCGTCTAAAAATACCACTTTTCTAAATGTTGATTTGTCTTTTTCCATATATCTTTCTAAAAACTGAACACACTGACTCACTATTTGTGGCTGCTCACATAAAAATCTTCGGTTACAGTCTTTTTTATAGCGAAACCCCAACTTTTTTATTAATTTTAATAATGATTTAATTCCGATTTCCAAAACACATCGAATTTTTAAAGCTTCTTCTAAAACTGGAAGAGTTATATTGGTTTTTGTTCTATATAAATCATAAATAACATCTCGAACTCCCATTTTAATATTTTCGCGCAAATCCTCAGCCTTTGGCTTTCTTCGTTAGCATTTTTTAGTAACCCTCGGTATTATATTATGCTTTTTTTCATGCACAATTTTCTGCGCAGTCCTTAAACTAATTCCTAGTGCTTTCGCTACTGTTTCCTGTACACTGGTTGACGAATTTCCACTTTTTCTCGGAATAATCTATCAAATTAAGTACCATTTATATTGCTTGAGGATGCCAAAAACCGGAGAATTGCTTCTTATTATTCATATTGTCACTTTGAATTGCCAAAGTCACAAAACTGACATATTTAAATAATAACTTAGCTGGTGAAAAACTTTTTAGAATCGCAGAAAACAGAATACATTTCCTTTTTCTCCCGTCAAAATTGCATAACTCTGTCTTATTCATCTTACGAATTTTATTTCGAAGTTATGATTAAACACAATAAAAGAAAACAAAAACTCTGTGAGTATGTCTTTGTTGAATCGTATGACCCGCATGATAAGACTGCATTTGACTATACTAACTTTTTTATTTTCTCAACCTTTGGTATAATAAAAGATAAAAAATGTATGATTATTTTTTTCTAGAAACGCTTCTCTAATTTGCCATTGATTTTGATGTTTACTAGGTAAATATAATTTGAAAAATGGAGCAAAATTTTTGATCTTTGTGTATCTTATTTATAGGTAAGTAATTTTTTTGTATCTGTAAATAAATTATGATTTACATGTTAATTAAATTATATTATATCTAAATGTTATTTGTTTTCATTTTTCAACATAAGAGTTTAATGTTTATCAAATATTTTTCTGCTAAACACTATATTTTAGTATTAACTCTGAACAAAGTACCTATTTGCTCAAAAAATATTGAATAAACAACTTTTAAAATCATCCAGATATTTTAAATTTCCGCCATCCATAGAAACACGTATATAATTGACATAGAAGTAGCAGCACGGCGTCCCTAGCATAAAGGTCCATGTCTATCTATTTCTGAATATATAAATTTTTTATTTACGAGCGATACTTAATCGGATCCCGGAGCACAAGGGTATTAGAGGAATTGAAACGGCAGATACGCTAGCAAAGCTATATGGTCTGCAACTGCATTCACTGGTCCTCAACCAGTATTTGGAATATCAAAAAATCCAGAGCAAACAAAACATCAAATGTACTGGGGCCACGTGACAAAACAGGAACTACTGGTAAAAAAACCTTCGGAGACGCTGACTAACGAAATATTAAACCTCAGCAGTGGCCAGATAAGGAGACTGACGGGAATACTCACTGGTCACTGTACCCTAATGAAGTACTTGCATACAATCGACTTATACATGAAGGAACTTATCTGTCGGTTGTGCAAGGAAGGGGAGGAAACAGCCTCTTACATTATCTTCGATTGTGAAGCATTACCTCACTAGAGAAATAGACTCCTAGGACTAGAGCATCCAAGGGAGGATTTCGCCAAGAAGGGCCTAGTGAAAAAACTGTTGAGCCTGATAACGGCTACTGATGGTCTCTTCACATAAACGCCACAACCAAGAGCATAAAAAGCCTGATGGCTGGGGTGACGAGGACGCGAAGCCTCTGACTGGTGGTGCTGGACTAATTAATCAATAAATCTGAAGCAAACTTTCAAGCTAAGTTAATCAATGAGTAATCATGTGCAAGTGCTTTAAATTTCCTCTATTGACATGGACAAGAGCTTGAAATATCGCATAAAGTTCTCCAGCTAGTATGCTTGATAAATTAAGGAGTCTAATTTGTATTGTCGCATTTGGAGTCACAACTGCTGTTCCAGCTCCAGTTTCAATGTTAGAAGCGTCAGTGAAAATATCAGTAGAGTGCGAGGAATAAGATATTTTTTTTAATTAGACCATGATTTTTGTTATACATGGAAGAGGGGAGGTAATTAATCGGTTTATTGGGTGCAATTTTGACGTTTCTACTGTTGTTGCGGTTAACTTTTGAATGATCACAAACTCCTCCATAATCTTCTCAGGTGCGTTTTATATAATATATAACCTTGAACTCAGATATTATCTGAGTTCAAGGTCGCATCCTTACAATTACAATAACCTATTCTGTTTAAACTATATTTAATAAACATAAAGTGGCATGCTCTGGCTGTACTTAATTTATTGAATATAGATGGATTTCTTTTTACTATTAAATTATTATTTATAGCCGAAAGAACTACAATATTTCCGTTACAACGGTTATGACGTTTATTGTTATTTATATTGTATCAGGTATATGTAGATGAAGTGGATCGATTTAAAGTGAAAAAAAAGGAATATAAGCTGTGTAATGATAAATAATTGATAGTTTCCTAATAATCGCGGCCGATAACGAAGATTAATTTATCTTTCAAAGTAAATCGATTTAAATTGAGATCTATAAACATTTTACATCAAATATTTTACGTTCAATCGTTTACAATTTGAAACGTAAAATATACGCATGGACGATTCCAGATCACCGATGGGTATTGATATCAATCATTTTTATTACGATATAGATGTTATCTGCTAGAAAACGCATTTAAGCAATGCATTGCAACAAGGAGTAAGACATTCTCTCTTATTACTCACTCAATAAATCTTTTGTCTATCTAAAAAAACGTTCTTCCTTAGAAATTCGACTTCATTCATCACCTTACATACTCCCTTTCAAGAGTGATTCATTCATTCCAGCACTCCTCTAACTTATCGATGTCTTTTTTGTAGACCGATTCGCCTTTGCTCTGGAAATACGCGGTCCAAAATACAGATGCTCGATGACTTTTGAGTTTTTGGTTGCCTTGGACGACTTCCTCCGGATACTGTCAACTAAACTGACAATCAATTTAATCAATATACAGGATTTCCAAAATTTTATTTTTGATAAATCGATCAATGCTTACTGTAAGATGGGAATTGGCCTCCTCAATTTCTTCCAACAGACTTTCTACTGTCCTCTTGGAGAAACGAAATCTGCAAAAAATTCATGATTATCGAATTCTTCGAATTATGCACGTCTTGGGCGAATAATTTTGGGCCGTTTGGCTTCATCGTCGCAGCAATAGGCATTAACATCGTAATTGTTTATACTTCTAATTGTTTGTAATTGAAAATAACAATATACGCTTTTAAAATTTGACAGTTGATGCAGTTGACATCCATAAATTAGGTTCGATTTCCTTGGTTAGTATAGTTACCCGTACTTTGGGTTGCAGTTAAACATTTTAATAATTAACCTACAGTTATACCTTTGACTACAAGTTGTAAAACCCGAAGTTTGTCGTAACCGATGGTTATTTCTTAACCATGAGGTAACTTAATATTGTGAAACTGGCTGTAAGACGATAAAACCATGTAATGTGATGTACATGAAGAAATTAAGATTTAAATGAATACTAAGAAAGATAAGAAAGAATATGTAATGAAATTATAAATTTACTTTTACTTTTGTTATTTCACTTTAATTTTCTTTGAAAAACCTTCAAACATTATCAATTCTCAATATTTTGTTTTTAATAAATAATTTTGTATAGCAGACTATTTACTTTTTATTTTTACACGGGGTGATTGGTGGTAACTTTTGTCGTGGACAAGGTACAGTATACTCTTCGCATTTCCTTAATTTTTCACACGGATCCTTCTTAGGAATTCTACAGTCTCTTCGACCACCAGACGGTGGTTGGCAATTCGGCCTTGGAACACAATCGTCGTCAGACTTTTTCATGATTTTCTGTACCAATTCACCCTCATATTGCCATATAGGTTTGTCGGTAAACATCCTTTCTAGGTGAATCTTCGTATTCGGCATCCAGTTTTGCAGCCGTTTAACGATTTTTGTTGTCCAATCGTTATTTCTCTCTTTAACGTTTTGTAACGCCACATTCGTTTCTCCAGTTTTGCATGACGGTTTCGGAAGATTTCCCGTAAAATGTTTAAATATAGTACGAGTCTGATGGAATTTCTTATTCATTATAAAATTGTAAATAAAAACGGAGAATTTTTAAAGAAATTTACAAATGTCACTTATACTTTGACATATTTTTAATTTGTTTGTTACAAATCAAGTTTACATGACTAGCTGAGCTACAGAATTGATATCTACAGTAGGTTAGGTGATATGGGCGACCAGGTCCCTTCTGGTCCCGGTCCACTCAGAGGCACTAGACCAATAGTGATACCCGTTGGCTCATGGTGTTGAGCCATCTTGTTTTTACCTATCCCGAGTCCTTTATATCTTTCCTTTAATTCCTTGTCTTAGGCATTTCTAGCCTCCTATAGAGTTCCTCAAATTTCCGATGTCCATCTCTGCTGCCTCTACTAGACTCTCAAGTCGTCTACTCCCCAAATACCTCTGGCGCTTACCTGCCAGGGCAGGGCATAGACACAAGAGAAGTTCCACCGTCTCTTCATCTTCCTCGCATTCATTGCACAGATCATCTAGTTTTACCTTGATTTTCCGGAGTCTTGCCCCTACTGCGCAGTGTCCAGTGATCACTCCCGTGATCTTCTCAATTGAGTCCTTTCTATATTCTAGGATCTCTCTTGTTCTTTCCTTGTTTATTTTTGGCCAGAGCTGTCGCGAAATAAAGCAATCGCTTTTCTCGCTCCATCTCTTCCCGTGCTCTGCCCCTGTTATATCTTCTATGGCGTCCTTCAGTAGTTGAATCGGTGGTCTTGGTCTGTATAACGCTTCTGCCCTGTCCTTCTTCGCTCTTTCCTTTGCGAGGCTATCTGCTTTTTGGTTCCCTTCCACACCACTGTGCGCAAGGACCCAGCATAGACTCACCCTTCTGTCGCCTATCCAGTAGTCTCCATGATTGTTTTCAAATGTCAGTTTAATGTCAAGTTATATCGTTCATTTTAGTTTTCGGGTCTATATTGATTCATTTCGTTAGACGAACAACAGAACTAGTGTTCAGTTCTATGGTACTAAGATTCTTGTCCACAACAGATTTTTATTGGGGCAAATTTGATGCGATGGTATCGGTAAGATTCGTAATAAACAATAATCATGGAAATAAACATAGATATACTCTATGGAAATGAACTTAGAAGATTAAAGAGTAGTAATAAATAATGAAATGATTTTATCCAATAGATAGACCATTACAAAACACATGAGTTGGGCAGGTCGGCCATATTGGATGGAGGGCAATCGAATCGATCAGTTGGAGTTGAACCTTGTGTGTTTATGAACAAAAATTGACCAATATGGTTTATTTATGATAAAAAGACGATGATGTCATTTTTAGTTACTTTCCTGCATATCGGAGTAAATATAAATTTACCAGCCGTAAATACAATTTATACTTAATGGCCAGGGCAATTTTCAGCTTACTGGTTGGCAAAACTTCAACACGTTGTCAAATCAATTGGAAAAATTCAGTAGTTTTGACACAATTGAGGTTAGGTTCAGTATGTCATAGGTTAGATTATTAAAACTTGTGATATTCTTTTATAAATTGAATTATATTTATATTTCAATTTCCTCAAGATGATTTATTTCGTCCAGTGTTCTTGAAGATGGTTGTAGAGTTTGTCGTTCATTATAAATAATCAAATGTTAATTGAGATATAGAATGACTGGTTACTATTTTTTGTATTTTATCCACACCTTTCACAAAAGTATATACTCATATTAAATAAATTTAAGAATATTATACAAGCCTTTTATTTATCAATAAACACCTTCAACGTATGCCTTACGAGGTACAGGCGAATAAAAAAGAACTGTCACATTGACTGTTCCAGCTTCCTTTGAATAAAGAAAAAATCTACATGCTGGCAACATCAGAAAATTTTGTTTTGCAACGTCATCGTCTTTTTATCGTAAATAAACCATATATAGTTTGGCAAGTTTATCTGAAGCTACGCGGTAAGGGGCGAGGAAACATGGCGGATATCTGTCATAAATGTACCAATGGCGTACGGTACCTATTTTTATAAAATTAATAAAAATAATAATTATTATTATACAATAATTATATATAGAAACTGATTTTTGCTTTGCTTTAAAGGTAAGGTATTTTTCAAAACACGGTATTTGTTAAAAACAAATAATGTTAAGAATCGCACTTGAATTCAATATGGATACGAAATAGTTTAAAATCTGACATTGAAGTATCAACGTTTAATCATATTGTTAATAATAAAAAGTCCATTCTCTAATTATCATCACTACTTAGCACTTTATCTTTTTCATAGTTAAACGTGGCAATATCGAATGTTTTCGACTGCATTCCTTTCACGGCTTCAGATACCAAACTATAGGTACACTATCTAACATTAGAACACACACGTTAGGTGTAAAGGGTAAAGGGGCCTCCTTTTTGAAAAACTAATCGCAGCAGAAAGATCAATTAAATAGTGTCCCATATTCGTTAAAACGGCCGGAAATCTGAAAAAAATACCTTATATTTTTCTCCCCGCATTAAACACATAACAGCATTACCTACAAAACGATGGCACTCTTGATACCTTTAAGAACTAATAGTTAATGAAAATCTAACTGGGTGCCTTCTAGCACAATATGGCTGATCTGTCAGTGTGGAAGACAATTATTATAAAGTTGAGTTATGTTCCACCGCCATAGAGACTATTATAGATAAGGAGATCGAAGTCATACTGATAAATTGACAAAACCTGTCGCCAAACTCGTCTATCTAAGCAGTTTGTTTTTTCACCTTGTCATCGCCGCTGTATATCCAATGGACCATTCCAGGACACCTGACTTTGACATGGGAGTTTTGGCATGTGCTGTGAAATCACAAATTATATACCTGGAAGTACATTTTAAACAAAGGGTTCCATAAAACAATCACCTTCAAAAGACCTTACAGGTGTGATCAACAAAGACAGTACAAGTGGGAATTATAAAACTGGCAAATAGTTCACAAAGGCTTGCTTGTCTGTGTATTACGGGGGCCATATCAGTTGGCTAGATCCTTTGACACTCCGGGGTTCGCATGTGATTTAAGTGGGGTTAGGAAATAGAAGACGAAAATTTTGTAGATGAGAAATCCGTTTTTGTCCTGTTTCAGAAAATATCGAAAGTTGTTGATTCATACCAATAAGGCGGCGGACACACCGATCAATTGGTATCGAGTCGTGTAGTGTCGAGTCAAGTGAGACTTGAAATGCTCGTCACACTAAGTTAGCAAGCATCAGGAAGGAAAACAACTTTTGAATTTGACATTTAACAGTTATCGATATCCTAACCTCACTTATAACTCCACTTGAATTTTGAAATATTATAATGTCGAATTTAATATTATGTCTGATTCTGACGAACCCGAAGTATCATACCTTATGTGGCAAAATATTATAAATATTAAGAAAAAGAAGAACGATGTGGGTACGAGATATTTTTCTTAATCGACCAACACTTGGAAAATATTTTCATTTAAAACTCACAATTCCAAGCAGTTCCTTCTCTATTTGTGCGTAATTGCGTTGTGTGAACGTTAAGGCTTTAGATGCATAAGCTACTGGATGTCCAGATTGCAGCAGAACTGCACCAATTGATTCTTTAGAACAATCTACTGATATAGTACTTTTTTCTTTTATATTAAAATGTTTAAGAACAGGTGTCTGTGATATAGTTTCTTAAATTTTTGTTATACAATTATCCTGTTTTTCTGACCAATGCCAACCTACCTATTTTTTATGCAGTTCCCTCAATGGGGCTGTTGGTTCTGATACATTCTCAATGTGTTTAGAGAGGTAAGTGAGCATTCCTAATAGTCTTTGTATATCACCTCTGTTTTCCGGCTTTTTCATGTTCATTATGGCCTCAACTTTTTCATTATCAACTTTTTGACCAGCTTTATTGAAAATAAATCCCAAGAATTTTATTTTATTCTGACCAAAACTACACTTTTTATAAATGAATCTGATATTGTTCACTATTTACGCATGTGCGGCTGTATCGAGTGTCGAGTAAAATTAGAACAAGTTTGAAAATCAAACATCTCGACTGGACATGACAGCGATCGATCGAACCGTGTGACAATTCTCATAAGGTAACGTCGGTTTGATTTTTACTTGATTCAAAATGATCGACACAACTCGTTCAGTGTGCCCGCCGCCTACCTCTTGTCATTTCACGCTGTCCCCGACCATCTCAATACGTTACAACTCCAGTCGCAGACATAAAAAGTCGCGACCTTATGTCACAAGGAGATGAACCTTAATACCTAACCAATCAGTCAAGTTTGATCTTATGGAGACTAGATAAGGAGAACGAACTCATACGGGAAAATTGATGAAAATATAGTGGTTATTAAAGGCATTTTTTCTTGGAAAACTGTTTTGAAACAGTTTCAAACTGTTTTTAAACGGTCCATTTTCTTGGTCGGTTAATGACGTCAGGAATAAAACTGTTTGTCAACGTTTGAAAGCGTTTTCCAAGACCGTTTTAAGCTGTCAGCAGTGTCACTACTGTCATTTTTGAAATTGTTTTATTCAAAACAAATGGAATTTCCGTTTTTAATTTATTCACTATTATAGCACCGGTTTGTTTAATTTTTTGTGTTTTGCAATGGAATAAATGGTGAAAATTACTTTGGGTGAATATGAAATAACACTGGATAAATCCACCGCTGTTCATTTAGAGAATTGTGGGATTAAACTAGACATTCTAATTTTTTCATTGATAAATTGAATATTATTGCTGATTTTAGATCCTGATTTTGCTCAAAAATGTTATGCTCAACTTCAACAAGTTCTAGACAAACGTCAACAAAGCGAAGCTGGCCTGGCAGATGGCATAATAGATACTGATCACGTGACGTTTTAAAACGTCTCATTTTTGCCTTCGCCACTAACCATTACGTCACGACGAAACTGTTTCAAAACGGTCTTTGAAACTGTTTGGTCAAGAAAAAATGCCTTAAATACGGTTATGGAATGCCGATGAAATGTAAATTTTATTCTACTCAAACATTAAACATTACATAGTAAATTTTGAGTAATAAAAACTAGAAATATTAAAGATGGGCAGGGTGTGTTAAGTTTAAAATTGGAATATTGATTGGTAGTGCAGCTAATTTAAAAGTGAGACGTGAGTTGAATAATAAGAAAGCTAGAAATTTTTCAGTTATCTACCTACCAAAGGGGTTCAATTGATAAATAAAGTAGGAGTAAGACGTATTTCAGTAATCTCTGTATTTCACCACCAAACGATCACAATTTTAAAGACCAAAGGAATTTTTCATCCACAAAATATTCCATTTCTCTGATCAATAAAACTTCATGATATCAAAGTGTATTTCTATAATTGGATGTTAATGTTCTGTTGTCAGATGTTTGGTAGTTTATTTACGATAAATAAACTCCAATGCTAAAATGTCATATACCTGGAAATGGAAATTTCTCTTTAACTCAAAGTTTTGCCAATCACTAAATTGGCTCGAAAAACTGACATTAGATAAAATCGCTCCACCTTCGGTGTCGCGATTTTATCATGTCAGTTTTTCTCGTAAAATTAGTGATTGGCAAAACTGTTTTGTTGCAAAGAGAAATGTATCCGATAAAAAAAAAGCTCTTGCTAAAAGCTACTCATGGAGACTATATAAGGAGAACTAACTCATACGGAGAAATTGACAAAACCTGACCTCAAAATCGACTATCTAAGCAGTTTGTATTTTCACCGCTACGCTGCGCATTGCAACACGGGCACCATCCAAATAAGTAACCTTAGTTTTTATAAGTGACAGTAGCCAAATTGTAAACATTAGTTATGACAATAATAAAAACTAAAAGTAGGAGCTAGAAAGATTAAAATTATTGTTAAAAATTAAAAAAAGACAGTGTGTGCGTTGTTAATAGTTATTTGTTTTACTAGGCATAAAAGCACAAGATTTAATGCCGCGGCTGGTGTTTCATAGCCGAGCGTAGCGAGGCTATGAAACCAGCCAAGGCATTAAATCTGCTTTTCTGCCGTGTGAAACATATAATTTTTTCTTCAAATTTGTTCCAGTTCCACGCAAAATCGACTTTTTCATATTTAAATTGCGTTTTAGTATCAATATCCAGCATCATTTTGAGTTTTCTTAATGTCATTGTCAATTTTAATAACCAGTTTGATTTAAATTATTACTTGGAAGGTTGCCTAGCAACGAACTTTTTCTGCCTAGGCATTAAAAGTACAACTTCTAAGCCTGCCAAGTGTCATTAAAAGGCCGCTTTTAATGTCATTTGGAGAAAAAAATTATTGCAAGAGTGGTTGATAGTGCATCTGATTTAAAACGATGAGACGTGAATTGAAGTTAAGAAAGCCAGAGTGTTTTCAGTTACCCAAGGTGATTGAAAATATTCAAAGATAAATAAAGTACCTACTAAAGAATATTTATTATGCTAGGATTCAAATTATATACATTACTCGTGAGAAGTCTAGAAAAAGCACAATGGCACACAAAATACTTTACTTTTGCTGATATATACAATTAAAATTCAAGAGAACTGGAAGAAACAAGGTGAACAATGATATGATAGTTGATATAAGGAATAAGCTGTGAAAGTAATTTGGAAAAACTACTAATAGGTATACTTTGTATACAGAAAAATATAAATTGAATTCAGTGATAGAAATAGGAAATCAAATTATTAATTTTGGAGCAAAAATATACAACAAATGGAAACAAATATTGGTACACTCAACCTCTACAGGGGTTACTAAAACCATTCGACATTGAAAGTGATTTTTAACACTTCTTTCTTACCAATCTTCAGCTAAGTACCTAATTTCAGTCTGTGGCACTTGTGGGATAACATCTACAGGTAAAACGCAGAGAATTTAAAATAGTGTAGTGAAGGTTATAGAATGTCAACAGATGTAATTTTCAAAGAAACTGGTCTTCAGATGACAAAAATATTGGAAATTGTAATTTTAGTATATTCTTGAGTAGGTGTATCTGAATAGCGAGTGGTCCAAAGAACCAATTAAAGTGGCCAATACCTCCCCAGAAGAATTTTTATACAAAATGATTAAATAGTAACTTGAAATCTGGCAATAAGGGATGGTGAATAATGTACATTCTCATACCAGAAGACAAAACACTTCATATACATGTAGCTCTGAACAGCCCAGTGAACATAATATGTATAAAGTCATTCAACAGTCTGCCACGGTACTAACAAACTGTTGCAAATATAAAAATAAAATATGTTGAAATTGGTCAGAGTATATCTATATTCTGTGTACTTTGCACTGTGTTAGTGTTATTAGGAAACTGTGAATTGTAATTTTTTGTACGTTTTTGTATTAGAATAAAGTAATAATTTTCTTGCATGATACCTATGTACTATTTACATATAATATGTACTTTACCTATATGGAAAATCTTTGCATGAACTAATATCATTAGTAAGTTGTACCTGTTGACAGTGATGATTAAACATAATATATTGTATGACTGATCACATACTGCAATATGTATATTTGCAAATTTGAATGTGTTCGTGTGAAATCAAATCTGGAGGACTTCATGTTGAGGTTGGAGAAAAAAAGGAATTCACTTTCACTTGCAGTTTTTTATAACTAAGTTAGCTTTCAGGATTAATAGCAAGTTTATTTATAAATAAAAGGCTTGTATAATATTCTCAAATTTATTTAATATGAGTATATATTTTTGTGAAATATAAAAAATAGTAACCAATCATTCTATATCTCAATTAACATTTGATTATTTATAATGAACGACAAACTTTAGAACCATCTTCAAGATCACTGAAAGAAATAAATCATCTTGAGGAAATTGAAATATAAATATAATTCAATTTATAAAAGAATATCACAAGTTTTAATAATCTAACCTATCATTAAAAACACCCAACTGAACAAATTTAAATGTAATATATAATATGTATTGATAATAATTAAAGTAAATGGTATTACTCACGTCTCTTACAGCAGTAAGCTAGCTTCATTGTGACATTCTCCTCAAAAATAAGGATATAACCATGTCTCGGCATTTACTGCTCCATTCCTTGGGCATTTTAATGCGTTTAACCACACACTGCAGATTTGACTAATTAATTAGTAACGAAAATAACTATTTTCCCAACATTGAAGAAATAATTAATTCAGGAGCAGCAGAAAAACTTGATCGATGTCAATTAACAAGGAATGACATACTGAACCTAACCTTAATTGTGTCAAAACTACTGAATTTTTCCAATTGATTTGACGTGTTGAAGTTTTGCCAACCCGTAAGCTGAAAATTGCCCTGACCATTGAGTATAAATTGTATTTACGGCTGGTGAATTTATATTTACTCCGATAAGCAGGGAAGTAACTAAAAATGACATCATCTTATTTTTATCGTAAATAAACTCATATCTATCAATTACACGTGCCCTCCAAATTTGTCAAGAAATTGGAATACATAGATCTAATGGTAACTACACCTTGAACAAGTGGCCCTAATGAATACACTATACTGAAAAAATACCTGATCTAAATTTACAATTAGCCAGTATGTCATAAAAATAGTGACTCTTTACGTCACAAATTCTCTTAAATTAAAATATCTTTTGAATTGATGGAGACATGTATTTTATTTTAGGCATAAATCAAGACTTCTTTCACCTGCTTCTCCTTTATCTATATACGGTATTATTTTCTACATTTTCACTACAGAAAAATCTTTAAGTGTATGATGGGCCTGTTACATGTTTTTTGTTGCAAGTATCGACGATTCTTGACTCAGATAGAACTTCTTTTTTATCTTCTAGCTTATAAATGATCGAGGAAAATGGTTTTAAATAACTATTTCTAATGTCTTCTTCATTTTTATTGGAATTTATTGGAAGTTTATGGTGTTTTAATGTTCAATTATCTAATTTTTTTTAGCTCTGAAAATCAAAGTTTATGTAAGCTTATAAGAATTTTAAAAAAATGTAATTTTGTTTGTTAATTCAATTGAATAGTGATGTGAGTAGTGACATTTAGTCTTTTTTACTGTTTAAAGATCAGATTTCTCTCTAGTTACAATTTTTTTGGACGAGTATGAATAAACATAACCTAAAAATAAACTCAAGTTTAAGAAATACCTTCTTAAGACCTTTTGGACACTTCTCCCGTCCACAAGAAGTTTTTCTACGACAATCTTTATTAACCATATTATCACAACCACTCTTTCTTTTGCATTTATCTTCCTTTGGAATTCTATCATCGAATTTCGGATAAGATTTATCAATAGGGCAGGGTTTTAATTTCTTTTCTTTTTTAACAGGTGGTTTATAACAACCCATACCACATCCTTTACTTTCTTTACACATTAATATTGCACTAGATAGTAATAATTTTGTCGATGTTTTAGGAGCTTCTACGGAGTTAATACGTTGTAAAAATTTCGGTTGATTCATCACATTTATATTTTGCACTTGAAATATTTTGAAAAAAGTATAAATGGCATCTTCAAACTTGTTTTTTGTCTGAAAGGCTGCATTTAAGGCGATGGCCATTTTTTACTTGAAATTTTGTTGGAAATAAATTATTAATACCTAACTTTTGAAGCTTTGTCACATGTCAAAATAGTGTTTCCGTGAGATATGATTTGTTTAACAAAACCGTAGTTCAAACATATAGTGAGTTTACTCACTCAATGACTTATTAATTCAATAAGTCATTGAGTTTATTCCACTTCAGCACCTTCCTTGAAGCTCATTATTGATTTTTTTTTCTTATTTTTTTGGGAATCAAACCACAATAATGTGTTTTTATTTTTTATTTCGACGTTTCGGTAGCGTTCCAGCTACCGTTGTCAAGATTAACTATTTATAGTATAGAAATAATTTTTTGGTCCCTATCTGACACAAAAAACATTATTGTGGTTTGATTCTCAAAAAAATTAGAAAAAAGAATAAGTAATGCCACAAAGAACTTATAGAAGATACTCATTATTGAATTGAGCGTTTGTTTGACATTTCTATCTAATAGGTTCGTTCCAAAATTATCTATCAGTGATTGTTATGAACATGCACAGCTGCATTCTCGTGTTCCAGCAACAATCAGTGACGATTTGGTGACTGTTAGTAAGCAGTTCCAACGTTTAACGTAAATGGTATGAAAGCTGTCGCAAGAGTTTGCTAATCCGTCAGGACCCTAATTGTTGACCGTTCGCAACACTCAAGGTCACTCGCTTCCTAACGAATTCGTTAAAATACTGTTCTTGAGCGCTCTCTGCTTTGCGCATTCGCTTGATAGTGTTAATCGTTATGCAGCGAGTACATTTTTGTACGTGATAACCAGATAATCTTTATATTCATACTGAAAGTGATAGATAAGTGACAGCGCGCGTATAGGTTGATGTTATTTTTGCTGAACAAAATTAAAATTGTGGTTCTGTTTGAGAAATCGACCATGGATGAGTTTGTGAATCTAATGTTAATCGATAATTTAGAGCTGGCGGAAATAGAAGTTCAAAATTTCCGGGTTCCGCGCAATCATTCGAATCCCTTCACGACAATGAATGAAGCGGCTTTTATTACAACATTTCGTTTTTCGAAGCATTTAGTAGTACAGTTTTTTGTGAATTCACCACTAATCATTTCATCCTTCCCTTGCAAATATTTCGCCATCATTTTTCTTTCATCCTTCCCTTGCAAATATTCCGCCATCGTTTTTCTTTTCTTTTCCAAAGCCTTTCCTCCTCGTCCGCGTAATTCATTATTTAAAGTGTTTGAATCCATGTAATAAAACATTTTTAAATGGATATATTTAAAATATAACCATAAAATTGGAATAATTTGACAGCGTCAAGATGAGCGAACGATTTATTTACGGTATTGCCAAATTTCTCAGGACGCGCTTTAACGAATCACCTCAAGAATTGCAAAGTAGTAAAGTCTTCGCTAACTACTGCTCGCTATGCCGCGATAGCGAGTGATGTCAAGAATTGGGCTCCAGAAACTGAAAATCAGACGCAAGCGCAAATGAACATCAGGGCTAGTATTAGAGTGCCATCGAGATTTAGCTAACGCCTCGGTAGATAACAATATTATCCTGAGGTGGGTTAAGGGGCACGACAGGAACCATTGCTGACTCTTTAGCCAGGGAAGCGGCTGGACTAAGAATTTTTGGACCCGGCGACACCTACGGCCTGACGAATTCGACAATTGCGGAACTAGCTAAACGTTACACCCATGCACAATCTCTAAAGAGATGGGATGAAATCAAGGGATCACCCTTGGCGACCCTGGGAAGCTGGAGTCGAAAAAATATTTGGCGATGACCAGGAAAAACCTACGTTTAACGGTAGGATTTCTGACTGGCCACTGTCAATTAAGGAAACACCTCCATACAATGGGGATAGTGGACACTCCTCTATTCAGGATGTGAGAACAGGAGGATGAATCTGTCAGGCATGTCTTATGCGAGTGCCCGGAGTTATCGTCAATAAGAGAGTGTTTGTGTTCGGTGAGTCTTGGCCTACACCTGCCGATATAAAGGAGATGTCTCCTAGTGACCTGTCAACCTTCCTGGAAAGGACTGGATGGACAATGACCTAGGAAGACAACTCCTCGGTAGAATGTACAGTGGGCCACATGTGGCCTAAGTGCTGTGGGCCTAGCTCACCCTCCCTACTCTACAGAGAAATGAACTTGGAGTATTCTGATCTGTTCAAAACCAACCGTTTATTCATCGAACTAAATCTACTCGTCGTCGTAGGTACCCAAGCATAGCACAGTAGTTCTAAAAAAATCATAAGGGACAGAGCGGAAACTCGCTCCAGTAAGCCCCAGTAAAAGATATGGCGACAGTGCCTTGTTTTGTGATGACAAACGGTTAAGATACTGTCTTTGTTATAATTTCACTCACATTTTTTAGGTTCACTCACTCCTCCCTCCTCCTTTCTTTTCATTTATTTCTGTTTATTTCCATTTAATTCTTAAGCATTTATGATTAAGTCAATAAAAGGGAATTTAATTCTGATATTCCTAATTTTAATTTAAATGAAACGAAATTTTTCTCAAAAATCGAAAGGGAGAATTGACATACAATGACAGTATTTTAACCATTTGTCATCTCAAAACAACGAGCTGTTGCCATATTCTTCACTGAAGCGAATTTCCAAAAAGATACCGTGTTTTCTCAAAAGCAGTTTGAATCGGCACCCTCTATCTCAATAAATAAATGTCAGTTTAAGCCTCCATGGTATGTCACTTAAATTTAAAGAGAAATGTGTTACCAACACATTTTGGACTTAAAATGTCATTTCTGTAAGAACTCACCTTTATATTTAAGGAAATATCAACATAAGTTGACTTTTGACATTTTTGATTGGGAAACAATTTGATAATCCATTCATAGACAGACTACACCATTAAAGAATTACAATCTCGACGAGCTTCCATTTTACAATATGTAAATGAGAATAATTAACGGTTAGAAGCTCGCTCTCTGTTATTACCTCGGGGTTACAAAAGATGAAAGCCTAACATTATGTTAAAATATACTCTTTTTTCATCATTTTATTTGCTTCTACAACAGTATACAATGATAGTATACCGTGATATACAATAGATAAAAAAAATAGTGAAGCGAATGTTTCAAGCGTTCCTCTTCAAGAAATAACATGATAACTAGTTGTTTTCATAATTAAACATTAACTATGAATATCCCAAAACGATGTCTTCTCTGAACTTTTGAATATGACTTGGTTTAAACCGGATAATTCAGTCAGACATCCCTAAATATACTTGATAGTTCGTGCGAAAACACCAGTCATTAAATTTACAAGGCACACAGCATTTCCAGGCCCAATACCAGTAGTGATAAGAGAAATAGAGATTCCATTCCTCACAGAAACGAAATACTTTGGAGAATATTTTAATCAAAAGCCACAAAGAAATTTGCTGTGTCCTTGGCAAACGCAGAAGAATGTGTGGTAAGAGCCGGAACCTATGCCTAAGCTTTCTTTGATCATACGAGGGTTATTAGACCAATTGAACCAGGGGTGGAAGGAAATGAGGCTGGCATGCCTGTGTATCTCATGGGAGTTATAAGAACCATTCCTACAACAGCGATGGATGTTCTATTGCTCAGTTCTGCTATGTACATATTACTAAATAGTTAATAACACATAAGCGAAACACTTATCGGAAGGCTGGAAGAAATATACCGTTCAATTTTCATTTTTACAAATAGCCTAGGAAATGCTAAAGGCACTCGATTCCATAGAAGTCAATTCTAAGCCGAGGAATTATGTACGTGCTTTTAATCGTCAATGACATTCGTTGAACCAAAGCCCTTTTGCGACATTGGAAAGAGCTACAGAAAAATGGGAGTCCTGAAAAACATTCGCCAAAGATTACTACAGTAGAGGAAGAAATACCGTCAAAACTGTGGTGAGTCTGCTAAATGGTGGGATTGACGGACGAAGCCAAGTGCTGATTCTGTCAATTATAGAAAACAACGGTACAGCGGATTTTATGCCAGAAGAGCGATAGCCTGGCAAATGTGGCGACGAGAAACCATTGGCAAAGAGCTACATGAGAGAGTCAGTCTCAAAGATAGTGGATTGCATTAAGAGAACCGGGGAGTTGCGGAAAGCAATCTGAATAAAGAGGATCTGAATGTGGAAAAGTCCAGTAGCCACCTCACTTAGCATCTAATCTTAGCTGATGCCTTTAGGTATAATAGAATCCAATTTAAGCTAAATTATACAGAGTGGTAAGAATAATGATGTTCTGTATCATTTTTTAAATAATTAAAGTTGTTTTCAATAAACCACTCTGTATATTTCGATATAGTTCATATAATAGCCTTTTTGGTGTGCGTCATTGATTGTTTATGTCCTTCTAACACATTACGTTGGAAGAAATAGAAAAAAAGGGAGGTGTGTGATTAATCCTAATCAAAATATCACAATAATGAACCGTTTAAACGTATTTGATTAGCAAAAATTTGATTGGTTGATGTTTAGATTACCTGCAAAAACGACCTATTAATCGGGCGAAATTACATCGTACAATTTACGATGCAGACGTACCTTTTGTAGCGGCGATGTCCCACTGACAGTTCACGTCAGGTCTGTACTTTGTTGTTTACGGTTAATTGTTATTTATGATAAGATATTGTTAGCATTTTATTTATTTAGATATTACAAAAATATGCCTAGATATACGGAAAAAGAGCAGCATCTTATTTGGAAAGTTCTCAATTATTTTCGGTTAGAAAAAGAAGCTTGCAAACCATTGATACCTTTAACTTCAGTGCACCAAGTTAGTATTTTTTATATAACAATAAGTGAAATTAATAGAAAATAAGTTATTCCTATGAATTTACATTGGGATTGCTTAAATATTTAATTTTTATCTATTATGTTTAAAGTTATGAACATCAAATACATGGGGTCAGTAAAAACATCAATGAGACCGGGACCGATGAGCTGCATCCCATTTGGGAAGGCCAAACTTTTGACCGCTGAATTGCATCCGTCCAACCGCTGAGTTGCATCCCATTAACAAATTTAATATGGTGTCTAAAACTGGTAGATAATTAAATAAAAGCGGGCATTGTTGTCATGTTTATACTGATATCGTAATTATTGATACTAAATTTTATTTCCGAAACTGCGACTAATACAATTTTATAACATTATAGTTAAGAGAATATCTTGTGTTTTTTTTATTAAAATATAGCGTAAGAAAGTATGATGTTTGGATATCCCAAGTTTTATTAATTTCATAGTCTTTTCGAATTTGGCTGAATACGATCCTGATGATTCTATTTATCAAATTAAACGTCAAGATAAGAAATAAAATATCGACATACCCAAAACCCGGATATACGTCACAAACGATGAAGCACGCCAAGAAGGGGATATTTCTTTACATCTTGTTTTCGAGTAAAATTCAACTGGTTGTAGATAGAGGATTAATTATCTACTAAAGATATAAGGCCACCTTGAAAGATGGAATTAACTTAATATTTTGATGGATTAGATGCCTATCGAATCTCTATCCATCTTACTGTCTGAAGCATCATAAAGGTGTCTCGAACTTCAAATTGATTTATATAAATAATAACTGTAAATTCAGGCGTTAATATTTCACTTCGTTTTTGGGAAAATTAATGATTTCTCGATTAGAGTTTTTATAGTGTAAAATTGGAATGACTCACATTTATTAAACAACTTGTGACAAGTTTGAATATATAAGTACCTATAGATAAGTTAGTGTTGCATTTTTACCAAATTTTCCAGAGAATCCAACAATGCAATAATGTGAAGGGTGTTCCATTTAAAAAATTGGGAGGGGTGACCATTGATGGGAGGGGGTTAAACTTATAACGTCTAAATAGTTGTGAGTAGAATTAATTTGCACCGTTTCATAATTTGTCGGCGAGATAAAGAAATCTGTAAGCGGAAGCAGAACCGGTTTCAGACAAATTTGTCATTATTGATAGGTTTCGGTAAACAATTCCACAGTACAGGATTCCAAAATAATATTTGAAACTGTACAGGAAGCAGTGCAGAGAGCAAATTATGAAACTGATGTCATGCTATTACCATTAGCCAGATGCCTAAAACCGTTCTATTCCGATAAAATTTGTTAAAATTCAGAACATTCCATGGTAACTTGAGGTGACTAAAATCCTCTCACTACCACAAATTGGTTCTCGAATACATTTTGATATAGTTGTGAGTAAAATTAGTTTGCACCGTTTCACAATTTGTCGGCGATATAAGGAAATCTGTAAGCAGAAGCAGAACCGGTTTCAGACAAATTTTCCATTATTGCAGGATCCCGTTGCACTAGCGCTGTCTGTACACTCTTTTTCCGATGAATAGCAGTTTTACCGATAACTTTATAATGGATTTTTTTTAAACTTTTGTCAATTATGCAGCTCCATGCTTTGACCCATTATTTTCTTGTTTCAGTTGCCTGTATATATTTTGTGTCATTTTTTGCGTAGATAACGACTAGAACATTTCATCAATTTTTTCGTAGGATCGATATTTTACATTTATACCTGAGAAGAGAGGGGGTGAAATCTTATCATTGTATTGTAACGTTTCCTTTCAATTTTATGAGAAAAATTGTTATGAACTAAGTTGTTTAAAATTAAATTTCCTACAATTTTGATTCCCATCAATTTTTTCATAGGATCGATTTTTTTGGATTTTTACCCGAAAAGAGGGGGTTAATTTTTGGTTATCGAATAACTCGTTTATTTTCAATTCAACGAGAAATTGTTATAAACAAAGTTGTTCAAGAACTTCACAAAATCAGTTACGAGGAATAAATTCCATTTTGCCACGCTTCCACCTACCTCGGCAGCAGCAGAACAACATATCTACAGGACGTACCTGCAGGTGCAAATGTGGATGGAGTATGAATGGGGGTGAAGAAAAACTAATCGCGGACTCGAACCTATCGCTACAATGGCCGATCCAACACCAGAATTTTTGCTGAAGACGATATCATGTAAATGCAAAACGACGTGCGGAAAAATGTGTGGTTGTCGCAAATCCGGACTCAAATTTTCCGTCTTATGCCACAGCTGCAACGGAGAAACGTGCGAAAACGTTGTTTCAATTCGAGATCTGCTGGATGAAGATGACCTTGGTAGTGACGAAAACCGTTCAGAACAATTAACCCCCGTCCTTCCTGAGCTTCCAGACGAATTCGTCGACAACTACGAGGAAGAATCGAACGACGAAAACTTGGCGGAGCCATCGGCCAAACGTTTCAAACAGACGTAATTGAAATTTCGAAAGACTTTTAAAAGTGTTTTGAAAAGAAAATAAATTTTTTTTTTACAGTTGTAAAAATTATACTGTTCGGTAAACATCCCTCTTTTCCTTTACCGTGAACGTGCGTCCCAAAAATATAAACTTTAGAAAAAATCGCAATCATAATAATTGTACCAAATAACATTTTCAACACATCAAATTTACAACGACAATCAGCACCAAAAAAACAAACAGAAAAAATAATGGTACAACATACAAGAATACTTAGGTTCACCCCCAACTCTTCTTAGGTATAAATCGATCCTACGAAAAATTTGATTAAAATCAAAATTGTAGGAAATTTAATTTTAAACAATTTTGTGCACTACAATTTTTCTCGTGAAATTGAAAATAAACGAGTTATTTGATAACCAAAAATTCACCCCCTGTTTTCCGGTATAAATCGAAAAAAATCGATCCTCTGAAAAAATTGATGGGAACCAAAATTTGTAGGAAATTTAATTTTAAACAACTTTTGTAATAACTGTTTTCCGTTTAAAATTGAAAATAAACGAGTTATTCAAGAGACAAAAAATAACCCTTTAAATCAAGATGGCGGATGCAACAAGTCTGGTACCCCAACTTTTTGAATGTAGACTACCAGTGACCGCCTCCAACGAATTCCGAAGGAAAATTTCTGCTAAAAATTTTTGTAAATCAAAAATAACAATTCGATTGGGCTATAAGTATTACCAACAAAATAGTTTTAGTCATTACAACAAAATCTCATTGACAGCAACATCTAGTAAAGAGCAAAAATGAACTAAACCCACCCTGGGACGTTAACAGTCCACGTGGACTAACAATTCAAGCACATTTTCCATAGACCAATCGGAAGCTACATTGCATCAATGAGAATCAATTGTTCGCTTGTGGGTAGGTCAAGACTAGAGATGATTTATGGCTTTTTAATCCTCAAAGAGACCTTGCCGCATACTGTTATTTTATTGTGAAACAGTGCAAACTAATTCTACTCACAACTATAGGTACATATTATGAGCAGAAAGACGTCCCACTTTATATGATTTTCGACGCATTTTTTCATAAAAGTGAAGCCTTCAGAATTATGTGGGGTGTTTGAAATGCTCTTTATAGTCAAGATAAAGGAATAGTAAAACGAAGTTAGCGGATTGTCCAATTTTTAACCATGCTTTAAAATGAACCAGCTGCTCACAGCAAGTTTAAGTGCCAATTTTATGTTTTAGACACAACTTCATCGGTGTGTGAGTGAAAAATTCAAAGACATAGGCACTTGGATCCATTCGGATATTATTAGGTTTGACACATAGAACGTATTTTTGTAATAATATCGATTTTTTAGCACTTAGACCCTTTAGAATTACAACTCTTCAATTCTAAAAACCTACTATAGGAAAAGAAAAAAAATCTATTTTATTTTCTATTGTTCAATATTTTCCTAGTAGGTATTAGGTAAGTCCTATCGCTGTTAAAACAAAGTAGCAGTTACTCACTTAATAAATTTCAAAATGTGCCTTAACGAGAATGGACAGACATGTTATCTCGCTATATTTATCTGAAAATCAGTAATAGGCGTAGTTCTCTTTACCTTATCTCAGCAAAATCTCTGAAAAGATTTCTCGAGAACGACCGCGATGTTTGATTTATGGTAACAAGGTGGCATATGATGGAGTAACCGAAGGCGTATGTTCATATCTTTTCAGAATTTTTCATCGAGTGATTTCCGATATATCGTTTTATGGGAGTTGTTAGCCGAACAGACCGCCAAAGAAGAAAGATATACGATGACATCGCATCCCATGTATGATTACGGACGAACCAATCGTTCGAGACGAGCAATGCTACAATATTTATGTCCTCAAAGTTGGCGACACGCGTGCGGTTATCCCTTCTTCTTGTAATCGATCGAGAATTGCCTCGTATTTTCGATACTAACTACGGTTTTGACGCGTTCTTTTGGTTATTTAACTTGTTAAGAGGTTGGTACTTTACTTTCATTTTACAACATTAAAGACATTAATGAGTACACTATAAAGATAACACTGACGTGAAACTGATAATAATAATAGCTGATCATTGATAACTTGATTTACGCTTCTTTTTATATTATTTCTCTTTTATTTTATCGCCACTAAAACCCTATTTTTCCCCTATACGAGGTTTATCTTATATATTCAGCAAGAAAGGCATACTCAATGGCGAGAACAATATAGTAACCTTACTGTTGATTCCAGGACATACTGGAATAGAAGGAAATGAAATAGCAAATGGACTAGCAAAGAGGGGGACTGAAAGATCCTTTTGAGGGCCGGGACCCTTTTGCGGTATCAGCCCCAATGTAACATTGAAGGAAATAGGCAAAACCCGAAGAAAAGAGAAGATCTGGCGATTGGTAATATCTAGTAGGGCTTAGAGAATCAAATATTCTGATGGTTGAGATCAAACGAATGCATAAGTCAAAGTAAAACTGCACTAAGAAAGAAGCAGTGTTGAATTTAAATTTACTTCGCGGGAAATTCGAAAAATCGATGACCTCACAAACTGTCTTCGTATTTACTGAACAGGAATATAAATTTAATAAATACTATCGATATATCGTTAGAAAGTTTTATGTTAATTTAAAAAAAATCAAAATCAAACCAAATAACGTTGGATTGAAAGATGAAGAAAAAAACCGATCGATTGTTCCGATTTCGAAATAACTTTTTATCGCCCACTGAAATAACATTGATCTAGGCAAAGAACAACTTGTCAGTTCTCGTAGTGCAATGGATGATTTAGCAGTATGAGGCCACCCAACTCATTCTTTATTTTCTTCTCTATCTTACAGGTTCCTGAAAATGCTGTAAACGTATAAATTCACTACAGCATGGAATAGAATAAGCTAAACACACAGTGTATAGTATTGCAGTTTTTTAAAATTGGGGAATAATGTCAAAATTTGAAAGAATCGTTCTGCCGTTCTATATCTTGTGTTTGAACTAAGAGGAGCGATTTGCAGTACAATACATACTTCACGTAATTGAAAAATAAGTTCAAAAGGTCTGAACATGACCCTTTAGGAACACGCTCCCAATCTAGTATCTTTTAGTGGGGTGTTTGAGGATTCTTGAAATGCTTTTACTAGATTATAAACAAGGTATAGTGACTATTACAATATCATGGATGCTAATTTTTCGGAGAATATTTCGTACATACGATAGAACTCATTCAAGAGGAATTATTTCAAGTCATGGATAACGCTAAATATCAATCCAGAAAAATAAAATAAACTTCTACTACTTCTTGGCGAAAGAGGAATGTACTAAACTGGATGATGAAGATTATGAAAATATGGTGAAGAAGAAACTTCTAGCTATCACAAAGCCCTACAGGCTAAAGCAGCATCATCGATTGTTGGTCTCGTCTGGTTTAAGAAATAGGCACTTAACTTCAATCGAGCGGAAATCGGCTAAATGAAGTGAGAAATGTAGATGTAAGCAGATGGACAGTTCGTTGACGACTAAATGAAAGAATTTATTATCCAGAAGACAAGCCCTATTTCAACTGATATCCGTAGAACATCGGAGAGCTTAATTTTCTTTTGCGAGAGAACACGAAAACTGGATTGAAGCAGATTGGAGTAGCGTGTTGCATGTTGTGTTGAGTCTAGATTTTGTCTGAGGTCACCAGCTGGTTGGGGAATAATCTGAACTGAGAAATGTGGATTTAAGCAGTTGACGACTGAATGAATGTAATTTATAATCCAGAAGACAAGCCCTATGTCAACTGCTATCCGTAGAACATCGAAGAGCTCGATTTTCTTTTGCGAGAGAACACGAAAACTGGAATGAAGCAGATTGGAGTAGCGTGTTGCATGTTGTGTTGAGTCTAGATTTTGTCTGAGGTCACCAGCTGGTTGTGGAATAATCTGAAGTGAGAAATGTGGATTTAAGCAGTTGACGACTGATTGAATGTAATTTATTATCCAGAAGACAAGCCCTATGTCAACTGCTATCCGTAGAATATCGGAGAGCTCGATTTTCTTTTGCAAGAGAACACGAAAACTGGAATGACATATTGGAGTAACGTGTTGCATGTGGTGTTGAGTCTAGATTTTGTCTGAGGTCACCAGCTGGTCGTGGAATAATCTGAAGTGAGAAATGTGGATTTAAGCAGTTGACGACTGAATGAATGTAATTTATTGTCCAGAAGACAAGCCTTATGTCAACTGCTATCCGTAGAATATCGGAGAGCTCGATTTTCTTTTGCAAGAGAACACGAAAACTGGAATGACATATTGGAGTAACGTGTTGCATGTTGTGTTGAGTCTAGATTTTGTCCGAGGTCACCAGCTGGTTGTGGAATAATCTGAAGTGAGAAATGTGGATTTAAGCAGTTGACGACTGAATGAATGTAATTTATTATCCAGAAGACAAGCCCTATGTCAACTGCTATCCGTAGAATATTGGAGAGCTCGATTTTCTTTTGCAAGAGAACACAAAAACTGGAATGACAGATTGAAGTAACGTGTTGCATGTGGTGTTGAGTCTAGATTTTGTCTGAGGTCACCAGCTGGTTGTGGAATAATCTGAAGTGAGAAATGTGGATTTAAGCAGTTGACGACTGAATGAATGTAATTTATTATCCAGAAGACAAGCCCTATGTCAACTGCTATCCGTAGAATATCGGAGAGCTCGATTTTATTTTGCAAGAGAACACAAAAACTGGAATGACAGATTGGAGTAACGTGTTGCATGTGGTGTGGAGTCTAGATTTTGTCTGAGGTCACCAGCTGGTCGTGGAATAATCTGAAGTGAGAAATGTGGATTTAAGCAGTTGACTGAATGAATGTAATTTATTATCCAGAAGACTGCTATCCGTAGAACATTAGAGAGCTCGATTTTCTTTTGCAAGAGAACACAAAAACTGGAATGACAGATTGGAGTAGCGTGTTGCATATTGTGTTGAGTCTAGATTTAGTCTGAGGTCACCAGCCGGTCGCGAAATAATCTGAAGAAGATAAAGAGAGTGATTTGCACAAATCTATATCGTTGAAAGGATAATCTATCGATGAGGTTCATTTATGATTGTGGCCGTGAAAAGGTTCCGAGGAGCGGACCGAGTTGGTTATTGTGTATAGAGGTTCTATGACAGGAGAACGATACATAACGACTGTTTTAGATGACTATGTAGTATCGTTTGCTACAATCATAGAGCCAAGTTTTATTCTTATGCACAAGGTGAGCTCACTTCAGCGCTTCAGGCTATATGAAACCAATTGGACCAAACTGATGTTCAATATTTAATGACTTCAATCCCGAGACGTGTTCAGGCTGTTATAAGAGCCCGAGGAGGAAAAACTAGGTATTAATAACGCAGCCTTGAGTTATCCTACTAGTTCTATTTTCATACTATGATATCATATGATGATATTATACCCTGTTAACTTCATTGCTAGGCTATCAGTTCACCATCCAAGTTATTGCTCTGATTATAACTATTTAATTTTTCAAAAGATGAATATAACAGGACCCTGTATCGATACGTCTATAAGTTATTTATCTAGATTCAAGACAAAGCGGTGTCAACGATGCATAAAAATGTACTCTTTGATAGAACTGTATAGTTATTGTTGGTCTTGGCACATCAATCGACAAGGTCAGCTGAACCTCGGATATATTACGTACTCGAAAAAAGTAGAATTCACGAATTTGTAAGCGACGTTTAACGTCTGTGTCAAGATATTTTTTCAGTTAAATGTCTATTTGGGTTTTATAATAGTTTAATAAAGGAGTCACGATGTCGAAAATAATGTAAGATAAGAGGGTGTCCGTGAAAAATTTCATAAGGAGGAGTGGGTGGGTTGCTTTTTATGGGTTGGTTCGTGCAACGCCATTTTCAGTCACAAGTAGAACTACGAGGTTTGTCGTTGCATATAACAACATAGTTGGTACCTGTCAACAAATATCAAATGTTAAAATTAACTCTTATGGGACATTTTCATGGCGTCGCTTGTCGCTCATATTGAGCGACAAACGAGTCACGAGATTTCATATGTCACCGACGTTTGCTCGTGTAAATGGGCTAGCGATATTTTTGACGATTATTTGAAGTGTGTGTTGGTTGTCTCTGATTGTGTGAAATAAATATTTCAAAATGTCATCAAATTATGAAGAAAAATACAATGAGTGGAACTATCAACTTGCCGCGATTGTGAACAATAAAAATGAGGAGAAACGACGATGAAATAGACTGATAGCAGCTATATGCATTAATGAATGTATAAATTTAAAAAGAATATATATATATAAAAAGAGATTTTGGATTGATCCGTTATTTGAAAAACGACGTGAAGATTATATACAGATTGCGAAAATTACATCGGAACCCTCGGATTACACAAGTACGACAAAAAAACAGCTGGAAGAGAGAGAAAGAATAATTATGCGTGGTCATTAAGGCGTGTACTTTCACCTTAGGGGTGTATATACTTATTTCCCGAGACTGGACGAATGCTCATTGCCCCCCTATTTTAACCGCTGTTGCCAGAAGCGCAGATTAATTTGTACAAATGATATTTTTGTCTCGTTATCGTTGACTTTTTTTCGAAGTTTTGTTTAGAATAGGTGTAGTTACCTACCTACTAATTTTGTTTTTTCAATTTAATTTATTAATGGAAGGGATTTTTAGTTTATTAATTATGGCTCTCTCAAGAAATGCTGTTTTATTTTCAAGTTACAATGGCTAAAATTAATATCCTATTGTAGTTAGAAATTGTCAACTTGGTCTGAAATGATCATGTTGACAAAAATGAATTTTAAGATGTACAGGTTACGTAATAACGATTGTATTTTTTTATTTCTTTAACACCCTCACTCCTTCCATGTTGGGAGCATACTGAATACCACCGTTATACCACCAACTAGTGAATTCTCTCTGTAAAGGAGCATTCGGCCAGTCTCGGGAAATAAGTATACACCCCTAAGATGAAACAAAGTGATGACCGCGCACAATTATTCTTTCTCTCTCTTTCATATATCCTTGTCGCAAATTTAACAATCTACTGTACATTAATGGGATGTGTCACTACAGTTAACCTCAAAAATATAACAAATTACGTCACTACTAACCGTTTATTATTATAATTTTCGATTATTTAGTCTATTAAATTTATTTATTTATTGTACTTACTTCTTTATCCATGTTCCAACTATTTTTTTATCCGTGACAACAAGAGACCAAACAAACGTCAAGCAGTGTCGCTAAAAGTTGGTTTCAATTCAACTTTGCAATGGTGCAAAGAAAACGAATAAACTGGTGGGGAGTTCAGTCGTGATTCAGTCACGTGACCACTTTTCGCTGCGACACGCATCACCGTAAAATTGTACCTTTATGTTTAGTTAACTTGAAGCCAAAGTTTTGTTTTATGTTGTCTCAACGAGAATGCCGTGACGGCAATCAAGCACCACATCAGTCGACAATTTCTAGTTAGTATGGAGAATTTAAACCTGGACGTAGTAATCTTTGCAACCATCGAAGAGCAGGTTCTCCAACGTGATAATGGACATGTCACATATCGTGAAATTGGGCACAATTCAAATTTTACCCTTTAGGCCACGAAAATTTTGAAGCAAACTATAAAATCAGGGATGAGGGAAATTATTACTGGGAGTTTTATTCTATTGGTGATAACTGAGAGAAAATGCAAAAATAATGTAAAAATATTTAGATTTAACCTTAAAATTTATCGTTGGCTTGTTTTTTGTCAATGATGAAGATATTTTATTCTTGGTTTTTGTAGACTTGTTTCAGTGTTTTTCGGTAAATTTGTATTAATTCAACCTACAGGGCGTCGGCCCAGCACTGTAGTGGAACGCATCTGGTGCAATAATTACAGTGAAGTTCTTGGATGGGTGACCCACTGGAGAGTAGCATATCACAGCTCGCAGACATTAAACCAATGAGCACGAGGTTTAATGTAGGTATGCCGTCTTTCGGAGGAGACGTGAAACCGAGGTCCCGAGTCCATGGATGTTGGGCTCGATAAAGAACCCTACCACTGGTTGGAACCCCAATGGGTTCGGCAAAATTTCCGATTAGGGTTAGAGTGCTCCCGGCGTTGGTGATTAGCCTCAGTCGCAGAAATAGACCGAAGTTAAATAACCAATAAAAAAAAGGGAGAGACAATAGGTACATCATCATTTATAGTAGATTCATTCAGTACCTCATACATTCTACTTACACTTGGAGGTTAAAATCAAAATTTGCGCTTAGATCGCTTTAAGAACTCCCACAAGATGGTTTTGATTGCGAGATTTCTACACGCTAAATAAAATAGTGAGGAGACGTTTAGCGGCAGGGAGAAGTTTTCTTTAAGAAGAACTTGCATGAGATATTGGGTTGTATGACTATTGCGGTGACATCCAAATAAACAGTGTTCTAGATCGCCCAAACTTCCATTGTATTCACATAGCTCTGTATCTGAAATCCACATTCTGAAGAGTTTAACTTTAATGCAGTGGCGGATTTAGGTTTGCTGTCGCCCTATGCCCCGTAAAAAACCATGAGAAAACCAGTGAACGTGTTTGACTTTTATCCTCTTAACTCAAGTGACCCTCCTCTGCAATCTGCCGCCCTTAGGCCGCGGCCTATACGGCCTATTTATAAATCCAGGACTGCTTTAAAGACATATCTGTAAAACATTGTGTGGATTTTCCTGATGGGATGGCTTCGTTCAGAGAAAGAAAGTTTATGAAGCGTAGGGTATATTTTGTATTCAAAAAATATTTTACATGAAAATTTATCTGAAAAGATTAGTTAAGGCGACCTTACATTATGCTATTTAGGTGCAATTTTAAAGCCACGCTATTTTGAAGCAATTTACGGTTTCGTTTTACACTAAGCTATTTTCGAGATAGTTTGGTTTATTTTGTATAATGCAATACAGTGTGGCAAACTTAAAAATATTTTTAGGTTATGTTAAATAATTTTGAAACTAAATTTTCTTACAATTTTCTGGTATTTGAGATCAGAAAAGATTATAAACAAAAATGAATATGAGAAAACGACAAATTCTTGTACTTTCTCAGTTAATTACAACAGCAGAAGTTTTAGTGGTTTGCAGAAGAAAAAATAAAGGGTACTTCAAACATGTTTGCTAAGATAAACATTAATTATTATACATCTATTTTATACCAGATAAAACAAGATACTTACTTACTTACTTACTTTTTCCCCATTTTGTTTTTCAAACTACAAATACCTATATTATAAACACGATTTGAGGTTATACCAGGTTATACCGATCTTCCGCGCTGCAAGAGTGAGTTTCTGCTCCAATATTTTTATGGTTAGTAGCAGAATTATTACTAAGAAAACAACTAAAATTTCCTACATATTTCATGGAAATAAAAACTGTTTTAATTATTTTTATTGCTTAAAAATCGCAACAAACTAGCACACGCACATGCGCTCTGTTTATTTTGTTATAGCATGCAACTTTCATTGCACCTAAATATCATAATGTAAGGTCGCCTTCACTTGTTGACATCTATTGAGGGAAGTATTGAAAGCAATTAGAGACAATTGGTGTCAAGAAACTCTAAACCTGCTAAACTCAGGATACTCAAGAAATATACTTAAACATTATTGTCAGTGATGATGAATCTTGGATTTACTTTAATGAACCCAGAAATAAACGTCAATAGGCTGTTTCTGTTTGGGTAAACCAAAACCGACAAAAGTTATTCGTTCTCGAAAAAACAACTTCCTTCGTAAAAACCATTATCCGTCGAATGAAGATGCTGGAGTACTGACTGGAGATGTGTATGTATTCCGGAATTTCATTTGAAGAATAATAAAATTTTCGATTTCACAAAATTTCTTTTCTTTTCTTCAATACCATTTTTATTTCTATCCTAAAAAGGTTTTTCTGAACACTCTTGATGTCTAAAAATTCTCCCCATATTATAAACCGATCGAAATTGAAAAAAAAATCAACAAACTTTCATTAGACACAAGAATTAAATTGTAATCTCGGTTACAACACCGATTAGTTTCGGTCGGGCGATCACCGTACGTATCTTTAAATTATCCAAAGTTATTATCTAAAGAAGAACAAGAAGTTGGAGACGAGAAGAGCCTCCGTAGAAATATTCGAAGAGAGGTGCATCTCATCAGTTGGGACCCCGTTGAGAATGGTCTTCCGTTTAATTACTGTTTGTGTTCTTTCATGCTGATTCTAATGATTCGACAAAGATAAAAGTATACAGTGGTGGTGGTGGTTCGAAGACATTGGTAAAGATGGAAAATTAATACGAACCACATAATGTAGAGTTGATATATTAAGTTCTACAGATTATTCTTTAAAAACTGGAAATGGGAGCAAATAACTGGTACAGAGTGGGGATGTTCTAGTAATTCAAACACTAAATCACGAATTTTTTGCATGGCAACATGAGATTTGTGTGCAGGGGCGTTGTCCTGCAAAAACAAAACACCTTTGGATAGCTTTCCGCGTCTTTTCTCTTCAATATTTTCCCATAGAGTGGTCAGTAATGTTATTGTTCTACCCTTATCCAAAAAATCAATCATGATTAGTCCAAGGCAAAAAAACTGAAGCAAGAACTTTTCCAGCAGATTTTTGGACACGAAACTTCTTAGGTCTTGGAGAACCAGAGTGTCGCCATTCCATCGATTGTTGCTTTGTTTCTGGATCGTAGAAATGTACCCAAGTCTCATCCATAGTAACAATTCGGTTTAAGAAGTTTACATCGTTTTCAAATCGAGCACAGATCGAACGCGATGCTTCTACCCTTGCACGCTTTTGGTCAACATTCAAACATTTGGGGATCCATTTTGCAGCAATTTTTCTCATGTCCAAATTGACGTGAACTATATTATGATGAACGCATCGATATTTTCGGGGACTGACACAGAAACTGGCATCTTCAATGGAAAATTTACCTCTTTTGAAGATTGCAGTCCAATTTTTCACGGTTATTAAGCATATCTTCGTAAATCTGCTTACCTCTTAACCCTTTTAAATACAGGTACTTGATGATGGCTCGATACTCCAATTTTTCGATTTTCACAATTTCGGTGGACATCTTTTTTCTTTTAGTTTATTGCGTAACTCTGGTTTACTTTTTTGACGTCAAACTTCACACTGACACTCCTAATAAGTTATTGTTCGTTGCTATGGTAACGCAATATTTTGTTTATGCATGGAATGGTCTAGGCTAACTAGATATCAATACATCCTCGTAGATGGTCGTTTGCTGTTTGCTCTCAAAATACACTCTTTCTATATTTTACAGCAATGCCGGAATCTGTTTGAACATAAAGGTTATAATAATGATAATAATGACAATTGGAAAAGAGACCTCCGTTGCTGATGTAAAAGCCTGGTCTCCCTATATTGTAAACAACGCATTTTGACGGTTATGAAGGATGCAAGTAACTATTACCAAAAAGGTATCGATTACCCTTGGGTGGTAATAATGTATGCCATATAAAACGTGTATCTTATTATTTATATGAATATCAATAGTACAATTACTACAATAATGAACATTATTTACAAAATTTGGATGAATATTTTCTCGTTTTTATCTCAATTTGTATGAAATGTTCTGACTCCATAATTTCTCTATCTCTAACCAAGTTTTCTATTACTCTTGAAGTACTCCAGGTGACTTCTGTCTTCGTTATATTGTATAAAATTTCATTTGCAACTTCCTTTTTATTATTGACGTTCTCCGCTACATAACTTTTCTCAATAGTTGCAGATTTCCATCCACCATGTCGTTTGAGAACTAAGACATCAACTCCAGTATTTGCCAATAAAGAGGTCGACGTTCTTCCCACTAGTCGTGTATTTGGCAAGTACGCCAATATTTGTGAATGTGGCAAGTACACCAAGTGTTGAACTTAATTTGACAAGTATGGCTCTCCCACTGCTCCTGTATTTGGCAAGTGCTCCAATACTTGTGTATTTGGCAAGTACAGCAGATTTTGTCGCCTCGCGGTTTTTATTCAGTGTTGTCGCTGCAGCAGCGTTTGTAGTATTGAGTGGCTGCTATATGAGAAGAATTAACGCCCGTCAAGCTCAGAAAACAAAAAGAAAAAGAAGATGGTGGAGACTTCTTTAAATAGATCGAGAAATTCAAAAACGACTTCTTGAGACCAGTCCATTTCGAAAAACCTCTAGAGAAATACGCACCACGCACATGTGAAGGAAGTCATACAACAAAAGCAGACCAGAAATTAATTGCGGCCGGCCGTCAAGTAGTGGGAACGCATCGACATGTACGTACTTGTCAAATATGAAAATAATTGAAATCCCTTTGACTCGAGGCATTTTTACCGACAACCGACGGGACTTCGCCAGCGGCCAATAATTGTACAAATATTGGCCGAGTGAGCCACTCCCACTACTTGGCAAACATAGGCAAGTGACAAATATTTGCCAAATACACAAGTAGTGGGAGTCCGCCTTAAGAGAGTGTTCAGTATACTACTTAAAGCTATTAAAGTTCAGAAGTTCAGCAATTTTACTTTGAATTGAAGAAATGGAGTTTTTCCCGACAGGCTGATTTGCACTTTCCATTTTAATATCGCATGAAGAAGAGAGGATTAAAATTCGACATGTGGGATGTTATAACAATGCAATTTCAAACAATTTTTAAATAACAACCTTCTCATCCTCACTTTTAGTCATTGTAAATTTACGTGCCGTTCCATATTTGGAATCAGGAATAGTAACAATTATGACTTCAGGTCTTAATCTAACATTATCCATTTCCATTGCACAGACCTCACTAGAACGGCTTGCTACAGCAATTCCTATTAATCATTACAAACTTTTTCTACGCCCATGTCTGTAAACGTCAAAAATTGCACTGTAGACATTCCTTGTGAGTGACATTTAACAATAACATGCACGTAATTAAAATCTCATAACATACACGTGCAGTTAGATAAGAAAACTTAGATTTCTTTGTCGAATCAAATTGCAATCCAATTTTTATGTACCTACATAAAAGATGAAATTATGAGCACTCAGAAGAAAATAGATGGGCGTAGAAAAAGTATAGTACGTTACACGAGTTGTAATCCCATTACGCACTCGTGAAATTTCGCACTCGACACTGCGCGGTTTTGTACATAAACTTTTTCACTTCGTGCGTAACGGGTTACTTACAACTCTTGTTACGTAATATACTTTTATCATTAAATAAATATTTATATAAATATCTATATTTTCCTATTTGAAAATGATGGTCTTCAGCATGGAATATTCACACCATAAGCACGATTTCTGAAACTGCAGTAGCAGTATGTGTTTGGTACCATGTTTTGAAGTGCGATCCTTTGCTTCATACCCCTTCTTTGTTTTTTTTGCAGCAGTGACAGACAAGCGATATTTGCTGATTCTTCTACATCCATTTGGCTATTATACAAATCAATAATTTCATTATAGAAACCGGTCAAAGCTGTCCACAATTTCATGCGAAAAGTATCGAAATAAATTAATAAAAATCCAAGAAAAAATTCTACGGGGAGGAGAATAGTATATGTTTCAACAAGTGTAGAATGATGGGGCTATTATTCACCAATCACCATCCAAGTGAATAATAGCCATTCTACACAAGTGAAACGCTATACTCTATCCGCGACTATGCTAAAAAAAATGTTTTCATCGGGAATCGGACCTCGATCGCCGCGTAAGAGTCAAGCATCTCTACCATTGAGCTAACCACCACATTTATTTATTGAAATGTAAAGAACGTAGATATAGGTAACTTGTATTTTCAATAGAAATATTTACGATTTTTATTGAAATTATCACATTATAAGAAATAATAATAGAGATAACATAAATATATACGGAATTAAATAGATAAAATCTTCACTGTCGCTACTGTTGTCCATATTGTTCTCTATGTATAGGTACGTAAAATTAAGATTATATAATTATTTTGCTGTTTCAAACGACGCGCTGTTAGAAGCGATTTACCTAGTTAAATATTTGACGTTTTAAAAAAGACGATTTGATTTGTTCATTGCAGCGTGAATTCTGATAATCATAGGATGTGATTGGCCAACGAGAGTAAATAATATTTTATTCTTCGTCGTGGATAAAAAAATCTTATATACAATCACGCGATGTAAGTATATTTACTAGTCTTGAAATTTATTACCAGATCTCGCTATCGCTCGGGCGCAAAATCATTCTCGATAAATTTTACATCACTTATAGTATAAATACCTATTTATTACTGTAACGTTAAAAAATAAACTGAAAAATATCACACAGGAATGATAGCAAAGAGATCATTATTCTTGAAATCATCTTCCAAATCGGTCAAATTATTTTCACTTTATTGCCACTTTCTTGTGAAATTTTGAAAAATATTTTTTGGAGATTGTCGCACCAATTCTTTTAATTTTATACGTCACACGGTAGGTGAAGTGAATTTTTTTTTAAATTTTCTCCCAAAAAGCCCCCGGTATTTCAAATTCATATACTCATGTTACAGGTTTGGGTACAAAAGATTCGTATGTGAACCAAATTTCAATTGAATCGATCCAGTGGATTCAGAGCAATGACACGAGTGATCTTATGAGTTATCTACGTAATTGCTTGAAATCTCTGTCATAAATACGATCATTTAAAACAAAAAGCGATAACTAATTGTATTGATAAATTGATGTTTTACCATAAATCCACCTAAATATACACTATTTTAACAATAAATTAATCAGATTGTGAACAAAAAAGTTCCATTGAACATATAATTTGCAATTAAAATTATCTTACCAGAGTTTCTTCCGTCGAGGCTTTGTGTGTTGTGAGTTTTACGACCTGTAACGGAAAAAAAAAGTTTATTTAATCCTTATTCATCATAAAGTACTAATTGTACATTAATTAGAAAAAATTAAATGTTGCGTAGGGGTAATTACAAAATAATAATGTGCTGGTAATCGATTTTATTCTCTAGAAACAAACTCTCCGTAAACTCCAGTCAACTTTCTTTTGCGGTTAGTTGTGGATATATCGCTATTATCACATTCTTGGCATTCCCTTCACTGGGTTTAATGTATTAATGTGATTTCAGCGTTGTCTTCAGTCCAGGATTAAGCTCTCAGAGCTTCTGGACGGATGATATCTACCTTGTACTGATCAGGCGCAAATACGTCGAAACCAGTATGCAAGTGATATTGTCGCTTCAAATTACAAACCAGAATGGTTGGTTATTTCGTGCAGATATCCCAACCCCATTTAACTTGGAAGTGTAATTCATTGTCTGTCGGGGCATATTGCCCGAGAAGTAGATGCTGCTTTCTAGTGAACGGCCTACTCTTTGAAAAGTAATTTTCAAATTTGTAAAGCGTTATAATAGTATGATACTATTATCTTGACGTCTATATTGATGACACGCTTTACTTAAATATGACAATTGTTACAGGAAACTGTAATTAAGTAAACAACTTTCATAAATTAGTTATAGTTTGGCAAGTTTATCGGTAGCCGTGAAAGGAATGCAGTCGAAAACATTCGATATTGCCACGTTTAACTATGAAAAAGATAAAGTGCTAAGTATATAGTGATAATAATTACAAAATAGACTTTTTATTATTAACTATATGATTAAACGTGTATTCTTTAATGTGCTTGTTTCCTTGGATTTTGTCTATTAACATTATTTTTTCAAGTTATGAATATTGAAAGATGAACACTTTTCCAAATTTGTTACGGGCTTTTTCAAGCTCTGGCAGAGTTGTGCGAAAACCATAATTTTCACGCCCTCGAAAGGCCTCGAAAAGCCTTCGTTGCTTAGCGTCCAGCTGACTTCCTATTGGCAAGCGCGTGCGTGTATTCTTCCCTCTCACTTTACAATTGACTGACATTGATTATCCAGTGGCGTTGGTATTATCAGTGTCAGATTTTGAACTATTTTGTATCCATATTGAATTCAAGTAGGATTCTTAACATTATTTGTTTTTCACAAACACCGTGTTTTGGAAAATACCTTACCTTTAAAATTCCATTCAATCAGTTTCTATATATAATTATTATATAATAATAATTATTATTTTTAATACTTTTATAAAAATAGGTACCGTACGCCATTGGTACGTTTTTGACAGATATCCGCCACGTTTCCTCGCCCCTTACTGATGCCGCGTAGCTTCAGATAAAGTTGCTAAACTATATGTGTATTAATTTCAGATGTGTCAATCGAGTCACCACATGCGAAACAAATCGTATACAAGGCCTTCGAATGTGATTCGAAAATAGGAATAACCGATTTTCGTGTGAGATTCATTTAATTTCGTACTTGTACTCGAGTGATCTCGAAAATACAGCCTCAGTCACGATGACTGATTTGGAAAAACGGCTCCTCGATGTTTGTACGCCTAAACTTTATCCAACAAATTTTATTTATTGAAAAAACCAAGGGTTTGGAAGGAACAATTTACGTTTTCAAATGACAATTCGAATTTCGCACCAAAACGCTTGAATTGTAAAGACATCACACATCTGTAAATACTTCAAATATTTCACAGATCGAAAATTAAAAATTCCTTTTGAATATTAATTTGAATTATTATGTGTGATAGTCATGAATTCTATAACCAGTAAATATTATTTGAGCCAGAAAATACGATAGAAGTTCGCACGATATACAAAAGGTTGACGTCACATGTTTGTGATCGGTGTTTTGTTTTAGCTAAGATAGAATTGTCATATTTTGTATTTATATTATTACTGAAATAAATAAAATCACAATTATAATGTAAAAATGAGTGATTGCTTTAGAATCTTTGTAATCCATACAATTTTTTCAAAAGATTATTTCAGTTATTCTTAGTGACTGTCATCATGCCTATTGTATTGATAGACAAATTGTATAGTGCTCGTAAGCAGTCGACAATTTATGTCATTTGCAGCTTATGCGAGTAAATATTTGACAGATCCCAATAATTTTATAGTAGACACCGTTTCACATAAGAAAAAGCCACGTGAAGTTTGCCAACTGTCGTGAGCAGAAATCAAAATCGGTCTTGTTCATCTATGTCGGCAGTTTCATGTTATTTGCGTTACAAAGGAACATCGCCAATCGTTGATTGAAAGTATAAATATTTCAATTATACCAAGTATTTTCATATACCAGTGTCTATTGTATGTGAAACTATCTCGAAAAGCTTCAAATAATTACCAAATATGGTTTATTTAAACTATACATATGATAAATACATTTTTAATATTCTAATTTTGTGTTGTGTTGTGACTGTTTATAAAACTGAGGTAAAACTTGTTGCAAATCATTATTTATCATAAATTTTATCATATCTGCATGACTTAAAATATCTTCATCCGAGTATACAACGCATACTTCATTGTGCAGTGCTATTTTATCAAAAAATTTATATTTTAGAATTAAGTTATTTAAAAGTGTATTGGGAAGCTCTTTTGAAAAACATTAGAATAAGCTTTCATTCGTCAAGTCGAAAAACTTCAATACATGTAAATCGGAAAATCGAATCTCAATTTGACCTTTAATATTATCTAAAATTTCATAAATAGTATATTACACTCCAAGGGCCGAAATTCGCCGAGGGCATCATGACGCGCAGGACCGAGATTTCAACTTTCGGCCCGTGGAGTGTATACTATTTTTCTTCATAGCCGGTCGGAAGCGAGTGCCGCTGGTCGTAGTTACGAGTATAAATACGCATGAGAAACTCTTTCCTCCCGCTGTTATAGAGGAAACGCGTGTACTTTTCACAGGGAGTAAATGTTGAACTTTCGTCCCTGCTATGAGGGACGAAAGTGCGTACTTTCGACCGAGGTATGAAGAAAAAGTTGTTTATAATGTAGTTTCCTGTCCACCAAATTATATGTTTTCCTCCTATTCGCGGGAGGTGCCTCATCAGTTGAAACATTTTCAAATAAAATATTAAAATGAACCCACGCAACACGATGTGCCTTGCCACGCGTATTCTGTATTTCGCAATTCGCAAGCCTCTTGAGAGTGTTGCCATTTCCGCTATTTTTTACGGTACTAGAAATTGGACTGGTCGAAAATAACTAGTGAAAACGGGAAATTAATGGCAAAATTTGAAAATTATTATTAAACTCAAAAAGAAGAAGATAACAACACAAAACTAAAACTTCAAACACCACAGCTAAGTGGAAGAATTGCAACAAAAAAATGGAAGTACTACACTAGAAGTCTAATGCAAAATGAAGTAATAAAAACTAATTACGCCGGCTTGGTTTAGACGATATTCTCATTCTCTCCTAGTCCGAACCATGGGAGTTTAAATATTTCTCATTCCATGCAATCCTGAATACATCGTAAAACCATTCGATTTATCAAAATCGTATGCGAAAACGATTTATTTGAAAAAAATCTATTTATAAACGGTATTCCATTTAACTACTAATAATTAAATACTAATGATTTGGAAGCTGGGATCTTCTACAATAATAAGCTCAATTATTCCTTTTTTGTCAGTCGTTATATTTGACATTCTTTTTTTTACAATTTTTTCGCTTTTTTTAATGATTTCCTCTCCACTTAGTCTGTTTTCAATGGCTGTCGAATAAAAAGTTAACGACTCAGTCTTCTCGAAATTTGATAATAGTTTATTAATAGATGCAGTTCGTGAGAACAGTGTTGCATTTGAAGTAATTGCGCTAGAAATTAAAGAAGTCATTGAATTACTAAACTCGCCTCGTACATTTACACAATTTAAAATTTTTGTTGAGCCATTGGGTGATTAATAATTAACCATTCTCTAAATTAACGATTCTTGTCATCAACAAGCCGAAGGAAGTAACAGATCACGTCTCGTCCTTCCCAAAGTGCCGCCATTGCACAGGATGTTGCCTAAATAAGAAAACATGTCTTCTGAAGCCTCCTGGCGTTTACCGACTGGCGAAGCGGCCGACAACTAGGATATTTACGGTTTTCTGGGGGCTCCGGGGCTAATATTTACGACAAACCGATCGGCACATGAAGGCGATTTGTTTCTTAAAGAGATTTACGTCAAAATGGCTAGCTAGAAAGAGACTTATAGAACTCACGAGAAAATCTATTTAATCTGTGGCAGGATAGACATTTTATTTTGTTGTAATCAACAGTATACCTGATAGATTTTTGAATACACTGTCCGTCAAATAAATTCGGCTACCAAACAAAAATTTTACGTTTCCAAAATGAGTACCTGACATTCGAATTTTGATGATTTTTTTTTGTATACTCTAGATAAATTCTTTTATAACAATACTGTGGTTGAAATTTAAATGTTAAATTGAATTTAAAATTATAAAGAGTGCATAAATGAGATGTTTTTTACCGTAAACTTGAAACAACCTGTTAGATATAGCAACTACAACAGAAAGTACAACTGGTGCCAAAATGTTGAACCATACTTCAAGAATACAACTGTTATAAGGTCAACGAACACCTATGGAACAATGGTATGGTGGAGAAGAACAGAAGTGTCCTCTGCAGTGAATACCGTGCAAATATCCCAACTCCATTTAAGTTGGAAGAGTAATTCATTGTCTGTCGGGGCATATTGCCCGAGAAGTAGTTGCTGCTTCTTAGTGAACGGTTTCTATTTTCTGAAAAGTAATTTTCAAAAAGCTTGGTAGGCGATAAAATAGTGTTAAACTATTATCTTTGCCATCTATATTGATAACACGTTTTACTAAAATGACAATTTATACAATTTAAAAATTCTTCTGTGGAGTAAAAACTACGTTCAATTAAAAGTACAGTATAGTTTCTGATAATTAATGGTAATTTATTATAATACCATTGCCCTTGTATAGCCGGAGATTTAAAATGAATATTTCCCTTAGATATAGGTAAGTGTAGATCATTACAATGTGTTGTATTAAATCTATGGACTTGTTCATTAGTCTAAAGATATTTTATTCCAGTATAAACAAACGCACGATTAATATTGAAATTTCTAGCGTTTTGAAATATAAATAGCACCTAGTGAGACGAGAAATACCAGCAATACAATGAATGATCTTCTTTTGGGCTATGAAGACATCATTAAAGCTAGTATATACTCATTCCCCAAAAACGGCTGTACGAAAAATTGTATCAATAACTCCTTAATGTTGTCAAACATTGTGTGCGTAATACCAGATCAAGATTAATAAACGAAAAGAGTTTGTATTTTTGTTGAGTCAACATTTCGCACATAAATGGTCCTACCAAGATGTTGTGCTTGAGAAGGTTACAAAGAGAGAAAGGGTATAAGAATATTGTGGTGTGTAGGTAAATAATTAACAAAGCTTACGTTCTGGACTCCATTCTTTAGGAGCAATTGAAACTGGATCTTCCTCGTGTTTATTATTTTCTAGTAAAGATAAAATAAACTTTTCTCAGATATATTTATTCCTTTTAAATAATTTCTCTCCAACTACACTTAAAAACAATCAAAAACAACAGGTTATCAGAACAACAGGTTGCAGTAAACAAGACTGTCATATCAAAACTGATTCTTTTCTACTGAAAAAGGGCGCCAAGGACTTGCGTGTTAATCTATTGCTATAAACATTTAGCGCCACAATAACGTAAGTGGAGTTACGTTTATCTCAACCATAGAGTAGGACTTATTCTTACAACCCTTAGAAAATACAAAATGCAAATTTTCAACGGACTTAAGTTGTCATGGCTTAATGTAAAATCAAATTCCACATTTAATGATGGTATAGCCTGAAAATTGTAATATTTGGACTAGCGTTCGTCTGGTTCTGAGGTACATTATGTAGTTCTCATTTTTTGGGCGCTGTCGATCTTGTAATAATTCCTCTTCAAACTCTGAAAACTCACTAACATCTTGGAACATATCCGAAAATTCATCTTCTGATTCACTCTCAATAAAAAAAGCATCCATTTTGTTTACAATATCAAACAAATAACGTAACCGAAAAGGAAAGTTATTAAAAAGCAAAAGAACTAAAGGATGAAGAGTCATTTATATGAAAACGCATGCGCGAAATCTGTATCTGTAGAGTAGGGAGGGCGAGCTAGGCCCACAGCACTTAGGCCACATGTGACCCATTGTACATCCTCCCGAGGAGTTGTCTTCCTAGATCATCGTCCATCCTGTCCTTTCCAGGAAGGTGGACAGGTTACTAGGAGACATCTTCTTTATATCGGCAGGTGTAGGCCAAGACTCACCGAACACACACTCTCTTATTGAAGATAACTCAGGGCACTCGCTTAAGACATGCCTGAGATATTCATCTTCCTGTTCACACATCCTGCATAGAGGTGTGTCCACTAGCCCCATTGTATGGAGGTGTTTCCTTAATTGACAGTGTCCAGTCAGAAATCCTACTGTTAAACGTAGGTTTTTCCTGGTCATCGCCAAATATTTTTTCGACTCCAGCTTCCCAGAGTCGCCCAGGGTGATCCTGGCAAAACTGCATCCCTTGATTTCATCCCATCTCTTTAGAGATTGAGCATTGGTGTAGGTGTCACCGGGTTCAAGAATTCTTAGTCTAGCCACTTCCCTGGCTAAAGAGTCAGCAATGCGGTTACCTTTGCTCCTGTCGTGCCCCTTAACCCACCTCAGGATAATATTGTTATTTACCGAGGCTTTAGCTAAATCTCGATGGCACTCTAATATTAGCCCTGATATAACACGTATACTGTTCAAAGCTAGTAGAGTAGTAAAGCTAGTAGTAGCTTGTCTGCTATCAGTGCAGATTATTATGTTTTTGCCAGAAATTCCTTTTTTGGTTAGTTCCTTTGTGGCAATTGAAATACCAGCCAGTTCTGTTTGAACCACGCTGGAGTTTTTTCTCATTCCCCACTTAATCCTTAGGCTTAGTGATATGGAGTAAATTCCACATCCTGAGCTGAGCTTCTTTGGTTTTTGCGCCGTCTGTATATATGCGTATTGCATTTGCAGCATCTGACTCTGTGTTCTGTTTTATTTGTATTTTGTAGGGTTTATTAAACACAAACCTGGGTTCAATTGCATCACTGGCCACCTGCAGCAGAGGTAGAGCAGCAGTGATGCGCGAAATTAAAAGTTCTCCTTTTATTTTGGAACCCAGAGAACGAGAAACGATCTCGTTTTGAACAAGTTACTAGTCTTGCTCTGAACTCTGCTCTGCTGGAACGCTTGTTTTATACTGCGCAGACTCAATGTGCCCATAACAGTTAGGAGCTTATTTTTTAGAAACATTTTGATAGAAGTAGTAAGTTAACTCTTACAAGTAGATGCATTAACAAAAATTTATTTCAAGCTGAGCACTCTATAATCTATTGCTGTTAATTAAAATATTAATGTAACACAAAATGAACTATCTCGAAACGGACGATTCATCTAACCTCATTATAAATTGTTAATTGATACAAGTCACTGATTAAAAAAATAATATTTGCATTCGCATTTATTTCGATTGGTTTGACTATCTACGTTTCTTTGAAAACACTTTGTACATTGTTGTAATGGTATTAAGCGAAGTCAGTACACGTACCAATTTCTCAATACACTTTCAAAATATCATTACCAATAAGAGTATTAAGCATAAAGTCGACCTACCCAATTCTATCTACGTCGAGATCTTTTTAATTATTATCGGTAAGGTAACCTCCCAGGTAGCTCAGTAATAACTGGTAATTATAATAATAATTAATCTATTTTTTAGGAACTAGACAACTCATTTTTTACATTAACTAAAGAATGTTATTTTACAATAACTGTGAAATCAATTATTTGATATATAATGGAAGTTTAAAGTGAATTCTGTTAAAAAATACGACGAGTAATCTCAAATCATTTATAGTGAGGAAGATTATACTGGCATAACGTAAAATTATTCTCAAACGATTTAATAGTCATCCTCGTTCCAAAATCTGGAATTCGTTTTCCAACACACAAATCTAAACTCCTTTAGATCATTTTAGTCTAGTATCCGTTATGTTTTAAACAATAGAGAAATATGTATTGACAATAATATATTAAAACGGATATTCTAGAAAGACTATCTCTCCACCCTTTTTTTTTAAAGGAGTCGTCCCTTCGTCGGCACCACCTCAGCCTCTTGTGCTTATTGTGGATCCTCCTAGTGTTCTGACTACAGCCTATTCAGCCAATATGTTCCCTGTATTAGCTCATGCAGGTTCTATACTGGTTGGTTGTAGAAGTCGTCTAGGGTCATTTGGGGTGTTCCATACAGTTTCTGCCTCCTGTGGTCCAGCGTCTCACAGTTGCATAATATGAGCAGAGCTGTTTCGGTATCCTTTTTGCATCTTCTGCATGTAAGGTCTCCGTTATACAGCCCTATTTTGTTCAAGTGCTCCTTTGTGGGAAAATGTCCCGTAAGAAGCCCCGTTATGGTGCGTAGTTTGTTCCTGCTGATTGAGAGCAGTTCTTTCGCTACTTTTTCTGATGGTTCTTCTATGAATTTCTTCCCATGTGTTTGCCTGGGCGTATTTTTCCAGTGTTTTTTGTATTGTTCTTTTACCCACCCTTTTAACCATGACCTAGTGGAGCATCTGGGAATGCCTACAAATGCTTCGGGTCCGTTCATCAGGGTTGACGATCCTGCTCTTGCCAGTTCGTCAGTTTTTTCATTGTCAGCGATTCCTTTGTGACCTGGGACGCACTCCAGTGTTACACTGTTCCGAGTCGCCAGTCTTCTAAGTTCTTCGTCGCATTCCCATACCAACCGAGATGTTACCTTAGAGCTCTGAAGTGCTTTAAGGGCAGCTTGACTGTCACTGTAGATTCTGATCTGCCTGTTGTAGGCTCTTTTGTTATTTGCCCTTGCAGATGCAAGTATTGCATAGACCTCTGCTTGAAATACCAAGGCATATTTACCAAGCCAGACGATTCCTTCATATTCCATATCCACGGAGACTGCGTTGATACAGCTGATTGAGCATATACGAGTATTGAATAGAACAGGTTAAGACAGTACTATATCCCAATTGATGCCGAAACTGTTCCCCACTAGAGTAGCAGGGGCGATAATAAGAATATACATCGTCTCCATCTGCGCAACCAGAAGATGTCCACAACTAATAGTAGCAGTTAGTGTGGAGTACAAATTCAATACAGGATATAGTAACAAAAGGGAATATAACCCCAACAACCTTACCAGAATAGAAAAGAATGTCATGTAATGGTATACAGATGGTTATAGAAGGGATTGGGATGGTAGTGTACGGGCCAGGAGCCAAACACTCTGAAAGCTTGGGAACAACTTCTATCATATTGGATAGAAACTACAACCAGGTGGAAAGTAATGAATGCCTGAGCCTGAGTAGGATTGCAGTGCACACTACTGCCAGAATGGGCAACTTGAAAAGCTTAAACTGGTGAAACAAGAAGAATGTATAAATGTTTGCAAATTCGTTCTAATATTGTTCTTCAGAAAATACCAACAGCCGGTTATCAGTTATCGATTTATATGCTTAAACCTAAAATACCTATGTACTGAAATCTGCTTAGATTATAACCAATATCTTGACCAGTGTCGACTGCTGATTCAGCCAATAGACAATACCAGAATGACGTCATTCACAGATCGGCTATATTGTTTTGGGTCCTCAAGTCATATTCTATTTGGTTTTCATTATTTACTGGTAAACAACGGATGATAGTTAGACTTAAATTCGGCCAGAGCCTGCCTTTGGAATTACAAAAATCTCACTAAGGAGAGCATCCACCAATGGATAAACAATCAGGCGTTTCGCTTGTGGCATAAAACTCCATGACAAAGGCACGCTAAACTATTCCTCAAAAGCCTTTCGACCAAACTGTCACGCGACCTACTATGGCAAAGTCGAGAAACGACGAGGATGATGGTGGGAGTGCTGACCGGACATTGTAGGCTGAGGAAGACAATGCACACAATTGGCATAGCAGATGATAGCCTATGTAGGTTTTGCCAGGAAGAAGACGAAACCTCGGAGCACATACTTTGTGAGTGCGAAAGCCTAGTAAGGGTGCGGTTTCACCTATTCGGAGAAGAAAAAAGCTAGATATCGAGCTCTTAGGATAGGGAGGACCTTAATAGATCTGCAAAGGTCGCAGTGGGATAGGACAAAGAGCCACTCCATTTCTAATCTAATCTAATCTAATATCTTGGGGAATGCATAGCACTACACAATTCTAGAGCAAACCACTTAAAAGACTACTGAATAGAAGAGGGACACATTCCCAAACTAAAACCTCCGGAAATCCTGAATTTCCTCCAGAAAATACTTCTGAAGGAAATACTAGCATTGGAACTGAGAAATTTGAACTTCTCATCTATGTTTTCTATCCACTTCCATTTCATGCGTTTTTTTATGAACTTACATACAGTTTGGGTTCTTTTGAAATTTTCCTTCAGCCTGTGGTTATGGTGACTGTAGTATATCATTCAAGCTGTACTATTCAATAAAGTCCTGAGTAAATTGCAATTATATTTTCTCCTCATTATTTGTCTATTAGGTCGCGTTTATGTTGGAGTTACCATTGAAGATTAGAGGAGTGATAATAATAATAATTTATTCACAAAAAAAAATATACAGTTGATTGGTAAGGTAACAGGGAAAGGTAGATGAACAATACAAGAAACTCAAAAAAGTTCAATGAAGAACTTGTCTTTGATTAAGCTTCGACAATAGCGACGACATCTGAAAATATTTTCTGGGGAGCAGTTTGATTTTAGTAGGCACCTACTGCTGAACCTGAGACATCCCACAGGGCGTTTTAAATTTCTGGGGAAAAATATAATTTCTTTCATACCGAATACACTCGTGAGGTTTTCTTGTATATATTATACATTCTTGCAAAAGTCTTATTGCTGAATTATAAATCTAAATTTCAAAAAGACACTGTTCGTGTCGATGTGACGCTTCACGAAAAAACTAACAAAATTGTGACAAATTGTTAGTGGTGCGTTAACAAGTAATGCAATGCAACAAGTTATGCTTATTCGTTAGTCTTTCTCACGATCTGCCAGTATTATGGAATCATCTGCAAATGCCCCTTCAGTTTCGTGTTCTTTTTCTTTATGATTTCGTGCATGAATAGTATAAACAGTAACTAGTTTTAGCCCTGTATTTGTAGTAAATGAACGAGACTACTCATATGTATCTTGTATAGTTATAATTATTATAGATATCAAGTTTTTTTTCTTTTTCAAAATAAAATATGTAACAAGGTTTGAATTTTATTCGAAAACTATTAATTTAATCCCTGGAAACACCCTTTATGATGTAATATTATAATATCAGGCGTGACTTACATATAACCACATACGTTAAAAAAAAATAACAAAAACCTCTTAGTTGACCTGAATTGCAAATATCGACTACATAAAAGCTTTTATATGATTTATTTTAATAATAGTTATATTAATAGCTAAATAATATAATTAATACAAGAGTTAATAGTTGCATTTTGTGTCATGGGTGATTGTTTTATTAATATCCGCAATTAATAATTCATATCTAGCTTGGAATAATAATTATGTATTAGATGTTATGTCAAAATTAACATCCATATAATTTTTAGTATAGAAATCGATTATAAATGTATAATTGTAAGCAGTAAGTATAGGGCAATCTCAAGCCAGAAAGTGACCTCAAGACTAATATGGGATTGCATCGGAGAACTGGGTACCAGGTCACCAGGGTGACGAACTTTCAAAAAGAGGGATTATTATGTTGTTATTATTTAAAAAAGCCGTGAGAATGAAAAATTTCGTACCTATGTTTGTTTGTGATGAAAACAATAGTGCAAAATTTGATGATTTGCGCAGCTACAGTTTGCCATGAGATAATCAACAGTAGTTAGTATACAGGGTTGGGATAAAGTATGTAACCAAGTAAATATCTTTTAAACAAAAAGAACGATATTTATGAAAATTTGCATGTAAGTGCAATGGAACAAAATGCATCTGATGTACATTTTTTTGTTAATAATATACTTCCGGTTTAACCGGAAATACCATTTACTTCTTCAATTAAAATGGGACACCCTATATATTTTTACAGATTTTGAAAGAGCTTGTTATTTTGAATTCATACATTCTGAGTTTAGTGTAAAGAAATTTGTAAAAACGAGGAATAACTCACTGTTAGTTGTACAATAGGTGTATATTTCATTAATTAAGAATAATGAGAAACAAAGTTACTTCAAATGTTCAAAATGCTCGCCGTTTACTTGCTGACAATATGCCATCCTATTAACAAATTCTTGAGTCACTCTTCCCAAGACTTCTCCACGTTTTAGTTCACATTCATCAATAATTCTTTGTCTCAATTCCTGTAAGTTTCTTGGTCGTCTAACATGAACACGTGATTTTAGATAACCCCAAAGAAAAAAATCTAGTGGGCTAAGATCCGGAGAACGGGCAGGCCACTCTATAAATCCTTTACGTCCAATTCATCGATTTGGAAAATTCGCATCCAAAAAATCTCCCTAACCCGTCTATCATAGTGGGGAGGTGCTCCATCTTGTTGAAACCAAACATTTTGTGGTAATTGCCCATTCTGTTGAAGTGCCGGAATAATTTCGTTATTTAGTAGATCCAAATACTTGTCACCATTCAAGTTTCCGTTGATAAAAAATGGGCATATAAGCCTATTTTCGACAATTCCCATCCAAACATTTAACTTCTCTGGATGCTGATTATATGCTTTATGAATCCAATGAGGATTCTCATTTGACCAATACCTTGAGTTATGGCGATTAACATTACAGATGTCCATTAGCCGTTCGCAAAATTCCAGCCGTCGGTCAAAATCATCGTCTGACAATTCTTGAACCAACTCTACCTTATACGGATGATACTTTTCACTTTTTAATATCTTTCCTACACAACGTCGACTGATACCATGGTTTAGTGCCAAATTTGTGGTGGATGTTTGAGGTGATTCTTCTAAATCGATTGCAATATTTTGTTTAACAGTTTCGTTCGTTGCAGTCCGCGGTCTTCCAGGTTTTAGCAAATCTTTTACCATCCCAGTTGTATTAAAACGTTGTAATGTTTTAGTTACTGTTGAGCGTGATATAGGATTTCTCTCCGGATGCAAATTATTAAAAATATGACAAACTTTTTCATGAGTTCTAACACGATCACCATAACCGATCATCATTAAAATTTCCATACGCTCTTTTTCACTTAATTGAACCATTCTAGATTGTAAAATTTATTTTCGTCAATTAGAATTTGACACTTGGAGAACAAAAGACGTACTCAACAATACTCGTTTATTTATTACTATGCATACAAACAACATCAATTAGTTTATCTAAATAGTTTTTTGCTCTAATGCAAAAAACTCAAAACTCCTTGTTTTTACAATTTTTTTTACACTAAACTCAGTATGTATGAATTCAAAATAACAAGCTCTTTTAAAATCTGTAAAAATATATAGGGTGTCCCATTTAAATTAAAGAAGTTGATGGCATTTCCGCTTAAACCGGAAGCATATTATTAACAAAAAAATGTACATCAGATGCATTTTGTTTCATTGCACTTACCTGCAAATTTTCATAAATATCGTTCTTTTCGTTTAAAAGATATTTACTTGGTTCCATACTTTATCCCAATCCCGTATTAAGCTCACATAAAATTGCTGAAAATCATGCATGAAGAACACGGTTTTTTATGGCAATAAAATTGAATGAATGATTTTCTATCGATTTTATATGCACGAAATTTATTTTAATTACTATTTTCTGAATGGAAAACTATAAATAAAAAAATTATATGCTTTTATTTCTGGCAATAAAAATTATTAGTTAATACAAATACAAATGGCGAAATAACACATAAGAAAAAAATATAAGTAATACTATTTCGAACAATACAAATTATTACAATTAAAAACACTAAACACAGTTATTATAGTGAATGGTATTTGAAATTGCTAATTGAACTCGCTCAGGACTCGACGCTTCTATTATTTATTCTATTGACTAGCAGCGGTACAGACGCTATTGGACTTGAATATTATGTTCCTTGTTGCCGTTCTCCCCTCATTTTTTTCATTATTGTTTCATTACGTTCGTTTTTTTAGGTGTAAATACAGCTTAAGTAGACGCGTGACCAGTTATTTTAATCAACTGCCTCTCACCAATTCTAATATTCGCCAAAGCAGTTACCACAGAAGCTCCTTAAGAATGGTTTGTTATTCTCTTTGTTTCTTAATCTAAACCAGCAGTTTTTGCTACTATCTGGGTTCACGTTGAACTGGAATATTTTGTACAAGTTTTTGTATGCAGCATTATTGATTATTTGACAATTGACGATTATCCATATACTAATTTTTAACCAACCATATTTTTTTTGCTTCCTTGTGCGGTTGTGAGACAAAATTGGATTGTATTCTACCCTACCAGTTACATTTTCTCTTCGACCCTCCACGGTATTGAATAATTTTTGATTTTAAATTGACTTTTCTCATCCCAATATAATGATTTAAATTATTCATTTCATACTGTCTGGTAGATTTAATTTATTGACTCCATTTTAAGTCCGGTAAGTGAGGTATTACAGCATGGAGAGCCAGTGTCAATACCATACCAAAAAACATCTGACTGCAGAACAATAACAGCCAATCATGAGCCTTGCATACACTTTCAGTATGGCCGGCATTACACATGTAATATCAAATATACGCAGGATTTTTTCGAGAATACGATGACTGTTGCTGTTATGCTTCTCAATTGGGTACATTTTGTAAAATTAAACCTTCCAATACATTACATTCAATTACTTCCTCTAGCAGTAGACCTACAAGTTTGTAGCTAAGATATGGTCGTTCTTATTTACTCACCAGACAAAGGATATAGAAGCCAAAGGATTATCATAATGTCTGATAGTCAAGCAGCCATTAGAGCGCTGAGTTCTTGTGTAATCAGTTCCAAAATGGTGAGGGAATGCTTAGGCAAACTTAATGAACTAGGCGAGAACAATGTAGTCACCTTACTGTGGATTCCAGGACACACTGGAATAGAAGGAAACGAAATAGGAGATGAACTAGCGAAGAGGGGTACTGAAATACCTACCCTTTTGGGGGCCGGAACCCTTTTGCGGAATCAGCTCCAATGTAATATTGGAAGAAATAGGTAAAGCCGAAGAAAAGAGAAGATCTGACCATTGGAAAGATCTAGCAGGGCTTAGGCAATCTCAGATTCTTCTGGGTGACTACAACCTGTTGAGATCAAATGAATACATAAGTCAAAGTAAAACTGCACTAAGAGTTTTGCCAGGAATCCTAACGGGACGTTGTCACCGAATGGGCACCTTAAAAGGCTCAAAATAGTGGAGGAAGAAGATTGTAGATTTTGTGGAATGGAAGAAGAATCCACCATCCACATACTTGCAAACTGCACAGCAATTCAGAATCCTAGGGCACAGCACCTGGGAGACTACTGACAGTTACCTATGTTGAAGCCCGCAGATATCCTAAAATTCCTCCGGGAAATAGGACTAAAGGAGCTACTAGTCTCTGAGACTCTCCTCAGAAACTAAGTAGAAGTAAGGGGGCACAATAGATCTTTTAGGTCTCAGTGAATGTTACCCCAAAATACATACATACATATTTACTCACCAGTTACATTGATAGAAACGCTTTGTGTCATGCTCAATATCATTTTCTGAATAAAAAGTAATGAAAAAAGATAAGCACCAGTTTTTATTTTATTTTATCCGCTTTATAAAGTTTACTTAATAAGCAAACTAACCTAATTTTTATTTTAAAAGGAAGAAGAAAAATATTAATTGTTAAAATAATTAGATTGCGTCCGTACCATTTGATAGTGGAATTCGCAAGAGAAAATATCTAACAATAGAAACAACTATTTGTACATTGCACGTAGCGGACGCATGCTAGAGATTGTAAAAGGTAAAAAATAGTCGGATAAAGAGCTAGATAAAGCTAAGAAGAAATGTAAGGTTAGAGAGAACGTGCTGGTATACTGCATTGTATTCAAGAGTTCGAATCAATGTAATTCACCGAGATATGGTTATCTAGGCGGTAGTCTGCCGGCGGAATTTAGCCTCAGGTAGAATTAATTAGTTGGTGGATGTTTGTGGTATATCGGAAGAACGGTCGCACGTTTTCATTGTGAAGAATAAGAAATAGTGACCGACTCGTGCCTCAGAAGGTGCTGCGGGATCATGCCGTGTTTTTTACTGTCATCCCATCAGTGGAAAATTACTTTTTCATTATACCTTACTGGAAACCCTATCTTAACATGCAACATGCTTATTTGGGGTACCGAAAATGATCTTTTTCTACGACAACCTCGATAAATGTTCATTTTATAACCGTAACTTCAATCATAAACAAGCACATTTTGAACAGAATTTCATTTTTGCATCGGTTGCTAGGCTAGTTGCTAAGCAACAAATGCGAAATGGAATATTTCGTGCTAGGTCTAGGCTCACTCTAAAATCACGATGACTACGGCTTTTCAAATTATGACCTCCAGCGACAAATTGATGAAATGTTAGCAGATCGTTTCTGTCAAAGTTTTAGTAGGTAACGAGTAATTTCATAGTTGCTTTCTATAAAAACTATTAATTAAAATGTGTACCTATTAGAAATAGCAATAAAGAAAATATATACAGATTTCTTCAATTTATATTTTAATTCTGATAGAAAGCCCATTAGCGGCGAATTCGGAGTAATGAAATATTATCAGTTTATTTCTTTCAAAGTTTTTGCAATGTGTGTATGTATTAAATGTGAACGATATGTTGTCATAGAAAAAGTATAGTATGCAACTTGCAACAAAATGGCCATTTTGCACTCGTATGAATTGCAGCAATTGCCTTCGGCATCATTTTGTGCTCATTGCATAATAAGTATACTATTTTGTACAACTGTCAAAAAAACATAAAGGGTAGACCACTCTATGCTTGGATTTGTTACATCTAATTGGTACATGTCAAAAAATATTTCAAATAAAAAATATGTAGTTATTCAGTAATGTCCACATTTAAAAAATATTTTGTACTATACAAGGTATCTGCAAAACAGTGGAAGATATCAAAGTTACATTTATTAAATAATAACTGATATGAAACTGAATTCAAATCGAAATGGAGATATAGAAAGGGAAGTAAAGTGCAGTACAGTTCAGACAAAGGAAAAACAATGAAAGCACTTTTTATATTTACACAATCAGATTAAAATATTTGTAGATAAGGTGGTGAACCAATTACTTGAAAAATTAAAATTTGGAAATATATCTTTCGAATCACAAATGAATAATAGATTGAATAAATTCAAAAATCAGTTTCAAATATTATTTTACCAGCCAAACAGTTCAGTTGTAAAATAATCATCAATAGACGTCACGATAATAGTATCATACTATTATAACGCCTTACAAATTTGAAAACTACTTTTCAAAGGGTAGACCGATCACTAGGAGGCTGCATCTACTTCTCGGGCTATATGTCTCGACAGACAATGAATTACACTTCCAAGTTAAAAGGGGTTGGTTTGTTCTGGTTTGTAATCAGTACAAGGTAGATATTATCCGTCTAGAAGCTCTGGGAGCATAATCTTGGACTGAAGACAACGCTATTGATAACACGCTTTACTTAAATATGACAATTGTTACAGGAAACTGTAATTAAGTAAATAAATAATCATCATCTTTTCGCTTTTAGAAGAAACGAGTACTGTGCTATTGTTATCGGATTAATGACTACCTGCTGTGGGTTTTTGTATTAAGAAAATCATGTTGGCATGAGTTGAAACAAAATTTGTTGAAACGCAGTTTACCAGTCATCACATTACTCTCCTTATCAATCTAGGGCATTGATCAGAAGCAATAATAAAGTCATGGGGCGTAGCGTAATCCCAGAAAATATTTAAATAGCATTCAGAATGATATATATGTTACGTCCCAAGCCCGATCTTGTACGGAGTCGAGCTTCGTACAATGAATTTGTACGAAGTCCGATCTGTACAAGCCATTTTGTACGAAGCCGAGATTGGCGGACTTCGGACAGAGATGATTGTACGAAGTCGACTCTGTACAACGCTGGTTGTACGGAGTCGGAGCATTGACTAAAAATACGAAGGTGGTTTGGTAGGGGTAGGTTTGGTTGGGTTATTATTGAAAATTATTATAATTTGAACATTATCTCACTCGAAGGCGCGGAGGAGGGTAGAATTACGCTGTCAAAGATAATTAGTGGGTGTTTATGGGTTTTTAATTGATATTATCGGCCCATCAGGTCTTCTTTAAAAAAAAACATATCCCCCTTCATATTTAGCGCAGACTTAGGACGAATCTGTCAATTACACAATTCAATTTTTCGATTCGGATTAGGGTAGGGTAGGGTAGGGTGGTTTAGGTTAGGAATTGACTTGCTTTCTATACACTTTTTCAAACGATATATTTAAAAAAGTGTATGGAAAGCGAGGAGATGTTCTTTTCATAGATATCCTAGCTTTCTATACACTTTTTTAAGGGAAATTTCATAAATTTTTGTGAAGTGCATTGAAAGCGAAGGAAATCTCACCCAACCCTAACCCAAATCGAAAAATGGAATTGTATAATTCACAGAAAAGCTTGCTTTCCGTACACTTTTTTAATGGATATTTTCCAAAATGTTGTAAAGTGCATTAGAAGCGGAGGAAATCCAACCCAACCTACCCTACCCTACCCTCCTCCGAGAGTCTTAATAGCGCGCTCATTACCGAGTGAGTATCGATGCTCCGACTCCGTACAACCAGCGTTGTACAGAGTCGACTTCGTACAATCGTCTCTGTCCGAAGTCCGCCAATCTCGGCTTCGTACAAAATGGCTTGTACAGATCGGACTTCGTACAAATTCATTGTACGAAGCTCGACTCCGTACAAGATCGGGCTTGGGACGTAATATATGTAAGCGGTTGACTGTTAATAAATAAATAAATGAATTTCAAGCGCTTAACGAGCTATTTCTTTAGCAGTGCTAAATTAATTTCATACGCCTTTTCCATGCCACCGCCATTCTGGTGGGTTTTAAACTATTATTCAGTGCTCGACACTATTTCAACATGATTCCTACTAAAGTCCGTACTTTCCAAAATTCCTGTATACACTGGTTAATTTTTTGACATTTGACATCGTATGTCTATGAAAATTCAACGACAAATGACATAACGATACGTCAGATGTCAAAGCTCTTGATAATAACACTTGATAAACTGGAGTCTCCAAATAATTGAAGTTAAAATTGAAACAGCTTGTCCGGATCAGTTTATCCTCGATGTAGAAGAATAAATAAAACAATATATGGTGGATAAACCAAGAATTCTACGTTCCAGTCGAACAAAATCACGAAAAAAAGGTAACGTATGACGAAACACATTATTGTATTTGTACTTTGAAGCTAAAATATATATCGTTCAACAATTTTCTTTCTTAATACATATCTGCCAGTTTCGAAAATATGCTCCATATTTCTACTTGGACATCGAAAGATTTATAAGTTCTTACCAAACATGGAATAAATGTGTGTGTGTCCCAATGATAAGCAAAGTGAATCTAGTAATATTATTAAATCAAGTAAACCGTGGAACAATTGAAGTGGCCGTCGACTACCACCTAGCTACCTCACTTTATACTTAATATAGTAATCTGGAGAGCAGCTCTTATCTATAACCGGCATATATATATAGACAATTTCTTTGGTACGAAGATATATTTATTGACTTCCATTTACATACTACACAATTATTCACTATGGGGATATATATGTATGTGCGTCGAAAGAGAGGATCTATATTAGTTGATGAAATTTTGTAGGGAAATTGTAATTGTGAAATAAGTAATTTTTTCCGAAAATATTTACTAAGGCAGTTTAATGTGTGAATTTCTTGCTCAGTAACGAGACTTTTCTCGTCACCTGCTATCTATTGATAGACTATGAGGCAATCCAGATCACGTCAATGGTAAACAGTGGTTTAAGAACTTTTTCGTTGATTTTATCAGCGTATGGAACACCTCGATTATCTCGAAAATGGTATTTACACTGTTGTCAGATCTTTCCTTTTTTCGAAATAATACTAAACTTTGTTAATTCAAACGGAAAACCTTTATATTTTTGGCCTTTTGAAATCCTTAAGAGATCGGGACCGGTCAGTTGCATCCTATTTGAGCAGGCCAAACTTTTTACTGCTGAGTTGCATCCCGTCAACAAATTTAATATTGTGTCTAAAACTGGTAGATAATTAAATAAAAGCGGGCATTGTTGTCATGTTTCTTCTGATATCGTAATTGATACTAAATTTTATTTCCGAAACTGCAAACTTATACAGTTTTATAACAATATAGTGAATAATATATTAATTCAATTTAAACAATTCCACAATTATCCAATGTTTGATTGGGTTAGGGTAGGGTAGTGTAGGGTAGGGTAGGGTAGTTAAGAAAATATCTTATGTTTTTTTTTAAATATAGCGTCAGAAAAATGATTGACATTTTTCAAATATCATACAGATATATGTTCCAATTTTTATTAAAATATTTACGATTCAAATAATATATATCGGCAACATTGCTGTTAAATTTGACCAGCCTTTTACCATGATGGGCGATTATTAATGAACAGACCTTTTTGGATTACGGATGCAATTCGACGGTTGCCTTCTTTCGGGCGGATGTAATTTGGGCGCTAAAGAATTAATGCACTTTTTACAACATGTAAACTAGGCGCCAAGACCGAAGGGTCATTTTAATCCTATGTGTATTTTGGGCGCTAACCAACTGAAGTACGTAATTTATGAAATACAGTTATTTATTAAATCACCGACATTTATAATAAGATATATTTTTGTAAAGTAAATTATAATAATTTTCAATAATAACCCAACCAAACTAACCCTACCAAACCACCTTCGTATTTTTAGTCAATTTTTGAAGAATAAATTATAATAATTTTCAATAATAACCCAACCAAACCTACCCCTACCAAACCACCTTCGTATTTTATTAAGATAAGAGTTATTTTATGACTCGACCTACCTGCACTTCTTAGCGGGAAAAATACATGTCGGATTATCTACCCTTCTTGGTCAGACAGGTAAAGAAGGATGGTTAGCGCCTAAATTACACCCGCCGCTTTTTTCGTTCAGGTGAAATTTTACTTTTTGGGATGCAACTCGCCGCTCGCCTAAGAGATTGATTGATTATTTTTCATGTCATGTTTCCTATACCTAAATGCCATAATTTCGGAGTTATAGCTCCATTTATATTATTTTCGTCGAAGATGAAATAATAATTTAGATGGCTATGATTGAATGGACTTTTATAATTTGAGTAATAAATTAGTAAAAAGTTTAATGAAACTGGTGTAGTGATAGATTCATCCAAATCCTGGCTACAGCAACTGAAGACAAATCTTTAAATGTGTGTTTCACGCTAGATGTAAGTTAGGTTAGGCTAGGTTTATGGTGAGTGGGTCTATAAGGCCCTCCACTGCGACTCGCAAGAGTCTATTGTGGCTCACACCTATTCAGATTTCACCAAACAAATTCAGCTTCTTAACAAAGCCGATTAGCTTATTTGGTGAATGATTTTTCAGGTCCGAGGACGAGAGAGCATCCCTGCCAAACATCAGATACCTGATTCGAGCCGCGGCGGGGCAGGCACAAATTATATGCTCTGCTGTTTCATCATCTTCCAGACAAAGACGGCAGGTCGGATCTTCCGACAGTCCAAGTTTTAGCATATGATGATTCAGATGACAGTGGCCTGTTAAAAGGCCTGTTAGACAGCGTAGGTCATGCCCGCTAAAGTCTAACATTTGTTTGGAGACATTCTTCGAAGGATGTATGAAAGCCTTTGAATGAACCAATCCTGGTAAATTATGCCAGAAGTCTAATGCTCTTCTTGCCGTCCAGGTATTCAGTGTTTGTTTGGCAAAACTTATTGCGATGCCAATTGTAGGTTCTGGTCCGATAGAAACACGTGCGGAACCCTCCCTTGCCTTCTCGTTTCCTTCCATGCCAGAATGGCCAGGGATCCAGACCAGCAATACTTTATTGAGCTCTCCTATTGAGGAGAGTCTTTTTTGGCAGTCTAATACCAATTTCGACGTTACACGGTTAGAGCTAAGTGCTTTCAAAGCCGCTTGGCTGTCCGAGAAAATGTTTATTGTTCTATGTATGAGATTGGCCTGCTCCAATCTCTCCACACATGAAACAATGGCGTAAATTTCCGCCTGAAATACGGTTGCATAGGATCCTAGAGAGGTTGAGATTTCTGTCCTAGGTCTGCGCCCGTATACACCTGCACCAGAGCCTGAGGGTGTTTTTGAACCGTCTGTATACCAACAGCTGTCTGCTCTTAATTAGGACGGTATAAGGCAGGTCGTAGTTTACTGTTGGAGGCATTATGTCAGAAGTGATTCCCAGAATACTGTGACTTTCAGTGTCCACTAGCATTCTACTTTGTTCTGTATAAGCCTGATTTGTGCATTTAGAAATATGCGCAATTCTGTATGTTGTCCATCTAGCCTCTCTTTCCAAAAATATATGGAGAGGAGGTAGGTCCAGAAGGATTTCCATGGCTGCGGACGGTGTGGAGCTGAAAGCACCAGTAATTGCCAGGCAAGCCTGCCTCTGTAAACCAGAGAGCTTTGCGTTAGATGTATGTCCTTATTCAAGTAGTAGGAAAATTAGGATAATAGATGCTCAAAATGTTGTCCGTTTACTTCAATAGAACATGCCATGCGATTTTAAAACTTTGGAATACATTTTGCAACATCCTTGACGGCTCAATTCTTCTTATCTTTGTGGTAATTCTATCTCTTAATTCCTGAATATTGGCAGGTTTTGTTTTATAAATGATGTTTCTTAAGTGACCCCCCAGGAAATAGTCTAAATGATTCATGTAGGGTCATCGCGGGGGCCATTCGATAAAACCATGCCTTCCTATCCATCTTCTGGGAAACACATTATTTACGTATTTCCACATGTTCATACCGTGGTAGAGCCATAGAGATACTACAGATAGAGGCAACAAGCGAAACCCGTCAGCATGTAAGAGTGATATAGAAAGCCAGAGATTCAGGCTTTCTTTCTTTAATGACGTGTATACTGTAGACACAGACAAAAAAAGAAAAACCTCTGATCGCCTGCCTCTTTCTCTTTCACCGGAATTCATACCGACATTCCCACTTTCACAGCGGCCTATGGCTTGTTGCCTCTATCTGTAGTATCTCTATGGGTAGAGCACCATCTTGTTACAGCCAAATATTGTAGTTTGGGATATTGTTATTATCTGAAAATTTCGAATAATTCAATTTAAATTTCATTTAACCCTTATGATACCACATCGAGTACCCGGGTACTATTTCAATTTTAAATTTACATATTTTTTTTCTGCTAGAGCTATTAATTTGTGCTTTTAGGACATCTCTGGAAAAGTAGTTTAATACATAGAGACATTTTTTTGTATGTCGTCATGTTGATTGTTATTTTTATATACCACATCTTCAGTCTACCATACAAGTACCAGGGTACTCACTATTATCCTGAAGGTAAATGAGTAGATTTTTATATATATTTTTATTTGAAAATCGTGTAACACGACGCGAGATATATTTTTTAAAATAACACTAAATAAAAATTGAAAACTTGCTATAAAAAAACAATACTTTTTTTTAAAAATCATTGAAAATTATTGCAAACTGTAGGTGCTGGGTTAGTGTGCTGGTCACACACAGGATTCTTGCATTTGCTGCAACTTTTACGTGTTTTTCATCGCCTTTTCAGCAAGTCGAGACCAGTAGCAGGGTTGTTTTTCACAAGTTGTGTGTGACCAATCACCCAAGTGATGCGTGCGCGCGCGCAAAAGTTCAGTGTACCCGGGTACTCTCTGCGGTAGACATTAGGTGTAAATATGTGTGGGATCATAAGGGTTAAAATACCTATTTGAATTTGGAACCAACACAGGAATAATACTATTTCCCAATAAATCTAAATACGCCAGACCATTTAAGATTTCAATTGAAAAGAGACATATTATTTTTTCGCCTACTATTCCAGCCCAAACATTCAGTTTTTGTGGATATTGGGAGTTGGATTCACGCACCAAACGAGGATTGTTACGTGCCCAGCGTCTACAATTATGCCGATCTACGTTTCCATCAATAAAAAAAGTGGCATCATCGCAAAACATAACATTACTTAGGCACACACTTTTTGATTGTAACTTTCTGTCTGCAAACTCTTCATGTCTATCGAAATCATCATTTGACAACTCTTGAACTTATCTTATTTTGTATGGATGGAATTTATTTTTCCTTTCGGATGTTTGCGAAATATCAAGTTCCTGGGTATTTGTCTAAAAGAGACTTCAAATGTTCTCAAAATACATGATGTACCGAATTCGACTCTCAACACTGTAGGTTTCACTGGAAAAATCATTATTGAAAAATTTTACTACTTTTTCCATAAATCGCTTCTCCGCTTCACTTAATTTTTGAATCGTCTATAAAATGGAATTAATTATTCTCGATATCGAAGGTATACCTACATAAGTACACCCATATATCTCTAAGCAGTCCACAAGAATGTATTCACGGGTGGATATTGCAACAAAAAGGAAGATAGTTAAGAGCCGTAAATCAACGGTGCAATTATCAAGGTGGCCTGGAGCTTCTCGAGTTATAAATTGTGTACTTCCTCTACGTATTATAGTAAGTGGAAAACGAAGAATATTACCTATGAGGGAAGCGTTTGCTTTTAAACTTGTGCACCTGTAAGTTCACGGTAATCGCATTGGTAGATGGTACTAGGTTGTATACTGAAATTGTTTTATAGAAATCCATGGAATTTTTCATGTATTGCATTCTTATACGAGGGGTTTTTGGTTTTAAGAGATATTCATCTAATAAAAAATTCTGAATTCCGATTTAAAAAATAATAATAATTGGATTCATCAATGCTGAAAGTAGTTTGAAAATATTAGCAGTTTTTCCATAAATGGATATTTATGATACTATTGTTAAAAGTAACATTTTATTTTGTGAGTGGAAAAGTTTGCAAACAAAATAAAATTTACTTTTAACACAAATATCATACATAATTTTTTGTATAACTCCTATTTTGATAATAAAATAAAAAAATTTCAAGAAAATCACATTTTGACGTCCATTGTCAGTTAATTATTTTTTTGACGTTTTAACAATGATTCTCATTTCCTTGGAACTGACCATGTTAGATGACACTGAATCACTTAGTTACCAACAAACAATATTGTTTCAGTTCACTCTTTTTAGTAAAAGTTCTTGCTGGTGTATCTGGGTATCTCGCATTAAATAAACGTTCCGCTTCATGGAGATTCTTTCCAGATTCACCAATTATTAAGATAGCTGCTACTTTGCCGGCTTGAGTACGTACCATTTTGCCTATGTAAACTCTTAAACATCTCGTTAAACAATAATAAAATTAAATATTTAAGCTATTTAGAAAAACTTTGCAAAGCGACAAATACTATTAAATTAAAAACGTCAATTTTTTTGACAACTAACCAGAGGCGGACTGAAAAATCTTCAATATTTAAATGTGAAATAATAATTTTGGTATTTATTTAATTTATCCGTCAAAATTAGTTTAAACCCAAACAAAATTAATATGGCTATGTAGCCAATGTCAATGCCTTTCAAACGAGATATCACTTGCCATAAGGTCCTATATAAAATTATTGGCCAGGGTGGCACTGTGACGTCATCTATTACTATTACGTCACCTGTTACCATTCGTAGAGAAGTTTACAACAATTTATTTTCACGCTCCAAATTTTATTAATGTAGGTGTAGCCATTTAAAAGATACGAGGGGGGGAGGGGACTTTTGAATAGCCCTGTATATTGACTATTTCAACAAATACACTGCATTACGCCCTCCTGCTATTAGTCATGGACGTTTTTTTTCTGAAATAGGTACCTACTCAATTTATAAATGCACTGCCAACCCAGTTGGTTTGGGAAAATGCTCTCATTGGTTGCTGAGTTTTTGAACCTACCGGATCCAAAGGAATATACAGGTCACTGTTATAGAAGGTCTTCTGCTTCTTTGCTGGCAAACTCAGGAGCATGGAGGATGGAAGTCTACAACAGTAGCTGAGGGTTACATCGATCAATCTATTATTCATTAAAAGGCAATTGCTGAAAGAATTATACCGTCTGCTAGCTGCAGCGATACATACTGTCATGATATTACACTTTTGATTAGATTCATGACATTGTCACTTATGTTATGACGTTGTCAATAATTTTATGGATCGTCGTTTCCTACATGGCTAGCTGCACCAGGACCAGTGCTATTAAAGAGATTCGTCCGTTTGAATAAATACAAACCTTTAGTTGATGAAGTCCAACTCCTAGAACCCAACTCGTAATACGCCCATATCCGGCTGGAAAAGAAAAGACAGTTTCCACTAGGCATTTAGCTCGTCGAGGAAACAAATCATTAATTCATTGCGATGAAAGTTCTGTCAATCAAGATCAAGACCATGAAAATTCTGTCAATCAAGATCAAGACCATGAAACTTCTGTCAATCAAAATCAAGACCAAAGCATTCAAGAAAACAAGATCATCACGTAATACTGAATATCAATAGGCCAGTTAGGACACGAAGGCGTCCTCAATATTTAGAGGACTTCCTCGAGAAATAAGAAGGCGGGAAGAATGAAATCGTAGACAGAATAGCAGCAGATGTTTTCTGAGTTCTTCTGGTGTTACTTGATCTACACACAGTTGAAAAATGACCTCTTTCATTGCAGGAATTGCAAATTGCATTTTTAGTAAGACAGTGTTCGCGCAGGTGTCTATCTCTGTCACAAAAGAAGCATTTTTTTAAAAATGCAGCAGCCGCTAACTGCCTGGTTGATGAATTTCCAGAATATTGTGACGGTTCTGCGTTTTGTAAAACGGCAACACTTGAATCAAAATGAAAATTCTGTCAATCAAGATCAAGAGCATCAAAATCAAGACGTAGTATTGAATATCAATAGGCCAGTTAGGACACGAAGGCGTCCTCAATATTTAGAATACTTCCTCGAAAAATAAGAAGGCGGGAAGAATGTCATAATATTGCACTTTTGATTAGATTCATGACATTGTCACACTAGTGTTAAAAGTATTTTACTTTGTTAACGTCTTCTTTTAACAAGTTTGATAGGCATTGAAAATGTCACTTTTAATGGCAGTTGTATAATAAAATGTTTATTATGAGATGGAAGGAGTTGAAATAGAGTTAATATACGACATTGGTCTCCTATTTGGATTAAAAATGGATGAAATTTGAACCGAGCTCTAAAAATGAAGGAGGTTCTCAATTTAATTTAGGTACTGTAGTACTTACACTATTGATCTATAGTAAATTGAACCACCAAAAGTATTTGCAATTTGTAATCATGCAAACATTTACATAACTTATTGTAAATACTAAAAGGTATAGTGCGAACTTAAAGTTGCCGGCTTTTTGTTTGACTCTAAGACTAAGAGTATACCGTCAATATTATAATTATTTAAAATGCTTACTTAGTTGACGATAAATTCATTTAATGTTATAATTTCAACTGAAAATCGTTAATAGTTATTTAATAAACTAGTTTGTTAATGAAGGCGATTAATAAACTAAACTGTTGAAAGCACGAAAGAGCGATAGCGGGTGAGTGTAATAGTTTGACTGAACTATAACTATTTTTGAGAGAGGGATTGCAGGTGTTCTGTTGAGTCGGTGGTCTGACATCAAGAAAGTGTGTGTGTTTTTGTGTGGAAATTGTAAGTAAGTATACATATATTTATTAGCAATTATCTATTTGGACGAAACTCGGTATGATACGGTTAAGAAAAGATGGACTGAGGGGTAAAAATACAAATACAATATAGAATTATGTTTGGTAAGTAGACGAAAATAATATTAATAGCTTTCAGAGCTAAGCTCCGCAACATAACTGAAAGGTGATATACGATTAGATAGCTGGCACTATGTCTTTTACGTCAACTATACCACCATACATTTGTCGCGACGCTAATGATGATAGTGATGGACAAACAAAACTGGGGAAAGTATTATTAACGGGATGTTTAAAATCTGCTAGTGAGACTACCTTGTGGCACACATGATCACTAGATTTGTCTCCTTTGGGTATATTTTTATGGGGGTGCTGCAGTAATTATGGCTATGACAATAGAGCGAGATTAATTCACGATGTTTAGTTTCAAGTTTGTAGTTTTCTAATGAATACCGCTACTGTTCTCAGTGGATTACTCTGTATAGTCCCCAGATTAATTACCAGTGAAAGTTTGTGGATTTTGGAAATCAAAATAAAATGGCAAAGAAATGTCATTATGAAATGAATCAGTAGATTAATAAAATTAATGATTCTTGCCCAAACGAAAACGACTTTTACACATCCAATTTAAAAAAAAAGTCAATTTTGGTACATTTATTATAATAAGCCCACGCGTTTTTTTCGTTACTCGATTGAAAGTATCTAAAATGAACTGGTCCTTAAAAGCCTTACGGAATCGGAGTTTGTATAAATCATTATTTATTTTCGTTGAACCAGTGAAGGTAGACAATATTACGGGAATTATAATATGATGTTTGTTATTTATTAATAATAAAAGTAAGAAATTATCAAATTTTTAGAGTTATCAAATTATTATAGCCCATTTGAAATTGATTGATATATCACAACAAAATTATTTTACGTTCCCAAGTCTACAAAAATTATAGTGAAACTTTCAGTTTGTTTATTCCGAACAACACTATGGTCTGTACGATCTCAAGAAAAACCTCACGTAAACAAAGACCACACGTGATCGATTCTTAGTCGACTACGTATTGGATGATTCGCTTTGAAAAGTTAGCAGTAGGGGAAAAGAAGTTTTCACAGTTTCGTAAATGCTGACTGTGTAAGAATTAAAATTAATTATTGTGTATAGTACATTCATTCTTTCGTTTGGGTTGTGCTTAACAGCACAAGTACTTGAACTGAATTTTTGTACCATTTTCCATTTTCCATTTTACTTCCATTCCAGTTTCTTGTTTTCTATATAGGCGACTAGTTTGACTGGAGGGATTTTCAGTAGTTGTGATAGTTGTATTATTTCCTCTTCAAAGTGCTTCCGTCTGAGTCATTGTAAGTTCTTCATTGAATTCACATTTTCTGCATATAGGTTCACTAACTTTATCCATTTGGTGCAGATGCTTCCTCAGGTGCAGTGTCCAATCACCAGGTCGGTAACTGTCTTCAAATGTCTCTTATCCAGTTTCAACAGCCTTGTTGAGAGTTTCTTGTGTACCTTGTTCAGTAAGCTGTTTGTGTGGAGGTGTCATTGTCTTGTGTCAACCTCCATTTGCCAGCCTGTATAAGGGATTCTTTACAGTTTTTACCTAACCTACTTGTTGGATTGCTGATAACTTTAAGCAGAGCCTGGCTATCAGTAAATATTTTAATTTATGGTCCGGTATATCCTCTTCTGATGTTTTCATCAATACAGGCTATAGCGGCAATTTTCTCTGCTAAAGCACGTTCCCTTTCTAGATCCATTTATACCAGCCCCAGTGCCATGGTTTGTTTTGGAACCATCGGTGAACCAGATGATTTCTCCAGAATTACCTAGAAGCATCACCTGTTCTCTAGATGGGATTATGATGTTCACTCGCTCAGTGAATATGATTATTATTATTATTATTATTATTACATATTGATGAGGGCAGAGGAGCTGTCTCCTATTGTGCCCAGAAAAAACAATACATTTTAAAAAAAGCCTACTAGTAGTAAACAAATAAATAAAAAGTAAAAACAAATGGAAATTACGATTGAGCTCTAAATGTTACTAAATACGTTACACTGATCTAGTTTATTTTTGAATATATTGACACTTGTTGCTGAGACAATTTCACTGTCTAAATCATTCCAAATATTGAAAATTCTGTTGGGTAAAAAGTTTTGTCTCGATCTAACCACCGTAAAATGTTCCTTTTTTAACTTGAGCTGGTGTCTTGTGTCTGTATTTAGGGTGAAAACTGTATTTAGATCACCAAAATTATATTTAAGAATTCGAAAGGCTACAATAAGATCGCCTCGTAACCGACGTAGCTCAAACGTGGCAAGATTTGCCATGGATAATCTTTCTTCGTATGAAGGTCTTACAGGTCCTAAAGCAACTTTGGTAGCTTTCCGTTGTACACTTTCTAGTAACGTACTATCACGAATTAAGTCCGGATACCAGACTGGACCGGCGTATTCAAGGATACTCACGTAAGTAGCATACAATTTGCAGAAACTCTGAAAGGATACTCTTGAGAAGCATTTACTAATAAGATAAAGTCTAGTATTTGCACGTTTGGATACTGAGAGCACATGATCGGACCACGATAGTTCACTATTCACGATAACACCAAGATCATTATGAGAGGTCACTATGATTAAAATTTGACCATCAATAAAATATTCAAAATGTGGGTTATTTTTACCGACGTGAAGCACTACACATTTTTCAGTGTTTAATGGAAGTAACCATTCCGAAGACCATTGATGTATTGACATTAGGTCATCTTGGATAAATTGATGTCTTGTGATGGGATTGTCATATATTTTTGAGTCGTCGGCATATTGTGATATTTTGCTAAAAACGTGAAACGGTAAATCGCTAGTGTACACTGTAAGTGGGCCCAAAACTGAACCCTGCGGAACTCCACTTTTAACTGGTCTTTCATGAGAAAAGGAATCACCAACTCGAACCTTGTAGAAACGATCGGTCAAAAAGTTTTCAATCCATAGTTTTAAGTTTCCTCTAATACCGAAATGTTCTAACTTGTACAGGAGTCTTTGCCTGGGAACACGGTCGAAAGCCTTGGAGAAATCTAAATACACTATATTGATTATTCAAGAATGATGTCCAGTCATTAACACAATGAAGTAAGTTGGTAAGTGTTGATCGCCCTGGAATAAAACCATGTTGCTGTTTTGGAATAATATGTTGTTCGAGGAGAAAATCCATCATCCTCGGAAATAATAGATTCCATTACCTTACTGACGACGGGTAATAAACTTATTGGGCGATACTTGTTGCTATCGAGCTTATTGCCTTTCTTAAAAATGGGGGTGACAGAAGCTAGTTTCCAACTAGAAGGCAGAGAGCTGTTTGTGAAGGACGATTGCATTATTAAGCATAGCGGAGTAGGAGGAGCGTCGGAACATATTTTTAAAAAGTAGGGTGTCGGACCATCTAAATCAGGTGATCTCCGCTGTCGTGCTATTAAAGCTCATGTAAAATATGGGTTCATCTAGTATTGTCCAAGTTGTATCAGTGTGTATAAGTCTCCCGATTTAAGTATAAGAATTTCCATCATCGCCTTCAGAAGGAGGAAGTCCCTTGAGGCTTCCCTTGATGCCGTCCCCGTGCTGTTCATTGCCCCAGTAATATCAAGGAGGGCTTGTCTTTAAATTGCAGTTGATATGTTCACTGTCCTCCTCCACCAGGCTATTGTTCCATAGGTATTCGTTGACCTTATCACAGTTGTGTGAAGCCAGTGAACAACCTCGGGTCGTATTCTGCATTGCCAGAAAATCCTAGTTGCCCTGGTAGTAATTTTTTTTAGCTTATTATTTCAATTCTCTGGCGTGAATATACTTCTAACCAAAATCCCATTGTGGCTAGCATATGGAGAAGTTTTTTGATATCTTAAGTATCAACAGTTGTTCTTCATTTCCTGGACTATAGTAGTAAATGGTCAGTGTTTCTAGTAGCTTCCGTAAGAACTCCCGGTAGCTGATATAAATATACCTACTTATCTTACCTTTTCAATATTAATCGTCGTGTCATTTATTCTAGACGAATAAGAATGTGCGACTCGTACAGAAGATTTTCAGAATCGGACTGAGGAAGATACTATTAAGTTTTTTCGTGACGGAAAACAAAGAACTAACAAAGACAATATAGCCCAACCCATAAATTAGGTCAGATAGACGTAAATCAAATACTTGTTTCAGATTCTGAATTGAAAACTTATTATATTTTAGATAAATGTAGGCTTTTAGGATTAGAATTATGACTATTGATGTTTCTTTCTATTCTATAATTGGGGTTGAGACCAAAACCGGAGACATTTGTTGATTTGCAAAATAGTTCACACCGACATGCATCTACAGAAGCCACCAGAGTCCGCGAAAAATTCATGAATTATGTCATGATTGAAGGGTCAGAACCGTGGCAAAATAATTTTATCTAATTTAGTACTTATTCCAGTTAATTTTTAGGAAAACATAACTTTTTGTGCTGCTTTATACCAACAAACACAACTCATCGGCGCTGTAATGCGCTCAACTTGGGTATTTTCCAAACTGACTCAGTTGAAACGTCGATAAAATTAGATCAACTAATAAGTAAAATACTTACACCATGATATTTACTGGCTTCTTCCTGGGAGACCTGAGTACTGTCATTATCGTTGTCCATGTTGGAATTCTCGCCATCTTCAAGGTTGGATACGCTAACTCGTGAAATTTCTTGGTCTTTCAAGAAAGACATTTCATCAAAATACCACAAATTAGGTATATTGACATCTTCACCTCCAGCACCACTTTTTTTGATGCATTAACTTTTTTTACTTCCCTTCTATATCCTGCCCTTAATGAATCAATCTTTTTCTTTATCGCTCCTTTTGTTATATCGGCATCCACTTCTTTTAATTTTATTAACAGCTCTTCATACGCTTTGTCCTTCTTAACGCGATCACTGTATTCACGAGCTTTTATTTTTCATAAACACGGAAAACCACGATACATTTCTATAAATTCTAATAGAAATCGACTGTCTCGTTCGTCGAACAAAACAGCCGATCAACGCAGTCTATGGGTACCTTTAGACTTGTATCCATTTTTTGCATCTCACTTTTTCAAGTAGATGTATTGCTCCTACTACCGGAAGATAAGGCCATTTATGGAAATGTTTCAGCTGAAACCATTAATTTGCTTCTAAATTGAACTGAGGAAACAAATTCAATAAGATATTTCAAATCCGTGTATGAATTTTTATTAACGGCACAACTAGAGACATGTTAGGCTACGCTTAAGGTTGGTTGTAAAGTTATAATGAGAAATTGCCTCTCGGCTATAAACAAATTGGTTTGATCAGTACCAGTGTTTGCTAGAAATACTACACCTGCTCAAACAACAATTATTATTATAAAATTAAATTTTACCCTCGAGAGAATGGTTAAAGAAGAAATCTGACTTTGAAGATTACGCAATGAATGTGAAATTATTTTTCAAAGGGGTCATAGTTAGTTGATGTAAAACATTCCATACGGTCCTACCCTATCGTTGGTTGAAATATTCATTCCGATATCCTTTTATCACCAAAGTTGAATGTGACGAACAGCTGTCATGTTAGAATAGTATATTATACACCAAGGGACTAAAGTGATCCATTTAATCCCGCGGGTGGTGTTTGATTCCTGAGAGCGGCGCCCGAGGGAAGCAATCCACCTAAGGGAATAATGTCACTTTAATCGAGTGGTGTATATGCTATTTTTTGCAATTCCGGTAATTCTACATACATTTTTAATAAAAATAAATACTACTTACATTTGAAGCCCTAACACAATAAACATAGTTTGCTGTTTGTTTCTGTGGCAATGATAAACAAAGTCCTTGTCAAAACTACTGGCTTTTTTGAAGAGGCATCGAATTAGTGCAACTATCTGTAAACGATGTAAAAGAAACCGGTTCAGAAATCATAGTTGATCTTAAGAACACTAAAAATAAAATCGATCGAATTTTCGTTATCAAAAATGGTGAAGACAATAATTCTCTTAAACATGTCGAAATATTCAGAAAGTATATGGATCTGCGAAAATCAGAAACGGGGCATTCAAGATTTTTTGTTTATTATAAGGATGCAAAGTGTACTGTACAGCCTGTTGGCAAAAACACATTTGGGAAATTGCCTCAAAATAGAATTGACGTTGCCGGTCGCGTCCTTGTATACAGGCCACTGTTTTAGGCGAACATCCGCGCCTTTATTAGCGAATTCTGGGGCCACTGTGGATATTTTAAAGCGCCACAACACATCAACAACAAAAAATCAATAGCAGATACAATTCTTGGACATAAAAATAGATCAATATCACCGTTGGCCGATGGGACTTCATCATCTTCCTTGAATCGAAATCCTGACGCATTATTCACTTCTGTCTGTTCAAGGTCAACTAGTTCATCTATTTGTCTACGACTACTTAATAATAAGTCAATATTTTACCTCCTAACAAAAGGTATATGGTACCCATGTATCTACTAAAGTGAATGATGGTTCATAATTCACTAGAGTGAATTATAGCTCATAATTCACGCTTTTGCATGTGAATAAAATACCATGACAACTCAACACTCACAACATTTCAGTACATAGGGAAACAATATGAACCATTGAATCTGCGTATTTTGTTTAGGAAATTTGTCTCTGAAATATATCGTATAGATAAAATATCGAAATTTTTAGAATGATACTTTTCATAACGACATTTTCTAATATTGATATTTTTAAAACAATATATTTATAACGGTACAGTGTATTGATACTTTACACAGTACCGCCCATCTCTATAGTCACATTATTTGACGTAGGGACTCCAGAAATTTTGACGTTAGAATTGTCAATAATACCAAATTATTACTTAACGTTCTACATTCGAATTATTTACTTAACTTTTATTTAATAAAGAAATCAAGGGTCGTGGACAAAGTATAGTATTCTACTCGCAATTTATGGCCATTATTCACTCGGGACGCAAACGTCACCCTGCGTGAATAATGGCTATCAAAAATTGCTCGTTTAATAATATACTATTGTCCACGACTATTTGATAATTTTTACATTTTACGTGTGTTTCTTCAAGTATAATGACGTACATTATGCACCAGTGAATAATAGGTGTGGATAATGGGTGTGGATAATGAAAAGGTCACATGACACATAATTATATTGAATATTATTCATATACAAATGACCCAATATATTATATAAAAATTTTCACCGCGGCGTGGGTTCGATCCTATGTCTAAAATTCCTCGTTACACCAAGGCAGAGCCTTAAACCATCAGGCTATGAAGATATATATGATAGTTTATCAAGCTGTTGTATATATACGAGTAGATCGTTTTATATGCAGTTTTTTATCTACTGTCTATGATATATGTCAAAAGCAAAAGTGACGTTTTAAATAATTTATTGCTAATTGCAAGAATTTCAATAACTATACTGTTGTTTAATTGATATTACTAGAATTTTTAATATGGAAAGTGAATCAGACAGTGAATTGAATGTTACCCCTCCAAACATAAGAGAAGCAGCACAAATAGTCTCCTTAAATTTACTGCCAGAAAAATCGAAAAAAAAATGTAATAACAAGTAAGTAATTAATAGTCGTGGACAAAATATAGTATTCTACTCGCATATAATGGCTATTATTTACTCAGGTGTTTATGTCGCGAGCCGCACCATTCGTGAATAATAGCCATCATTATATGCTTGTTGAATAATATACTATTATCAACAGATGTCGAAGAATAATAATTATTCATATTCACATTTTTGAAAAATAATATTCGTTGTTGCTCCTTAGTTGAACGGTCACTGTTTTTGAAAAATATTCTTTTTCAAAAATGTATGAAGTGTGAATATAAATAATTATTCTTCGACATCTGTCTCTCTGCTACCGCAAGATAACATTCTTCCTTCATTAATGGCACTTTAACCAAGTTCAACGTAAAACTGCGTTTATACCCTTACAAAGAGTGTGTGTGAGAGAGATGATCTAGGATGGTGTCCATTCCACAGGGAGTATAGAAGGACTCGATATTAATCAGAATGAGAAGACTATATTTCCAATTTAGAATCAGTAATAAACCGTATAAGTAAGTAAGTAAGTAAAGTTGTAAGAGATGCGGGAATAGCAAAGTTCTGTTTTTTCTACCAGTCGATCCTCACATGCAAAAAAAGTGGTTAAGATCAGCTATTGATTATATTATCTCAAGTACAAAAAGGTGTAGATGAGCCCGAAAACGTCCATGATTCACTTTTAAACGTGTGAGAGTTCTCTGATGTCTTTTTTTACTGGGGAGTTGAGGATATATATGGAAATACTGATTGCCCTTTGTTTTTGTGATATTTTGATAATACTTTTTTCTACAACTGCTATGAAAAGTGACGTATTTCTCATACCTTACTCAATTTCAAAACCAAATATTGCTCATACTGTGAGAAATATTATTTCTCGCGGCACTTTGCCACGCCATATACATTTATATGGAGAATCAAAAACTTAGTAGACTACTGTTATCTTTAAATACCTACTTAGTTGTCACAAAACTGTCAGATTATATTAGTTAGATTATATTAGAAGTTTTTTAAATTGATTGATTGATTGATTCATCACACCAGTCAAAGGCTTAGAGTCCTCGGCACCTCAGCCTTCAGGCTTTTTGTGCTCTTGGTTGTGCTGTTTATGTGAAGAGACCAGTAGTCCTTATCAGGCTCAACAGTCTTTTCACTAGGTCCTTCTTGGAGAAATCCTCCCTTGGATGTTCTATATATCCAATGACATAATGCTTCACAATTGAAGATAATGTGAGAGGCTGTTTTCTCCACTTCCATGCACTACCGACAGATAGGTTATTCCTCCCTATATATGCCGATTGTATGTATGTGCTTCCTTAGGGTACAGTGACCGGTGATTGAACCCGTCACTATCCTAGAGATAGGATACTTTAGTGTTATTTTTGTTTTACTAGCCATAAAAATAAATATTACGTTACTTTACTTTGTGCGGTTGTAGAAAAAGTATAGTGTGCAACATGTGGGGAAAGTTCAACTTTCCTCACGAGTGTGGAAGTTGCAAACACACGAGTTGCACAGTTTACTATTTCCATCGTGTGCGGGCTAATTATTTGTGGCAAAAAATGTAAAGTGGATTTTGTTTAAACTTTACCTCCAGTTTAATTAAACGATCAATTTTCGCGAGCTAAGAACCGGTTTATAGAAAATTAAAATAATACAAATTATATTCCTTAAGTTTTCACCAGTCTTCGTAGTTTTGGATTCAATGGACAGGGAATATAAATATGAGTTCTTCAGAAAATGCCTGCCTCATCAGAAGATGATATATCTCCAATAATTCCAACCGGTTTAGTAAGATGACTGCGTATTTTTCTATAGATACATTCTTTTGCTGTCTAGTCCACGTCCGTGCAACCTCCCTGCCACGTCCTAGCCCGACTTCCGTTCAATCTGAACTTTTGGAAAAACTTTTATTTTGGGATAACTGAAAGGAAGGGGTCAAATAACTGATTGATGATATTAGACGGTCCATTTTGGATAATTTTGACAATTTCTATCTAATAAAAAATAAATTAGGTCATAGTTTCTGTATTCCTCCTGCATTTTTTACATTGCACAAAGTATGGGCCTCGTGTCACTTTGGGAACTGTAGTTCTCCTCGATAAATATATAGTTAAATAGAATGAAATATATGTATAATATTTTAGTTACATAGAAAAACCATGAAATTCTCCATATAACGTTACGAAACTGCGCGTATTTCATGTTTAAAGATACAATTAGAATTGCTTTTTTACTTAATATACATGGTTTTATAGTTATTTAAAATATTATTCACGTTTTATATACAAATTATGTTATTCTCTTGGATTTTATGACTTTCCTTCCCAATTCAATACCAAGAAAAGTTCTTATAAATATAATGTCAATATTTGCATTTATGTCCTTGTTAAATAATATTTCTATAAGAAAAAAAAATTAAATAGCTTAATAGATCCTTGGTGATAGAGTTACAGCTAAGTATCTGCTATAAACTATAGTATCTATCAAAATTCCAACGGGATCGTTAAATATTAATAGAATCTTGGATTACTTAATAGAAGAAATAATTAAATTGCTTCCGTTTACTTTTTAAATCGGCTTTAAGTTAAATAAGAAGACAGAAAAGTGGAAATTAGTATGATATGCTACGGTAGTCTTTAAATTTTCTCGTAGTAACCAAAAATTTCGATTTCAGAAAATATTACAGCTTAAAAATCAAAAAATTTTTTATAAGTTGGCATCATTCATTCATTTGATTGGGTTGTGCTCAACGCCCAGGCACTTGAACTGACTCTTCGTACCATTTCCCATGTTATCTACTTCCATTCCAGACGCTTTGTGTCTTCTATGTAGGCCATTAGTTTGAGTGGAGGGATTTTCAGTAGTTGTAATGGTTTTATTATTTCCTCTCCAAAGTGCTTCCGTCTGAACCCATGTAAGTTCTCGCAGAAGCAGTATGTGAGTAGGTGTTTCATCATAAAGTTCACATTTCCTGCACATAGGCTCATAGCTTTGCCCATTTAATGCAGATGTTCCCTCAGGATGCAGTGTCCAGTCACCAGGTCGGTAACTGTCTTCAAATATCTCTTACTCAGTTTCAATAGCCTGGTTGAGAGTTCCTTGTCTACCTTTTTCAGTAAACTCTTTGTATGGAGGTGCCCTTGTGTCGACCTCCATTTGAGTTGGCATTCCCTAACTCGCCAGTTTCCGATTTCCCCTCCTATGCAATCTTTTGTGATTCCACAAAACGGTTCTGGACCAATGAAGTCTCATTTACTGCCTTTTTTAGCTAAGTGGTCAGCCATTTCATTACCTACTATCCCGTCATTTTCCGGTACCCATATTAGAGACAATTTGTTGCCTCTTGCCAGCCTGTTGAGGGATTCTTTACAGTTTTTTACCAGTCTAGACCTAGTTGTTCGATCAATAAAAGACATAATAGAGAACAAAATCTCGACTCTTTGACCAAAGTAGACAGCATTACATTTTGGACATTTAAGTTTATGTATCCCAGACATCTACTTGACACCAAATATTCATTAACACCTAATACAGAACTAGAAGTACTACATATTTGTGATAAGAAACAAGAACTAGATTTCGTTAAAGAATTAGAAATTAGAAGACACTTAAAGAGGCCCACAAAATGAAGTCGTCAATTAACAGATAAATCTAGGGATCTCTCATTTTAAACTGAAGTCTTCTCAAGTAACAATTGTAAAGATCAACAGATATAGCTTTCCTTGGTTCCCTATTATTACACAGGATATCTCCATGTGGTTGATAATACCTTTTTTTCCCAGAGGAAAAGGGGGAAGCTCTACCAGCCTGCCTCAGCAGCTGGGATGTGCAATGCTGCTGAGTACCGTGTGGGGCTCGCACCCACTAAACACCTACCTCTTGTGCTACCAGCTTACTCCCGGAAAAAGCATTGCCCATAACTTCAGAAGTAGCCGTAGATACGAAAAACGTCTTTAATTTTCCGCCCTGTCTCTGTCTTCAATTTCTTTCCTTTCCATAACATTGCAGATAAATGCATACATCAGGTTCCACTTTTCCGGATGATTAAGCATAGTTTCAACTAGTTCGTCCGTTTTTGGGAATATACCCATACATGCTGTCACTTCATCTCTCTCACTTGACCATCTACTGCATTCTTCATACATGTGTTCCGGACTACCACTGATTCCGCACGTATGGCATAAATCAGTCGTGGTTTTGCCAATTCTGTTTGTATAGGTCCCAAAAGACCCATGCCCAGTTAGGAACTGTGTAAAATAATAATTTGTTTTTTTGTTCTTACACTCTATCCAGTTTGGGATATCCTTTATAAGCCTCCGGGTCCACTTCGCCGTTCCACTGTTTTGTGTCCATTGTCTCTGCCATTTTGCCAGTCCAATGGCGGGAAGCCCGATATTACTTGGGCCGCATCCGCAGATACCGTTCTGTAAGCCGATATCACCCTCAGTAATCCCTTCCTCTGTGTGCTGATAAGTTTGTTCCGATATTTTTGTGTTTTAAGAACTACTCTCCACACTGGGGCAGCATATAGAAGGACACTATGCATGATCGTGCATAGCACCTGTCGCCTTGCATAGTTCGGTCCGCCAATGTTTGGAAGAAGTCTCCTCATAATTTCCGTTTTTTTATTTGCCTTCTCTATGCAGTAATCCACGTGCTTGGTGAAAGATAGTTTGGGGTCCAGTACCACCCCCCAGATATTTGAGCGTGTTTGATGGCTTGACCACGTTGGTCTTTAGTCTGATCTGAAAGTTTTCCCTGTTCCTTGGGCCCCTGAGTATTATCAGCTCAGTCTTCTGGGTAGCAACCTCCAGACCTACTGAGCTCATCCACTCCAGAACCCTTGCAGATGCCCGTTCAGCATTTCTAATTAGTTCATTTTTAATAATATTGATAATACCTAAGCAGCTTCAATATTTGTAATATCATATCTCTTCCTTTATTCTAATCATAAATATACTCAATCACAAGTTTGGTCTAGCCAAAATATTAAATAGTTAGCTTCCACAAAGTAAAGGTCCAAACAGTAGGTTGAATTGTAAATAATGAGTTATTTCCCTCATTTGTATATTTTATTTATATGCTTAAGTTTTCACAAAATGCGTTTCTAGCAGTTTCAAAACTTCTTTTCCTACTTTCATATCTATTTTGATATTTTTCATGTATTTTAGTGCAATATGGTACAAAACACGATCTATCCAAATACTGGATTCATAATAGTTTGAAAAATTAAGACACAATAACACAGTACTCAAATAAAAATGCACAATCTTTTAACCAACCAAATACAGGGTGCCGGCGCTCGACAGTTATAGCTTAAAGTTTTGTTCTACTAATATCAACTTAAGGTATTGTAACAGTGGTTTTCATTTTTATAATTTGTAATGAAACAGTGTACCATAATATTCCAGTGTGTTGCTAATTAAAATAAATATATCATGACTCTTTTATCTTGAACATAATGTGTATGTTTGTAAACATCCTACCCTCCTCTAATTTGTGACGCTAGTCGTCACTGGTCCTTCGAGTTATTATGCTGTAGGTTTTCCTGCATACTGATTAATTCACTATTAAGGAAGGAAAAATGTTGTCAAAAGATTTATCAATTCCAAACCACGGACCACCTCTCCCGAATTCTTCTCCTACAAGGTGTCCACATTGTAATTTCATATGGAAATGTCAAAATGTGTCCCGTCTGTTTGTGTAGATTAGATTTTTCTGTGTTTTTGGCCAATAAAATCCTTCCACAATCCACGATTTTTATCATCATTCACCGTTAAAAATGATAGTGTTTCTATTAAAATGTTCAAACTCTTTGATTTATTAAATTAAAATGATAACTTACCAAATATTTAACAGACGGTAATTACATTCACGCGCGTAGAACGAAATCTGAAACAATGAAAAATTACTTTATAACAACTGTATCAGCTAGAATCAAAATTATTAGATTTTAATTGCTTAATCTCGAAGCTGGTAGTTTTTTTTTATAATTAATGTCTACAATTCACCCTTCGGCGATTTGAAATACATCAGTTGATAAGTAGTCCGTTGACTCGACTTTACGTCAGTCAAACTCAGCAGAAAGAAAATGATTAATTCCAATTTAAGCACTTGACGTTGTTTTTCAAAAAAAAAGGATTTATTTAGATCGTAAATAATATAAATTAAGTTGAGATTAAATTGGAATCAAAATTCTATTTTGTTCTGAAACAAAGTTGATTGCTATAATAGTTATTTACTCCGAAGAATGAGCATACTAGATGAGTAAACAGACGTATTATTCTATGCCAACATAAACAATGACAAAGTTTATTTATTTATTTTGCTTGATTCTACAGATGTTGCCATGTCGTATTATTAAAATGCAATAATCATCCAATGACTTGAATTTTTTGTGGTTCCTTAATATGTCCTTAAATATTTTTGATATAATTGAGATGGATATATAAAAATCGATTTATTTAATCTTTGACAATATACGAAATTTCATTAATATATGAATGAATGTTTATAAATAGGATGTCAATTTGAAGATTTCTGTAATTCTGAATTTTTTTGTAAATGTGACAAAACCGCTTATATTGATTATACAGTGCTATTCAAAAGTCCCCTCCCCCCTCGTATCTTTTGAACGGCTACACTTACATTAATAAAATTTTGAGTGTGAAATAAAGTGTTGTAAACTTTTCTACGAATGGTAGCAGGTGACGTTATAGTAATAGATGACGTCACAGTGCCACTCTGGCCAATAATTTTAAATAGGACCTTATGGCAAGTGATATCTCGTTTGAAAGGCATTGACATTGACTACATAGCCATATTAATTTTGTTTGGGTTTAAACTAATTTTAACGGATAAATTAAATAAATACCAAAATTATTATTTCACATTTAAATATTGAAGATTTTTCAGTCCGCCTCTGGTAAGTTGTCAAAAAAATTGACGTTTTTAATTCAATGGTGTTTGTTGCTTTGCAAAGTTTTTCTAAATAGCTTAAACATTTAATTTTATTATTGTTTAACGAGACGTTTAAGAGTTTACATAGGCAAAATGGTACGTACTCAAGCCGACAAAGTAGCAGCTATCTTAATAATTGGTGAATCTGGAAAGAATCTCCATGAAGCGGAACGTTTATTTAATGAGAGATACCCAGATCGCCCTACCTCGAGAACTTATTTGAGGGAGCTTCTTCACAAGTTTGAAGCAACAGGTAGTGTTCAAGATGCCAAACGATCTGGTCGACCAGCATTTAGTGATGAAAAAAAAATTGATATAGCTGCTGAAATGGTAGTAAATCCTACTTCCTCTTCAACTAAAGTTGCGTCTATCTGTGAAGTAAGTAAAAGTACAGTACAGAGAGTGGTTGGCTAAAAATAAATTTCATCCATACAAGTTAAAAATGGGGCACCACCTTTCGGATGACGACCCCGACAGAAGACTCGAATTCTGTGAATGTATGACAAATAAAATTAGTCAAAACCCACATTACACAAAAATAATTTGTTTTAGTGACGAAAGTACTTTTTGCCTCAAATAAAATGTGAATACACAAAATGTACAATATTGGAGTGACACAAATCCTTACACCTTTCGTGAACAACATACCCAATTTCCAGAAAAAGTCAATGTTTGGGCAGGTATTTTGGGAAACCCCATAGTTGGTCCTCTTTTCCTACATTCAAATTTAAGCGGTGAAGTGTATATGGAGATGTTACAAAATGCAATTGAGCCATTAATTCTTGAAATTCTGGAAGATAATCCAGATGAATTCGGCCATCTGGAAATAACATTTCAACAAGATGGTGCTCCTGCACATTATTATGGTGCAGTAAGACGTTACCTGGATGAAGAATATCGAGGTAGATGGATCGACCGGCGAGGTCCTATAGAATGGCCACCTCGGTCACCAGATCTGACACCGTTAGATTTGTTTCTATGGAGGTACTTGGAATCCAAGGTTTATACTACGGCACCAGATAGCATTAGCGTTTTGAAAGAAATAATTATTGAAGAATGCAATGCAATTTCAGCTGACACATTCGAACGAGTACGACAAGAGTTTACTAATAGGATGTATTACTGTCAGGAAGTAGACGGAGCAGATTTGGAACACTTGCTATAAGAATCCATTGTTGATATTGGATTAATTAAATTTAAAAAAAATAATTTCAATAATTTTGGTATTTATTTAATTCATCCGTCAAAATTAGTTAAAACCCAAACAAAATTAATATGGCTATGTAGCCAATGCCAATGCCTTTCAAACGAGATATCACTTGCCATAAGGTCCTTTTAAAAGTATTGGCCAGAGTGGCACTGTGACGTCATCTATTACTATTACGTCACCTGTTACCATTCGTAGAGAAGTTTACAACACTTTATTTTCACACTCCAAATTTTATTAATGTAAGTGTAGCCGTTCAAAGCCTCAAATGTTGAAAAAAAATTTAATCATACAATTGCATTTCTATATTCTCATTTATCCTCAAAAACTTAAAACATTTTACATAAACTACTTATTATAACGTGCCTTAATTATAACCTTGCATCTTTTCACAATAATGTGACATTTGGTTACTACTTTCGCAATGACCTGTGGCCAATCATCATTCGATATTTAGACATGCCTTGATCCGTCATTGGCCACGACAACAGCGAGCAGTACAATACATATTTCACGTAATTTTCATATAGTTCAAAAAGTCTGAACACGACCCTTTCGGAACACACTCCCAATCTAGTAACTTTTAGTGGTGTGGTTGAGGTTTCCTAAAATACTCCTCCTAGTTTAAAAACAAGGTATAGGTGCATGTTACATTTTTTGTCAATATTTTCACACGTAAAATCTTGCGGATTTCTTGAATAATTAATTTGACAACAGCAAATGACAGTCATTTTTTGTAAAGGTCGACGAAAAACAAAATTATAGAAAACGGATCCATTGTGGCGTTTGCTGTCAATTACTTATAAATTCGGTTCTAGATGGTGCTACAAGTCAAAAACTTAAATTTGGACATCAACTAGGAAATGAATCTACTCAATAAAATCAAACCATTTATATTGTCAAACTGTTCCAAATAAAATTAAAAACGACCTTGGACTAACACAAAGTTTAGAAAGTAACCTTTGAGAAGAAATTATATCATAAAAAGCGTCGAGGTTAAAACAAAGTGCTCCCAAAACACTTGGTATCACTTTTCATTTGGTAAATACAATGTCACAAGTATATAGTTAGTACAATAAATATGAATACCGATGAACAGTTGTTAGCTTGCCTTAGATCGTTCGTTCGCTGTCAAAATGCTCGGATATATACTGCAAATATCCTAAAATTTCTCTAGACAATAGGTCTAAATAAACTACTAATCTCTGAGGGTTTCCCAGGAACTAAATAGAAGAGAGGTAGATTTTTTGGCACACTATTAAATGTAAACTGAGGGGACCTTCACTGAGACCTAAAAGATTTATTGTGTTCCCTTTCATCTACTCATTTCCCGATTGAAGAATCTAGTAGTTCCTTCAGACCTATTTCCTGCAGAAGTATTAGGATTATTTTCAGGCTTCAGTTTAAGTAAGTGTCCCTCTTCTATCCAGTGGGCTCCTAGCTTTTGTGGCGTAGAATTCAGTATTGGTATGAATTCCTCAAGTAGATATGTAAAAGGAGGTTTCTTCTTCTAGTTCACAGAGCCTACATTCTTCTTCTTCCACTAGTTTTAACTTTTTCTTAAGCTGTCTCAGGACACCTGTCAAAGCTCTTAATGAAGTTTCACTCTGGCTGTAGTTCCCCAGCAGTATCTTATCCCTTCTAGATTTTCCCAATGGGAAGATTTTCTCTTATATTCGGCTTTTGTCTATTTGTTCCATTATTACATTGAAGCTGATACCGCAAAAGTTCTCCGGTCCCCGAAAGTATGCTTCAGTATCTCTGTTTGATAACTTTTCTTCTATCATTTCCTTACATTCCAGCGTGTCCTGGTACCCACAGTAAGGTTACTATATTGTTCTCGCTTAGTTAACTAATGCTTTCTCCTACCATTTTAGATCTGATTATGCAAGAGCTTTGATGGCTGCTTGACTATCCTACAGGATGATAACCTATTGCCTTTCCCAGTATACATAATAGCTCGTACCGTTTCAATGTCTGTCATAACCATAGAGATACTACAGATAGAGGCAACAAGCCAGCTCGGAACTCGTCAGCACGTAAGAGAGAGATAGGAAGTCGGAGGTTTAAGCTGTCTTCCTATATACACAGACAAATATAGAAAAACCTCTGATCGTCTGTCTTTTTCTATCTCACCTGAGTTCAGACGGATTTCCTCTTAAACAGCGACCTATGGCTTGTTTCCTCTATCTGTAGTATCTGTATGGTCATAACTGGACTATGCTGCAAGCACTTGAAATACTATGAGTATTTAGTAAATGTCAAATGAAGTTCATTCTTTTTTTTATTTGGTTTTAGGTTAGTTTTTGCATTGTCTTTAAGCGTTTATGACGCTTCACGGCTAATGAAATATTATTCACAGTTACTACATTCAACTTAAGTGCTTTACACGCTAAAAAAAGATTTATATACATACCTATTAAGATCTAATTGCTTACCTTTCTAAAGGTCATTTTAGATTAGACAATTTCTTGTGCAATAATTAGTTTTGGAACAGTTCAAATTGTTTAGTCAAAAATTAAAAATCGTATTAAAGATTGTCTACCCTGTCAAATTGTAAAAAAAATAGAACAGGTTCTATTTTCTTAACAATTTGATTGTATTGTTTTTGTTTCATGATGAAAATGTTCTATGAAAATGTCATTAATCTGGATAATTTGTGGTTATGTATTAAAATGGTTGAAGAATATTATTATGATTCTGAGAGGGATCTAAACTAATGATTGGAACTGAATGATTTCTATCTTTTAGAAAATAGACATTTATTACTCTTTATATTTCTTGACATATGTTATTTTACGATTAATATCATCAAGCCTAATAAAAGGTCACAACAATTCTCCCCTTCTTATTACAAACTATTTTACAATATAAAGAGACAATCAGTGGTCACTGGGGTACCTGAGCTTTCTATTCCCATAATCATAGGTTTGTAGCTTTCTGGTAGGCCTGCCAACATATGGTACCTATCCATTCGTCGCTTACTTTTAGACCAATGTTTGATAGCTTGTGAGCAGTGGTAATAATCGTGTTAACGTAATCTTCTACCGAATCACCGTTCTCTAGCGAAGTTGTGATTAAGATACGCAAAAGTCCGACACGTCTGGTTAGACCACTGTCATGGAAAGCAAGGTTTTCCCATGCTTCCTTTGCAGTTTTGGTAGACTGAACATTAACGTAGTTCAACGGATCAACCAAAAGAATAACTTTGGATCGTACCTTTACGTCTTTCTTTGCATCTACTGCAGTACCTGTTACCGAATCCCATAATTCTTGATGCTCCAGGTATGTTTGAACTGCGAACTTCCAAGTATCGTAGTTTTCTCTTCCTCGAAGTGAAGAAAAAATTAAAGTTCGTTCAAACCGGTACCTCTGGCACTACTTAAAATACCCAAAATGATTCTCATAGACTTCAGAGGCGTTTGGAACGTCTGGGCGCATAACCTTTGGAAAACTTTTTTTTTTTGGTAAAAAGACGAAAATTAAGGCAAAAACTGTGACATTTTTTATCCAATAATGACACTTGCACACACTAACTTAACTTCTATCAACTAACTCATTGGGTCAAAGCTAATCAAATTATTTCAAATTTGTTTCAACAATGTCAGGTTATGTTTATTTTATCATCAGATCAAATCAGTGCGCAGAATCTTGAACAAAACTGCGTTCGTTATTTGCGTCCGATCAATCTTTTCAGTCAGAATCGATCGTCTATTACATCTAGAGGTAGGGGAGGTGAATCTGAACTGTTCGGTAATTCAGCTCAGATCTGTCCGAAGTAAATCTGTTTTCTCGGAATATTTTGACCGACGAAAAAGATTAATCTGTTTATCTGTCATGTTGTAAGGTTAAATTGTAGTCATTAGATAAATCTCGTAGTATTTGTTGACCAAAATTGCCTCATTGATAGACGTAGCAGTAAATAATGAAGAATAAAATCTGAAACACTAAAAGAACGAAAACATCAATCGAAAAAATCGTATTCCGTCAATGAAAGACACAGGTAAAAACGAGGTTAGAAGTTTGTTTACATTTGGTTGGTCGAGCCGTTCGTTAATAGCAATTTGCTCAGATTAATCTGTGATCACGTGACCAAAAATTCGTCACCTCTACGAACGTGGCTTAAATATTGCACAAGAAATTGTCTAATCTAAAATGACATTTACAGAAGTTAAAGGTGTCAATGGACCATTGTTATCAGGTTCTTGTTCAAAATAATTGATTAATGAAGCCACAAGTTCATTGCAAAGGCTGGTTATTTGTTTGTGCACTTTTTCCAACATATAAACTTTTATTACTATTAACCTGATACTGCCGATAGTTTGAATTTGATATTTAATTATCCAGCAAAGGAATGGCATAATACAAAGGAATGTCTCTGTATCGGTACTTTGTCACGTTGAAAACGGTTTTTATAATGGATAAGCTATACATATACTCATAGTCGGTACCAAATGTAGTACAGATCTGTTTATACCGCTAGTAAGGTTGGATTTATGGTATTTTTAAACAGTTGAATTTTGATTGATTTCCAAGTTGTTCAATAATTCCTAGCTTCAAAGGGGAATTATTTCTATTTTTTTAAAGGAGCCGTCCCTTCGCCGGCACCACCTCAGCCTCTTGGGCTTATTGTGGATCCTCCTAGTGTTCTGACTACAGCCTATTCAGCAAATCCGTTCCCTGTATTAGCTCATACAGGTTCTTTACTGGTTGGTTATAGAAGTCTTCTGGAGTCATTTGGGGTCTTCCATACAGTTTCTGCCTCATGAAGTCCAGCGTCTCACAGTTGCATAATATGTGCAGAGCTGTTTCGGTGTCCTTTTTCCATCTTCTGCATGTAACGTCTCCGTTACACAGCCCTATTTTGTTCAGCTGCTCCTTTGTGGGAAAGTGTCCCGTAAGAAGCCCCGTTATGGTGCGTAGTTTGTTCCTGCTTATTGAGAGCAGTTCTTTCGCTACTTTTTCTGATGATTCTCTTATGAATTTCTTACCATGTGTTTGCCTGGGCGTATTCTTCCAGTGTTTTTTGTGTTGTTCTTTTACCCACCCTTTTAACCATGACCTAGTGGAGCATCTGGGAATGCCCACAGATGGTTCGGGTCCGTTCATCAGGGTTGACGATCCTGCTTTTGCCAGTTCGTCAGTTTTTTCATTGCCAGCGATTCCTTTGTGACCTGAGACCCACTCCAGTGTTACACTGTTCCGAGCATAGAGATACTACAGGTAGAGGCAACAAGCCAGCTCGAAACCCGTCAGAATGTAAGACAGAGATAGAAAGTCAGAGATTCAGGCTGTATTTCTGTAATGGCGTGTATACTGTAGACACAGACAAAGACAGAAAAACCTCTGATCGTCTGCCTCTTTCTCTTTCACCGAAGTTCATAAGGACATTCCCACTTACACAGCGGCCTATGGCTTGTTGCCTCTATCTGTAGTATCTCCCATGCCAGCCGAGATGTTACCTTAGAGCTCTCATGTTATTTGCCCTTGCACATGCAAGTATTGCGTAGACCACTGCTTGAAATATTTCTACTATTTCTATTACTTGTCAACATAATCAGCTAGAAAGACGAAATTCGGTTATGACCACCATTGGGATTTATATCACGTATAGTGATCAATCCAAAATGACAGTTTTTTTTGCCATATTCCTTGTATACTCTTTTCACCTGTGTCGAGTTCAAAGTAGATTAAATTCCTTTGTGTGTTTTTTTTTATCACAGAATTGTCCGAATAAATCTTTCAGTTAAAATATGCGCAGCCTGTTGTATAACACATGTGTTAACCACACGCTCTTCTTGTAATCAACTCTAAAATAGTTGATGTTTGTTGTTGTTCCATCGCAGGAAGTAGTACTGTTGTTGGTACGATAACTACGTGGCATTGTTATGAGCTAGATAACCCTCTCTAGAGAGAAAAACGTGACGTTCAAATCTACCGAACTAGATTTTGAATTGTATATTAAAATTCAGGGATTTTGTATCGACTTTACGATGCACAGTAACTACTAGCGAACAATATACAGTGCGTCCATAAAATAACGCACAAATTAATTATGAACTGAACAGGTCAATTTTAGATTTTAATTTTGTGAATAATAATCCAACATACAGGGTAAATACAGTGACAACTCCTCGAAGGCCGGAGGCTCCGCCTCCTAAACAATTCATCCACAAATAGCACCAGAAATATTTTGTTGATTATTCTCCATTTTATTTCCTGTAATAATTTCCAAATTTTACAATTAATTCCCCGTTTTCACTAGTTATTTTTGAATCTGACAACAGTGCCCTAAGGCTTGATTCTACAAATATCTCAATACCGAAACACGTGCAGCTCAACACAGTTGCCGTTTTTTCGACAAGTTCAATTGCTGACACCGTAAAAAATAACTTAGTACCAAAATATAAATTTTTTTATAATATTGCACTGCACAATGAATTTTGCGTTGTATCCTGGGATAAAGATCTTTTAGGTCAGTGCAGTCACGCCGATATGATAAAATTTATGATAAATAATGATTTGTAACAAGTTTTATAAACTACTTTGTTTGACAGTTACCATTCCTGTCACGTCGGCATCGGTGGAGAGATCATTTTCTACATACAATGGGCCAAAATCGTTTATACAATGTTAGTTTATTATCTATTGAAAAATATTTAGTAGAACGCTTAAAGCGGAATGATACATTCCGTGGGATTCCGTTAATATATAAAAAAAATTGAAAAAATTAATAAAAAAAAACAAAATATGAGAGATTCCAAAAAAAAATAAGGATCCATAAAAAATTAAAAAACAAAAAACGGAAAAAAGAAATTTTTGGCAAGAGACACTCTATACCTCCACGTTGGTTCTTGATGGGCTACAATTAATTTTTTCACTAAAAAAAACTCAAACCAAATATTTTAGGAGAAAACTGGAGGTTAGGAATTCATAAATGTTTGCAACCTTCACTACAAATTGTCATTTAACTAGAGATGAAATTAGCAGCATTCTGATTAGATGTTTTATGAGCTAATAACTAGTTACAAAGAGACAATTACAATTTTGAGATCAGTTTTTACTGTCAAAAACGATGTATGACAGTTTACAGTATATACGGACTTGACAATTTCATATTATGATAAAATAAAAGCATCGCGTTTGATATTTTTCAATTTATAGTTTCAAGCCTTACTGTGTGGACAAACAAACAACACTCGAATAAGCCATTCCAGATTTACGTCACTGACAGGACATATTGGGAACCAAATTACATGTACCCCCTAAATGACGGTACATTTCCTATGAGCAACCATATTGTCAAACTATGATAAATAGTTTAGGTTACGAGGGAATAGATGAATACGAACATACCGGTCAAAATCATAACCATCCTTTTTGCTTTGATTAAGTCGGGTAATAACAATTAAAAAAAATATATGTTAGGAGTTTATCAGAAAGGATAAAGAAAATACACTGGACATATTTTGCGGTTTTGGATTCGTTTGCTGCTGTCAATCACTATGTTTTACCGCTTTAAACTTAATAAATATTTAAATTCATAGGCTGCAAAAATTATAAATATATATTTAAAGAAACATTTTGTATTTAACTTCAAACGAAAAATAATTCGTTGGATAATTATTGTGGCTATACCTCCACGGTGTTTTATCAAAACTGCTCTTATTAGAGCAAATATGCCAAAATAATTAACCAGCCGCTGCAAGGATCTTGTGGTTTCATCAAGTAGGACCATTAGATCTTTATATTAAGTCTACCATATTTCTATTTTATAGTCTTATGATGGTAATATCTCACTAAAACTAGTAGCAGCAAGTTGAGGTCCTACTTGGGACAAATAAATTTTAACTTTCTCGTTTGAATTAGAGTTTTATTGAACCCTTTTGTTTAAAAAGAAGAATAATTGATAAACTTCATTTGACGTTTATATGTATACTATTTCAAGTGCTTGGCAACATTGTCCAGTTATGACAGAAGGTTTTTATACTGTACGAGATATAATTCCTAATTTCTATTAAGGAGTTAATATCAAACCATTCGATACGGCTTATATTAAAAAAAAAAACTATCCTTCACATCCTTTCGGCTATAAATAGTTAGAACGACATTTTCAATTCAAGTAGGTATCTAAATGTGGTTTTTAATGCCTTCTAATTATTCACTTAATGATACGTTAAAGAGAAAACAAGTTGTAAAGGAATATTTTCTGTCATTTATTCTGATTATATGAATTCAATTTCTTATTGCTCGTTATTTTCACCCGCCGGCAAATCATCTTATTTTTTACTTTTTTAAGAAAAACGTTCAAGATTTCGTCTTAACAGCATAAACGACGCTAAATACTGCCTTTCTACGGTGGAAGCTCGTCAACCCATGTTACTTGTCATAATTAAAAGTTATTTACGTAATTATAGCTTCCTGTAAATAATTGTCATTTTAGTAAAGCGTATTATCAATAGATGTCAAAGATAATAGTTAAATACCAGTATAACGCCATACAAACTTGAAAATTACTTTTCAAAGAAAAGTTCACTAAGAAGCTACAACTACTTGCCTGGCTATATGCCGCAAAGGATATTGAATCACCTAAAATCAGTTTGGTGAAATCGGGCATAGGAGGCAATTGTGCGACTATTTTGAGTCAAGCTTATGGTCAAGGGCCACTTAAAGTTAATATTTTCATTGCATCGTATGTCAAACTCAATTTAAACATCCCTTAACTTAAGCCGTCAATTTCGGAGGCTTACAAGAAAACTTAAATTTTATAAACCTATAAGATGCTTGCTGGATGGTGGATGGGAAGAAAATAAATATTTCAGATGATTTTCCGAGACAGGTATTTGTTCGGTCAAATTATTTTCACAGAAAAACAATTTTTTTAAGACATTTAGATTTTACAAAGGAACTGTTTTGTTTATTTTCAGTTTGATAGAAAATCGTCTGGAGTTTCCTGATGACAGGTGAAAAAATAAAGATATATTTTTATTATAATTACGTTGTTACCCACTCAATACTTTATCAAAAATGTTTATATACCTTGTGTTTAAAAAAAACTGACACTAAAATATAAGATAGAAAGATTATATTATGTTCTTGTAAAATGCTTTTAGAAAAAACAGCTTTAGTCCAATCAACTAGCTGCTAACTTGTCTGAGATATTTTGCGAGCTCAGGGCTGGCACTCTGTAATTTGTATTTTAAGGAAAGAGATAAAGAATAAGCAAACGAAAAGAATCGCTATACTTGGTTAGTGGTACTCTATATGCGAATCTCTATCGCCTCGGCTATAGTTCGACAAGATTCGGGATCGTCAATCGGATAGAGAATAATCTACTAATAATTCAGAAAACATTATGCAAATTTGACTTTTTCAGGTTAAAAATAAAAAATAATAAGAAATTTGGCATTCATCTGTTAGCTTTGGTAACCTCACATTTTCATTTATGACACTGCTTCAAGTATTTACCTATTTGCTTGGTACATAATTAATAATATTGTTTAGCGATTTTTTTTAATAGCAGTGGCAAAAAGTAAACATTCTGTTTTGTTAATTTATTGGGTTTTGTTGAAAATCTTGCCAGTGTAATGATTTCTTGTAAATTAAATCAAAAACATTGCAAGAATGATAGTTTTTTTTCAGGTAGGTATAATATTTTTCCACAAACACAACCTTTGACACAACTAACCCTACAAAATTAAAATTAATAACAACAACATAACCTCCTTTCTCTTGTCATCGAACAGAGACGAAAAATCGTACACAATTAAGTAGAATAAGACAGAACGATATGTCTCTTGAATAGAAAGACCCTTGGAGTTGTCGCTATCATTCGCTTCGCTATCGCATATCCGGTAATGTTCAACTAGGCTCGGAAACGACCGAACTCAGTTACAGAGTACTAAATAGCGAAAAGAAGGGAGTCTTTATCCCTATTTTGTTACAGAGTGCCACTCCAGGTTTTCTGAAAACTGCTGCACATTTTATGCAAATTGATGTAGGTAGGTAAACTGAAGGTAAACTGAAATCTCAACTTAAACCAAAGAGAGATCATGATATACCAGGAAAAATTATTTTCTATTTTGTATGTAATAATTCACCAAATAAATCAGAAAATCCAAATAGCAATCACGCCCAAACCAAATTACAAACAAGAAACAAATACCATAAATAAATAATGACAATTATGGGGTGGCATTCTGTTCACACTAGCGACTAGTCTTGAATCGTTCTTGTCGATAAACACATTCCGTTCACCAAATTTGGTAGTTTTGGCGCGACAAATAGTTCTAAAGCGATCGCCAAATTTCTGATACCTATGAGGTGTCGCCTACGTGTGTAAAACGAAGAGGAAATGTTTTTTTTTATGTGGCATCTCTATTCTCCTTTCCTTGTCAAAATATTAATGTTTAGTTAGGTTATGTGCTTTCTTTTTTTTGCAATTTTGCATTATTAATTTGATTTTTATGTTAATTAAATTAATATTCTTAAAGACAAAAGAAGCGAGTTTTATCCTAACATTCTTTGTCTAAATTAAAAAATAGTAAAATTATTGCTGTAAAATGTTGCCAATTCATTGCTGTTGCAGTCTTTGTTTGCCATCAAGACCACTAAACTTATATGTGATTATTTCAGGGTGCTCTTCTGCAAATGTTACGATGGTCTCGTGGTATTCAGCAGTCAAACGCATTATCCTTATTTTTTTTATTTTAATGTTTAAAATACGATCACAAATTTTAACTTTAGAGAATATTAACTCAAAACCGAAAAAAAAAAACAAATCGAATTAAACATTTATTTAATTATCTTTTAGTGTCGCCATACGGCATAAAGAAAACCCTAAAATAATTCTTAATATCCCTATATTTTGACAGAATATCGACTTCTTTAATGAATGTTTCCGAACTTAATTTCGATCGCTGAACGGAATCGCATTCGGCTATAAAGTCGCAAGCGACGTCGCTAAAAAAGCGGTCGCTAGCTTATATGAACGGAATGTCACCCATGGTCGCGTTCATCCCAACAAAGTTGATCAGGATGAGATTTATAGAGTAATCTATCGTTTCCTATTTCTGCTGAACGTGCTAATCATGGAGACTATATAAGGAGAACTAATTCATACGGAAAAATTGACAAAACCTGTCCTCAAAATCGTCATTCTAAGCAGTTTTTATAAATGACAGTAGCCAAATTGTAAACAATACTTGACATTACTTAGTGTTGAGGCGGATTCATGCAACTTCCATTATAATTACATTTTCACTGCCTAATGAAACCAGTTCATGGAACTAGTTAATTATAGATTTGCAAATGCGCATGAACTGACAAGACTGTCAATAATTGATAAATGTCATATTTAAATCGTTTGTTGTCGTGTTGGAAAGTCGGTTATTTGCTATTATTTGGAAATTATGAGGTTGTCACGGCAAAAATGTGATGGAATATTATAAGCGTCACTATTTTTGAAACTATTTTAATGGTTGGTCGAAATAGAAGGTATTTATAATGAGAAATAATAGATTATTTTCATTACTTGAACAGTCCATTAAGCTTGCAATTGTTGACCAAGTATTTTGCTTTGCTTGCTTGTTGTTAAATTGTCGGTATCATAAAGATGAGTATGTTGACCTTCCAAGTCAATTAATGTTCCTTGGTTCAGTATGATTTTGGAAAATTATCAACAAATTACCTTCAGGCGATTTTATTATTATTGTTCAAAATGATAACACTGAAAACTGTCTAAACATAAATCAAAACAAACCTGATGGGAATGACCTGAAACATTTTTGGCGTACGCGATTTCATGGTTTTCACTAAAAATATAATGTAATTATAATTTCTGTAGTTGACCAACTTATTAATGCAATAGTGTAATTGAAATTCAATAATGTGGTTGCATGAACATCTTATAAGGAACTGTAATAATCAACCTAACCTTAGTTTTTATAAATGACAGTAGACAAATTGTAAACAATACCTGACATTACTTCATTATAATTACATTTTCATTATATTATAATTACACTCAAATTACATTTTCACTGCCTAATGAAACCAGTTCATGGAACGAGTGAATTATGGATTTGCAAATGCGCATGAACTAAGAAGAGTGACATGTCATATTTGAATCATTTATTGTTGTGTTGGAAAGTCGATTATTTGCAATTATTTGGAAATTATGAGGTTCTCACGGCAAAAGCTTCACTATTTTTGAAACTATTAGTGGTTGCTCGAAATAAAAGGATAGTAATGAGAAATAATAGATCATTTTCATTACTTAAACAGTCTATTACTCTGGCAATTGTTGACCAAGCATTTTGCTTTGCTTGCTTGTTCTTGAACCCTCGGTATTTTTTGTCATAAAGATTTGTATTCTGACGTACTACGTCAATTATTAATCCATTATTATTTTGGAAAATTAGCAACAGAAATCCCTTCAGGCGATTTTATTATCATTGTTCAAAATGATAACGCTGAAAACTGCCTAAACATATATCAAAACAAACCTGATGGGAATAACAGCTGAAACATTTTTGGCGCATGCGATTTCACGGTTTTCATTAAAAATATAATGTAATTATAATTTATAGTTGAAAGTAGACCAACTTCTTAATGCAATAGTGTAATTGAAATTCAATAATGTGATTGCATAAACATCATATAGGAAACTATAGTAATTAACTTTTTCTAATGTAAATGTAATTATAACACAATGAAAATGTAATGATAATGAACGGTGCATGAACCCGCCTTTATTCATAACTGTGCTGTGCCCTTAAATGTCTTGAAAAATTCCATACAGAAGAGAAGATACGACAATAGATATTTGTATTTTTTCGACACACGTTCAACAGATATCTTATCTTATTATTTATTCCTGTATGGACTACATCCAGTTATTTGTTTTTTTTAAATTATATTAGTTAAGACATTCTATGGAACTCGTGGTCAATAAAGCCATTATTAACTAGACTAATGACTATATTTTTGCTTTAATACAAAAATTTGGTTATCACATCTTTTATAATCTAATTTTTAACGATGATATATTTTCATTCCAAATTACTTTTTCCACTTAAAATTCAATTTATTACAAGTTTTTTTCAACTTTATATTTGTCAGAGTCGTCTAATTTATAGGAAATTTGATAAGATGTTGACGACAGTGAACCGGAGGATGACCGACGGCGACGATGTCAACGACTAGATATTAAAGTAAGATATTTTTATTTGTAGCTCAATCTTAATTAATTCAAAGCATGAACCTGTTCTTATTTTTTTCTACTTCTTCATAACCTCGTTGATATATTGTCAAAGATATCTGGAGTTGACGTGACGATTATTTAAAAAATGTAAAATTCATTAGACTACAAGGGAATAATCGATGAAATATTTGACGGATTATATTTTATGCGTAGGTAATACAAATTTTTTTTGAGTAGTTTTAGTTGTGTCTTTATCTGAAAATAAATTTCTCTGGAGATATTTAAGGCACCGAAATAAAATTTTGTCACCTTGTTAAAAAAGTAGTCTGTTCACACATATTCCACACATTGGCTCACAAAATTCCATTTGGAATGTGGAATTTAAGATTGATTCTTTGTTCGTATTTTTATCCATTGTACAAATTGCAGAGTATACAGGGTGTGGCGCGACAAGTTTTGATTAAAAGTAATGGCGGATACAGTTATGTTAAAAATCTGAAATTACGTAGCTGTAGGTTTTGGATGACGCTGAGTTCAAATATAATGTTGTCCTGAATGTGGCACTTCCGGTTATACCGGAAATAGACGTCAACTTTGTTATTTTAAATAGAACCTAATATTTTTTATTTTATTTTCGAATTCTACATGAAATTTTAGATAAAATTTGTGAACAATGTCCTATACCAAAAATGAAGTATTTTCGAGATATTTCGTTTTTTTTCAGAATTTTGAAAAAATCCTAGTCCACATTAAATAACGATATCTCCATTAATATCGAAGCTAGTAACGTGAAATTGTAACCAATAAACAACAAGGGCTTGCCCGTTAACTCCATATGTCCAACTCATTGATATTTCATACAGGATGTTTTAAACTTAGCCGCCAACATGCACAATTTAAATCATTTATAAGTTGCTTACTTTAAATAGAACACCCTGTATTTTATTACATTTGCAGATGTATTTTTTTAAGCCAATTCGTGTGGTATGGGTATTCCCTATACCTAAATCCAACCACTTTTGAGATATTTCATTATTTTAGTTAAAACATAACAACACTTAATGATTTCAACATTAGTAAAGGGTAGGCCATGGCTGTCAAAGATTTGATAGTTAGAAGGTTTTTATTTTGACAGTTCACATTTGTATTTTATAGTAAATAATGGCAAATGTAGGATTTAGTAATGATGATTTTTTAAATCTTATTATTATTTACGGTGAGTGTAATAGAATTGTTGAACGGACTTGCCGTGTTTTTGCAGAAAGATATCCATATCGACCAAATGCAACTGGTGATATTGTAAGAAGATTGCTTAAAAACTGCCGTCAGTTTGGTCAATTTAAGCCAAAAATTAATAAAAATAAACCACTAGTGGACAATGACATCAACGAAATTAATGTTTTGGGTTATTTTACGGCCTCTCCAAATGCCTCCATTAGAGATTGTGAGAGAGATCTTACTTTGTCGACGAGAACAATTCATCGCATTTTAAAAAAACACAAATGGAAACCATTTTCTTATAATTTGGTGCAACACTTACAATTATGTGATCTTCCTCGAAGGGTAGAATTCTGTGAATGGTTTTTAATGAAGACCCAAGAGGATGAAAACTTCATAAACAAAGTTATATGGTGTGATGAAGCAAAGTTTAGCAAAAATGGATTATTTAATCGACATAACTCCCATTTTTGGTCTAATGAAAATCCACATGTTAGTAGAGAACGTTATTTCCAAGATAGTTGGAGTTTTAATGTTTTTTGTGCAATAAAAGACGATAAAATTTTAGCATTACAATTTTATGATGAAAATTTAAATGGTGAAAGATATTGCCACATTTTAGAAGCAGCTATACGACCGGCGTTACATGCTTTAAGAAATGGAGAGGCGGCTTCAGCTTGGTATCAGCAAGATGGAGCACCTCCTCATAACTTTGGGCCTGTTGCTCAGCATCTTTACGACATGTTTGATGATAGATGGATTGCCAATCGAGGTCCGTTTCGTTGGCCAGCTCGCTCTCCTGACTTGGCTCCTTTAGATTTTGGCATTTGGGGTTACATTAAAAATCAGGTATTTTCCATTCCTGTTACGACAAAGGAAGATATGATGCAGAGAGTCTTACTTGCTTTTAATTCTCTAACACCCGACCATATTTCCAGAATTACAAGACATAACCTAATGAAAAGGATTCATAAATGTTTAGAAGTAGATGGTGCTAATTTTGAACACTTACTATAAAACTTTATTTGTTTAATATTACATTTAGCTATTTTTTTTGTACGTTATCTAATTAAATTAATACAAAATACCTTGTCAACGTTTTTGATGATATCCACAATTAATAATCCTTTCATGCTGTTGGTTACTTTTCAGAAGTAATAATATGAAAAAATGATAAAATATCACCTTAAATCATGGAAATCATGGCCTACCCTTTACTAATGTTGAAATCATTAAGTGTTGTTATGTTTTAACTAAAATAATGAAATATCTCAAAAGTGGTTGGATTTAGGTATAGGGAATACCCATACCACACGAATTGGCTTAAAAAAATACATCGGCAAATGTAATAAAATACAGGGTGTTCTATTTAAAGTAAGCAACTTATAAATGATTTAAATTGTGCATGTTGGCGGCTAAGTTTAAAACATCCTGTATGAAATATCAATGAGTTGGACATATGGAGTTAACGGGCAAGCCCTTGTTGTTTATTGGTTACAATTTCACGTTACTAGCTTCGATATTAATGGAGATATCGTTATTTAATGTGGACTAGGATTTTTTCAAAATTCTGAAAAAAAACGAAATATCTCGAAAATACTTCATTTTTGGTATAGGACATTGTTCACAAATTTTATCTAAAATTTCATGTAGAATTCGAAAATAAAATAAAAAATATTAGGTTCTATTTAAAATAACAAAGTTGACGTCTATTTCCGGTATAACCGGAAGTGCCACATTCAGGACAACATTATATTTGAACTCAGCGTCATCCAAAACCTACAGCTTCGTAATTTCAGATTTTTAACATAACTGTATCCGCCATTACTTTTAATCAAAACTTGTCGCGCCACACCCTGTACTAGGTATTTAAACACAAATGTTTCTCGAACCTAGAAACAGATTAACCAAAAACTGTAATTAAGTAAATAACTACAAAACCCTGATGGTTTTTTGTCAATACAGAATTTTGGTTTGAGGTCAGTGACGTAGCGACAAATGATGGCTCCCCCCCCCCGCGAAAATTGAGTTAGGGCACCTTTGCCTTTGCCTATATTAAAATACATAAAGTGTGTACTACCAAACAAAATTGGGTAATACTGTTTATTATTTAAACTACTCACCAGATACAAAATTTAAATCAAATGCCTATAAAAACAATCATGAAAATACAATACACAATATATAAAGAAAGTTACAATAAACATAACTATTGAACAAGGAACAAGAAAATAAAAATTATTCTTTAAAACTAAGAGGGATAAAAAATGAAAAAAATTTTCAGGTAGCTAAGGTAGCAATACTAAATACTTGAAAGCAACAGTAAGATAAATACAAAAATATTTTAAATTGAGCGATCAAAACTTGAATAGTTTTTGCGAGGCAATTGCCTGTCCTAATTATGCTGTAGAAGAAACAAAGAAACCATGAATACTCATAGTGGGCACTCATACTTATCTACTACTATTTTAACAGCACCACTCAGTATACGGGGTTGGGATAAAGTATGGAACCAAGTAAATATCTTTTAAACGAAAAGAACGATATTTATGAAAATTTGCAGGTAAGTGCGATGGAACAAAATGCATCTGAATGTACATTTTTTTGTTAATAATATACTTCCGGTTTAACAAGGAAATGCCATTAACTTCTTTCATTTAAATGGGACACCCTATATATTTTTACAGATTTTGAAAGAGCTTGTTATTTTGAATTCATACATACTGAGTTTAGTGTAAAAAAATTTGTAGAAACAAGGAATAACTCACTGTTAGTTGTACAGGTGTACATTTCATTATTTTAGAATAATGAGAAACAAAATTACTTCAAATGTTCAAAATGCTCGCCGTTTACTTGCTGACAATATGCCATCCTATTAACAAATTCTTGAGTCACTCTTTCCAAGACTTCTCCACGTATTAGTTCACATTCATCAATAATTCTTTGTCTCAATTCCTGTGAGTTTGTTGGTCGTCTAACGTAAACACGTGACGTTAGATAACCCCAAAGAAAAAAATCTAACGGGCTAAGACCCGGAGAACGAGCCGGCCACTCTATGAATCCTCTACGTCCAATCCATCGATTTGGAAAATTCGCATCCAGAAAATCCCTAACCCGTCTTTCATAGTGGGGAGGTGCTCCATCTTGTTGAAACCAAACATTTTGTGGTAACTGCCCATTCTGTTGGAGTGCAGGAATAATTTCGTTATGTAGTAGATCCAAATACTTATCACCATTCAAGTTTCCGTCGATAAAAAATGGGCCTATAAGCCTATTTTCGACAATTCCCATCCAAACATTCAACTTCTGTGGATGCTTGGTATGTGCTTCATGAATCCAATGAGGATTCTCATTTGACCAATACCTTGAGTTATGGCGATTAACTGTACCATTTAAACAAAAAGTTGCCGCATCGGGAAAAACTATGTTAAAAGCAAAATTGTCGTAGACACTATAGATGTCCATTAGCCGTTCGCAAAATTCCAGCCGTTGGTCAAAATCATCGTCTGACAATTCTTGAACCAACTGTACCTTATACGGATGATACTTTTCACCATGGTTAAGTGCCAAGATTGTGGTGGAAGTTTGAGGTGATTCTTCTAAATCGATTGCAATATTTTGTTTAACAGTTTCGTTCGTTGCAGTCCGCGGTCTTCCAGGTTTTAGCAAATTTTTTACCATCCCAGTTGTATTAAAACGTTGTAATGTTTCAGTTACTGTTGAGCGTGATGTAGGATTTCTCTCCGGATGCAAATTATTAAAAATATGACAAACCTCGTCATGAGTTCTAACACGATCACGATCATCATTAAAATTTTAATACGCTCTTTTTCACTTAATTGAACCCTTCTAAATTGTAAAATTTATTTCCGTCAATTAGAATTTGACACTTGGAGAACAAAAGACGTACTAAACAGTACTCGTTTATTTATTACTATGCATACAAACAACAGATGTGAAGATGTCGCTGTTATCGCATTCCTAGCATTTCCTTCACTGAGGTTAATGTATTGATGTGATTATGCTCTCAGAGCTTCTGGAAGGATGATATCTATCTTGTACCGATGAGGCGCAAATACGCCGAAACCGGTCTACAATAAGTGATGTTGTCCCAGAATGGTTGGTTATATCGTGCAGATATTCCAACCCCGTTTATCTAAGAAGTGTAATTTAACGTCTGTCGGGGTATATAGCCCGAGAAGTGGTTATTACTTCTTAGTGTACGGTCTCTGTTCTTTGAAAAGTATTTTTCAAAAACGTGTATTAAACTATTATCTTCGACGTTTATTGTTATTTTAATTAGTTATTTCTTGCAGCAAGTTTGATCATCTCGCTTTAATACCAACTTGAAAGTTTATATCTATAGATTTTTTAAAATATTTTCAAACTAGTTTTCTAAGAACGTCACGAACTAACAGTTTACTGAAATAAGAAAAACATTACTGAGCTTAGCAACTTTAGAAAATATATATTTTACAACCTTGCTTCTTTCTCATGTCTTCATATTGAATTATATGAGTATAACAACAAATTTTTTATTAGACAGTTTCAAGATAGTTATTACGGGTAGTAGTAAAAATAATTTTCTCCATAGTTTAGTATCCCAAGATATTTTTTCCTGATAATTAGCATAAAATAAGAACGGAAGCATCACTAATGCCGTAGTTATGTGAGTTAAAGACGCATTAAATATTCTAATTTATTCAAAGTTATTCGATATCTGGCTAGCCGGTCAACGCCTTGCCTTCTTCACAACTACCTTTTTTAACGCCGATCAATCTCTTTCTCTTATAATTATTCTTCTCTTTCATTGAAATATGCACACACACACACACACCTGCTCTCTCTTATTTATTTTATTCTCGTCACTTTTAGCCAGTTTCACTCCATTTTCTTAAATACATTTTTGTGAAGAATTTTTTTTTAATCTTCCACATCAATTCTCATCTTAACCACTCCAAACTACGTATTACAATTAAGTTATAACAAATTTTTCAAATTACCAAGGCGTTACTTCCTATAATTTATCTGTTAGAATTGTAAAATATCGGTAGTTAAACAACTTTATGACATTCTTAATCGTTAATTTAAAAATAGGTTTTTGTTTCAACAAGCGGGCGTAACTTTATAAAATCTATGGTTATACACTCAAATTTAATTTATTACTTTGCTTAACAACTTAATTCGTGGCTGGAGTTACACAAAATAAGATCCATTATTCTAATTTGGAATGTTATACTTTCAAAATGATAAATTAACATAAGGTTGATCATTAGTTTGATTTAACTATTTTCACACAATTTTATAATCAATAATCGGGAGAGGAGGGCGTTTAACAAAAAAAGTACAGTTATTTACTTAATTACAGTTTCCTGTGAAAATTGTCATCATTTAGTAAAGCGTGTTATCAATTAATACACGTCAAAGCAAAGTTTTTGAAAATTACTTTTCGAAGAACAGAGACCGAACGTTAAGAAGCAACAACTACTTCTCGGGCTATGTGCCCCGACAGATCTTGAATTATACTTTTAAGTTAAACTGATGGTTCCAAAACAAACCATGGCACTGGGGCTAGTATAAAAGGTCCTAGAAAGAGAATGATTCTTAGCCTTGGCCGATATACGACTGTGTTTCAAGCAGAGACGATTGCGGCTATAGCCTGTATTGATGAAAACATCAGAAGAGGATACACCGGACAAAAGATAAAAATATTCACTGACAGCCTGGCTCTGCTTAAATCTATCAGCAACCCAACAACTAGGTCTAGACTGGTAGAAAACTGTAAAGAAACCCTCATTCTGGTTTGTAACTATAAGGGACAGGATCTGTCTGTCTGTCCAAGTTGAGTCTACGAGAAAGAGCAGTGGAGGTTGGTTTTTGCAAGTGTTACTTACAGAAAATATTTAAGCAAAACAAAATTCATCCATTCAAACCGAAATTTATTCATACCTTAAGGTTATATGATTATGACACAAGGTTAGACTTTTGTGCGATAATTGGTGAAAAACTTATGCATGACCGATTCTTTCACAATAATATTTTGTTTTCTCATTTACAACAAACGGAGTCGTTTCTTCTCAAAATTGTCGATATTGGGCTAGTGAAAACCCGAGCTACAGGATAGAATAATCGGACCGTATTTTCCGGAACTACAAGGAATCCAAAAAGAAGAGTTAGATCAAGTAATACAAAAAATCAAAAATGGCAAGGCTAACAGAGAAGATGGGATAGCGCCAGAGATGATTAAATCGTTAGGAGAGAGAGAGGAAAAGAATGGATAGGTATGGAATGTATGCAAAGAAGCATGGGTACAACAAAAAATTCCAAGGGAATGGAAAAATAACTTAATAATACCCATCGATAAAAAGGGAGATCAGGCACAATGTGACAATTACAGAGCAATCTGTTTGGCCCAAACTAGCTAAAAAGTGTACACAAAAATAATAGAAAAAGATTAAGAGAATATGTAGAGCCAAAATTAGAAGAAGAACAGGGAGCTTTTAGACCTGGAAGACAAACAAATGATAATATTTATATACGAAGGAATATAAATGAAAGAAAAATAGAAGAGGGAGAAGAAATGTACCTTACATTTATAGATCTAAAAGCAGCCTTTGATACAGTAGATAGAAGAGAAGTATGGAGAATCCTGGAGGAAATGGAAGTTCCACCCACCTTAATAAATATAATTAAAAGTGTATACGAGACAGTTAGAGCCAAGGTACAAATTGCAGGCCAAAGGTCAGGAGGATTCAAAATGTTTAAAGGAATAAAACAAGGTGACAGTTTAAGCCCATTATTGTTTATAATAATCATGGATAAGACTGGGAAACGAATTAAAGAAAAATATGAGCAGCTGAATACTATAATGGGACACAGAAATTTAGAACCGATAAAAATGAGTAGTCTACTATATGCAGATGATGTGGTCTTAGTAGCGAATACAAAAAACAAAATGCAAAAACTAGTGAATATTTGGACTAAAGAAGTAGAGAACATGAAGATGGAGGTGAACATAAATAAAACAAAAGTGATGATAATAAATGAAAAACAACTAGATAATCAAAATCATAAAGAGATTAAATGCAAAAACCAGACGCTATAAAGAGTAACAACATTTGAATATTTGGGAAGTATAGTAACAGAAGATGGAAATATAGATGCACAAATAACAAACAAAGCAAATAAATCAACAAAAATATACTACTCTCTAAATAAAACGGTATGCGGTGAATTTATCGAAAACAATTTATCGAATGACAATTGACCGAATGCAATTTATCGAAAAACAATTTATCGAATAGGTGAATTTATCGAATGACAATTTGACCGTTTGACCGAAGGCTAACCCTAATTACGGCAGGTACCTAATGGTGATAAAATACGAAGGTGGTTTGGTAGGGGTAGGTTTGGTTGGGTTATTATTGAAAATTATTATAATTTATTCTTCAAAAATTGACTAAAAATACGAAGGTGGTTTGGTAGGGGTAGGTTTGGTTGGGTTATTATTGGAAATTATTATAATTTATTCTTCAAAAATTGACTAAAAATACGAAGGTGGTTTGGTAGGGGTAGGTTTGGTTGGGTTATTATTGGAAATTATTATAATTTACTCTTCAAAAACTGACTAAAAATACGAAGGTGGTTTGGTAGGGGTAGGTTTGGTTGGGTTATTATTGGAAATTATTATAATTTACTTTACAAAAATTGTCATTTGATAAATTCACCTATTCGATAAATTATTTATTCGATAAATTGTTTTTCGATAAATTGTATTCGGTCAAATTGTCATTCGATAAATTCACCTATTCGATAAATTCACCTATTCGATAAATTGTTTTTCGATAAATTGTATTCGGTCAATTGTCATTCGATAAATTGTTTTCAATCAATTCACCTAGATCCAAATAAAACAATTTTCGGACATAAAGATATAGATTTAGAAATAAAAATGAAAATTCATAATATGATAACAGTTTCTACAATAATATATGCAAGTGAGAATTGGACTATGCGAAAAAAAGGACGAAACTAAAATAAACCCCATAGAAATGAAACATCTAAGAAGAATTGCAAGGAAAACTAAATGGGATAAGATTAGAAATGACGTCATTAGAGAGACAACTAAACAGGAACTGATAATTAGTGAAATAAAAAAGAAACAAATTAGCTGGTATGGTCATATGGTAAGAATGGAACCAAATAGATTGACTAGGAAAATAATGGAGATCGGAAAACCGATCAAAAAACGTAGAGGTAGGCCTAGAAGAAAATGGTTAGACCAAATACAGGAGATAGGTTTAGAAAGAGGAAAGACCATTGATAGCAGAAATGAAAAACCTAGCAAGAAACAGAAAGACATGGAAGAAATGGGTTCAGGTCATGGAATCCACATCCGACGCCTGAAAGGGCAAAAGGAACCAGAAAAAAAGAAGATTTTCCGGAAGATACATTACATCAGGAGGTATATTTGTATTTGCTGGATAACTTCTTAATACCTGAATTATAAAATAATCCCTTGGGAGCACATTCGACTTTGCTAATTAGAGGCTGGCTGGATGAATGTTTTCCTGGGCGATGGATGGGACGTTGTAGACCAATATATTTTCCGCCCGATCCTCCGATTTAACTATTTTAGATTTTTTTATGGACTACTAAAACTACTTAAAACCAAAAGTTTATGCAAATAATTTAAATGCTAATATTGAAGACTTGGAACGAGCTATCCGTTGACAAAATTACCCCAGAAATGCTGCGAAATACTTACAAAGAATTTAGAAAGAAAATTGAGAGATGTTTTGAAGCTGGGGGAGGATATATTGAATAGATGTTTTTTGTTCACTTAGTGTTTCTTACATTATTATTCTGTATTGTTATTTTTGGTATAGTGATTATAATTCTTGAATAGTTAACATTGTTGTCAGATATTTATTAAAGAATGACAATTATTTATAAAAGTTGACAGTTACTTGGTACATCGTAAACGTCACTCACTAGATTAATACATTATTCTCGAATTTAGTGCAAAAATTGATACGGTTTTCATAAAACTGGCTATAAAATGAGACTGGTTTTGAAAAACTTGAATTTTATTTCATTTTATGGGGTTTCAGAACAAACAAAATTTGTATTTAAACATTTTTCACCTATCTATAGGATACCCGTGAACACGCTGTATATCTAGATTTTTTTCATTATAGTTCGTGGTAATCTAGTGAAATCATTGAAGTCCAATAAAGCATTTATGTCATATTGAAAGTAAAAAAGAAATCCATAATAATGTTATTATGACACATAAGAATATGAAAGATTAAATTGTAGTGAAATTTATAAATAAAGTTTGTGCTAAAAATTTTTGATTTACCAAAAAATAACAAAACAAATTAATCTGCACTTGCAACATAATTGCTTTTACTTATTATGCTAGATGTGGCATTTATTTAAAAAAGATCAAATAGCAGTCATTCAAAAAACAGAAATGCCATGTTGAATACCGTAAGCTGTAGTGCTTGATTCCGCCACCGCAACTTTGTAATCTAAGCTAATGTTAAAAATAGCACATATTTTCATGGCTGATCGCCTTTGAACACCTTTAGGCACGTCATTTGTTAGAAATTCAATCGAAATAAAAGCAATTTTGCTACAACAAAACACTATTCTTCATGTCCATATGTAATCTTTTTCTTCAAAGACAATCTGTTACAATTCCATGTACCGTATCGTTTAAGTGATCGTTTTTTTTCCAATTTTCTTATATTTTCATTTTTATTCAGTAATAGCCTCTCTATTCAGAACGATTATGCTAATCTTCGTATTTTACACTGTTGTACAAAAAGTCGGCTTATTACTTATACTGTCATTCGACATAAATCAGAATTATTTATTTGCAAGGCAAACACGCGCTTTTCCATGTATATATGAATCGATCTTCTATAAATTTCATTTAAAATTAATAACGCTTCGTTATTTATAATACGGCAACTTTATAATAAATTTCTATTGAGGTTATCTAAGGCTAAGCTTGAAGAATGGACTATTTATAGAAAATAATAATAATAAAGTAGATATTTTTGTTGTTACAGACTCCTACGTTGACAGATAAGACTAATTTATGTACAAAAATTTACGTAATTGCATAAAAATGGTATCTTTCTATTTAAAGTAGGAGATTTAACTATCCGACGTTGCGGCAAATATCGCAAGCCGTGCACATGTTTCTTCATTGGCAACAAAGATCAAAAGGAAAACAATCAAGGGGCATACTATTGAAAAATCCACAACGTCGTTTGGAATCTTGTCTTTGTTAGATGATCTTATCGATATTAATTACACGAGTTGTATTTGTCAAGATTATTTCACGAAAACAATTAAAATTGTGTTCAAACTATTAGGATAATTATTTATTGGAAATATTAATATTAAATGTACAGTTTGTACAATTATTTATTTTTACATTTTCCAAGTCTAATTGATTTTTCTTAATCTCATTGGATGTTGACGTCATGGATATATTTACATCTTCGTTTCTTATGTTTGATATTATTTCAGCATGACGCTTTTTGTTTAGTTGAAGATAAGGGTTTATAGAAGTTGAACTACTATGACCGGTTATTTTAATAATTTGTTGTTTACAAACTCCAGAATTTGCCAACCGGGTTACTGCTGTAGATCTGTTGGAATGGTTTGATATTTTAATGTTTTTTGTATCCAAACCAATAATCTTTACAGCAGATTTAGTCCATTTGTAAAGTTCATCTATTAGTCCAGTAAACGAAGGTGCCAACATGGGCAACTGGTCCAGCAAGAGCAATTTTTTTTTTATTTGCAGGTTATGGTAGGCACATTAAATTCCCAAAATGTCAGGTACCTGACCCCTGTGGAAGGGTGGGAAAATGGCACTGAAATTCCAGAAAATCCGTTTTCCCGCGATATCTGCCGAGATTTGACCAATAGAGAATTTTTGTTTAGATGAAAAATAAAGAGCAGATCCTTACCTACAAAAATGATCCCTAGCATTTTTCCGAAAAATTGGATAGTTTTCGAGATAAATGGCCCGAACGCCGACTCAAAATTGAGCTCCAGACCGGCTTATAGAGAGCACGCTCTGAGGGCATGACGTCCACAAGTGAATTACTAATTTTTTAATAACTCGCGTGAAAATCGATATTTTTCAATCAATCAAAGTGCGAGTGAAAGAGGAGATTTGTGGCTACTGAGGCATGTTTTCATCCACTCAATTCGTGCTCCCGTGTCATTGTAAAACTGGGCCAAAATTCGTCTTTTTCAGATTTTTCAATGCTTCCATGGATTTATTCATATTATTTTTATTAAGAGGTATTTCAGCCAATCCTATTAGATAATGGTTCTTTGGGAGGTACTTTATCTATTCCAAAACAATGCCACTAATAATTCGCCCGTATTTTTTTGAATAATGTGTTTTCCAAGAGACGATTTTTGTGGATTTTTGGAGTTTTCCCGAGCGCTCTGGTTTATTGAAAACTTCTCGATAATTAAATGTCAAACCCGCTTATAATTGATATTGGGACAAAAGTTAGAATATCCTCTTGCTGATGGTATAATTTTTTTTGGCCCAGACCCCCGGGTTTTCAGGAAAATCGGGGAAATTTCCGATTTTCTGATGAAAAACAGCTATTCTTCTGATTTTTTTCGAGCAGTTTTTTCTCTTTCCAGTAAAATTCTTCCCGGTCAAACATCATACCCGATGAAAGGTCACATTCTGAACTTTCCTTTGATATGTGTACCAAGTATTCTATTTGATGTATTAAAAAGAAATTTGTCTCTAAATTTGTTGTAATGGATGCCTCATTTTATTCTCGGACGCCGCCACGCCACCCATCGTGGTCGACGGCGTCTGCTATAGTGCGTGTACACGTGGATGCTTTCTGCTGCATTGTTTGTCAACAACAGAAAATTTTACAAGTAAACACTATCTCTTCTGTGATTTTTTAAGAATAAATTAGTAGTGTTCCAGTGTCAAAAGTGAAATTGAAGTCATTAGTCATCTTATTGTTATTATTAAATAATAAATTTTGAAATTTTTGTTAATAAAAACACAGAAATATTGAAAATTCTTGAGCTTCTTTTTTTTGGAGCACATGGTGAGGTTTCATTCTTTTAATTAAGAATATTAATATTATTGTGAGTGAAATGACATATAATGATATTGTTCATTTCTAGAAAAATGGAAGGCGAAGAGAATCCTAGTACGCCTGTGTGTTTTATTTGTGATCAAGCTCTAACTGAAGACGTTACAACGGTTAGCCGAGGACTAGAAACCCTAATAAATGTTAGCAAGACCAGAAAAGACAACCACCATTTGTTCCTGGAGAAGGTATCATCTGTGGATGTTCATCGTATTGATAACAGCCCTGACCCCCCAAAACCAGAAAATGTATTTTCTCAAGCCTCCAAAAGGAAACAAACCGCAGCAGATGTTCTCTTCCAAATCCCTGGATAAAATTCCTTTCATAAGGGACAATATTTTGTTTTTGCATGCCTTTTCTGGTTGTGATACTACGTCCGCTTTCTTTGGAAAAGGGAAAACTTCAGTGGTCGAGAGTTTTGGAAAAGATCAGAAGGGCGATGACACCCAAATCGCTATTGAATCGTTTAAGAACGCGAACCTTTCTCACGAGACTGTGTTTGTCAATGGACAACGTATTCTCTTATCAGTTTATAAGGCGCCAAACAATATCCAGCATCTCGGGGACCTTAGATTCCACCTTTTCCAAAAATGGAACTACAAAAACAAAACTGCGATTAAATTGGCAAGCTTGCCCCCCACCCAGGAAGCTGCAAGGCAGCACCTTTATCGGGTGTATTTACAAGTGCAGCAATGGCTCGGGAACGAACTACCGCTAGAAGACTGGGGGTGGCAACGTGAAGGGGATGTACTAGCACCAGTCCAGACGACTGACCAGCCAGCGCACCCAGATCTGCTAAAAATGATTTCCTGCCAGTGTAAGGCGCCACTATGTTCATGTATGAAAGCAGGGCTGAAATGCTCAATTATTTGTGGTTCGTGTCATTCAGGCCCCTGTACAAATTATAAAGATGTGGAAAATGAAGATATGATGTGCGAACAAGAAGAGGTACAGGGAGACATAAGTTTGGGGGAAGGTCAAGAGGCAACAATTCCGGGAGAGGTAGATGTGGGAGGAACAGAGCTAGAGGACAGTGTTAACGAATTGGAGCAAGGCGCGAATGGTGTTTCCAGCTTACGATATGTAAACGAAGGTGAAGAAAACACGAGTGACTGGTAATAAACTGATAGATAATTGTTCATATCGTTGTTATACATGTTCAATTTTTCATATATTTTTCAAGAATAAAATGTATTTTCAAAAAAGTCCAATCATATTTTATTGCAAAAATTTGCGTTTTTTTGCAAAATTCCAAAGATGTGCAATTTATTACCGAGCATCATGGCAGACGCATGAATCTCCCAAAAATATCTGATTCTTGCCCGGGAAACCCGCGGAACTTGGGGCTCCCGCTACATACGGAAAGTTATTTTCGCAATTTTAGCGTTTATGTTCAATCCTTTGCGCACACAATCATTCCTAGGATTGGTCTGTCCAATAAAAGCAGGCCGGGGTCTCAATTTTAATGACAGCAATAACTTTTGTGACGTCGAGAGTGGGTAAGAGATCGATCATTTTCAAGTTTCGTTTCATGGCCTTAATTATTTCGCGGTTGCGAAATCTCAAGGTGGCGCCCTCTACCATAGTTGCCTGAAAGCCTAATTATAAAAATTCGTGTATTTTCAGAGTCCCTGATCCCAGATTTCGGGCTAGAAGCATCAATTTTGGAGTTTTAGAAAACTGCGAACTTTTCAACCACCATTTTTGCAAAAAATATTGGTGTACCGAAAAAAATCGTAGGGACAACTTTTGTAGGTAATGAACTGCTCTTCATTTTTTGTCTGAACAAAAATTCTCCAGGGATCGTAGTTCGGGAGATATCGCGGGAAAATGGATTTTCTGGAATTTCAGGGCCATTTTCCGACCCTCCCACAACTTCCAGGCACCTGACATTTTGGGGGTTCAATGTACCTACTATTACCTGCAAATTAAAAAAAAAATTTCTTGCTGGACCAGATGCCCATGTTGACGGTATTTTTCGCCTTCATTTACTGGACTATATGCCAACTGGCATATTTTTAAACCAAGGACTGTTCAAAGTTTTATCCCAATTATTGTTAACTGTTAAAAATAATCGGTTACTTTTAATGTTCTCTCCTCTTTTTGATAAGAGTTTTTTAAACAACCGAACTGGACAATTTTCCGGATTTTCTTTATTTGGTGTAAGCCACTTACTTTCTGAAATATTCTTGGAGCCTCCCTGTGCGGTCTTGGTAAAAATAGGATTATATTCAAGTCTTCCAGATGGTGTTCCGTCATTATTAATTTCTTCCTTGAAATATTCAGTTACACATCGGCAAGCTTCACCACTACGCCAAGCTAATTCCACTGCGATAATATAATACAATTTTCTTTGTAGTCCATTGGGTGTATTTTCATTCCAAGACTGAATTATTTTCGTTAATTCTTCACCATTCATAGATGCACTAGATATTTTTCTCTTCTCCGGGATACCTTGTAGTTGCCTTCTCTTCGCGTGATATCTTTGAACGGATCAAAACGTCGATTATAATCGTTATAATATTTTTCTTGGAGTAATTTGGCTGTATTGTTCCAAATAATATTTATTATATTTCCTTATCCTCGTTCGTTGCAAAATTCCATAAATTGTTTCCACACGTACTTTTTAGATCGCACGGTATTTTGTGGCATTTGTTCTTTTACTTTCTTTTGAATCTCTTTTAGATCAAACAGACCAAAACCGTTTTTAGAATTCATTCTTGATACAATGATTCTGACGTTTCTTTAATGATTTGACATTTTCTGTCAGTCACTAGATTTTCAATATCGAATAAAACAACTAATGACAACGCGAAACACACAGATAGGAAAATTGCATGTATCCAATCAGGTGCCGAAATACAAAATCGAAAACATGGTGTTTTCAGATATCAATCCTCATATTTAAACCAATCGAAGGAGCGTATTTTGTATTGGGTGAAATAATCTCACAAAAACTGAAAATCCGTCATTTGTGACATTTCAGGGGCTCACTTGCGATGTCGCGATACCTTTGTCGCATCTCGATTGGTTAGAAAACATTTAACTTCTTTTCTTGTACTACACAACTCTTTGGCCAGTCGCTCACCTCTACCACATTTCGCATGCCAGATAATTGGTAGTAACAACAAATAGTAGTGGAGAAAAGTATCTATACCTCGTTTTTAAACTACAGTAGACAGAAGCAATTGCATTTTCTACATACTTATTTATCCTCAAATTATCAACAAATTAGCTACTTATTATATCCATACCATTTTTTCGCAATAATCTCACAATTGGTTACTACCTTTGCTATGGCCTGTGGCCAATGGTGATTCGATATGTCTTGATCAAAAAGTCTGAACACGACCCTTTCGGAACACACTCTCAATCTAGTTACTTTTAGTGGTGCATTTGAGGTTTCCTAACATCTGTCAACTATCCATCTACAATTCCGACAGGAACCTAACGTTTTGTAACGTTTGATAGATGTTTTACACAAGCGCAGTATAATATTTACATCCTAAGGGAATGAGTGGATTTGTTTGAGGCTGCAATCTTAGCCTAGTTCACAGCTGAAAGTCTGGAAGACTTTTGCAATTTTGTTTTGTTTTTACTACCGACTGACAATAGAAAAATTGGAAACTAATATCAAATCAGAGTGAAAACGACGTGTTGGGATATCAGTTAGGGGATATCAGTGTTTAAAATATTATGGTAATTAAACTGTAGATATGTACCCATTTTGAATGAAATACCTATATTTCAGAAATCTGATTTCAAAATTTTCAATTTTCACAATACCACATTTATAATAAGGAGACCACACTACAGAGGCATACTCTAAGTGAGGTCATACCAAAGAACAGTACAATGTTTTAAGAGTATTTCAAGAAAATTGTTTGGTCACCAATATCGTTCACAAACAGGTTGAATAATAATGGACCACAATGTGAGCCCTGTGGTACACCAGAGGCAACAGGAATTGTGTTTGAAATATATTTGTTTATTCTGACACATTGATAACGATGAGTTAGAAAGCTTTCAATCCAATTCAAAATGTCATTCCCAAATCCTAATGCTTTCAATTTTTCCAGAAGTATCGAATGGTTAACTCTATCAAATGCTTTGGAGAAATCCGTATAGAGAGAATCTATCTGGGAATCTATCTGGATACCTTTCTCCAAAGTATCTAACAAATTAGTTATGGTATTTGGAAGATTAGTATGGATATTAGTTCTAGAGATTCCTGTTGAAAAACAAAAACTAATATAAACGATACTGTGTGGTAGCAGAATATCTGAGCGCCCTGTATACGACATATTATTAGCTGAAACGTTTTTTAAATGACATAAATATTCGTCGGAGGTCCACCTACGTGTCGTAGTAGTAACCAATAAAAAAGAGGTATTAACCTTCTTTAGATAAAATAGTAAGAATAGTTTTCTATAGTTAAATCTCCTTTTTTAGTCGAAGCAAAAGACACTTGATCGTTTCTTTCACTTTTCCTTTATCCAATGACCACTCCCTGATTTATAAGTTCTTCGCTACCTTATTAGGTTAGTCAACAATCATGAGATTCATGAACAAGCTGCTATTAAAACGTACTGACAACTATTATCATTAAAGTTTTTGAATATTTCATGGTTAAAATGTAGATTATATTTTAAAATTATTGCATATTTTTATATAATGATTGTATTCTACTGTTCGAAGAATCCTAAGTGTTCAGTTATAACTGTGCAACTTCCTTCGTCATCATCATCTCCGGTGAGCAAAAATATGACAAAATTAATATTAAAAGGGAAGAAACAAGTTGCTCTAAGTGACCGCCATCTTATTTCAAGCATAGTTTCACTCTTTCATTTTGGACAAGCCATGAATTGCATTTTGAATTTTGAGGATCATTTTCCTGACAACATGGAATCAGAAGAATTCGCAGTAGATGCTGGACTGAAACAAGGAGGGGTACTAAGCCCGACATTATTTAACCTGGTGATGGACGATGTTACAAAAGAAACGAGAACTCAAACGAACAAACTCTACATTGGCCATAGAGAATTAAAACCGATATATTTACAAGAATGCCTATTCGCCGATGATCTAGTTATATATGCAAAGAACGAAACAGAAATAAGAAACAATTTGAAGATATGGGAAGAAAAACTAAAAACCAGAAACTTAAAAATCAATAAGGAGAAAACAAAAATAATGATCAGCAGCAAAGATGAAGAAACAGTAGATATAAAAATAGATAATAATATGATAGAAAGAGTGGAGAATTTTAAATATCTAGGAGTGTACATAAACAACAATGGAACACCGGAAATAAAAATCAACAAAAGAATTGGTTCCGCCTCAAAATTGTACCATTCCATTAAAAATAGTTTCATCGGGAGAAAAGAAATATCACGGAAGACAAAAATAAACGTATACAATTCAGTATTTGTACCAATACTAACTTATGGATCAAAGAGCTGGATACTGACAGTGAAGCTAAAATCAAGAACACAAACCATGGAAATTAAGTACCTGAGAAGAATTTTAGGAGTGACGAGGAAAAACAGAATAAGAAACGACCATATTAGAGAAAAATTAGGTGTAAAACCAATTTCATAGACAATCGAAACCAATCAGTTAAGATGGTTCGGATACCTAATAAGGATGAACAACGAGAGACCGGTAAAGCAGATATGGGAGGCAAAACGACCCATTAAAAGGAGAAGGGGCAGACCAGTTACAGCATGGGTTGACATCATCAATAAAATATTAGAAATAACTGAAAGAAGGGTGTGTGTGTGTGTGAGAGGCAGATGGCACGGAAATTACTCCATTTGCCACAGAATTTTGGAAATTACTTAGCTACATTCATATAGTAACATTGGACTCCTTCAAGAAATTTATTTACAAATCGTATATTGTCATATTAGCATTGTTAGGGATGTGGCTAATATTTAGCGGAAGGTCATAATTCAATTTCACAAGCGACTCAATTGAACATTTGGATCTCGCGACATTATTAGAGCAACCAAAAAAGATGTGATTCAGATCACAATAAGAATGCTCGTTACAGCTACAGGATGATGATCTAATAATACCAAGTTTTGCAAGGTGTGCACCAAATCTTCCGTGATTGGTTTTAAGTCTAAATATAGTTGATGAATAGAATTTGGGTGTTGTATAATTGAATATATATTCGGGAGGAAGGGGTAATGTAGGATGAATTTGAAAGTACTGGTTTGTAGACGATCTAGATATATTTGTCCACTCCTGTTTCCATTTTTTGGCAATTCTATGACTTATCGAGTTATTTATATCTGCTAAAGTGAAAATATTGCAAACTTGTTCATTTATAACTGCATCCTTCGCTACCAGGTCGGCCCTTTCATTCCCAGTTATATTGCTATGGCCCTTAACCCAAATAAATGTAACATTTATCTCCAGAAACATAGATTTGATACTACATAGTATAGGACATCCAATACCTCTGATATAAGTAGATTTTATTGAGTCGATAGCAGATTTAGAGTCAGAAAGAATTACTGCATTCCATAATTGGTTTGTGATCAACCAATTGAGGCTTTTCTGTATAGCTACGAGTTCTGCTGAATATATCCTACTTATATCGGGCAATTTATAACCAAATGATAAGTTTAAAGTCTGTATAAAAAGTAAAGAAAGAAGGGGGATCGATAGAAGAGAAGCAGACAAATTGGCAAAAGATAAAAGGAAATGGAGGAAGTTCGTCCACGAGGAAGAATAATGGAAATCTCACGCCCTACACCTATCTTAGGTAGAAGGGTATGTGAATTATATATATATTTCCCTGGCTGTAGACCTAGATTGGAAAAAATTACTTTTCACGTCCCCAAAAATGGAAAAATAAAACCTGGCTTGTCAGGGAAACAGGCTCCCTCTCCCTATCCATTAATAAAAACTGTTCCTCAAAACTAAAAGGAAAGTTTACAAATATTATGGATTAACGTTGAAAATTATTAACTCTTTCATTCACTAAAGTTTTGTATGTAATATATTGAATGTTTACTCGTATATCTATAATTTATAAAGTATATACATTTTTTGATTATTAATTTGATTCAATGGTATAGTTTAATTGAGGTAGTCCATGTAATTATGGTAATTATACAAGGTAATGTAACTAAATCAGTCAAAAACGATACAAAAAAATCCTAATAAATACCCATGTTTATTCGAATGCGTCGGTCTAAGGTGAACAATGTACTAAGAATAAATTATCTAGCTTATATCGTGTCTGTATTATTTAATTCCATAATTTCAATCAAAACAAATACCTAAACAAGCGTAAATTGGTACCAATCCTACATTGCAATTTGGATTTGAGGAAAAAATCGAAATAACATTACTCTCAAGTAATATATTATAAGTTTGTGGCCTTTTAACGAGCCCCCAAGTTATTATTGTATAACAAATATGCAGAAAATGATATAAATCTGATAGATAATGTTTGTTAGGATTGTCAATGTAGATATTTATCATAAATTAACGTAATTATCCCGGTGGGAAAAAAACCTTGCTTGCTGGATAACACTGGAGTTTTTTTCTTTTCTAGCTCGGTTTATTTCAAACAATTATATGTAATGTAATAAATTATGAACATTATATACGGTGGAGCAAAAAGATTGGTAATAAACTATATTACTGAATCCGGGATCAAAAATGAATCGATTCAAGATTATTTACGAATATACCGTAGCCAAATAAGCGAGGTAAGCGGCTGTGTCTCGGAAACCACGTAACTTTCGGAAAAAAGTATTGCTCTGAAAGTGGCCAAGAGAAATTGCTGGATATTATTTTGAAGTTTTCAAAATATCCGCTAGGACACTAATTTGAATCATAAAAAAATAGTATAAAACTTTACAAACTAGAAAATTACTTTACAAAGGATAGACTGTTCACTAGGAAGCAACATCTACTTCTCGGGCTATATGACAATGAATTAAACTTCCAAGTTAAATGGGGTTGGTATATATGAAAATATAGAACCAACCATTCTGGTTAATAATTATAGGGATAATATCAGTACAAGGTAGATATTAGCCGTCCAGAAGCTCTAAGAACATAATCATGGACTGAAGACAATGCTGAAATCACATTAATACATTAAACCCTGTGAAGGAAATGCCAAGAATGTGATAATAGCGACATCTCCACAACTTCCAAGTGAACAGTCTATCCTTTGGAAAGTAATTTTCCAATTTGTAAAGCGTTTTAATACTTTTATACTATTATTTTGACATCTATTCATATCAGGCTTTACTTAAATATGACAATTGATATACAGGAAACTGTAATCAAGTAAATGAAATATGAAAATAGTAATTGTATGCTTAGGCCGCGAAATACCTTTTTAACGTACCGAAAGAACAGTTATCGCCGAAGCCACTTGCGGCCGAGGCAAGATAGTCTTGAGGTCGTTAAAAAGTTTCGCGGCCATGGCATACACACTATTTTTCGTGCATTCGTTAAAATTATCAAGCTAGATAATTGTAAATAAATATATTATTGCTCTAAAATCAACAGCAGTTCAATTTATTCAACAATGTGTGCTATGGAAATTATATGTTTCAATATATACAAAATATTTTGACAGTTCTTGCTTCAACTTCTGGAATAAATGTAAGTAATAATACAAAATGTACAATTGATGTTAATATTCATCCTAAATAATATAAGTAGGTACTTATGTATTTGTTGGTATTCAATAAAAAATAATCCTTGTCTTTGTAGTATTTTAGAAATGTCAAATTTGGAAGTGATATTCAAATTTGGAAGTGACGTTTGGTTTCGCAGCCGTTGCTATTGGTAACGGCCGCGAAATTGAATTTCGGGGACTGTGTTGAAAACGCGAAATATTGACTTCGCGTCCGATTGCACGAAAAATAGTTTTTTCCTAAAATTTGCGTAGTTGAAGTATACTGAAAATGCAAGCAAACGTCTATAAGGAGTAACTTTGGTTTAGCACTTTTCCCCCTAGCTCTTATAAAGTGGTAAGGGTAAGATAAACATTTATTTCGAAAACATGCAATAGGTTTTGGATGAATTTTGGATTCTTAGCATGGGTCGGATGGAAAAATTATGCAAGATAATACTGTATTAATTTATTAGGTACTAGAAAAAAGGCGAGGGCAGAGTATGAAAAAATCGTGCCTTCTGGAGGAGAGAACGGTTATGTAGATAAAGCAATTTTAGTTTTCAAAAATAACATAAAAACCTGCGAAAACAACGATCATGTGACCTGCGCAAATTTTGAAAATGGTTCAAAAGCAAGGACAAGAACATTTTGACAGGTCGGCCGTTTTGTGCTGGATGGCAACCGAATCGATCAGTTGGAGTTGAACCTTGAGTGTTTATGTTTTATGAACGAAAATTGACTGATACAGGTACACTAACTAACCTTAGACCATACTCGCCAAGTTTAAGGTTGTGATTCATCACTGAGGGGGTCCCGTTTAAATGCACTAATACAAGCATCATGGCGTTAATCAGAGAGATCATTTCAATAGTTACCTTGCTTAGTTAAAACAGCCGGAAATCGAACCTTATCTCTTCCTTCCTGCATTCCACACATATCAACGATACCTTTGAGAGTTAATTGTTAATTGAGGTCTAAATATTATCCGTCGTTTACCTGTAAAAGTGCCCTCCAGCACACCGACCTGTCAGTGAGGTCAGGTTTTGTTAATTATTTCGAACGAGTACAATCTCCTTATCTAGCCTCCTTGATTTTTGATTTGATCATTCAAATTTGCAAATCACTGAGAGTTTAAAATCGAAAAAATAAAACACGTACATATCAGATAAAAGGACTAGCCCCATTTCCCCGATAATACAATTCATTTGTCATCTGACCCCTTTTTTACGATTTTAATTGGCTGGAATAGAGTAGTAAGAGGCTATTGAACTGATGACAGTTATATCACTGCATGCTACTACGTCATTGTTTATTATTATGGCCAATAATGAAGCAAATGAGTCCTGTCAGTTTTGACCTTCAAATATGTATTGTAGTTATAAGTAATGGGGTGTTAAACTTAACAAAAATATGATGTTTTCTCTATGTTAATAGTTAGTGGTGGACAAAATCATATTGGAAATCGATTATTTTCAATATTTTTATTCTCACAAGGTTTTTATGCCGATTTGAAAATTCAACTTTTGGACGATTTAAATAATCCGCGATTCATAATGTGACGTATGCTCACTAGAACAGAAGTTAGCTACGTAAGGGTTGACATAGGACCACAATTCTGATGTGATGAAGTACTTATAGGTTATACTTATGTCATATTGCTGTTATAGTGACTTAGGAATTGTTATTTTTTCCTCCCATCATCGAGTGTTGAGTATAATTTGTCCATGTCACTTTCAAACTGAAAATCAAACATACACACACGTATACAATTACTTACATAAAAATGATCTTCACAGAAATAGTAATTAGTTTTAGTCTGTTTATATTTGCTTCTAGCAGCCTCAAACCAAATTTTCTTTCAACTGGTACTGCAGGCACAGTTACAAACTTTTTATCAGGCATTGTAACTGTTGTGTTCGTGCAGTATGATACAAAACAAGATTTATACGATATTGACATTATTCCAACATGAAAAGTTGTGGAGAAAAACTAACTAAACTCAACCAAAAAAGTATTGACACAATTTTTTTATAATATTGAAACGTCAAGCTTGAATTAACTGTAAACAAAAAAACCAAAACACTCAAATATATTACAGACTTTGACAGTTCTTTAAACTTAAAATTCGAATGGCCTTTTTGTAACTGGCTATTAATTCATAAAACATCTAAATCAGAAATATTTATTGAAGTGACGTATCTGTAGTGAAAGTTGCAAACATTTTGGAATTCCTAATTTCCAGTTTTCTCGTAAAATATTCGGTATAAAAAATTGTAAATTTATTTTTGCAAAGTAGTACCAACACACTTTATTAAAATACCAAAAGCCGGATATCGGTTTAACACCCCATTTAAAACTATTTTGTAAACTGAATGATTCTATTTTTAATTATTTTATCTGATGGCATTTAATATTCTCTTTCCGCAAACATAACTCGTGCTACGATTACTTATCGAATATAGTACTTGTTAGAGCCATTAGAAGATTGAACGAGTGCCGGACATTCGTTCAATCTTCATCGGCTCTAACTCGGCCTATTATCGATAATAATCCTAACACTAGTTATATTACCCCCGACTATACTACTGTGCTGCTTGAGGTAAAAAATTGCTGCGTAACACAATAGCGGAACGCGTCAATTGATCGAAAGAACTACTCGATTTGACACATTATTTTAACTACGATCACAAAATTACATAACCCTAGCGACTGTTTAGAATGTTTTATATTAAAAAAGAAGTGAAAAAATAACCATAGTTATTAGTAAGATATCAAAAAACAAGGTAGACAGTTTTCTTCGTACGGAATACTGCATGTTGTTTTTTTCAAATTCCATTTAGCTGCTTTTATTTTTTTTCCGTCTTTTTCAATGCTATTAATAATATTGAATCATCTTATTTATTGTAATATATTCAATTATTCTTCTATTCCCATAAGGGATCCGTTCTACGTTCATGGAATTATACAGGCATTCAATTAAATTGAAGAACTGGAATTCATCATCACTCTACTACTCTGTTAACCAGCACGCAATCTTTTTTATAAACTTTTACTTCCTGGAAATATATAATCTCATTTAAAGATTTATCTCTTGGCTAGTAGTAAATATTATACGAATATAATATGAGTGGAGTATTTCGAATTTTTGTTAACACCAGTTTTATTCCAAAATGTGGTCAAGTTGAATATTTTTGGTTCGTTAGAAAAAAGAAAAAAAATATGTATCGATTGCCCATGACGACGGGCTGTAAGTCAACTTACCACCCTTAGGTGGTAATAATTTATGCCATATAAAACGTATTTCTTACTTATTTATATGAATATTAACACTATTAGGGGTCATATTGATCCCTGTCTTTAGAGTATAGGAACAATATTGCAATGCTTGTCTAAACTGATATCGTACATAAGTATTACCTATGTGTATCTGAACAAATAAAAGTTTTTTGTGGTCAATATTCAAATCACTCCCCCCCATTGGTCAAATGCGTGATTTGTTCGTGCATGCGCTTACAGTCGTTCCGTTAGATTGATTGATTCAGTTGTTGCCAAATGCTAGTTTATGAGTATGTAGTAAACAGCTTTTTATTTGAATAAAGAAGCAAAATAAGTAGTTTCTTTAGTTTTTGCCGATTCTGCAATATTTATATGAGGAACAAAGATGGTGTCAAAATGACCCCTTATAGCGCTAATAGGTATTCATACAATGTTGTAATGTTTCACTAGCCATTTAATTCCCTATCAAATGGTACTAAATTTGTCAAAATTCATAAAGTGGAACAAAAACTATATCAGTTTTAATATTACCAGTTATTTTAAAAGATAGAGAGGTTAAATACTGGAGCCGATTTACCTAAATTGATCTAATAATTACGAATATTTAAATTCAGTGGCACTATAACGGTACATTTATTATAGAAAAATGATATTTTTCTACAACCGTGCGTTTTATCCCATTTTCCCGCACGCATTTTAGTTTTGATAGTGTCACTATTGTTACAACAGGTAGATAAATATTTACGAAATAGTCCATCGACACAAATAAAATTGTTTCATCTACAAATGACTTAAAACCGTTGCCGTCACCTTCATCGTCATCTTTATGCGACCTGCAACCGATGCCATCCTCATCGACCTCATCTACTTACCAGTTAACACCAAATAACTCCACTGGACCGGCAATTTTGAGTAAATTACAGAATGCAACAAATTATGTTTTTAATGTCAATATCTATAATAATTAGTGGTTTTTAGTTGAAGTTTTGTATGTTTTGTGTGTTGAAATAAAATAATTTTTGAAAAATGGGTTGGTATACTTTTTTGTATATACGGTCATAGAAAAAATAATGTTCCTAACTCATGCGTAAAGTGTCTTTCCGCCCTTGATCGCTTGCCCGAACTCCGCTCCGCTCGTTCGGGTCAACTGCAGTCGCGTGCGGGAAAGTATCACTTTCCGCACTTGTTAGGATAATAACTATTTTTGGTTATTATTGTGAACTACGCCTTCCAGCGGTGGAGTGGGAAATTTGAAAATGATTTTCAGTAGTTTCTCGTAGGTATACGAGTTGGTAATACAGATTAGGATGAGATACTGCGTGTTACTTCTCTTAATCAGACATTTGGTACAACTATATTAGGAGTTGACGGTATTGGCGCAGAAATGTTATTTGAGACTGACGTCACAGGATTTATTGGTTATGATGTAGATGGAACAATTTTTTAAATATAATTTTTATTTTCCTCGATAGATGTTAAAATTGTATTCACTGTTACATTTTTATTTAACATGGACATAACTCTGCCACAGTTGATGATTTCATTTTATAAATCCTCAAGAAATGTGGATATATAACACAAAAGATTGTATACTTATTAGTTATACAGGGTGTCAATTTTAAAACTTACAATTGGTTGTACCTCGTGATCGATGAGAGATATCAAAAACATTTCAAAACCGTTTCTAGGGTAGAGAGGGGGAACTAAAATGAACGCACCCCCATGGACCCACCTGCAAAAATGTATATGGCAACCCCCTACTTGTGGTACGTCGTAAGAAAGCACGTAGAAAATGCTTTCTAACGGTCTAAGTATAATTATATAGGGTGTAATAATAAAGCAGAAACCAACAGGACGACGATGGCAATGCTCTAGATTAAAATTTGTTGCAGTTCTAGCAAGACATAGCACCTCCTCATTACGCATTATCAGCTAGGAACTGGTTAGACAATAATTATCCAAATAGATGGATTGGAAGGAGAGGTCCTACTGAGTGGCCGCCTAGGTCACCAGACTTAGCGCCGCCACCTGATATTTTTCTGTGGGGTCACCTTAGGCTGGTTGTTTAAAAATCTCAACCAACCTCAATCGACGATTTAAGACAAAGAATTAGTTAAGGCATAGTCAAGTCATATTACTAAAGCAACATTTACCAACGTTCGTAAGGAAAATAGGTCGTACCTACTATTGCTTACAAAACAATGGAAACCATTTTGAACATTTACTAAACTAATTAAAATTTTTGTAGTTCGACATTCAACACTTTTTCATTGTGTTGTCAAAAATATGTTTATTGTTACACCCTGTATAATTATGACTTACACCGTTGGTGGTGCGATTTCTTTCATGTTATTTTAGTTACCCCTCTCTATCCTAGAAACGGTTTTGAAATTTTTTGATATCGCTTTTCGTTCACGAGGTACAGCCCATTGTAAGTTTTAAAATGACACCCTGTATACGATATCTACTGTGAAAGAAAATGTATATTGCTGCCCCTTAATTAAAATGATTATAATAAATCTAAGAGTGAAATAATTTCATAATATAATCGATGCTACTACGTATATATTTAGAAAATGTTCGCTTAGAACTGATACTAAAGCAATCTATTAATATGTCTTATAAATTATACCATTCCTGTGCACCTGCAATCAATTTCGCAGCAACTATAGTCATATTTACTGAGTATTTCAAATATTCAGCTATTTATTAAAAAAACCGTCGCAAATATCTTTTTACAAAAACCAGTTCATACGAAGAATACCTCACGTTTGTTTGTACTTTCAACAAATCTAATCGTTTCATATCCCTACTTAATTCTATTATACATTGAAAATATAATATTAAAGACATTAATGAATCAAGTAGACCATTCAAGAACACATGACTTTGACAGTTCGGCCATATTGTGCTAATATAGGTACACTAACTAAACTAACCTTCGAAGTTTAAAGTTGTGATTCACTGGGAAACTAAATAGAATGTGATATGTGTCCTCCAGAACAATATGGCCGACCTATCAGTGACATCATTTTGGAATGATCTATTAGGCAATCCAGCGATCTGTCAGATGAATTTTTTTTTGGTATACACAACAGTGTTTATTTTTGGAAAAAGGTGATTTTATTTGGCTTTAAGGGTTGTCTTGTGCCCTTGCACAATAAAAAGGTTAGAATTTGAGTTTTCTGGTGGCGAAATTTTTGAAAAGCAAATAATGTAGCAACAATTCCTCCAAAAGTAAAAAAATCTGTTTTTGTTGATTCCTGTTGAACCTAACCAAACCTAACCTAACTTGTTTGCTGGAAGTAATTGCCGAGTTTCAAAAAACGATATCCCACCAAGACAATGTAACGAGATACAGACTAAGTAGAGAGGAAATCATTAAAAAAGAACCACCTCCTTACTTCTTAGAAATCAAAAAACCATGCCACAAGATGGTTTGATGGAAAGATATAACTTTTCGAATAAATTCGGAATTAAGCAACAATAGAGGAATGGGATCCAAATACCATTACCAGACTTGCAAAGAATGCCATTCAATGATACACAGACCGCTCAAAAGCAATAGAAGGAACTGGGATAGGAATGTACGGGCCAGGAACCAATCACTCTGAAAGCTTGGGAAAAACCTTAATTATGTTTCAAGAGCAAATTCACAACATAAGAAAGTGTGCCCAGGTCAATATTGACAAAGGATGTGAAAGGCAAAAGATTATCATAATGTCGGATAGTCAAGCAGCCATTAAAGCACTGAGCTCTTGTATAATCAGTTCCAAAATGGTTTAGGAATGCCTAGGCAAACTCAATGAACTAGGCGAGAACTTACTGTGGATTCCAGGACACACTGGAACAGGAGGAAATGAAATAGCAGATCTACTAGCAAAGAGGGGGACTGAAAGACCCTTCTGGGGGCCGGAACCCTTTTGATGTATCAGCCCTAATGTAATATTGGAAGAAATAGGCAAAGCCGAAGAAAAGAGAAGATCTGACCATTGGGAAGATCTAGTAGATATTGAGTTTAGTGAATTGAAAATAATATTTAAAATCTCTGTTTTTTCCTCCTGAATTCTCCTGCACGAGTTAACATGAGTCACCCGGTATAAATCAATCAACCTCATAAAGTAGGTTTAAAGACGGATAATTCGAAAATAAAGCAATTAAACTTACTGGATTTTAAATATGAATCTCATTAGACCAACAATAACAATAAACGTAATGACTTGATTCCGGCTCCGTGACATAGGAATTAACACGAAATTTCACCGCGGACTGCTCGGTTAATTAACTGTTAACGAATTGCCAGGACAAGAAAGAGGCGTGTCCATATAAAACTTTATTTATTTCACTCTATTCTACCGGCACTAGAAGAATAACAGAGCAACAACAACCAATAAAAAAATCAAGGAAGAAAACAACTAGCAGCGAACGCGAAGGTGCTTAGTAAACGTGATTAGATTTTAATTATGATATTTATATGAATCCGTACTGTTTAATTAAATGGAAATCGTTGTTATCCGATACCTAGCAGATGGATTCGTCGATACATAGGTACCGAAAGATGGAGATAGTTGAGGACAATACGGGTAAGTAATAATTATAAATTTTTATAATTTATGATTGTCTATGAACGAAGGCATTGACCTTTTGAATTTTCCGCGCAGTAATTTTTACCATGTACTGTTCATTTTTGAACAGACTTTGGCATTTACTTTTAGTTTAACAGCAATTGACAACAGACAGCCTTGTGTATTTAAAACTGGATTTGTAATAGTATATTACATACTTAGCGGGGAAGTAGATCATTACAGCCCAGGCTTTATTAAAGCCGTGGATGGAATGATCCTTCCTGCGTGGTATGTATACTATTTTATTCAAATCGCTAAGTTACAAGCTTTTAAAGACATTGATTTTAAGAAAATTTGGTATCACAATTTAATATTTTTTTTGGCAAAGAACTTCATGAATCTGTTGCTAGGCAATATTACTAATTTATTGGTTTTGACAATTATGTCATAAAATATTCTTTCTATCACGAAATTTTAATTTTTTTGCTCAAACAAGTACATAATGTCTTATTTTGAAAGAACCTGTACTCCGGAAGTCCAAGAAGCTGCGGTTGAGGGAATAATTCCGTAAAAAAGCAAAGAAATGTATTAACTTTTTTTTAAAAACCAGCTTAACACAATATTGTCATACTTCAAAAAGTGACACATACTTCTAGCCGGAAAAGTATTTTTCCGGCTATAGCGTTGAAGTAAAAGTAAGTAATGAGTCACTTCCCTACCGTTTTAAAGGTAATAAATGTCTATATTACTGACCGATTGTGAATAAACATATCAAGAAGGTAAGATAGTAATGAGTTCTTCAATAGTAAATCTATAATGAAAATATATGGAGTTTGACACGATTGGCAGATATCAAGTCACGTGGCACTAACTTCAATAATCATTGGTGGAACTGGGAATCACAAATAACAAGATAACACGATAACAAAAGTTTATTAACGCATGTAGGTGATATCAATGTTTTAAAAGGGAATTTCAACCCAGATCTCTTACCGTCCGGACATTTAATTGAATTCAGAGACAGTTCAGTGACTGCGCCATGTGTTATAGTTTTTATTCTTTAAATAAAATGTATCTTACATTGACAATGGTCGCGTTATCCCAACAATGTTAATCTGGTAGGGATCCATTGTTTCATAATTCTGTTGGACGTTCTAATCAAGAAGCAACGACACAACCTAATGTTTTATTACATATGACCCCAATCATTATTAACATATTCTCGATTTAAATGTAGTTTAGTAGTTACTACTAGGGTTGAATCATTTTTTCAAGATACGAATACCTAAAATATCTTCAAACAAAAACATGTTGTAATTTTATACAGTGTGGAACAGCCAAATAGAATAAATTCGATAACGAATAAATGAGGGTTTGTTGGAAAAAACGCTTGGACATGTCGATTTGTATTTTTAATTGCACATTTTTTTCAAAAACAAATTATATGGGGTGTGTCGTGACAGTGGCCAATACCAACTTTCTTATTTTAAAAGCAATACCCTGTATATTATTTATTTTTTGTGTTTCCTGATATATTACAAAAATTAACATTCAAATTCTCTACACGACACTCAATACTAATTTCCCATTTAGCTATTGATATTAAAAAAGTAATCAAAAACCATTCCTGCGATCCTTTTTACTGATATGAAATAAAAAAAAAACACAACAACAGTTTTGTATAAACTTGTTGTCTGCCTGCACGACAGTAGTGATCAGTGTCAGTGCTATTGTCGTTTGAATTTCGTTAACTGTACGTAATAATATGAGAAAAATGGTTCATTTAACGGAAATGCACATTATAACCATTCTACATATGATTGGTTATGAAGATAACACAAGGACACAAATGGAAGTTTTTCGCTTATTTCCAAATTTGTGCCTGTATCTCAAGGAATAATCAGCAAAATAAAAAAGCAGTTTCGCTAGCTTGGTCATGTAAGACAGAGAAAAAAAGTTGCTGCCAATGCAGTAGGTTAGGTTAGGCTAGGTTTATGGTGAGTGGGTCTATATGGCCCTCCGCTGCGATTCGCAAGAGTCTATTGTGGCTCACACCTATTCAGATTTCACCAAACAAATTCAGCTTCTCAACAAAGCCGATTAGTTTATTTGGTGAATGATACCTGATTCGAGCCGCGGCGGGGCAGGCACAAATTATATGCTCTGCTGTTTCATCATATTCCAGACAAAGACGGCAGGTCGGATCTTCCGACAGTCCAAGTTTCACCATTTGATGATTCAGATGGCCTGTTAAAAAGCTTGTTAGACAACGTAGGTCATGCCTGCTATAGTCTAACATTTGTTTGGAAATATTCTTCGAAGGATGTATGAAAGCCTGTGAATGAGCCAATCCTGGTAAATTATGCCAGAAGTCTAAAGCTCTTCTTGTCGTCCAGGTATTCAGTGTTTGTTTGGCAAAACTTATTGCGACTCCAATTGTAGGTTCTGGTCCGATAGAAACACGTGCGGCACCCTCCCTTGCAAGATAGTCTGCCTTCTCGTTTCCTTCCATGCCAGAATGGCCAGGGATCCAGACAAGCAATACTTTATTGAGTTCTCCTATTGACGAGTCTTTTTTGGCAGTCTAAAACCAAGCTAAGTGCTTTCAAAGCCGCTTGGCTGTCCGAGAAATTTTTTATTGTTCTATGTATGAGATTGGTTTGCTCCAATCTCTCCGCACATGAAACAATGGCGTAAATTTCCGCCTGAAATACGGTTGCATAGGATCCTAGAGGTTGAGATTTCTGTCCTAGGTCTGCGCCTGTATACACCTGCACCAGAGCCTGAGGGTGTTTTTGAACCGTCTGTGTACCAACAGCTGTCTGCCAATGCAGTAAGTGATGATACGAAATTGGTTATTATGCTCGAGTTTCAAGAAAACCCACACAATTCTGGTCTTAAAAGCAGCCCCACTGTTCAACGCTAGCTACACATCAATTTTTCCGAATATTAAAGGAAAGTAAAATGCATCCCTTTAAAATGATGCCAACTCAGGAGCTCATAGAAGACGATTTCAATAGGAAAACGTATTTTTATGAACAAATGATGGCAATGCTAGGGAACAATGTAATCCAATTAGAGGATGTTTTGTTTTCTGATGAGAGGACATTTACACTTCACGGTCGTGTTAATCGTCAAAATTGCCGCTATTGGTCTAATGAGAATCCTCACTGGAAGAGAGAAAAACATACGCAATATCCTGAAAAAGTTTATGTTTGGGCAGGAATTGTTGGAAATCATATCGTAGGTCCCTTTTTCATTGATGGCAACCTGGATGGATATAAATATTAAGAACTGCTCCAAAATAATGTTGTGCCAACTTTGACAAACTTATATCCTGATCCAGCAAACCCACAAGTTCCTGCCAATACAATATGGTTTCAGCAAGATGGAGCACCGCCCCATTACCATATCAATGTCTGGCATTACCCGAACCAAAGATTTCCAAATAGGTCTATAGGGAGGCGCGGATCGATAGAATTGCCAGCACGATCTTCTGATCTGACACCATTAGAATAATTTTTGTGAGATATGTCAAAAATATTGTATACAAAACTAAACCCCTCAACTTAGAAGACTTAAAAAGACGAATCACGCTTGCGATTAGATCAGTCTTATTAAGGAATAATCAGTATTACTTATTAGATTTTTACTGTAATGTAGTGAATTTGTGAAACAAAATAATTTTTTTTAATGTTAATTAATAAATCTGAAAACACTTAATATTTCCGAAACAGTTGAAGATAAGTGCACATGAATTATGTCTAGAATTTTCTGAAAAATCCAAAAATGAATAATATACGGGGGGCTGCATTTAAAATAAGAAAGTTGGTATTGGCCACTGTCTCAAACGCGTCACAAGTTGTGTTTGAAGATAGTTCAATTGTAATATAGGTTTAAACAAAAAATGTTATTGTTTTATTTCATAGTTATTACAAATATATGTAGCTGCTAGGTATTGAATATAAAAATGATATAGTATTAAAAGTGGTTAATGTTCTCTAAATGTTAAAATAAAATGATTTTATTTAGTTACCGACAGCATTGAAGTTTTTGGTTCTGGTAGTTACCAGCAAGATGTGGGTAATAATTATTGTTTGGATATCTCCCAATCATCAGTGAGTCGAAGCATTCACAAAATTATTGAGGTATTCAATAGACAGGAAATAATGAATGTATTCATAAAATTCCCCCAAACAATTCCTGAGTTAAATGATATTAGAAAAAAGTAAGGGAAAAATAATACATTGAATATGAATTCAAAATACAAAATTAAAGCCACGTACTCATAAACTGAAACTACTACACAACATTTTAGGTTAGAGAATTCTTTGCTTTTAATTGACAGCACAGAACGCACAGAACTAGAAACTATTCTGAAATCGATGACAAATACCGGTGTTGCCGTAACTTGTCGCTCGTGTCACAAATTTGCGAGCGGAGGGGTACATGAGAATCAAGAAAAGCCATATAGCTGCCAATCAAATCACTCCCTTTGGTGATCGTTCGCTTGTGAGAGGAGTGAGTTAAGAATACCGGCCCTGATAACCAACTGACTCACATCACACGCCAAAATACACAAGATCCAATTCCAACAAAGTCAGGTGTTCTGGGATGGTCTATTGACGCTGACTGTTTAAAATTCCCTATCTATTAATTGATGTCAGTTGATCAGAGCAGGGTTACATTTTCCCAATATCTCATTATTTTTCCACCCAATAAATAATCAATACCCGAAAAGAACAGTCTTTATCTTGGAGAAGAACATTTAAAACGTCCTGAAACTATATCTTACCAAATAAATTGCTCTATTTAATTAAATCTATATTTTATTCTGTAATTTCAACCGACTTTTATCACCTCTACTAACAACAATTCCCAATTACGAATAAATACTTCCTCAATAAATTCCTCCATTAAAAAAGAAAAAGAAAACTTTGTACCGACAGATTCATTCACTACTAATAATGTAACAAGCCCATACCTACCATTAAAAGTTGGTACTAAAAGATGGATCTAGCACTAGGTGCCATCATAAAGTGTAAAATTTGCATATCTTATCAAAATTAACCACCGATACTAGCGTAAGCTCTTTCTCCATTACGTCCCGAGTAATGAGTTTCGCCATTTCAAAGATTAATCAAAAAGATAAAAGATATCGCGATCTTATTAAAAGCGACAGTCGTCACGTCCTTATTTTATTATCCTGTGAGCGTCTGGTTTGTGTTTTGGCGCGTTTTGTATCAGTTTGTTCTCTCGAGTGCACCAGTCGATTCAATATTTAGCATAAAGTAGGTAAAGGAGAATATTAAGTACTTATTTGTTGAATACAGAGTGAGTTTTAAGTATAGAATGGCAATGGGGCGGGAGTATATATACTCCAAAAAACCAGGTCACAGCTATAGCTACGCACTGGGAAACTACACCTCTGTATTTCAGGCAGAGGTATATGCAATCTTGCAATGCGCGAGAGAAAACAACAGGAGAGCTGTCGAAGGCAAGCAGATCCATATTATGTTAGATAGTCAGGCGGCACTTAAGGCAATCTCAAGCCAGAAAGTGACCTCTAGAGTAGTATGGGATTGCATCGAAGAACTGAAGACGTTAGCCGAACGGAATAACGTCAAGCTGACCTGGGTAGGGTATCGAGTGCAATGAAAAAGCTGACGAACTTGCAAAAAGAGGGTCAGAGGATACGCAGCCTGAACCGGACAGATTCTCGGTATACCGAAAACTATATTACGAAGATCTGTAAGGACCTGGATCAGAGAACAGCATAAAATTTTCTGAGGCAACCTGGTAAACAGACGGCTCCGTAGCAGAAGTAGACATAGGAGCCAGAATTGTATGGCTAGACAAAAGTGACCAGTTTCACTGCGTTGAAGAAATTTAATGGCAGAAAATAATATGTTGTTCAGTTGCAATCTTCACAGCAACCAAGCTGCACTGAAGGCTCTCGTTGCCGTAGAGATCATAGTATGGGATTTCGTTGGATCTTTAAATGCACTCAGAGACCGTTGCTGGGTCACGGCAGCCTGGTTACAGGGCACAAAGATCGTGAGGTCAGCAGAAAGGCGAATGATATGGCCGGACAAGGCTCGTCAATGCCAGTCGTTGTACCGAAACCTTTCTGTGGCATCGTAAAATCGACAACAAACATGGCCACAAGACTGTGGATGGCACAGAAATCTCTAGAATATTAGTGGGTAATCTCACTAAAACAGAAAGAGGCGAAACAGTTTATTGGATGAATGAATTCTTTGGCGTAAGTATAAGGGAGCTATTTGGATAATATATTATACTCTGTATATCACTAACCAATTGCCGGTACTTTTTTCACTTATAAAGTATAGTTTTCTTAGTGTACATGTTGTTCTTAAGGCGTGGAAAAACTATAAGAATAATTCCTGCCGTCAAAGTAATAAAGCCGTACGACATTACGAGTGAATTACAAGGCCATAAGGTCTTCCTAACATACTTCTCATATTGTCAGTTATCTCGGTTTGCGAAGGAAGAAGACCCAACCCTGACGGTCAACAAAAATATACATCAGTGGCGGAGAAAAGAACAACTTTCGAAGTATGTTAATGGGAAATCGCCCATTTGATTCATTTGACAGGCGTTATAACGTTTTTTTTAATCTTACTAGTATTTAGCCAATTTCTATCTAACAAATTGTTTATTTCAACCCTTATTACGACAAATATTTCCATAATTTTCAAATAATATGGAATTAAAAGTATTAAACGAACAATAATAAATGGATATAGGTAGATGATAGAACACACTGTCCCATTGGAGATATACACTGTGGGCCGAAATAAAGGAGTACATTTTTTAATTGACAATATTTTTTTTTGTTTTTTGGGCAATTCATTTTCTTTTTGCAGGGCTAATAACCTAACCTGTTCTCAACATGACTGTAAATTTGAAAGCAAAAGCAATGTACAGGGTCGGACTTATAAAAAAAATTATATAACAGTGCATTTGAGCTCGTTGCAAATGAAAACTGTCATAGCTAAAATTGTACTAATATGCTTTTTCGGTAGATAAACTATCCAGAACACTTCAGTAAAAAGGAAATTTTCCGAAATTACCGGATTCGCGAAATACCATTTTTTTATTAAATAATGGTGGCCACATTCATAATATTTTACTTTAAGTTTTAAACTTACTAAACTGTTTTCATAAATGTGTTATTTGTTAAAATGTTATTCAATATAAAAATGGTATTTCGCAAATCCGGTAACTTCGGAAAATTTTCTTTTTTTGAAGTGTTCTGGATAGTTTATCTACCGAAAAAGCGTATTAGTACAATTTTAGCTTAGACTTTTTTTTATAAATCCGACCGTGAACATTATTTTTGCATTAAAATTTACAGTCATGTTGAGGAGGAAATGTTAGGTTATTATCCCTGCAAAAAGAAAATAAATCGCCCAAAAAACAAAAACCGGTTTATTATTAATTTGATATATTATTGAGGTGGAAAATTATTTCCACACGGTGCGGGAAAATTAATTTTCCACACTAAAATGTGTGTGGAAAATTCAAATTGCTAAAGTGGTTTTTGTATAAAAAAGAGAGAAGGAAACTGTTTATTTTATTTTATTTGTATCATACCAATCATCGATCATTTCAGTTCCTATAAGATATTTGATTGTTTATTTCCTTTTTTCTTCTGTCTATCATTGAACTTATTTTTTTTCGAAATATTTTTTTGATCTTTTATTTTGTTCAAAGTGAATAATTATTTTTGTTAAACGTTCACGGTAGTAGGTAATTTTATTTTAACAGGAAGCGTTAATCTATGAATTCATCAAGAAATGCGATTTCGATCTGATCGCGATACGGAATAGCAGATTTTCACGCTAGATATTTCTACAACCAAGAATAAGTATAAATAAATTAGCTAGCCGGGTACTTAGCAGCTATAATCTGATTAATTTAATGATTTATCACAAATTATCTCTTTTCTTAATCGATGAATATATTTTCCAATCAATAGATAAGATCTCGTGTACAATTTTTGTCGCATCCGACTTTAAGGTGCATCTTGGAAGTTCTACAAAACATACAGAGGCTGTTTCACGAAGAGCTTATACTATCTACGGGGTTGGGATAAAATATGGAACCAAGTAGATATCTTTTAAACGAAAAGAACGATTGTTCGCGCCACCCTCTTAGTTTTAATAAAACTCTACGCGCCGCTCATGGATTATTTTCATTAAATTTAAAAACTGAGTTCTTATACATTTTTGAAAAAGGACTAGTTTTTAATTCTCGACATTACCGCTTTCGCTAGGAACGGTCGGTAGATATAGTTCTCTTTTTAACTTCTCTTTAAAAACCGCAAATCTGTCAAACCGCGACAAGTGTCATATTACAAACGTTTTTCTGTGAATATTATTCGCAAATAGGTATAAAAAATCGCATATGCCACAGTGCAATTGTCAGTTTGACAGCGGCAAAAGTTAGCTTTAACTTTTACAGCGACAAATACACTAGTGGTTTTTTCACTTATTCATTTGTTCATGAATTATCGCGGTTATCAGAATAAATAGTTTGGCATGTTTGTCAACAACTTATTGAATTTTTAAGAACTAACAATGAGTCGATTCGGTGTGTCTACGAACGCCGAAATTAGTCAAATTGTTAATACCTGTGTGCATACTAATACAGTTGCGACGCAATCATCAATCTGGCGACAATTTTCTACGTTTTGCGATGCAAAAAGATACACATTTGAGCCAGATACTTGCATCGAGAAATTGAATGTAATATTGCAAGATTGGGCATTTAATATGCGAAAAAGTAACGGAGAAGACTACAAAGAAGCGGTAGTTAAAACAATTTGGAACACCACCGCAACAAAGTAAATATTATAACAAATTTAATATTGTATTCAACCCTTTCACCGATGTTCAGTTTAATTCATCACGAGCTGCACGTAATGCTTAACGTGAAATCCTACAAGCACAACCAGAAAAGAGAAAATGTAGTGCATCAGCTCTTAATAAATCTGAAGTATTTGCAATGACCAGATTATATAACGAAAATGAACCGGAAGGACTTCAAAAGAAATTATATCACATTTTGGCGTTTGAACTAGCTTGGCGCGGAGGAGAAGCAGTTTACTGCAAAACCACTTATTTCGTATCTGAAATTGAAAATAATGGAAAAGAAACTGGACGTATCGAGTATAATCCTCTATTTTCCAAAACGAGACAAGGCGGCAACAATAAATTATGTGACAGCAAATGGATCACGCCTAATATTTTCGACGAAGATATTTGCCCAATACGTTTATTCAAAAAGTTAATGGAAAAACGAAACACTTTTATAACTTCGGACAGAGTATTTCTTACACCAAATCCCTTTTGGAAAAAGAAAAATTCTAAACGCATTGGTTTAGATGTCTAACGTCTCAAAATTACAAATCTCTCAAATCCAGCAGCAGTTAGCGAATTAAGTAAAAGCGGAATTGAAGAACAAGCTCTAATAAAAATAACAGGACACAGCAATTCATCATCAATAAAACCATACTTACAAGTTGACAAAGAGTATCATTCAAGCATTATTCAATCACTTCGTTTGGAAAATGAAAAAACTTCAACATCTACTACAGAAACGATTAGCTGTGGCACCCGCAGCGATATCACTGTTCCTAGTATGAATTTCAATAACTGCGTTTTTAATAATTGTACATTAAAATAAAAATGTGTTTATTTTTAATGTTTCATAAATAAAGTTTGCATTGATATGTTTCCAAATTTCTCATTCATTAAATTGTCCTGCCGAATTACACTCGAGGTTTGTATTGATATTGGGTAAATTTGTGTTGTTCAAATTCTAAACTGTTTCCTTTAGCAATTTGACTCGAATAACTGTCAACCTAAAAATACTCCACCTTCGGTGTCGTGTTTTTAAAAGTTGACAGTTATTCTCGTCAAATTGCTAGGAAACAGTTTCTCATTAAACAACCCTAATTCACCCGATAAAATACAAACCACTTGTGCAATTATAAGTGATAAAAATATAAATTATTATGTAGCTACATATATTATTTTGAAAATCTTCCATTTTGTTGTATGTTTTCGTCTTTTTCGGTATATAATAATCTATAATATTATCTAAAATTTATACCTATTGAGAACAAAGAATATAGAAGGCAAAAGATTATCATAATGTCGGATAGTCAATCAGCCATTAAAGCACTAAGTTCTTGTGTAACCAGTTCCAAAATGGTGTGGGAATGCCTAGGCATACTCAATGAACTAGGCCAGAACAATATAGTAACCTAACTGTGGATTCCAGCACACACTGGAATAGAAGGAAATGAAATAGCAGATGGACCAACAAAGAGTGGGACTGAAAGACCCTTTTGGGGGCCGGAACCCTTTTGCGGTATCAGCCCCAATGTAATATTGGAAGAAATAGGCAAAGCCGAAGGTAACAGAAGATGTGACCATTGGAAAGATCTAGTAGAGCTTAGACAATCAAAGATTCTGATGGGTGACTACAACCCGTTGAGATCAAATGAATGCATAAGTCAAAGTAAAACTGCACAAAGAGTTTCAACAGGGATCCTAACGGGACATTGCCATCTAAACGGGCACCTTAAAAAGCTCAAAATAGTGGAGGAAGAAGAATGTAGATTCTGTAGCATGGAAGAAGAAACCTCCATCCACATACTTGCAAATTGGACAGCAATTCAGAATCTTAGAGCACAGCGCCTAGGAGGTTATTGGATAGAAGAGGTACATTCACCCAAGTTGAAGCCTGCGGATATCCTAAAATTCCTCTGAGAAATAGGACTAAAGAAGCTACTAGTCTCTGAGACGTTTCTCAGGAACTAAGTAGAAGTAAGGGGGCACAATAGATCTTTTAGGTCTCAGTGAATGTCACCCCATCATACATACATGCATACATTGAGAAATTAAATTTTTCAACAGGTGCAGATCTTAATCCGTATGCATATTATGACGTATTATGCCTTCTTCGAAACTAAAAATATAGGTATCTACAACCAACTCACAGGGATACTGCAAGCTGTTAATTAGTAGAAAAATGATAATTTTTTTGTTGAAAATTGCAGTTTTTTCTTATTTTTCCACGAAATATTTAGATGGATAATCGTAAATTTACAGTTTCGTTTATCTTCCGCTTCATTGATCCCAATGACAAATGGAACTACTTGACCATTTTAGAGTATAAAATTTCATTCTTCGCATAAATCAAATAACATTTTCTATATGCGCAATTATATAGACGATGTACATAGCCAATAACGATGTATGTGTACCATGTCAATTTATGAATCTATCTCGAGTTTATATGTAAAATCATGTTTATAAGAACAGGTCCTGGACATTTTATAACCATCTATAGACTTTACTACATGAGCGTAACCGTAGTTAATGTTACGGGCTCAAATAAAAAAGATACTTTGATGGAAGAGTCACTTAGAAGAGTGATTTAAGGAAGAAGACACTGCAAAAAATGCGCAAAGTCTGTCCAATATTTACGGTCGGTACGTTTAAGTGGGAGAAATTTACAGAGGCGTACTTAGAGAGACTGATTCAGGTGTAGAAATATATTTCTACACGACTATATGATAATGCACAAATGAATCAATCAAATCGTCTTTTTTAAAACGTCAAATACCTAACTAGGTAAATCGCTTCTGACAGCTCGTCGTAGAAACGTCAAAATAATCATACAATCTTAATTTTACGTATATATAGGGAACAAAATGGACAACAGTAGCGATAGTGAAGATTTAATATATTTAAAAACGTATATTTATGTTACCTCTATTATTATTCCCAATAATGTGATAATTTCATTAAAAATTGTAAATGTTTCTTTTAATAAAATGAGTTACCTATTTCAACGTTCTTTAAATTTTATTAAATAAAGTTGTAAAGATACTTGACTCTGACGCGGGTAATCGAAGTTCGATTCCCAATAGATTTTTTTATGCATAGTTGTGGAGAAAATATAGTCTATTACTTGTGTATTATTGGCTATTATTCTACACTCGCTGAAGAATATACTATTATAACCTTTTCTAGGTTACCAATTTATGTTCCCTGTGTCATATTCATTATTTAGTTTGTTTATATTGGGAATTGAACCACAATAGTTTTTTTATATTTTTCGGTTGGGTTTCAGCGGTCGGTATCCAAAAATCTTTTGTAGTTGTAGACTGGAAATAATGATTGTCGAAATTTCTTGAGGACCATTCAAAGTAGACTATATTTTTGATACAAATGTACTAATACAAGAAACAATGAGCTGTAAGTAACATTTACCAGGGCTGGCAATAAGCAAACGACATGGTGGATGGAAATCTGCAACTATTCAGAAAAGTTATGTAGCGGAGAGCGTCAATAATAAAAAGGAAACTGCAAATGAAATTTTATACAATATAACGAAGCCAGAAGTCTCCTGGAGTACTTCAAAAGTAACAGAAAACTTGATTAGGGATGGAGAAATTATGGAGTCAGAACATTTTATACAAATTGAGAAAAAACGAGAAAACACTCATACAAATTTTGTAAATAATGTTTTTAATTGTAATAATTGTACTATTAATATTCATATATCTCATAAATTATCACTTATAATTGCAAAAGTGGTTTGTATTTTATCGGGTAAATTTGGGTTGTTTAATGAGAAACTGTTTCCTAGCAATTTGACGAGAATAACTGTCAACTATTAAAAACACGACACCGAAGGTGGAGTGTTTTTAGGTTGACAGTTATTCGAGTTAAATTGCTAAAGGAAACAGTTTACAATTTGAACAACACAAATTTACCCAATATCAATACAATCGGCAAATTCTTGTACCAACCTTTAGAATTTTTCTTTTTCCAAAAGGGATTTGGTGTAAGAAATACTATGTCCGAAGTTATAAAAGTGTTTCGTTTTTCCATTAACTTTTTGAATAAACGTATTGGGCAAATATCTTCGTCGAAAATATTAGGCGTGATCCATTTGCTGTCACATAATTTATTGTTGCCGCCTTGTCTCGTTTTCGAAAATAGAGGATTATATTCGATACGTCCAGTTTCTTTTCCATTATTTTCAATTTCAGATACGAAATAAGTGGTTTTGCAGTAAGCTGCTTCTCCTCCACGCCAAGCTAGTTCAAACGCCAAAATGTGATATAATTTATTTTGAAGTCCTTCCGGTTCATTTTCGTTATATAATCTGGCCATTGCAAATACTTCAGATTTATTAAGAGCTGATGCACTACATTTTCTCTTTTCGGGTTGTGCTTGTAGGATGTTACGTTTAGCATTACGTGCAGCTCGTGATGTATTAAACTGAACATCTGTGAAAGGGTTGAATACAATATTAAATTCGTTATAATATTTACTTTGTAGCATTTTAGCGGTGGTGTTCCAAATTGTTTTAACTACCGCTTCTTTGTAGTCTTCTCCGTTACTTTTTCGCATATTAAATGCCCAATCTTGCAATATTACATTCAATTTCTCGATGGAAGTATCTTTTTCAAATGTGTATCTTTTTGCATCGCAAAACGTAGAAAATTGTCGCCAGATTGATGATTGCATCGCAACTGTATTAGTAGGCACACAGGTATTAACAATTTGACTAATTTCGGCGTTCGTAGACACACCGAATGGACTCATTGTTAGTTCTTGAAAATTCAGTAAGTTGTTGACAAACATGCGAAACTATTTATTCTAGTAACCAACACCGCGATGATTGATGAACAAATGGATAAGTGAAAAAACCACTAGTGTATTTGTCGCTGTAAAGTTAAAGCTAACTTTTGCCGCTGTCAAAGTGACAATTGCACTGTGGCATATGCGATTTTTTATACATAAATTAAATTGTCACCACCAAAGGGTGGTAAGTTGACTTATTACAACCCGTCGTCAAGGTCAATCGATAACTTTTTGCTGCTAATTAATTTGATTCCCAACTATTCTTTGGGGAAATAGTCGATAAAAATAAATAAAATTTTTTTTATGTCAAAAGTTCAACTTCAGTTTTCTTTCAACTAAAAATATTCGAGAAAAATTGTAACTTGTGCAAAAGAGGAGATTTAAAGAAATCAACAATAATATATGGGCAGCTTCTGGCATGATTGAGAAATGTTAAAAATAAGTTTACAACCGCGTGTGAATAATAATAAACAATTTCAATCTAAAATTATCCCTAAAATCTCCTTATACAGCTGCTGTTATATTCGAAGATCACAAATTGTGCGTAAACATGTTGGCGTTTATCAACTGGATGTATCTTTCGAGATAAGTTCTATAATTAGTTGGATGTACCGTGAACTTAAGGGTACTACATTGAAGCAATTTACCTGCGGGGAGTTTAGACATATCATTTGAATACAGTCTACCGTGTTGACTTCGTCGTGATGGTTCTTCTTTACCTTGAAAATTTTATGGAGTTTTATAACAAGATACGAGATGATAAGAAGTATCATGAAAGGCATTTTAAGATAATTAGATTAGCGATTATGACGATAGTGATGGATTTAGTTTTATGGGGAAAAATATTACCCGGTTGGATTTTATACGTTGAATCGCCGGTGGGTAATTAACGTCTTGATTTTTATTGAATTATTTCTCGTATGGGACTTTCTAATTATGGGTTTTTTATTAAGTATTTGGATAGACGTCAAAATAATAGAGTAAAACTATTAAAACGCTTTACAAATTAGAAAATTACTTTCCAAAGGATAGACGTCTATTCATAACACGCTTTACGTAAATATGACAATTGATACAGGAAACTGTAATTAAGTAAATAACCTACAAAACCGAAATGGTTTTTTGTCAATATAGAATTTTGGTTTATATTTAGTCGTGGAGATGTCGCTGTTAACATTCTTGGTATTCTTTTCACTGGGTTTAATGTATTAATGTCTTCAGTTTAGGATGCTCTTAGAGCACCAGGACGGATAATATTTACCTCGTATTGATGAGGCGCAAATACTCCGAAACCGGTCTGCGAGTGATATTATTCCTTCTAATTATAAACCAGAATGGTTGGTTTTATGTTTTCATATATACCAACCCCGTTTATCTTGGAAGTGCAATTCATTGTCTGACGAGGTATATTGCCCGAGAAGTAGACGTTTTTATAGTTTCATGCCCATTTGCACCGATTATTTAATCTTGGTTTAATCCTGGGTTAACCAATAATCATGAGTTAACACAAAATTTTTATTTGCACCGCATTTTTAATCTATGATTATTTCGTAAATCTAGGATTAATTTTAATCTTAGAAAAATGGGGTATTAAATTCGAGTTGAGTATTAACTCTCGAATCTGAAAAAGAAAAAACGAAATTTCTTGCATCAAAACCATCGTCTGTCAATGGTCTGTCAGGGTTAAAACAAACTTTTTTGTGTTTTCGGTTACTTTGGTTTGGTTCCTGAAAGTAAATAATTTGGGGTTTATATTGGAAGATGACTTATTTGAGGATGATATAGAAGTGCTTGATTTAATTTAGTTTTGGTTTCTGCGGAGGGTATATGATAGAAGCAGTTATTATGAAGATTTAGATGAGCTACAATTCTTCCAAAGATTTAAGCCCATGTCTCACGGTCAAATGTTTGATCAAATTAGTTTGAGCAAACCAAAAAATTGACAGCATATGACGTCATCTTCTTAGTTTGATCAAATCCTGTAAAAATAGAGTCGTTTCTATTTTTCAAGGTCAGTTTGAGCAAACTCTCCTTTTGATTGGTGGAAAAAGAATATTTACGGTTGACGTGAGTGCCATAAATGTCATTGTAAAAATGTAATTAAAAATATTGCTATGACTGGTTTCGTTTCGTGGAAGAAGCCAAGATCTAGCCCACATTCTTCGTTTTTCCTTTTCTATTTTTCCAGCCCGGTATGCCAGAACAATAGCTATACTTAAAAGACCCAAAACAGATTTAATTTTTTTTATTTTCATTGTGGAAAGTACAAAAAAAATGCAGTTCAATCACATTAAAACAACACCAACAATTTTTAGTTTGACAAATGACAGACGCCAGTTAGACATTCGTCAATAAATTTGGTCAAATTTTGAAGGATGGTGTGAAAGACAGTTTCTTAAAATTTGAACAAACTATAGGTATGACGTCAATACGTCACTTTGGTCAAACTAATTTGATCAAAAATTTGACCGTGAGACACGGGCTTTAGGCTTCAGAAAGCCACAGTAGGTATTTTATGTATTTAATCAAATTGAGAATATATAAATAAATCTTAATCGATATTATATTTAAATACATATATATGTTAGGATCAAACACCGATATCGGCCAATGGTCGAGAAATACGGCCAAAACGCGTTCTGGCCACTAGTATATTGCCAATGTCATAAATATCGTTTCCCGGTCGTTTAGTGTAGAACAGAACGCGTTCTGGAGCCTTTGCAATTGCCAGAATGTGTATTGACTTTCCCAAGTTAGTCTGAAAGAATTTTGTTATTCGTCTACGTATAATTCTGGTGACTTAATGGCATACTTAAAACATCTACTTGTTTTTACACGAACTATTGTTATGACACTTGCTGTTACAAAGTACCCTTACCCTTACCCTTACTTACCCTTACTTACAGAGGTAAAGGTAGCAAAAGCTTGTAAAAATAAGGGTAAGGGTAAGGTTACTATGTAACAGCAAGTGGCATAACAATAGTTCGTGTAAAAACAACTAGATGTTTTAAGTATGTGTCGTTTGCAAGCTGAGACATGCACAAAATCGGTTTTTGGACGGTTAAATTGTCTGTTATACGCGTTCTGGCAATCGCAAAAGGTCCCGAATGCGTTCTGGTCTACATTAAGCGGCCGGAAAGCGTAATTTCGGATTTTGGCAATATGCTGAGGGCCAGAACGCGTTTTGGGCGTATTTTTCGATCATTGGCTGAAATCGGTGATTGATCCTAACATATACACATAGCTGTCTCCTGCGTATACCTAATTAAAAAAAAGTGTTTCTCTGTACACTGATAATATGAGCTGGAACTCCCCCTGTAAGGTAAAGTTCTTTTTTAGGTTTAGCTGTTCTCCTTTTTAAGTTTTTTTTCAAATTTTTGTAGAATGTTTTTAAGGTTTCAGTTTCAGGTATTGCTTTGAGCATTAAATGAATCAGCGATTTTTTTCCATGCTTTTCTTTTCTTTCTTTAGTTGTACTATCCATTTTTTTGCTTCCTATGATCGTTTCAAAAGTATCAACTAATGAAACTAAATTTTCTTGCTCTTCATAATTAAAATTGGAACCCCTTTGCCGTTTACGACTATATGGTAAATAAAAAGCAAAATATGGTAAAAATAATTATCAAGAAAGAAAACAATAACCGAAAATTACGAAAAGTAACAAATTTTATAGCTGTCAGATTGCCAACTACAAGACTACAACCAATTGAACGAAAATTCCCCAGAAAAAGCGCTGCTGCCACATAATGTCGCTTTTATCTGGGATTACCTAACCCGACTTGCTTTGGCTACCGTGCAAATCAGAAGCTGTTAATCCAAGAGTAAAATTTAACTCTGAGTTAACTAATCCTGGGTTAAATTAAAATCGGTGCAATTTTGACGTCTATTCATAACACGCTTTACCACAGAGTACACCATCTAACAAGAGACGAAAGCTCTGTCGGTTCCTTTGAAGTCGGACTTACACGATATTGAGCGGAAATACGTCGAGGCATTGAAACGTAAACTATCTGATACACTGAGAAAAGTAATACGAGTATTGATTCGAAGTAAAACCATATCTACACTAAGAAGAATAGTAATGTTGATGAACATTCCTCCCAGCTAGGACTATAGAATATTTTTTTAACCACCAACACGAGAATACCTTATTATTAATCTCATATCGGTCTAATGACAAGTAGCTCATTTTTAACCTAGGTAAATAATCATTATTCACCTAGGTAATAATGAAATTCTTTATTTTTCTAAAGAAATTACCTGAAAATGTATTCATTTCACGAAATGAATATCAAAAATGAATTCTAGAAAATGCCCTAGACAATATAAAGAAATGATCAAAAATATAAAAATCGTTTAAAATAATATTAGAAATGACGTTTATTGAAGTCCGTCAGTTAGATGGTGTACTCTGTGACGGAAGTGACGACTTGACATTGAAAGATAAACTAATTAATTCACGCATGTGCACACAAATTTGCGATCATGAAAACTACTTTCTTTCGCCTCTTGTTAGATGGTGTACTCTGTGGCTTTACTTAGATTTGACAAAATTACAGGAAACTGTAATCAAGTATGAATTTATTATTTTAAGTGTTCTTTATATGGAATTTCCATATCCTGCAAATCCAAAATGTGAAGATAATACCGAGTTTCATAACTTTAGTTTAAATAGTTTGTTTTTATTTTTTGTAAATCTATTTTGGAAGGTGTTTTATTAATTACTTACTTAAAAACCCATATGAGGGTCTAACAAAGGCAACGGAATGTATAAGCAACTTCAATTGTGCGCATACAATGAAAGTAGCACCTCTAGAGACCTAAGTACGAGTTGTACCATCGCTTATCACAGTGTGATTTAAAACGCCAGTTTATTTTACAATTTTCTTAATTTAGTGTTATATAGTTACTGATTTAGTATAGAAATAAAAATCCGCGGTGAACTGTTGGAGAACCAAGTCCAAGGTCAAATCCACCGAGCTGGCCAGCAATACAGGAGAGAATACAGGTCGCTTTCCAGTTTTTTCGTTGCTACGTCATATAGATTTTTTGGTTGGTGTTTCTTGAATTTTTTTAAACACTGTGGATAATTTACAGCTCTACCTCAGCTTCCAATTTTCTTGGGCTATTGTTCGAGTGTTCCTTCGAATTATTTTCATATAAACTGTTGCCCCTTGAAAACACATACAAGGAATTAAGAACGGTAAGGGTTGTTTACCGGTCAACAGAAATGTTTTTTGCTGGAGACCGATAAAACCCTTAACATTCGAGATGCTTATACCATTTTTTGCGCGATCGTATTGAAATAAATTTCAAATAAAGTCTACAAAATGTTTAAGAATTGGTGAGGAGAAGAATGGTGCCAGTATTAATGAAAAAGTGTTGTTGGCATATTTTGTTCGGCGAAATGAGACATTGAAATCTCCTGGTAGTCTTTGGGCAGAATATTCTATGTTGAAAAGCACTATTTTTCTTAAAGATGCTATCGATATTTCAACATTTCATACTTTTATTGCCTATCTAAAGAGGAAGAATGTTGGACATAGACCTAAGAAACCTGCTGTGTTTACCAAAAAGCAGATTAAAAAAATATGAATCTTCTTATTCAAATTTTCTTCATCTTCACTGCTGCTTGTGCTTGTGCTGCTATCGTCATTTAAATTTATAATCACTGGATTTACCTCAGAATTGAACATCTGTGAATGTTTCATGTTTCCAATATTTCCGCTCTATATCTACTACATGTCGGCAACGCTTTTGCCATTCCTCGTGCTCCGCCAGTTTCCTCACATCTCCCAACTTGAAAGTTACATTCTTTTAGGACACATTGTTTTTGACAGTAGCCCAAATGAGTTTAATGGGATTCAAATCCGGATGGTAGGGTGGAAGTCGCAAAATTTTATGTCCGTGTTCAAGCATAACCTCATCAAATTTGTAACTAATATGATCATTTTTATTTCTTTTGATCAACTCGTATAATTCGGGTGTGATCATGTTAGGGGTGAACAAAATGTTTTTTTCGTGCAGCCACTTCACCATGTCAGCGTTCCTAAATTTGTGTTGGGGGCTGGATTAATTTGAATATTATGGTATGGAACATTATCGGTCACGACTATCGAATTCACAGGTAAATTTGGGATCAACTTTTCTTGTAGGCATTTACTATAATTTTCAGAATTCATTTCTGAATGATAATCCCCTCGTTTTGTGCCTGATTTAAATAAAAGCAGACAATTAGGTATAAAGCCCATGTCACCTCCTGCATGGACAATAATGATTCTTGGTCCCTTCGAAATATTTTTAAATAACCCTTTGGTTGATTCATCCGTCCAGTTCTTAGGAGATGTATGTCCACTATGAAGGTATGTTTCATCAAGAGTTTTGATAGCATGACTCCGGAGAATATATTCACTGAACGAGTGAACATCATCATCCCATCTAGGGAACAGGTGATGCACCTAGGTAATTCTGGAGAAATCATCTGGTTCATCGAAGGTTCCAAAACAAACCATGGCACTGGGGCTAGTATAAAAGGATAAAAAGAGAATGATCTTTAGCCTATGCGGATATACGACTGTGTTTCAAGCAGAGACGATTGCCGCTATAGCCTGTAGTGATGAAAATATCAGAATAGGATATAAGTACCGGATAACAAATAAAAATATTCACTGACAACCAGGCTCTGCTTAAAGCTATCAGTAATCCAACAACTAGGTCTAGACTGGTAAAAAACTGTAAAGAATCCCTCAACAGGCTGGCAAGAGGAAACAAAGTGTCTCAAATATGGATGCCGGTACATGAGGGGATTGCAGGTAATGAAATGGCGGACCTGTTAGCTAAAGAAGGTTCTAAAGGAGACTTCATAGATCCGGAACCGTTTTGTGGAATCACAAAAGATTGCATAAGAGGGGAAATCGGGAATTGGCTAGATAGGGAACACCAACTCAAATAGAGGTCGACACAAGGGTACCTTCATACAAAGAGTTTACTGAACAAGGTAGACAAGGAACTCTCAACAAGGCTATTGAAACTGGGACATTTGAAGACAGTTACCGACCTGGTGACTGGACACTGCACCCTGAGAGAAAATGTCTGCAATAAATGGGCAAAGTTAGTGAAACTTTGTGCAGAAAATGTGAACTCACATACTCTGCTTCTGTGAGAACTTTCAAGGACTCAGGCGGAAGCACTTTGGAGAGGAAATTATACAACCATCACAACTACTGAAAATCCCTCCAGTTAAACTGGTGGCCTATATATGGAATGGATGTAGATAACATGGGAAATGGTACAAAGATTCAGTTCAAGTGCCTGGGCTGTTGAGCACAACCCAATCGAATGAATGAATGAATGAATTCCTGCAATCTCTGTAAAAACTGGACATGGTAAACCTCGCCAAAAAAGATAAGGTAAACTTTTACTGTCCCAGCAAAAAGCGTTGTATAACGACCGGTCATTACAGCACATGTAGTCAGCCAATTTGTAGTGAACACTGGGGCAATGTTTGCACAAACTGTGCCGTGAATTTGAAACATTTAATTTTAAGAAAAATTTTAGTTTTATTTGTGACCGATAAATGTCACCGCATGTATAAAGTCCAGCTTTTAATATTTTTTACAATTTTAATACTATACAAGGATCATAAAATAAATAAAATCTAGAAAAAATAAACCATGTCATGATAGCGTGTTATTTAACATATTTCACGATTTGACATAAAATATGCCACATCGCATTTTATTGCTTTTCATTCCCACATTTATAATATCAAAAATATTTACAGAATGTGTTTACTATATCAGTATAATATACAGTAAAGTTTATGTAACATTATTGGAACGCATGTCGATGTAAACATCATGAATGAATTAAATAATAAGTATGCAGATACTATTAACTAGTTATTGGCAACCGATTAATCAACAATGATAGTAATTAGTTTTTATACAAAAGATTGTAACAATACAGTAGCGTATCAGAATTTCAACAAAATTTCCAGCTTAAGCTGGACGTTGAACAAATTCACGATTTAAATTAGGAATTGATAACTTAAACATGGAATTTAACAAAATTTTTAGTTAAATCCGATGAGGTAACTAAATTTACAAATTTATAGGTAAATTCTACAAAGTTTGCAGTTAGAACTTAGTTTAAAACAGAATTTACAGTTTCAATTAGTATTTTGGAGAAATTCACAGTCAAAATTGGTAGTTTAGCAGAGTTTGAACTTTTAACAGGGAATTCATAAAAAATTTGCACATTTCAAACCACGACCAGGAATTCCAAAAAATTCAACCGTAAATTTGACCAAATTCACTGTTTTAATTGAAAATTAACAACCATTTAATTGGAAATTCAACCAAATAGTTACACTGGGAATTTATTGTTAAAGCATGCAAATTGCAGATTCTGTCAAATTCACTGTAAATATGGTTGTATTTCCAATTAAAACTAGAAATTTTCTGTATAATTTTGTAGTGTGTAATTTAAATTTTTTGGATTAAAATCTGAATTCTGTTAAATTGACTGTAAAATTGATTAACATATATACCAATAAAAACTGTTAATTTTGTTAAAATTCCCAGTATAAATCACGAATTCCTTTTAAATTTACAATTTTGGCTGTAAATTCCTGGTTTGTAAATTCTGCTTAATTCGAAATTTAGTCTGTAAATTTTATTAAATACAGCTCAAGCTGAGTATTTGATCAAATTCGATGTTCGAGATGTCAATTTTTATTTAAAAATGCGATTTTACCGAAATTTTCAGTTGAAGCTGAAAATTTTTTATAAATTCCTTATTGAAATTGAAAAGGTGCTACTAAAGTTAACAGAATTTTGCGAAATCTCTGATTAAAAATATGAGAATTTTGTTAAATTCACTGTATAGTTGGTGGAATCTCCAGTGAAAGCTGTTGGTTTTGTTAAATTATAAGTTTAAACTGTAAATTTTTTTAAATTCTTAATTTTAGCCGTGAATTTCTGGTCTGCACTGTAAACTCTGCAAAATTAAATGTTTAGTCCGCTAAATTTATTAAATTCAGTTAAATCATCGGCTTAAGCTGAAAATTTGGTCAAATTCAATGCTCAAACTGTCGATTTTTATTTAAAATTGTGAGTTTCAATTAATTATCAATTTAAGCTGCACAATTGGTTGAAATCCTGGTTGGTATTAATAATTTGCTGTTAAAATTTTCGGTATTTCCCAAACGTTTGATTTCAAATGTTAATTCTTTCAAATTCGCTGTAAATACATTTGAATTTCCAGTTAAAACTACAAATTTTCTGACTGCCCTGTTCAATTTTCAAGTTTTTAGTTCTAATTTTCTGGATTAAAATGCGAATTTTGTTAAATACACTAAAAAATTCGTGAAATTTCCCGTGAAAGCTGTTAGTTTTGTTAAATTTTTGGTTTAAATCGTAAATTCTATGAAATTCACAATTTTGGCTGTAAATATTCGGTTTGAACTGTGAATACTGCTAAATTTAAAGTTTAGTCCGTTAAATTTGTCGGCTTGAGCTAAAAATTTGCTCAAACTCCAGGTTCAGGCTGTCAACTTCCATTTGAAATTGTGAGTTTGCTTCACATTTCAGTTAAAGCTGCCAATTCAGTTGAATTACTTGTCGGAATTGAAAATTTAGTTTTAAAATTTCCGGAATTTTTCTAAACATCTTATTTTAAATGTGAACTCTGTTAGATTCACTATAAATTTGGTTAAAATTCAAGCTAAACCTTCAAATAAGTTTGAATTATTAAATAAATCTCAAGTAGCTGGTTCAAAGTGTGTAAAATTGGTTAAACTTCTATCTAACTTTAAACTCTGCCAAATTACCAATGTTGACTGTGAAAATCTTCGAAATTTGGTAAAATTTTTTGTATCAACTGCGAATTTCATGAATCTCCTGTAAAATTCTTAAATTTGAAGATTTACATTTCAAACTATAGGCACACCCAAAAAACTTATTATTGCAAATTGGAACTAATCTAAGTGATATCCAAATACTTGTGGTTTCTCCACTTCAATAAGTTCTAATTTTGTTTATAATGAAAATATAGTTTTTCCTTCGATATATCTCGAGGTCCTTAAAATAACACCAAAAAAGGAAAAAATAAAAGCACGTACGCCTATGAAACTTATAATTAATATACCCACTGGAAAATAAGAAAACCACCACCACCAAGCACCTACTTTATACACAAAGAAAAATATTCCGGTAACATTAAACAACCAGTGAAGGAGAACTTTTTTTGAATTCCACTAATTGATAAAATTAATTTAAAAAATTGCTTATTTCCATTTACGTGTAAGAGCGATATAGCTAATTGGATCACTGTAAAAATTTTGCCTACAGGTATTCACGTATGCGAACACACGGGCGGAGCGAATTTATTATTTAAACAAGGACGAAGAAAAAAAAATATACGCCCATTTCATTTGAAAAACAAATTATGTTTTAATATTCAATTTACTTTGCTGAAACGAGCTTTTTTTGCAATCTATAGGAATAAATGCGTTGAACCATGGAGACTATATAAGGAGATCGGACTCAATGTATTCCAATTTCTGGTCATCGTAGAGGGCGCCAGTTTGAATCCAATACCAGAAACATCTGACAGCCAATCATCTGTCTTGCATACCCTATCAGTTCATGGTGTTTTATTGATTGCAAGCTCTTTTGACAGTAGTAGTATTCTTTTTACCGCTAAAAGATGCCACAACTGAGTCGAACTGAGCTTAGATTCTTCTAAGATCTAATATAAATTCGGTATAATTTTCTGGCTAAAAAGAACATTCTGACTCGAATACATAACCTCATAAACTCGAGTGTTTACATTTTCTCATTGCTGAAATTAAACTTATTTATCAAACCTTTGATTCTTATTAAAAGGAATGAACAGATAGATTTCTCAAATGTACTTGTGGTAAGTAAGCTGATATTGGTGAATTTTACTGTTACTAATTCTTTTATGCAAAATAATTGAGTAAAACTGTTTTAGAGCAACATTTTTAACGAGGATTCCTCAGACTTTGAACAAACCACGGCCAGATGTTTTCTGACATGACCATAGATTCTTATGAGATTCATTTAAAAACAAAACACCTTAACCTCAAAAAGCTCTTTCTCAGTTGAAAGCTTCATAAAATACAAGCTCAGCTGAAGTAAGTATCTAAAATCTCAGTTCAAACTTAGTTGCTGAAGGTAAAAAGAATGGTCATTTTAAACTGAGCAACTAACTAACTAAGATTCTTACTTATTCTCAGTTAATTTGGGTAAAAACAATACTACTTATATGCGATATGAGAAATATATCGATATACATCGTATCGATATTTTTAAACAATATCGTAGAGTAAAAAACATCGATATTTCGATATTCGATATTTTTACCTCAAGACGCGATTACTGGCAAAATTGTTGAAATATTTGGACGTAAAATAGAATAACACATACACGACAGTCTTATTCGTTTCATTTATTATTAAAGTACATAATAATTAACAGATGTCGAAGAATAATATTTTTATTCTAACGCTTTATACAGTTTTGAAAAATATTTTTCAATAACAGTGACCGTTCAACTAAGAAGCAACAACTACTTCCCGTTCTATATGCACCGACGGATATTGAATTACACTTCAAAGTCAAACGGAGTTGGTATATCTACAAGATATTTTAAAACCAACTATTCTGGTTTGCAATTAAAAGAGACAACACAACTTGTAGACCGGTTTCGGCGTATTTGCGCCTATCAGTACAACGTATATGTTATCCGTCCGAGAATCTCTAGTACCGGACTGAAAAATACACAGTAGCGACATTTTCACCTCCAATCGCAAACCGAAATTCGAAAAATTTGAGATGATGACTTAGCTCTTAAGCGTCATGGCGGATGTAATCTGCAGCTATTGCGGAAAGTTGGGTAGCAGAGAGCGTCAACAATAAAAAGAAAGTTGCTAATAAAATTGTATGCAATATAACGAAGCCAGAAGTCTCTTGCAGTACTTCAAGAGTAATAGAAAACTTGGTTAGAGATGGAGAAATTGTGGAGTCATACAGATTGAAATAAAAACAGGAAAGCATTCATAAAAATTTTGTAAATAATGTTTATAATTGGAAAAACCACTAATAATATATTCCAATCAATTAATAAGGATGTTGGTTCAGTGTCCAGACAATAATATCATGTGTCCAAATCGTATTAAATAGATTTAAGACGATCAGGAATAGTTGAAAACTGGACTACTCAAGCGCAGAGCCTCTCTAGTGTTTATTCCTGCGGTTATATGATTGGTCGGCTTAAGGTCGATAGGCGTGTTGGGACTAGTACGTCATACTTCATTACACCAATGAGAGCAGCCTTTACAAATGTTTGAAATGAAATTTCTATTTTTTTAACAATTTTCCCAATTTTACTGAACAACGATCTTCAGAATGTTTAAACGTGATTCAACTACAATTCACGATTGAATCCTGCACTCAACTGATATGTTTTTGATGGTGTACCATCGCCAAAACATCGAATTATAATTATTATCGATGCTCTGTGGTTGTTACAAAGTCTCGATTAAATAATTGCAGACATCGCAATTGAAATAAAATCGAAATGTGTATGAACTGAAAGAGAGAAAAAAACAAATCAATAAAATTGGCAAGCTTGTATGCCACGTATAGTATTACTGAAGACATCAGTATCTCTCATTAAATCGATGTAAGGTAATTACCAATTAATTTAATTGAAACCGGAGACATGTGAGAAGATTTGCTCTCTATCTGTGCTATCCTTTTTGAACTTAATTTAAAATGACGTTTGACTAAATTTCCATTTTAGACGCGTAGTCCGAATCGAATCGAATTTAACTTTAATTAGAATTAAAAATGCGTAACATCTTCGATAAATAATGACTATTTTGTATACCGGGTGGACAAATAAGATCGACTTTAGGTCATGTCTTAGGATTGGATTCTACTACAGCATTGGGAAAAAATTATGATGGAAATGGCCTCAGGAAAATAATTTACAGTCAAGATAATAGTATATTACTATTATAACGCCTTACAGATGTGAAAATTACTTTTCAAATGGTAGACGGTTCACCAGGAAGTAACATCTAAGTACTTCTCGGGCTATATGCTCAGCAGACAATGACACTTCCAAGTTAAACGAAGTTGGTATGTATGTAATATAGAACCAACCATTCTGGTTTATTATTAGACCGGTTTCGGCGTTTCGGACTGAAGACAACGCTGAAATCACATTGATATGTATTATCTTGACTTCTATTGATAGTTTTTTACTAAATATAGTAACCAATTAAATTACTTAATTTTAAGTCATGTGTCAAATTTCATCCAATCACCTCTGGATTACAGCGAATATTTCCCTCATGTGTAAAAAACATGATTACAGCAGTAACTGCACTGTAGAAACCGAAAGAGCACTGCGATAATTGCATTGTTTACGTATCCACGGTAATCCCAATGTGAATCGATGGTAATTAAAAATAAAATCAGTTTGAAAAGTAAAGTCAAAAAATGTTTCTTAAAATGTCTCGTTCCGGATGTGACTCATTGGGAATTATAGAAAATAAAGTGATGGGAAGCGAACCAAAGAACACCAAACACAACAGACAATACGTGTGGCGACAGTTTATGAGCTTTTGTGTATTTCATTGCAATTCCTGCAACTTTTAGTTTAGGTTTACTTTAAAAAAAACACCTTCGGTGTCGGGCTCTTTCTCCAAAATATGAAAATGAACTCATGCAATTTTTGGACAACACGCTGTCATGCAAAATTATCGGTAATTCTGATGCACTTCTGCAATTACTTCCGATAATACCCTACATGTGGTGTTTTCAGTTTTTGTTTTTTTTTTATTAAAAATTAATTAAACGTCAAACTGGTTTAAATGTCGCGAAGATTTGGTATTGCATCTAACTATTCAATTAATTATATTATATCTAATAATATACCAGAAAATACAATCAAATCTTCTTCCAATTTAACATTTACCAATTGTACTTTTCACAACTGTAGTTTTAAATACAAAATAAAAATATTTGTTTCATTAAAACTAATAATAAATTTTGTATTGGAAGTTATTAAACGTCAGATTGACAATCAAGTTTCTGATATCTACAAGGTAAAAAATTATCTTATCGAATATTCCTCGGGCCTCGATAAATACTCAAAATTTTGTCATAGAGAATTCTTCAAGCGTGTTGCTCAAGGATAATGGCCATCGGCCTGCGGCTTTGGGCTATTATTACTACTGATAACACGCTTTACTTAAATAAGACAATTGTTATAGGAAACGGTGAAAAAGTAAATTTACAGACTTCTTGTAGTCCAGTAAATAAAGACCGAGAAACCCCCCAACCTGTTCATCTCATTATTGTCGGACTTTTTTTTGCAACTTGTAGGTATTCACGGGTAGATTACTCTCTGAAAATATGTCCTCCGCGAAATTTGCGGAAAGGGCTGAAAAATGGCCAATAATCCCAAAAATTGAGTTTTCCGCCGATATCTCCGGAACTATGACACTTAGAGAAGTGGAGTTTTGCTAGGAATGGAGAGCAGTTTATTATCTACAAAAATGATCCTCATCATTTTTGTCAAAAGTTTAACCGTTTTCGAGATAAACGGGCCCAAGCGTACCTTGGATTTCGAGCTGCTGCGCGGCGTCTCCGGGAGCACGCTCCGTGAATGTAGACATGGGAGGGCGGGCAAATTGGCCAATAACTTGAGTAAAAATGAATCTTTTTCCATGATTCAAAGTGCATTTGAAAGGAGGGACCTGTACCTATAACATCGTGTAACTTTTTCGTTTTTTTTATTTTCCAGGAATATTGAAAAAACTGGCCAAACTTTATTTTTCCTGAATATTTGACGCCCTTATCAATCCGTTCATATTTTTTAAATTAAGCGTAGTTTTACCGAAAACTTTCGGATAATGGGACTTTGATAGGTGGTGAAGGTATTCCGAGAGAATGAATAAATAATTTTTGTGTATTTTTATAAACAACATGTTTTTCTTGGGACGTTTTTTTTTTATTTCCGGAGTTTTCTGAAAATTCTCGGGTCTACCGCAAATTGATAAACAATGATTGGCAATATCGGTCTTTAATGCACACCATTGGAAAGCTGAAAATGTCCTCTTTTCGATGGTTTCTAAAATTTTTTAGTTTTCCGGAAAATTTTTGCAGGCCTTTTTGTGCAAGAAATATTGATCCAAGGACAAAAATGATGGGGACTATTTTTGTACTTCATTTCTAGCAAGACCCCACTTCTCTAAGTAGCATATTTCAGGAGATATCGGCCCCAAAAACAGAATTTTCGGGATCATGGGCCATTTTCCAGCCCCTTCCGCAAATCCCGCGGAGGACATATTTTCAGAGAGTAATCTACACATGAATACCTACAAGTTGCAAAAAAAAAGTCCGACAATAATGAGATGAACAGGTTGGTGCCATTATTTACTGGACTATTGCACCGCTAGAATGCATAGTTGGAGTAATAAAAAATTAAAAAAATCTAATTTTGTGAAATATATCTAAGTAAGGAGTATGACAAAAACAATTATCCTATCTCTCGAAAAATTCTGCGTATATCTGACTTTCTTTTTAAATTCTCTATGAAGCATTTGCGGATTTTAATATTTTATATTGCTCAATTTTTGTAAAATTGTGCAGCAACCGTTTCCAGAGTTACGGTGAATATTGTTAATAAAATAACTGTAATAGCATCTTGTAGGCGTCGAAAACGTTTTAAATAAAATAAAACCTAATAGTCAAATTGGTATTTTGTACGTAAATAAGTACCTGGTATGGTAATTTTATATTCATAAAAGTAGATCTATAAATATGCTTTTTTTTGTAAAATTGTCAATAAAAGTTGTATTTTTAGATCACAGGTAGATATTTGAAATTTGAAGTGTGTAATATATAAAAAAGTCTTTTCTTGTGAAATCCATGAGCTAGAAATATGATTTATATGGAAAATTTCAACAATATAGTTTTTGTTTGGTGTCAAGTAGATGTTTTGAGTAATGGGATTTATCTGCCTGTTTTACTCTGTATATGCTCGTAAATGGTATTCTGATGATTATATGTCAATATCAAAATAATTATCAATAAGTATCTCAGAATTTTCTTAATGTTTTCATTAAATAGTGAAATTAATTAAAAGCAATTTCATCTATAAGAGTATTATTAGTAGATTCCAGAAAGTAAGGGACCAAACAATAAATCCAACTCAAATATTAGACTATATAGTTCTGAGTAAAATTAATTTGTACCATTTCACAATTTGTCGGCGAGATAAAGAAATCTGTAAGCAGAAGCGGAACCGGTTTCAGACAGATTTTTCATTATTGTAGGATCCCGACGCACTAGCGATTTCTGTGTTCTCTTTTTCCGATGAATGGCAGTTGTTTTACCGATAACTGTGATAATGGATATCCATGCTTTGACCCATTATTTCCATGTTTCAGTTGCCTGTACATATTTTGTATCATTTTTTGGGTAGATAGCGACTAGAACATACCAAATTTTCTTCTGTCTATTGTCTCAAATCCCCACTCTCCACTTGAAGAAATTTCAAAATCTTTGGTAGAAAATGTTAATCAATAAAATATTCATGTTTTATACATACAACAGTCAAACAACTTATTATATTCACTGCGACATGGTAGCATCTGTGGGATCGAGCAGAATAAATAAATAAACTTTGACATTATTTAAGTTGGCATAAAAATACAAAAAACAATTTATTTTTGAAATAATCAGTTAACTAATGCTATGTATTCATTATGATAACTGAATTATAAATCTATTTTATCTGGAAGTGATTTCAATCAATAATAGTATGGTTGGCGTATATCCCCTAATCGTATATCCCCTTTAAAGTTATGTTGTGGAGCTAAACTCTGAAAGGTATTTATATTATTTTCGTCTACTTATCAAACATAATTTTATACTGTATTTGTATTTTGACCCATCAGTCCATCCTTTCTTAACCGTATCGTGTGTATCATACCAAGTTTCGTCCAAATAGGTAATTCCTAATAAATATATGTATACTTGTTTACAATTTCCACACAAAAACACACACACTTTCTTGATGGCAGACCACCGACTAAAGAGAACACCTGCAACCCTCTCTAAAAAAAAAGTTATAGTTCAGTCAAACTATTAAAGGCTCTCACTCGCTATCGCGCGTTCGTGCTTTAAACAGTTTCGTTTATTAATCGCCTTCATTAACAAACTAGTTTATTAAATAACTTTTAACGATTATTAGTTGAAATTATAACATTAAATTAATTTATCGTCAACTAAGTGAGCATTTTAAATAATTATAATATTGACTGGACTAAGCATGATGCGCACTCATTCGGATCGGCACGGTAGTGACCGTTCGACTCGACTCGACTACGGCGAAAAAATTTTTTTAAAGGAGCCGTCCCTTCGCCGGCAAAACCTCAGCCTCTTGTGCTTATTGTGGATCCTCCTAGTGCTCTGACTACAGCCTACTCAGCCAATCCGTTCCCTGTATTAGCTCATACAGGATCTTTACTGGTTGGTTGTAGAAGTCTTCTGGAGTCATTTGGGGTCTTCCATAAAGTTTCTGCCTCCTGTGGTCCAGCGTCTCACAGTTGCATAATATGTGCACAGCTGTTTCGGTGTCCTTTTTGCATCTTCTGCATGTAAGGTCTCCGTTATACAGCCCTATTTTGTTCAGGTGCTCCTTTGTGGAAAAGTGTCTCGTAAGAAGCACCGTTATGGTGCGTAGTTTGTTCCTGCTCATTGAGAGCAGTTCTTTCGCTACTTTTTCTGATGGTTCTTTTATAAGTTTCTTCCCATATGTTTGCCTGAGCGTATTCTTCCAGTATTTTTTGTGTTGTTCTTTTACCCACCCTTTTAACCATGACCTAGTGGAGCATCTGGGGATGCCCACAGATGGTTCGGGTCCGTTCATCAGTTTTGACGATCCTGCTCTTGCAAGTTCGTCAGCTTTTTCATTACCAGCGATTCCTTTGTGACCTGGGACCCACTCCAGTGTTACACTGTTCCGAGTCGCTAGTCTTCTAAGTTCTTCGTCGCATTCCCATACCAGCCGAGGTGTTACCTTAGAGCTCTGAAGTGCTTTAAGGGCTTGACTGTCACTGGCGGAGTTTCCTTGGGATGGCAACTTTTGCCGAACCGTACGTCCAGTTGAGTATTTGCCATCCAACAGTGGTGTCGATTCTGTATTTATCATGGAGGAAAACTAGTTGCTAGTCGATTCAGTGCGCGGGTAATAGTTATGCCGATCCGTTCCGAGTCGAGCGGATTCAGTGCGCGTCCTGCTGAAGAGTCAAACAAAAAGCCGGCAACTTTAAGTTCGCACTATATCTTTTACGTCAACTATAAAAACTGACATTTCGTTTTTTAAAATAATTTGTTAACAAGGGATGTTGCAAAATTACTATTAATGTAAAATTGTTTTTTTTTGGTGGTAAATAAAAAAATCATGCAAACAAAATGTCCATCCATCGATTACAAAAAATGTGTGAATATTAACAGTGATATGACCATTATATTGTAGACAGCCGCCACTTGTAATTTGTGAATTTACTAATGGGATGACGAAATAAATAGGTAGTCAAGGAACACTCCAAAACCTCTCACGCCATACTAACAATCCATTCCAGCATTTTATTATTGTGATATTTGGTTTATTTACATACTTTTAATCAATTGAAAAACATAAAAGCTCTTAGCATAGGAAATACATTTTAGATTAAAATAGTGATGCCCCTAAATGTCGACAACATATTTTACAATTTCAAAAAAATAATTAGGATTTTCTTGATATGGGAATAAACGTCATCTCATTTATGCTGTCAATTTTTGTAACAAATTATAGTATCCGAACATTTTCTCAACTTTGCCTACGAATATGTCTATTAGTAGTGAAAAAGATGAAATTATGAGCACTCATAAGAAAATAGATGGGCGTAGAAAAAGTATAGTACGTTACACTAGTTGTAATCCCATTACGCACTCGTGAAATTTACGCAATGGGTTACTTACAACTCTTGTTACGTAATATACTATTACCTACTACCAATATGTAATATCAAACATTACGATACTGATATGAGTTTCGTAATGAGATACTTTACCGCACTACCGTACTAGGGTTTGTATTGCGTTATTTGCAGGAAGTTCTATATCAGAATCCACACTTTTATAGTCGGAACTCATGTCGATACAATTACCTATACCAAACTGAAGTGAACGCGTCAAAATTGACAGTTCGCAAAATAAATCAACATTGAGCGCAACGCTTGCTTGTTACATGATTCTAATATCATTAATTTCAGGAATATTGACTAATTTTGAGTAAATAATTAACATTATAGGTAGTAGGTAAAATAATGTACTATATTCGTATCATAAATTCATATTACGATATTCAATGGGTTATCAAACTCGGCCTAAAGGCCTCGTTTGACAAATTTCCCATCTCATTTCGTAATATGAATCTTTACGACACTTATATCGTAAATATTTATTAAACCATTTGTAATATACTGTATAGTTCAGTTTGATACAAAATATCAAGGTGAACTAGTAATATTATTAATACAAATTACGTAAAAATACTTAAGTAGGTAATTATTTTTTTGGAGAAATAACATTAAAATCGTGAAGAAAAACTGAAAAATTCCGTGTGTTCTACCAATCTAGATAAATCTGGTTCAATACTGGTGAGTTGCAGCCTTAAATTTCTGCGTTCGTTGATTTTCGAACGCTTTCTTTGTTTTATCAAAATGTTTGTAGCCTCCCTGAAGCCTTTCGCGACTAGGAATGATAAGGGAAAAGCGATAAGGTATGTCTCAGCAATGTTCCAGCAAGATACTGTGTTTCAATGTTGCGCGCAACCAGAACTTCTGAACTTTCGCTGAATAGCTGCTCAAGCTCCTCTACTGATGGTGATAAATCTTCTTGCATTATCACATTGGCTTCATCCATGACTGTGGATTTATCTTTCACTGAAGAAATTGTAATATTACTCCTGACATTCAAATTGGTATAAAATATATTTTTAAATTGCAGAGAACGAACTTTTAGATCTCCTAAAAAAAATATTTAGCAAAAAAAGATACTGGAAGTACTGAAGTTTGTAGAATTGCAAATGATTCGGGAGATCATTTATTCAGAAAAAAGCTCCTACTTTAACATGTAACTAAAATTAATTACAAGAAACTTTTGTCATTTCACTTTTAGTATGAGTTTTTACGCTAGAATTACTCTTAATAGTTCAATAGATAAATAATTTTATATTAAAATATATTGATTTTTTCTAGGCATTCTGCAGAAAGTGCACACTGTTTTACGGGAGTTTACTATCAGTAAAACTTTTTTGCGGTGTTGTGGAAATGGTTGTATTCAAATCCACTAATATTTTATATTGTTTGATTTATAGGTCGATTCTGTGTTTTTCGTAATAGCTTACGAATCTGTAGCTAACGAAAGTTCTGTAAATGGTATTTTACAGAATCTGTAACTTTGCGATTCTGTGATGTTGTCTGTAGCTCACTGAATTACAGATAGACATTTGAACTACTGTACGTCAAATTTCGATACTTCTAACGTATAACTTTAACCAAATAACCAGAGACAACCTCAAACTGTACAAAAATATTCCATTTCCAACGACAGCAGTCAATACACACGTAAATATTTACCAAATCTGTAACTATTTTAAAGATTCCTGTAAGATACAGTTGTACGCAGAATAGCAATCCCCCTGTAAAGTTACAGATTATCTTACAGACGTGCACAGAATAGACCCATTAGATAGTATATTACTTCAGATTTATTTAAATACAAGTGTCTATTCGAGTTTCAGCGCTTCAATGATGTTTGACACTGTATGAAGGAATAATATAGTATAATGCAGGATGGTTATTTGAGTCAACCATACAACCAAGGTGTTACCACTATTTTTCATAAATAAAAGTTCCTATTTTGTGTTTTTTTTTACCATTTTTTAATAATATAATTAATAACGTAGTTAATTGAAATTAGAAATATTATAGCAATTCGCTTATAAAAAATATAAGAGTTATTTGAAGAACTATCTATCTAGTTTAGAAACAGATTGTCTAACTAAATGTTCATTTAAAACATTTTTGATGATTTTTTAGGCTTTTCTACCTCAACCAACCCTCGTTTCTAAACCTGAATCTGTATAAATTTCGGGATAAAAACTTTTCAAATAAACAGATTTTAATAAGTGTCTTAGAAACTTCCAATCCCATCTTATTTGAAAAAAAAATTTATAAGCTTGCTCATTTTAAAATCAATGGTAGTGATGGCTTTACCAAATCTTTTGATGTAACTGCTGGAGTGTTAGAAGGTGAACCTTTGAGTCCTCTTGTTTTTAGTTTATTTATTGCTGATCTGGAAACTTTCTTTTTGTCAAAAGATGCCAAAAAAATTATAAAAATGATCTATGCCTTTTGTATGCAGATGATTTGGTAATCCTAGCTTACTCCGAATTAGATGTTGGAAGAAAACTTAAAATTCTAGAAGAATATGTAATTGAAAATCAGCTGACCGTCAATGTACAAAAAACAAAAATAATATCCTTTGCTAGAGGTGGTTTCAAACCTTCTAAATTCAAGTTTTATTTTAGTGGTGTGCCTGTTTCTTGTACAAATAAATATGTTTAGCTGGGAATAACGTTTACCCCTACTTGTCTTTTTAATAATATGTCCAATTTTTTCAATTATGTCAAAATCGAGAATAGATATGTGGCATCCCAGGATTCAGCTTTTTGAATCCTTAGCGCTTAGCACCTTAATAATTATCTTCCAATCTGGGGAGCAAGATACTTAATTGAAAAGGTTCAAATATACTTTTTGAAACGTTTACTATGTGCCCCAATAAGCACACCAGATTATATTATCCGACTATTTATAACATATTTAAGATGGTTTTAAATTGGTTACAAAATCTGCTTGAAATGGCACGAAATAGATTGCCAAGAAAGTGTTTCATTCGGCAGTTAGAACTGAGTAAGGTTGACCAAAAATTTCATTGGACACTGCAAGTTAAAAAAAAATGTTTTAATTTTGTGATTCACTTTATTATTGGGATAATCTCTAAGCACTTCGTGAAGAAGGTTTAGCTTTTATGAGTCAAAGTTCTTATTTAACATTATATAGTTCTCTTAAAATGTTGATAATTTCCTGCTAGCTTTAGACAACCCAACGTTCACTGAAGCTAAATCAATGTTTGCATACATTGCAAATATCTTGAAGTTGCGTTCTTTTATATTGAAATTATTATTTGGGTCAAGTTTCGTTTAACCGAAATCTGTTAAAAAGGAAAAAAAAAATTTATCATTTATTTACCTCAGGGAGTATATTACTAAAAAAATTTTGCCGCGGAAATGCGCTGTTGCCATTTTTTGAATGCGGTTTAGAAGTAACGGAATGAGATACATGAAAAATTAATGTTATTCTATATTGCAGTGATCCTCTTCCCGACCTTTAACACAGATCAATGAATAATATCTATTCTTAAGAACTTAATATCGCTATGGTTAATAAATGCGAAAATTAAAAAAAAAATTGTCAATAAAGCATAAAAACGACAATCCTGATAAAGCATAAAAGGTAGGTACTTACATATATGTGAATTTAATATTCTATATTCAGTTGAGTTAAATCATTTCGTTCATATTATTTACAAAAATGTCGACTCAAGTTGTAGAGATGGCTCTTCCTCGTTCGCGACAAAGAAGCTTATAAATTCGGTCTTTTACATGGTTTGTTGCCTAAATGCCCCTTACGTAAAACCAAATGTAAAGGGCATGGTAACAAACCTGATATTTTTTCCCATTATTACCATGGAAAAAAAGATCTGGGCATATACCGTTGTTCAAAATCAGCATAGTGTCATCCAGATGAAACTGTCGCAAAAAACTCGTGGTTTGAACACAGCCATTTGTCTCCCGAAATCGAAATAAGGTACGTTTTTTTTTCTTCTTTAAAAAACTCTTAACAATATGATCAAATATTTTAGAGCCTTGTTTGGTTTTGCACACAACGAGTCGTACGAACGGATAATATTTGGTACAGCACGTCCAAATTCGGAAATGCATTTGTCGAAAGCAAAGCTTGCAGCAAGACATAAATATTGCCGTGAAATTGTTACAAGTGCTTTCTCGCAAATACAAACAAATCTGCCGAAAATTGGAGGTCCCAATATTATCGTGCAGATAAAATCAATTTAACTAAATAATATTAATGAAACATTTTACATTGATGAATCGAAATTCGGGTCTCGAAAGTATAATAGAGGAAGAATAGTTGAAGGTCACTGGGTATTCGGCATGATAGCAAACGGCTCAGAAGACCTCAGACTAGTGATTTGTCCTGACAACAAACGCTTTGCGGCAACCCTAATCTCCATATTGAAGCAACATGTGGAAAAAGGCTCCATTATCCATTCAGATATGTGGAATATGGGTATCAGCATCGCACTGTAAGCCATAGTGAGGAATTTGTTACCACGGAAGGTGTCCATACTTAAAGAATTGAGTTGGTCTGTTGCCAAAAGAGACAAACACATTCCACCAGATGAATTCGCAGATCGCCTTTGCGAATATTTATGGCGACGCCATTGTAAAATAAATAACTTGGATCCATTCATGGAGCTTATTCGTTGTATCCATTTAGAATATGACAATTTCAATAATAAATAATATTTCAAACGAAATCTGTTTTTCTGTGAATTATAAGGCGCAGTAAGAAGGTCAAAATCTCCAATAAATGCAAAAAAATCGCACATACCTATATAATATTCCCCACCCAGCACCCCACTTCACTCCACGATCCCGAAAGTATGTAAAAAAGTTGAGAATACTATGGAAAACTTCGAAAAATTGAAGTTATTCTATTATACCGCCCTTATGATAAATTTTCGCGGAAAAAGTTATATAGAAAAGTTATAGCAAATTATCAATCAAACAAAAATATGTAGTTTTTATCTTCTTAGCACATTTCGGCACTTCTAAACCCGGAAAAATCAATTAAAATTATTGTGATAAAAATACATTTTCGAATAAAAATTAGTTCACATCGTTATATTAAATGTTTTTACGTCATTCTATAACGAAAAAACTATTAAAAACACCGTAAAGTTTCGAATTTTAGTTAATAATAGAAAAATTAAAAATTCGAGTTTTCTCAGAAACGAAGAATTTCCGCGGCAAAAATCAAATTATGTGGTGCTAGCTTTCTTGTATAGAATCATCCTATAAACCGATATTCCATGTAACTGATTTCGGCTAAACGAAACTTGAGCCTATTATTTTTCCTTTCTTTGTCTCTTTCTCCTTTTTTGTTGTAATTTGTGATACGAAGTTTTTTATTATTGGAATGTACTTTGATAATTTAATTATATTTTTCTTCATTTATTGTTTGTTATTTTGTGTTTTTTTTTATCTGTAAGTTACAATGTATACTCACGGGTAAAAAACATCCATGTAAGTGTTTCAGAAGCAATAAAATTATTATTATTATTTTAAATTCATTTATAAAAATATATCTAACTTATTAATTATTTGCCATTTTATTTAAATACCTTTTAAAAACAGTCAAAAAAATATATTTAAATTTCAATAATTTTCCATCTTTTTAATACATACCAAATCAACCTTTCCATCACGATCACTATTTTTCAAAAAAAAAAACGTTCCTACTTTAAATTTTACCACAAAAAATACCAAATGAAACGCACTGTATTTCACCAAATAAAAAAAATAGCCAATAGTTATATTTCTTTGAGCACTCGCCGTTACCTTAAGACACGAAATAGTTCCGCAAAGACAAACAAATTGACGGCTTTCGGTCACTTGATCTGAAGTCATCAAGAGCACGGTTAGTTCGTGAGTGTACGATCGGAGAAGAGCAATCTCAGCTGGCCAAGAACTGGATTATTGGCTCCCGCCACTTACACACCTAGATCAAGAGGGCATTGGTCAAGATATTTGAGGGTGCATAAATATATCTATATATAGTGCAATTCACGTAGATGCTCGCGCTCTTCGTTACGCTATAAAAAGTAAACAAAATATTCTTTTTTAATTGATCCATTTGGTTAATTTGCAGATTTTATTTAAATCGTTTTCAATACACTTGTTTATTTTTAATAATTTGTGAATTTTTAACAAATACCGATGTATCTCGAGTATGATTTCTTAGAAAAACAACCATTTTTTCTAATAATAGTATATTTATGATAGCCATTATTCACGCAGGTTGACGTTTGCGTCCCGAAGCGTAGGCGAGGGGCGCAAGTCACCCGAGTAAATAATGGTCATAAAAAGCGAGTATAATACTATACTTTGTCCACGACCTTTGATTTCTTTATTAAATAAAAGTCAAGTAAATAATGCGAGCGTACAACGGAAAGTAATAATTTGGTATTATTGACAATTCTAACGCCAACATTAAGAAATTTCTGGAGTACGTCAATTATTGTGACATATAGAGATGGGCGATACTATGTAAAGTATTCATACACAGTACCGTTAGTTTTTGGAGCCCTTAATTCGTTCTGTCTTTACGTTTAACACTATCCGGATTATGCGCAGAAGAATTTGATGCTTTCGTTTCGTTAATTACGATAACGTGTTCGGGTAATTGAATTCACGTTATTTCACTTACTGCACTTGCGCCAAATAACGATAACGTGAATAACAAACGTTAATGGTTCCAAAAACTCTCTAATATCAATATTAGAAATTATATACCTCCATCCGTTTCTAACCAATCAAATACCATTTTGCGACCAATCAGAAGCAAATTATACTGGGTATTTTTTGACATAAGTGAATATACCCCAGCCCACCTGCCACAGCCAATTTTTAATGTTGTTACATAAACGTTACATTTTTGTTAGGTAATTAACATGGATTTCAATCGATATATTTTGAAAATCTTCCGTTTCGTTGTATGTTTTCGTCTCTTTCGGTATATAATCTGACCATATACCACTCGAGGTATATATTTTGTTTTGAATATTCACCTCTTGTTATATAACTAGTGAATATCGTATCAATACTAAAAATATCGATATTTTATCTATACGAATAAGCAGATTTAATAGTTATTTATTTCATATTGTACCCCCATCTCTAGTCAACTATGTACCGAAGTGTTGTGAGTGTTGAGTTGTCATGGTATGGTATTCAAATGCAAAAGCGTGAATTATGAACCATAATTCACTCTAGTAGACATATGGGTACCATATACCTTTCGTTATGAGGTAAAATATTGACTTATTATTAAGTAGTCTTGGACAACAGCTATTTGTATAACAAGGGAGCAAAATACTACTTTTCCTCCCGAGGATGAGAGGGCAGTAATCATTCAAGGGAGGAAGAGGCATTTTACTCCCATGTTATACATATGATTATTCCGCCTCCCTCAAATAACAACATTTTTAAATAATTTATTTATGAAACTAACAAACAAACTAGAACTATGAAGTAGGTACAGTATAACTTCATTATAGCGTAGCACACTTTGGAACTGTTAATCTGTCAATGGACCATAGCATGCTATATAATATTTCTGTCCTAAATTCGAAAACCGGATGTATCTATGAATTGAAGTCAAATTGTTAATGTAAAAATCGTTAAATTAAAATAACAATTCACTGATTTCCAAAATACAGGGTGTTCTATGAATAAACGGTAAAATTTATACTTATATAATATTATATAGTATAGGTCGTCAATGCCGTATAAGTTATTTCATTGATGACACTTTTACTTTTCCCTAGGGAGGGAAAGTACGACTTTGCTCCCTACAATGAGGCCAGGAAATGTATACTTTGGATAGAGGTAGGCGGAGAAACCTTTTATGCGTCTAAAAAGATAAAGAAAGCTTCAATAGCCAGCGAGATCACAAACCTGCCTTATCTATAGCAAAATAGACTTCAATAGTAGATTAGGACAGATACCTAAACATATACCTACAGTGTGAGTTTAATGTATGGAACGCCTTAATGATTACGAATTTTCTAAATTTTGTTTTTTGATATAGCCGGTGGTATTATAGTCCAGTAAATAAAGACTGAGAAACCCCCCAACCTGTTCATCTCATTATTGTCAAACTTTTTTTTTGCAACTTGTAGGTATTCACGGGTGGATTACTCTCTGAAAATATGTCCTCCGCGAAATTTGCGGAAGGGGCTGAAAAATGGCCAATAATCCCAAAAATTGAGTTTTCCGCCGATATCTCCGGAAATAGAGAAGTGGAGTTTTGCTAGAAATGGAGAGCAGTTTATTATCTACAAAAATGATCCTCATCATTTTTGTCAAAAGTTTAACCGTTTTCGAGATAAACGGGCCCAAGCGTACCTTGGATTTCGAGCTGCTGCGCGGCACGCTCCGTGAATGTAGGCATGGGAGGGCGGGCAAATTGGCCAATAACTTGAGTAAAAATGAATCTTTTTTCATGATTCAAAGTGCATATGAAAGGAGGGACCTGTACCTATAACATCGTGTAACTTTTTATTTTTTTTTATTTTCCAGGAATATTAAGAAAACTGGCCAAACTTTATTTTTCCTGAATATTTGATCGCCCTTATCAATCCGTTCATATTTTTTAAATTAAGCGTAGTTTTACCGTAACCTTTTGGATAATGGGACTTTGATAGGTGGTGAATGTATTCCGAAAGAATGAATAAATAATTTTTGTGTATGCTTATAAGCAACCTGTTTTTCTTGGGACGTTTTTTTTTATTTCCGGAGTTTTCTGAAAATTTTCGGGTCGACCGCAAATTGATAAACAATGATTGGCAATATCGGTATTTAATGCACACCATTGGAAAGCTGAAAATGTCCTCTTTTCGATGGTTTTTAAAATTTTTGGCCAAGTTTTTAGGTTTCCGGAAAATTTTTGCAAGCCTTTTTTTGCAAGAAATATTGATCCAGGGACAAAAATGATGGGGACCATTTTTGTAGGTAATGAACTGTACTTCATTTCTAGCAAAACTCCACTTCTCTAAGTAGCATATTTCGGGAGATATCCGCCAAAAACTGAATTTTCGGGATCATGGGCCATTTTCCAGCCCCTTCTGCAAATCCCGCGGAGGACAAATTTTCAGAGAGTAATCTACACATGAATACCTAGTTGCAAAAAAAAGTCCGACAATAATGAGATGAACAGGATGGTGCATTTATTTACTGGACTATTAATATTGTTGTCAAATCTTTCGTTTTTCTGCAAAATTTATTATCTCAAATGGATCACCATATACCTTTATTTTTCTCTAATTTTAAGAATAGGTAAACACCAGCAAAAACTTTTAATAAAAAGCGTGAGCTGTAAACAATATTGTTTGTTGGTAACTAAGTGATTCAGCGTCATCTATCATGGTCAGTTCCCAGGAAATGATAATTATTGCTAAAACGTCAAAAAAATAATTAACTGACAACAGACGTCAAAATGTGATTTTCTTGAAATACTTTTATTTTATTATCAAAATAGGAGTTGTACAAAAAACTATGTAAAATATTTGTGTTAAAAGTAAATTTTATTTTGTTCGTGAAATTGCTCCACTCGCTTCGCTCCACTTTTTCACTCAAAATAAAATGTTACTTTTAACCATAGATATACTACAGATAGAGGCAATAGGCCATAGGCCGCTGTCTAAGGGCGCGTTGTATCAAACACCTAAATTCGGTTTAATTATAACTGATGTTTAGACTGATGTAATTGTTGATAATAAATAAATCAATATGTCACAGTCTACTTTGGTGAGAGCGAAAAAGATAGACGATCAGAGGTTTTTCTGTCTTTGTCTGTGTATATAGCATGCGCGCTATTAAAGAAAGACAGCCTAAACCTCCGACTTTCTATCCCTCTCTTACATGCTGACGGGTTTCGAGCTTGCTTGTTGCCTCTAGCTGTAGTATCTCTATGCTTTTAACACTAATTTCATAAATAGCTATTTTCTCTTCCCAATATTGTAAACAACGCATTTTGACACTGTTTTGAAAGACGTACGTAACAAGCACCAAAAAGGTATCGATTGACCTTGACGCCGGATTGTAGGTAAGTCAACTCACCACTCTTGGGTGGTATTAATTTATGCCATATAAAACGTATATCTTATTTATTTATATGAATATTAATAGTACAATTATTACAATTATGAACATTATCTATCGATACGTTGCTTCAGGATGCGAAACTAATTGTGAAAAATGAGTTTGAATCATTGAAACATCAAGGTTATAGTATAACCAATGCAGGAAAAGAAACGTGTAAGTTCACCAAAATCCCGATATTCACAGTAAAATACATTATCAATAGGCCAAAACGAAGTGACTAATAAAACCAAATGTGTTGATCAAATGCAAAAGGATATAATTCTAAAAAATGAAGATCCAACAACAATGTGTTTAAATACCACTAAAAAATCGGCCAAATCACAACATTCTCACAATAAATTTTTGAAAAAACTGTGAATCATTTCGGTGAAAATGTAGACTTTCCATAGTTAAAACTCACTCTGTAAATTGTAAAAATAGCTTTTATAGAGAGAGATCAGAAACTCAATAACCTTATGTAATGTAAAAAAGACTTAACTATGAAATAAAACAATAAAGTTTTTGTTTAAACCTTCATTATAATAAATTGAACTATGTTCAAATACAATTTGTGACGCGTTTCGCTAACACAGTAGCTTTCTCAAACGAATGGAGGTATAATGAAAAGTTTTTAATTTATACAGTGCATTAATAGGGAATTTTACGGATAAAAGTATTATAATCTATTTACTTGGAAATAAAAAGCAAAAATTTTTTTTCTAAATATGTGATTAACTAAAGTATTGAACAGGTTTACCTGGAAATTCATTCACAACAATCTTACAGGAAGTTTATAGGTGAAAAGGTTTAATAAGGGAGAATTGTTGATATCTATTTGGTCGTTAAAAAGGTTATCTGAATATTTTATTTTATTTATCTCAAGAGCTTCTAAATGATTTAATTTCAAGGATTTAGGTTCTACATGCAAAATTTCAAAATTTGAATCGAAAGTGTGTTGGTTTTGCTAATAAATGATTTGAGTAGTTGGAATCTAATTTTTGGTTATCATAGCTACGTTTGTGTTCTGAAATTCTAGTTTTAAAATTCCTAAAAGTTCTACCTATATAAATTTTATCACAGTTGTCATTATCACATTTTAATTTATAAACTCCTGATTTGTTTAAATTTGAAGATTTAGATTTGTTGTTTTTAATGAATTTGGATAAATTGTAATCGGTTTTAAAGCAAATATTCAAGTATAAAGTTTCTAAAAATGATTTGATTTTCAAGGATGGTATTCCAAAGTATGTTAAGCTTTTAAATTGGTTATTTTTGTTTTTATCAGAAGGAAATACTTGTTCTAGAGTATGTTTTAGTATCTTTTTATTTATGATATTGTCTATTAAATTTGGATCGTAATTATTATTAACTGCTATTTTGATTTATGATATCTAGTTCTTTGTTGTGATTGTCAGTATTTAATGGAACTGTTAAAAGTCTAGCTGTGTATCATACCTACTATTAAAAGCTGCTGATTTATGCAAATTCATTAAAAACAACAAATCTAAATCTTCAAAATTAAACAAATCAGGAGTGTATAAATTAAAATGTGGTAATGACAACTGTGATAAAATTTATATAGGTAGAACTTTTAAAACTAGAATTTCAGAACACAAACGTAGCTATGATAACCAAAAATTAGATTCCAACTACTCAAATCATTTATTAGCAAACCAACACACTTTCGATTCAAATTTTGAAATTTTGCATGTAGAACCTAAATCCTTGAAATTAAATCTTTTAGAAGCTCTTGAGATAAATAAAAATAAATATTCAGATAACCTTCTTAACGACCAAATAGATATCAACAATTCTCCCTTATTAAACCTTTTTACCTAGAAACTTCCTGTAAGATTGTTGTGAATGAATTTCCAGGTAAACCTGTTCAATACTTTAGTTAATCCCATATTTAGAAACTTTTTTGCTTTTTATTTCCAAGTGAATAGATTATAATACTTTTATCCGTAAAATTCCCTATTAGGGGCCATCCATAAAGTACGTCACACGTTAATAGGGAGGGAGGGTATCACCGAAGTGTGACAAGGGGCATGGGGGGGTCAATACTTTTGTGACGTCACATGTTAAAATTTAAAATACTAAAACGCAAAGTTTGGATGTGAATTAAAAATTTTAAAAACTTACGAAATTGATCTATATTTATTAATAATTTAGCATTCTCGCTATGCGATAATCTCTCATGCAACGTCATTTAACTTCTAGAGCTGTTTTCTCTCGATTATTTTTAAATACATACATAAATTTAAAAAATGTGTGACGTCACATCAGGAGGGGGGGGTTATAAAAATGTGACAACCTGTGACAAGGACGGGGGGAGGGGTTCAAAAGTCCTAAAATTCGTGTGACGTACTTTATGGATGGCCCCTTAATGCACTGTATTATAAATTAATAACTTTTCATTATACCTCCATTCGTTTGAGAAAGCTACTGTGTGTTATAATGAAGGTTTAAACAAAAATTTTATTGTTTTATTTCATAGTTAAGTATGGATCTTCATCAAGTAAAAGCCTCATCTATTGAATTTTTAAAAGAGACTTCTATAGTGGAGCAGAATAGATACTTCGTTCACTTTTGATTATTTTCAATAGAACTAGGAAAAAATGTGACTTCAAATTCCCATTTGTTGATATTATTAGCCATTTGTCATAGGAGCTAAGAGTCTCTGAGACGTTCCTCAGGAACTAAGTAGAAGTAAGGGGGCACAATTTAGGTTTAATTTAGGTCTCAGTGAATGTCGCCCCATCATACATACCTATGGTTAAAGACACGAATCTTTCTCGTTACGTCATAACTCATAATCATCCTAATCAAATCAATAAGACAGTTTTCACCAACGGCCCATCATTATTAAAGAGTTAGGCATGTATTTCTGGTGATTTTATTATGAGAGGTGATAAATAAAAACCAAATTTAACATATCATAATAAGACTACAATTTGAAATTCTACAAATAAATTGTTACAAAACTTACCTCTTGGATGGCATTTGGATGGCTTTTGGAAATATTCATGTAATTTTCTAATACACTCAGGTTTACTTTCGTCCAAACGTTTACCGGGCATTTTGTCAAAAAATATCACAATAAATGTAAGTGAACTTTACCTATTTAAAGTAATGACAATGTCGACGGACTTCAATGGTGACAGAGTAATTTCCTCATAAAGTGACCTTTCGCATTTCAAATACAATCGTTGTCACAACACAAGACACAGTGACAAACCGATAAAGACGTAATGGCGTAGCTTAATTCAGGCACAAAAGACATATGTACCTTTCCATTTGTTTTAATTAGACATACGCGGTCAGCGAAATATACATAAAATTAGAGTGTCTTTGATACATTCAGGGAAGTATGACGTAACGGGAAAGATTCGCGATTTTTACTGTACATACCTCTGTTAAAACTTAGCGGAGACATTTAACAAGTTTTAAAGGATCATTTTAGATGATTGCACTGGAATTTTAACAAAAACTTCATTTTATCGGCGGTTAAATCATTGAACTCTTCTAAAATTCAATAGCAAAGATACAGAGTAGAACCCATTAAAAGTATAAACATCTTAATTGTCCATTTTTATTTCAATGACATTCCAATGAAATTTATTAGCAATTTCTTCCATCCAATATATCAATTATTCTGCTTTTTTTAAGTAGCGCTCCGTATTAAATAACAGATGTTTTGCTACTCTTTTTCTACCAATGAAAAGAAACAAAATTAAGACCTCAACTGAACCATATAATTACGCCAAATAGAATACACTAATCGAATTTATCTACGCGGCTCGATTAAACCAAAGAGGTTCGTGTGGATGGGATATACATTAAAATGCTGATTTTGATTTGATTACTTAGACGACGGTTCTAAAAAGTCTAACAGGGTGTTGATGCTGCTCATATTTTCGTAAGGTCATAATTAATAGGAAAGAGGTAATTCACATAACAATGGGAAAGAGATAAATAAGCACCATTGTTAAAAATTGGCATGTATCTGATCATGTAAATATGTCATAATTACCGCAAAACCAACTGGGATGACTAGAGAATAGATCTACGGGTTGAAGGAGATAATAATTATGACATATAACACAAATTACCTTGAGTTGGATAAGAGACAACTGCAGGACGCAATCACCTCAGCATTCAATGACAACTGCCCACCCATTAGCAAGGAAAACACAAGGAACGTAACCTAGTGAAACAACTAACTGTCTAAGAAAAGAAGATTGGTCGGAAAACTCTTCAATAAAGCAAAAATTGTAGCTGAGAGGAGGGAATACAACAACTCTACCTGAAGGTAGCATACACGCACAATGGGAAAAATCCTGAATAATCACACACAAATATACATCTGTGGCTTGGAGATACACACTACTGAAGCCTACCTTCATGATAAAAAGGCAGAAAGTACCCACTATAAATCGAGAGGAGTAAATAGTACCTATCCATTATGCTCCAAGTAGATATGTACTTACTAGCAAACACACTGTACATACTACTAAGGGCCAGCCTCACATACGAAAAACATAAAGATCATTCATAGTATTTCTTGTTCTTAATCTAGAATGCACAGAATAGAACGAAGGCACAAAGTCTTATGTCTTTTGTACACAAGACACAAGTAAAACTGTTGTATAGGCACATAACGTGCATAACATACGGTGTTAGCAAAACTAGCCCCTACATAAGGTTTAATATGCCTATACAATAGGAAAATCAACTGAAACACCACTGCACTTTGTGGAGAAAGTGGAAACTGTGTTGAGAAACAAAGAGGTTTTATTCCTGGTTATCGACGGAGCATTCAACAGCAAACGTTAGACTCAATCTCAAGTGCATCAACATGAAAAGGCAGCATGATTAGAAAAATAATAATAATAATAATTTGCGGACAAAGTCACGAGGGGATGACCGCGAGAAGGTGTCTTGTTCTCATTGCTATGGAACTTGGTGGTAAAGGACCTTCTAATCACATAAGAAAGAAGTGAGCACTGAATCTAGTCGGTCCATAGATAAATGAAGAGAGTCTGAATATCGGTCCCTCCAAATTAACCATTGTAGCTTTCTTAAAGAAAAACTTTCGATAAGGACTTTTGAACCTTCAAGAAACCCACCTTCAGCTTAAATATCTTTGAGGGATTTTAGACTTGGAAGTTAACAGAAACCAACAGCTAGCAAAAGTAGGGAAGAAAGCTGAAGCTACAGTGATGATAATCAGATACAAGATTGGGTTTAGTAATCATGAACCCCATGGTTACTAAACCCAATAAATAGCCGCGGTTGAGTTGGGCAAAGTACAAAGACACGCATGCCTAAGGGAACAAACACAAACCAGAGATCGAGTCACAACAAAATAACGCCAATAGTGGGAAGTGACATTATCAAAATTAAACCAAGGGACCACATCCTATATACTTCATCAACATTAACTTCGAGGTGATTAGGCAAGATATGAGGGAATTGATAAATAACAACATCAAGGGTAAACCTGATCTGATGGTGGAGAACGACAGAAAATCCTTTAGTTATAGGATCTGTGATAAAACTATTCAAAATTGACAAGAATTATTAATGTGGTGAAGAGACAGGAACGGCCAAACATATAGGTACTATAAAAATGCAATGCATTAGACCACAGAAAACAGATTATAATTTCGAATAATACAACATCAAACCGGCGAAGAACCTGCCCAAGCAGCACTGTTCTGACTTCCAACATAACCTTCACTTATATAACTATCTCGCAACGTCCAAATGCTGCTTGAGTGTACAGAATAGTACAAGGGACTAGAGTTGCGGAATGCGTTGTGAAACTAATCCTAGAAGACACAAAAACCCAGAGGATGAAGTGTGGCTGGCGATAGGACCAGCATCCGAGCAATAAAAAGATCATAACTAACGAATCTTTTTGATATTTGATAGGCACGCAAGTCAAATCTCAGCCCAATTGAGCCACTCACTAATAACAATAAAAATCCAGTTGAAAATATGTAGTCATATTTGGAAAGAACACTAAAAATCGAACGAAAAACTACGCTTTTTGCACTTTAATGTTGAACCAATTCTAGAAAATTGTTCATTAAGCCTTTTAAAGTAGTTGATATAGAACCTCCGACTAGAAAAACCTCATGTTTTCTTTACCGGTATAAATCCGAAATTTTCAGACCAAATGGGTCAAATTCCATAGTACTTGATAGTGAAATAATACGTTGATTTTTCTATAAAACTGAAGTTTCTGATTATTGATTAGTGATTCAAACCTAAAAAGCAAAGTTATGTTTCATAGGGAATAGTGCTTTGAAAACTACAAAGGAAATATTAGGACAGCTCCTAATAATTCCGATTCACACTGAAAAGCTTCTCCATATTCATTGTTACATGTATGTGTTAGGAACACCGATTTCAGCCAATGGTCGAAAAATACACCCAAAACGCGTTCTGGCCCTCAGCATATTGCCAAAATCCGAAATTACGCTTTTCGGCCGCTTAATGTAGACCAGAACGCATTCGGGACCTTTTGCGATTGCCAGAACGCGTCTAACACACAATTTAACCGTCCAAAAACCGATTTTGTGCATGTCTCAGCTTGCAAACGACACATACTTAAAACATCTACTTGTTTTTACACGAACTATTGTTATGCCACTTGCTGTTACATAGTAACCTCACCCTTACCCTTATTTTTACAAGCTTTTGCTACCTTTACCTCTGTAAGTAAGGGTAAGGGTAAGGGTACTTTGCAACAGCAAGTGTCATAACAATAGTTCGTGTAAAAACAAGTAGATGTTTAAGTATGCCATTAAGTCACCAGAATTATACGTAGACGAATAACAAAATTCTTTCAGACTAACTTGGGAAAGTCAATACACATTCTGGCAATTGCAAAGGCTCCAGAACGCGTTCTGTTCTACACTAAACGACCGGGAAACGATATTTCTGACATTGGCAATATACTAGTGGCCAGAACGCGTTTTGGCCGTATTTTTCGACCATTGGCCGATATCGGTGTTTGATCCTAACATATGTACTTTCGATATTCGTTAAGTTTATTAAAGTTTACCGAATTATTGACGATCTACGGTCTATTATTTGATGCCAGATCCGGCTTTTATTGAAATACAGTCCACTGTATCGAAAGCATAAACCAATGTTGTGTTAGAAACGACCGCAGCAAACTAATAAGTGACAATATATTGAAAAATAACACGGCAACCTCTATAAATTAAATTTTTGAAGCTATAACTTTTTTAAACTACCTACACCCACGCCTCTGATGAAACCATTGAAGAATATTATCACACAGACACACTCTAGTACTTAAATGATTTATTTTCAACCAGTTTATCGGTACCATGGTACCGGAAGATTGAGATCTATTGTTGCTATAGGTATCGGTGAAAATTTTTATTAGGCTTAACGCCTCGAAGGAGTTAATATTTATTTTTCTCTTGGGCCATATAAAATCTTTTTATTTCTTATAATGAGACGCTAGCGGTGTTTATACTATTGTGTGTGATGTTTTGAAGCTTTTATGACGTGTTGAAATTTATTCTCCTCGAAAAATTTAAATGTTTTTGTAAAATTAGCATCGTATTTGAAGAACATCAACAAACTTTATCAATTAATCAAACAACGCCACCTATAGCGTTCGTTGAAAGCACTGAAATAAAACGTTGATACGATGGGCATTAATGGTGTATTATTAAACGAGCAATTTATGATAGCCATTATTCACGCAGGGTGACGTCATCCGAGTGAATAATGGCCATAAATTGCCAGTAGAATACTATAATTTGTCCACGACCCTTGATTTCTTTATTAAATAAGGCGAGTGTAGAACGGAAAGTAATAATTTGGTATTATTGACAATTCTAACGTCAAAATTAATAAATTTCAGGAGTACGTCAAATGTGACATATAGAGATGGGCGATACTGTGTAAAATATCGATACACCGTACCGTTATAAATATAGTTTGGCAAGTTTATCTGAAGCTGTGAAAGGAATGCAGTCGAAAACATTCGATATTGCCACGTTTAACTATAAAAAAGCTAAAGTGCTAAGTATGTAGTGATAATAATTAGAAAATGGACTTTTGAAAAAAAAAACACTGAAATCACATTGCAATATTAGTAACATTATTCACACTGAATTTTGGAAAAACAAAGTGGAAAAAATTTCTCAAAAGAGTCCTGTAATTCCTTTGTTCATATACTTTGATGAATTTGAATGTGGAGACCCGCTTGGTTCACATGCTGGAATTCATAAAATTGGGGCAGTCTATATTTCCATTCCTTGCATTCCTCCACAATATCAGTCAAAATACATTTGTTACGCTTTTATTCCATGGATCTGATTTAAAAGATTTTGGCAGCGAAGATTTAGAGAAAAATGGTATTATTATCAACACACACAGTCATAAAAATTTTAAAGTTTATTTTCGTGTTGCTCTATTTTTAGGGGATAATTTGGGATTGAATTCTCTTCTGGGATTTACTGAAAGTTGTAGAGCTCGTTATTTTGGTATTTTTTCAATTTATGAATATTAAGACATGAACACTCTTCCAAATTTGTTATGGGTTTTTTCAAGCTCTGGCAGCGTTGTGCGAAAACCATAATTTTCACGCCCTCCGAACTAACTCAATTGGTGAAATTTATCGAAAGGCCTTCGTTGCTTAGCGACCAGCTGACTTCCTATTGGCAAGCGCGTGCGTGTGTTCTTCCTTCTCACTTTGTCAATTGACTGACATTGATTATCCAGTGGTATTGTCAGTGTCAGATTTTGAACTATTTCGTATCCATATTGAATTCAAGTACGATTCTTAATATTATTTGTTTTTAACAAATACCGTGTTTTGAAAAATACCTTACCTTTAAAGCAAAGCAAAAATAAGTTTCTATATATAATTATTATATAATAATAATAATTATTTTTAATACTTTTATAAAAATAGGTACCGTACGCCATTGGTACGTTTATGACAGATATCCCCATGTTTCCTGGCCCTTTACCGTATTGTTTTAAAAATATCAATATAAAAAAATACCGTTAAATACTAAAAATTCCGATATTTTATTGATACGATATATTTCAGAAACAAATTTCCTAAACAAAATACGCCGATTTAATAGTTTATTTCATATTGTACCCCAATCTCTAGTCACCTATGTACCGAAGTGTTGTGAGTGTTGAATTGTCGTGGCATGTTATTTAAATGCAGAAGCGTGAATTATGAGTTCATAATTCACTCTAGTAGATATATGGGTACAATATACTTTTTGTTAGGAGGTAAAAAATTGACTGATTATTAAGTGGTCGTGGACAAATATCTTTTCAAACAAAACTTACTTTGCTAAGTTGAACTGAAACCGTTCACTAAGAAGCAACAACAACAGTCTACAACACACTTATATAACCGCATTTTCATTATTGTTGTTCTCTTATTTATATATAGGGTGTTCTAATTCAAGCTTCGATAGGCTGCAGGCAATGAGGGTTATTTTAGGGTATAACAGATATACCAGAGTATCCAACTTATGTTAAATAGTTTGAATTGGCTGAACGTCCAACAGTTTCTTCATGTTAAAACAATGACATTTATTTTTAAAATTATAAATAATTTATTACCTGAATATTTGAATTCTCGATTGATACCAATTACTAATATACATCAACACGATACTCGAGCTGCAAGTTCCAACAGCTTTTATGTTACTACTAGCAGAACGACTAATTCAATGAACAGTTTGTTCCATTTCAATCATCTACCTCATGAAATAAAATCTATTAAGAGTTTGAACAGTTTCAAGAGAACCCTCATCAATTACCAAAAACGAAACAACTAGCTCCTGTAAGTAACCGATTTCATTGTGTAACCTTTTTATTTTTATTTGTTTATTTTATATTATGTTTTTGTTGTTGTTTTTGTCGCTTTTGTCTTATATTATTTTATATTGCAATAAATGTATAACATCGTCTAGTATTCTATATGTATCGACGATTTTTCTCTTGATACATATAGAGCACAGATGTTTGAGGGATGTAATTATTTGACTATAATATTACAATGATTTGTGTATTATCTTTAATAAATAAATGATATTGTTATTATTATTACAACTACTTCTCGGGCTATACACCCCGACAGGCATTGAATTACACTTTTAATTTAAACGGGGCTGGGATATCTGCACGGTATACTGCCCTCCTAAGAAAGAAGGCAGTATCTCCACAAATGTTAGTTTCGAGATAATGCAAATTTTGGTAAATAAAGCTGTGCCACCATTAAAATATTTATGGATCCTGGAATTGTTCAACTGGGTTGTTGTTCTTTTGCTTATCATTGAATACGTTCATATTTTTATGCCATATTTCTATATATTTTAATCGAAATGGCGGTAACTGCTTTTAAGTGTAGTACCTATTTCTCAATCGGAAAGCGGTGGTTTGTAGCTTGACCGGTTTTAAGTTGATATATTTTTTGGCTTCTGTCTCTTCACTGTCACACCCTCCCTCATCAGAACTTGGATTTATAGCTTCCATTGTCTGCAGCTTTCTCAATAATTTCTTTCCGCGGCTTTCCATGATTTAATTATCAATAATAATACCTACCTTTTGAAACTATTTGAAGCAAATAAATGGCTCTAACTTCACGAACTTCACGCCCCAATTTTTCTATTATAGATGAGAATTAACGCGTACACGCAGAGAGCAAACTGTCAGGAACCAACACGTTTTTGCTTAGTTTACACCCAGAAAATAAGAATTGTGATGGGGCATGTAGCTAGATTAAAAAGCAGTATCTCCATTTTCTGTAAGAGATACTGCTTTAAAGACTTGTATAAGGTAGTTACTGCCTTTGAACTAAGGAATATCTAATAACAAGTTGAGTTACTGCAATTTTTATAGCCTACCAGACCAATGGATGAACGCTTACTGGTCTCTAGCTTTGTAAGGTATACTTATAATCGTATAACGAGCCTATAGGAAAAGGAAATGCGAAAATGGTGAAAATTGGAGATACTGCCTGCTTGCTTAGGACGGCAGTATAGGTAACCAACCATTCCGGTTTGTAATTGGAAGGGACAACAACACTTGTAGACCGGTTTCGAAGTATTCGATGATATCTACCTTGTACTGATAAGGCGTAAATACGCCGAAGCCAGTCTACAATAAGTGACGTTGTCCCTTCTGATTACAAACCAGAATCGTTGGTTATATCGTGCAGATATCCCAACTCCGTTTATCTAAGAAGTGTAAATTAACAACTGTCGGGATATATAGCCCGAGAAGTGGTAGTTGCTTCTTAGTAATAAATAAAATAAATTTGAAGAAAACACCACGTTTTATATAATTATATAATCATGTGATTTCTTTGTTGATAATATTTCAATTATCTAAATTTTCAATACATCTTTGAAGCCTATTTATTCACGAATCGATTAGATTTAAAAACTAATAGTTCGTTAAACGTCCACCGTAAACTAGAAACACTAAAAATAACAAAGAATTTGCAGATGTCCAAACTAAATATTTTTTAGGCCATTCTTCGCCATTTTCTGCACATACCTAGTGTCAGATTTAAATAAATTTACATTATTAACACATCCACTGTCATCATCCCTTATACATACTTATGAATCATCTGTTTGTGTGTGTAGGGTGTGTTTAAAAATTGCTAGCTTTATGCAAATCGTTCGTAGAATAGAAACTGGTCTAGTCAGATGATTTTTTTTCTTTCAGTAAAGAGTAATGAGAAGGGTCGAAATGGTCTTTGCACAATAATTGTGTTCGGTGTGTGGAATTACTTTGGTGAGATGCGAGGTTCGAATTTAATACGAAATCTTATTAAATATATTTTCAACGTTAAGGCTGATATTCCGTTGAAAATCAAGGATTTGACGTGAAAAAAGTTCAGTCAACATCAAGTTATACCCAATATATAGTACTTAAGCCGGATTCTCATGCATCCGATATCCGACGATACGAAAATCATTCTATTGGTTGAAGTTATGGATTTGTGATTGGTTGAAGAATTCAAATGCTGGCATTTCTTATACATCCGATATCCGAAACTACGACGATCCGAAATAATATTTGTCTGGATCCGATAATCTCATCTCCTTTAACAAATTGTGATAGACCCCTTGTTTTATTCGGTCTCCTTCTGAGCAGTAAAATGGTTAAAAGTAATATATTATTTAGCTTTCTCCGTTGTTGGAGCTGATAAACGTTCATTTTCATAGTACGTAATAACACAGAAATGGTAATCGACCTTTTACACAAAAAACGAATAGTGAGGTTAGGAGACATAGGATATCGGACAAAAGTTGAAATAATTTTAACAATCATCCGACGTCGTACGAACAATAACATTTTCGGATGAATTAAGGCGCCAAATCATTCTGACCAATAGCAAGTTCGTCGGATTATCGTATCGGATGCATGAGGATCCGCCTTTACGCGTAGATATAAATTCTCCCATCCCAACATTATTTTGTGAAAAATACAAAACTAAACTTCTGAATAACTGAAATAAGGTACACATACAACGTTTTTGATAGTATTTATTGTCGTAATCACAAAAAATGGCGGTTGGTCGCCATTTTGGAAGATAATTTCAGTTTGAATCATATTAGCAAGTAATACCTCATTTGAAAGCTTGTTCTAAGTGCTTTTCAATGACATCAACAAGAATAAAACAGCTTGCATTCGAATTAAGAAAAATATAATAAAGCCCACATGTAGCATCGGCTGCCAGTCTAGAAGTAGTTAATGCATGGCTTAATACATTTTTAGACAAATACCAGCTAATGTCAAGGTCTCAATATGGTTTCCAAAAGCGAGGTAATAAATATTTTATATTAAATTATTTATTAAGGTTCACCTACAATTTAGGTCTTCCTAGACTTGGCAAATGCCTTCAGCACCGTTTGGAAACACTGGAAGACATCGGAGTTAGATGTACAGAACATGCTTTTTTCAAAAGATATCTAACAAACTGATCTCAAAAAGTAAGAGTTATAAATTCAGTAAAGAACAGACAGTTATGTGTGGTGTACCACAAGGTAGACCTAATGATTTGTACAAGGTACGGAAGAGATATTAGCACAGCATTTGGTAAATTTAGAGTCCTTTTTCTTCGGATTAACTGCCACTGAGCTCAGGAAACTTGCCTTCGAGCTTGCTGAAAGTTTTCAACTACCTCATCGTTGTAACAAGGAGAAGAAAATAGCAGGAAAAAAGTGGTATAACAGGCTTATGAGAGAGCATCTTTCTTTGCTAGAACCAAACTTGATTTTCAGAACGTAAGGATTTAATAAAGAGCGTGTTAATGAGTTTTTTGATAAGTACGAAGAAATATTGGATAATTACATACGATTTACACAAGTACGACAAGGAAAATATGAGCAAAACTACTTGAAAGAGAGAGAAGAATAATTGTGCGCTCAGCGATGGGCGTGTAAGAATTTAAATATGAATTATCTCTGTTAAGGACACTGTTGCCGGATGAAAGTGTTTAGCTTTACCTAATAGTGCATGAGCTCGAAAAAAAGTTGACGATTACGAGACAAAAATATCATTTGTAGAAATTAATCAGCGCTTCTGGCAACAGCGGTTGAAATAAGGAGGTAGTGAACACACCCCAACTGTTTTTGGTAGCTGGAACTGAACACACGCCCATCGCTGAGCGCACAATTATTCTTCTCTCTCTTTCAAGTAGTTTTGCTTATATTTTCCTTGTCGTATTTGTGCTAATCTGTATAATATGGATGAAATTGCATTGTCCACCGTTTACAAACCTTCCAAAGTTTTTGCTCAAAAGGGAAAACACTATGTGGGTGTAATCACAAGTGGAGAAAAATGTCTGATTACAACAGGCATATGTTAATATTTAAGCGTAGCAGACTGAATTAAGCTTAAAAAAAAGAGCTCCACCAATCATTGAACTAGGCAAAAAAATATAGTAGCCTTACTGTGGATTCCAGGACACACTGGAATAGAAGGAAATAAAATAGCAGATGGACTAGCAAAGACCCTTTTGTGGTATCAGCCCCAATGTAATAATGGAAGAAATAGGCAAAACCGAAGAAAAGAGAAGATCTGACCATTAGAAAGATCTAGTAGGGCTTAGACAATCAAAGATTCTGATGAGTGACCACAACTCGTTGAGATCAAATGAATGCATAAGTCAAAGTAAAACTGCACTAAGAGTTTTAACAGGGATCCTAACGGGACATTGCCGCCTCAACGGGCTCAAAGCTCAAAAAAGTAAAGGAAGCAGAATGTAGATTATGTGGCATGGAAGAAGAAACCTCCATCCACATACTTGCGAATTGCACAGCAATTCAAAATCCTGTGGCACAGCACCTAGAAGATTATTGGATAGAAGAGGGATATTTACCTAAGTTGAAGCCTGCAGATATCCTAAAATTCCCCAGGGAAATAGGACTAAAGGAGCTACTAGTCTCTAAGACGTTCTCAGGAAGTAAGAAGAAGTAAAGGGACACAATAGATCTTTTAGGTCTCAGTGAATGTCACACCATCGAACATACATACATACATCACAGCATTTGGTTGCTCAAAAAATGGATGGAGAACATCAGACCTTTTTGTTCCATGGCTTCAACAATTTATTAAGTGCACAAGATTAGAAAAAAGTGATCGAAAACAAATTTTGCCTTTACTAGATAGTCATAGCACAAATACCAAAAATTGGGAAGCTATCCAGATAGATCGCGATTATGGCATAGTAATGCTATCCTTGGGTTGAACAGATCCCTCTCCAAATCATTAAAAAGCTGTTATAATGAAGCTGCATCTTCGTGGCTTCACTCAATTCCTGGTAGTGTCATGAAACAGGCAAACGTTATATTATTATTATACATATTGAATAAAAGTCACATAATAAAAAAAATTAACATTCAAAATGTGAATAATTCGTGAACAAAAAATGTCAAAAGGGTCAGCTGAACGGCGAGAGCACTTATCTTCAAATCGCTCTATCTTTTGCATATTAATAGCTCAAACTTTCCCAAAAACTTTTCCGATTTCTAAATTTTAATACTACGTATTCAGAAATAAACAATTAACTCACTCAACTTTTTTCATCGTACGTAAAAAGTCAGAAATTCGAAAACAAATTTATTGCTCGAATGTTAAACGCTTAGGGGATTTCGGACTAGTTTCATTGTCTCTAGAATTGGTTGGAGAATATGTCATTAAATTTTCGTGAAAAAATATTAATTATTCGACGAGAAACCGCATTTTCGCTTAAAAAGTCAATTTTGACCATGTTCCCCCAATTTAAAACAAAAAAAATTTCATATTCGTGTTCAGCACCCTCGAAAATATAAAGATATACGGTTTTTAGCGACTAGAACGAGGTTGGTCGGTATGTAAAAAAAGGGTGTGTTCCTCTCCTCTATTAGGGGTTACGACTTAAGCAACCTTATCCTTTATATTTACTCTGTTGATCAAAAAAGTAACTACAGACATCGTAATCGTCTACTAAACGTAAATAGCCCCTATTGAAAATGAACCAATTTTCAGTTTTCCACTGGTATAATTTAAACTACACAGTGTAAATAAATAACAACAGAGTACCTATTTTGACAAATATAATTCGAAAATTGTACTCTCGTAAATATGACCATCCATTGACGTTACGATGTGCTTGTAGGAAAAACTACGGATGAGTAAAATTGACAGTTTTATAATATAATTGAAGACAATATGAAAGCATTCTTTAGAAAAGCCTCAGCAAAGAATTATTCAAATGTATTGTAGTTTTATAGCTGCCGGCTTTTGCGTTGTAAATCACAAAATTTACGCCTACAAATTTATTTATATCCTTGGGTATCCTATTCGTTATAGATTTTCTCTTATAATAAGGTTTATTGAAACAGTGACGTACCTACGCATCAATGAATAATATTAAAACAAATTGAAATTGAAGGTGTAAAAAGATGCATGCTAAAGACAGAGCTTTCAATATAAATATTAAATTTAGAGGTTTGAATGCAACAACCAGAGGAAAATTATACACATATACACTAAGGGTTTTGACAGGTATTCTAACACGACACTGCTGCCTGAATGTACATCTCAAAGAGCTCAAACTAGTGGAAAAAAATGAAAGTGGATTCTTTGTCACTCACAATAAACCTACTCCTTCAAAATTCGTTCAAGGTCAAAGTTTCATCTAGAGTAAATTCAAATTTTTTCTAGTTTCCGGAAAAATGTTGAAACTTTCTACCATACATTAGCTCTAATAAAAAAAATAGTAGCTGAAAATAATGATAGTATACTCTAACTGTTGTCAGTGTGATGACCATAAAATGAAGCAATATTGTCAGATAAATTTTCTAAAATTGTTAGGCTCGCTACACAAATGTTCCTCTTACTTCAGTAAACTGTTAGTTCGTGATGTTATAAGAAAGCTAGTTTGGAAATATTTTTAAAAAAATACATAATGTGAATTTATTAGTAAACATTAAAATGAGTCGCTTGAAATAACTGAAAAAAGACAAATTAATTAAAACCACTTTTTATATGTTACTATATTTAAGAAAATTTTGAAGAGATGGCAACGTAGTTGCACGTGCAGTAAAGACTTCGAAACAACCAGTCATCAACTGCAGTATTCATCGTAATATAACGAAATAACCGAAGTATAATCCGTTGGACGATTTTCGCAGAAAAAATTCTACGATCTTGAGGGTGTTCGGGGGGGTTGTGTTGTGGTTCGGCTTATAATCCATTAGTATCATTCAGTGTTGTGTGTGAATTTTGTTTTAAAGAAATATTTAATATAATATCTATTTCTTGGTTGAGTGAGTTTAGTGAATTGTTATAGGTAATTATAGGAAAGTGTAGGTGATCTAGTGTAGAAAGGTATCATTAATATAATACCTTTTTGATGGTGTAGTGGTTAGGTCGCGTCAGTGAATTGATATTAATATAATATTCATTTGTTCGTAGACGTTGGGGTGAGTTTTATAATATAATTAATTAGAATGGCATTTTGGAGACCATTTGAAACAACAGTCCAAGATGATGCGCGGGATTATTGAATTGTGGATTTAAATATAAGAAGTTAGATAATCGAATGGTAATAATGGAATCTCGGCGTATCGCTGAACTTAGAAAGGAGTATTTGCGCAAAATAAAAGGGTACCGTGATTCAAATAGAACTATAATTTATTTAGACGAAACTTGGTTTGATACGCATGATGTTGTCAAGTGTTTATTAATTTATTTGTTATTCAAACAATCCTTACGGTTTCATTACATGAATAAATATATAAAATAAAATACATTTTAACTTTATATGTAAGAAAATAGTAGTAATGGTAATTATATTATAATTAAAACTGTATGAGGATATACAACCACCTTTAAAATATGGTTGGGTTGACGATACAAAAAACTGTTCTCTAGATACTACGTGTTCTAGAGGAAAACGCGTTATTATTGTATTAACAAATTTTATGAATTTTGTGTGCAGGTTAATTTTTTTCATTCAAATTGATATAGTAGATTAACATTATTTCACAATATTCGAATTTATAAAAAATTTATATGCACGCCATTGGGCGGCTTTTTCCTTCAAAGGGATTAAAAATATGGGTCATCACATTAACTTTGGAAGAACTATACTAAGTGATGAGCAAAGCCAAGTCTTGGTCTTACTGGACTTGCGAAAAAGCAAGACAAGACCAATTTTGCTCATCACTAATAATACTTCATATAAAAATCATGTCTTACTCTTCTTCCATTAACGAACTCTATGCCCCCCTAGTTAGCTAGTGACTAACATTTAACGAAATGTATGAGAGTTGCAACGTTCCTTTTTTCACATGTGCATTACTACAAATCAGTAAATAGGTAACCGAAAATTGGAAGGTAAAGAGTAAATATCTTTTAGATCTCAGTGAATGTCACCCCAATATAAATCCATACATACAAATACCCCTTGCACACGCCTATAAGACTGTATACGAAGCGTATCAAATTTACGGGTATCGTATGAAATTCATATTAATAAATGATAGTTGCCACGATGACCAAATTCAACGTTGAGTCTATCTGGTGGCATCACTTCCATCAAATCGTTCTTTTATTATGTGATGGATCAATCTGATTAATCCCAAATCGTTTTTTTATTCAATTTTTTTATTCAATCTGGTGGCATCACTGAACAATCTTAAACGAATGATGGTTGTTTTCTGATTAATGTTGGATCGATAACCTTAAAATAAAAAATGTCGGGAACGGAACCAGAATGTCATTTAATTGCAGTAATATACAACGACGTTCAATATACCACTACTTTAACGACTGTTGAAATAGAAAAAATATCATCTGGTAAATAAGTTACTTTTGGAATTAGCATATTTTTTTTAAGAAATTTTCAACTTACTGTATGATAATTTACCTTTCGTAGATCCTGATAAATACAAATCTCTGTGCAAGAAACTGCAAGAGGCAGCAGAAAATAAAGAAAAGGAGGTACGGCAACCTAACCAATCAACAACTTCAAACACATTCAGATGGACTTATGAAGCCACAAAATTGTTAATAAACTAATAAAAATAAGTTGTGGGATAAAATAGCTACCCACATGAAAGAAACTGGGTATGGGGTATCGTGGGAGGAATGTCACTCATAATATAGAAATTTGTTGCAAACTTATCGCCAAAATAAACAAAAACGACTAAGGCAAACCGGCGAGGGTAAAATTTTGACACATTTGACGAGGTACTGGGTACAAAAGCATCTTCATGTCCTAATAACTTACTGTCATCTTTGATAACAGAACCAATATCTCTTGTAAGTTCCACAAATATCAATAATACAGTTGACACTCCAATTGCTCATACAACAGACATTCCAATTATGTTACAAGATGAACATGATAGTTCGAAAGAATCTGTGGACAGATAAAAAGATGTAAAGGTAAGAAAATAAAAAAAAACAAGATTCACCATTATCTGCTTACTTGTATTTAAAAAATGAAGGGAAAGTGAAAAGTGGAAGCACAGTGAAATGATGAAGAAATTTCAACCACATTATCTAGTTCATTTTCCTCCACATGATACTCTGAATTGGAATCTATTTTCTTTTGAATGGAAAAATTATGTAAAATGCATGAAGCTATTACTATATATTTAACATTTTCTAAATTTCAGCTCAATTACAACTCTGCTACTGCTTAAAATTTTATTATATTTTCTTTGCTGAACTGTTAAATGTCCATTGTCTTTAGAAGGAACCATTAAATATAAACTAAGAGGATATGCCGAATCACCAAGGAGATGGAATTCGTCAGGTAATAATAACCCTTCTTCTAACTTTTGTTGTATGGCAGAATTCTGCCATGCTCTGGCATCATGTGCCGATCCTGGCCATCCTGCAAAAACATCTATAAAAGTCACTATTGCAAATAACTTGGACAATTATTGAATGAAAGCCCTTTCGGTTGTAAAATGAATTATCTGATTCAGATCCAGGGATTGCAAATGAGTTCCATCTACACAGCCAACAACATTAGGAAAAAAGTTATTACCTCTTAAACTATTAAATTTATTCACTGTTTTTCGTAATTCACCGTCTGTTGGCCATACAGTATATCTATTAGGGGTTAGGGTGAAACGTGAACTTTGCGTTCAACCTTTCAGTTGATAAATTTATCGATTAATTTCTTTAAAATTTTGATTTTTGGTGGAATAGAATGCATCGATTTTCTAAAAATATTGCCATCGAAAAATAAATAAATTATTTCACATTTGTGATTTGTGGTGGAATAAATTCATTAACCAAAAATCAATATTCTATAGCTATTATACCGCGAAATTTAAAATTTTGAACTTTCTTTAAATATGAACGGAGAACGTACCGAGAGGTCTTCTCTTATCGTCTGTCGTCAAACCAACAAGTGTGGAACTGTGCAGTAATCCAAAAACTATATTTTTGCTGAAATTGCAAATTAAAATATGCAGACGTTTTACCTAATAAGAATCTGGATTACTGGTATGTTATTACATTTTATTGTTTCTTTTTGAATTTTAAATTTTGATATTGGAAAATTTACCATTTTTTTGTAAATAACCAGTTAGTACAAAATGGATACACATTTTGGATGCCACATGTTACCTTCATATTTCTTGAGGAAAATGTTTCCTTTAAATATATATATTTTTTGTCAGATTGCTCATACGTTTTTTTTTATGAAAATCAGATATTTGTCCAGAATGAATCCTAAAGTTACAAGTTATAATATTCAATTGTATTTATTGAGCTGGACAGATATACATGTAATGTTTTAGTTTCTTCATTTTTTTCTTATATCTGTATATCCTTTATAGCACAGTTTCCCGAAGTACAGTTTCCCGAAGTACAGTTTCTGAAGTTTTCGGAATATAGTTTCCCGATGCACAGTTTCCCGAAGTACAGTTTCTGAAGTTTTTGGGATATACTGTTCCTGATGTACCTACAGTTTCCCGAAGTACAGTTTCTGAAGTTTTTGGGATATACTGTTCCTGATGTACCTACAGTTTCTGGGATACAGTTTAGGGGATACAATTTCTTGGGATAGTATCCTGGAGTACCGACATTTTTCCTGGAGCATTGTTTCCTGGAGTGCTAATAATTTTATTGGAATACCTACATGTTCCTTGTCCTTCAGCAGCGCAGCGGAGCAACAGTCTCCTTCATAAGAGGGTGTGCACCTTTAACAATAGTATACCCAATATTTTTGTATACTTCAGAAGGTAGAAAAACCAGTTCTATTCGGACAACACTTCAAAACCAGAAAGATAGAGTAAAAAAACAGAGGTTGTATTACTCGAAGGTTTATTTTTTTTCAATTGTTACAAAATTATGATGACCATTTTGTAGATTATTGTGCTTTACTAACCCTTTTTAGTTTTAGTTATTTTTTTTGTACACAGTCTATATTTCCACATTTATAGTAATATAGTATATCCATATTAATTTATTTTAGCGAAAGTTTTATTTATTCAACCTCCACCACCAGTTGTCATTTTCAATTAACTTTATTATTTTTGAGTAGATAGCAAAGGTTACAAGTTAGCTGATTGTATTTATTTGATTTTTTTTCTAATTTTGTTTTAGGAAACAAAATTAGTGGCGCCCTTAAATTTCTTTCCTTATCTAATCTTTTCTAGTTTCTTTATTTCCATCAGATAACAAAGTCCTGAGAACTGGCTTTGTTATCTCCAAATAAATTAATCAGTTTGGTAAGAACCTGCAGTTTATTTTCCATTTTTTTGTCTCATAGTAATCAAATATATTTTTTTTCCATCATTAAATTTTTTGTCAAATAGCATTCAAATTAAAATAATGTTTCAAAGTCTATCTCAAGTAATTGTTTCAAGGGGTAGTCAGAATTTTAAAAAAAAATCAATTTTTTTTGCATTTTCGTTAAGTTTACTATCTTAAAAATATTCTCTGAAAATTTGAAGTTGATCCGATAATTAGTTTTTGAGTTATTCGACAAATAATAAAGAGAGCTCGGGCATTTCAAAGCGCTCGGGAGCAGGTACGTAAATCTAGTGTGAAGCTTTAAACGCGTTTTTCCCAAAACTATGTTTTTTGAACTGGTGACAACTGTAACTCGAAAACCGCTCAGTAGATTTTAATGAAATTTATATAGCTTTTAGAATACATAATAAACTCGGGCCTATTGGAAAGGTTTTTTTTTTCAAAAATTTCGATTTTTTAAGACCAATTAACTGTTGATTTTTTCCCAAAAATCTAGACAAAAATTTCATGAGGCCGCCATTTTGTTAATTTTTGAAAAAAAAATCCTTCGATCAGGCCCAGGATTATCTATTTATAAAACTAATTTTTTTATCCGACTTATCATTGTCACCGCAAGGACCTTTTTTTGCAACTGGGTCAACACAGACAGCTATAGCTTTGGAAATTAATTTTTTTTTTTTTGAAATTTTCGTGACTTCAAGTCAAAACATTGTATAATAATGCCATATTACTACTTTTGTCAAATAACACGATTTAATAGCAAAAAAAATACTGAAAATTCTCATTTTTTCGTGCCTCTGACTCCCCCTAACCCCTTATATAACTTTGAAATTAATTTACAACAACTTGTAAAGTTCTGATAAGCATTTCCTTTGCTCAAACCAAAACGATTTGCAATGCTACGAAAAGACTCTTGATTTCCCAAGGTCCACAAAGTTAACAACACTATTTCTAAAGGATTAATACAGGGTCTACCAGATCCCCCTCTCTTAAAATTCAATTCGGAACATAACTCCTAAAAAAATACAATTTCAATTACATAAAACTTCTACAAAGAAATTTCAGTACACCTCAACGTTAACCTTGTTCATTCTGAAATGGGACTTGAAATCATCTGGAGAGTACTGTAGCACTGTTTTTGAAATATATAGTATTGTATTTTAACACGTTCTTCCTTATATAATATTTCTTCATCAGATGAGTCGTCAGAAACATCCGTATCATTGTGTAATTGCCTGGTGGTTATACAATTTACAGCCTGTCTGCTTCGACGAATCCCCACCGCTACCTATAAAACCACAAGTGAGCTGCACCAAAGCAGAGACAACCAAGAGACGGCAAAGTTCATGAGCATTATTATTTCATTGGCAAATAAAATTGTCCTGCTAGCTCTATTCTTGTTTAGCTCAAAAGTTTAGGGCATGTCACATCTTTGTCTTATTTTCGCAAAGTTAGCGCAGATGGCAGTGGGAGCATGGCATTTTTGACACAACGTCAAACTTCAGAAAACAAAGTTTGTTTGATGTTCTAAGCGGTAAAAGTGACTTGCCAAAGTCTTCATCCACCATTGTCGTTTTGATATGTTGCTTAACTTTGTTTTGTTTGTGGTGTTTTACTAAATTTAGTGTAATTTTAATAATTAACGCTCTTATTTATAATTTTTGTAACAATGGGTTGCTTTACAATTAATTTAGACTTTTGTTTGGTGATTATTTTGTGTCTAAACTGTTTTCTATCGCTATCGATAGCCATTGAAGTTAAAGACGCGGTTACATTTTTTAATTATTTTGATTCGGTATGGCTTCAGTACGACGTTGTATCGCTTGTGGAAGCAGTGAAGAGGATACAATAATAATACTACATGTTCACATAGAATAACATAAATGTATACAAAGCAAACCAGTCACAGCTATTTAATAATATTAAAATAAAAAGCTCAAAAATGTTTCATATACACCCACTTTTCGTACTTTTCAATAAACTATGTTTTTTAGTTTTGTGTTAATGAAAGAAATGAAAAAATAAAACAAAAATAAAGGAGAGGGTTTACGCGTGGGTTTTTTAAATTTTCTGAGAAGCGCGAACGCCATCTCCACTCACTGTAAAGTCCAGTGGACCAATTCATTATTGTAGAACAAAAACTTCACATGTACTTGGCCGTCTCTGGTTGTCTCTGAACCAAGTGTATAAATTCCGTACTCGTATCTAATACGCACCTATGACAATAAGCACCATGTGCAGAATGTCTAGAGTGTCCCACACAGCACATGACATCCAACCCAATAAACAATTTTCGTGACTTATAGTGACTGATATTTTTATAACGTATTCATAAAGGTTACACAATTATATAAGGAAATGCTTTGTAGTTTTATTGCAACACTTATAGTAAATTAGGTTTATTAGGGTGTTACGCCATTATTGTAAGTTCTAGATTTATAATGAAGTGTTGTAACTATTTATATGACTGTGTTATAAAACTTACAAATTTATATAAGGTTTGCCGTTACTTCTTTAATAAAACTAATGGTTTCTGAGTTTTATAATAGCATCGTTGTTTACCTTTTTAAAACTTTAGATACTTAAGTTCTTCTATAAATACGTTATGAAACTTTTAGTAACAAGTTCTTTTATAAATACGTTATGAAACTTTGGGTAACTGATGTTTTCTCTGTGTGTTTCAGTAAAAAGTTAACCTAAAATAGGAGTGGTTATTAACTGTGTAAGAAAATTGTGAATTGTGAAAAAAATCAAGCAGTACATTTTGCCGAAAAGTTTCTAGGCGTTTTACCAGAATAACACAAGTAGTGCCAGCATCTTCTGGTAAATTAAAAATCATCACTTTCGTTAATCGACAGGTATCTTTCAGTTCCACTTTATCAACAAATGACGTCAAAATTTCTTCTTTACCTTTGAATATTACCACCAAAAGTTCTCTAACCATCACTTGTGGTGTGCTGTGACACTCAACTAACACTTAATAATTTATAGTAGACTTGAAGTTTTATAAAATCACCAGTTATGGATATATAGTGTTACTTTAAGTTTTATAGTGTTACCGACAGTAATTTTGTGGTAACTAATTTTTATAAGGGTGTAGGCTTTATCCGCCATGATAATTTTCTAAAACGCAGATATAAACAGGAATAGAAAATTAAATATTTAACAAAATTTTGTAAAACTGAATTTAGATTGGACTCTTATGTTACATAATATTGTAAGAACATATGATTGAATCTGTTTTATTAACAAATTTAAAAAAATTAAAATAATTATTTTTTAAAATTCAATACATTTTTTTTTAATAATATACATATTTCAAAGGCCAATGAATTTTTTAGAAGTGCCTTGCTAACATTTACAGTGAAAAATGATTGGCAATATAATTTTGGTCCAACCTTATGTGTGGAAATGATGTGACAAGTATTAAAGTGCACATAATATATCACATCATCCATCTTAATATCATATAAACATGGAGACAAAAATGAATTACTATACTGCCTGATGTTTAAAATTGTGGAATTAACAAAAAGAAACAATATAATAACCAATGTATGCTAAAAAGAGAAAACACATATTGAAAATGTGACAGATGACAGCTTGACAAAGAAATAATTTAGTAATGGTAAGGTTACCAACAACTCTATAGGAAAAGTTTATAAGAGTAACCAAGTCAGTAATAAAACTAAATATCATTACATCCTCTTCCTAGATGAAGATAAAGGTACGGGAAATATTTCCGTTACTTTTAGTTATAGACTTATGGGTTTTATAACGTTACTAAATAAAGGTGTTCGCAACTCTTATAAATTGCTCCATTTAAGTGTTGTAAAGGGTTTATAAGAGTTACAGAAATATTACTATGCTTAGCTTATATAAATTGCAGTTTTATAAAATAGTGATGGTAACTTTACGGTTACTATTATATAAACGAAAATGTTTATTGGGAATGGATGTCTGTTTTACGTCCAGCCCAAGTCCAAACGTCCATGGATGTTGAATGGACATCCACTGTATGTATAGGACATGGACCTACCTATAATGGATATTCCAGTTCTGTACACCCATTGTACGTACATATAACGTACGAAAAATACTTGAGTACTGATATAATATTATGATGCAATATCTGATTCGTACTATTTCAATTTCATCAAAGAATTAGAAATATATTTCTATTAGCAAAACATGAATCACAAACTCAACCGATGTATTCCGTTATCATCAGCCAATTGATACACATATCTGGACATTACCTGTACGTCCAATGGTAAACATCTAGCGAACGTTCAATTCATGCTCATGTATTTATTATTGATTTCCAATATTGATAATATAATGATATGTAAATTCAATTATAGTAATATAATTATATATTGCACATTTTTTTAACTCGACGGGCAAAATACCGTCGTTTGGGAACGGTGGAAGATTAATCAGGTAAGAAAACGAAGAATATCTGAGGTTAGGTGTGTTTATTATAGCCGGCCAGCGTCAGTTTTCTTTTGGCGGTCGAAACTTTCCGTCATTCTGCCTTTTGTTTTTGTCTTTGTGTAATAAATAATTGTGTATATTAGTTAAAACTCTTGGTGCTCTTGTGTATGATCTTGTAGTAGTGGATAAAACTATTTATACTCTGTGGTAATACTTTAGTGTTTCTGGTTTGTCGATTGCAGAGTATTCTTCAACGAAGAAACAAAATTTCAGTCAATTATTGAAAATAATTATTGAAAATAAGAGAGAAAATGGGGGTGTACCATATGATCCTGTGTCATTGGATATCCAGTATACATTGAATACTAAAACATCTGCTATGGATGTGCAATGTAGGTCCAATATATATTCGAGGGAGGTCCATTTTGTGTCCAAGTGGGACAACCAATGAATGTTCAGTGGGCTCTTTTTGAACCCAGTGAATGACGTCCAATGAACGTCCACCATTCCTTTTTTGGAGACAACATGGACGTACATTGGTTGTCCAAAGTAATTCCAACGGATGTACAAGTACGTCCAATGGAAGTTCTCAAAGGACGCCCATTGAATGTCCAAAGTGGTGCCGTATAGGCCTCTATTGGACGTTCATTGGACGATTTACGTACCGTAAGGGATGTCCAATGGATTATTTGAATATCTGAAAGGAACGTTCATTGGACGTACATAGGATGTACATGTGCTGTGTGGGGTATTAAGCAGGGGCATCACCAAATTGGTCTAGATAGGGCAGAGAAGTCGGTAAAGGTCGCTGGCTTTCTGAAATTCAAAATGAAAATATCTACCGCCAACGTGCTCTTGTCCGTTGCCAAATATCGGTAATGATTTTTGTTTCGTCCTAGAAAATAATTATGCCTTTTGAATTCGTGTGAAGTTTTACTTTCTGCTTTTTATTATATATAATGATTTTCAGGGTCTTCAAAAATCCGGCAACGAATTGAACAAACCGGTTTGGTGTAATTAATTACGCTGAGGGCTGCGGCTGGATTTTATGCCGGTAGCAAGGTCCCTTGCGCCGCCGGTCTATTCCAGTCTGCTTTTATAAAATACTACCACAAAATGTAGGTGATTGAATTTTCAGGTGAGAAGTGTAATTTCTCTTAGGGTATCCAACAAATTTACCTTTCAGTCAGATTCCTATTGAACTCCACCATTGAGATTTAGTCTCGAAAACCTCTGAATCGCGTCACCTATCTTAGAAGTATCCTACGACAATTATTTTACTTTTAATCTTTTTTCAGTAACGCCTCTGGTTCGAACAAATAATTATATAGAATATTCCGATCTTATACATCAAATTAAGACCTCCAGTTCCGACCGACTACCGATCTAATAAACATAAATTAAAAAGCAATGCGAGAATATATTTTAAGAAAAAAATTATGTGTATCGAAAGAGGATTGGTTCAATGGCTAGCAGCAGAACGATATACAGATATTCATCGCATTTCGAACATAATTTACTTTGTTTATAATTTTTTTGAGGAAAAAAAGTAAGGAAAGAACTTCAGTCGGATGCTAATTTGAAGTTGACAATTTTGGGGAAGTTTACTACAAGAAATAATGCTTGTATACGCCTAACTGTCTTTTCTAAAGAACGGTAGGCAACACCGAGTAGATATGTGACAATTTTTATATTAGCTATAAGTGTACAATAGGTCCTATGATTATGGGTTCTATTTGTCTACGTCAGGGGTCTCCCAACTACGGCCCGCGGGACCTACCTGCCCTTGATTTTGTAAAAAAAGAAATTTTTTACTGTTTAAGTAAAATTTCATTCTGCTATATTTGAATAGATAAATTTTCTTTACAACGTTTGCTTCATATTTCCTAGCATTTCAAAAATTAATAAGTTTTTAACAGTGAAAAAGTTGGTAACAATAAAAAAAAATTGAGCTTTGCTAAAACTAATTATGTCCTCTATATAATAGTACATTATACTATAAGGGAGAGAAATGCGTTATTTTGGCAGAGGTGCAATTTGAAGCCCGAGGACTACAATGCACCGAGGACAAAATAGCATCTCTCTCGAATGGTATATACTATTTTTTCCACGGTCGGGAATGAAAAACGTTCTCCATAATGTAAACTCCCTTGGGAGCATTATACTCCCTTGGGAATAATCGACTTCTTCTGTTTTAATTTTGCTGTCATAGAAACTGATTTCTACTCCCAACCGTGGAAAAAATAATATTATATTATATTATATTATATTATATTATATTATACTATATTATAGACTTTGACAGTTCTTCAAAGATCAAATTCGAATGGCCTTTTTGTAACTGGCTATTGATTTATAAAACATCTAAATCAGAAAGTGGCTAACTTCATATTTGAGTTTGTGACGTATCTGTAGTGACAGTTGCAAACATTTAGGAATTCTTAATTACCAGTTTTCTCCTAAAATATTCGGTAAAAAATGTTTTAAATTAATTTTTGCAAACTAGTACCAATATACTTTAATAAAATACCAAAAGCTGGATATAGGTTTAACACCCCATACCAGGAATGTTCTAATTGACAAATTGTATCTACGCTAACTTTAATTCGTACCAAAAAATGCCTCGGCCTCGAAAATGTAGTGGCGACACTGAATCAGCAGTCATTTTTATCTTTTTTATATTATAGTAACTCAATTACGTATATAAGTAGTGTTCGTTTTTCCGGTACGACTTCGATAATATAACAACAGATTCACGATAATGAAAAGCATTATAATAGTTGGTACTACCTAAGATCTCTTTGTTCTAAAGATTTAGAAAAACAATGAAACGAATGTTACCTACCTCATGTTTGCATTCCGTTGGGTATTGGTATACATATTTAAATGTTTTATCTAAAGGAGAAGAAAAATAAGAAGAAGAATACGAAAGTTGCGTTTGTACCTACTTTATCAGTCTTTGATCGAACAGTATAAATCAACGTTGACAATTTTTTGATAGCTCGCGGATTTTGATAAGTTCCTAGATATGAACTCGTTCCTCTACGACGAATGACATTCCTAACAATGGCGTACGCAACGTTGATTCAGCAGGGAAAAACGTTTTCTTTCGAATATACAGATTGCGTAAAAATTCAATAGACCACAGAATTTTAACTCCGCTTGGCATGGTGCAATACAACGTGTAATGCAATCCTAGACGCAAGATTTCTTGATCAAAAGCATGCGCAGTTGAGACCCAGCTGATCAGTTCTTGCAATGCGATGCTATTGTAATTTTATCAGTTTGGTGTCATTTCTATAGCATGCAAGGCGCAATTCTAGGGAGAAATATAGTTTCTTTTGTATTACCAACCAACTAACTATTTCCAATCGAATGATACCTATCAGCTGATTGTGATGACTGATGTTTTGTCTTCACTTAGTATTTTCTCTCAGCTTTTCTCACTTTCGCTATCTTCATTTTAAATAATAATAAACTTTATACGGGGTTGGGATGAAGTATGGAACCAAGTAAATATCCATGGAGACTATACATAGTCTTCATGTAAATATCTATTAAACGAAAAGAACGATATTTATGAAAATTTGCAGGTAAGTGCAATGGAACAAAATGCCTCTTTAATTTAAATGGGACACCTTATATATTATTACAGATTTTGAAAGAGCTTGTTATTTTGAATTCATACATACTGAGTTTAGAGTAAAAAAATTTGTAAAAACGAGGAATATAGCACTTTAATCAACCTGCTTTGAGTTTTTTGTATTAGCGCAAAAAACTATTTAGATAAACTAATTGATGTTGTTTGTATGCATAGTAATAAATGAACGAGTACTATTAGGTACGTCTTTTGTTCTCCAAGTGTCAAATTCTAATTGACGGAAATAAATTTTACAATTTAGAATAGTTCAATTAAGTGAAAAAGAGCGTATTGAAATTTTAATGATGATCGGTTATGGTGATCGTGTTAGAACTCATGACGAGGTGTGTCATATTTTTAATAATTTGCATCCGGAGAGAAATCCTATATCACGCTCAACAGTAACTAAAACATTACAACGTTTTAATACAACTGGGATGGTAAAAAATTTGCTAAAACCTGGAAGACCGCGGATTGCAACGAACGAAAATGTTAAACAAAATATTTTAATCGATTTAGAAGAATCACCTCAAACTTCCACCACAAATTTGGCACTAAACCATGGTATCAATCGACGTTTTGTAGGAAAGATATTAAAAAGTGAAAAGTATCATCCGTATAAGGTACAGTTGGTTCCAGAATTGTCAGACGATGATTTTGACCGACGGCTGGAACGTAGAGGATTCATAGAGTGGCCTGCTCGTTCTCCGGATCTTAGCCCGTTAGATTTTTTCCTTTGGGGTTATCTAAAATCACGTGTTTACGCTAGACGACCAACAAACTTACAAGAATTGAGACAAAGAATTATTGATGAATGTGAACTAATACGTGGAGAAGTCTTGGAAAGAGTGAATCAAGAATTTGTTAATAGGATGGCATAAATATTGTCAACAAGTAAACGGCGAGCATTTTGAACATTTGAAGTAATTTTGTTTCTCTATATTCTAAAATAATGAAATGTACACCTATTGTACAACTAACAAAGATTTATTCCTCGTTTTTACAAATTTTTTTACACTAAACTCAGTATGTATGAATTCAAAATAACAAGCTCTTTCAAAATCTGTAAAAATATATAGGGTGTCCCATTTAAATTGAAGAAGTTGATGGCATTTCCGGTTAAACCGAAAGTATATTATTAACAAAGAAATGTACATCAGATGCATTTTGTTCCATTGCACTTACCTCCAAATTTTCATAAATATCGTTCTTTTCGTTTGAAAGATATTTACTTGGTTCCATACTTTATCCCAACCCCGTATATTATGTTTCAATAAACTATTCTTGGAGGTTATTATACTCTCCTTTCTTTCTACTATTGGTTGGGTTGGCAGCAATGCTGCAATTAAAGATAATTGGGTGATGTCAAACAGCATGCAAGATTTATCATTTGCAGTACACTGACCTTGCAAGAGATGGCTGCAATTACTTGCACGTTGTATTGCACCATGTTGAGCGGCCTTCAGGAATATTACTTGAGAGAGAGAAATATTGATCCAGCTCCATTCCCACCACAATATTCGCAGCTGGTGCTCCGAATTGCGCTCGTGATACTATTGGTGCTCGAACTGCTTGTGTCGTAGTACTAGTATTAGTACTAATATATTTTAATGAAATACCAAAAACCAGATATCGGTTTAACACCCCATTACAAATATTATATAAAAATATGTATAAAGTGTTGTCTATATTTAGGTACTGTCAGTCGAGACGATGTGATTTTATTGGCAATGGTAGGAGCGAATAAATTTTGACAGATGAGGGAGACAATCGTAGTAAATTTATGAAATTGTAGTTACATTTCCGGAATGAAGTAAAACAACAATAAAAAAGAAGAGTTTTAATAACGATTTTAACCCACTTTTTTCATGTGTTTCACATCTGTTACTATTCACTTATTTAGTTTCAAACATGGATACCGAATATAAAAAAAGTTCAGTATTGCAGTAAATCGCAAAAATAGTTGTTAATAGATCTTGTAACAAACCAACTTCGCCTGATTCAACATTTCATGTATATGTAAAATGCCCACTAGTTCACCAATTAATGCTTTTACTAACACAAGATTGCCTAGCAGAAATTGCAGCATTTTTAACTACGAGAACCTGGTAGCCCCCTGCTACAAAGAAATTTTGCGCCATGAACAGCTGAAAAGCAGTTCATTTTATTTACCGAAGTCAACTAAATATTCTCACTTTACTTTTGATTCTACACGAAACGCTGATGTGCTAGTATATTTTTCCATAACTAGTCTTACTTAATTTATTAAATTTGTAGTTCGCTTATGGAAATGCTGGCCACAGTCAATGACAACCAACCATAATACATCCAGGGGATTCCAGCTAAATTAAAATGAGATGGAAACATGCTGTCAGGATGGAACGCGACACTGTCGGGTCCAAAACTAGCTAAGGAACAGGAGCTGGAGATTATTTTTAGATGAAGCAACATTTTATTTGAACGCATTTTCACAAAAAGTCAACGTATAAGCCTGTATTGTGGAAGATACAGTTATTAATAATCCACATTTTATCATGAAAATTCAACAGGAGAATTTGGATTTCTTGAAAAATTCGATGCAGCTTATACCTGATGTTTAATTTACCAACATTACTATAAAATATGGTATGAACATAACGACTCACCACCATATTTATATTTTAGACAGACTATTTTCAAATCGATGGAACGAAAGAAGCCAAAAAGTGAAATAGCTCGTTAGATAACCCGATCTCAAAGTTAAATATGTAACACATGGACCAAAAGGGCCTAGCAAAGAAAACACGTTTTTTTTTATCAACGTAGTTTCTATCAAGAACACCGCAATCATTCTAGCGCCGCTCTAACATTTCAATACCACTTCTGCAGAACGATTTATCCTATGCCTCAAAATAGGCCTCAGTGTCAGCGATAACCTCTTCATTCGAGCAAAATTTCTTACCGACGAGCATTTTTTATGTCTGCAAACAGCCAGTAGTCGCTGAGAGCTAAATCTGACGAATACGGTGGATGTGGGAGCAATTCTAAGTTCAATTCATGTAGTTTTGCCAAAAAAAATTCCGGTTTCTTAGGTTTAAACATGGTCAAATACGGCTTAGAAGCATCAACACGTTCTTGTTTTTGGTCAACAGTAAGCAAACGCGGCACCCACTTCGAACAGAGCTTTCTCATCGTCAATTGCTCATGCAATATAAAGACAAAACACGTTCTTTTGATATCTTTACGATGTCAGCTAGCACACACAACTTCCTTTTTCGATCATTCAAAACAATTTTGTGGATTTTTTCAATGTTCTCTGGTGTTACCGCCTCATTTGGACGTCTACTGCATCGTAGGTGTCTCTACGACCACGTTTGAAGTCAGCAAACCATCATTTTATTGTTGTTTCTGATGAATTGGAGTTCCCATAACCCTTTTCAAGCCATTGTCTTGCTTGAACGGTATTTTTTACTAACAAGAAGCACTGTAACATTAAAACACGAAGTAGCGTCACTCTTAGTACAATAGCTCACGAACTAATAAATAGAATATCATGAAGTTTTTAGAGCTGCCTTTTTAAGGTTAGTACTATCTATGTGTCAGGCCCGGGACTTTTCAGCCCATGTAATAAGTACAGAATCAGCACACCAAACAACATAGGAATTTTTCTACCGTCGGCATGTGTCATACTGTTTTTTTTATTGCTTCTCATCAACTGATTAATTTATTGAGGTTACGTTGACGAATCCATTTTTGTAACCGAGTACTTTCACTGTTACGCCCTTGATACCAACCATCACATCAGCCCATCAGACCTAGCTAGTTATTTATATGGGAGCATAAAGTTGATCCATTAGTGGTTTAACGTTTCTGATTGATATACATTTATTATTTTTAGTTTAAAACGGTTCAACTTCTTTCTGCGGATATATCAGCCTAATTTGTGAATATGTGTGTTTTTGTCTGTGAGTACTTACGTGTAATTTTATGAACATTATTTTCAAAAAAAGTCTTCTGGAATATATTAAAAGTTATAAAACATAAATATCCATTATCCCAACGAATAGATGGCGTGAAATAACAAGATCTTGTAGCTATGCAGCTTTGTCGTGAATGGTTGCCTATAGACCATTCCAGAATGAAGTCACTGACAGGTCCGCCATATTGCTGTGGGTCCTCATGTTATATTCTATTTAGTTTTCATTGTTTACTGATAAACAACGAATGATACACTTTGATTAGTAAAAAATTCTTGAAATCGTCTAAAATACCATCGTTTTGTAGTGTTGCGTGGAGTGCGGGGAGATAAGTTATCTTTTTGCGATTTCTGTTCTTGCACGCTGTAATTTATATTTTAAGGAAAGATATAAAGAATAAGTAAACGAAAAGAATCACTATACTTGGTTAGTGGTACTCTATAAGCGAATCTCTATCGCCTCGGCTATAGTTCGACAAGATTCGGGATCGTCAATCGGATAGAGAATAAAAATAAAAAAGAACAAAAAATTTGACATTTATCTGTCCACTTCTCCGCTTCAAAAAAGCCAATAGCTGTGAATATTTACTTATATAGGTATGCTGGATATCCCATGATTTGTTTTTTGTACCTAATGCGGAGGATTTCTTTCTTATTCTACAGGTATCAGCAGAAATTGAGGATAATAAATGGCTTAGATCCATACACTGTTGATATAATATTTGATAAAAATCCTACCAGTTATAAAGTGTCTACTGCAAACTTTCTGGTGTTTCAATATAGATTCGGTCAGATTGTCTCTCTTTATTGCTGCAATCCATGCAGCCCTGCGAAGTTTGGTCAAATCGTTTTTCTCCGTTAAAAACCTGTGTTTTGTCTCTGCGGGAACGCGATAAAACGAAACTTCATCTCGATTAGAACGGCTTCCACAACCAACTACAATACATATCGAAGGCATTTCACAAGACAAACACTACACTATTTAAAAACCACAATTTACAGCCAAAAAAACAGAAAGAAAATCAATGAAATGTAGGTTAAACAAACACTCTACAGTTAACTTTGCTATTTATTTGACCGTCGCCGCCATATTGAATTTATTTTGACAGGTCGTTGGATTGCCTAATACCGAATTCTAAAATCTTCCTCACTATACAGGGTGATTCATTAAGAATGTCCAATCTCTGAACTGTAGATTCTAGACCTCAAAATATGATAATATTGCTAGTTTCCGAGATACGGGGTGTTCAAAGTTCAAAGTTTAAATTTAAATTTTCATTTTCGCAATAATTTCTTATGTTTTCACAATTTCTCTTTGAAAATTGGCAATTTTACGTTTTTTGGCATGAGGAATCATAATTTGCACTCTAATTTAACATTGCTAATAGAGGGCGCTAGTTACACTTGTTTGTGTCGATTAAATCAAAGTAAACTTTTTTTGGGCTAAACTTACAACTAAAATAATAAAAAAATATTAATAAGCGTTAAATTCCACAAAAAAAGTTACTTTTCTTTGATTCGTGTAACTCAATCGGTTATCGAGTTATTTGCTTCTAAAAAGTTCAATAAATTTTAATTTTTTCATAAAAAATTTTTATTATTCCTTAAATATGTAACAATAACTAATTTGTGAACAAAAATAAAAAATTTCAAAGCAAATGCTCAAAATGCCCACCATTTACTTCAATACACTTTATGATCCGCTTTCGTAAAGATCTCTTAATATCAAATAATCCTTGTCTATTATTTTTAATTACATCCACGGCTTCTTCTATTTTCCGTCGCAGTTTGGAAGAGAAGTAATTTTTTTTTGTAAACTAATGCCTTCATTTGCGACCAAATTGAAAAATCCAAACGATTGAAATCAGGGCCTCTTGGTGGTGGTGTAATATGTGGGTATTTAATAGGTCCTTTTGAACTGCCAACCAATTGAAATGGACCTCTTCATTTAGATTTTCTTCAACAACATTTACACGAATTACTAGAGGATATACCTCTCGCTGTAAGACAAAATATGTGGTTTTTGCACGACGGAGCACCACCACATTATTCTTTACAAGTTCGTCAATTCTTAAACGAACAGTTTCCGCATCGATGGATTGGTCGTGGAAGTGAGTTTGCTTGGCCACCAAGAGGCCCTGATTTAAATCCTTTGGATTTTTCAATTTGGTCACAAATGAAGGCATCAGTTTACAAAGAAAAAATTACTTCTCTTCCTCAACTGCGACGGAAAATAGAAGAAGCCGCGGATGTAATTAAAAATAATAGACAAGGATTATTTGATATTAAGAGATCTTTACGAAAGCGGATCATAAAGTGTATTGAAGTAAATGGTGGGCATTTTGAGCATTTGCTTTGAAGTTTTTTATTTTTGTTTACAAATTGGTTATTGTTACATATTTAAGGAATAATAAAATTTTTTTATGAAAAAATTAAAATTTATTGAACTTTTTAGAAGCAAATAACTCGATAACCGATTGAGTTACACGAATCAAAGAAGAGAAACTTTTTTTTGTAGAATTTAACGCTTTTTAATATTTTTTTATTATTTTAGTTGTAAGTTTAGCCCAAAAAAAGTTTACTTTGATTTAATTAACACAAACAAGTGTAACTAGCGCCCTCTATTAGCAATGTTAAATTAGAGTGTAAATTATGATTCCTCATGCCAAAAAAAGTAAAATTGCCAATTTTCAAAGAGATATTGTGAAAACATAAAAAATTATTGCGAAAATCAAAATTTAAATTTAAACTTTGAACACCCCGTATCTTGGAAACTAGCAATATTTGCATAAGGCATGTTGAGCAGAATCATCATATTTTGAGGTCTAGAATCTACAGTTCAGAGATTGGACATTCTTAATGAACCACCCTGTAGAATTTCATAGGATTTGCCGCTTCTCGAATATACCGTTTTGGTAAGCGAATATCTGGCATTTCCTCAACAATGTCTATAAACTCTAAAAACTCTCCAAAGTTTTCAATATCCATCCTATCCCTTTAAAAATATAAATGTTTTATAAACCTAACCCTCTTTTATATGTTTATATTGTTTATAAAAGATGACAGTTTAGACAGATTTCTTAAACGAATGCTGTCGATAAAAGCCGAAGTCATGCAAGTCGTACTCAAGGTTGGTCTCTACCAGACTTGGGCCTGTCTCAAGTCACGCAAGCGCAGTAATCTTACGTTCTGCCCGAGATTCGTTTATAGTATACAGACCCTGTCTCAAGTCGTACTCAAGTTCGAGACCAATCTCAAGTCCTGACTATAGGTACGGGCATAAGAGTAATCTACTTACAGACGTGTTGGACTTAGAAACCAGTAAACACAACCTACCGTCCTGACAACCGATGCTGTAAATAAACAAAAAAGATCGATCGCGCAAAAAAAAAATTATTTTCAACCTACAAGCAAACTTGTCCGTCTTACGTGTTGGTGTAAAAAATATTATTTGTCGTTATTTTTCATTTCAGCTTGAAGTTAAATTGTGTTATTACTTATATTTAATTTGTAATCTCCTTGATATAATTCAATTTAAGCAATTTATTCTATTGCATTAATGGTTTGCAGGTGCACTAGTGAAATCGTATAAAATGTAACACAAAAAAACATGATTATTATTTTTAATTGATTAATGGCATAAGCTCATTTAAATTGATCTATGTATGTGTTAGATCCTGAGAAACGTATACTAATGACCCATTAATATTCGTTAATAAATGTCATTTTGCTATTGCACGATTTTGAAATTGGAATTCGAGTCATTAGTCTTATTATTAAAACATACATGAATTTTACATGAGCAATTGACTAGAGATAACTATCATTATAATAATAATAAACATTTCGTCAATATATATTGTTTTTTTTATTATTCCCCCTAAAATTGAACAAAAAAATGGAATAGGAAATTTTTAAATATTATCATTGCTAGTTTACAATACAACCTCCGAGTTGTCTACCTTGTTTTATAGTTCCTAGCGGGAAAGTAGATCATTACAGCCCAGGCTTTATTAGAGACCAGAGGCGCGTAGCGCCGAGGGTCGCTAAAAGTCTTGGATGGAATTATCCTTCCCACGTGGTATGTATACTATTTTATCCACAATCGCTTACAAGCTTTTAAAAACATTTATTTTAAGAAAATTTGTTATCACAATCTAATATTTCTATCGACAAAGAACTTCATGAATCTGTTGCTAGGCAATATTACTAATTTATTGATTTTGGCGTAAAAGCCGAAAGCGCTTTGCAATATTTTAAATTAAAATTTTTACACATAATACAATGTTTTCTTGACTTTTTGAATTTTATTGTTTTGTGATGTGTCGAGACATATTGTGTTGAAAAATGTTTGATATTGAACAGAACATTTTATTTTACCAACTTTCCTTCAGACTATTAACACCAGAAAATTGAGAAAGTGCAACGAATGGATGCTGGCCACGTCTTTGAGTAGAAATACCGAATCTCATGCCAAATACTTGACCAACACAACAAAAACGTCAACGTACAACAAGGCACCAAAATGGCGGACGAGAATACCTATGTCTACACTGCTCTATCAATGGCCGCATTCAGCAGACACTATCGATTACTAATCGCTGAGAATTCGTCTGCTGAATGCGCAATAAAAGTGATGAGTTGTAAAGATATATTGCTAATCGGACGCCTCGGAGCATCATGACGCGCAGGGCCGAAATTCGCTTCGGAGCATCATGACGCGCAGGGACTAAAAATTTCGATATTTTATCGATACGATATATGTCAGAAACAAATACGCAGATTTAATTTTGAAGTTTATTTCATATTGTACCCCCATCTCTAGTCACCTATGTACCGAAATGCTGCGAGTGTTGGCATGCTATTTAAATGCAAAAGCGTGAATTATGAACCATAATTCACTCTAGTAGATATATGGGTACCATATACCTTTTGTTAGGAGGTAAAATATTGACTTATTATTAAGTGGTCGTGAACAAAGTTATTAAAATGAAGAGAGTTTAAGAAAGTAAAAGGAGTAACAATGGAAATTAGTAAAATCTAAACCGTTCATAAACACCATAATTGCACAATTTTTGGCGGCATAAAGAATTCTACATACCCCACTTGTGAGCACAGGTACGGACTAAGTTTAATGGTAGATTCGGCAATTTTTTGTTAAATATAACTTTTTTCAGCTATAAATAACTTTTTACCCCCGGAATTTTACTATATAACTATATAAAGCAGGTAATAACTATAAATCGACAATGAATGACTTGAAGTAAGTATATATATAACAGAAGTAGCATTAATGTTTTTTTTTATGTGCGATTTCTTGTACCTAGCATAGCGTCAAATTATAGTTTCTTATAACATTCTCTAAGTGTCATTCTCACTATAACTAGCTTTTCTTCATAAATTATTTTTTTTTTCAACAATAAATCAGGTTTTAAATACCAGTTTCGATATACATTGAGAAGCCCGTGTAATTTGTTTAGAAAATGAGTGTACCTACTTGCCATTTCAATTTATTAGTTTATTTACTGGTGGTACAACACTTTGCATGAATTAAAGCAAACAGTTTATCTGGCTGTTTTTTTTCGAATATTCTGAATACTTCATTTCATCAGTTAATTCATTTTAAAATTATTTAAGTATATTTGAGTCCTTCGCAAGAAGCCCTTTATTATAAATAAAAATAACATAGTATGCTGTGGCTCACTGACAGCAAACATTGCAAATTAAGCAGGGCCGTCTTTACAAGGTATGAGGCCCTAGGCCCAGGTATCGATGGGGCCCCCAGTAAATGTAGAAAAACAAATCTAACTTTTCGAATATCGGAAGTTTTAAATAATATAAGATCCGAAAACATAATTTCTGATTTCGCTCACAAAAAATCAAGGAAAAAATTGTAATTTTACGTTTCTATTAATACAATAAATATTTTTGGTAACAGGTGACGTAATAGTAGTAGATGACGTCACAGTGCCACTCTGGCCAATAATTTTAAATAGGTCCTTATGGCAAGTGATATCTCGTTTGAAAGGCATTGACATTGGCTACATAGCCATATTAATTTTGTTTGGGTTTAAACTAATTTTGACGGATAAATTAAATAAATACCAAAATTATTATTTTACATTTAAATATTGAAGATTTTTCAGTCCGCCTCTGGTTAGTGGTGAAAAAATTGTCGTTTTTAATTTAATAGTATTTGTTGCATTGCAAAGTTTTTCTAAATAGCTTAAATATTTAATTTTATTATTGTTTAACGAGACGTTTAAGAGTTTACATAGGCAAAATGGTACGTACTCGAGCCGACAAAGTAGCAGCTATCTTAATAATTGGTAAATCTCCATGAAGCGGAACGTTTATTTTATGATAGATACCCAGATCGTCCTATCTCGAGAACTTATTTGAGTGAGCTTCTTCACAAGTTTGAAGAAACAGGTAGTGTTCACGATGCCAAACGATCTGGTCGACCAACATTTAGTGATGATAAGAAAATTGATATAGTTGCTGAAATGGTAGTAAACCCTACTTCCTCTTCAACTAAAGCTGCGTCTATCTGTGAAGTAAGTAAAAGTACAGTACAAAGAGTGTTGGCTAAAAATAAATTTCATCCATACAAGTTAAACCACCTTTCGGATGACGACCCCGACAGAAGACTCGAATTCTGTGAATGTATGACAAATAAAATTAGTCAAAACCCACATTACACAAAAACAATTTGTTTTAGTGACGAAAGTACTTTTTCCCTCAATGGAAATGTGAATACACAAAATGTAAGGTATTGGAGTGACACAAATCCTCACACCTTTCGTGAACAACATACCCAATTTCCAGAAAAAGTCAATGTTTGGGCAGGTATTTTGGGAAACCACAAAGTTGGTCCTGTTTTCCTAAATTCAAATTTAAGCGGTGAAGTGTATCTGGAGATATTACAAAATGCAATTGTGCCGGTAATTCTTGAAATTCTGGAAGATAATCCAGATGAATTCGGCCATCTGAAAATAACATTTCAACAAGATGGTGCTTCTGCACATTATTATGGTGCAGTAAGACGTTACCTGGATGAAGAATATCGAGGTAGATGGATCGGCCGGTGAGGTCCTATAGAATGGCCACCTCGGTCACCAGATCTGACACCATTAGATTTTTTTCTATGGGGGTACTTGAAATCCAAGGTTTATACTACGGCACCAGATAGCATTGGTATTTTGAAAGAAAGAATTATTGAAGAATGCAATGCAATTTCAGCTGACACATTCGAACGAGTACGACAAGAGTTTACTAATAGGATGTATTACTGTCAGGAAGTAGACGGAGCACATTTCGAACACATGCTATAAGAATCCATTGTTGATATTTGATTAATTAAATTTAAAAAAATAATTTCAATAATTTTGGTATTTATTTAATTTATCCGTCAAAATTAGTTTAAACCCAAACAAAATTAATATGACTATGTAGCCAATTTCAATGCCTTTCGAACGAGATATCACTTGACATAAGGTCCTATTTAAAATTATTGGCCAGAGTGGCACTGTAACGTCATCTATTACTATTACGTCACCTGTTACCATTCGTAGAGAAGTTTACAACACTCTATTTTCACACTCCAAATTTTATTAATGTAAGTGTAGCCGTTCAAAAGATACGAGGGAGGGGGGGACTTTTGAATAGCACTGTATAACAATAGAGAAGCTAAAGGGGGGGTAAACAATAACAAAAATGCAATAAGCCAGCCATTCGGCTGCAGTGTTATTGGAGAATTTGATTTGTCAGATGGGATTGGGAAAAAACTCGAGAAACCTTGATTTCTCTGTAAGTTATACATACTTCCGAAAATTAATATAACCAGTTGATTAAAAAGTTTCACTCAAATCCAATACATTTCTCTTATCTTTTGATAAATTACATGCGGTTAAGAATAATAACGGTCTGTTAAATATCCTTTTAGTTTGACCGAAAGAGTTCATCAACGTCTTTGGGAACAATTTTGGCAATAAATGTAATGAAGCTGTTTTGAAAGAATTGATTGGAGCACTAAATAAACCAACCAATTGTATGTTAACACTTTCTTATACTCGTAATGTGTGGAATAATTTAGGAAATATTAATATGTCGGTAAATTGGTTTTCCTTCAGAAACAAAATTTTAAAACCAAAATTGCATGATCGTTTTTTTAATTTACCAACATTTTTCTAAATACGACCCTTGGGCCGTAAGTAAGCTACTTACGGCCCTCGTGCCTTTTATAAGTGAAAATTTGGGATTTTTGCAAAAACTTTATTCAAAATTATTAATAATTTAAAACCATTATAACAAAATATCAAAATAAGAAAATCAATTTAACTTTAAATTAATGCATATTAAAATGAATAGAACAGTTTGAAGCTTAATGATTACAAGCTTCTTATGGTATGATATACAGCCTACACGGTTCCTAGAACTGCAGTAGCAGTCTTTGTTTTGCAGTGCAAAATTTGCACCATTACTTGAAATCTTTATACGTTGTAGATTATGTGGTGAGGAGGACGAAACAACCACCCATATAATTTTCGAATGTGAGGCTCTACGTTGGTGGAGGTATAGACAGATAGGGCCAGATGACCCTGTATCCAACCTCACCAAAAGAGATACTGTGAAGAGACTTCTAGATCTCATCAAGGTCACAAATCTTCTCACGGACTAGCAGACAAACAGGCGCCCCCAACGTCTTTCTTTTCTCATATTTGATGCAACAGCTGCGACACTTGTCCTTAATAATGTGTAGTAGTATGAGAATAACGATACAAGGAGCTTTTTGGTCTTCATGATGAATATTTTATTATTTTGATGAAATTGAAATACAGAAATATCAATAAATGAGGTTATAACTCTGTTATTGTTGTTGAATGATGACGAAGGTTACAGAACACACTAATTTTATATGTTCAATTGTAGAAAGAACTGTCACGTGTCACTAACACTTATGATTATGCTTATGAATTGAGGAATGGATAAATGACCCATCTGTTAAACACTATGTGTTAGAGAAGTTGTAATAGTTATGATTATGCATTAATGAAAATATTATGCTTATGCTTCCACTAAATCTGCCTTAAACTGGCGATTGTCGATCTTTGAAGAATGCCATAATAGACCAGTCCGTGGAAGAAGAAAAAGTGAACATTGGAAACAGCATTTTTAGTGGTGATATCAAGAAAAGTCAAAATGTCGAAGTCCAGAACAATTATTAATTCTAGCATAATACCAGAAAAGCCGTTTCATTCAGTATGACTGAAATCATCGTTCGGAATTAACATACAGAGTAACGGCAGAATATGAATTTTTTAAAATATTTGGATGGATCGAATGTGAGTCTATATACTTTATATCACACCAGATTTTTTGTACCAAGTTCAAAAATAGCCTACTTTTGACAATAAAAAGTCATAATAATTGACATATTTGTGACGTAATATTGGGAAATGAGTAATTTTAATAGTCGTGTGAAAAATACAGTATTCCACTCGGTAATATATATCATTATAATAAACAATTTCTACCGTTTAATGAATTATTAATTGAAAAATCACTCTCCCGTCAAAGAGAATGAAGTTAACGTGTTAAAAAAAAACAAATTATGTGGTAAGTTAGGCAACAATGCATTTATAATGTTCCGTATTGAAGTACTACCGCATGCCACTAGCACGGGTGCGGGAGCACCTCTCGCCGATACCTTTTTTACTCTTCTTCTTATTACCATTCTTCTTCTTCTGGTAGAATAGATGCCGCCGTAAGAAGGCAACCAACCCATACCTACCCATGTACCTACGCCACGGGCGCCACGAATTTGACCCCGCGCGCGCGCTCGTCCAACATGATCTTATAAAAAAAATTGAGAATTCTTGACTTCTCCACCCAATTAAAATCATAATTGTTAGATACAGGATGTTTCTCTAAAGATTAGAGCGAAAGTTAGATAATTAATTAAAGACAATATACTCGACGAATCTAAATGTATTCAGATGTTGAATTGTTTTCTTGCATCATTTAGTTTTTGGGAAATTTAAATCCACCATGTGGATATATACATAATAGGCATGATGACAGTCACTTTGAATCACTAAAATATTGATTTGATATAATTATATTTGATGCAGAGATTCTAAAAAAATTACCTATTTTTATTTTACATGTGTGATGACCAATATTTTAGTAAAAATATAATCGCAAAATTTAACAATCCGCCATCTTAGCTCAAACGCCAATCAGAATTTGACCTTGATATTTTGTTTTTCGTCCGTACCATAGATAAGTCCGAACTATCTATGGTCCGAACATCTGTTCTGTTTTGAATGTTTTTTATTTTTTTATTGTAGTTTGATTCCCAAAAAAGAATCCCAAGAAAGAATAAGTAATGCCACAAGGTACTTACAGAAGATATTGAATTTCCTTTGTTTGTGTGATTCAAATTATGTATCAAAATAAACTTCTAACGTGCAAGCTGTCAAGTGTTTGAAGTTTAACGACTTTACCAATGACATGAAACAGTCTGTTTTATGTTCTAAGAGTGACTCAGATCACCTATAAATGGTATTTACGAATTGATGATGTCACATAAAGACGTCATTACTATTCTTGCGTTTTGGCGCAGAATTTAAAATGCATTTTTAAAAGGTAAATTTCTCCTTTAAAAACTTTTTTTCTCGGAGAAATGATATTTGTTGTAGATAAAGTATATATATGAAAACATCGTGGAGCAGTGTTTCGAAATCATGCCTATTATATTGTCATCTAAACTAAAAATGTAGCAACTTTTAGAACAATCGTATAAATTCGTATAGGCAAGGATCCCAATGGCATTTTGCATGTCGTATCCTAACGGAATGAATTTTTCTGAATGGCTTAAGGTGGATTTCTACAGATCCGTTTTCCGACGATACGGTCATCCGAAAGTTTTGTGATTGGTGGAAAAATTCAAAATTGACAAGACACCAAATATTTGTCCGAAAGTTTTAACTCGCGTGCGTTATCGGAAAAAGTTGAAAAATGTTCAACTTTTATCCGATTTAACCTAACTTTTTCTTCTTTTGCTCTTTCTTTGGGATATTATTTCAGAATTAATAATAATAATAATAATAATGAAAGGCGATTGAAAGCGCAGATTGTGTTGAGAAATAGGAGGAAGGAAATAAATCCACAAAGTTGTCATTCAAGTTACCAAAGTTATGAGTGATATGTCACTATTTTTGTTACTAAAGCGTGCGATTTTTTCCAAGCAATGGAAATTTGCATTTTCATTCATCCGATACGACGTGATACGACTAACGATCGGACATTGGATGACGGATCTGTGGAGATCTACCTTTAGTTGTGACGAGTCCTTCAACTTTTTTATTTACGAGAATTCTCAATTTCAGTCGCTAAGGTAGCTAGCAGGTGCGACAATAGCTATTTGTGTATCAAGAGCAGAAAGTAGTACTTTGGTAGTCGATACAGAAAGTTGCCAATCTGTCCAAACTACCAAAAGAGTTTCTGCTTTAAATACACACAAGATATTTTTTCTACTATCACACCAAAATTAACTATAATTAACTATAATAAGGGTAAGATACACAACCTGAGCCAGGACAGATTCTTGGTATACCAAAAACATGCACAAGGATCTGCTAAGAACTAGATCAGAAATTAACATAAAAATTACTGGTTAAGAATCTTAAAGACAAATGCATGAGAAAACCTTAATTAAATAACCATACCAGAAAGGTATAGCGGAACCGGTCACGCAGTAGTACCCTTTTTTAAGAGGAGGAATCATCAACAAAACTTCGGGGAAGGAGTTCCAGATTGTGTGGGGTTCTATACAAGATCGGCATGAGGGTAGGCAGTTTATTGACTGCCACCCCGATCATAGTAGCGTCCCACTACAACGACATTGTCAGACGGGCTCGGAAAAAACAATCTGACAAATAATCTTCCAAATTTTTTTAAGCAATATCTAAATACAGAATTTAATAGATTTATAATAAAATTAATATTCGATAAAATAAGTTGGCAACAATGTTCAAATAACTGGAGAATAATAATATTGTGAAGTAGCAGAATCAGCTAGGAAACTGTGCCGTCTCAACACCAATATTTAGTTTTTTTTTCAGAAAACAGTGTTTGATTTATGTTTTTATATCTGCAAGCCGAAGAGCTTATAATAACAATCGGTTAGTAGGAGTGTCTCAGAAAACGAGTCGGAATTATACAGGATGACTTACACAAGAAACAAACAAAGGCCATAGCCGGTTAACAATGTTGATTTGGGCCCCTAGCCATTTTTGAAACATGACTCTGTGGTCTTGTTTGGAACAGTTTGGAAATGTTCAGCTCCTAAGATACATTAGGGGCGTTGCAAATGCAAAAAACCATGTTTCGGCACTTTTTGGCATCTATCTAAACAGCTTATCAATATTTTTGTAAGTAATTTTTTTACTTTCACTCATGAGGAAATTTCCCAACAAATACGTATGTTTTTAGATTTTCCTTAACTTTATAGCTGGATTTTTGAACTTTTTAATACAGATTCTTCTGTATTTTCCCCGAGAAATCGAATAGGACATGTCTCAAGTAAGCGCCGGAGCTGTTTCCGGTTCAAAAATGCAAAAAAGCCAAAAAAAATCAAAAAAAGTTAATATTTTCGTCAAAAAATGCGTTTTAGCGAACTATGAAGTTACAAAAACAAGTTTATTGCTCGTGATTAAAACTAAAAAAAGAACGTTATAGTCTATTTCGGAAAGGTTTAATAAAATGGGGAATTCCGTCCAGTTCGGCTCAATTTCGGTGTCGGCCATAGGCGTAGGTCTTGAAATAGTATTGTTTGTACTATTAAAATTTCAAGTAATTGCGTAAGAGAATTAGGAAAAGTATGTTTTCTGGCCTGAAGTGTGTCAATATCGAAATATTATGTAGGGATTACTTAGGTAGTAGATTATACAGTTACGTTTTGCGTTTAACAGGTACCGTTTAACCTTCTATTAGTGCCTCTGCCTAATTCCAACCCTATTTCAGATTCGACTTAACCACGCGTCGCAAGGTGCCTTACCCAAAATTTTTAGACCTTTATAAGTATATTTGTTTAGTTTAACGCATCAGTATTTGCTGTTAAGCAGTAAATAGTGTTCACATTATTATAAGATTAGTAATAAAATGGCGACATTTACACCAACGAAAAGATGTTCCAATAATTCTCCACTATCAGTGAATGAAAAACTTGTTATTTTAAATGTACACTATTGCATAAAATACGATTACCCGAAATTTACTGTACAAGAAACTGTCGACCGATGTTCCCGAATGACTGAAGTTGGAAAGTCCACCGTTTTTAAATTATTGCGGGGGAGAAAGATAGCAGGCCTAGTGGAGCCTCCCAAGAAAAGTCCAAGAAGGTTTGCCACGAGGACATGGATTCGGATGTTTTTGAAGACTATTTTGGTGAAATGATAAAATATCTTCCTTCTGATTCAGTAGTAGTTATGGTAGTAGTTAACATTCTCGACGCATAGAGAAGACTCCAACTTCATCTTGGAGAAATTATTGACTGGTTAACCACCAAAAGTATTGAATTTGAAAATTTGAAGATAATTTGAAAAAAAAAGAACTATTAGCTATAGCAAATACGCCGTGGAAGATATAGCAGAAAAACATAGTGTAACTGTGCTGCGCACACCGCCATATTGCGAACTAAATCCTATAGAACTTATGTGGGCGCAAGTGAAAGGATTTGTGGCAAGACACAACACGACATTCAAAATGAAAGACGTTAAGCTACTGTTTCATTAAGCCATTAAGGAGATGACACCATAGAACTGGCGAAAAGCAGTCCAGCATGTCATTAAAGAAGAGGAGAAAATATGGGATCTTGACTACTAGATCGATCGGACCGTCGACCCGTTAATTATAACGTGAAGAGGAGATGACAGTTCCTCAGATGACGAAGAATATTATGATTATTTATAATTTAATTTCTGTATAATGTATTTTTTGTATAATGTTCAATAAAAAATAAGTGTACCTAATACCATGTACATTGCATACCTAATGAGGTTTTATTACCCTTTACCTTTCTGAAATAAACTATAGAAATTATTGATTAGCGGCTGAGATAGACGCCAAAAAGTGCCGAAACATGTTTCTTGAGTTTGCAACGCACCTAATGCATCTTAGTCCAAACAACACTCAAGAGTCAGGTTTTTAAAAATCAACATTACTAATCGGCTATTGCATTTAAAATATCAATTTGCTAGTCACTTTCATAACAGACTTTAACTGTTTTGGAAATGTAAACGACATTGCTATTGTAGACTGTCCAGAAAACATAAATAAGAACTTCACGAATAAGATGACCATACCAGATCTAAAGCCAATAGTGCTAGAAGATAGAAAAACTCCATTTGCCCAAGATACAAAGTAAACAAAAGTACATTTTGATCAAAGGCCTTCATGGAACACTCACCTCCAAAAGACTACCTTTGCCGTAAACAGATGCAGAAGAACGTGTGGAAAAAACTTGTCCTAAACCAAAAAGATAACTTAGTTGCTATTTGCCAAGCAATAGTGTGTACAAAAAAACTGCAAGTGGGAGCTATTAGGTTGTTAAGCAACACACAAAGGCTTGTTTGTTTGCTTACCACCACTGAAAATGTGTATGCAAGGCCAGATATGTTACGCACAGCCAATTTCTGAGTCAACAACACATAAGCCAATCGCAGAGAACAGCCCACAACGCAACGACCACAAGATACAGCTTTAATAATAACTAACCAAGTACGAAAGAAATGTGTACCCATACAGACTAAAACAGGTTTCAAAGTCACGGTAGTACGGTACCACGAGGATCAACGAGGAAGCACCAGTCCACAACTAATTCATAATAAATTTCTAAATTAAAACGGTGCTTGATATTTGGTGTACCAGTTCAAACTTTGAGCACTATGGTTGATACGTTAATAGAATAGGAGCGTTACTCTGCCAACCTTCCTCGAAATAAAAAAACAATGAATTCACTACACTTGTTTCCCACAAACACGTAAACATCTTTGAAATTGACAAGAAACGTGTGTGGATAAAAAATTATCAGAATTTTTACAATAATTAAATTAAATTTTCGATCAAACTAATTTCAAACCTTCCAACTCTGTAAATATCTCAATAAATCTGCATAGAATCGAAGTGGGGGTCCAAGCTTAACGATACACTCGAATAGGACTTAACTCTTCTTTTAACCAAGTAAGTACCAGTGTCAGTTTGTCGATCGCTTCCTGGTTAAAATTTTTGTTGAGCTTATAGTGAACACGTGCGAGCACTAGGAGGTGACTTGCTCCACGACGTTACCGTCTATGAAATATAATCGTATTATTTGTACGTACAGGAATATTCAACATAGATTATTTAAGAAAAAACGATTAACTGAAGAATAGTAGCAAAATGAAATTTTTACAGGGTGAATCGAAAGGTGCTTAAGAATACGTAAGAGCTAAATTTCTACATTGTACCTGGTAAAAATTTGCCTATTCAAAATATTCCATTATCTTGTTTGAGCTGGTCATTTAAGTTCCACGTTCTGAAATGAAAATATCCATCTATGAAGAAAAATTATTAGGGCCAAATTTGTTAAGACTGTCTACAATTTTTTTCTTAAGAAAAATTATCCTACGAAAAATTATTGTCTGATTAAACTAACAACATTTTGTAGTGGTCGTATGACCCTAAAGCACGGGTCACTTTAGGCTGGCTGCCAGTCGCTGATAATAGTCAGACTACGCCGGTGGATGGTGCCAGGGGGTGCGAGTCATCACGTGACCTGCTAGAAGCCGCTGCCTGGCTGCCAAAAGTTGAACATGTCCGACTTCACCATCCGCTGACAAATACTCGCAGGCAGAATTTTGTGGTCACATTAAGCTGATAGTAGCGGCTTCTTTTTGTTCGCGGCTGATGCCAGCCTAATGTGACCCGTGCTTTAGAGTAATACTACAAATAGAGAGTCCGCAAGTCATTCATAAAACTATCCGAAAAGACGGCTAACATTCTATCGCCATACATATGTTTTCATCAATGACTTTCAAGGAGTTGGGAGTAACTGTCGGACTAGTCGGACAGTGCCACTGGTCAATAGAACTATTTACTTATAGGTGAAAAGAGAGGTTAGGAAAATTCCGACTGTTTTTTTTGCAAATTTGGCACTGACGAACCATGATTTTCACAAACAAATATTGTTTTCAATTATATCTGTACGCACACACACAAATATCACTTAAAAATACGAAAACAAGAGCTTTAATAAACTAGGAACGTTGAAACTTCGTAGTAAAATCAGGTAAAATTGATAGTAAAATGATTTCCGCCCTTTTCTCGGTGTTGCCATATTCCAGACAGACAAAATTATTAACACACACTTGTTTCGTTTAAACCTCAATTGTTTCAAACAAAAACATATTTTTATTATGTAATCTACTTTTTTTATGTAATTTCCTAAAAGTACATTTTTATTTTGTACGTTTCTATCGTGCCCTATAATTCAGTTGTTGCAATTCAAAGGAAAAGTAAGACATCTGGCAAAGGGTCGGCAAATTACCTTAGAATGTAATGTTGGGTTCACTTTTAAATTTGAGTTCATTGAAAAATATGCAATGTCTTTTTGTAACAATTTCAGCAGTAAAACATAGAGTTTGGTATATAACTAGTGCATAATAGAACTTTATTATACACTCCTTACATAAATAGCCATTAAATGAGAATTTCCATGTGTATTCTACAATTTTAATACTATTTTGTTTCTCATAATAACTGTTTAATTCAATCTAAACCCCTCCACGTACGGCACCGCACTGCTACTAAACTGAAATCAACGACTCACGTCAAGAGGTAACAAATTTCCAAAATATTTCTCGTTACCATGATAATGTTTAAAAATACTGGCATGGAATATTATTTTCAAATTTGAAATATTGCAATTTTGAATAGAGCCTAAAGTATCATCGCAAAAAGTTAAAAATAGAATGATTATTTGAAATACGTGTGTTATTATTTAGACAAACATACACATATTATGGTAATTGTGGATAATGCATAACAAGACATAAACCTGTATAGTTTATAGTCATAAATAAAATTTACTAGACTGAAAATCATAACTCACTGTCGTCAAAAACCCTTTTGCACATATTAAATCCTAAATGAATGCCTCTCGGTGTTTACGTCCGCTTATATAGGGAGATTCGATGATCAGATATTAAAACTAACATTTTATTATTAAATAATATAAGAATCATCAAACTAATAAACACGATTAAGCTTAAAATACCTCGATACTACGGCTTTGACAGTTTTTCTATCTTTGCTTATTAGATTTGATGGGGTGGTTAAAGCGACCTTTCCAGATGTACCATTGTATGTAATTTCGTGAGTTCCCTATAATACATGCGTTTCTTCACGGTAGTAACCACGGTAGCATTATCAATAACAAGAACGATATTTGTTGGTAAATTTGATATACAATTTCCTTGAAGCTAAGTAATTTTTATAATAACTGTAGTTCATTTCACTACGTTAATTACATTATTATGTTTTAGATTTAAGTGTCAGATTATGCGTTTTCTATAAAACCATTCTCACTTACTGCGTGCACTATAATTAATTTTTGTCCTTCCGACACAGACTTTTGACAGTATTCGTTAGTATTGTCACTCCAACTTCTTGATTTTGTATGTGATGAATGGATATTAGCTATTTGTATAACAAGGGAGCAAAATGCTACTTTTCCTCCCGAGGATGAAGTTCATTCAAGGGAGGAAAAAGCAATTGTTTCATCCATATTAAATATTGGATGGTTTGGAATGCAATCATTTCTAATTTTTCGATTCTCGTTTTTGTTTTCCTCCTAAAATAGCTGTTTCTAAAAATTTTACATTTGAAAAGAGCATTTTTCATCAATTTTCATGTTTGAAATAGCAGTTTTTATGAACTTTTAATTAAAAAATGCATTTTCCATCTTTTTCATGTTTAAAATAGCAGATTTTCATGTTCAAAGTAGAAGTTTTTCTGAATTTTTTATTGGAAAAAAGCATTTTTAATTAATTTCTTTGTTCGAAATGGTAGTTTTTATGAATTCTCCATAAAAAAGAGCATTTTTCATCAATCACAGTAATTTTATTACTTTCTTTGTACTCCTATGAGATCCCTCGTAAGAAATTTGGCGTGAAGTAGTGTGACCATTCCAGTCAGTTCGGCCATATTGTTCTGGGTCCTCTTGTCATATTCTATCTAGATTACATTGTTTACTAGTAAACAACGGAATATAGTTAGACTTCAATTTACAATTAGTTCTTGAAATTATGTAAATGCCATCCTTTTATAGTGTTGATAAGTGTAATGCGGAGAGGAAGGGATAAGGTACCTTTTTATAAATGACAGCTTACCATATACACGAACTTGACGATTCTATTTTATAATAAATTAAAAGAATCGCGTTTGATATTTTTCAATTCAAATTTATAGTTTCAAGCCTTAGATACTCGGTGGACAAACAAAAAACACTCAAATAGACCATTCCCGAATGACGTCACTGACATGTCGGCCATATTGGACTGGAGGACTCATGTCACTTTCTATTCAGTTTTCAGGATGATAGTTAGGCTTTAATTAGTGAAAAGTTCTTGAAATCCTTTAAGGTGCCATCGTTTTTGTAGTGTTGTTAGGTGTGGAGTGCGGTGAACAAGAGATAAGGTATCTTGCAGCTGTTTTAACCAAGCGAGGTGACTATTTAATTGATCTCTTTGTGCACCTAAATCTGTTGCTCTTGATTTTCGATAGAATCACATAACTTCTCTGTTTGATTGCTTTTTTCGTCGCCTGATATTTTAATTATTATTAAATTCAATTCAGCGACAGTTTACTGACTGCGCCATGTGTTATTTGTGAAATTTTTATTATTTACATGAAATATATATTACATTGACATTGTTCTACAAAGTCTGTATGAAAACCAGCTGACTTACACCACATAACAGACAAACCTGATGGGAAATACCCAATATAATCACTTGGTACGTGGTGAAACGTAAACTGCGTTTGGGAATTCCTAAATCTGTTTTAGATATTACATAACTTTGTGAAATGGTTGGTGAATTCGGGCATTAGTCAATTAAATAAACAAACAAAATATTTCTATAGCAAATACAAATTCAATTTTAAAAAAAACCGCTATGGAACAGTTCTGAACCTATCCACTGCGATCGCTGGAATTCTTCTTTTATACCTTGACACATGACTTTTACTTCTATAGGTTAGTCTGATTCTGTTTTGTGGCCTCATATAGCTGCCCTGCCTACTTCGACAACTCGATTGAAGCTAGCGCTTCAGGTGGATGGGTTTGAAACCTCATTTTTCAATTCCAGTCCATCCTATAAGCTTTCTAAGTTAGTATTTTTGTAGCTTACACCACATGCCAAAACATACAAACTTCAACTCCCACTGATCGGGGGACCCAGTACAATATGGCCGATCTGTCAAAGTTAGGAATTCTGGAATGGTCTATACTTCTTTGTCGCACTTGTCCAAGTAGTGTTAAGGTTTAGTGCTTTTTATTTATTTTTAATTCCACAATCTTTTATTCTCTTTGGCCGCCCACTACATAAATATATAACCTTTAAACCACTTCCCTAGTTTGGCTTGTTAAGATTTCTCCTTTTGCTTCAAAATTGAAGTCCATTATTTATAATTAGTGACTTAATATTGATAAAACAAAGTTTACCTCAACAATACTTTACCTCTAATAACTGATTATTTCAGCCGCTGTGCACTAGAAAGGAGGAGTAATATTTAAAAGCTCGCGCCTCTTCCTACGTTTAACCAGATGTACCGGGTGGTCCGATAAGCCGATCTCTCGGCTATAATATCAGAAACTATTCATGTTATAACTTTAGGAGAAAAAATTCCTTAGTAATAGAAGCCAAGGCAAATCGCTGGAAATAACTTTCAAGTTTCTAGGTTAACCGCTAGGGGGCGTAACCTGTGAAGAAAAATTTTAAAACCAGTTTTTTGCGAAATATGACCAATTATACCAAGTGTTAAATAAGTAGAAAGAGGCCTAAATTCCGCACAAATTTTTTTTCCAAATAAAGGATGGGGGAGAGTGGGAAAGTGTTTGTGGATAAATACCTATAACTTTGGTTTGGATCAATCGATTTTAACGAAATTAGTGTCATTAGAAAGAAAAAAAAATTAAAATTTGTTTTTCTTAAAAATATTGAATGGAAACACTTTCTAGTTTACTTATTTAACACTTGGTATAATTGGACATATTTCACAAAAAACTGGTTTTAAAATTTTTCTTCACAGATTACGCCCCCTAGCGGTTAACCTAGAAACTTGAAGGTTATTTCCAGGGATTCTCTTGGCGACTTTTACTAAAGAATTTTTTCTCCCAAAGTTATAACATGAATAGTTTCTGACATATAGCCGAGAAATCGGCTTATTGGACCACCCGGTACATATATTTATAGTTTAAATACTTCAGTCTGCAAGATAACCCTGTATAGATTTAAAAAAAATATGTATTACAACGGGTAATCATGTAAATCGTCGTGTATAACATTTAATAAAGAACGTTGCGTAATAAATAGATATTTTTCGAGTTAGAAAACAATTTGTATGAAGACTGTAGGTGTTGTAACACAGGATCGTCTAAATGTAGCTCTGCACCAACGTTGCCAAGTGTAGTCCTAAACTAAAACGTTTGTGTTTTGGAAAGTAAAAATATTTTAATAATGATATTTATCACAGTTGATTAAAAAGCAATGTGTTAAGAAATCAATATTTGTCATTTTTAAAATTATGTTTAGCAAAACGTACTGAAAATTGTTCGAGTTTACAATACAGAATTATCATACAAAAAGGAAAACTCACGAATGCATAGATACATTTTCCCTAATCGAAAAATTGAATTGTGTAATTGACAGATTATTATAATAATTTTCAATAATAACCTAACCAAAACCACCCTACCTTACCCCCTACCCTAATCCGAATCGAAAAATTGAATTGTGTAATTGACAGATTATTATAATAATTTTCAATAATAACCTAACCAAAACCACCCTACCTTACCCCCTACCCTAATCCGAATCGAAAAATTCTTCGTATTTTTAGTCAATTTTTGAAAAAAACAATTAGAAAATAAAAATAAAAATATCTTGACTCAGACACGACTCGAACCTGGTACCTCTGTGTTAGGAGCCCGGCACACTTACGCTGGGCTAATCTCTGCACACATTAATGATATCGTATAGAAGGTTAAAAGCTTTAGAACCGTCGCATGAAAGCCGAGCGCCACCGGAGATACTCGATGGCGCCCTTTCAGTTTAGGACTACACAGGGCAACGTTGGTGCAGAGCTACATTTAGACGCTCCTTGTAACACGGGGAAAAGACCGCCATTTTGCCATTTATACCGATTTATTAGGTGCTTTGCGAACTGGTCGACATTATTCTTTGGAAGAATTCGTTCTAACTCTACGCAGAATTAGATAAAATGACGTTTATTGATTTCCTTAACGTAACGCTTCAATCTAAAAGTTTTTTTTTCAAATAATCTATCGGTTAATTGTTTTGAGGTTTCTAAAAGCTATCTTTAAATAAGTGCATGGCTTAATGCCGAGGCGGATAGATTTATTAAAATTACCCTATTGTGAAAAAAATACAATACGGAGTGTCTTAAATTACATAAATCACGGAAAACTGTATGTTATTTTTTTGACGACTACTTCTGAAAGTAGCGCTTTCTGTATTCATTTACGTATCGAAAGTTACGTTTTGCAAGTTCCATGTGCTGAAAGTGACAGTTCCGTACTACTCTTTCTGGACTCTCTGGGGTAAACAGCTTTAACAACTTCCTACTTCCCCACGTCAATGTTGACAGTTCTATTCACACAACCTTCAATTATTATTAATTTCCTTCTTCATCCGGTTCAATAAATTATTGCCCTAGAGGTACAATTAATATTACTTTTTGCAAATAAATAAAATCTATTAATATTGCAAATAAGTAGGTTACATTCTTAAATAATATTTAATACATTGTTTATTAATTCTGTATTTATTAATTATTTTCTCGGGTGAATTTTATTTTATTAGATTTATTTAAATCGTCGCCAAAAAAATGTTGTGTATGCCACGCCTGAAAGTGTTAGTTTGTTGGACTCGCCTGTTGCTCGACTCGTTTCACTCGTCTCGCAATTTTCAGACTCGTCCAATAAAGTAGCACTTTCAGTTCTATCATTTGAGATACCGCGATTTTCAAATGTCGATTTCTATGGGATTTTTCAAGAGGCTGTAAGTCATGGAAAATGTTTTTTCATGAATATTGGTAAATTACTTTGCGAATCAATATTTTTTCATTATAGGAACATTCTACAGCTCCTCATATGCAGTATAAGAAGAATACAAATCATGAAAAAAATTTTATTTTACTGAAAAAATCTTATTTTTTGGACCAACTCACTAACTCATTAAGTTACTCTTTGAAATGGTAGTCACTTATATTTGTCATTTCTTCAAACAAGAATACCTTACACATTTGAGATTTTTTAAATATTTCCCTATCAAATATAAGTGAGAAACTACTCAAACTACCATTTCAAAGAGTAACTTAATGAGTTAGTAAGTTGGTCCAAAAAATAAGATTTTTTCACGAGAGCTTTTTTTGTACTTGACATGTATCAATAAGAATTTTGTTGCCTGGCAATTTAACGAAAAAAACTGTTTACAGTTTTTTAAGTTGAATTACCTAATGGCAACAAAATTCAAATTATAATAAATGTCAAGTTTACTTCGACAAAAAAAGCTCTCGTGAAAAAATCATATTTTTTGGACCAGCTTACTAACTCATTAAGTTACTCTTTGAGTAGTTTCTCACTTATATTTGATAGGGAAATATTTAAAAAATCTACTTCGACTCAAAAAAAAGCTAGAGTGTAATTCGGTAAGACAATTTAATGAATATGTACCTACATCAATAAATTAAAAAATGAGATGTAATAGTATATTACGTAACAAGAGTTGTAAGTAACCCATTACGCACGAAGTGAAAAAGTTTTACTATACTTTTTCTACGCCCATCAATTTTCTTCTGAGTGCTCATAATTTCATCTTTTTCATTACTAACAGTCTTATTCATAGGTAAAGTTGAGAAAATGTTCGGATACTATAATTTGTTACCAAAGTTGACAACATAAGTGAGATGACGTTTTTTCCCGTTTCAAGAAACATCGAATTATTTTTTTTGAAAGTGTAAAATGTGTTGCCGACATGTAGGGGCATCACTCTTTTAATCTAAAATGTATTTCACTAATGCTAAGAGATTTTATGGTTTTCAATTGATTAAAAGTAAAACCAAATAAAGTATTACGTAAATGAAAATTTGATTGCAATTTGATTCAACAAAGAAATCTAGGTTTTTCTATCTAAACGCACATGTATGTTATGAGATTTTCATTACGTGCATGTTATTGTTAAATGTCACTTACAAGGAATGTTGTCAGTGCGATTTTTGACGTTTACAGACATGGGCGTAGAAAATAGTATATTACGTAACAAGAGTTGTAAGTAACCCATTACGCACGAAGTGAAAAAGTGCGTAAATTTCACGAGTGCGTAATGGGATTACAACTCGTGTAACGTTCTATACTTTTTCTACGCCCATCTATTTTCTTCTGAGTGCTCATAATTTCATCTTTTTCACTACTAACAGACATATTCGTAGTTAAAGTTGAGAAAATGTTCGTATACTATAATTTGTTACCAAAATTGACAGCATAAATGAGATAACGTTTATTCCCTTATCCCAAAAATATGAATTACTTTTTTTGAGATTGTAAAATGTGTTGCCGACATTTAGGGGCATCACTCTTTTAATCTAAAATGTATTTCACTAATACTAAGAGCTTTTATGTTTTTCAATTAATTAAAAGTATGTAAATAAACCAAATAAAGTATTACGTAAATAAAAATTTGATTGCAATTTGATTTAACAAAGAAATTTAAGGTTTTCTATCTAAACGCACATGTATGTTATGAGATTCTCATTACGTGCATGTTATTGTTAAATGTCACTTACAAGGAAAGTTGTCAGTGCGATTTTTGACGTTTACGGACATGGGCGTAGAAAAATTAGTTTATTTAATTTAACAGAAAAGTACAATTGTTATTAAAAATGCTTGATTTTCAGAACTTTCGTGTTCAAAAATTTGTTTACAATGCTGGTTGTCATGCTTTCAAAAGTTAGGTTCCGTTATTGTCGCTGGAAAAGTTAGGGCAAACTTTTTTCGCTGTCATAATGACAAAATCACGCGGCTTATGGGATTTTTTTATAAATGAATTAAATTGTCAGTAAAATAAAAAAAATTTCCTGATTTGTTTTCTTCTTATACTGCAAATGAGGAGCTGTAGAATGTTCCTATAATGGAAAAATATTAATTCGCAAAGTAATTTACCGATATTCATAAAAAAAAATTTCCATGACTTACAGCCTCTTGAAAAAACCCATAGAATTCGAAATTTGAAAATCGTGGTATCTCAAATCATAGCTTATCGCGAGAGCTACAATTAAAAAAAAAAAATTCATTTATCCCGCAAACCTTTTTGAAGCCGTGTTTTTACTTTTTTTTTCAAAATTCCTCACTATGCGGCGGCCGCCACTTGATAATAAAATTATTGCAGCAAAATAAATAATAGTATTTTATGCAACGATCATGTAATGATAGCCATTAAGACACGAGCATGGTGTAGGATACGAAACGAGCCGCAGGCGAGTTTCCTATATAATATGCGAGTGTATTAATGGCCATTACATGAAAGTTGCATACAATATTTTTTCTACTCCGATTAATAAGAATTATTTAAATAATAATTATCATTTATTATAAAAAACAAGAACAATGAAAGGAACTTCAACAAATAAATTTTACAAATTGTACAACAAATAAATTTAAAACTTTTGAACATAATAATATTAATTCTTTAATCTCCTTTGTGCATAAATTATTTATTGTACAATTTGTAAAATTTATTTGGGGGGCTGATCTTGTTCGGATGGTTGTTGAACTGGAGGGCATGTTAAAGTTTGTTTCATTCCTATTTTCAATTGAATTAAAAATTTTATTCGATACATTTATTTTATTTTGGATATTTTCTTCAATATAACCCTCTGCAACCGTAGTGGATTTCCAACCACCGTGTCTTTTTAAGGTGGTAATATCACTGCCGCCATCTACCAATACGGTTGCAGATGTTCTACGAAAGCAGTGTCCCGTATATAAATTGGGATTGGGAAGCCCTAAAAAGGTGGCAATTTGCTTGCCCAAGTTTCCAAATTTTTTTATTCCAATGTCAATGTCAACCAGGTATCCATGGCTATATTGAATATTGTGCTAATGTCGCATTCCTATTGGCTTGAAAATCTGTATCATAATGAAAATTTGTATCATAATGAATATCATTATGATACAGATTTTAGTCTTTTAATAAGTATATTATAAAACAGGAGTAGAAAATAGTATATTATTAAACGAGCAATTTATGATGTCAATTAATCACGCAAGATGACGTCACCCGAGTGAATAATGGCCATAAATTGCGAGTAGAATACTATACTTTGTCCACGACCCTTGATTTCTTTATTAAATAAAAGTCAAGTAAATAATGCGAGTGTAGAACGGAAAGTAATAATTTGGTATGTGGTATTATTTACAATTCTAACGTCAAAATTAATAAATTTCTGGAATATGTGACAAGAGATTGGCGATACTGTGTAAAGTATCGATATACCGTACTGTTGTAAATATAGTGTTTTAAAAATATCAATATTGGAAAATATCGTTATGAAAAGTAACAACACTAAAAATTTTGATATTCTATCTATACGATATATTTTAGAAACAAATTTCCTAAACATGATACGCAGATTTAAAAGTTTATTTCATATTATACCCCCATCTCTAGTCACCTATGTACCGAAATGTTGTGAGTGTTGAGTTGTCATAGTATGTTATTTAAATGCAAAAGCGTGAATTATGGAACCATAATTCACTCTAGCAGATATATGGGTACCATATACCTTTTATTAGGAGGTAAAATATTGAGTTAACTAATTTCCAATAGGCTATTTAATAATTATAAATCAAAAACAATTTTAGAGCCCTAGAGCTCGTTAACGAAGGACGCAAAGGAAAAAATGTACATAAAGTACTAGAGTTTGTTTAACCATCCTTTGCCGTTACGTCATAATCGGTGACGTATTCTGCTGTTTCACGTTTTTCTTATATTAGTTGAATGTTATTTTACACTTAACCTCAAAATTATAATCAATGACATATATTAAGGTGTGTTTGTATTAATAAATTAGTAATGATTTATGCGTTCCGCACTTTTTTACATAATTTAGTTTTGCTTTTACTTGAAATCCCCGTTTTTTTTTAACTGATTTGTTTTAAATTTCTAGCTTGAGGGTGTTTAACGCCCCTGAGCATGATTTTTTACTGAATTTAAAAAATTACGGACCTATAATATATATTAAAAATGTATTAAACGATTATATTTTTGGGGTGAGCCCAAAGGTTATGTAAAATTAGTAAGAATATCTATTATGCTTATATTTTTGTATAGTAATTATTAACTGTGTCATTGTGAGAAGCAATTTCGTAAGTATTCCTGAAAAATGCAAAAAACACATGTATGGGAGAAAACAGGCAATAAATAAATTTCTTTCTGGAAAAAACTCCCAATAAAATCAGGAAAAAGGAACGAATATAGGTAGATACTTACATTGTAGACTGCATTTAACGGTAAAAGCGGCATTCCAATGAAAAATTAATTGAAAAAGGCGAAAATGACCAAAAATACTGAACAAATCAAAATATGACAACTGGACTGTCAAAAGTAACAAATAAAATTTACGTCGACATTAGTTAAGACATACGTTAATGACGTCAAAATTCCGTCTCATCCATTTCATGAATGAGAGATAAAGCTGGACAATGTATGACGTAACGGCAAAGGACGGTTAAACAAACTCTATAATAATTTTAGTCTTTCTAAGTTGTTGGTACGAAGTACTGGTTCACCCCGTATAAGTGATTATAAATTTTTTCATTTAATATAATTTTAATATTATTTAACTCCTTGTTTGGAATATATTAGTGTTTCTATCTCTATGACTGGAACAACTAGCAAAACTAGTAAAACTCCAATGAGCATAAAAGCAATATAAATGACCCATGTAAATAGCGCTTGTTGTTGAACTACAAAAAAAATTACAATGGCTAAATAGCTCTAATTTCGTAATAAACATTTTATTGCGAATTTTGAAAATATGTTTCAAGTCTTAACAAACTAAATTTTGTGGATGATTAATTTTATTATCACAGGTTTTTAACTAGGTTTTTAACTAGCGAAGAGGGGGACTGAAATACCCTTTTTGGGGACCGGAACCTTTTTGCGGAATCAGCTCCAATGTAATATTGGAAGAAATAGGTAAAGCCGAAGAAAAGAGAAGATCTGACAATTGGAAAGATCTAGTAGGGCTTAGGCAATCAAAGATTCTTCTGGGTGACTACAACCTGTACAACTGCACTAAGAGTTTTAACAGGAATCCTAAAGGGACATAGTCGCCTGAATGGGCACCTTAAAAAGCTCAAAATAGTGGAGGAAGAAGATTGTAGGTTTTGTGGAATGGAAGAAGAATCCTCCATCCACGTACTTGCGATTTGCACAGCAATTCAGAATCCTAGGACACAGCACCTAGGAGATTATTGGATAGAAGAGGTACATTTACCTAAGTTGAAGCCTGCAGATATCCTAAAATTCCTCGGGGAAATAGGACTAAAGGAGCTACTAGTCTCTGAGACTTTCCTCAGGAACTAAGTAAAAGTAAGGGGGCACAATAGATCTTTTAGGTCTCAGTGAATGTTACCCCAAAATAAATACATACATACATTCATACAACACCGCATTGATTTTTATTATGGACTTAGTTTGCTTTTTTGCTTTCATTGTTTTTTATTTTCTTGTATTATTTTTTGTGCTGGAGCTGCTTCAGTTTCCAGAGTACTCCTTCCTTATAATTCGAGGAAGGTATGGTGAATAAATAGCATTATAATTTCCCTAAAAAAATAAGATAGAAATGGCCATCCAGGATACAACAATAAAGGTAAGTATTAGAAAGTGTAATATTCAGAATAAGATGACAATAATAGACAAAGAGTTGAAAGGTCCCCCGATTTAACCCATCTCGAAAAGAAAAGTGTACATGAATAGACCACAAACTACTAATGAACTCAAAGAACGGATACGCATTGAGATTGCAAAAATAACTCAGGAAGAGTTGGTTGCTCGTTTTTCGCCGGTTTACGAAATGATGAATTTATTCCTTTTATTTGGACCATACTGTATATTTAGCAACAAAATAATTGTTTATAGGTTTGTCATTGCTGACAAAAAGTAACTTCAAATCATTATATTATTCGTTATGCATAAAATAGTAGAAAGTAAACAGTGGCGACTCAAGAAACAAGAAAATATTTAAAACACTTACATTTGGAACCATCCACGGTGCATTCTCCATCCCAATACCATTTGGACTGCGCCATTTTTACTATTAACCATCACTAAAAACCGAAATCGACCATTTCCATTTACCGACCGGCGATTGCCACCACATTTATCTCTTAGTCAAAGGCATACATCACATAGTTTCCCTATGATACTGACTCTAAGTCCACTACGTTAGAGCAACCTCGAGCCAGTACCTGTGTTTATAAAATACCTAGCTCACCCATCTATAAAAATCGGTTGCATGTCATTCAAAATAGATTACTGTATAAATACACATCGCATGCTGTAATTTACTAGTATAGGGAAGATGAGCCTAACCCGACTGCCTTGTCCTTGTAGTTCGTGAAATCTTACCATATTACCCAAACACTCTTTTAAGTAATACAAAAATTAACAAGTCTCTACAAACTTCTAATTGGGAAAAGTGTGTGAGAATCAAAAATATTTTAGAGTTTAAAATTGCTAGAGTGAGGAACTTTTCTTTAAAATGAAATTGTTTTACTTCATTCCGGTGCAGTATCCAGATTAAGATTATATTATAGTGAAGAATATTAAAAATTACTTAAAAATAAATGAATATTTTTAAACAATATAAATTTGAGTGGATCTAATTTTGAAAAAAACTTGTTAACCAAAGTACCTACCTTAAGTTAGCGAGTAGTCCAAGTAATCTGGGCGCACAAAAAGTGTCTAGTCAAATCTTACAATTTTTAAAGCAGTTAGGAGAAATTAAAAATATAAAAATCAGTTTATACTGGTGAGTTTTTGAAAATATAAAAATAAGATTGAAGTGATTTTGAAAAACTACAAGTCTTTATTGTCCCCAAGGAAATTTCTGTGATCACATGTACTATAAATACATGCATACAACGAAAATTTGTGTAACTCCAAAAAAATTTCTCAGCCGATAAAAAATTTAATTCATTATAAATAGTAAAATGTAAAAAATTGGAAACACCCGAAATAATAAATTGTTGTCACTTCTTCTGAATTATCTGGAAGATCTCATTGTTCCTAGTGCGTTCTGGGAGTGTCTTAATATTTAAAAAATAATTTTTTAACGAAATTTTTAGTAAATATGCTAAATTAAATAAATGTTTTAATTTTGGAAAAAAAATTGAGTTTCCTAAACTATTTCCGATTTAGAGTCAAATTGTAAAAAAATAATAATTTTTCAAGCAATTTTTCTTACTTGTTTATTAATATTTTTATTTAAAAATATGCTAGACTAAATAAATGTTTTAAATTGTTTAAAAAATTTGAGGTGTCTCAAAATATTATATAAATTAATTTCTGAAGTGATTTTTCTTTTCATATTATATAGTTAATGAAATTTATTATTCTTGTTTCAATAACTTTCTGTTTAAATTAAAAAATATTAAATAGTGTTGAGTGTTTGACCCATTGACACCCAGTACGTCGCACCAGAAATCCTTAGTTTTTCTCTTCCTAAATTATCCTTCCTGAGTTGTCTAGAGCAATCGGTTTCACCTAGGGAGATCTGAGTGTCTTAATATTTTAAAAAAATAGATATGGTTAATAATATGCCTGACTAAATAAATGTCTTTTTCGAAATATCTCTGGATCTGAATTTAGCTATAGAAAAAATTAAATTCTTGACCAACTTTTCATTTTATATTATACAATTGATAAAATTTATTTTTTGTATTTTATAAGATTCCAAATTAAAGAGAAAAATTAAATTTTCAAGCGATTTTTTTTCTATTATTCAGTAAATAATTTTTTTTATATTTTTTCAATATTATTATTTTGATAACTTTCTAATAGAAATAAAAAATATTAAGTTCCGATTATAACCTAAACTTTTTACCGATTTGCACACAGGAGGTTGAGTTGAAAAAACTTCACCTGAAAAATAAGAAACACAAACAAAATCTACATAAAAATATCCTCTTGCTGGGGTGTTTCCAATATTTAATATATTTATAAAAGTAGTGAAAGTGAAACAACCTAACATACGAAAAAATTTTAAATAGCAAAAACATTTCAGGCACACTATTTAAATAACAAAAATAAAAAATAAATTCAAAAATTTCAAAAATATTTAAATAAAAAAATTATATATAGAAATAAATAATCAAAAACAGTCAGATATCGAAAAACAATAATTATTTATTGCTTTAAAAGTTCAATGTTTAAAAGGGAACATTTTCTAAAATGTAAACTATTATTATTTTTACAATTATTTTTATTTTTGTTATTCGTCACAACATTCTCCTACCTTTAGGCATATCGCATTACTTGAGCTGAAACGAGACCGGTATAACCTGCAAAGAAAAGAAGACGATATTAATTTAACATTGTTTGATTATAAACAGTAGAGAAAAATATTTAAAATACCCCGAAAAGTATGAAGTAATTCGTAAAAATGGATTATTAAAGAGGAGGAAATTCTTGATAAGAAAAGTCCCGGAACTCTCCATTATTTATAATTTTAATTCAACCTGAATATAGGTCTCCGCCTTTAATAATTTTTTTTAAATATTAATTGTTTATTAAAAAATAAAAAAAAATGTGAGTAGTTGTCTTAAAAATGTTTCGCGTCGAGGAGCCCTTTCTATACACATTCAGAATAAGATCACGTCATAATAGTTTGAAACATTCCAATACTTTGTTCATGATAAGTAATATAAGCTATCAAAATAAAATTATTGTTAAAAAAAAGTTATTATGAACAAAGTATTGGAATTTATTAAACTTTTATGACGTGATCTTGTTAAGTATGTGTATAGGAAGGACTCCAGTTAGCGAGATATTTTGATTATTTAAACATTTTTTTTTATTTTACAACAAAATGAATATTCGAGAGAATTTTGTTAATTAACAATTACATAACTTGTTGAAGGATTAACTTTAACAATTTTTTCCAACGTCAATAAATGCTTTAAAGTGTTTAGAATACATCATAATTTTTTCAAATTAACAATACCTTAAAAACTATTTTACTTGACTTGTTTGCTTTTGACGAGGCGCGCGCATACCCAAAATGACGGGTTGAGACCTGTTTGGAGCATTTAAATAAAATCTTGAATAATGGATATAGATTTCTGGGAGTCAGTACTTTTCTATTGGTAATTACAGATCTCCTCTTTAAAAATCTGTTTTTCAATTTCCTTAAATGTCAATACTTACTACGTGAAATATTTAACACATACAGAGTTCGGGACCGGACAAATATCGAAGAAAATACAAGTTTTTTGGAAAATCTTTTTATACCAGACTTTATTGGAACACCCTGTATATTTCAAAATATTTCCAAATTATAGTTTAAGTTGGAGTAAAATTTGTGGTACCTATAAAAAGATTTTTTTCGCATATTTTCTTCAATATTTGTCCGGTCGCGGACTTTTGCCAAACTCTGTATGTTACCAAACCGATATAAAAAATATATAAATGTTCTTCTGTCGATGTAAATGTGATTTATAACACCTGTCGAGTATTATAATATTATATTTCTGTTGTGCAATTTTTTATTTTCCGATTTTATTTGATTAAAAATATTCTTTTTATCAACCACTTTCGTCTTATATATTTAACAAATCCCTTTTGAATGTATACACTTGTGTCTACATAAAACAAACTTCTAGATGAAATTATATAACAAATTAAAAGTTTTAAAACCAATCAAAGTCATAAAACATACCTAGTACCTATGTATCAAACATTAAAAATATATATTTTTGAATCAAATAATCAAAAATCACCTGATTAACATCAAAAACCTCTAACATTCACCACTTATCACTAACACACAATGTACAAATAACCTTTGTTCTTTGATATAAATTGATAAAGCAGTTTTTTTAAAGTTAACAAAAAACGGCGTGCTTAGTGTATTTTATTGGAGAAGTATTGTCAGTCCATAGGTGTTTCATGTACCTACGAATAATTTTAATTTTATACAGAGTCGGCTACGTTACATATTAATTTAGGGTTTTAAATATGAATCGACTCACAGGATTTTAATATGTGAGAGTTTTATGATGTGAACGATGTTATGCTGGTATTAACATTCTTCTCTAAAGTTTAATTTTCAGGTGTTGCAGTTTTTGTACATCCTTTCGTTATCATTTTTTAAACAAATTACTTACAGTAATAATTTCTTAGAGCATTTCAATTATGTTAGAGAGAGATGTATGAAACTTTAATAGAAATAGATCAAAAATAAGGCCAAAAACTACAAAAATAAAATGAAAAAGCATACAGTATGGTACAAATGATAGGAATAAATTAACTATTTTTTAAGCGGTTTTAGGGGAAATTGTTTAAACCCGTCGGTTTTTATTTTTAAATGTGCTCTTCGTCAGTTCATTTTTTAATTCTAGTGTCGTCTATGTGAGCGTGATAACGTCATCAATAAATTTGTTGAAGAAAAGAGTGGGTCTTGCAGTACTTTTCAAGTATCCCCATATGAGGAAATCAAGAGGAGTTGAATGAGGGAACCTTGGTGACTCAATTGCTCCTCTTCGAGGAGTATGTATAATGTATAGGGTCTTCCATTTACAAAAATCGGATTGGCGACCATAGGGGGGAGTGGGTTAAAGTTATTATGTTTACATATTATGAGCAAAAGGACGTGACGAGTTTTTATTGTTTTTTCCCATGTTCACGCAAAAAAGCAAAACTTTAACTAGTGAAAAAACTAGTTCTTTATTGCTCTAGTGCAATAAAAAGTTTTTTGCACTCATCTGTCAGTTCATTTAGATCAACCTAAATAAGACTTACTTTTTGCACTTGTTGCATAATAGTATATTAAGTACCAAGTACCTGGGTGCTTACTATATTTTTTCTACGCCCGCAGGATCTTAATATTTATGTTATATTTTAATTAGATGACAGACAATGACTGACGTGTCATTGAAAAACCAAATGACACACAAAATTATCACGGAATATTAAATATAAATTACAGAAGATACATTTGAACGTTTGATGACGTTTAAGAAACAAAAATCGAAATGTCACTTTTCGCACATTAAACACTAGTGTTTAAAGTGACGTTTTGCGAATTTCAAACCCTTGTTTTAGATGCGGTTTTAATGACGGAAGTAGAAAAATTACAATTTCTTCAAAGTGACGTCTTCAGAATTATGTAGAGTGGATAGTTTTGATTGAAATGCTCTGCATAAGAAGGTAAGGTATACTAAGGTTAAGGTTTAAAAATAAATAGAATATGAAAAAAATGATTGAAATCATTTTTTTTGCCTGTTCCAGAATGTTGCGCCACCTAATACGCTACTGGCTATAGCAATAGCAGAAAGTTATATCGAGTATTCTATATCTATTATAATAAGCCTGATATCGCAAGGAATATCCAAGGTATTCCTGGTACTAGTCGTTCCTTACAAGAGGAGCACCATGCGTTCTGAAACCGATGACAACTAGTATGTTATTAATGGAAATGAAGTGAAATATGACAATACAAAAAAGGAAATGTTAATTTTAGTGTAATCTTTATTGTATAAAAATGAATCACCTAAATGTTTGTAAGCGCATAACTTTTGATCGACTGCACCAAATTGGATAAATATTTCTTTTATGTGTTCGTTATTGTCAGGAGAAAATTTGTATAAAAGAAAATTAAAAGAAAAACAGATTTTTTTATTAAAATCAGATTTTTTTTAAATCTCATAAAATGAATGAGTGAAAGTGGCAGAATGACGTTCAATTGTCTAGCCAGCAGTTGACAACTTCAAATAGACAATATGTCAATAGACATTTCGATAACATTTCTAGACTTTTCGATCACAGTTCTCGATGATTCCAGATGTGTGTCTTCTTTTTCTTTATGGACTTCTACATAAAAGTCAAGAAACGTCATGGAAGAGTAGAGAACTGTCTGGAACAGGTGAAAAGTATAAAAAGCGGGAAATTGGCATTGGTTAGTTTAGTTTTGAAGTATTAGTCAACAAATAAATTACTTTTCAGCAAAAGCAAAAAGGTATTTCTTAAGTTTTTAATAATATTTAAACGTCAAACTCGAATAAACTGTAAACAAAACCAAACACTCATATATGTTATAGATTTTGACAGTTCTTCAAACTTCAAATTCGAATGGCCTTTTTGTAACTGGATATTAATTCATAAAACATCTAAATCGGAAAGTGGCTATTCAGATTTAGTGAGGTGACGTATCTGTAGTGAAAGTTGCAAACATTTAGGAATCCTTAATTTCCAGTTATCTCCTAAAATATTCGGTTTAAAAAATTTTTAAATTAATTTTTTCAAAGTAGTACCAATATACTTTAATAAAATACCAAAAGCCGGATATCGGTTTAACACCCTATTAGTTTAATGGAAATTAGGAATGTCGAATTTTCAAGAAATATATTCCTTCTATCAAAGGTTAACAATTCTATATGATTTTTCCACCTGAAATAAGTAACAGTGTGATATTTTTTAATCAAAATGAAAAAAGTAATTTGTATAATATGGTAAGACAAGACAGGACAACAGCCCGTCTGAGAAGTCTCCGATAACACAGCAGCCTAATGGCTTATTGTATTTTTGCTCGTGCTTTCTCATAGCACCCAGTCCAGAACCCTTGTCCCCTGTACCAGTTGGTACAAGTTCTTAGCTGGGTGTTTGCTATATAGCTTTACCCAGAAATTTTTATGTTGTTCTCTGATCCAGTTCTTTACAGATCCTTGTACTATAGTTTTCGGTATACCGAGAATCTGTCCTGGTTCAGGCTGCGTATCCTCTGACCCTCTTTCTGCAAGTTCGTCAGCTTTTTCAATGCCCTTGATACCCTGGTGACCAGGTATCCAGGTAAGCTTGACGTTATTCCGTTTGGCTAACGTCTTCGGTTCTTCGATGCAATCCCATACCAGTCTAGAGGTCACTTTCTGGCTTGAGATTGCCTCAAGTGCCGCCTGACTATCTAACATGATATGGATCTGCTTGCCTTCGGCAGCTCTCCTGTTCTCCTGTTGTTTTCTCTCGCGCATTGTAAGATTGCATATAGGTACCTCTGCCTGAAATACAGAGGTGTAGTTTCCCAGTGCGTAGCTACAGCTGTCACATGGTTTTTTGGAGTATGCACCCGCCCCAGTGCCATTTACAGTTTTAGGCCCAAAAAATTAACAATTCTATATGATTTTTCCACCTAAAATAGGTAACAGTGTGATATTTTTTAATCAAAATTAAAATAGTCATTTGTATAATATGGTAAGTAGTCCAGTCATTATATACATTAGGAAATGCAAATGAACCGAGAAAGCCAAATTTTGGATATTACGTGGGGGGGGGGGGCTAGAAAAGTTCAAGTTCAAACTGTCGACCAAAATAACCTTTTAGGTTTACCGCCATCTTGAAAAAAGGGTTAAATTCAGTTTTTTCATCATAACTCGGTTCCCCGTTGAGATACGAAAATTTTTATAAAATACTTTTTTGTTGCTCTTTGTACGTTCTACAATTAAGGTCCCATACATTTCTCTCGTATCGATCATTGTTATTGAGATATCGATAAAAAAAAACATAAATTTAGGGAGAAAAATTTCGCTATTTCCTTTTTTCTTGTAAAAGATATCCTAAAATGTCGGGTATGAAACTTGTAGAGTGTGTTCAGACCTACAAATTAATTTTTTTATTTTCTATTTTCGAGAAAAATTACGACCTCTAGCCCGGTTTTGATTTAGCCGCTCGCACGGTTGTATCCACACGTCAAAATGGATGAATGGTTGTTCAGGGAATTATTGCTATACAAAATAAATTAATAAACGAGCCAAATTATAAATCAAACACATGAAATTTATTGATCAAATAATTTTTATACAGCAAAAAATAATAATTACAGATGGACATTTTTTTACATGCTTTTCGTCGTTTTGATGGTCCTGGCTGCAGAAGTTCTTCCTCGAGTCATGAAAACTCTTCAATCGCATCTGTAGTGGACAGACATGCAACAATGTCGCCAGAGTGGAGATTTTATTCAACGACGATCACGATGATGATGATTATGATTTTTCGACCGTCACAGCATCATCTCCTGCGATTGAAGAGTTTTCACGACTCGAAGAGTCTACCGAGGAAGAACTTCTACAGCCAGGACCATCAAAACGACGAAACTCATGTGAAAAAAATGACCATGAATGTTTGATTTATAATTTAGCTGGTTTATTAATTTATTTTGTATTGCAATAATTCCCTGAACAACCATTCATCCATTTTGACATGTGGATACAACCGTGCGAGCGGCTAAATCAAAACCGGGCACAGTCTTACTGACTTTGCGGCGCGCTAGAGGTCGTAATTTTTCTCGAAAATAGAAAATAAAAAAATTAGTTTGTAGGTCTGAATACGCTCTAAAAGTTTCATACTAGACATTTTTGGATATCTTTTACGAGAAAAAAGGAAATAGCGAAAAACAATTTTTTCTCCCCAAATTTATGGTTTTTTTGATCGATATCTCGATAACGATGATCGATACGTGAAAAATGTATGGAATTTTAATTGTAGAACGTACAAAGAACAACAAAAAAGTATTGTATAAAAATTTTCGTATCTAAACTGGGAACCCAGTTATGATGAAAAAACTGAATTTAACCCTTTTTTCAAGACGGCGGAAAATCCACAAAGTTATTTTGGTCGACAATTTGAACTTAAGCTTTTCTAACCCCCCCCCCCCCCCCCCACGTAATATCCAAAATTTGGCTTTCTCGGTTCATTTGCATTTCTAACCCGATTTTTCCGACAGGACAACGTCTGTCGGCCCCTCTAGTATTTTTCATTATTTCACTAGTAGATGAAAGGTACTTCATATGCTTAAAAGTATGGATAAAGTTATAATTATAATGTGGTTGTGGATAAAAATTATCTGCTATAAAATCTGCAAACAAATTATCGCCTATTCATTATGAATCGCCGATGAATAACCACGTAATATAAATATTGTCCGGAAATAATAATTATAAGATAAACATTGGTTCGATGTTCCCATAATTTTTGTAATTATTACAATTTATTTTTTGTAACGTTACTTTATAGCTGTTACATAATGATAATTTCCGTTTAAGATTCCAGCGTCGAGAGATGAATGAGTTAAAATTCCAGGACACAAGAAGAACAGAGAAGGCCGTTAATGTACATTTCATTAAAGATACAACAATCCCGCATATATTTAACATATAAGGAGGTTCAACATTTTTGTTGTTGTTGTTATTAATACAAATGCTTCAAATTCCTAATTATGAACGATATTAAGTCAATTTTCCATATCTCAAATTGCACATTACTTTCTATAGATTTTTACAAAATGTTCTACAGTGTGTACATAAAGTAACGTAACTTGCTAATATTTCGAATTCCGTTAGGTTTACAAAAAAAAAATGTTGAATAAAAGTTTTTTCAAATAATCCACACCACCTGCATAAGTCGATTATAAGTATACACCGTTGCTCGAAAATAACTTATTAACATACTACAGTATGTATATACACTACATACCTAAAAAGTATCTTATATTTTTTCCGTAAACCATACCATTTGAATGATATTGAAGATTTAAGTTTGATTATTTTAAATCAAATGTCATTTTGATTATGAATTTTATAACTCGAATAGAAATGGCTATTGCGCAATAGAAATTTTTGTAGGAAATTAACTGCTCTATAAAAATGGTATCTTATGTTTTGGCGATTAAATTAAGCGTTCAAAAGATACTCATCATCAAACTTTCATGTATACCGATTTTAAGAGTTTTTGATTAAATAATCGAAAAATTTCTATTTAATTTATAAGTTTTGAGAAAATTTGCACGAATTTTATTTTTTATCAACTGAGAAGCTTCAAAATGTTTTCCAAGTTTTTTTTTATGTGTAAGTATCTTAATTTACATTAAAAAAAATAAATTGTACATTATTTATCGCTTAGTTAATTATTTATTGATAAAAAAAGCAAAGTTTTCATTATAAATATATTATGATTTGTTTCAGTTTGAGAAAAAAAATGTACAATTCGTTATAAAAAAGTTTTTTTTCTCCAAATGACATTAAAAGCGGCCTTTTAATGACACTTGGCAGGCTTAGAAGTTGTACTTTTAATGCCTAGGCAGAAAAAGTCCACTTTTACTGCCTAGGCAGAAAAAGTTCGTTGCTAGGCAACCTTCCAAGTAATAATTTAAATCAAACTGGTTATTAAAATTGACAATGACATTAAGAAAACTCAAAATAATGCTGGATATTGATAATGAAACGCAATTTAAATATGAAAAAGTCGATTTTGCGTGGAATTTGAACAAATTTGAAGAAAAAATTATATGTTTCACCCGGCAGAAAAGCAGATTTAATGCCTTGGCTGGTTTCATAGCCTCGCTACGCTCGGCTATGAAATACCAGCCGCGGCATTAAATCTTGTGCTTTTATGCCTAGTAAAACAAATAACTATTATATCAATTTTCAAACAATTTTTTGCTGCAAGTAGGGTAGTTTTTTCGATGCTTTCGATGAAAAATGTAGATGGCGCTAGTTTACAAGGGAAACAGAAGAAATAAAATACAAAACAAAAATTCTCTACAGGAGAAATTTTCCCAAGAGCAATATCCAGTTGTTGTGGAAACATTTTTAAAGACGGTAAGAAGACGTTATAAAAAAGACAACATGATCGTGATTTATAAAGATTAAAAATAATATGTTTAGAATTTTGAATAAAAATTTACAAAGATTTTGAAAATAAAACTCAAATAATACTTATATTGAAGACAAAAAATGAAATTTGTATGAAATTCATAAATTAAATTGAAATTTTTCGATTATTTAATCAAAAACTCTTAAAATCGGTATACATGAAAGTTTGATGATGAATATCTTTTGAACGCTTAACTTAATCGCCAAAACATAAGATACCATTTTTATAGAGCAGTTAATTTCCCACAAAAATTTCGATTGCCCACTTTATAATTGCCATTTCTTGTCGAGTTATAAAATTCATAAACAAAAATGACATTTGATTTAAAATAATCAAACTTAAATCTTCAATATCATTCAAATGGTATGGTAAACGAAAAAAATAAAGATACTTTTTTTGTAGGGCATTAAATTTTCTACAAAATTTATCAAAAATATTTTTCTGTACAATCAATTGGACTGAGAAAAAAATAAAAAACTACGATGCGGAGGATCTTCCTATTGAAATTAAGAGCTCATATTTGGCGAGAATTTTTTTAAGGTGTCTATCAACCCATATTTCCGTATTAGTTGTAGAAAAACAAATAGTTGATTTTTTTGACCCACCCTATTATACACTCACCGGCAAAAAAAATTCGGCCATCTAAAATTTTGCTGAAGTGCGTTGTCTAAGAACTTTCGTAATTTTTCATCGATTTCAATTGTTTCTACGCCAAATTGTAGATAAATTCTTTGGTATTTAAACAAACTCCAGAAAAGTTTTCAAAAAAAAATGATAACTTATTTATACTGGGTGAAAAGAAACCTTATATTTGTAGTCCAAATTCTTAACACCCTGTGGAACAGTTCGGAAAATTTGTAGAGTTTACGCTTAGTTAATTACAAAGACCATCTTTCAATTTTTATTTCACCTTGATATCTTTTGAAGATACACGTATTCAAATAAAAGCCTGGAATCGTTTTAGGAAAAAAAATTAATTTGTAATGTTTTAATATTCAATTTGAAACAAAAAGAAAAACATAATTGGCATTTTTCAATATTTTGTAAGCCCACCTCTAGTGGAGATTGCGTGCAGTTATTTCCGCAAATTATGTTTTTCTTTTTGTTTCAAATTAATATTGAATATCAAGACATTACAAATTAAAATTTTTCCCTACAGTGGACTGAAAAAGGGGCAAAAAGGTTTCAATTTTTTTTTTGAAGGTACAACCACATGTGGTCTTTACAAAATGATAGAGTAGGTCCCTGGCCATCTGAAATCGGCAATTACAACATTTTTTAATAGGGACAACACTTTTTATTGGGAAATTTGTCAAAAATCTGTCAAAATTATGTTTTATTATAACGTAAGCGGAGACTACCGCGTTAGTTTCATTAGTATAGGAAACCTAGTTTTTTTGTAAAGCTAGACAAAACTTTAATCTTTACTTTTTTTGCAGCACTATTTTCAGTAATCGAGAAACTTTTTTATTTTTCAAAATGTCACCAAACTATCTGCGTACAGTATTTATTTACCACTTTTTTCTCACTCATTACAAAATAAAATAACGAAACAGTACAGTAAACAGTCTAGCGTTTTGTTTCTCACACAACACGATAGGTACTTATAATATCTTCTGTAAGTTCCTTGTGGCATTACTTATTCTTTTTTCTTATTTTTTTGGGAATCAAACCACAATAATGTTTTTCATTTTTTATAAAAAACATTATTGTGGTTTGATTCCCAAAAAAATAAGAAAAAAGGTACTTACAATATACACAGTACACAGCTCTCGACTCGCGGCGTTTCAAACGTTAGGTATGGTATAGCATATACAGTGAGACGTCACAGGTAACCACGCCCCGTTTTCGTTCAATCCAATTTCTTTAATTAATTTGAGGGCTTAAACGTTCGCGAAAAAATCTAAAATTCTGGGAATCCGTTTAAAATGAGTTTTAGTTTCGATTTTTCAATTAATATTTTTTTCTTGAACAAGCCCATTGTAGATATTGGAGTCAGTGCCGTTCCTGGTGGGTATGCAGCGAATGCCCCGCACGCAGGCGTCAAATTTTAGGGGCGCCAACTACTCTTGCAAAAACGCACTTCTAATTGGAAGGAAAATCAAAAATCGGCTTTAGACGTATTATAAATCAAATTATTAATTATACCATAAATACATAGTACCTAACTACACTACTACACTCGAATTTTCATGCAAAAAAACTGTTGTCAGCAGTCGGCATACGGGCTGCGGCGGCGTCTCTTCAAAGTTCCAAATGATGCTCGCATTTGGCGGATCAGTCGACAAATGAAATACATTATCTGTTTTTTATGCATTTATTGGCGGCGTGTGCCTCAATGTGATTATTTTCTGGAAAGCATAGTATATAGGGGAGCACAAAATTATTCTTGCACGCAGGCGTTCGCCACCCTAGGAACGGCACTGATTGGAGTGATATTAATCCTTTTGTCAATTTTCCCATATAAGTCCGTTCTCCTTATTAATAGTCTCCATGGTTAAAAAAAACTAATCAGTTCAATAAGTAAAAAAAAACTTCCGGATATACAGCTACTAAAAGCATATCAATTCTAGTTTTTACCAACGCGTGCTTATCTACACTAGTTATTCCATCATTGATGACAACTAAGGTAAGAATTTAGAAGAAAAGGAAGAAAAAAAATCTCGAAAGTCACCATATTTTTCCAGGACCATTTACTTTAACGGCGTCGTAAACATGGACTGTTATCTGTTGACGTTTCCTATAGAAAATGGTTTAAAATGACTACTGCAACTAAGCGCATGTATCTAAGTTAATATTAGTGAAGTCGCTTATTAACCAATTTTAAATAGTATCAAACAGTAAATAGAAGCCGAATCTCGCAGGAAAGAATTGAAATTTTGATATATTCTGAGCAAAATGATGTTATATTTGGAATTGTTGCAAAAATAAATTTAGTGGATATACTCCTGGTTCAGTAAAAGATTTATATGAATCAGAGCGCAAAAAATGTATCAACTGGAAACAAACCTTTATATGTATGTATGTATTTTGGGGTAACATTCACTGAGACCTGAAACATCTATTGTGCCCCCTTACTTCTACTTAATTTCTGAGGAGAGTCTCAGAGACTAGTAGCTCCTTCAGTCCTATTTCCCGGAGGAATTTTAGGATATCTGCAGGCCTGAACTTAGGTAACTGTCCCTCTTCTATCCAGTAGTCTCCCAGGTACTGTGACCTAGGATTCTGATTTACTGTGCAGTTAGCAAGTATGTTGATGGAGGTTTCTTCTTCCATTCCACAAAATCTACAATTTTCTTCCTCCACTATTTTGAGCTTTTTAAGGTGCCCATTCAAGCGACAATGTCCCGTCTCTCCTTTAGGAGGGATGTTTTTCTCCTCTCCTTGTTTTTCCGCTCTGTGGCCTTCTTTCTTGCTTCCTCCGGTGCAAGTCTCTGTTCAAGGAAGCGAAGATACCATCTTACCCCCGCTCCACTAAGTCCACGCCTTAGTGGATCGTCCCTTCCTCCGGGCTTACCCAGTTCTGGAAGGAGGGGGGTATTCTTATTTTTTATCCACCTTTAGACGTTTAGGTATATCCTGCTAGACGACGGACCACACTTGATTACCAGACAAATATCTAGGGAACTTGATATTTCGCAAACATCCTTAACGAAAATTGTACGTGAAAATAAATTCCATCCCTACAAAATAAGATGGGTTCAACAGTTGTCAGATGATAATTTCGATAGACGTGAAGAATTTGCAGACATAATGATGGAAAAATGTTACAATAAAAACAATCCAAATTTTTTAATTAACGTTATACACACAACGCAAAAGTCTGAGGATATTTTTATAAGTAGTCGTGCTTTTACCTGTAATCAACTTGAAAAAGTAATACCTAATTTATAGTTTAGATTGTTCTTTAATATGCCAAAAACATTAACTTTTTTTCAAAAAATAACGGAAACAACAAAAAAAAATATTCTGAAAACCACTCTTTTTTCAAATGTCAAAAAAAATACAAAAAAACAACTAAGATAAAGATTTATAAAACTGTTTTTGTACCCACCTTAACGTATGGAAGTGGATCATGGATACTTACCAAAAGATTAAAATGAAAGATCATAGCAATGGAAATGAAAATATCAAGAAAAATAGAAGGAGTAACAAAGCTAGACAGATTAAAAAACGAATAAATTAGAGCTAGAATTTTAGGATATCTGCAGGTTTCAAGTTAGGTAAATATCCCACTTATATCCATTAATCTCCTAGGTGCTTTGCCCTAGGATTCTGAATTGATGTGCAATTCGCAAGTAGGTGGATGGAGGTTTCTTCTTCCATGCCACATAATCTGCATACTTCCTCCTCCACTATTTTGAGCTTTTTCAGGTGCCCGTTCAGGCGGCAATGTCCCGTTAGGTCCCCTGTCAAAACTCTTAGTGCAGTTTTACTTTGGGTTATGCAGAATCTTTGATTGTCTAAGCAAGCCCTACTAGATCATTCCATTGGTCAGATCTTCTCTTTTCCTCGGCTTTGCCTAGGTACTTCTTCCAATATTACATTAGAGCTGATACCGCAAAAGGGTTCCGGCCCCCAAAAGGGTCTTTCGGTCCCCCTCTTTGCTGGTCCATCTGCTATTTCATTTCCTTCTACTCCAGTGTATCCTGGAATCCACAGTAAGGTTACTGTATTGCTCTCGCCTAGTTCATTGAGTTTGCCTAGGCATTCCCACACCATTTTGGAACTGATCATAAAAAAGCTCATTGCTCTAATGGCTGCTTGACTATCCGACATCATGATAATCTTTTGCCTTCTATATTATTTGATAATATTGAAAAGGGCACACTTTCTTATGGCGTGAATTTCCGCTTGAAAGATACTTGGGGTTCTCCCAAGCTTTCAGAGTGTTTGGTTCCTGGCTCGTACACTTGCTTTTGAGCCGTATATGTACCATTGAATGGCATTATTTCCAAGCCTGGTAATGGTATCTGGATCCCATTCCTTCTTGTTGCTCAATTCCGTAACGAATTTATTTGAAAAGTTATACCTTTTCATCATACTATGTCCGAGGTTTTCTGATTTCTCACAAGTATGGAGGTGGTTTTTTTTAATGATTCCCACTCTACTTAGGCTGTATCTTGTTCTTTCTGCAACACTCTCCACCACCATATGTAGTGGTGTAAGGTTGAGAATTACTTTCATGGCTGCCGTTGGGCATGTTCTCATTGCTCCTATAATGCATATAAAGGCTAGTCTTTGAATTTTGGAGAGGTTTTATCTCGTCCATAGTTCTGCTACTCCACGCAATGGCTCCATAAGTTATAAATTGGTCTCACTATGGCAGTGTATCCAGCTCAGGATTTTTGGGTACAGCCCCTGCAGGATTTTTGCACACCATCAGAGCTATTTTTGCATTGCATATAATCTCCTTTTCGTGTTTGATCCACAGGGGTCAAATCTAGATACTTGACTTCTTGTCTCGATTAATAATAATAATTTTCCGAATTTTCCCCTGGCTGTTATGACAATATCTTCGTTATACCCTTGGCAGAATATTCCGAGGTCAGTCAAACCACACAGGAGTTCGTCAACCGTCAGGCTCCACATTAATGGGGATACTATTCCTCCCTGTGAACAGCCTCTGGTTGTACAGATGGAGACGATGTATTTGCTCGTCCTCGTCTCTGCTACTCTACTTTTGGTAAAGCAGGCCATAGAAATAACATACAATAATGAAATAATGAAACCAGTACCATAAAAAAGAGAAACAGTACCAACGCCTACATAACCGTGAAAACGAACTCGTAGTAGTAAACGGCAAATAATCGCCTCCACTATAGAACAACTGAATGTTATTAACGTTTCAAAGCAATAAACAACAAGTGGTAATTTTAATACAAACGATAATCTGTATTTAAATAATCGAGATCTAAACGCTATCTCGGTATAACAAAATTAATGCGGACACTTTGTATATAGGTACTGTAACAACAAATAAATTTGTTTATGCACCGCAGAACGATTTTAATGGGGAAAATTTAAATTTATTTGTTTATTGTGAATCGATTGCGGTTTAAGGTGTAAATCTTTTTATTAACAATAATAATAAATCGGCTCTGTTCGCCATGTTAATATTATACAGTGTAAAAATAGGTCCAACTGCAAGAACCACAATTTGTCGAATCACGTATCCACGTTAAAACAGTTCCAACTTTTTTTCTATCGTTCTTTACCATTTGTATGTAGAGTCCGACCACAATAACTTTGGGACACCACGTGATTCAACGTAGGGCCTTGAATGCGGTGCCGATCTCTGACTGGCTGCGCCTTCGAGCCAGCGGCGGAGCAGCGGTCGCTTTATTTTTTGTATCTTCTTCGTTTTCATTTCAGTGTTGACAGCAGACCAGACAGACTTTGCTTTCGGTCTTCTTGTGGGATTTTGTTGTTGCTAATAGTGAATTTTTCATGCCTTGGAAGAGTGAAAAGCTTTGCACAGTCAAACAAATGGAATAATAGATCGGGTTGCTGCATTTATGCAAAAAGAAGCAAAGGAAGGTGTTTAAATTCCTTTTAAAAACTTTAGGCAAGTGATATATATTATTTCGTTCTTTATAGCGATCTTATTCCTATTCTTATACAATGTTAAGTGTCATCCTGTTGTAGCCTATTTTTCAAAAAAATATATTTAATTTTCCTTGTTGACAATTGAATCTTGAAGAGCCTGAAGTCTTTCTTATTTCAATTTTCATTCAATTATTCCGTTACAGGGAAAGAATATTGGCTTCAAGTCTCAAACGACATATGGTTAAATGGCTACAGGATAAGAATATGGGTTTTGAAGAAAAATTAACGAATCCCGAACTCTACGCAATAATTCAGGAAAGTAAACATCGATTCCCACCCACTTATGTATTGGATCAGTTGTTGGAAAATCATGGACACAAAGTTTTGAGATTGCCGCTATATCATCCTGAATTGAACCATATTGAAAAAATATGGGCATCAGTCAAAAATTGGGTAGCAGCTCATAATACTACATTTGTTTTAAAGGATGTTGAAGCATTATCCGGAAAAAGATTCGAAGAGTTGCCACTTAGTGAATGGACGAATATTTGTGGACACGTCAAAAAATGAGAAAACTCACAAATAGAACGAGAACACATCCTCGATAATACGTTGTATCATTTATGTTTTAACGTTAATACTGGCTCTTCTGATGAAAGTTTCTCACACCAACACAACCATTACAATCAGCTGATGACTCAGATTAATAATAAGATTATATTTATGATAAGTTTAAGTTGACATGTTAGATACATTTGTGAAAATGTTTAGGTTTGGAATATATTAACTTTAGATTAGGTAAGTTGTTTTCTTCCTTGCTAATTATTTAATGGATTCAAAAAAGAACCAGCTTTAATCCCGTCGCCTACCTGCATAAAGCGAGTGAACGCTACTGGCTGATACGCCACACCCGCGACCACGTGGGGTTCCAAAGTTATTGTGGTCGGACTCTAGTATCCCAAGTCATATTAAGAAGGGGCATGGCTTTGGACCCCTTAAAAAAATTGTGAAAATTTGGTAATCATTTTTTTAAATACTTGTCACTAGGCTGGTCATCTTCACAAGTCTCTCTCCATCATTGCTTTGTAGCAACTAAATAATCTGTGAACAGGTCTCATCCTAGTTTGCAGTTCGGACTTTATCAAGTCCTTAGACATTCTGTTTCGCTCTTTGCTACATAAATTATTCAGTTGGCTGAAAATTCTCTCGCAAAAAGCGTTGCTGGTTCTGATTAGTATGGATTCCAGGACTATAACGCACGATTACTGGACACTGGACAACACACAAAATTCCTGGACAATCCCGGATTTGCCGGACATCTGGTAACCCTAGCTTACACCCAAAATATTGAACGAACGTGTGGCCATGCTCGGTATATTATTCCCTAGTATAGCCGGAGAAAATATTTGATGAGCTTGTACATCGACGAATTTTTGTACCGCCGCAAATTCCCCGATCATTCCCCGGAACGTCTGCACTCACTGTGTACAGCTATCGCTGATTTCTTCCACATGACAACAGAAAAAAAAATTAATTCGAATTTCCAATGTATGGTGATCAGGTGATAGTTTTAGCACTGTTGTCAAATAGTGTTAATTCTCTTAAAGTTGAATTAATTTTGTATTGTACATTTAGTTTAGGTTTTGGTTTTAGTTACCCTTTGATCTGTGTCACTTGGTTGGGAAGCGATATCTTTGAATTATGATGAAAACAATTGATTGTCATATTTTTTATTTAATATTATCACTTTTTTATAGTATATTATATAACGAGCAATTTATGATAGCCATTATTCACGTAGGGTGACGTTTGCGTCCCGAGCCGTAGGCGAGGGGCGCAAGTCACCCGAGTGAATAATGGCCATAAATTGCGAGTAGAATACTATACTTTGTCGACGACCCTTGATTTCTTTATTAAATAAGGGGAGTGTAGAACGGAAAGTAATAATTTGGTATTTGGTATTATTGACAATTCTAATGTCAACATTAATAAATTTCAGGAGTACGTCAAATGCGACATATAGAGATGGGCATAAGAGATTGCATAAGAGAGGAAATCGGGAACTGGCTAGACAGGGAACACCTATTCAAATGGAGATCGACACAAGGGCACCTCTATACAAAGAGTTTACTGAACAAAGTAGACAAGGAACTCTCAACTAGGCTATTGAAACAGTAAGAGACATTTGAAGACAGTTACCGATCTGGTGACTGGACACTGCACCCTAAGGAAACATTTGCACAAAATGGGCAAAGTTAGTGAACCTATGTGCAGAAAATGTGAACTCTATGATGAAACACCTACTCACATACTCTACTTCTGCGAGAACTTACATGGACTCCGTCCCGCATAGAGAAATAATATAGAATTTTTTTGTCTATACCGTCCCGCTTGACTCAACCGTCTAATATATGAGCGCGTAGCTTCTCGAATATTCTAGAGGGATGGAGCAGAATTGGTCCAATTTCCAGTAACTTTTTTGCGACCTTATGCCCGTTGCCAGACGCTTCACACGTGATTTTATTTGTATTTTTTCGTTAATGTAAGAATATATAGGGTGTTCAACTAAAAATAGCTTCTTACTAAGGCATTACAGATAGTTAATTCCAAAGCAACAAATTACATCTCGCCATATTTTATAAGATTTAACAGTATTCTGTTGTTTTCATAAATTAGTAAAAAATCGATTTTTTACATTCTGACGACAAAAGTATAAATAGAAGTTAGGCACGAATTTTGACATGGAACTAAACAATCATAGATAAGTAGTATAGTCACCAAAATTGTAGAAGAAAAGAAGAAGTTCTGGCTAGAGTGACTGCAAGTTATTTTTATTTTCTCGTGGTTTTACTTTGGTTTATATTTTATTTGTGTTTAGTTCCTGTTTATTCTTCATATAATCAGTTATATTCCCTAAATATATATTTATTATAACAAACGCGGGTGGTGTTAATATACAGGATGTCCTACGACGAGTTAAAACTATATGTATATGGTGAAATACTTATAGTAAAATCATGAAAAATTCTACGGTTCGGTTTTCGGATACGATCTTTTTAACTAAAATATTTTCAAAGATGGCCGACTTCCGGTTCTACCGGAAGTCGACTGTAACTTTGTTATTTTAAATGGAACACCATGTAAATTAACCTAAAATTTTAGTATACTTTTGTCTGAAAACTTTTTTCGAAAAATGCATACTTTTTGAGTTATTAATTTTTTTGTAAAAAATTTGACCGTTGCAGACCCTTATAAATTCTTTTTTACGAGGATACCCTTACAGATATGAAAATGGTTTCTCTTCGGTCAATCTATGTTGAAACATTTTCTTAATTTTTTTAAATAGAACCACCCGGTTTTTTCTATTTTAATGCATCCAGGGGCAAATTCATGTATACTTCCCTATACCTAAACCTGACCGTTATCCAGATATTGAATGTTTTCTGTAAATTTTTAGAGATGCAGGTGTGGTCTAACTTTTATTTTGACCCATTGATATAAGCACTAAGAAATAAAAAAGATTATTGCTTTTAATACATCGTGAATATAGCAAAATTGTTACAAGAACATGTGCATCTCTTAAAATTTACAGAAACCCGGGTGGTTCTATTTAAAAAAATAAAGAAATTTGATATATATGAAGTTAAACTTTAAACACTTTTTATACACACCCTGTATAAACTGAAAAATTTTTAAACATAGATTCAAATACGTATGACCTTGCTAAAAACAGCTGAATAAAAATAATTTTCATATCTTTAAGGGTATCCTCATAAAAAAATAATTTATAAGGGTCTGCAACGGTCAAATTTTTGACAAAAAAGATTGATAACTCAAAAAGTATGCATTTTTCGAAAAAAGTTTTCAGACAAAAGTATACTAAAATTAAACGTATATTTTAAAAATGTATTAATATACAGGGTATTTTATTTAAAATAACAAAGTTATAGTCGACTTCCGGTAGAACCGGAAGTCCGCCATCATTGTAAATATTTTAGTTAAAAAGATCGTATACGAAAACCCAAACGTAGAAATTTTCATGATTTTACTATAAGTATTTTGCCATTTACAGATAGTTTTAACTCGTCGTGGGACACCCTGTATAGTTGCCGGCTTTTTGTTTGACTCTAAGACTAAGAGTATACCGTCATATTATTATAATTATTTAAAATTCTTACTAAGTTGACGATAGATTAATTTAATGTTATATTTTCAACTAAAAATCGTTAATAGTTATTTAATAAACTAGTTTGTTAATGAAGGCGATTAATAAACGAAACTTTAATAGTTAGACAATGGTTTGACTGAACCATAACTATTTTTGAGAGTTGGTTGCAGGTGTTCTCTTTAGTCGGTGGTCTGACATCAAGAAAGTGTGTGTGTTTTTGTGTAGAAATTGAAAGTAAGTATACACATATATTTATTAGCAATTATCTATTTGGACGAAACTCGGTATGATACACACGATACGGTTAAGAAATGATGGACTGATGGGTCAAAATAATACAAATACAAATATACAAATACAAATATAGAATTATGTTTGGTAAGTAGTCGAAAATAATATAAATACCTTTCAGAGTTTAGCTCCGCAACATAACTTAAAGGGGATATACGATTAGATAGCTGGCACTATATTTTTCACGTCAACTATAATTAATAAATTTATAATGAACTTATTTGATGAATCTCATAATATTGATTTTCATCAAACAGATCCTTAATCATACTCTTCCTCTTAATTCTATTTTATAGATTGTTTATATATTATGAAGAAAATAACAATTTAATATTTAAGCTTGTCAAATATATTTTGCATCAATACGGAAACTATAATGTTCGATTGTCCTCGTTCCCCATTTTAACCGATTTACCAATGTACCTATCATATCATGCTGTTGAATTTATTACTTATTGGAAGCTAAATACTGAGTTATTATATAGTTATTCGTTCATAAAGGTAAGCTTCCTTTTTGTAATAATTCGTTTATAATAGCTAAATTACTTACAACCTACGTCTAAGTGAGAATGGCGGACTTATGCGAAGTTTCTATTCACATTTCAGATAGATGGGAAAATCTGCATCCCAATCCTCTTCTGGATGATATTACTTAATACTTAGGTCAGATATTATCTGCCAGTGAAAATGTGAAATAGTTTTTATATAATAAAAATCAGGAATACTTATACCTATCTGAGATTATCTGCAATGGGCTGCCTCCGGGACTTTTTTTTCTATAATTTTATTAAATAGTGAATGTTTCTTACCAAATGACAACTCAGGAGATGGTACGAATATGTAACGCAAGGTTATCAGCAATCAAACATAGGTTTAAATAACTTTTAATACTTTTTCGAGAATTTAAATTCCTAATAATTTTTTCCTTCAAATTTCTTGTTAGCGTTCCTCTTTTCTTTTTCGAAATCAACAACTTCCTCATTTCTTTTATCCTACTAGATGTTAACGTGTAATTATTTGACATCATGTTTTTCTTTACAGGTCATTCACCTGCACATATGATTCCAGCAAATCTCTTGATGTCACGATTGTCATTGGCCGTTTTTGATTATGTTTCAAATGTCGCACACTTATCACTAATAACATATTTTTTTAATCACTGTTGTGTACCGATTTAAATTAACTTAGGTATCTACCTCTACAAATTGTTTCATTTTATATTTTCTTTCCTATAATATTATTCATAACAATACATTAATTCTTAAGTAAAATTTGTTTTTCCAATATTGTTAACGTTTATGTCAAATTAAAATTAAATTTCTTTAATATGTCATTTTAAAGGAATTGATGACTTTATACGAGGATTACCTAAAATTATATTTGCGTTATACGAGGTCTTCTCAATATATATTAAAATTATCTTGCAACAAAAATACTTTTTTTAAAACTGGCCAGAAATTAGTACTTTCCGGTTTATTTTTAGGTCAGAAAATCTCATTTTGTCGGACCGAGCCAGAAAATTTTTGTGATAGTCCTGTAAAAGCTTTATTTACCGGACTCATTTTTATTTACTTTCCGGCCTATCTTTAATAAAAAAAAAATGAATTAATGGAAGATGAAATTATACCAGATGAAGTTGTTAAGGCGGCCACCCAAGCAACGTTTGATTTATTACCGTCGAAGTCCCGTACGCGATATGAACAAACATACCAAATTTTTGAAAAATGGTGTCTGGAAAATAAGGTAATAAGCATTTGTGAGGATGTGTTATTGGTACGTAACCCTTCGTGCGCGAGTCCGACTCGCACTTGGCCGGCTTTATTTACCCTCTGGGTACGGAACCCTAAAAACATGGAGTCAAAATTTTAAGTAAAACAGCTTATTGCGCATATTTTGTATTTGAGGGTAATTTGGAAATTTGAGAGCACAGCTCTGATTTTAAACGTCGTAAGGCATGTATTACGTGTGTATATGGAACTAAACCTGCTACAGAAACTACAAACTATTTGGTATGTTCATACACAAAAGTCAATGAGTAAATAACAATTTTTATTATAATATTGGTACGTTAGTATTTAATCTTTATATTGGAGTATTGAACCAAAAAAATAACTAATATAGATCTGTGGAATTTGTGAAAGGTAAGAGAGTTGATTTAGAGTACCGATCAAAACGGTAATACGTTACAGGTGAATACATAGTAGATAAAGATCAAGGAATGGCTGTTGAATCGCTTTGTTCAAATAAGAAACGGCATTCAAAATCATTGAAGAAGATTATCTACCGATCGATATATCTATCCACAGTGCTCAGAACCTCAGAGGTCAATCAGCAACTGTCCTTCGATACGAGATAATATCTAAAACCATTAATAACCACGAATTGTTGGATAAAGTATTTTAAATACCAACGAGTATAATGAAGTCGTAATGTAAGGAAAGTAATGATATACGAGGTACTGTCATAGATATAAAACAAATATTGAAGGTTTCCATATATAGAGATACACTTAAAGTGGAGATACTATAAATGCGCATGTGTGAGTGGAAGCGTTCAGGATTAAGAAGGAGAAGACTATGAATTCGGCGATGTTCCCTTTATCTATTTATGTGAATTTAATAATGTCAACTTAAGCAGAAAATAATTGAATACCGATTATCTCTGTATCTGTATCTGTAGAGTAGGGAAGGTGAGTTAGGCCACCAGCACTTAGGCCACATGTGACCCATTGTACATACTCCCGAGGAGTTGTCTTCCTAGGTCATCGTCCATTCTGTCCTTTCCAGGAAGGTGGACAGGTCACTAGGAGACATCTCCTTTATATCGGCAGGTGTAGGCCAAGACTCACCGAACACACACTCTCTTATTGACGATAACTCCGGGTACTCGCATAAGACATGCCTGACATATTCATCTACCTGTTCACACATCCTGCATAGAGGTGTGTCCACTAGCCCCATTGTATGGAGGTGTTTCCTTAATTGACAGTGGTCAGTCAGAAAGCCTACCGTTAAACGTAGGTTTTTCCTGGTCATCGCCAAATATTTTTTCGACTCCAGCTTCCCAGGGTCGCTCAGGGTGATCCTGGCAAGACTGCTTCCCTTGATTTCAATTCTTAGTCCAGCCGCTTCCCTGGCGAAAGAGTCAGCAATGCAGTTACCTTTGTTCCTGTCGTGTCCCTTAACCCACCTCAGGATAATATTGTTATCTACCGAGGCGTTAGCTAAATCTCGATGGCACTCTAATACTAGCCCTGATGTAACACGTTGTCTGTTCGAGGCTAGTAGAGCTTGTCTGCTATCAGTGCAGATTATTATGATTTTGCCAGAAATTCCTTTTCCGGTTAGTTCCTTTGTGGCAATTGAAATACCAGCCAGTTCTGTTTGAACCACGCTGGTGTTTTTTCCCATTCCCCACTTAATCCTTAGGCTTAGTGATCTGGAGTAAATTCCACATCCCGAGCCTTCTTTAGTTTTTGAGCCGTCTGTATATATGCGTTTTGCATTTGCAGCATCTGACTCTGTGTTCTGTTTGATTTGTATTTTGTAAGGTTTATTAAACACAAACACGGGTTCAATTGCATCACTGGTCGCCTGTAGCAGAGGTAGAGCAGTATGCGCTTCCCGCCACAGTCGCAGTCTTAATTGATCCATTCCTACTTCGGGTTTTACACCAGCCGTGCGCAATCGTAACATGGACATTAACGCAACCTCTTTAACGTACAAGTCCAGAGGGGTTAGACCAGTAATTAATTCCATTGCCGCGGTTGGTGTTGTTCTCATGGCTCCTGTAATGTTTAAACAAGCCATTGTCTGTATTTGACATAATTTTTGGATGGCCGTTGCTTGTAGAACCTTCGGTCCCCATGCAATGGCTCCGTACGTTAACATTGGCCTTATGATTGCAGTGTAGATCCAGGTGACCACCCGGGGTGAAAGTCCCCATGTGCGTCCCACTGTCCATCGACATTGCTCATAAGCCACATATGCTCTTTTTGCTCTGCTTTATAGGTGAGAGTTCTATGTTATCTTCCTGTCGAGGGTAATACCAAGGTATTTCACGTCTTCAGAGAAGTTGAGTTTACTTTTGAAGATTTCGGTGTTTTAAGCCCGATAATCTTCTTTTCCTGGTGAAAAGGAACATCTCAGTCTTCTTGGGATTGATAGACAATGAGTGTTCCTTGCACCATGTTTCTATAAATTTGAGCTCATCCTGCGCTCTATCGCATAATATGTTCTCAAATTTTCTGGTCTGCAAGATAACTATGTCATCTGCGTATCCAATTGTGTAGAATCATTTTTATTGAGGTGATTAATCAGGGCATCCAGGACTATGTTCCAAAGGAGTGGTGATAAGACTCCTCCTTGTGGACAACCCCTCATGACCAGTCCTCTCACAGTGATGTCTCCTACATTGATACTTATTGCTCCTACATTGATACTTATTGCTCTACTAGAGAGCATCTTGAGTATCCATTCTCCCACTACCAGGGGTACATTCCTGGAATACCGATTATATACTTGTAGGTATATTTATATTTAACCAACAAGTGTATTAATACATATTAGGTATATTTAGGCGAGTTAATGATTATATTGTTAATCGCCCTTTTAAGACACGTTTCAGTTAATAAACCTTTTCGTCGACTGTATCAGGCGTATCATTTTTGTCAATCTTCAGAAACTGAAAGCCATTTTTCTTTGAACTTAACCACGCAAACCGGGTTAACAATACCATGACGTCACGGTAAACTTTTATGACGTAGCGGTTTGTGTAAACTCATAATTAAACAAACACCTAACCTCCAATAAGATAAGTACTCTGTCAAACTATCTGAGTTAGCTGGTTTGTGTTGTTGATGGTTAACTGTTACGTCATGCACGGTTTGGAATACAAGAGTTGAGGAATATTGACTGGTTAACTTATCCGGTTTGTGTGGTCCAGTTCACAGAAAAATGGCTTAAGAATATTTGTTCTGTTTCATAATCCTGTTGGTGCCCCTGTTTTAATTTTTTTTCATTACTTTCTAGATATTTTAACAGTAATAATAATAGTTTTGTAGTTCAATATAACAAAAACGATGTTTAAATCAAAAATTGAAAGTATTCTATTAGAGAGTCAGCATTAATCAAAAACTTTTCAATATTATGACTGTATGTTTAATTGCCTATACCCATTTATTAATAGACAATATATTAATGTAATGAATGATTTTGTGCAGGTATAGGTATAGGGCTAGTGTCTTAGTTGCGCTCCAATACGTGCTAATTTATAGTTCACAATACTCCATTGGTCCACTCTATTATCATTGCCCATAGACAATGCTTAGCAAGTGTGGATCTCGATTCCCATTCGCTTGTTATAAAATACACTTACACTAGTGGGTTAAATAACCATTTTCGTCGACCGATAATTTTTGAGCTATATTAATGTACACAAAATCATTCATCAATGACCCCCCATAAAAAAATGATTTTTTATTGATTAATCATTTTGATAATTCGTATTAATAAACGAGTTTGTTATAGGCAACCAAACATTCACTAGGACTTTATGTTTGTAAAATTAGACGTACAACAGTTGTAATGCTACCTTTTAGCCTTTTACTCTGTACAATGTATAGTTGAAGGAAAACTTTTGTAACCAACACGTGAACTCTTGCTATCATAAACTATAGAAAAAATGTCTCCAAAGTCCAGGTGAACGTAGACACCATCTAATCGAATCATAAGCTTCTATATTAGGTGATGTGGATTGAAAATGGAAATATACAGAGAAGTATTACAGAATATTAAATATAATACAATTATAAGAATGATATCAATGCCACGTACGGAAAAAGACCATTAAAAGAGAAGAATTGTTTGTCAACCGACATCTCAAGGTTAATAGATATTGACCTTGCTGACATCTGACACTTAGAATAAGTTTGACATATTAAATGAAGATTTGAAAATATTGGTAGATATTAGTTTCTATTTTACTTGCTTGTGGTTGAAGTATCGTTAAGTTTTGCTAGAGAAATATTGGAAATGTTAACCAAATAATGGCAAGCGTTTCTAGTTTTTATAAACAAACTGTGACAGCTACGTTATCCCTTATTTCGAAAGAACGATTTAAAGTCGAAGTTAACGGGTACGATCAAGAAATTATCGATATATTTAAAACAATTCCTTCAAGATTTTATGGTAATTATTATCCTGTAGATAGTAAAATGCTTTTTTGACTCACTATATTTTAGAACCTAAATCACGTATCTGGAATTTTTCAATAACAGATTATGATATATTGTTATTCAAATTACAAAAACTTAAAGAAAAACTACAGGTAGAATGCTTACCAAGATTTGTACTTAATTGTGTTAAAATGAAAGATCATAATGTCGAAATTGATTGGAGTAAACTAGACCCTGCTTTAAGCTCTACTCTTATGCCGTTTCAAATTGAAGGATTACAGTAAGTGGTCTATCATAGCTTGATGTTATTATATACTTCTATAGCAGTTTTATTTTTTATTTTAAGATTTGGAATTGATAAAAATGGTAGGTGCTTGATAGGTGATGATATGGGCCTTGGTAAAACATTTCAAGCATTAGCTATTGCTAACTATTACACTGAAAATTGGCCCCTTTTAATAGTCACCACTGCAACTATGAAGTGAGTTCATCAAGATAACTTTGCTAGTAAATTGACTTTTTCTGTTTGCTAGGACTCAGTGGGAAGAAACTATTGCAAATTATCTACCTTCAGTATCAATCTTACAAGTTCAGTACATGGTGTCTGGAAAAGACTATATAGGAGATGCAAAAATCTTAATTGTGTCTCATGATATGATGTCTCGATGTATAGAAAAACTCCTAGATAGAAAATTTGGGGTGATAATAATTGATGAATCTCATATTCTTAAAAGCTATAAATCTAAATGTTACCAATCAGCTTCTAAACTGGCTTCTGGGGCTAAACAAATTATACTATTAAGTGGAACTCCTGCTTTGTCAAGACCCAGTGAGTTGTATACCCAACTAAATTTGTTAGATAAATCTTTTTTTGGCAATTTTCTATCATATAGTAAAAGGTATTGTGGTGGTATAATTACAAAGTTTGGTTGGAATCATTCTGGTAATTCAAATCTACAAGAACTAGGAGTAGTTTTAGCAAAAAAATTCATGATACGAAGAACTAAAGATGAAGTAATGGCTGCCATTCCCAACAAAAAACAAGAGATTGTTCCATTAGATACAAAAATGGTAGAGATATCAGAAGAAAATAAAAAATACCTTATGGAGCTAGAAAATAAATATGTCAATCAAAAAGGAGCTGGAAAACATGCTCTACTATTAACATTCTTTAGTGAAACTGCCAAAATTAAAATACCTGCTGTGTGGTGAGTTTTAAATTCTCTTCAACTCTTATATTTTATTTTTTAGTTTGTATATTATTTTTATCACTAGTATCACTGTTTTTATCATTCATGTACTTATGTATATATTGCCCTTAGGGATTGTAAAATCTGTTAGGCAATACATGCTATTATTATTATTATTTTTGTTTTAGTTCCTATATTTTGCAAACATTGGACAAAAAAGTTAAATTTTTAGTGTTTGCTCATCACCAAGTTATGTTAAATGCAATAGAAGATGTGGCCAAAAGAAAAAACATTAAATACATCAGAATAGATGGTACTACCACAACAGATCAAAGAAAATATTACATATCCAAATTTCAATTAGATAATAACTATTTATGTGCCATATTATCAATAACGGCAGCTAATGCTGGTATTACATTGACTGCTGCAAAGTTGGTACTTTTCGCAGAACTCCATTGGAACCCAAGTGTAAGTGCATTACTCATTATCTGTAACTTGAAGGCAATCTCTAAACTGAAATCTAGCTATACTAGAAATTCAATATCATTTCCAGTGTCTAACGTTCTAATTCATATAAACTTAGTAGATAGTGGCATGGCTAAGTACTTATTCATTTATCACCCCTATAAAGTTAGCAGAGCCACTTGCAAATAAATCGATGAAACCTATTCCAATAATTGTCGAGAATTTGTCGTGAACGTAAAAAATTTGTCGCGCTCTTAGTTTTTTTTATAAGGGGTGGCTCTGCTAACTTAATATTAAGTTAGCAGTGCCACCCATAAATAAATATTAAAATGCATCAAAATTATTACGAATAATTGTCGAGTAATTGTCGAAATCCATCTGACGTAAAAAAAACGCAAAAAATCTATTCCGTCTAGCATATATATACGTTTTTCTTGGAAATTCCTGGTTTTTGTAGGAATTTCGTATTTTTGGCAACAGCGCATGAGTATATTGATATTTTACGTGTTTTCCATATTATCATTATTGACGATTATAAATTTTTTTAAGCAGCTTCCTATTTTCCAGAAGCAAAAAAATTATGTTTCAAAGCTGAATGATAGAACATTAAGTAGTACACTTATGTAACTTTGTTGATTTATTATTTTTTCAATAACAATTTATCTGAACAATTGTCAAATGACCAAAACGTGTTTGTCGTGGGGTTTTAACGAGGGTTTTCTCCTATATATGCACCGTGTGATGTAATGAAAGAAATTTTCCGATTTCTCAGTAATACCCACTTGTAATTTGGTTAAATATGATTTTTTCCATCCAGAATTGTACTGAACAATTGTCGAATGACCTAAATGTAATTGTCGTGAGCACAGAACAAATGTCGCGCTCTTAATTTTTTTTATAGGGGGTGGCTCTGCTAACTTAATATTAAGTTAGCAGTGCCACCCATAAATAAATATAAAAATGCATCAAAATTATTACGAATAATAATTGTCGAGTAATTGTCAAAATCCATCTGACGTAAAAAAAACGCAAAAAATCTATTCCGTCTAGCATATAATATATTATATACAGTGTTTCCGCGTAAGTTGGCTACATATGGAAAACTTTTTTATTATTGGTTTTAGGAAAAAAAGTTATTCTTCATAAAAAGCTCTGCATTATCTAAAACCTGAAATGCAATCATTAGATATTTCTTATTTTGAGCCGTATACGAGGTTTGTCAAAAAATATTAATCTAAATTGGAAGTTATATCCAAATATGCAATTACAGCTATTTAACATGAAAATTAAGATTTGCTGATTATTTAAGTTTTACATTATAAAGTATTTGTAATCGTAAGTAATCACCAAATCTTAATTTTTATGCTAAATAGCTGTAATTGCATATTTGGATATAACTTCCAATTTTAAACAACTTTACTTCTTACAATTTTTCTGTATTGTGAAAAACAAAGGTACTTTACTCTTGAGTGAGATTAATATTTTTTGACAAACCTCGTATACGGCTCAAAATAAGAAATATCTAATGATTGCATTTTAGATAATGCAGAGCTTTTTATGAGGAATAACTTTTTTTCCTAAAACCAATAATAAAAAAGTTTTCCATATGTAGCCAACTTACGCGGACAAACTGTATATACCTTTTTCTTGGAAATTCCATATCATTATCGACGAATACAATTTTTTTTCAAGCAACTTCCTATTTTTCAAAAGCAAAAAAATTATGTTTCAAAGCTGAATGATAGAACACACTTATGTAACTTTGTTGATTTATTTTTTTTCAATAAGAATTTATCTGAAAAATTGTCAAATGACCAAAACGTGTTTGTCGTGGGGTATTTGAATTTTTTGAAGCAAAAAACTAAGTAATTGGTGAAATTGGATGAAAAAAATATTCCGATTTCTCAATAATATACCCAGGAAACTTGGTTAATTATTGTTTTTCCCACGATCGTGCGATTTAAACTTTCCCGCACGCATTTTATTTTTGAAAGTGTCACTCTCCCGCACTAGTGCGAGAAAGTAAAATTATGCAAATTTTGACCTTATTAGATAGATTTTTACTTCGGAAGTTATAATCAAAACTGTGGAGATTCGCCGATATTCATCAGTGATGTAGATATTTGAATAGAAACCCTGGATAAAACTTGTTTTATTTATATTTTACAAAATATAAGAATTTCTGGATAGACTTTTCTATTTGGTGGGCAACTTTCTCCTTTTTCTTTGAGGTCATCATATTGGATCCAACACCTGGAATAGGAGTCCTAGTTTGTATCTTGGATCCAGTAAAATTTATCAATCCTATAAGTTCGTATTTTTCCTTTGTTTTTCCATCCGTGAATGAATTTGTTATCGAATCTATAGTTATTGGTTCCTCTTGTCCATATATTTCGAACAAAACGATATTTCCTGAAATATAACATTAACAAAATGATGTATTCCAAACGGCTGAATAAATAAACAAAAAATTTGAATTCAAAAGAGGGTGGGGACTTTCTGAAGCTTACTTCTTGCTTATATTGGCCCTGAAAATAGTTAATATCTGTCACCAGCGAAAATGTTAGAATATCATGAATTTTTTTGTCCCGTCTTTTTTTATGTAGGCAAGTATCTTTATCTTTTCTAAACAAGAAATCTTATTTCGTGAAATGAAAAACGTCAGATTAATGACATTGTCATAGCTTCGGTTTCCGGAAATTATCACAGGAACGAAAGAAATATGACTGAACTTTTTCAGTTGGGATGAATAAACGGTACAAGAACACCGCACCACTTTGTGGCCTCACTCAGCCCTGTATTTTTTTAAGCAAGTCATAACTATTTTCGAACTAGATATAGTTAATTTCATCAAAATTTTAGAAAAAGAGTTTGGATAATTTTTAACAAGTATGTTTCCCTATTTTTGTTTAATTGCAGTGGTAGAAGTGAGGTCTGATAGATATATTCATGAAGGGACCTTGAATGCAAAATTTCAAGTTTTTAAAGTCATTATTGCAAAACAAATCAATTCATATCAAAATTTCGAGTAAGCTTTTGGAATAATTTCTTATCAAACTTAATTGCTCTAAAGTGGAAAAAAGTTAATTAACTAACCTATATCCAATGAAACTGATTGTGATGTTTCGTGGTGGTTTCTACATTTTTTGTCGTTGGTTATGATTCCTTCTATAAAGCTTCCTAAGTTCTCCTTTGATAATTTCGCATGCAAGCCGTAAGTTGGGTATTCAATTCTTCGAAAACACCCATTTTTACAGTTTCGGATTTCCACAAAACTGGGAAACTGTTTGAAAATTTTTGCTGCAAGAGAACTCACGCTGGTGGTACAGTTAATTTCTCGTGTTGGTGTATTTTCTTTGAAATCTTCCCCAAATAATATACATATTATTTCGGCCCTTTTCTTATATGTCGTTTGTCTGACACCGTTCTCCATTGTATCACACACAAGGTGAAAAAAATTATTTTCATTTTTATTTAAATTGATGAAATTTCTTATGTTTCTATTATCGCCAAATGCCGCTAGTAATATTTGGAAAATACTGTCGAACGCACAAGTATTTGTGAGCGACACTTCTGATTTTCCCAATTTAATTAGTCGTAAAGATGACACGGTTCCATTTTTTAAACATGGCAATTTACCGTATCTTTTGTACGACATTGCGTCGAGAAACTCCACAGTATTTTTATTCAAATATCTGGATTTTTTAGAAATTTTCGGTGAGCCACCCTTTCCTCTCCAATTATCAATTTTTTGAGTTGCGAGTCTGTCGTCTTTCCTTGAGTTGTAAAAGCATTCGGGGCATAATATTATTTTATCTTCCTCTTCTTTATTATATTTTGTACAATTTAAACAAATTGCAGCTTTACAAATTGCAAACACTCGAGCATTGTAGGAGTTTCCTTTGCAATATTCGCAAACAAATACTTGTTTGAATACATTTACTTCTGACGACAAGTCCTGAAAAGGTTGTCTCTCCGTAGATTCGTCTTCTATTTCCCTTTTATTATTGGAATCAGATGTTTTTTTGTCGAAACTTTCATCATAAATTTCATTTTTTGTGGAAGAAATGGGGGGGGGACAAATGATCATGATCATCAAATATATCGGACAGTCGACTGTCATTAAATGTTTGGACAATTTCAGAAGCAGTTGTGGTGTTAACTGAACTGACGGGAAAATCTGCGGAAAATTCCTTCTCGATTTCAAAACGATTCAGAGAGACGTCACTTGAAACATCAATTTTCATTTTCCTTTGTGATTTTTTCAATATTGGTTTTATATCTATAATATTCGTAGCTGATTGTACATTTTCATTCGATTTAGTTTCGAATATTTTCAACTTTCCGTCATTGTATTCGAGAAATGTTCTCACTGCGACATCTACTCGTAATATGCGATTGCAGAGAACATGATTCTTTATTATGTTGAATTCAGCTTCCACAGGAGCACTACTGGCAGGTATTCGCCCATAGCCAAAATCATCCCTGCAAATGCAACTCCAAAGGGGTATTGTTGCCATTTTTTTTATTAGACGATCGGCGAAGACGGGAAAATATCTGGGGTTGAAATCATCTCCGTCTTCGCACTCCAGTTTTCTCTCAACTCCTTTCCTCTCCAGATCTGATTTTTCGTTTCCTTCCTCATCATTTTCTTCTTCATCTGTTGATTCTTCGAAATTCACTTCTTTTTCGGAGTCTTCGATTGTTTTATCTATGATTTCCCCAACTTCTTCTTGGCAAGTATTGCTATTCATCAGAGAAACAATAACATCAAGAGATTCCTTCAAAGAAATTGCACCTACACCCGCTTTTTCAAACAAAGAAATTGTCAATAGTGCGGTAATAACACGCTTGGCAGAGTCTGTCACGACATAAAATGAGTTGTCCAATCGCACACAAGTAGAATTTTTTTTTCCATTTTTCTTTGCATTCTTTCTTGAAGAAATTTACCCAGCTCTTGATAAAATGTGCTACATCTGTTCTTATGTAAGTTTTTGGGACGTCTGATATTCCAGAATTGTAACACCTATTTGTGTAATCCATTATATCGTTGAGTGAAAAATACAAGATAATATAAACAAATATAAATAAAATTGTGGCTGGAGCTGCTCCTAGTAGATGGATGCTTGTCCTCCATGGTTGGAAGATGATCCCAGCCGGTAGAAAATATAATCAATCGGTCAAAAAATCAACAACCGACAGAAAATATTCCCCACCGGTTTACAGGATGTTTTCTACCGGCTGCACCCTGCTAGAAGTTTGTCTTTACTAGCAAAGTGCAGAAATAAAAATATACAATCAGGAACAAATTCAAAATCAACAATTATAAAACATTATATGTCAAATATCAACAAAAAATTAACAATGTACATTTAATACAATATTTTAACCAAAAATATCAAACACAAATTACACAGCATAATATATTTTAAAATTAACATATTAACACCCCAATATCACCACTACTTCACCAACCCCTACCACACTCAAGCTTGAGCATGCAAATATTAAACCCATGCAGATAAGAAAATAAACATGCAAATAATATGTACTTTACCAAATAATATAAGCCTTATAATGAATTAGAATGGAAATTTTGATTTATTAATAGTACTGGAAAAAAATCTGGAGCTCCAAATTGAAAAAGTCAAAGATAACTTTTGTAACCTGAAAAATCCTTTCCTGAAAGAAATTCTGGAACAAAAAATTAAATTAATGATAAAAAAAAGTATCTAAAATTTTTGATTATTTTTGAGATAGGCCTATGAGCAAGTTTAAATATATCGTTATATTACAAATAAATTCTGAAGAGTATATCCATCGCTGGTAAAATTTCTAGAACAGAAAATCAAAAAAAATTAAAAAATTCAACAAAAATCCGATGGAATCTTGAAGCCTGTAAAAGAGTGTTAGTGTGCTGAAAAGAAGCGCTGAAAAAAATTAAATTAAATTATATTCATGAAAAAAAAGTATCAAAATTTTTTATAATTTTTGAAATAGGCCTATCAGCAAGTTTGAATATATCGATATATTCCAAATAAATTCTGAAGAGCATATCCATCGCTGGTAAAATTTCTAGAACAGAAAATCAAACAAAATTAAAAAATTCAACAAAAATCCGTTGGAATCTTGAAGCCTGTAAGAGAGTGTTAGTGTGCTGAAAAGGAAGCGCTGAAAAAAATTGTTAGTAGTTAGTCAGAAACTGCCAAGTAGCCATTTTGCATGTAACAGCTTTGGCTTCTACGATATTTTGATAGCCCATACTGGGCAACAATTTCCCCAACTTGTTAATCCATACCCATTCAACAAACGGAAAACACTTAAGCGCACTCGCCCCATCTGGATGACCGCCCGCTTTGCAAACGAGACTGACCGACAACCTAGTGAACGAGCACTTTCCCACAGTGTGGTACTGCGTGCATCCGTGAAGGAAAAAGTCAATCGTAAGCACACAAGTGGTTACATGTGGCGTCCTTGACAAGTAAAATAAAATGCTTACCAATGTCTGTTTGAAAAAAGAACCAACTTGTGAAAGGAAGGCAGGACAATATTTAGAAAAATGAGGAACAACATAGCTTACCTATGTCTTTTGAGAAAATAAGCAATTCCTAAGAGAATGGGAGGACAATATTTAGAAAAATGAGGAACGACATAGCTTACCTATGTCTTTTGAGAAAATAAGCAATTCATAAGAGAATGGGAGGACAATATTTAGAAAAATGAGGAACAACATAGCTTACCTATGTCTTTTGAGAAAATAAACACCTTGTTAAACAAAGGGAGGACAATATTTAGGAAAATGAGGAACGTCATAGTTTACCTATTGTTAGTTGTTAGTCAGAATCTGTCAAGTAGTCACTTTGCATGTATCAGCTTTGGCTTCTACGATATTTTGATAGCCCATACTGGGCAACAATTTCCCCAACTTGTTCATCCATACCCATTCAACAAACGGAAAACACTTAAGCGCACTCGCCCCATCTGGCTGACTGCCCGCTTTGCAAACGAGACTGACGGACAACCTAGGGAACGAGCACTTTCCCACAGTGTGGTACTACGTGCATCCGTGAAGGAAAAAGTCAATCGGAAGCAACCTAGTGATTACATGTAGTGTCCTTGACATGTAAAATAAAAAGCTTGCCAATGTCTGTTGAAAAATAACCACCTCGTAAAAGAAATGGAGGACAATACTTAGGAAAATGAGGAACGACATAGCTTACCTATGTCTTTTGAAAAATAACCACCTCGTAAAAGAAATGGAGGACAATACTTAGGAAAATGAGGAACGACATAGCTTACCTATGTCTTTTGAAAAATAACCACCTCGTAAAAGAAATGGAGGACAATATCTAGAAAAATGAGGAGCGACATAGCTTACTTAGGTATGTATTTTGAAAAGTTAAGCAATTAAGGCTGAAAGTTACCTTGCGTAGATGGAAGTTTGTCCCCCATGGCTGGAAGATGACCCCAGCCAGTAGAAAATATAATCAATCGGTCAAAAAGTCTAAAACCGATGGAAAATATTCCCCACCGGCTCATAGGATGTTTTCCATTGGCTAAACCCTACCAGAAGTTTGTCTTTACCTGCTAAGTGTAGGAATGAAAATGTACAAACATGAACACATGAATTCAGGAATTATAAAAACGGTATGTCAAATATTACCAAAATATTTACATTTTCAATAATGCTTTCACCAAAAGGTATACTAACCTATGTCTTTTGGAAAAAGGCATATAAAGAAGTTATAAAAATTGGGAAAAGATGGAAAACAATATAGCTTACTCGTGTCTTTTGAAAATTAAGTGCATAAACAGTTTTAAATTCTAATACATAATTTGTAACAATATTCCAAGTTCATATAAGTTAATAATCATGAGTAGGCAATTATTATTCTATCGAAGTGTTCTAAACTATTTCAAAATCAAATAAGTACCTATATCAGTTTGCTGATAAATTATAAATCGGTTAATATTATTGTATAAAAATTATTTGTAAAAGATCCATAACATTTTAAATACAGTGTATTTATTTATTGCTAGTAGTAGTGAGAAATAAAGAAAGGATAATATTTTGGGAAATATAGGAAACAACATAGATCTCCTATGTCTTTGGAAAAAAATATTTTGAAAATAAATCAATACAGAATGGATTTTATAAAATAAGTAACCAACTGTACAATAACTAAAAAGTATATAACTTACTGTATCAAAGATTATTCTTAACTATTTTAAAATCTAATAAGCGAGTACTCAGATTATTGATGAATTTTATATCAGTTAAACTTTTTGTATAAATATTATTTGTAAAAGATCCAAAATATTTTAAATACAGTGTGTATATTTATTGCTAGTAGTAGTGAGAAATAAAAAAAGGAAAATATTTTGGAAAATATATAGGAACCAACATAGATCTTCTATGTCTTTGGAAAAAAATATTTTGAAAATAAATCAATACAGAATGGATTTTATAAAATAAGTAACCAATTGTACAATAACTAAAAAGTATATAACTTACTGTATCAAAGATTATTCTTAACTATTTCAAAATCTAATAAGAGAGTACTCAGATTATTGATGAATTTTATATCAGTTAAACTTTTTGTATAAAAATTATTTGTAAAAGATCCAAAATATTTTAAATACAGTGTGTATATTTATTGCTAGTAGTAGTGAGAAATAAAGAAAGGATAATATTTTGGGAAATATAGGAAACAACATAGATCTCCTATGTCTTTGGAAAAAAATATTTTGAAAATAAATCAATACAGAATGGATTTTATAAAATAAGTAACCAACTGTACAATAACTAAAAAGTATATAACTTACTGTATCAAAGATTATTCTTAACTATTTTAAAATCTAATAAGCGGGTACTCAGATTATTGATGAATTTTATATCAGTTAAACTTTTTGTATAAAAATTATTTGTAAAAGATCCAAAATATTTTAAATACAGTGTGTATATTTATTTATTGCTCGTACTTATAGTGGTAGTGAGAAATGAAGAGAGGATAATATTTTGGGAAAATACAACAAACAACATAGGTATCCTATGTCTTTGGAAATAAATAAATACAGACTATATTTTATAAAATAAGTAACCGACAATACGATAACTAAAAATATTCGAAAAGTATATAACTTACTCTATTTATGAATGTCTTAAAGCATTTTAAAATCCAATTTGTTGATAAATTAAGAATCGGTTGAAATTTTTGTATGAAAATTATTTGTAAAAGTTCCATGATATTATAAAAACCTTTAAATACACTCTATTCATATATTGCTAGTAGATCTAGTAAAGAAAGGGTAATATATACGGGTAAAATATACAAAGCAACATAGTTACTTATGTCTTTTGAAAAAAAAATGGAAAATGAATAAATAGAGTATATATGTAGTGCTAGTAACTACCAAATAATAAAATACTGACTTACCTTATATAAAAAATTATAATCCTTGGAAATCATGACCAAATATTCGAACTGCACTTAGGTACACTATCGAAAAGTTCGAAGACACACACAGTTTCACTACCGAAAATAATTTCGAACAAAGGTACACTCCTGAAAATTCGAAAACACACTTATATTCCCGTAAATTAATAAAATACACTCCCGACACGACCGTCCGATTTAAAAATTTATTCGTTACTGAAAGCAATAAGATATTCATTAGTCACTCTATTACACATAAACAAGTATTTGTCATCGATGTGAATTCAATATACACTGGCCGCCCCATTTAAGAATATAAATATATATTATTTTAAAAAACGTTTTCAATTATTTTTGATATTTTCAATATACAGGGAAAGTAGAAAAGTTCTAAAAAAAATTCTTAAATCAATTTTTTTAGGATATTCTAAGAATTTACAAGAAAATAGTTATTGTGAATTCTATTTTCAGTATAATTTTGGCAGGCAGTGTATATATCGACACAATTAACATGTATTAGAACGTGTATTTTACCTTCATATTTTTCTGCGATTAACGGAAAGAAGAAGAGACTAAGGAATATCTATTAACTTCTTCTTTTTCTTTAACAGGGGATAATTTACCTGGATTATACAGGAGAAATATTTTATTGTAGTATTGATGTATGTGTTCGAGGGGATATTTTACTTTAATTTGTTTCCCTGATTCACAAAATGAAGAAGCACTAAGGGATTTTGTTTAATTTCTTTTTTTTATTCTCTCAAGAATGTATAAAATGATGGCTTGTTGTGTGCTGATTTTTAAAAAAATATGTAAAGACAAGGTAAGTGAAGTACATGGATAAAAGTGTAACGCGCAAAATACCCTCTTGGGCTCCCCGACTACTGTGTGAATCAAAAACCAGAAGTATTCTGTTAAAGCATTCAGCATTACACAAATAATTGTTCAATATGACTGTATGTTTGGTTGCATATACCAAAATCTTTTATTAATAGAAAATCGTTCATTAATAGGGGTCATTAATGAATCATTTTTAGTACATTATAATTCTTGATAACCACAACTGTGTGTATGGTTGCCTTCTACTTCACTTCTAATTAACATCATAACACTATACAAGAATAAAATTATTCTATAATATTGTACTCATTACCCGGAAGAACTAAATATGTTTTTCATAAAATAGTTGGCTACCGCCCATATCTTTACTCGACAATGAAAATGGGAACATTTATTTGGATATACTGTGAACAGCCATTAATTTATCGTCATTACAGAAGACGATCTTAGAGACGTTGAATTAACATTTTTATTCTTTGCCTCAATTTTTCCATGCGAATTTTCCAAATCGATGGATTCACAGAAGTGACCTCTGGTTCTTCAGACCTTGGTTCGTTTAAATTTTACTTTTGAAATATCTGAAATAACGCTATCTACAAAATTTTATAAATATCATGCTTTTAGTTTTAAAGATGCTTACTTGATCCATACTTTATGCCAACCCTGTATTATTAATAAAAATAATTGATCTTTTTTTTTCTGAGCCCGTCTGACAAGTCTCCGATAGACTGCAGCCTAATGCTTATTGTCTTTTTGCTCGTGCTTTCTCATTGCACACTTTGACATTTAATCGAAAATCATCTGTCAGTGTCACACTTCTCCCTATTACGGCTCGATAATAGTTTTCTTGCAATTTATTCATAACAAATTATGGAAGATATTCAATGCACGCCACATGAAATTCAAGAGAAGTTGGCGATAACATTTTGTATGCACCACGTCAGTAAAGTGTCTTTATCGAACTCGCCTGTTAGTCGCCTCATAATTTCAGACTCGTCCGATAAAGACTCACTTTACTGCCTTGTAAATAACTATTATTTTTATGTTCACAAAAAATATATAGAATCGTTGAGTGAAAAATACTCAACGATTATATTAAAATCCCCCGAGAATATCAGAGCACATGCATTCTCAAGTGCTTTCGACTCGTCGATAGTCTGTGAATTGAATATAAGTATATGAGTTTCTTATTCATTTCAAATTATTTATTTCTTACCACTTCTCGAGGAAATTCCATTCCACATCTTATTGTACCTAATAGCCATTTACTAATCGACACCATGTCATGGGATTCTGAAAATTGGGATGTTACTGAAAATTGTTGATTTCCACAATATGCCACTGCGTTGTACAAAAAAATGTGTTTGGAAACACTTCCATCAACATGAATGATTTTCTTCGCAACTCCTCCAGTTGCATATATACATAAATTTGTTTCGTATATTTTATTCATTTTGTTGAAAACACGAATTTGATGAGCTGAGGCGATCACGACATGAAACGGGTCATACCCAATTTCACGAATTACATTTTGTCCAAAGGAACTTCTTTTCAAAATTGCAATTGCTCTGATTGGGTCTTGGTCCAGATACTGTGATCGAATGTATTCATGTTTTGCAACCCTCAAAACTTCTGCGTCATACAAGTGCGGTGGCTCCTTTGTTTCCCCCACATCCATAATTTCACCAGCTAATCTACATCTCCATTTAACTGTAGATTCGGTTTGCAGGTCTTTCGCGATTTTTTTTCTGAGATTTCCGCGTAGTTGGCGTTTTCCACAATCTCCTCTGCCTTCAGAAATTGAACATTCTATTTTTCGAATTGCTTTTTCCTGATCTGGAGGCAGTACCTTGCAAATGGCGATACTTCCACATTTGCAAAAACCTGAAAATTGTAATGCCGCTTGTTCAATCAAATATAGTTTAATTAAATCATTTGTGGAATTTTCTGCGGGAGAAATGAATGAAATGACGGGTGTGAAAATATCGATAACCACAATATAGAAAATATTTTTTTGTATTCACTTCCTAAAAAGGCCCCTCCGCGATGAACGTGTGAACAGACATATTTCAATAGACACCTAGACGATGATGAAACAGTTTTGTTAAAATTCATAAATTCTAATTTTGTTATTATTGGACAGTTTTTAATTTGAGCATTAGTAGTGGTTGTTCTGAAAACAAATTAAAAGGTTTCAGTCTGAATTGAAGAAATTGATTATAAAAAAAGCTTTTTCGAAAACAAGCTTTTATTCAAAGTGCACTAAAAAATAAAAAAAATGTAATAAAATAATGGGTTCAATTTACTCCTCAAAGTTTACTTTATTCACTTGGGTGCAGTTGAATGAAAGCTTGTATTTTGAAATGTTCTTTTCTCACAGTTCATATGATTCTTTGTAGTCATTCGTGAAACGCGTCATTTTATTGAATTAAAATTTTGAATGACCCCCACAATGCGAAGTATGCAACACACAGCTCACTGTCAAACATTTATTAATCGAATGTCCAAAGTTTCAACGATCAAGACAAGACAATAACATGAGTGAGAACCTAGAGCTAGTACTTGGCGAAAAATGTAATATCCATAATCTTTTTAAATACCTCAACGAAATTAACATACTTACAAAACTATAACTTATTTTTAGGTATTTGTGTAAATATATATATATATGTTTGTCGCTAATTACCCCAGAGGTAGATGCGACTAGTTTTGTAAATAAAAAAAAAAAAAAAAAAAAAAATTTTGAATGAAATTGGGCTATGATAACAAATCTCATCATCATCTTGTAGCCGCCATCTTTAATTCATGAATTTTGATTAGAAAATCATGATCTCCGACCCCTATGGCTATACACCCAATTTTAATACAATCGGACCATAATCACAAAACTCATCCTCTACTTGAATAATATTTAAATTTTCCCAATGTCCGACCCCACAACGCCCTCGCCATTTTCTTATGTAACCCTGCCAAATTTCAAATCAATCGAACGATTAGAAGTGATTTGATTAAAGACTGACAGACACACAGACACCGAAACAGGTGAAACTTAATAGGTAAAAACTTGTAAAAATTGATAAACTCACCTTTGAAAATACCGAAGTCAGCTTTCCTGGTCAAATGATGGTTTTTAAAATGGAATCCATGGGTGAGTCTGTAATCATCAAAAATTTTTTTTGATACAATTTGAGTCCATTTACTGGGTTGAAAAATCGTGATCCGGCGTTCACCAATTTTTCCTTTTTTTGTTTTTCTCGCACAAACTCTTTCGGTTAGGAGACTTTCAAATTTGGACGTCTTAATGGAAAGAATGAAGTTGATAGAATTTGATTCGAAAGACAATTCGGGAGACAATTCAGGAGACAATTCAAGATTGTTTAAGGATACTTCCTTTTTGTCCTCATTATCCAGCGATGCTATGTCTGTGAGCAAACTTTTCAAATTGTATCGATTACCCACACACATGGAGTGAAGAGAGGTTGCCTTTATTTTATTGCCTAATTCATCTTCAATCACTTTCCAAATAGCTGCTGTTGCCCTCGCAATTTCGTTATTGAAAACAAGTTCATTTTTGTGTAGAAGTATAGTTTCGACCAAAGTGTCGCGAGGAATTAGGAGTCTCTTTCCAGGAACGAATTTTTTCATTTCTGAATGAATGTTGAAACACCAAGAGTTTTTCACCAAAGTTATAAATTGTTTTTAAACTTAAATAAAACTACCTACAAGATGATAATCACTCCAGGGCGGCTTGATTGAAGTTGCTGTCCGGAAGTGACGCCACTCTCATAAATCATTTTTACGAATCGCCTTTGTTGTCAATAATTAGACCGGTAGGTACCAGAGAAGTTCGAAAAGATTATTTCATTTTAAGCTATACAAGGGTAATTTAAGAAATATATATTTAAATTGATAGGATTCTTTAGGTATAACAAAGGTTTTTGGATTTGAACTTTTCTACATCGCAATAATGTTTTCAACAATGTCCCTTGACGGTATACAATAGTATACATAACCCACTTAATTCATCCTTCTTTGTCGTGTAGGCTTTCAGTTTACACAAAATAGTTTCTTTGTTTACTAAATTATCAGCCGAATGGGCAAAATTTAGGCAGGTTTGACAAGAATGTTGTATTAGACATTTTTTTAACAAATACCCCGTAACATACACTAAAGCGTTTCCTTCTTTGCTTGATAGATTTCAGTAATCTGTTGTAAACACTTTTAAAGGCACATTTTTAGTTTCTGTTGGAAAAGTGAACTGTTATAGACATTCTTTTGTAAGTTCAAAACCATAAGTTAAAAGAACTTCGTTTACGTCATCGATACAGTTTGTACCTTCAAATAGTTTTCTGTAATTTTTGCTATTGGTGCCGATAATAAAAGTGTCTTTTTTTATATCATCAATCGTCGGACCGTAAAAACAACGATGGTTGTGTTGAACATTGATGATTTAGCTATTCTTTAATAATAATGTTACCTATTATAAAAATATAAATTCTTTTTTGATGTAATAACTTAACTAAAAAACTTTATATTCGACAATAATGACAGGGAGAACACGAAAAATGTCATTATACTTATGCGCTGTTGCCAAAAATACGAAATTCCTTCAAAAACCAGGAATTTCCAAGAAAAACGTATATACCTATAATCTATATGCTAGACGGAATAGATTTTTTGCGTTTTTTTACGTCAGATGGATTTCGACAATTATTATTCGTAATAATTTTGATGCATTTTTATATTTATTTAATATTAACTTAATATTAAGTTAGCAGAGCCACCCCCTATAAAAAAAATTAAGAGCGCGACATTTGTTCTGTGCTCACGACAATTACATTTAGGTTATTCGACAATTGTTCAGTACAATTCTGGATGGAAAAAATCATATTTAACCAAATTACAAGTGGGTATTACTGAGAAATCGGAAAATTTCTTTCATTACATCACACGGTGCATATATAGGAGAAAACCCTCGTTAAAACCCCACGACAAACACGTTTTGGTCATTTGACAATTGTTCAGATAAATTGTTATTGAAAAAATAATAAATCAACAAAGTTACATAAGTGTACTACTTAATGTTCTATCATTCAGCTTTGAAACATAATTTTTTTGCTTCTGGAAAATAGGAAGCTGCTTAAAAAAATTTATAATCGTCAATAATGATAATATGGAAAACACGTAAAATATCAATATACTCATGCGCTGTTGCCAAAAATACGAAATTCCTACAAAAACCAGGAATTTCCAAGAAAAACGTATATATATGCTAGACGGAATAGATTTTTTGCGTTTTTTTTACGTCAGATGGATTTCGACAATTACTCGACAATTATTCGTAATAATTTTGATGCATTTTAATATTTATTTATGGGTGGCACTGCTAACTTAATATTAAGTTAGCAGAGCCACCCCTTATAAAAAAAACTAAGAGCGCGACAAATTTTTTACGTTCACGACAAATTCTCGACAATTATTCGACAATTATTGGAATAGGTTTCATCGATTTATTTGCAAGTGGCTCTGCTAACTTGATAGGGGTTCATTTATCACCACAATTTCACTTATCAATTGACATTATTTGTACCACTTACATGTATTGTAGACAGAAATAGACAAAGCAGACTTGCTGTATAGCCAAATTGATTATTATGTAAGTGGTGTAATGAGCAATACCTTTTTGTATTATATATGGCAATGGTGTATTCTTCCACAGATAGATAGAATTTATTGATCTTACAATATCAAATGACAGGTTAAAACAAAAAAGTAAATATATAAATACAATTACAGTAACGTGAAATATTACAACAAAAATCACATCAAAATTTAAAATGTAGAATAAATAAAACAAAGTAAATGTTGCAGTTCAGACAAAAGTATTTTCAAAATACTCCTCAATCGAATATGGACACATATCAATGAGATAGTTTTTAGTTTTCTCCTTAAATTTATGCTCCAAGACAATATCTTTGAAACATTGTGGGAGACTATTATAAAGCTTAATTCCCATTACTATAGGTGATTTCTTGCAGATTTCTATGCACTGGTAAGGTATAGAGAAATCTGATTTATATCTTGTGTCATGTGCATGAATGTCACTATTTCGTAAATACTTGCTTTTATTTCCATGAACTGATGTGATTAAATCCAAAATATAAGGGCCATACACAGTTAAAATTCTCAAATTTATAAAAACGGGTCGACAGGAGTCTACAAATGAGATGTTTGAAATACATCTCAGAATTCTTTTCTGTGACAAAAAAACATTTTTAGCATGAGAAGAACTCCCCCAAATACAAATTCCATAACTAATCCTAGACTGTATTTCACTAAAATATAGTAAACGAATGTGATTTACATTAAGTGTTTTCCTTAAATTCCTAATTTGTCCTTAAATTCCTAATTTGAAAACATTTAGAATTTAACATCTTTGATAAATGTAAACAGTGAGTTTTAAAAGACAAATCTGAATCAAATAACACTCCCAGAAATTTCACATTTTCCGTTTTTGTTATGTTTGAGTTGTTAATCACTATACCAAAGTCAGTGGGAAAACACCACCACATTGCTGGAAATGCAGATAAAAGAACTTATTTTCGGCAGTTTTTCCATCAGCATACAATCAGCTAATTGTATTCTTGTGTGTTTACCTTTACAGAAAATACGATAAAAGCCATTGAAATTTGCAATTGAACAAATAAAAGTATATATAGAATGATTACAGAGGCTAAAAACACTAAAATAACAAAATAGAATAGACCATTCCAGAATAATGTTACTGACAGATCCGCTATATTGTGATGGAGGGCACATTTACAGGTAAACAACAAATAATAGTTAGAATTCAATTAACAATTAGTTCTTATGAAGGTCACATGATCTGGAATGTCTAATGAAAATTATCACTGCGACCAAGATTCAAACCCCATGCATACAATTCTTCATTTCATGCAGTTAGTTCTTTAAACCACTCCGCCACGATTACATACTAATTCAATAATCAAGTTATAGTATACCGGGTGTCCCAGACTAATATATCCAGGCTATATCTCTTAAGCAAATAGAGATTCTTGAATGGGACAAACACTGATCTGTTCCATTCCTAATACACTTTAATATGGAGTAGAAAAAATCATCCCCTAATTCAACCCCTAACTTCAAACTTTTCAATAGCACAATTGTCTATTTAACAAATTTTCCAAAAATAAAATGGGTTCGTAAATAATGAAGAAAATATTAGTTTATTATTTACATGAGATGTTCGAATTGTAGTCCACCTGCTGCAATACATATTTCGTATAAATAATATTAATTAGTTAATTGTTATTTATTTATTTTCATGTAATTTTTATTACCTTTATTTTTATTGTTCCTTAATTGTTATTTTTATTTATTTATTTTCATGTAATTTTTATTACATTTATTTTTATTGTTCCTTTAAGCTTTAAGGCGTTCTTGATTAATTTAACAAAAATAAACTGATATTTTCCTGATTATTTACGAACCCATTTTATTTTTGGAAAATTTGTTGAATAGGAATAGACCACATCCAAAATTATAAAAAAATGTACTGGGTGCTATTAAAAACTTTGAAGCTAGTGGTTGTAACTAAGGGATGATTTTTTCTATGCCATATTAGAGTGTATTAGGAATGGAACAGATAAGTTTTTGTCCCATTCGAGAATCTCTATTCGTTTGAGACATATAGCTTGGAATAATTAGTCTGGGACACCCGGTATAGAGTGTAAGATGATATCAAAACTAAGAAAGTGTCGTTTTAAATAATTTGTAGCTGATTGCAAGAGTTTTAATTAAACTGAATTGAATTGAAATTACTAGAAACTATAATACGGAAAGTGAATCATATTAAAATTAATGTTACCTCGCCAAAAATAGGAGAAGCAGAATAAATAGTCTCCTTAAATTTATTGCTTGAAAATTAAAAAAAATTATATATGAAAGACTATGATCCCTTCCTAAATTGGAGAAAAGTGGAAAAAAATAAATTCATTTATAAACACGTAATTAATAGTGCTGGACAAAAAATAGTATAAATCTTATTACAGTTTCCTGTAATATTGTCGTATTTAATAGAGTGAGGTTTTTGGTTTGCGATTGGAAGTGAAGAGGGCGCTGCCGTCACAATCATTACATTTCCGTTACTGGAAGACATGTATTGATTGTGATTGAAGTGTACTCTTCAGTCCGGGATTAGAGATTCTCGGACGGACACCACATACCTTGTACTGATGAGGCGCAAATACGCCGAAACCGGTCTACAAGTTGTGTTGTCCCTTCTAATTGCAAACCAGAAAGGTTGGTTTTAAAATATCTTGTAGATATACCAACCCCGTTTGACTTAGGGGTGTAATTCAATATCCGGCGGTGCATATTGCACGGGAAGTAGTTGTTGCTCCTTAGTTGAACGGCCACTGCTTTTGCAAATTTTACTCGCCACAATTGAAGTGCACTCTTTTCTTGTGGCGAACTGTATCTATCCATACTTTCCAAATTAGCCACTGATAGATTTATTGAATTTCTAGTATATTATATTGCAACAAAAGTAATTATCCGATGGTACCTGCTCTACGCGCACTCAAAGTGTATACAAAATAATTGTTTTCTTCGAAATTTCAATGCTATACTTGAGAAACCTTGAAGATATGAATCTTTGACAACATTTTCCAGCTATTCCAAATTTTCTTTCCTCCTAATTATCCAATCCCTTATCTGAAAAAAGCGTTGTATTTGTATTTTTATTATCTACAATTCATCTTTTCACACCATTACGATTAATTAATAAGATTTCGTGTTATTAACAAAAAAGATATCGTTTTAAATGTTTATAACAATTTCGTGAACAAGATTCGGAAATATATCAGATTCATACAAGTAATGTCTAGGATTTCTGCCATAAAAAATTACCTATTTCTTGGCCTAAATACCCAATTCCACAATATTAAATTTCTTTGGAAATTAATTATTTTTCAGATAATAAGCCAAGCAGAATCTCGAGCCCACCGAATGGGTCAAGCAGACCAAGTAGTAGTACAATATCTTTTAGCCAAAGGTACAGCTGACGATTTCATTTGGCCTCTTCTACAACAAAAACAACAAACTTTAAATGCTGTTGGACTGTGTCCAGATTCATTTGAAGAAGCCACACTTTCCGAAGAAAAAGTCAGTGGTAATAGAAGTTTAAATTGTTCAATTGGAAAAAATATTACAAGTTATTTTACACCGGAAAAGAAAAGGAAAATTGAACAATTAGATGATGTCTTTGATGATGGTTTTGATGATATGCTTAGTAAGAGTACACGAGAAGCTGAGGATATGTTGAATGACGGCTTGGATGATATTCTCTGTGATGTTGATTTTTAAAGAGTTTTATTAGATAATTTATATTTTGCATTCAATATGTATTGGTATTAATTTTATTATTTATATCCAATATCATATGAACTAATATACAACACTTTTCCATTCTTCTTCAATTTAATGTTGTTTTCCTTGAACTGTTACTGAATAAAGTATTTTTAGATTATTTTCTACATGCATAAGTAAATAATAAGCATATTTTTACAATATTTTCTTTTATTTGTCATTTGGACATAAAAATTTGAATTAAATAAAAAAACAATAATAAACTTTAAAATTATACAAGGTGTCCCGTAAATAAGTACCGTAAATTAGAGGCACGATAGATCATTGAGAAATATTTAAAATACCCAAATGCAACTTTCCTCTAACCTTCTTAGTTTGTGAGATACAAGCTGTTGAAGGATGCAGAAGAACTACACATTTTATTGCATATCTTCTCGGGGGATGAAAGTACAAATTTAAATTTTTTTGTAGGTTATTGTCTCTTCAAAATACATCATCAGTATTAATTCTGTCAAATTCTAATAAGAGGCAACTCTCTGCAAACCGTTTCTATTGGATGACATTCAGGAGACTGTGCTGACCATTTGACCGGTGCATCTACTCCTCGGCCTATTCATTTTCCCTTTCTTTAGCTCTAAATACAGGGTGTTTCAAAAATATGGTACAATAAAAGTTTACTTACCCCTGTACCACGCCACTGGCTTAGTAGAATTTGAAAGTATTAATACTGTTGATGTGTTTTCAAGAGACAATAACCTACAAAAAATTTAAAATTTGTACTTTTATCCCCCAAGAAGATATGCAATAAAATGTGTAGTTTTTCTACATCCTTCAACAGTCTGTATCTCACAAACTAAGAAGATTAAAGGAAAGTTGGGTTTGGGTATTTTAAATATTTCTCAACGATCTATCATGCCTATAATTATTTAGGTGACTATGTTGACCTAGTGCATTTGAATTTTCCTAGGCATTCCCATACCATTTTAGAACTGATTATAGTTGACGTAAAAGATATAATGCCAGCTATCCCCTTTAAGTTATGTTGCGGAACTAAACTCTGAAAGGTATTTATATTATTTTCGTCTACTTACCAAACATAATTTTATATTGTATTTTGACCCATCAGTCCATACCGAGTTTCGTCCAAATAGATAATTGCTAATAAATATATGTATACTTACAATTTCCACACAAAAACGCACACACTTTCTTGATGTCACACCACCGACTAAAGAGAACACCTGCAACCATCCCTCAAAAATAGTTATAGTTCAGTCAAACTATCAAAAGCACTCACTCGCTATCGCTCGTTCGTGCTTTAAACAGTTTCGTTTATTAATCGCCTTCATTAACAAACTAGTTTATTAAATAACTATTAACGATTATTAGTTTAAATTATAACATTAAATGAATTTATCGTCAACTACGTAAGCATTTTAAATAATTATAATATTGACTAGGCTATGACGGTATACTCTTAGTCTTAGAGTCAAACAAAAAGCCGGCAACTTTAAGTTCGGGTTTATATCTTTTACGTCAACTATACACAAGAACTCAGTGCTTTAATGGCACTTGACTATCACAAATTATTTCGACACACTTTATTTCTAGAAATATGTAATCAAATAAGAATATTGCAACTAATCTTTGAAACGCCATTATCTCTAAAACCGTCTGGGTTACTAACAAGTAGTACAGCTCAAATAGCAAAAAACTTTGACGAACAATTATGACACAAATGTGGCTCCCTCTAGAAGATCCATCGAAACGGATATCTTATTATGATTTTCAATTCCTCAAAACCCCTATATCTTATCCAAAAAATTCCAATTCACCATAAAAAAAACATTTTAACTTTGCCAACCTCTATCTTTTTAATTTTCAATGTTTTATTAAAGCAAGTTGCTTCAGATCCTAATATTTTGAGGGTGAGCATCTTCCATTTAAGTTTATTACTTACAGACTATCCTGTAGGTAGAGTGAACAACATTTTATACCAAAATCTGTAATCACATGCACTTATTTATAAATAATAAATTGCGCAAATTTTTCAAGAATTTTATTCAAATTTTAATTATAATAAAAACGGTTAAAGATAGCCAATTATTGTTTAAAATAACGTATATATTCCCGATTAAAAAAGATTTATCATTACTTCCGATGCAACTGGAAGTACAAAAAGTTTTTATCAAACAGTTTAACCTTAGAAACCCTACTAATATACAATTTTCTGGTTCCTTCCGTGCTCGAGATCATTCTAATATATTGTTTATCTGCCGCACCCTGTATACAACTACGTTATCTCTAAAAAAAGTCGTTAATCCACATACATGATCGAAAAAACTCGGAAACGTTCGCTTGTATTACAGCATGAAGTACTCATTTTTTTTTCTCAATATGCATCTAGCATGTCTCACCGTCTTCAACTTTGTCCTGTATTCTCTTAGATTTTCATGCTAATTTTTACTCCAATCCTGATTTCCTCTTTGGCTTTCACTTGCTGTACATTTCAAAATTTATTTCATAAGAAATTATAAACTAGATCGAGTCCTTTGTGATTGTCTTTGTCGGTATTTAAACAATACATTTGACCTTCTCAATACAACTCTGACAATGCCTAACAACAAACCACAACCTGCCTTATACCGGTTCCTCCGTAAGGAACTACTAAGTGTAGATAGCTCAAAAACGCCCTAATTCTCTGGGGCAGGTGTGCACAGTCACTGATAAATAATATCAATTTGACTAGAATCCTATGCAATTGTATTTCAGGTGAAAATTTACACCATTGATTCAGACAACAAAGTGTCTCTGATCTACATGCATGATTATGTTTGGCAATCAAGAGGCACACTCCTTTGCAAAGGAGGCAGCCAAAAGTTGTTTTATGAGATCAGTACATTGGTATCTGGACTGCTAGAAGACTTTTAAACTTCTGGCATAATTTAAAAGTATTGGGTCATTGAATGGCGTTAGTACATCCTTCAAAGAATGTCTCCTAACAAGTGTTAGACATAATACTTAATATAATAATAATACTTTGTGTCTGCTTGAATGTGGCCTGAATCTGATGTTTAGCAGGATTTATCTTACCATAACACCTCCCGCCCACTCACAAACCTAACAACCTACTCAATACAAGAAATGCTTTTATTTGTAGAGTCTTTATTCACGCTTTTGCACAAATGTAATTGTAATTGCACATGAACACAACATTTAACTAATCCTAGCAATAAATGTGCACTTTTTCTTCTTTGTAGCTAATTTTAATGTTTTTTCCATGCCTATCTGAACATGGGACATGTAGTATATTTATTTTCTGCGGCTGGAAATGCTATCACTTTTTAAAGCTTTTACAGAAGTGAAATTCCAAAATTCTACTCAACTTTTATGACTATTTTCATGTAATTTAATTTGGTATTGATATTTAAACTTTTCTTTGCATATATCACATTCGAATAGTTTTTCCCTTATATGTTTTCTAAAATGATGAATGTATGTAATGGCAGTTTTACAAAATCTCTTACAGAAATTACAATGACGTTTGGTAATGTCAAATTTATATCTACTAAAACAATCATGATTTTTGTAAACAGAGTCAAATTCAAATGAATTTTTACACATTTTGCATTTTCTTCTTTTTTTCTGATGCAGCGTTAATTTGTGTACTCTCAAAGATTCTTTAGTTTTATAGTTTTTATCACATAAATCACAACCAAAAGCTCGAATTTTAGAATGAGTAAAACTATGTTTTCTCAATATGGATTGTTTTTTAAATCTTTTGTCACATTGGGTACATTTGAAGGGTCTTTTCTCTGAATGTATAGGCAAATGTTTACTTACACTTTGTTGTGTTCTAAAAGCCTTATTGCAGATTTTACAGAAGTAATTTTTGACATTGGCATGAACATTTAAGTGATTTTTAAGATCTCTTTTTGAAGAAAATAATTTTAAACATAAATCACATTTGAATTTTTTATAATCCGTTTCATGACGTTTCATGTGAGCTTTTAAATAGCGAGGAAATTCAAAAACTTTACCACACACTAGACATGCATAGTCTTCTTTTGATTCTTCTAGATGATTTTTCTTATGGTTTTCAATCGATTTTTCATCATAAAAAACTAAATTGCAGATATCACAACACCTGAAAAAATTGAGTATTAACATAAATGCATTATAGAATATTAACTCAAAGTTTACCTGGGCTGATGAACCTTCTCAATATGATCCTTCAAACCAAAATAAAATGTTTTATTACCACAGTATTCACAGATCCCAGAAGATTTTTGTTCAACATGTTGGTTTCTATGTATAATAAATTGCTCTAAATTTGTTAATTCTACTCCACAGACATTACATGTCAATGGCTCAATGTCTTTATGAATTGCCAAGTGTTGTTTTAAAGCTTGTTGGCTTGTAAAACTTTCTTTACAAAAATGACATAAGAAAGATCGAAGTGTTTCATGCATTACTCGTATGTGACGTCTTAGACTTGTTGCTGTTGCAAAAGCACCTTCACAAATCTAAAACATGTTAACATAACCATGGATGTATGTTATTAATATAATGTACGTAATTGGAAAGCTAACCTTACACTTAAATTTTTTCTCTCCAGTATGTACAACTTCATGATCTTTAAGTGTAGAAATTTGTTTAAACGCTTTTCCACATTCGGTACACATATATGGTCTATCGTCACTATGTACCCTTTGATGTAATTTGGTCTCCCTTGAGCTGGGAAAGGTTCTTTCACATGAAGAGCATTTGAAAGGCTTCGCGCACATATGTTTTCTCACGTGTCCCACAAATTGGAATTTATTTTTAACAAATTCCTTACAAATAAAACAAGTATGATCTGTTGAATGGATCATTTTATGAACTGTTAATTCATGATCGTTCACAAACACAGCATCGCATTGTTTACATAGAAGGTCTCTAGAATTAATAGTATGGGGTTCTATAATTTCAACTTTTAAAACCTGGTCACAAGAACTATTTTCATTCCAATATGTACCAGTATAACAATCAGTCGGCTCTTCTTTAATTTTAATTTCTTCTATTGGGAAAGGCTTTGTTTCCATTGTATATTGAAACCTTGTTTTTAATTTATTATTGATTTCAACAATTTCAACTGCTTCTGATATTTACATTACACCCATTCACCATGAAAATAAATAATAACGTTGACATATGACAAACTGATATGCAATAGGGCGATATTGATGATTAAAAAATAAGAATTCACAAAGCTACAAAAAATAGTATGTAATGTACACTCTATACTATAGTTGTGGTCAAAGAATACACCACCAGAGAACACCACTCAGAATTGCTGCTTCAAGGTCGAATTTTTCGAACACATCAGTTCCTTGTGTATTTTGAAGAGTAGCCTGACATTTTATGCTTTGGCTGCATCATCTATTCTAGTGTAGTGTGCATTATACAAACGAACGTACATGAAATTTCTTATGACGACAACTTTGGTGTGGGTGATTGGCCAAGAAATATACTATTTAAAAATTTCGGATACACAAATATCGTCATTGTTGTTGAATAGTGTTGAGTAGTGGGAACGTTAAAGGTTAATAGTAACATTACCATTGTGATTTAAAACTATTATCGTGGTGTAAACGTTTTCATTATAAATCTAGTGGAACGATCAGCTGTTCAAGTGAAAACATTTTCTTAAATTCGCAGTTTCTTTTTTTGGGTAATGTAATCACATTACCCTTTAGTAAAGATTTTTATTAAACGTTTCTAGAGATTGTAAATCTGGCGACTGAAATTAGATATCGAATTGGAATGAGACTGATCTTAAAAAAGTTTATAATTCATACATCTTCAGACCATTTCTCAGAAGACTTTGAAAACGCTGTAATTTAGCTCGTATATGTGTTTCCTCTTTAAACCTACTATTTCATACTAATTTCGAAGTTTTCGTTCTTATTCTACAAAAACAAAATTGGTTTGTTGTCAAATTTACAATACATAATCTGTAAGAGTTACAAACACAATCATGTCTTCAAGGACTCAGTACAACGAGAAACTGACTGAAGAATGCAAAGGTAAGACCAAAGAAATATTTTAAAATACAATAAAACGGTAATACTTCTTAATGAATGTAATGTTTACTTATCAAAGAAGCATTCTATAGACAAACATTAATTAGAATGAACACCTTGAGGTTATATCTATACAATGATAATATTCATTAGCTTTCTATTATGCAATAATCATAAAACAATTCTAATCTCTATTACTCAAAGCTTTATAAATTATGGTTATACATGAAAAAACCTATTTGCATTCATATCTAGCTATGGTATGCTTTAAATTGTGCTTATTGTATATTTTAGTTGCTAGAAAGGTTGTGGATGTAAGTAACTATTAAAAACAGTTCTGCAACAATTTTATGCATAATATATTTTGATCAACAATTTATCTTAAAACGTTTCCATTTGTTTACGGAAAATTGATGTTTTTACATTTATTATACCAATCACTAATAAACATATTTTTTTATTGAAAAAATTATATATACTTAGTACTATTCATTTAGTTAACAACCACATCTTATTTACGTCAGCAATGTGCATATTTTCATTTAATTGTTTACTTCAACCATTTTCCATTTGTTTACATAAAATTAATATTTGCTTTTGTTGGGTATAACAAAAATGCACATAAGATGAATAATGTTAATCGGTTCTGAATAATTTTTAGTAAATTGAGATAAACTTGATTTTCAACTGTAGTCTCAAAAATTACCAAATATTTTGTTAACTTTGGCCAATTTTCAAAAGAAGTGAAATTAACTTCAACACTTTTGGTCCAAACGTGTTTTTATTCTTTTTTTGGACATGTAAAACTAGTTATAAAACAATCAATTATCAAAACACACAGAATGATAAAACAACTAGTAAAAGATAAAAACATTTTATTTATTTAAATTTTTCTCCTAGTTATACAGGGTGTCCCAAATAAGAGTGACTGATTTTAAACAAAAATGCCCAGCTTATTAATTGCTCCAAAGAGATGGGGTTTTCACTAGTTTATCAAAGAGATTTTTTTAGGCTTGTCTGGCATTTCATCTCATCAACACAGGGTGTTTTACTAATGTTGGTCAAATTAAAAGGAAGAAAATATGTATTATTTTCAATAGAACACCCTATAATTTTTGATCTCATTCGAAAGAGCAATCATTCTCCTTTCCAAAAATGAATAGTTTTCTATCTTTTGTTTCATTAACAACAAAGATATTCGAGGTTTCATGTAGTAGTACATTTTTAATTAGTAGTTTTATATGAACTTATTTTGATGCATAAAATCAACTTGTTTGAATTATTGATTTCGTTTCTGCATAAATTATGACATTTTGAGCTTTTTCGCTCACTGTATAGATCATTTCGAAACCGACTTATATGACAACACAATTACTATTATCAAAATTGCTGATTTTGTTGTTATGCCTCAAACGGTCACAGCATGAGTTCATTTTATGCATCAAAATACGTTCATATAAAACTACTAATTAAAAATGTACTACTACATGAAACCTCGAATATCTTTGTTGTTGATGAAACAAAAGATAGAAAACTATACATTTTTGGAAAGGAGAATGATTGCTCTTTCGAATGAGATCAAAAATTATAGGGTGTTCCATTTCAAATAATACATATTTTCCCCTTTGAATTCGACCAACATTAGTAAAACACCCTGTGTTGATGAGATGAAATGCCAGCCAAGCCTGAAAAAATCTCTTTGATAAACTAGTGAAACTAGTGAAAACCCCGTCTCTTTGGAGCAATTAATAAACTGGGCATTTATGTTTAAAATCAGTCACTCTTATTTGGGACACCCTGTATACGATGATAAAAAGAAATGACTTAATAAAAAGTAAAAGAAATGTGAAAAAACAAAAATAATTGATATTGATTTTTTGCAAGACAAGACATATATTATATTTAAAAAACATTAACACTGTTTAAGAAACTAACTTTCTTCTAAATACAGGTCAACTGATAGAAACACATACACAAACTCTACAAGTTGAATATCATCTGATCAATAGATTTTTAACCCTTGATATTTATATAGGAAGATATCCAGGTACATTTTGGTTATAAATACTATATCCCAATAAATATGGACCTTTGTATACGTATATTAAGCTGCGGGGGCCATTTTGGAGGGCACGTTCCGGACCCGGCTCATAATTTGTTGCTAATTTGTTACTAAATAATTGGTTTTGTTGCTCCAGCCGTTGCCGAGAAACGCGTGGTCCCCTACCGTAATATTAACTTAGGGTGGCCACGTGCAATATCTCGGTAACGGAGGAAGCTAGCGATACGAGCCTGGTGGCATATTTTGTTGCTAATTTGTTGCTTTAAGGTGGCTTTACCTAAGAATTCCAAAAACCACCCCTACATGTCAAACTCACCCTCGCACAGTATTAAGTTACGGTGCCCAACTGCTATATCTCAGGAGCCAGACGAGCTAGCGACTCGAACCAGGCGGCATATTTTGTTGCTAATCTGTTGCTTTAAGGTGGCTCTACCGAAAAATTCCAAAAACCACCCCCACATGTCAAACTCACCCTCGCGCAGTATTAAGTTACGGTGGCCAACTGCGATATCTTGAGAGCCAGACGAGCTAGTGACACGAACCAGGCGGCATATTTTGTTGCTTTAAGGTGGCTTTACCAACAAATTTCAAAAACCACCCCTACATATCAAACTCACCCTCGCGTAGTATTAAGTTTCGGTGGCCAACTGCGATATCTCGGGAGCCAGACGAGCTAGCGACACGAACCAGGAGGCATATTTTGTTGCTTTAAGGTAGCTTTACCGAAAAATTCCAAAACCCATCCCTACATGTTAAACTCACCTCCGTGACTACTTGAGTACTTGCAGCAGCTGGGGAGCATGACGAGCTAGCGACACGAACCAGCCGGCATATTTTCTTGCGAATTTTTTGCTTTACGATGGTATAATTAAAAAATATTCAAAAAATGTTCTACTATTCTGCCATATTAAGCTGCGGCAGCCATTTGCTTTGTCTCGAGACTAGAATTAGTTGCCCAAACAAGCTTCGCGGCATATTTTGTTGCCAATTTGTTGCTTCAAGATGCCTCAATGTGAACCCCGCTACTGTGATCTTAAGTTGCGGCAGCCTTTTGCTCAATCTTAAGCCTACAATTACTTGGTCCAACGAGCTCCACGGTATATTTTGTTGCTATAAAACGGCTTTATCGAGAGACTTTAAAAACAACCCCTTCGAGTCAAACTCGCTGAAAAAAACCATTTCCTTATCAAATACTCATCATATATTCATTTTCAAAATAATAACAAATTTCCACTACGTAATAGTTAACGTTGTATTTTTTCAAAACTAGCACTATTTTTTTCATCAAAAAATAAATTTCGCTTACTGCGCGAGGGGAGGTTTTTGGAATTTTTTGGTAAAGCCACCTTAAAGCAACAAAATATGCCGCCTGGTTCGTCTCGCTAGCTCTTCTGGCTCCCGAGATATCGCAGTTGGCCACCTTAACTTAATACTACGCGAGGGTGAGTTTGATATGTAGGGGTGGTTTTTGAAATTTGTTGGTAAAGCCACCTTAAAGCAACAAATTAGCAACAAAATATGCCGCCTGGTTCGTGTCGCTAGCTTGTCTGGCTCCCGGGATATCGCAGTTGGCCACCGTAACTTAATACTGCGCGAGGGTGAGTTTGACATGTAGGGGTGGTTTTTGGAATTTTTCGATAAAGCCACCTTAAAGCAACAAACTAGCAACAAAATGTGCCACCAGGCTCGTATCGCTAGCTTCCTCCGTTACCGAGATATTGCACTTGGCCACCCTAAGTTAATATTACGGTAGGGGACCACGCGTTTCTCGGCAACGGCTGGAGCAACAAAATCAATTATTTAGTATCAAATTAGCAACAAAATAGCAACAAACTATTAGCCGGGTTCGGAACGTGCCCTCCAAAAAGGCCCCCGTAACTTAATATACGTAGAGTTTTCAGACTTACAAGTGAAAACATTTATGACCATTTAATTCACATTTATAGACAAAAAAACAATCTAGGTAATAGATTGGGGTCTAGAGTGCGAACTGACTGAAGATTGAAATGGAATCTAAAAATAACCAAATACATTTTAAAAGCTACTAGGTGAGCTGCGGTAGTTGCCCGCAGGATTTTTTTAATATATTCTTTTCATCTGGTGTTACAAATAGTGTTGAGAACTATAGACCTATTTGCTTTTTATCTATGCCTAAGATCTTGGAGAACATAATTCGTGAATCGAAAATTATTATTTTAATTTAAAAAAATGTATTAAAATAAAATATTTATTTAACTCAGGAAATAATCTTACCAAATATCCCTCGTGCATCTAATTTTTTCCTGTGGAAAAATTGGAACACTCGTTTCTAAGTAATCTATTTTAACAAATAGCATTCGCGAAGATGGAAAAATCCTCGTCTTCGACTCGGATTTTTAAAACCACTCTCGCTCATGCTATTTGTTGAAACAAATTACTAAGAAACTCGTTTTTCCGAATTTTTCCGGAAAAATTAAATGCACTAGGGATATTACCCCCGAAAATCGTTTTTCTATTATTTTTGATATACTTAGTATACAGGGAAACTGGAAAAATTCCAAAATAATTCATAAATAAAAATTTTTAGGATATTCTAAGAATTTACAAGTAAATGGTTATTGTAAGTAAATTCGATTTTTAGTATAGTTAATAAATAATAAATATATATATTAGAAGGGATATTTTACCTTCACTTCTTGCTGTAGTTTACATAGAGAAGAATAGACTAAGGAATATCTGTTAACTTCTTATTTTTCTCTAACAGGGATAATATACCTGGCTTAAACAGGAGAAATATTTTATATTAGCCTTTCACAATTCTTATTTTTGACAAACTGTTATGTTCAAAGATATCATAACATATGTAAAACAGTAACAATAGCTGCTGTGTTTTTTATGTAAATTGTTATTACCGGAAAAGATTAATTAATCTCTTTAATAGGTACACTCTGCGTATTCTATACCTATCCAGACATTCGTCCAAACATATAAATCTCTATATTTGTTTTTCGTTTACTTGGAAAAACCTACTTGAAAATCAAAATATACATCTAGAAATTCTGAGAGTACAAAGTACAAACATTTTATTTAAAGAAGAACTTTGCGTTTTGGCTTGTGTTCAATATGCAAAGTTATATTTATTTCGTGTTAAGAATAACGTGTTTTCAGCTTAAAGTGTTACGAAAGCATTCTAAATCGACGTCGATAGAGACGTATATGAGCGTCAACGAATTATTGACATAATTCCTAAATGTTTGATTGCGTATACAAATTTTTTTTTAATAATTAGGAGAGTTTACTTTCAAAAATTTCCTGATTATTTTTCAAAATAACCTCATTAGAACCAGTACACTTTTGTTTGCACTGATTTTTTTAGCAAATTGAACAAAAACTAGATACTTAAACATAAAATTTCCAAATGTTCTTGTGCCAAATCTCGTCTAATTTTAGAATCAGTCCAAATATTATTCATTAAATTTCCTATTTGTAGAATTTTTTCATACAGGATGACTCATGAGAAACTGCACATATTCCTACCTCGTATTGAGGTTCCTATGGGGAATATCAGATTGTCAGCTCCTATTATTTACTATATTCTATTCAAATTTCATGTACGCCCTGTCAAAACAACATCCCCACCTAGCAACAGCTCTGGCGCAGACGTTTTGCTTTTCTATGGAAGAACTATTAGTCTTTGTACACTCTTTCTTCAGGAGGTTAAGTATCTGGGTTTAATTCTGGATGCAAAACTAACCTGGAACTCACACCTTCATGATAAAACTAATAAAGGGAAAATGGCCCTAATGGCTGCCAAACGGGCGATAGGGAACACTTGGGGACTAAATCCACGGATTGTACACTGGCTGTACACAACAGTGGTAAGACCCATGGCTACCTATGGCGCCTTAGTTTGGTGGCCAAAAACAGATCAGAAGAAAGCTGAATTGGAGCTGTCAAAACTTCAGAGGCTTGCCTGTCTGTGCATAACGGGTTCCATGAGAAGCAGCCCGACTGCGGCAATGGAAGCAATTCTTAATCTTCCGCCTCTTGCTCTGCATGTTAAGGCGGAAGCGAGGATGGCTGCATACAGACTGGAATGTAATGGGAACTGGCATGAAAGAACCAACACCCCCTGTCACTCCAGAATCACAGAAGTTATCACAAACTCACTCCTTAAAATGAGAAGTGACAACATGTTGGCAAGATGCAACGACACCCAACCATACCAAATCCAGCTAAACTGGGACGGGTTGGAAGAAAGCAGTCAGGAAGGAACGTTGATGTGGTACACTGACGGATCAAAGACTGACATTGGACCAGGTGCTGGAGTTCATGGTGCTAGACCCAGGTGCAATTTTCATGCACCGCTGGGGAATCTTGCTTCTGTATTCCAGGCAGAAATCTATGCTATCGATATGTGTTTGCAACTGAATATTGAAAGGGGTTACAGGGGTCAAAAATACTCTCTGATAGTCAGGCAGCATTAAAAGCTTTAGCATGTCCTCAGATCAGATCTAGACTGGTCTGGGATTGTCTACAGAAACTTAAAACCCTGGCTAACCATAATAGAGTTACTCTTAAGTGGGTCCCAGGGCATAAGGGCATTGTAGGAAATGAAAAGGCGGACAACCTAGCAAAGCTGGGGTCCGAGACAGCATTCACTGGTCCTGAACCAGTATTTGGGATATCCAAAACTGCTGCACGTGGTTGTATATCTCGGTGGACTCAAACTAAACACCAGTCGTACTGGAGACACGTGCCAAAACAGGAACACAGCAAACTCCTGGTTAAAAAACCCTCGGAGAAGCTGACCAATGATATACTAAACCTTAGCAGGGCCCAAATAAGGATAGTGACGGGTTTACTCACTGGACACTGCACTCTAAGGAAGCACATGCATACAATCGGCATATATAGGGAGGAACCTATTTGTCGGTTGTGCATGGAAGAGGAGGAAACAGCCTCTCACATTATCTTTGATTGTGAAGCACTATCTCACTGGAGATATAGACTCCTAGGACTAGAATTTCCAAGGGAGGATTTCTCCAAGAAGAACCTAGTGAAAAGTCTGCTGAGCCTGATAAGGGCTGCTGGTCTCTTCACATAAACGGCACAACCAAGAGCACAAAAAGCCTTAAGGCTGAGGTGCCGAGGACATAAATCCTTTGACTGGTGTGCTGATCTAATCAATCAATCAATCATCACACTCTTTCTTAGTTAAAAGAGACGATTCCATTTTCATTTTAGGCTGATTTGTGATAATAATAGAATGTGATTGGATAACGAGAGTGAATTCTTTTTCATTCTTCTTTGGTGTGAAGAATTTATATCATTATTTAGCTAAATATGTAAAAACAATTTGTGCATTATCATGTAGTCGTGGAGAAAAATTATTATTCTTACAGTACCTATGTTGTTTTTTCATATTTTTATGCGATTATATCTATCACTCAACAATTTAAGCAAAATAATATATTTTCAAACAGTGCTCTTGGATTACCACTTTCGGATTAGAAAGTTATAGCGATAAGGTGTGGTGATCCTTGGAAATTTCCTCACTCGACCTAAAATTGTGTCGTTTTTTTATGAGCGTATGTATAGCCAGATGAGACCCAACCAGATCTATTAGATGGTTGGTTGGTTGGTTGGTTGGTTGGTTGGTTGGTTGGTTGGTAGACAGACGAAAACAGGCCGGGTTAGTGGGCCCCAACACTGCAGCCGTTGGCTTATTGTATTGTCCTGTCTGTCTGCTAGTCTGTGAGAAGATTTGTGACCTTGATGAGATCTAGAAGTCTCTTCACAGTATCTCTTTTGGTGAGGTTGCATATAGGGTCATCCGGCCCTATCTGTCTATACCTCCACCAACGTAGAGCCTCACATTCGAAAATTATATGGGTGGCTGTTTCGTCCTCCTCGCCACATAATCTACATGTAGGTTCTTCTTGGAAGATCCCCATTGTGTGAAGGTGCTTTCTCAGGCCACAGTGTCCGGTTATAAGGCCGGTTACCAGCCTGATATCTCTCCTATTTAACTTCAGAATTTCTTCAGTAAGTTTTGGTATGGGTTGTTTGACCATCATTTTACTGTGTTTGAGCTTCGGAATTGTTTGCCAGTATTTGAGGTGTTGTTTGTGCACCCACTGGTTTAACGTGGTTCTTACCGAAGCCTTTGTTATACCGGTTGCCGGTTCAGGACCGCTGTAGCCGGTTGCCGATCCTTCTCGTGCTAGGGCATCTGCTTTTTCGTTCCCTTCAATACCCTTGTGACCTGGCACCCATTTCAAGGTTACCTTATTTGTGGCACTGAGTTTTTTAAGGTTTTCTAGGCACTCCCAGACAAGTTTGGATTTTATGGTACTACTATTAAGTGATTTAATTGACGCTTGACTGTCTGAGCAGATAAGAATGTTTTTACCGCTGTATCCCTTCCTTATGTTTTCTCTCAGACATGAGTCAATTGCGTAAATTTCTGCTTGGAATATAGTGGTATTTACTCCCAGTGAGTGACTAATGTCACATCTGGGGGATTGACCGTATATTCCAGCCCCAGTACCAGTGTCCGTTTTGGAACTGTCAGTGAACCAAACTATTTCTTGTTTGGGTGTTTCCTTGAATTCTCCTTTCCAATCTATTTCGATATTAAAGGGTTTTTCTAGTGATGTGGTCGGCGTCATATAATCAGTACCCATATTTAGTATGGGATTTGAGATTATATTGATAATTGACGCATGCCCATTAGGGTGAGGGTTTCATTAGATACTTTATTCTTCATATTAAAACAAAAGTTACGATCTTTTTTAGTGATCATGACCTTTCTTATTAAAAAAAAAGAGAAATTTCGATTTTTTTTTAAATACACGTCCTTTCGTACAGTTTATTATTCCTATCTCCTAAATTTTTGGTACGAACTCCTAGGACACTCTGTATAAAGAAAGGTGATTTAATATTCAATAAAAAACGCAAATAAAGGAAGTCTTAAAACAAAGGTAACAATTTCAATTTAACAAAAAATTATTTACTCAACGATATCAGCTGGTAAATACCTATATTTTTATTTTTGTTAATTATCAGGAAATTTTCAAATCTCACCGATACATGTTTTTTTCTTGATAAAATGAAACCGTTGTACGATCGGGTCGACAACACGTATTTAAAATAAAACAAAATGACCTACAAAACCGTTTAAGGAGTAGGTATGTGGAAAGTATTTGTAAACGTCAAATCGAATACAAAAATATTTCAGATACTATAATATTCCATATTACTGCAAGATTAGGCATAATATGAGACGTCAGGGAATGCAGAACTCAAAATAAGTGAATAATATTTTGTCTACGAGTACATTTAGATAACACATATAATAATTTTCAGGGGGGGGGATCGAGCCGAATCTCACCAAATCACAAAGGAGTGAGGGGGGCCTTGACATTTATCACGTAATTTTTTTCTATCGGAACACAATATTACGGTAATATTCCCTAGTAGTGTCATTGCTAGTCTTAAATTAAAGTAATTGAGCAAAGAAAAATATTTACTACATCTCACCAAGGTGGGGGGGGGGTCAAAAAATCTTCAAAAATGCCTCACCTAATTAATGGACGCCCCCTTATTCGACTAGTTGAATTTTAGTGTAAATTCTACATACCAACGAGATAGTGTAGTCTGATGTGGTCATTATTTCCGAAAACATAAACCAACTCGGCAAGGCATTGTTGTTGAGACAACTACCTACTGTCTTCCAAGATTGTAAAAAATTATCATTTTTCAACTTTAAAAATCAGTTTAGTTAAACGTAAAGCGTTCTGAAACTTTTGCGTTAAGTTCACTAATTATGACAGTTAACTTTGACATTCGATATTTGTTGACAGGCGCCAACTATGTTGTTATAGTCTATTTCGGAAAGGTATAGTGTAATAAAATGGGGAATTCTGTCCAGTTCGGCTCAATATACAGTGCTATTCAAAAGTCCCCTCCCCCCCCTCGTATCTTTTGAACGGCTACACTTTCAATAATAAAATTTGAAGTGTGAAAATAAAGTGTTGTAAACTTCTCTACGAATGGTAACAGGTGACGTAATAGTAATAAATGACGTCACAGTGCCACTCTGGCCAATAATTTTAAATAGGACATTATGGGAAGTGATATATCGTTTGAAAGGCATGGACATTGGCTACATAGCCATATTAATTTTGTTTGGGTTTAAACTTATTTTGACGGATAAATTAAATAAATACCAAAATTATTGAAATTATCTTTTTAAATTTAATTAATCAAATATCAACAATGGATTCTTATAGCAAGTGTTCGAAATGTGCTCCGTCTACTTCCTGACAGTAATACATCCTATTGGTAAACTCTTGTCGTACTCGTTCGAATGTGTCAGCTGAAATTGCATGGCATTCTTCAATAATTCTTTCTTTCAACACGCCAATGCTATCTAGTGCCGTAGTATAAACCTTGGATTTCAAGTACCCCCATAGAAAAAATCTAATGGTGTCAGATCTGGTGACCGAGGTGGCCATTCTATAGGACCTCGCCGGCCGATCCATCTACCTCGATATTCTTCATCCAGGTAACGTCTTACTGCACCATAATAATGTGCAGGAGCACCATCTTGTTGAAATGTTATTTCCAGATGGCCGAATTCATCTGGATTATCTTCCAGAATTTCAAGAATTAACGGCTCAATTGCATTTTGTAACATCTCCAGATACACTTCACCGCTTAAATTTGAATTTAGGAAAACAGGACCAACTATGTGGTTTCCCAAAATACCTGCCAAAACATTGACTTTTTCTGGAAATTGGGTATGTTGTTCACGAAAGGTGTGAGGATTTGTGTCACTCCAATACCTTACATTTTGTGTATTCACATTTCCATTGAGGCAAAAAGTACTTTCGTCACTAAAACAAATTGTTTTTGTGTAATGTGGGTTTTGACTAATTTTATTTGTCATACATTCACAGAATTCGAGTCTTCTATCGAGAAGCTCCCTCAAATAAGTTCTTGAGATAGGGCGATCTGGGTTTTTCTCATTAAATAAACGATAGCTGCTACTTTGTCGGCTTGAGTACCATTTTGCCTATGTAAACTCTTAAACGTCTCGTTAAACAATCATAAAATTAAATATTTAAGCTATTTAGAAAAACTTTGCAAAGCAACAAATACTATTAAAGTAAAAACGTCAATTTTTTTGACAACTAACCAGAGCGGACTGAAAAATCTTCAATATTTAAATGTGAAATAATAATTTTGATATTTATTATGGCTATGTAGCCAATGTCAATGCCTTTCAAACGAGATATCACTTGCCATAAGGTCCTATTTAAAATTATTGGCCAGAGTGGCACTGTGACGTCATCTATTACTATTACGTCACCTGTTACCATGCGTAGAGAAGTTTACAACACTTTATTTTCACACTCCAAATTTTATTAATGTAAGTGTAGCCGTTCAAAAGATACGAGGGGGGGAGGGGACTTTTGAATAGCACTGTACTTAAGAAGTATAAAGCAGTACAGAACAGAGCAGAAGAAAATATTTTATCTTGATGATACGTGAATTAATGAAGATTATACAGTACCAAAAATGTGGCAAGACAAAAATATAACCAGTGCTCGCCAAGCTTTCATGGAAGGCCTGTCAACGGGTATTAAGGTGCCTTCAGGTAAAGGGAAAAGACTAATAATCGTCCATATTGGAAGCGAAGAGGGATTTTTAAAAGTAGTAGTTATGGATAACGCAAGTTATCATTCCCTACGCATAGAGAAGACTTTATCTTGGAGAAAACAAGATATTATTGACTGGTTAAGTATTGATTTGCTTTAAAACCGATAACAAATTATCCAAATTCATTAAAAACAACAAATCTAAATCTTCAAAATTAAACAAATCAGGAGTTTATAAATTAAAATGTGGTAATGACAACTGTGATAAAATTTATATAGGTAGAACTTTTAGGAATTTTAAAACTAGAATTTCAAAACACAAACGTAGCTATGATAACCAAAAATTAGATTCCAACTACTCAAATCATTTATTAGCAAACCAACACACTTTCGACTCAAATTTTGAAATTTTGCATGTAGAACCTAAATCCTTGAAATTAAATCTTTTAGAAGCTCTTGAGATAAATAAAAACAAATATTCAGATAACCTTCTTAACGACCAAATAGATATCAACAATTCTCGCTTATTAAACTTTTTTACCTAGAAACTTCCTGTAAGATTGTTGTGAATGAATTTCCAGGTAAACCTGTTCAATACTTAAGTTAATCCCATATTTAGAAAGAAATTTTTTTGCTTTTTATTTCCAGGTAAATAAATTATAATACTTTTATCCGTAAAATTCTTTATCAATGCACTGTATATAAATTAAAAACTTTTCATGATACCTCCATTCGTTTGAGAAAGCTACTGTGTAGCGAAACGCGTCACAAGTTGTATTTGAACATAGTTCAATTGTAATGAAGGTTTAAACAAAAAATTGTATTGTTTTATTTCATAGTTAAGTATGAATCTTCATCAAGTAAAAGCCTCATCTATTCAATTTTTAAAATAAAATTATTTCCTTTTTACGAGTATCCTACCGGCACGTCGTTGGCACATTATTTTCAGTGTCTAAACCCATATATTTACCCCAACCCGGGTGGTACTACCTGCACTTGATAAAAAGAAAGAATTTTACAATGAAATCAATGCCAAACTATGAAAGTGGCTTAAATATTCGTTGGGTCACTCTGTGCTCCCTTTGCATACTTAATGAGGTTTTATTACCCTATACCTTTCTGAAATAAACTATATATATGCAACTCTTAAAAAACAACCAGCGTATTTCAGCAGTTTATAAGTATACAAACTAACAATATAAATATTACCTTAAAAGACTCTTATTTTCGTAACTATCCAAAGCTGGGACATCTTGTATACGTTTTAAAAATATGCAGTAATAAGAACCCGATACCGAGGGGGTCTAAAGTCACGAAATATACTCGTTTTACATGACATCTCACCTTCAAAATAGTAAATAGGAGATAACGAAAAATATAATAAATAATATTGTATGGTAAATCCAAACAAACCGTATTTCAACAAAACATTAAGACCAAAGTTCGTGTGGTAGATTAATTTCGAAATTATTGTTATAATATGCTATATCCTCATTTTAACGTGTGATAATAAATATATTTTTAGAACTATTTAACTTTATCATTGTGTAATTATCTGTGCGATAATAAATTACTGGCAATCAAAATTAAATAAGTTCATAAATTACCAGATAAAGTGATTTACAGGATGTCTCATTATATTCTGACTGTTTTTAAAAGCTCATATCAATACCCTGAAATGCGATTTCCGCAGTTGGGATTAAAATCACTGAGTTTTTTGTGACATATTTATATAAATGGTCTACTTCTGGTTTATCCCTTATGTAGTCTTGTGTCAAAAGACAATAAATGATAATTTTTAAATGAGGCACACTGTATCGCACATTTTTACTTTGCATTCATAAGCATCCCATTGGGGTGAAGTATTGGGTAGTTTTGTTCATAACTTTATTGTCTCTCAAAATGTCGCCATTATGACATATTTAATTAATTTCGACAAAACAAAAGAAATAGGTCGCACCAGAAGTGAAAACACAAATTAATGAACCCCATTTAAAACGTTATTGTACTTCCATGATATAAAAATTGTCACAAATAAATTGTTCCCTTAAAAAATGTGTTTGTACAACTGCCATTAAAATAAGTGACATTTTTTAATGGGTGTTGGCCGCTTGGTCGCCGCGGTCAGTTTTGTCAGCGGGGGTTCCATAATGTCATCGACCACTTGGTCGCCAGTTTTAAAATCAGGTAGGCCACTTGGTCGCCGTAGTTATCAATCATTAAAGTTATTTAATTCGATTTATTGAAAATTAAAAGTATATCCTTCCCCTCGGATTCCGTTATTAATTAACTTAATGGGTTTATTGCAAACATCTAAATGATCCTATGGAAGGATGATTATGTTCACTCTTAGATTTCAATAAGACAGTTTCCGATTTGTCCACTCCAATAGTCGCTTTACACCCACGACGAGTACACTTATATGATACACCTAACTTTGTTTCCTTGTCTTTTCCAAATGTATATTTTTTTACAATTAACAACTTTTTTCCTTTTACACTTAACATCGACTCCATTGCAACACAAACTCAAAACTTCTTTTATGAAATAATTAATAAGATGAGAATCACTTTTCAAATAAAAAGATTAATCTATTCAGAAAGAATGCAGGCAACTAACTGATGAAAAATATTTTTATTTTGGTTGTCGACAGGTCACAAACCCATATTAGTATTAGAGTAATCAAATAAGCCCATAATTTTCTTGGGGCCCTTAATCCAGCTTTGGCGACCAAGTGGTCTGTACCTTTCGAATAGTGAAAGGATTAAATTTGGGTAAAACTGGCCGCGGCGATCAAAATTCCCTGTCAAACGTGTTAAAAGAAGTACGTTTACAAAGTAGCGTGTTAAAACTAAAATACTTTGAACCAGATGAATAGGAGTAGATATTAATGATTAAATGTCATGCATCATGCTCTCTACTGTCAACATTTTCCGCCCGTTCGTAGAACAAAAATTGCCAATCGATTCAAAAACGGAATGTAAGGTTTTGAGAAATTTTCAATAGATTGGAAATTCCTTTCTACGCACGACCCAATTATAATAAGCAAGAATACGACAAAAATAACTAAAATATAAATTTTATCATTTATAACAGGATTCACTTTCTTAGTTTTGCTTGAAAACAATCGACCAAATCGTGTTAAATCCTGTATACAAAAATGAAGTTTCCGACATGTCACCAATTACCTTGATCGTTCTACTAATCAACACGACAAGATATTTTTTATTTGGTATTGGGGATGTTCTTACAAAATTCACAATACGAACCTGTCAAGTTTTTATTAAAAAAAAATAATATCTCGATAAGTATAAATTTTAGATATACAGGGTGGGGCAAACTTCTGACATCGAAGGATTACATAGTTGTGGTAAGAGATAAAACTTTAAAATTTTGTGTGAGGTAATACAGTTACTGAGGGCACATTTTGAAAATACTTTCGATTCTACGGGGTGTTCCAAAACCACGTAGCAGCACAAACTTCCATTTTTTTAAATGAAACGTACTATATTTTGTTCAAGAATCGAAAAGATCTCACCGAGAGCGTTACAAAAATATAGCATTCTAGTATATTATATGGGTGTTTTAAAAAGATATGGCCAATTATTGGCAAAAAAGTCCTTTTCTTTAACACTCTGCAAAACAGTAAATCAAAATAAATCAACAAGTATTTGTATTCAATTGTCATTCACATATCATTGGCTGTACTCATTTTTAATTACTTTTTTTTTCTGAGGCTTATTCTTTAATACACAGAACAGCAAATCAAGCAATATCTCAAAATTTTTAAATGAATCATTTTACAATTTGTTAGTACAATTAATAATCTTGTGTACATTTAGGGTATAAGTTAATGGAAAATCGTAAATATTTTAAGATAATGGTCAAAAACAAGTATTTTACGTACACAAATTAAATGGTATTAAATGTTTACATACCCTGTATGGTATTATACACAAAGTGACATTAAAATTTAATTTATAATTCGAAAACTCGATAATATACAGGGTGTTACATTTAAAATAACAAAGTTGTCGTTCACTTTCAGTGTAACCAGAAGTAATGTGTATGTCAAAATATTTTCCTTAAATTCGCCATAACTTGCTCTCCATCTGTGCCAACTTTTATAGAAAACGTGTGAGTAGTCTCCAATATATAGATAGTGTAAGCTTGTGATGAAACACCTTGTATATAAACACCCTATAATGGAAAAAAAAAATTAAAAAAAACATCATGTAATAAGAAATTATTCAGTGAAATCTTACTTTTGAGTTCCGATATATTTCCAGTTTAAATAGATATAATACTTCTAGGACAGCCGGTATTTGAAAAAAAAAATATAATTGAAGCCAAATTTATTTTGGAACATACCTAAACTTTCCAATTACGTTTAAAGTCGTCACTTCCTACAGAATTGGGTGTCATTATGACCTGCCATGTTATTAGGGACACAATTTTGCAATTTGAATAGTACAGAGAAGTTATATGTTTCTTCAAACGTATAATCATAAATATCGTATATTACCTTCGGAACACAGGCCGTAGAAATAACCTATTATTTTACTAGTAGAATAATAAAATTATTGTGCTTTGAAATAAAACAATAAAATTTGTTTAAACCTTCATTATAATTGAACTAAGTTCAAAATACAATTTGTGACGCGTTTCGCTAACACAGTAGCTTTCTCAAACGAGTGGAGGTATAATGAAAAGTTTTTAATTTATGCAGTGAATTAATAGTAATAGGAAATTTTACGGATAAAAGTATTACAATTTATTTACCTGGAAATAAAAAGCAAAAAAGTTTTTAAATATGGGATTAACTAAAGTATTGAACAGGTTTACCTGGAAATTCATTCACAACAATCTTACAGGAAGTTTCTAGGTAAAAAGGTTTAATAAAGGAGAATTGTTGATATCTATTTGGTCGTTAAGAAGGTTATCTGAATATTTGTTTTTATTTATCTCAAAAGCTTCTAAAAGATTTAATTTCATGGATTTAGGTTCTATATGCAAAATTTGAATCGAAAGTGTGTTGGTTTGCTAATAAATGATTTGAGTAGTTGGAATCTAATTTTTGTTTATCATGTGTTGTGTTCTAAATTTCTAGTTTTAAAATTCCTAAAAGTTCTACCTATATAAATTTTATCACAGTTGTCATTACCACATTTTAATTTATAAACTCCTGATTTGTTTAATTTTGAAGATTTAGATTTGTTGTTTTTAATGAATTTGGATAAATTGTAATCGGTTTTAAAGCAAATATTCAAGTCTAAAGTTCCTAAAAATGATTTGATTTTTAAGGATGGTATTCCAAAGAATGTTAAGCTTTTAAATTGGTTATTTTTGTTTTTATCAGAAGGAAATACTTTTTCTAGAGTACGTTTTAGTATCTTATTTATGATATTGTCTATTAAATTTGGATCGTAATTATTATTAACTGCTCTTTGTTTTATGATATTTAGTTCTTTGTTGTAACTGTCAGTATTTAATGAACGTTTAAACAAATTTTATTGTTTTATTTCAAAGTTAAGTATGGATCTTCATCAAGTAAAAGCATCAACTATTCAAATTTTTAAAATTATTGTACTGTAATAATAATAATAAGAAACAATAACCAGTATTTGTTGGTCAGATTCCTAGGCAATAGTTAAATGCAACTTATGGATTGATGGGTCAAGAAGAGCTGCAACATTGGCCTCTATCATGAATTTAGAAACACCCTGTTTATTGAAGAGAATATTAATGAAACTTTCCCGAACAATCAACAAATTTATCTCCTTTCTCTTTGAAATATTTGCTAAATTAAATACCTTATCTAAAACCTTTTATATAAAGTTAACAAACACAGATGGAAAATAAGATAATAAATAAATATAATTTAAATAAACATTTGAAGTAGAATATAAATAATTGCCTTGTTATCGTGTTTTATTAGCTCTGTATGTTTTTAAAGAATCATTATTTGGCACGTTTTTAAGTATTTTGTTTACGTTCACAAAAGGAAAACACATTTTAAAAACATTTGATTTATTTATAGACCGGTGTGTGTATGTGAAAAACAAGTTGAATAAGGTTATTTCCTAAGGCCCAAACAGGGGCAATGAGGACTACTCCTACAACGGCGCTGGAAACAATGCTAGACCTTCCTCCGCTACATTGTGTCATAATGTGCGAAGTAAGGGCAGCTCTAACCCGACTGGAAAAAGCATCAGACCATGACGTGGCACATAGGAGAGGACACACAGAAATAAGGCACGTGGATGACGACATTTTTAAAATGCCAACAGACCACATGACCCCCAGATATATCTTTCGCAAGAACTTCGAGATTGTCATCAAAGATCGAAAGGAGCTTGAGGAAGAGGACGCACCACCACTCAGCAGAGCGAGTGAACTGATCTGGTATACAGACGGATCAAAGAATGAGCTCGGCACCGGAGCGGGTATATACAGCAAGTCGAGCAAATATGAAGGTATCGTCTCGCTTGGTAAATATGCCTCGGTATTTCAAGCAGAGATTTATGCAATACTTGCATGTGCAAGGGAAAATCACATGAGAGCCTACAACAACCGGCAGATCAGGATCTACAGTGACAGTCAAGCTGCCCTTGAAGCACTTAAGAGCTCTAAGGTAACATCTCGGCTGGTACGGGAATGCGACGAAGAACTTAGAAGACTGGCGACTCGGAACAGTGTAACACTGGAGTGGATCCCAGGTCACAAAGGAATCGCTGGCAATGAAAAAGCTGACGAACTTGCAAGAGCAGGATCGTGAACCCTGATGAACGGACCCGAACCATCTGTGGGCATTCCCAGATGCTCCACTAGGTCATGGTTAAAAGGGTGGGTAAAAGAACAACACAAAAACACTGGAAGAATACGCCCAGGCAAACACACATGGGAAAAAATTTATAAAAGAACCATCAGAAAAAGTAGCGAAAGAACTGCTCTCAATGAGCAGGAACCAACTAAGCACCATAACGGGGCTTCTTACGGGACACTTTCCCACAAAGGAGCACCTGAACAAAATAGGGCGACATAACGGAGACCTTACATGCAGAAGATGCAAAAAGGACACCGAAACAGCTCTGCACATATTATGCAACTGTGAGACGCTGGACCACAGGAGGCAAAAACTGTATGGAAGACCCCAAATGACTCCAGAAGACTTCTACAACCAACCAGTAAAGAACCTGTATGAGCTAATACAGGGAACGGATTGGCTGAATCTTAGAATTTTCAAGATTCAAGATATATGGCATACAAATCCAAAGACGATTTCGAATGATGTTGGTTCTTGGTTGGTTCATCATATTTGGACCAATTCGAATGACAAATTGATGACGTCATAAATCGTCTGTTCCAAGTTGGGTAAACCGAAACTTGAACCTTGCTCTTGACTCAAGTACACTACAAGACAGTATAAAAACACTGAAGTAAAATCTGGTGTGGGAGTGTCGCAAGGCCCTCAACAGACTAGGTAGTCATAATAGAGTGACCCTAACCTGGGTGCCAGGTCACCAAGGAATAAAAGGCTGATAAATTAACCAAGCAGGGAGCGACTGAGGTCATGATAGGTCCCGAACTTCCCTGAGCAATTGCAAAAAACCTCGCTAAGGAGAGCATCCACCAATGGATAAACAACTCATTCGTTGCGCTGGTGGCATAAAACTCCAGGACAAAGGCACGCTAAATTATTCCTTAAAAGCCATTCGGCCAAACTGTCACGCGACCTACTATGTCAAAGTCGAAAAACGACGAGGACAATGGTGGGAATGTTGACCGGACATTGTAGACTGAGGAAGCATATGCACACAATTTGTCTAATAAGACGAAACCACGGAGCACATACTCTGTGAGTGGAACATTTCTATTCTAATGTTAACAGCAGATTGTTTTCTAAATCCTAATGCTATTAATAATTGTTATAAACTGTTAAATGTATAAAAATATTAAGCACATTCGAACAATTAACTTACAAGTATGTATGCCATTAAGTATTAATAAACAACTAATTATTTCCATGTATTTTTTACTCGTGGCAGTCGTGGCATACAATTTAATGCGCTAATAATGAATAAAATCAAATTACAAAAATTATATAAGCGTGAGCGTTGAGTTGTAATAGCCACGTAATATAAATAGCAATCACTATGTCTGTAAGCTATGACTACTTAGGTTGTCATAGAATAAAACTAAAATGTATATTCGTGTATTACTTTTAACACGCTCATATGCTTAACGTGTATGTATGTTTGTTTATTTGTAACCGATTCCTTTGGACTCGATTTTCACCCACTTTTTAGTAATGCAACTCAACGCTCACGCTTATATAATTTTTGTAAATTGATTTTATTTACTATTAGCGCATTAGATTATATGTTACGATGAAAGAATACATATGGAAATAATTAGTTCATTTTATTAATATTTAATGGCATTGTTCGAGAAAATTCAATATTTTTATTCATTAACAATTTATAACAATTAGTATCATTAGGAACTGGAAGCCAATCTGCAATTAGCATTTGAATGGTATTGTTCTTGTTTATTAGGTCTTGGTGTTGGTCTTCTGTCTGTCTGTATGTATGTATGATGGGGTGACATTCACTGAGACCTAAAAGATCTATTGTCTCCCCCTACTTCTACTTAGTTCCTGAGGAATGTCTCAGAGACTAGTAGCTCATTTAATCCGATTTCCTTGACGAATTTTAAGATATCTGCAGGTCTCAACTTAGGTAAATGTCCCTCTTCTATCCAATAACCTCCTAGGTCCTGTGCCCTAGGATTCTGAATTGTTATGCAAATCGCAAGTATGCGGATGGAGGTTTCTTTTTCCATGCCACAGAATCTACATTCTTTTTTCTCCACTATCTTTCAGGTGCCCGTTTAGGCGGCAATGTCCCGTTAGGAACCTTGTTAAAACTCTTAGTGCAGTTTTACTTTGACTTATGCATTCATTTGATCTCAACGGGTTGTAGTCGCCCATCAGAATCTTTGATTGTCTAATCCCTAATAGGATCTTTCCAATGGTTAGATCTTCTCTTTTCTTCGACTTACCTATTTCTTCCAATATTACATTGGGCCTGATACCGCAAAAGGGTTCCGGCCCCCAAAGGGTCTTTCAGTCCCCCTCTTTGCTAGTCCATCTGCTATTTCATTCCTTTCTATTTCAGTGTCTCCAGTAAGGTTACTGTATTGTTCTCGCCTAATTCATTGAGTATGCCTTGGCATTCTCACACCATTTTGGAACTGATTACACAAAAGCTCAGTGCTTTAATGGTTGCTTGACTATCCGACATTATGGTAATCTTTTGCCTTCTATATCCTTTGTCAATATTGAACTGGGCACACTTTCTTATGTCGTGAATTTCCGGTCGAAAGATACTTGTGGTTTTTCCCAAGCTTTCAGAGTGTTTGGTTCCTGGCCCGTACACTCCTATCTCAGTTCTTTCTATTGCTTTTGAGCCGTCTGTGTACCATTGAATGGCATTCTTTCCAAGTCTGGTAATGGTATTTGGATCCCATTCCTTCTTGTTGCTTAATCCCGTAATGAATTTATTTGAAAAGTTATACCTTTTCATCAAACCATCTTGTAGCATGTCCCAGGTTTTCTGATTTCTAAGAAGTAAGAAGGAGGTTTTTTTAATGATTCCCTCTCTACTTAGTCTTTATCTTGTTCTTTCTGCAACACTTTCCACTACCATGTGTAGTGGTGTAAGGTTGAGAATCACTTCCATTGGTTTTGATCTTGCTAGTGTATTCATGATCTTGGTCTTGCAAAATCGCAAGATCATCACTGATTCGAAATAATGAAGTCTATATATGTTATGGGCTACCGGTAGAACAGTTCGGTCTTGGTCAAATCAATCTTGTTTTAAAAAAATCCTTGCTGCTTGTGTGAGAGTTTCAGGATGTGGGTTGTGTGAGTAATCAGTCAGTGATATTTTCATAATGAAGGTGAGCTGGATCAAGATGTTACTTTTCCGCCCTAAGTACTACACAAGATACAGTTTCCTCTCTTGTAAACAAATAAATTTTGTTATCAATAAATTGATGAAAATCTCCATTAAAAACATCATATTTCGCTCATAGAAATGGACTTATTTCACTTGAAAACAATAATTTTGGCGATAACATTTTATAACTAATCGTTGTTTTGAACAAATTATGCATAATTTTGCATATTTTCCGGAATGCTATTTAGATTAAGATTAGATTACTTTGAGTGATAAAAACACTTCAAAGTTAAATAAATATTGGATACAGGATTGAAACTACGACTCGTGGAGTGATATAACTTATTATTGTTCTAATTAATAATAAATATGCCTGATCTTTGATTAAAATACCGATTTGATAAATATCTATTTCAACAATAAAAATATGGAATGGGATCTTGATTTTATTTCATATTAGTGGGAATCATTCCAATTAATTACAATTAACTTGCACAAATACTTAAAAACAATGACAATACAATAATTTTATAACTATAGTATATTTCGGAAAGATATAGGGTAATAAAATGGGGAATTTCGTCCAGTTCGGCTCAATTGCGGTGTCGGCCATAGGCGTAGGTCTTGAAATAGTATTGTTTGTAATATTAAAATTTCAAGTAATTGCGAAAAAGAACTAGGAAAAGTATGTTTTCTGGCCTGAAGTGTCAATATCGAAATATTGTGTAGGGATTACTTAGGTAGTAGATTATACAGTTACGTTTTGCATTTAACAGGTACCGTTTAACCTTCTATTAGTGCCTCAGCCTAATTCCAACCCTATTTCAGATTCGGCTTAACCATGCGCCGCAAGGTGCCCTACCCAAAATTTTTAGACCTTTATAAGTATATTTGTTTAGTTTAACGCATCAGTATTTGCTGTTAAGTCGTAAATAGTGTTCACAGTATTATAAGATTAGTAATAGAATGGCGACATGTACACCAACGAAAATATGTTCCAATAATTCTCCACTATCAATGAATGAAAAACTTATTATTTCAAATGTACACGATTGCATAAAATACAATTACCCGAAATTTACTGTACAGGAAACTGTCGACCGATGTTCCCGAATGACTGGAGTTGGAAAGTCCACCGTTTTTAAATTATTGCGGGGGAGAACGATAGCAGGCCAAGTGGAGCCTCCCAAGAAAAGTCCAGGCAGACCAGTAAAAGTCCTTGATGAAAACACCAAAAGTGTAATTCGAAGAAAAGTTCACTCTTTTTATTCTAAAAAAGAAATACCCACCCTAGATGAGATTTCAATGGAGCTTGGCCAGGATGACAGTTAATAACTAAAAAACTTTTATGGACCACTTCGAGAAATATGGATTTTGCCTGGGAAAAGCATAACCGTAAAGCACTTTTACTGGAAATAGATTAAATTGTTTGCTGGCGACGAAAATACTTAAGAAGTATAAAGCAGTACAGAACAGAGCAGAAGAAAATCTTTTATCTTCATGAGACGTGGATTAATGAAGGTTATACAGTACCAAAAATGTGGCAAGACAAAAGGTTTGCTAACCTTTCAGTCGTGCCATACGGGAGATTACCACGAGGACATGGATTCGGATTTTTTTGAAGACTATTTTGGTGAAATGATAAAATATCTTCCGGCTTATTCAGTAGTAGTTATGGATAACGCAAGTTGTCATTCTCGAAGCATAGAGAAGACTCCAACTCCATCTTTTAGAAAACAAGAAATTATTGGCTGGTTAACCACCAAAAGTATTGAATTTGAAGATAACTTGATAAAAAAAGAACTATTAGCTATAGCAAATTTACACAAACATCGTTTTATGGGCGCAAGTGAAAGGATTTGTGGCAAGACACAACACGACATTGAAAATGAAAGACGTTAAGCTACTGTTTCATCAAGCCATTAAGGAGGTGACACCAGAGAACTGGCGGACCGTCGACTCGTTAATTATAACGTCAAGGGGAGATGACAGTTCCTCAGATGACGAAGAATATTATGATTTTTTATAATTTAATTTCTGTATAATGTATTTTTTGTATAATGTTCATAATGCCTAATTTTTATTCTGTTAAAATAAAATTCTTTCCTTTTTACGCCTTTGGCACACTATTTTCAGTGTTTGTGAATGGATAACAATATGCTAAACCCATATATTGATCCCAACCCGGGTGGTACTACCTGCACTTGATAAAAAGAAAGAATTTTACAATGAAATCAATCTCAAACTATGAAAGTGGCTTAAATATTCGTTGGGTCACTCTGCTCCCTTTGCATACCTAATGAGGTTTTATTAATCTATACCTTTCTGAAATAAACTATAACTAGCTTTTACCCGCGACTCCTTCCGCGTAGAACTCGAAAATGGTTCTAATAGGATTTTTAATTAGTTTTTTACTTTATTATGAATGTCAGTATTACATTGCACCAAGCTTTTAAGTGAGACACGTTTTTTGAATAAAATCGGATTGAGTTTTCAAACGTGTCAAAATAAAATGTAAATTTAAATCGAAATCATCAAGGAGTGTTGATATCAACTTCGATGCAAATCAAATAACTTTCTCCCCCTTTTTAACCCCGTTAGGTGATGAGCTTCAATAAAATACGAACACGTCTTCCATCAATTCTGTTGAAGGATGTTTCTCCCCCGACTAAGAATTCTTGGACCCGGCGACACCTACGGCCTGACGAATTCGACAATTGCAGAACTAGCTAAAAGTTGCATGCATGCACAATCTCTAAAGAGATGGGATGAAATCAAGGGATGCAGTCTTGCCAGGATCTCCCTGGGAAGCTGGAATCGAAAAAATATTTGGCGATGACCAGGAAAAACCTACGTTTAACGGTAGGATTTCTGACTGGCCACTGTCAATTAAGGAAACACCTCCATACAATGGGGCTAGTGGACATGATGTGTGGACAGGAGGATGAATCTGTCAGGCATGTCTTATGCGAGTGCCTGGAGTTATCGTCAATAAGAGAGTGTGTGTTCGGTGAGTCTTGGCCTACCCCAGCCGATATAAAGGAGATGTCTCCTAGTGACATGTCCACCTTCCTGGAAATGACAGGATGGACGATGACCTAGGAAGACAACTCCTCGGGAGGATGTACAATGAGTCACATCCACATGTGGCCTAAGTGCTGTGGACCTAACTCACCCTCCCTACTCTACAGATACAGAACTTTCTCCCCCTTTTTAACCCCGTTAGGTGATGAGCTTCAATAAATTACGAAGCACGTCTTCCATCAATTCTGTTGAAGGATGTTTATGCAAAATTTGAAGTAGATTGTACCAAGGAATCACGTTATTCCTTACAAACTTTGCCCCCGTTTTTCACTCTCTTAGTGCTGCTTGATTGCCGAAAAAAGTAACCAACTTTGCAAGGCATTCTGTAAAAAATTATTGCGTCAAAATTTTCTTGTCTTAATGACAATTTTTGAATGACTCATTAACTTTAAAAAATTCAGTTCTGGTACAGTGGTTTACACTGTATATTAAGTATAAATTACCATATCACTTACAGTCTAGTTATCATTAACCTTAAATTTTTATATTACCCGTGTATTTCTCGGTAATCCATTCAAATACTTTTTGTTTCAATTCGAAAATATTTACACAATGATGAACAAAAAAATATGATAGCCACTATCTAGAACACAGATAACATACTTATCTAGAATACGAAATTGAAAAAGAATATTCACGTATATATCAACAGGTTGACGGTATTGGTTATATCAGTCGAGTTGAATATCTCATGTTGTTAACACAAATTAAAAATTATCTAACCGACTCAAAATGAATGACATTAAAAATCGATATTGTTGCACAGGTGCCCAGGCGCCGAAAACGAAGGTCTTGAGACAGTTCGGGCCGTTATTGGTGGCCATGGTAGGACTACCGGGAAGAGGAAAAAGTGTATTGGCGAAAAGATTATCCAGATATTTGAATTATACCGGAGATAACACTAGAGGTTAGTAACAATCAAATATTATGTAATAATTCTCACATAGGGTGTGTTGTAACTCGGTAGGTTAAACCATTGGTTAACTTCAAAAGGTTGTTGTAACACGAAATTTTAGACGTTCACCAACTGGTTAACCTTCGAAAAGTTTACCATCAGATCTCGGAGAGTTGACCTATGGTCAAACACGGAACAATGCAATTTTACTTGTTCTATCTGATTGTCTGTTTTATTTTGACAATTTATATTTGCAATTGACGTTTTATAGTTATAGAGGAAATTAAAACTAATATAAACTGAACCGAAATAGCTATATTTATTATGAAAAAATAAGTCAAATTATTTTACACAACGCTTATTTCCCATACCAAATACAATCTAGAACACTTTAAAACACCCAGCATGAAACTAAATTACTAAATGACAACAACGGAAACGAAAGGTTGAAATGTCAACTGAAATCTATTGGTTACGTGACCCTTGATCAACAATTCGTGTTACAACGGAAAAAGGCTTAACTACTGCATAGTGGTTAAACATAGTTTAACCACTGGTCTTGTGACCAGTGGGTTAACCTACCGAGTTACAACATTCCCCTAGTCTGTTATCATGAAGGTTAACAAAATATTTCTAAATTATAAAGGTCTTATACAGTTGTACATTTGACAAGTCAGAAATACATGTTCTCACGTTTCTGCTTGATGCAGTGTACAGATAGTGAACTGTTCTTCCTAATTAATTTTGTAAGAATTACCTACTACAAAGTACTGAATGTAGTATTTAGAAGAAAGTCTGGTTTGTGCCACAATTCTAATACATTTAATTGGACATTTCAAATGCAAATACATTTGAGTACCTTTTATGGTCACACAATTACATATCGTTGAATACCTGAGTAGTGATAATTTCATTATACCATCGTTATGCAGTCTCTTTCAATTGTTGAGCAGTAAGTTATCTGATACTATTTTGAGTGAAGTTTGAGCTAATTTCGATAAACAATTTTTTAACCTGAGATACCCAGTTGTATTGTAAATTCGTTTGAAGCTGCTTTAATCTAATGAAACATATTTTTGGATACCTATCACCACCCATTGAAAGTAACTGTTTCAACCAGGATAAAGACAGAATATGATCCACTTTAATAATACCAACTTCAAGTTCAAAATATCTGGTGTGTTTTGTGGTAGGAGTAACAACCTTTTGAATAATTGTACTTGGGAAGTTTTCAATTCATCAACATATCAAATGGCCCAGACAGAACAACAGTGCATGAATGTGTTTACAAGTATTGAACTATAAAGCTCAATTCTTGACTCCCATGAATTCATCTTAGATTTTCTTATATTGTATATTTGAACTGTTCATTATCCACACCTATTATTCATCATCATTCAATCATGAGGGATTATGTTTAATCCTATTGACGAGGTGGTTACTTCTCTTATATTAGTGCGACTTTTATTTTTTATTATAGTTTTCCATTTTCTGTTGTCTCCGCATTTTGTTTGCCAGACTCTGATTTTTAATGCTTTTATATCTTCCTCTACTTCATCCCACCATCTTCTTCGTGGTTCTCGTCTTTAATGGAACCCATTTTTGCTATTCTGTTTAACATTTCTGTTGGTGCTCTTCTCATAATGTGTCCCATTAATTCCAATCTTGGACCATGTTTTCTCCACCTGTTTCGTTTTCTATTTCTGTTTCTTCTTAATCTTCTTTCTCCATCTCTTGTTATGTCTGGCCCAAGTATTGTTCTCAGTATTTTCTTCTCTAGTATTTTTAGATCTTCTTCTTCTTTTTTGTTCATAGTGCGCAAGTAATGACTGGTCTGATGAAAGTCTTATAGATTAGTATCTTTGTTTTTTTTTTGCTGATCGATTTAGATTTTAATAGTTTCTTATTTATGATAAGAATTTGGTCTCCTCCCAATATTTTTTCTTTTATCTTGTCTTTACCAAAGGATGAAATAAAACAATTATGCAGATTTCAGTATAGATCTTCATCAAGTAAAAGCCTCATCTATTCAATTGTCTTTACTAGTTTGTCCTATAGATGTTCCAATTTAATCCTGGGTCTTATGATTGAGTCAAATGCGTTCCTGAAGTATATAAAAATGAAGAGTAGATCATTATACTGTATTTCCTGAAGTCTATAAAAATGAAGAGTAGATCATTATACTGTATTCCAGGGATTTTTCAAGGATTTGTTCGATGGTGTGTATTGCCGTTACTGTTGATCGTTACCTGCCTATCATTTATTCGTCTGACGAAAGGTTGTCGGTCGGCCCCTGGCTCGTTCTAGTGTATTTAAATATTTATAACAAACTTACTTATATAGATTTTTTTTTAGTGTACGACATAAGCGCCTACCGACGTAAACACGTCAAAGAATACGGTTCCCATGAAATGTTCAGGGCGGACAATTTACCGGCCTGGCGTATACGTCAAAAGAGCTTCCGTGAAGCTTTGGAAGATGCCGCCGGCTGGTTGCAAGATTCCAACAACAATGTCGCCATTTTAGACGGACCTAACGTATCGAGAGGACAAAGACAAGACATTTACGATCTCATCTATACTCAACTAGGATTTAGGGTTATGTTCATCGAATGCGTTTGCGAAGATCCCGTATTATTGGAAAGGAATTTCAAGGTAAGTGATTTGAAATATATCAAATGTATCAACGAAAACCTGAACCCCTTCCAGAAACTTATAAAACAAGAGCTTCTTCAAAATGTAAAAAACACGTCATTTTATTGAGAGGGGACGTAATAACACATAAAATTGGAAATTTCATCAAATCAACGAATTAAATATTAGATGTGACCTCCATACAATGATATAAACCATTTTCAAAAGCTTTTCTTACATAAATCATATTTCTGAACTCATCAATATAGATTTTCTTTTATATGCAGATGACTTGATACTATACAGTTGTGAGAAATCTATGGAGGACTGTGAAAATACAGTTGTTCAATTGTATGAAAGCAATCTTCCACTTAATCGAGCCAATTGCACCGTCATGTCCTGCTCTTTCGTTTAACAAACATATGGATACAATCATTTCATCTGCTAATCGCTTGTATGTTTTTGAGCTTGGTGGTCTCTCTATTTTAATAAAGTATCCACAGTGAAAACCCTATATTATGCTTTTATAAGGCAAAAGCTAGAATATGCACGTGTTGTGTGGAGTTCATTTGATCAATGTCACATCGAACGGATAGAAGCAGTTCAAAGGCGCATTTTAAAACTGCTAAGTTTCAAGTGTGATGCTGTTTACAAGTCGGCAGAAGCAAACATGAGCCCTGGGTGGGCGTGTTCATGTCGATGTAGTTGTATTTTTGTGTCAACAATCGATATTTTGCATCGATAACCAAATATCGATACCATAAGTGTTAACTGTCAAGAGATATGTAAACAAAGTCAAACTTGCTAAAAATGTAACTCTAAATATTAATATAAAAATTTATATTGGACCAAAAATAAAACTACCATCTGCCCTAAATGTCTATATTTTCAAATTTCATGTAAAAATCGGATAATTATTATCCTCGCATTGACAACACTAATACAGACACTAAAAAATTGATGTATGTTGATAAAATCACTCGGTCATATTATTTCGATTATGTTAACAATTACTAATGTACAATCGTTAACATTAGCTCCGGATTGGCTCGTTGCGATGACCTTTCTTTTAGTTAGCATATTTTCCGGGGCTCATGTTTGCTTCTGTTAACTGTACCCCTCAATTGGCGCATCGCACTCAGATTTGTTAGAGAGGCATTAGTAAGATTGGAACATAGACGCGATTATTTTGGTGTATAAGATTATAAAAAATATAATTGACTGCCCCCATTTTTTAGGCATGTTTATTTTTGTGTACCTCGATTAGAGTCTAGAAATTCTATTACTTTTTATTTGAAAGTAAGTCGGACAAACATTCAGACGAATTCTCCGCTTTATTCCATTTGTAATTTAATTAAGGCGATGAATTGTGAATTTGATCTATTTTCTTGTTCTGTGCCATATATTAAGTCACATTTCACTAAATAAATCATATTTTTTGTAGTTTTTTTTTGTTTTTGTGATTAAGTTTTGACATTTTTTTTTTAATATTTCGTTTTCCTTGGGGTTTTCCCGAAAATATATAAGGAAAAAATTTTTATTTTACTGAAAAAATCTTATTTTTGGACCAACTTACTAACCCATTACTTTAGTTACTCTTTGAAATGGTAGTTTGAGTAGTTTCTCACTTACATTTGCCATTTCTTCAATCAAGATTACCTTACACATTCAAAAAAAATTAATATTGAACTGATAGATATAATTTATTCATTTTATTCACTAGATCAGTACAACTGTACTCATTTTCATTATAATTTTTAGTCTTATCATTGTCACTTGAAGCTAAAAGCAATATCATAGCATGTGTAAGCTCTTGACGCCTCAAAAGTTGTCTTATCAAATTTAAGTGAGAAACTACTCAAACTACAGTAACTTAATGAGTTAGTAAGTTGGTCCAAAAAATAAAATTTTTCCTGATTTGTTTTCTTCTTATACTGCAAATGAGGAGCTGTAGAATGTACCTATAATGGAAAAATATTGATTCGCAAAGTAATTTACCGATATTCATAAAAAAAATTTGTCCATGACTTACAGCCTCTTGAAAAATCCCATAGAATTCGAAATTTGAAAATCGCGGTATCTCAAATGATTGCTTATCACGAAAGCTACAATTTAAAGAAAAAATGTTTCAATTATCGCGCAAACCTTTTTGAAGCCGAGCCGAGCTACTTTTTTTTTTCAAAATTCCACACTGTGCTCTGGTGCATTCTGCCACAATTCTCTGCCAATCCAACGCCCTGGAAAATATTGGTTCAATAACGTGTCTTATCATAATGTGGGAGTGCCCCGTCCTGTTATAAAGTTAGTTGGTCCTCTAAAAGATTATTATTGTATTGCAATGGGTCAATAAGGTCTTCTGACAAATTCAAATAAGTTGTCTCATTAAGATCTCTGTCAATAAATAATGGTCCAATAATGTGATTTCCTAAAATGCAAACCCATACATTCAATTAATTTCCGTCAGTGAAGGAAATGTTAAAGCTGTGATCGACATCTTCACATGCAACAGCAAACCAAAATTCTAATTGACACAAACGTCTATTTGTACTATCAATAGATTATTACAGTTTCTTGTAAAATTGTCATATTTAGTGAAGCGCCTTACCAAATGATGTGTCACTCGACTAAACTATTATATTAAAAAAAAATTTGTGGTTAATTCGGGGCTGCAGGGGTTTTTTGGGTTTCAAATATAAAGTGCTTGTCCAGACAAACAACTCGCTGATGCCACAGTCGCTTATACAGGCCACTGAGGTTCTCTTCAGAGTGATTGAAAAAAATGTTGCTGTCAATTCCATTTTTTTAATATTAAAAAACTTTTTTATCAGGAAATCCTACGGTACAGTTCCGACTATCACGACATGGCAACGGAAGAAGCCCTAAAAGATCTAACACACAAAATGGCTCACTATCAAGCTCAATACGAATCACCGACACTTGGCAGTTTATGGGAACTACCTTGTCCCATGGTAAAGATACTAGACGGCGGCGACGGTGGCATTATAGCACACGGTGTCAACGGCCAAAAAGAAAGCAAAATCTTGGCGTATATTTCAACTCCGAAGCAGAAACAGCAGACGCTTTATTTCAGCAGAGTAAGTAATTTCTCACAACCGGTGAATAAGGTGGTTTATACATGGAATATTTTTATTGTAGCACGGTGAAAGTGAGTACAACGTCATTGGAAAGATTGGAGGTAACGCTAGACTTTCTCCGAGAGGAAGAATGTACGGCAAAGCTTTAGCAAAACATATACACGCGTTAAACTTACCGAGTCTTCAAGTTTGGACTTCCACTTTACAACGGACTAAAGAAACCGGTGCTGGTATACAAGCTCCGCAACAACATATATCCGAATTGGACGAAATTTGGTCGGTAAGTAATTTTATTTAACAAAATTTGACTTCGTAGAAAGTTTGACAAATTATAACAGGACGATATTTGATTCTGATTAAATATAATTTCACGTTTAAAGTGTCTATATGATTCGAGTTTGTAATGTTTCGGACTTGCAGCGTCGGATTTTTAACAAATTTTACAGCAGTAACTTAAAACATTCGTTGAGTAGATACATTTTGATACGAAAATCAACAAAATCAGTTCATAGATGGGCAACAAATCTGTCTTATGAAACTTTTAGATGTGTAACGACGTCTGAATAAAATTTTTCATCTAATCGACAACATAAATGACTTAATTTCATTAATTAGATGCATTTTGGTGGAAAATCATCTGGCGTCGATTATTTTACTAATTAACAACAGAAGCTTATGTTATAGTTCTCGCTTAGTAGATGTATTTCGACACAGTGAAAAATCGATCTTGTAAGGATCTTTTTGACTTGTAACGCCGCCTAGAATCGAATTTTTAAATAGTTGACAACATAGATTACTCAATTTCGTTGAGTAGATGCATTACGGTGTAAAAATCATCGAAATCGGTTAAAAATCTCAAGTTTTAAGGACCTGAAGCGTCATCCAGAGTCTATTATTTTACTGATTTACAATTAAAACTGATACTTCTCATAGAGCAAATCTATGTTGACACATACATCAATCCATAAATAGGTCAAAAATATATCTTGTGAAACTTGTAACGCCATCTCGAGTCGACTTGTAATGTATTTCGAGTCAACATATTTTTGTCGTTCTCATTGAGTAGACGTTAAATAAAATTTCGCCTAAAAAGTCCTCCATATAATATGGGCATGAAAGTGGGCAATAAAATCATGAGTTATGGTGTACCAAATAAAGAAGAGCGTTTTAATTTCAGTTTTCTCTATAGTTTAAGAGGGTTTATCATTTGGAACTTTTTTTTCTGCCATATAACCATTCGTTTAGTCTAATCATACGCTATAAACGACTATACTCCATACAAATTTCATTCACGCCCCGTCAAAACCCTCCCACCTGAACAGTTCTATCGCAGAAATTTTGCGTTTCTATTGGTGTATGGATCATAACTCTTTGCACACTATCTTTTACAGGGTCGAACATGGGTTTCGTCAGTCTTTTCTTTAATGGGGTGTTAAACTTAACAAAAATATGAAGTTTTCTCAATGTTAATAGTTAGTGGTGGACAAAATCATAATGGGAATCAATTATTTTTCATATTTTTATTCTGACAAGGTTTTTATGTCGATTTGAAAATTCAACTTTTGGATCATTTAAATAATCCGCCATTCATAATGTGACGTATGCTCACTAGAACAGAAGTTAGCTACATAGGGGTTGACATAGAACTACAATTCTGATGCGATAAAGTACTTATAGGTTATACTTATGTCATATTGCTGTTATAGTGACTTGAGTTCTTTTTTCCCTCCCATCATCGAGTATTGAGTATTATTGTCCATGTCACTATCAAACTAAAAATCAAACATATTTACTTTCTACACACACGTATACAATTACAATTACAGAAATAGTAATCAGTCTGTTTTTATTTGCTTCTAGCAGCCTCAAAATTTTCTTTGAACTGTTACTGCAGGCACAGTTACAACCTTTTTACCAGGCATTGTAACTGTTGTGTTCGTGCAGTATGATACAAAACAAGATTTATACGATATTGACATAATTCCAACATGAAAAATTGTGGAGAGAAACGAACTAAACTCAACCAAAAAAGTATGAACACGATGTGTTTATAATATTGAAACGTCAATCTTGAATAAACTGTAAACAAAACCAAAACACTCATATATAGACTTTGACAGTTCTTCAAATTCGAATGGCCTTTTTGTAACTGGCTATTAGTTCATAAAACATCTAAATCAGAAATATTTAGTGAGGTGACGTATCTGTAGTGAAAGTTGCAAACATTTAGAAATTCTTAATTTCCAGTTTTCTCCTAAAATATTCGGTTTAAAAAATGTTTAAATTAATTTTTGCAAAGTAGTACCAACATACTTTAATAAAATACCAAAAGCCGGATATCGGTTTAACACCCCATTGCAACGTTTGCAACAAATTACATTCGACGTTTTAATACAAGTATTTTTTATTCTTATCGTTAGCTTTGATATATTTTTAGTTTACATCTGGTCGACTACTTTTGTTAATTATGATTATAAGTGTTATAATAAAATGGGGACCTTATCCATTCAACTGCTTTTGTTTACATCGGGCGTAACTAAAATATGAACAGACTGTAGTTTTTTTGATGAAACATTGACATTTTCCGCAAAATCTAAGCTACCTATGGGAACTGCCGGTCCTCTACCTACTTCTATCTAAAAAAAATCGCAAAATTGTCTTTGGACAAACTGTATACTTTATATATATAATATTTCAATATTCAAAACTAATATTCCAAATGTTGTTTCAGGGCGAATGCGAAAGTCTTTCGTACGAAGAACTACAAGAACGCTTTCCCAAAGAATTGGCATTGCGAGATCGTGAAAAACTAAAATATCGCTATCCGCAAGGTGAATCTTACATCGACGTCATGTCCCGTTTAATACCGGTACTTACACAACTCGAATGCGAAACAAACGTCCTCACAATATCCCATCAAGCGGTCTTACGTTGCGTATTGGGTTACTTTTTAGAAACTCCTCCAGATGAAATACCCTACATACACGTACCCTTACACACTATCATTAAATTAACCCTCAAAGGGCACAGTTATAACATGGAAACTGTCAAAATGGCTATCGATTGCGTCGACACAAACAGGGCTAAACCATTGAATTGTTCCGAGAACAGAACTGCCGACGAGGCGCTTTTAACATTGCCCAAACATTACGATTCACTTTCCAATATAAATAATATGATGTGTACCTAGCTTACATTGGGGAAATGTTCTTTTATCTAAAGGTCAATCTTTAGTCGTTTTTTGGTTGTCGAATATTTTTACGAGTGTACTTGTATCAGTTTTCTTTAAATAAAAAACGTATGTTCGGAAGATTCTTGAGTAGTTCAAATGAACCGTGTGACTGTTAGACACAAAAAACATGTTTGGAAGCTGTACAGAGTGTTCCAGATTTATATTAACAGGATATCTTGAAAATTGGCTGAATGAAACTATCGTTTTCACTTTATAGAGAGTGATTTTTTAAAATGGTACAAAAATGTATTAAATATCCTAATCACTTTTTAAATATTTTATAGTTTTCGAGATATTCTGCAAAATATATGGATTTGAAAGACATGTATTTCTATGTTCATTAATGAATGTGTTAAGGCAATAATTATGTAAATACCCCGGTTTATTTGAAATTCTACAAAACCTTCTGACTGAATAAAAGACAAACCCCCAATGATGTATTACTTAATTTCGTTAGCTGGTATTATAATTCTTAAATAAGCAATTATGGCACCTACATTTTTATGCCTACTATTTAGCAATCGCTAGACTGGATTATATTTATTTTTGACATTTGAAAAAACCACTTTCACATCCGTATTTTGAAAATCTCGCAGTCAGAAATCGATAATGAAAATTAGCGACCAAGAAATTTCCCAGAGAAAACGTTTTAAATTTAGTAGATCATGTTTCCTTCGGTTCTACTTCTTATCAAAGGTTTTCACAAAAGGGTGTTGGATGTTGAAAATATTCAGTAGTTCTGCAAACTGTATCTGAATAATAGTTGTGTGGTTTTGAAAGATTGTTTAAGATTTCGGCGTGATAATTGAATTAAATCCAACGGTTGTGTTTGTGCGATATTTCATTTTGCAAACGTTGTCCTAGAGCTTTGTGGGTTTGAAAGTTTGTGAATTAGCCTCGGATAGTGCAACGCTGGGATGTTATCTGTGAGTTTGTTCAAAATTTAAGAATGTTGTTGTGTTGCCTTGGATTTACATATGTGACACTGAAATTTATTCAATCGGTTGTTTGTCCAACATTTTGTTTTGCATTTCACTGGCGGACAATTAAACAGTGGGACTTTCTCCAAGAGTTTAGTAGATTTGTAATGATACCCAATATTTCAGATTGCAGTTGTGAGGCATTAAATCTAACAATGTGACACTGGAATTTAGTCCGAAGTTTATGCTTGTTCAGGGTTTGGTTTTAAGTTCGAGTGGCCTCTGTTAATCAAACCATGGGAAAGTTTTCCAAGATTTTGCATTGCAATTGTGTAGCATAGGATAAGTCAAACGTAGGGTTTTTGTCCTAGATTTTTGATTGCAGTTGTTGCTTTGGACAGTCCCAACACTGATGCCCGATTTTATCAATTATTTATTAGGAAATACCTAAATCGGATTTGGGAATTCCATGAGACTTTGTCCAAGAGTTAAGTTGTGAGATGTCCACCAATGTGCTATCTTCAAGAGAATTTTGATGCCTTTCAGCCCATTAGCCAGGACTTGAGTGGTACTGCGGATTAATACAAAAATACCCTTTTCTTAAGAAGCTGTGTTACCTATTTAGTTCTACAGTGTAGTTCTGTAAGAGTTGTCAAAAAATTGCTTCTTTATTGTATAAATTATAGAATTAATAGTTTTAAAATTTATGAACTGAATACTGGACTTTTGATAATTCTCATTCAAAGGAAAAAAAAAATGGTATTTATTTTCAAATGTCTTGAATGAATAAATTTAGATATTATAATGTCTAATACTATAAAATATTTTTTTAACAATAATTTTAACGACTGCAGAGTGGCAGTGATATAAGAGGGTTGAAATATGCGTTGGTTTGGTAATCTATATATATTTTTGTATTGTGATTGTATTTTTCTGTTTAATCTTATTTTTTGGATTTACCGTTTTATTAATTTTTTTTTCATAAATAAATGTTTTAATTCATAAAAATAAACTGTATATGACCCAAAAAATAAGAACAGAAGCTACTAATAAACGTCACTGATAATTGTATGTGTTTAAATTGGAAAGTTTTAGGGTGTATTTATACTAAAAGTTTCAAGTGTGTAATACTACATTAGTATTTTTTTTGTTCTGTGTAGAGATTATTCGTGCTACCGTTTTTTTTATTATTTTTTTTTAAAATAGTGATTAGAACATTTTACAATTTATAGGTTAATTACGACAGTTTATTTTAACTGTAATATATGTTGAAAAAATAAAAAATTGTTATTTTAGTTCACCGCACAACCTTAAGGCGCGTCCACACTGGAGCAACATTTTCCAACATAATACTACAAAAACTTGTTACAACATAAAATGTTTATATTTGTTGAAATATGTTGTATTGCGTTGCATAAAGTTGGTGTTGCGAATCAACATAAGTTGTAGTATGTTGCATAAATCCGTTTTTAGCGGTAAATATCAAAGGATAATATGAAACGAAGTGAAACATTTGTCAACATTGCTTCGATGTGGTCGGATTGTTGCCAGTTGAGACCTGTTGCAAATTGAGTGACTAGACAGTAGACAGACCGCCGCGTATCAGTGTTCTGTTTCTAATCACTGGTGCAATTTTTTGCAGCAAAAATTCCATATCTGAACTACTCCTGCGAAAAAAGCACTCATCGGTTCGAAGTTCTAATAAAACGTCATCTTTCTTTAAATCCGATAATAATTCCTGTCCCGCATATTCTTCCCTTTTCTTCAAACTTGGACGGACCCAACATTTACGCTTCCGTTTTCGTGAATCGCCACAAAAAATTAAAAAGCACGCGGTGGCAGTTAATAAGTCTTCCTCCATCATATCACAACACAAAACAGTGTGGACAGAATGTTGTACTTAACTGAATTTGAGATTCGACAAGTGCAAACATTCATTAACATTGTTGCACTAGTGAGGACAGTTTGTTTTATGTCAATGTTTAATGAATTTAAACATTTAGCAACTTGTTGCAACATAAAATCGCTACAAGTTGCCACATGTTGCTCCAGTGTGGACGTACCTTTAATCCAGTTGACAAACTTAACCAACACCCAAAATCTAAAACTTGCGTGGATTCTGGAGTTTTAGTTGAATTCTACGTATTTTTATACACAATTAAGTTCGAAAAATAAAATTTAAATATTATGGAAAAATATACACAAATTCACAGAAAAGTCAATAATTGGTGGATTGAGATTTTTCTATGACCTAACATTTAGCATCTCCCTGTACAGTAAACGATGGAAAGTAATTAAAACTTCCAGTATGTCTATTAAGCTTAAACATATAACAAAAATTTACAAAAAAATAGTCCGGACTTAGTGAGTTAAGGGATTTATCTGCTTTCGTGTGAACATATTATAACATTTCGCATTTTCCTCCCTCCATAGTGAATTTATAATTCTAGTCCCGTATTATGAACGAGCAAACTAAATTGAAACTTCCAGTGCATCTCTGTATCTAATTTGTTTATGAAATTGAATTTTAAACACAAAAATAAACAGCACTAGTGAACGAAGTAGTTCATTCGCCCAGACTAACATTACGCGTTTTTCTTCCTCCAAAGTGAATTTATACTTCTAGTAGAGCATCGGAAAATATAGAGAACCATTAAAAGAATGTAAAATTGCCAGTACATCCATGCATCGTAATTTGAATATGAAATTGAGTTTTAAGGAAAATTTCAACAAAAATAAACAATTAACAATGTTTACTCTACTTCAATCTCTGAAGAAGATAACTTGATAAGTGGTAGTAGAAGCAGTATTTAGTGTCAATAATCGTTAACGGTTCCAGAATTCCCAACATAAAAATAAACAGAACCAGTGGACGAAGTAGTTCATTCGCCCATCTATAAAGAAACTATAACATTTCTTATTTTTTTCCTCCAATGTGAATTTCTACTTCTAGTAGGTAGCATCTCCCTGTATTATAATGCAAAATAAATAAATTGTCTCTGTACCGTGATTTGAATATGAAATTGAGTTTCAAGACAAACAAAAATGAACAGCACTAGTGAACGAAGTAGTTCATTCGCCCATTTAAGAACAGGCTATAACATGTCGCGGTTTTCTTCCTCCATAGTGAATTTCTACTTCTAGTGGATTGATTGATTGGATCAGCACACCAGTCAAAGGATTGATGTCCTTAGCACCTCAGCCTTAAGGCTTTTTGTGCTCTTGGTTGTGCCGTTTATGTGAAGAGACCAGCAGCCCTTATCAGGCTCAGCAGACTTTTCACTAGGTTCTTCTTGGAGAAATCCTCCCTTGGAAATTCTAGTCCTAGGAGTCTATATCTCCAGTGAGATAGTGCATCACAATCAAAGATAATGTGAGAGGCTGTTTCCTCCTCTTCCATGCACAACCGACAAATAGGTTCCTCCCTATATATGCCGATTGTATGCATGTGCTTCCTTAGAGTGCAGTGTCCAGTGAGTAAACCTGTCACTATCCTTATTTGGGCCCTGCTAAGGTTTAGTATATCATTGGTCAGCTTCTCCGAGGGTTTTTTAACCAGGAGTTTGCTGTGTTCCTGTTTTGGCACGTGTCTCCAGTACGACTGGTGTTTAGTTTGAGTCCACCGAGATATACAACCACGTGCAGCAGTTTTGGATATCCCAAATACTGGTTCAGGACCAGTGAATGCTGTCTCGGACCCCAGCTTTGCTAGGTTGTCCGCCTTTTCATTTCCTACAATGCCCTTATGCCCTGGGACCCACTTAAGAGTAACTCTATTATGGTTAGCCAGGGTTTTAAGTTTCTGTAGACAATCCCAGACCAGTCTAGATCTGATCTGAGGACATGCTAAAGCTTTTAATGCTGCCTGACTATCAGAGAGTATTAGGATCTTTTGACACCTGTAACCCCTTTCAATATTCAGTTGCAAACACATATCGATAGCATAGATTTCTGCCTGGAATACAGAAGCAAGATTCCCCAGCGGTGCATGAAAATTGCACCTGGGTCTAGCACCATGAACTCCAGCACCTGTTCCAATGTCAGTCTTTGATCCGTCAGTGTACCACATCAACGTTCCTTCCTAACTGCTTTCTTCCAACCCGTCCCAGTTTAGCTGGATTTGGTATGGTTGGGTGTCGTTGCATCTTGCCAACATGTTGTCACTTCTCATTTTAAGGAGTGAGTTTGTGATAACTTCTGTGATTCTGGAGTGACAGGGGGTGTTGGTTCTTTCATGCCAGTTCCCATTACATTCCAGTCTGTATGCAGCCATCCTCGCTTCCGCCTTAACATGCAGAGCAAGAGGCGGAAGATTAAGAATTGCTTCCATTGCCGCAGTCGGGCTGCTTCTCATGGAACCCGTTATGCACAGACAGGCAAGCCTCTGAAGTTTTGACAGCTCCAATTCAGCTTTCTTCTGATCTATTTTTGGCCACCAAACTAAGGCGCCATAGGTAACCATGGGTCTTACCACTGTTGTGTACAGCCAGTGTACAATCCGTGGATTTAGTCCCCAAGTGTTCCCTATCGCCCGTTTGGCAGCCATTAGGGCCATTTTCCCTTTATTAGTTTTATCATGAAGGTGTGAGTTCCAGGTTAGTTTTGCATCCAGAATTAAACCCAGATACTTAACCTCCTGACTTAGACACAGCTGCACGTTAAAGAGGCTTGGCAGTTTTAGTCCCTCAAGCTTCCTTTTTCTAGTGAAGGGAATAAGCGCGGTTTTTGAGGGGTTCACCCTTAGGCATTCCCTCCTACACCATATCTCCACCATTCCCAGAGCCTGTTGCATCAGCCCTGATATGACATTAGGGTATTTCCCCAGTACAAGTATTGTCAGATCATCCGCATACCCCTGGGTGTATATCCCTTTCCTGTTCAGTTCCACCAGGAGATCGTCTATGACGAGGTCCCACAGTAAAGGGGATAGAACTCCTCCCTGTGGGCATCCCTTCATTATCCGCACCTCCATGGAGTCTCCAAATAAAGTTTTTATTGCAGTTCTGTTGAAAAGCATGTTTTTCATCCACCGACATGTGGTGTCGTCTGCTCCACGCCTAGCAACAGCAGCTATCATAGAATTAAAGGATGTGTTGTCGAACGCTCCTTCTATGTCGAGAAATGCTCCGAGAGCAATTTCTTGATTTCCTAGTGCAGCCTCAATTTTCGACACAAGATGGTGTAAGGCTGTTTCGCAGGATTTTCCTGATAGATAGGCATGTTGGTTAGAATGAAGAGGCCTTTCGATGAGAAAGTTTTCCCGAACATGCCTGTCAATGAGTTTCTCCATTGTCTTCAGCAAGAAAGACGACAGAGTTATTGGCCTGAATGACTTTGCCACTTCTAGTGGAGCATCAGCCAATGTAATGAACCTGCAAAAGATTATCAAACTGCCAGCACATCCTGTATCGTAATTTCAATATGAAATTGAGTTTGAGAGAAAATTTGAACCAAAAAACGTACAGAACTAATGACTTAACCGATTCTAGGGTCTGTGATTTTTTAAAAATGTATTATAATACTTAATTTCACATGCTGTACATTCAACAAGTGTTTTTTTATTAAAAAAATGTACAAAAAATATTACATCCTATAAAACACAACACACAAAACAAAAATCATTATTTTACATTCTACAGTATTAAAGTCACATCCAACCTTTATTGGAAAAACTAACAAGACTACTCTATTTTTTTTATAAAAAATTAGGAACATCAACAATAAATAAATAATAAGTCGTAACAATAATTTTTCCAAAAATTGAATAAAACGGTTGAAATTAATTGCACACCAATACACTTGGGTAACTTCCTTTTAGGTAACGACACAAGTTTTACCAAATAACAAAAATAAATTGATAATCCTATAAATAGGACGAAGTAAACTAAACTTGGTATGCAACCGTATCGTCAGGTTAAGACGAAAGCTCGCTTATTAAGAGGAATTCGTTTCTAGAACTACATCCAACTTTTCTTGGATCTGATCGAAACGTTTTACAAACTGCTCTAAAAGTTGGGGAGCTTTGAGTGGATTCATGTCTTGTTTGTTGAAAATATTCGACCTGAAACCAAAAAATTTATTGATGAAATGCATTATATTATTCAGAGTAAGTGAATTTCTTTTAAAAGTTGTATTATTTCATGTGACATAATTCCCAAAATCGAAGAGGTGGTTTTTTTAAATTATTCGCTCTCTACTTAGTGTGTATCTTGTCCTTTCTACAGCACCTTCTACCATGTGAAGTTAAGAACCATTTAGCCATGCTTTAATTGCTCCTGTAATGCATATACAGGCTAGTCTTTGAATTCTGGAGGAGTCAATAGGGTAGTTCTATTACTCCACGCAATGACTCATTAAGTGATGACGATTTTTCTCACTATGGCTGTGTACATCCAGCTCATGATTCTTGGGTTGCAACCCCAATTTTTCCCTGACAGAATCTGGCACACTACAGTAAAAGTCACGAATGTTTCTCGTTACGTCATACTTCCCAGAAAGTATCAAAGACACTCGTAATTTTGTGTGGATATAACTGACCGCGTATGTCCAATTAAATCAAATGGAAAGATGCATAATGTGCATGAATTAAGTGTATTAGAAAATAACATGAATATTTCCAAAAGGAATTGACTAATGGCGGACCACTTCTGCCGTTAAATGCCATTCAAGAGGTAAGTTTTGTAACAATTTATACGTAGAATTTCAAATTGTAGTCTAACTAAGATATGTTAAATACTCAATAAAAGACTAAAATCTGTATCATAATGATATTCATTATGATACAGATTTCTAAGCCAATAGGAATGCGACATTCGCACAATATTTAATATAGCCATGGATACCAGGTTGACATTTCTGAAATTAATTATATTAGGTCTGTTCCCTGCAATAAAAGTGTAGCACTGAGCTATAAATGTATCGAATAAAATTTTTAATTCAATTGAAAATAGGAATGAAACAAACTTTAACATGCCCTCCATTTCAACAACCATCCGAACAGGATCAGCCCCCCAAATAAATTTTACAAATTGTACAATAAATAATTTATACATGCACAAAGAAGATTAAAGAATTATTATTATTATGTTCAAAAGTTTTAAATTTATTTGTTGCACAATTTGTAAAATTTATTTGTTCCTTTCATTGTTCTTGTTTTTTATAATAAATGATAATTATTAATTAAATAATTCTTATTAATCGGAGTAGAAAAAATATTGTATGCAACTTTCATGTAATGGCCATTAATACACTCGCATATTATAATATACGAAACTCGCCTGTGGCTCGTTTCGTATCCTACAACATGCTCGTGTCTTAATGGCTATCATTACATGATCGTTGCATAAAATACTATTATGATCCTGATAATTATGTTTTGTTACATTTGCGGTGAGTATATAATGAAAGATCAACGGAAATCGATTAATGACACGGTAATTCGCTTCTATTCTGTATACTTTGGTATTGAAATTGTTTCTGGGATAGTCGAGCTACATCTAGTCGTTGGATTCAAAAAAATTGGCCAGAAATCTTGTTTTTGGTGAGAAAAATGTCATAAACCAGCCTTTAGTTCCACGAGAAAAAATGGTCAATGCTTCAAGTTCCTCTCTCAAAAATTTCCTGAATTCAGTACTGAGAAATTAAAGGCTGGAATTTTTGATTGGCTTCAGATACGTCAACTAATTAAAAGTTCTACGGATTTTGATGCTTCTATGACTGAAATAGAAAAACTTGCGTGGAGATCTTTTGTCGTTGTTACACCAAACTGCACTAAGAGTTTTAACAGGAATCCTAACGGGACATTGTCGCCTGAATGGACACCTTAAAAAGCTCAAAATAGTGGAGGAAGAAGATTGTAGGTTTTGTGGAATGGAAGAAGACTCCTCCATCCACATACTTGCGAACTGCACAGCAATTCAGAATCCTAGGGCACAGCACCTGGGAGACTACTGGATAGAAGAGGGACAGTTACCTAAGTTGAAGCCTGCAGATATCCTAAAATTCCTCGGGGAAATAGGACTAAAGGAGCTACTAGTCTCTGAGACTTTCCTCAGGAACTAAGTAGAAGTAAGGGGGCACAATAGATCTTTTAGGTCTCAGTGAATGTTACCCCAAAAGACATACATACATACTTACATACACCAAACTTTCTTGGTAACTTCAAAGCAGATAACTACAAACAGTTAGTCGAAGAAATGCTGAAAAATTTAGGCTGTAATATGAGCTTGAAGGTGTACTACCTGCATAATCATATCGATCATTTTGAACATGATTTAGGAGATTTTAGCGAAGAACAAGGTGAACGCTTCCACCAGGATATAAAAACAATGGAGGACAGGTAACAAGGCAGATGGGATATTCATATGATGGCTGATTATTGATATGATTCGGATGCTTATGAGTTATGACGTAACGAGAAAGATTCGTGAGTTTTAATATAGTTTTCTCTTATCAGCTCACAAAATATACCCAAAATCTGGTCTAAAATCTAAGGCACGAAAATGGTGTAGGCCAGTGTAATTAGATCACCAGAAATACATGCCGAATCCTCTAACAATGATGCATGAGTTATGACGTAACGAGAAACATTCGTGACTTTTACTGTATTAGAGACCTTTTCGCCTTGTTTGTAAGCTATGTTCTGTAAGAGTTTACTGTGTAGAGACAGACCTAGCTACTTGACTTGTCTCCATCCAACCTCGCTTACATCATTCTGTTAAATTGACACTTATATTAGTGTCAAATGATGTTCCCTCTAGCGGCAGAAACTTGAAGATCACTTTATGGTAACCTTTTTCTGTTAACTTGTATCGTTTGATTTTGAAAAAGTTGAAAAATGATACAAATAGCAGCAACTGGAGAAAAAAGTATAGAAACAACAAAAATATCAAATAAAAGAAAAAACAAAATTGAATATAATTATTGTTTCTACCTTAAAGTTTTTGGTCTCAACTATCTAGAAAACAAAAATTCAAACAATGCAGCATAGTTTGTCAAAATTTAGTTTATATTTTCCAATAGTGCCAAATGATGCTCTCTCTGACATCAGAAACTTGAAACTCATTCTGTATAATTTTATTTTTAGAAAAATTTCAAGTATTTGTATTTTCCAATTAATTTTTTCTGTATTGTGTACTCGTTCCTAGTAAACATGGGTAAAACTAGTATGTATTGTGCTCCTGGAGTTATGATAGTTTCTGGTATGTCAAAAATTTGTACCGATGGAAAGTTACGTAGGAAAAAATATATATTTACTCAAAAAAGACTTACCCTATCGAAATTTTATTCCGTCTCTCCTTTGAAGGAGGTGTCATACCGGACCACGGTGCCGATGTTTCCATTAAGACTTCACTTCTCGATTCTTCTTCAAATCTATCAGATTCTTCCTACACATTTGAAAAAATGACAATCAGTACAATATTTTTTGATTACATTAGTTTACATAGGTACCTTGGTTCTTTCCTTAGCAGCAATAAACGGATTCAGATTTCTATTTGTGGAATTATTAGCGGGAGCGTTCAGAAAGAATTGATTTGAAACTGGTTGACCGACTTGAAACTGAGCAGACTGGACGTTAACGTCCGTTTTTTTGCGAGTTGAATAGTGACGTGCGTTTATCTTTTCAGCGATTCTGACACCGCTGTGCCAACGTCGAACAAGATATTTCATACGAATCACGGATATTACGGCAAATACTGCGGCCCTAGGAAAAATAATATAAAAATTTGCATCAAACGGTATATTTTTTCACATTTATAAGTAATTCTTACCTAAAACGATGTGTCAGTGTAAATTTCAATCTAAACTTGCTTCGCTGAGTCGCCGGATCGGGTAAAGCTTCAACCGGATTATTATGCGTCAAAATATATTGCATTAAATATCTTTTTTGAAAAATTAATGCTTTTTTGGTACTCTCCAATTTTAAAGTCTTTGCAAATAAATAATCGGCCTACAATAAAATATTTGCATCATTTATACGGGAATAACAAAAATATTAATAGGTATAGGCATAGAGAAATAATAAGCGAGGTTTTAAAACATATGGAAGTAGATGGAACAACAACCTGTAGCGCATGGGGCTTCACAGCAACTAACTGAACTAATAAACCCCACTCCCCCTACGAAACTTGTCATTTTAAACATTATTTTAATTTGAAGTTGGTCGTTGCCATTTTTAAATGTATTTATTTTTATTTGATCGACTCTGGCGTTTTTGTAAAGTACTTAATTATTGTTATCATTGGTACTATTATCATTCATTTTATCGTAGGTTTATCTAAATCTAAAGTGTTTAGTTTTACCTAATAGTGCATGAGCTCGAAAAAAAGTTAACGATAAAGAGACAAAAATATGAGGCATGTTTTTTAAGTAAGTACCGTTTTGCGATTCCGCTGCCGCAGCGCTAGGGTCGGCGTTCCGCGCATGCGCGCTGGTTACCTACTCTTGTCTATGCACTTACGCTATTACAGTCTGATTATCAGACTGTCTGATTCTTCTTTGTATACGAGTGTTTAAGATGCCTCCGACAATCGTGAGTCCCGCCGATTGTGAAGTGTTATACGATTTCTTAGTGCTAAATGCGTGAAACCGATCGATATTCATCGTGAGATCTGTGAAGTTTACGGACAAAACATTATGATTGATGGAATGGTAAGGAAATGGGTGAGAGCATTTAAAGATGGCCGGACAAATGAACATGATGAAGAACGGAGTTTCTAGAGTTTCAATGGGAAACTCTAGATAATTCTCCATACAGCCCTGATCTGGCGCCCAGAAACTACCATTTGTTCCTGCACTTGAAGAAACACCTGGGCGGTCAGCGTCTTCAAGACGATAACGAAGTTTGTGATACAGTGGTTAACAAGTCAAGTGGCAAAATTTTATGAGGAGGGTATTCAAAAACTGGTGCCACGTTATGACAAGTGCCTCAATATTCACGGAAATTATGTAGAAAAGTAGATTAAGGTACAGGCTTTCATGTAAAAATAAAGTTATTGCGATATCTTTGCACGTCTTTTTTTAATTCCAAAACGGTACTTACTTAAAAAACATGCCTCGTATCATTTGTACAAATTAATCTGCTCTTCTGGCAACAGCGGTTAAAATAGGGGGGCACACTGAACACACGCCCATCGCTGAGCGCACAATTATTCTTCTCTCTCTTTCAAGTAGTTTTGCTCATATTTTCCTTGTCGTACTTGGGTAAATCGTATGGCGCGAATAGACTTTTCGCAATCTGTATATTATAGTAATGTGATGTAGTTGTTGGTGTTATTAATGATTTGTGAAACAATACTTCAACTAATATTTTGAACATTGTATGTGTGTGCTTATTTTGGATTTTTCATTCTTGACTTAAAAGACTAAAAAACGAATATTGAAGTGCAAAATCATTTAATTGCAAATATTGTACAATATTATGCGTATCCTGGAAAATTCAAAAAGCCCGCGTCTTAGGTGATAGTTCATACCTGTAGCCAAGGTAGGCGCTAGTGGTAACTTTATTCCTCAGAACGCTACACGTTTAACAGCTCTCTTATTATTGGTTTCTCTATGGCCTGTTTGATGTTGAGTTGAAAAACCAAGTCTGGATTAAATAAATAGGTCAAAAAACGACTCACCCTTGCTATTAAATCGTTGGTAGGAAGTTGAGCGTTTGAATTTTTACTTGTTCCTCTCAATATTTCCAATTCGTTTTCCACTTGCTTCTTTTCGTTGGAAATTCTGGTTATGAGGTCCATCAGTTTCTTATTATCGAGTAGAGCGGTGTTTAGTTCCTTAATTTTGTTTAAAAGTTCATCTGGAATGGCGGTGGAAGTGGGAAGAGGAACGGGTTGAATGTCGAAAGGGTTTTGTGATTTCAGTCTTTGGAGTAGTTGCAGTTTTTGTTTGATTAAATCGGCTTTTTCTTGAGACAATTCATCCTGATAAAAAAGAGAGGATCATTTTTTGAAAATCAATTATACCAACAAATAGTCCTGAAGGAGGTTTTTTATTGAAAATGGTGAAAATCAAATTTTTATAGTTCAAAATAGTGAAAACAATTCGAAAACTAAAGTTTTCATAATACAAAATTGTAATAAAGGTAGTTTTTAGAGTTCCTACGACAGTTTTATATTTAAAAATTGTAGGAAATTTTTTTTTAGTTGTTTTAGTGTGAAAAATTAAATTCCAAACATAATATTGCGGAAAAACTATTTTTATAGTAAAAATTTCCAAATTTCCTTTTATTAAATCAGCTTCCTCTCGCAACAATTTTTCATCTAAATTAAAAAATAATTCGTTGAAATTCAACACCACTTCTTGTAAAACAAAAAGACATTTTCGCACAAAAAAAAAAATAACAAAAAGTGATACTGTCCCTTCTAATTACAAACCAGAACGATACCAACCCCGTTTAACTTGGAAGTGTAATTCATTGCCGTTCGGGGCATATAGCCCGAGAAGTAGATGTTGCTTCCTAGTGAACGGTCTACTCTTTGAAAAGTAATTTTCAAATTTGTAAGACGTTATAATATTATGACACTATTATCTTGACGTCTACCAAAAATCATAACAATATAGACAGCTTTTCATGTCAAATTATGTACCCAAAATAACAAAATATTTCAGTTTTCAATTAATTATTTCACTTACCACAACCCTTTCCATTTCTAGACTCTTCTGCATCAAACCTTCCTTCAACTCCTTCTCCCTAATCTGCAAAGTTTGCACTTTATCTTCCAAATTCTTCTTTCTTTGTATCTCTAAAGCCAACAAATCTTTCGTACAAGCACAGTTGTTCTCAATTTCGATGGTAGTTTGTTTAAGCGCCGCCAAGTCATTGGAAAGTTTATTCTTCTCGCCCTGTAGAGTTTCGAATTCTTTACGGAGTTTATTTAGTGCGATAGATTCGTTGGTAGGAAGATTTTTATATTCTGTCGATTCGGATTTCGAACCGGAGCTGACGTTTTTTCTCTAGAATGAAAAAAAATACAATTTTTCAAATAAAGGTTGTCAAAAATATTAATTTTTACCTTTAACGAATCGATTTCCTTTTCTAACTGCGCATTTTCGTTTTCCTTTTCGGCTAAAATTCTTTTGAGTGTTTCGTCGTTATCTAAAACTACGTCCAGTTGAATCCTTAGTTGCTGTATACATTGAGCGTCCTCTGTTCTTGTTTGTAGCAAAGCGGCGCGTTCTTTTTCCAAATCGTTCTGCAATTCCACAATTTTGGCTTGGAGCTTGTGAGCATGTTGGAGAAGTTGTTTTTTGTTCGTCCTCTCCTGAAACAGTATATTCAAGAAAAACATCGTGACTTTGATCAGGATTGGAGATTTAAGAATTCATACAATTATTCACAAATAATTAGATAGATAGATAGATAGTTTTTATTGCGCATAAGATACATCTTTTCACAAGGGTTCGGTACATAGATTAAGTACAATAAGTATAAAATGTCCTGGCCAGATAGTGAACCAGACTTGATTGTATCGGCTCTTATTGAATTCGCATTTTTCCTTAATAAACAATTGAACAAAATAGTGAAAAAGTTAGTGTTATGAAATCTCAGCGTTAGTGAGAGGTATGTAGGAAATATATCTTTCAGACCACAAAGATTATCCAAATATCCATAGAACATAGAACATAAAAATCATATACATCAAATTGAAAACCAGATTTTTCAGCTTATAAATTGTAACAAAAACTGATCGGAACTGATAAGGTGATAGTTAATTACCATGCATTGGAAGTTAAAACTAAAAACACAGGGCCGTATCTGGTGAATAATAAAGAAAACTAAATAACTGGAATAATGGAAAAAGTCATGGAAAAATTGAACTCTATGGATGAAAGAAATATTCGAATAGAGCAAAAGCTGGACGGAATTCAGCAGGAACTATCCGCCCTAACATTAGAAAACTTTGAAAGAAAGCGGGAGAATGAAGAACTTAAAAGAGAGCTAGATAAACAAGAAAAGAGGATAGGATTTTTAGAAAGAGAACTGCGAAGCAAAAACCTAATCATCTACGGAATAAATGAAGCGCCTAACGAAGATAGTAATATCAAACAAAATAAAATAAAATAAGTAATGAATAAATTAGGAGTTCAAGTCAAAATAGAACACGATATAAAGGATATCAGGAGACTGGGGAAGAAAAAGGACAATGTAGGTAGATCAGTGTTACTAGAAATGGCTAACAAATCAAAAAAATTTGAAATTTTGAAATCGTCTAAGAACTTGAAGAATACATAGTGGAGTGTTAGCGAAGATTTCCCGGGGGAAATTCAAATTCAAAGAAAAGAATTTTTAGAACAGATGAAACTGGCTAGAAGCAAAGGTCACAGGGCATTTCTGAAGTACAATAAACTTGTAGTAGGTGGAAAGGAATATGTCGTGAAGAATGCAGAGGGGTGGAAAAAATTGGAAATGGAAAAACCAACAACCTCCAAGAAAGCAAAAGGAAGAACTGTAAGCGAGAGATCCTCAGGATGCGAAAATCCAGTTGGAGAAAATCTGAAACTTGCATAAGAGCAACGAATTTACAAACTACGGTAATAAGCACGAACAGGATTAGGGAGAATAGAAACAAAAAACGAAAAACACAATGAACTAAATAATTTACGTTCTGTCAATATGGTGCTCTGGAATTTTCTGCAAGGCCCATATGAACAATATGACTTTCTGTGTTTATATGAAACGTGGTTATCTTCGGACATAATACTGCCTGACACCTTAAGTAGTAACTATAGTATTGTTTACTCAAAAGCAATCAGGGAGAAGACAGTAGGACGTATTGCTATAATTTTTAAAAATTGTTACAAATCAACAGTTCTGGAAACTTCTCCCTGGTGGTTGATATTCACAAACTATTATTATTTACTGAAAACGAGTCCTTAATTTTCTGTTGAGTGAGCGACTTTATGTTTGAAGGTAGAGTGCAAACTCACTCACGAATCGACAGGTGCACGTGTATGTAAACAAACGACTTATGACACATAACATACTGATGACAACAAACGCTTCAAATTATAAAAAGTATGGAAGCCCGGACTTCAAATTATTGCATATTGGCGGACAAGCCATACTATTCCTTCAGATTCAAATTACCGAGGGTACCTACCACTTTAAACCTCCCGGCTCCAGGCCTATGGAGTGTTTTGAATATAAGGAGAGAGGAGCAAATAATATAACCCTTAAACTACTACTAGGGGTCTTTCTGCGGCCAAAGGATTACCTATTCTACTTTTCACTGAAATAGGTTTTATGGTTTCCCTTATAATATCTCGTCACTTGGACCGAATTTCAATAATAATTTTCCAAAATATATTGAATTTTCAAAACTAGGTCTCCGAAAAGGTGTTACAGTTGCCCTACTTCATTTAAGATAAAAACTGAACTCAAATTGTGATATCTTTTGTATATTCCTTGTGGTGTGTTCATTATTCGTTTTGTTACTTACTTTGGGAAATCAAACCACGATCTTTTTTATACTTTTTAATTCAAATTATTATTATTATCTAGTTGTCGAATGTTTTCGTTAGTGTCAGTAGCCCAGGAGCCAGTGACAGATTTTCATGACCAACTCCCTCCCAATCGAAAATTCGTGAAATGCATCAGGGATTTATACTATGAATACTCACGACCGTCAGCTGCTACTCCGTGGGTGGGGCGGGCAGTGGCAGCCTCCCACGCATGGAGAAAAAAAAAGTTTTCGTGCAATCGGACGCGAAGTCAGTATTTCGCGTTCTCAACAACGGTCAGCAACGGCTGCGAAACCAAACGTCACTTCCAAATATGACATTTCTAAAATACTACAAAGACAAGGACTATTGGGTCTAAAACTGCAAATACCACTGGAACGGGAGTTTGCTCTAAAAAAAAACAGGTGACAACTGTAGCTAAGTACTGGAAAGCTACATCAGGAGAGCTGTCGAGGGCAAACATATTCTTATCATATCAGACAGACGGTGGCACTCAGGGCGATCTCGTTTAAACTAGTATGGTATTGCATCGATTAACTGAAAACGTTAGCCAAACGGAACAACGTCAATCTGACCTGGAGAAAGGAGGATCAGAAGTTGAACAATAAACACACACAGCCTGAACCAGGACATATTCTTGGTATACCAAAACCTGTAGAAGGAGGATCTGTAAAGAACTGGATCAGAGAGTAGCATAAAAATTACTGTGTAAACTCCCAAAACAGATGCATGAAATAAGTTTCACATATGGTGCATACTTTGGGAATGACACTGTATGTATAACTAAATATAAACCTACTAACTATGTAAGAACTTCAGCTAATAGTTGATGAAACTTTTAAACAAAGCATCTATAAAATTGAATCGGTTGTATTGAAAATACTAAAAGCTTACCTTCGATAGAGATTTTTTACACGCTTCAACATCTTGAATTTCCGAAATGGAATTGAGACTTTGGTCACTAACAGCGCTCATAATGTCCGAATCTATTTTGATCGAATTGTCCAATTCTCTTTTGAGTTGATCGGCGATTTCGTCTACCGATGAGGTCATGTCGTTGTTTTTGCATTGCATGAGTTGTATTTTCAAATTGTGAATTTCTTGAACCAATTCCGCAGTTTTTCGTTGTTCTTCGCGAAGTTTATTGCCCAGATCGACGATATTGCCGGGTTCCTAAACATAAACATCATATTTTTTATTTAAAAACTTGTAAATTGCATGATATACTAGAGTGCTTTTTTTAGGCCTAATTTTCGGTTTCCACTCCCAACTCAAAATTTTTGAGAAAAATCTGATTGAGTAACCCGCACCATCTAACAGGTGCAGATTACAGTAACATCACACTGAGCACTTTAGTACTTAATATTGAGAGCTCAAATTTTCTGTGATTTTTTTGTACATTTCCAACTAGCTTTTGATTGGGAGCAGATATAAAAAAATAAGTCCCATAGTAAGCAACTTAATATATACCTAGTACGACTATATTTAATATTTATTTTTGTCAACTCTACGGTAATTATGAACAAAATTGATAATTATTCAAATCCAAAACTTACATTTGGGCCAATTTGTTGCACTATTAATTTCACGTGCAACAAATATCAAAGCAAACATTCCAAATTGACCGTAATAATACAATTATTGAACTAATTTACAAAATAAAACCTATTTTCAATTCAATTAAGATTTTTATGAACAGAATTTTGTTCTTTCCTCTGCCAAATTTTACCCACTATTTACATGGATCATTTTGAAGCCTAAATAGTCAATAATAAAAAATTTAAAATCCAATGTTTTAGCAATGTGGCCTGACGACTTAAGATCTTTGAATGATTTTTTGACAAACATAAATAAAGGTGAGACATTTATAAAATTTAAAATAACAATTTTTGCCATCCTTAAATAATAATAATAACCGAACGGAATTTATGAACAAAGAAATTAGAAATATAATGGATGAATAATTATTAATATCCAATAACAATAATAATACCTAATAAATACCGATAATACTATCAACCATAGGATTCACACCATTCAACATGCATCAATACATCGAGAAACTTCAAACACAGACGTACAACTTCAGAAATCAGTCATTATCCATACTTGTTCAATTACACGAAAATTTCTAAGAGCACAATAATATCAGTTAAAAGAAAGACACGCTTGACAATAGTCCGAGTGTCTTTTTATTACTAACCAGACTCAGTCTGAGAGAGAATCAATAATAATAATTCAAATAACAATTTTTAAAACAATAACGTATGTTAAGGGTTTATCAGAGATAATTCAATATTCGGACTAGTTTTAAATCTATCAATACTTTCAGATATATCCAACAAAAACTAAACCAAAAAATGGAGAACAATCTTCAAAAAATTTCATATACTAATCAAATATTCTGTGATTGTGGAAAATTTTATACTGCTGAAACATCTAAACCATTAAAAATCAGAATTCATGAACACAAAAAGTACTTTAAAGATAGGGAGTTCTGTAAGTCAGGTACATGTTTGGGAAGAGGGGCATCATGTTCTATAGGATTTAGCGCACATGATATTGAAAGAGCTCAATATTAAAGAAAGTGCTTTCATACAACTGAATCACTAACATTTCAGCAGAATTTAGTCGAATTTCCAATAATTAATTACCTTTTGTTATCATGAATTTATACCAGGTTTCTTATGATTTATTGTTGGAATTGTTGTTAACAAATATTCACTTTAAAATACTAAACTGATTAGCACATATTTTAAAACAAAAATAATCAGCTCACAAAAAAGTTTATTTTCAGAATAAGAAAAAGGCACTAATAAAACCATTCCTGGAAAGTGCACTTTACTAGATCGCATACTCATCAGAATGTAATAACAAAAAAAAAATATTTCCTTATTCACAATCATTTGCATCAAAGATATATTTTACTGTGAATGGTGCTTAAAAAATTTTATTTCAAAATATTATCATTGAATGTCTAGTTGTCGAATTGGCAGTAAGGAACGAAATTTTGTTAACAAATTTAAATATTCTTGACAACGTTGAGACACTACCGAAACGTTGAAGTAAAAATATAAAAAAAGATTGAGGTTCAATTTACCAAAAATAACAAAAAGAATAAATATCTTCTGTAAGTTCCTTGTGGCATTACTTATTCTTTTTTCTCTTATTTTTTGGGAATCAAACCACAATAATGTTTTTTATTTTTTATTTCGACGTTTCGGTAGCGTTCCAGCTACATTATTGTGGTTTGATTCCCAAAAAATAAGAGAAAAAAATTAATATTTAAAGACTACTATTTAAATTTTGCCCTAATTACATTACTTACCAAACATTTCTACTTTCTACGTATTCACATAATATAACAGTAGTTTATTTGTTTTTTAGATTACCTGGTTACTTAATGTTTTAAAAATAGATATTGAATGAACGGGTTAACCTTGGAAATTATCTTTATAATAAATAATATTTGGGGGATTTTTGATATTGTGGTGTAAATTGTGAATTTTTCACTTTAGGAAATGTACCGTTTGAGTAGCCTGTGGATTTAAATTTTGTATTTATGGTCTGTCAACAACAGATGTAGTCTAAATAGTTAAATGTATAGTTTATAATGTGGTCCTCAAATGCCGGCCCGCGAACTCGTTTGGAACGGACCGCGAAAAATTATTAAAACCACGCGTAGATACTCAAGTAATAATAATGGGCGAGGTCGAAAATCGTCGTCTACTTCGGAACTAGACAAGCATACTTGGCTACACTGCTGACTTTAAATGAGGTTACACTGCTGACTTTAAATGAGGTCGTCTGTTGAGTATCGCCCTATCTCCCCCGGAGTGGGCTCGCTCTGTGACTAGTGCGTCGACGGTCGTCGACCTGTCGCCTGTAGCTTTTCATTCAAGTAAAGCTGCTTTGCAAATGGAGATGGAGGAGTTTCAAAAGGACATCAGTTTGAAGGATAAATTTAGTCAAGTCCCTAAAGATCTTTCTTGTGACCAGTTTTGGATTAAGTATGTGAGTAATGGAAAATACCCTGAATTGAGGAAATTGGCTGTTCAACTTTGCACAATATTCGGCTCAACATATATACATATAGGCCGGCACTCCTGTTGTCGGAGTATAGGCCGCTCATTTTGAGCTCTTTTGATCCTTTTTGTACGGTGGACCAGTCCGTGTGTTATCTTCTGCTTACTACAGCATGCGGTGTGAGTTCGCCATCTTTGTAATCGTCTTCCATTCCTTCCTATCCTCTGTTTTCCTCCTCCTCAACATATACGTGTGAATTTTATCAAAAACCGTTTCAGATCACGCCTAACAGATACTCATCTTAACAACTTAATGAGAATCAGTTGCACAGCCTCGACTCCAAACTTCAAAGAAGTCGTTCAAAGTAAAAAATGTCATTTTTCCCATTAAATAAAAATGTTGTTTAATGAGCTCTTGTTGACTTGTGTTGATGATTTTTTGTGACATTAATGTTCATCTGATTGTAATAGAAACTGTACATTTTTCAAAGTTGTTAATTTTTTACTATACTGGTTGCCCTCGCCAAAGAAAATTATAATAATTTCTTTTTTATTAAATGAAATTATTGTGCTACCTTTTTCGCACAATTATATTAAACATTTATATTGCAAAAATGACCAATACAATAATAAAGCTAAACATTGTAAATCCTATACAAAAGTAACAATTGATGGGCCTAAATATGACTTTTTTGATTAAAGCTCATTTTGAAGTATTACCAATGAGAATACCGATGTCTTGTAAAGCTTTCCGGCCCATTGTGGACTTTGATAAATCCAAAATGTACCCTGACCATATGTAATTGACGATCACTTTATATGATTCAAAATAGGAACAAATATATTGTTAATATTTTAACTGAGTAATAATAGTACAGTATACTATAAGGGAGAGAAATGCGTTATTTTGTCAGAGGTGCAATTTGAAGCCCGAGGGCTACAATGCACCGAGGACAAAATAGCGTCTCTCCCGAATGGTATATACTATTTTTCCACGGTTGGGACTAGAAATCAGTTTCTATGACATCAAAATTAAAACAGAAGTAGTCGATTATTCCCAAGGGAGTTTACATTATGGAGAACGTTTTTCATTATACTCCCTTGGGAATAATCGACTACTTCTGTTTTAATTTTCATACCATATGGTGTTGTTATAGATCATATGGTGTTATAGATCAAAAATAGCAACAAATCTAGTTTTTATTGTTCAGAATAGAGAAAGACACCGTAAAAAATAATTTTATAGACCGAAATTGTGGAAAATGTAATTCAAAAATGGCAAAAAGATCCTTTTTTTGGTCAAAATAAAAAGAAATTATATTTTCTTTTCAGTTCTGAATAGTAAAAAGTTGTTTTATAGTTTTGATTAGTACAAAATGTGGTTTATAATATAATTAAATAGTTAAAAATGTAATTGAAGGTTTAAAAATAGTGAAATAGTTATGTACCTAGGACGAAAAACTGTCTATTTTAGTCGAGTCTGCAAATTGATAGTCGAGGCGTAGCCGAGGCTAGCAACAAGGCGAGACAATAAGCAGCTATTCGCCCAGATGCATATTACACTTTTTCGTCGATCTTTACAAAAAATTACTAATTTCAGATTTAATTTTTTGTAAGGTTCGTCGAAAAAATCTTGTTTTAAATTCTGAAATAAAAAAAATATTATGTACATAAAATATAACAAAAAAATTACCTTAATTTTACTTTTGATGGTAACCAAATTAAGATGTAGCTGATGACTATCTTCAGCCATCTGATTGATAATTTTCTCCTTTTCATTAAGTAGTTCCAACAAATGTGCCTTTTCCTTACTTAATTCGTTCATTTTTTCTTCTTTTCTTTGTAAATTTTGTTTCAATTTGGAACAGTCTTCGTTTTTCAAAGTCTTTATGTCAGATTCCAAAATAGCTATGTCCCTCAGATACCTATCCGCATCTTCATTCAGAATTTCTATGGTGCAATCTTTGTCTAAAAGCGAAGATTTCTGTTGTTCTTGATCTTCCTGAAGCGACTGTAACGACGATTTTTGAGAAGCTACCGTATCTTCCAATTCCCGCATTAGTTTTCTTCTTTTGTTTAATTTCTCCTTTGCATTACCCAATTCGGTCGTTAAAGATACGATCTGTAAATTTTTATTTTCCAATTCTTTACTTAGTTTCGTGATTTCGTTGGAATGTACGTCTAGTTTGTTCTGTAGCACATTATTTGAACACTGAGACTCTGCCAAGTCCATTGTTAACCGATCTATTTCGTTCAATAAGCGTTCTATCTCTCTGTTTCTTTCGGTTAGCTCTTTCATCAGTTTTTCTCTCTCAGAACTGTAAAAATATCCAAATTAAAGAACCTACCAGAAAAAATTACAGAAAATACAAATATTTCGACGATTCTTTCTCCGATTTGGTGATAACAGAGCAAATTTGAACTTAGTCTCACAATTTTTTTCTAATTCGAGGAAAAATATAAGTTTATGTACGTTTTTATGCGCATGTCATACGATTTACACAGGTACACTCTTAACCGGTATCTCGTGTATAAGTGTTTGATACTCTAAGAGAGCAAACTTAAATTAAATATTCACAACGATATCACCAGGATTTGAGAAAAAATTTCAAATTTTTTTTTTTCAAAATACTAAAAATTTTTTCAAATATATTTTTTTCTATTTACCTTATCACATTTCGATATACTTACTTGTACATGTTCGTTAACTGTTGTCTCAACTCGTTGATTTCGACGTTCTTGACTTTGATAGCATTATCGACATTAACGAAATTTTCGTGCTTTAACGTCATAAATTTTTTTTCCAAATCATTTTTCTCCTTCGTCAAATTCTTACACATTTCGTCTTTTCGTTTCGAATCTTGTTCCAAGACAACAAAAAGTTTTTCCTTTTCTTCCAATTTGAGTTTTTTCTCGGCCAATTGCACGCCCAAGTCTTTTTCTTTTTCCTTCAGTTCTCTCTGTTCTTTTTCGAAAGTTTCCGACGCTATTGCCAAGGTTTTCTCAGTGTCTTCCAGACATTTCTGTAATTTCTCTATTTTCGTTTCCAAATTATTAAGTAACTTCAGTCTTTCTTCGTATTCTTTGATTACCGTATCTTTGGTGTCGAGAAGATTTTTCAAATCGCTCAATTCATTTTTCAAATGTTCTATTTGCGTATCTTCGAAATGAACTTTTTTATGGGATATTTCGGTGGAATTTCTAGTTTGTACGACTGAATTAGCCGAATTCGGTCCGATTATAGAAGACAATTCCGCATCCATCAAAGTTTCGTCCGATTTTCTCCTTTTTACAAACAAATTAGGACTCATCAGAGACTCGCTATTGTTCCTACTCTCCATTCTTCTCACTTGATCGCCTTGACTCAAATCCAAAATACCAATCAGCTCTTCTAAATTTGTACCGTTATTTCTTATATTCGCCAAAGTTTGCAGATCCTTTTTATCTAAATTCAAAGACGTATAAGCTTCTAACAATTTTTCTGTATCGTCCAATTTCAGTCTTAATCTTTCCATGTCGTGATTCTTGTCGGAAATTATGTTTTCTACTAAATTAGGCACCATCTGGGATTCATTTTGGATCTTCTTTTTCATGTGAGCGTTGTCAGAACGGAGTTTGTCGATTTCCTTTTGCATATCGACGATGAGTTCATCGTCTTTGGTGCAACTAACTTCGGTTTCTAAATGTCTGAGTCTCTCTTGAGTTTCCGTCAACGATACCATTTGGTTGTTGATGTATTTTTCTTTTTGTTGCAGTTTTTCGCGTAAAGAAGTTATTTCGTTTTGCATATCGTAAATTTTCAATTCTAAAGAGGTGTTCGTTTGTTTTTCTATGTTATCGGCTCTGATTCGTTGCTCATCTAGTCTAATTTGGAAATCCGAAATGAGCACCAGCTGTTCTTGGATTTGTTTTTTCAAATACTCCCGTTCACCAGTAGCTTCCTGCAAAAACAACAGAGAATGTTGATGTCTGTCATCATTTTTTGTCAGTCGATATAATCACCTCCAATTCCTGTTTTAACCCGAAAACTTGCATTTCCAGATCCCTAATCCTTTTCATAGCTGCGTCTTCGGCCCTAGAGTGTCTTATCAGTTTTTCCCTTAGTCTAGCGAGTTGTTGCAAAGGCACTTCGCAGTCTTCCATTTTTTTCGGACTCTTCGGTAACACCTAGAAATGAAATAAATTAATTTTAAATTCGTTTAATAATAATTAAATTATTTTACTTACAATTTCCCTTGCGGATAAATCTTCTGAAGGCGAACTACAATTGGTACTCGCAGTAGAATGAAGCGTTTCGAGTTCTTTGGTTTTTCTATCGACTTGAATTTCGATTTCGTAAAGCTAAATTAAAAAAATTTAGATAATCTTTTAAAAAATTGGGTAAATGTTTACCTGGTTACGGATCTGTTTGGTCGCACCCTCGTTGCCGGATAGTTCAGTTTGTAATCTCAATTTTTGTAACTCATTTTCTAATTGCTCGATGTGTTTGTATAACTCAGAAATGTTCGAAATATCCTTAAAATCATCTCCTTGTCTACTACCGTCTACTCCTTCTTGTTGAGCTGAAATAAAAAATCATCAATACACGAGAGTTGTCTTTTGTATATAGAGCTAGAAAAAAACAGATGATAACTTTGAAATACTATTGCTTTTCAAAGTATTCTCCACTTTAAGAAATCCATTTTTGCATTCTTTGGAACCAATTCTGGAAGCAGTTATTCCAATTTGTTGGTGCATTGAAAATAGAGGACTGGAACGTTTGACCACTACTACTAATTGAGTCAGGCGAACCTTGGCCAAGACAAACTCAAGCCAAGGTTCTGGCACTTAGGCCACTGGCGAGCCCATTGTGCCATTCCTGCTACTTATGCATCCATGAAGCCGAGTCCCTCGATGAAGGACTCAATCCTCTTCAGTGGATGCCTGCTTATGTCCCCAGATTCAATAACAGGGACTCCGAAGATTCGCCTGCGTAGCACAGCCCAATGAGGACATACGAGAAGAACATGGTCCGACGTTTCGTCAGCCATGCCGCAACTCCTGTATAGGGGGCTTTCCTCTAAACCTAGGTTACAGAGGTGTTTCCTCAGACAGCAGTGCCCTGTTAGGAGTCCTGCTAACTTTTTGAACCTACTCCTTGGTAGTTCTAGAGCAGCTCTAGCATGACCATCAGTCCATCCCCTCAATAGGAGCTTGGACTGCCTGAGACCCTGTAGAGCCCTACAGTGAGCAAGGTGCTGGTTTCTCAACCAGTTCCTCATCTCCTTAGGGATTGTTTGTTTTGTGAGGCCCAAGGCCAAGGCCCGGGCCGTTAAAAGGAGTATCCGCCCCTTCATTACCTTCAAATCCAGAGTGGGCCGGAATCCATTTTAGCCACACTGTGTTCCGCCTTGCTAAGTCAGCAAGGCGTTCACGACATTTCAGCAGCAAGTCCTGAGTTGAAGGTATATCCATTCAGTGCCTTAATTGCCGCCTGACTGTCGGTGTATATGGTTATACGTCGATCCGTATAACCGCTATCTAGGTTTATCTGCGCACATTCCAAGATAGTGTATACCTCAGCATGATTTGCAGACATACCCTTACCGAATGGAACACAGCTTGTGTCCTTTAGTTCCTGGAGGAAATTTCCAGCCCCGCCCCATGGCTGGAGCTTGAACCACATGTGTACCAGACGATCCAATGAGGCTGTGAATTTCCCTCCCTTTCCCAGAATTCTCTATTCCGGATCTTCACTCTATAGGGGGTTACGAATGTGTACCTGCGCAGGCAGACATCAGCCGCTCGAGCCAGGACAGGGACAACTCCCAGAAGCCTGAGCTTATTGACGTACCTGAACCCTTCCTCGTTTCGCACATATCTCAAACTTTTCAAGCGTAGGAGCGCCCTCCCAGCCTCAGCCTCGATCACACGGTGAAGAGGCCGAAGCCCAAGAATAACCTCCAACGTAGCAGTTGGTGTAGTTTTCATGCAGCCAGTTGCCCCCAAACCGACCACCCTTTGAACTTTGAAGTTGCGACCTAGCCGTGGCCAAAGTTGCCCTTGGCCACCAGACCAGAGTCGCGTATGTGAGCATCGGCAGCATGATCACTTTATAGAACCACAAGATCGTATTGGGGGTTAGCGCCCATTTCGAACCAATGGCTCTTCTATAGGCACAATACGTGTTAGTCACCTTGCCCAGGCGACTATTAAGGTGAGCCTTCCATAACAACGAGAAATTGTCGATGGATGTGGTGATTCATTGCCGAAAACAGAAACCAACTCTTCAAGGCATTTTTGTTAAGTCAACTGTCTTCGAAAATTGTAATTTAATTTACTGGAGAAAAGAGGAAAACTTGCCTCAACCGAAGCACACGGATATCCTAAAATTACCCCGAGTAATAGGACTTAAGGAACTACTAATCTCAGAAAGTGAATAGAGGAAAGGGGGTACAATAGATCTTTTAGGTTTCAGTGATTGTCGCCCCTATATACAACATGCATTATACTGGTTTCTTCAAAGTATCTCAAAAATGATGACTTTATCATTATGAAGGAAGTAGGATTTAGTAGGATGTGTACCTACACTTCCGCCAACTATGACAATAATATGTCAAATGGTTTCAAAGTATTAGTCACAAATAATTTTAAAATTTTTAAATAAAACAAAATACCCTGTAACTCTGGCAGGAGACACACTTTATCTAGGTGCTATTGAGTAAAATCTTGATATTTTGAGCTAAGTTAAAATATTTTCAATCAATAATAGAACCCTGTATACAATGTGATCCTTTTAAAAATATCAATACGTACCAATAATATTTTGTAGTTTGTTGATGGCTTTTAAATATTCATTAATTTCCATAGACTTCGATTCAGTTTGCGATTCTAGATCCCGTATGATGTCTCGTAGAACTTTTATTTTTTCTACGGCTTCGTTACGTTCCGTTTCTACATCTTTAATTTTCTGCGATGATGCGATAAGATTTGAAGTTTTTTCTTGCAACTGCTGTTCGAGTTGTTCGATCTAAAGAACACAAACAGGCTGATGTTAATTATTGTTTGAAAGAATTGGGTGTAGTGCATAAGTGGGTGCAATGTGAGAATTAAAGGAAAATAATTTACAACGAAGAATCAAAAACAGCTTGAAAAATACTATAAAATTAAGCATAATAAAAGATCTCGATAGACTTTTTGGAAAAAATGTTCATTGTTTGAATGTTGATGGTTAGGAAAAGCTAGAATTGAAATATTACAAGAATTATCAACTTTTTATACGCAAAAACTATTCTATTAATGAACAAATCAAACATTTGTGTTATTATTTACATGCTTTTTGTTTAGATACAAAAAAAAATCAAAACAACTTTTCGACAATCAAACGTTACATTTGAAATTATGAAATTACTTTCAATCCATCATACACAACAACTAGAACACGAAGTAACATGGTTAAAAGGTAAAAATAACCTGTGGATATAAATAAACGCGTCCCTCTTGAAATTTCAAACTTCGCCCAAATTCAAAACTTCTTCGTTTCTATTTTTAGGAAATGCTATTAGTCGATGCGTTTGTGTTAGCGATTTAATTATAAAATTCTTGAAATAATTGATGAAAAATGGAAAATTAATTAAATAAGAACAGGAATTGGTTGAAAAGTTCATGCAATTGAATGGAAAAAACAAACACTTATTCGGTATAACCTGCTAAAGGCTCAATACTTAGTTTGGCGCTAATCTAATAATTTTATTCCATCGCTGAAATGACATAGCTAATACAGTATTCGCCAACTAACTTGATGTCCCAGAAATTACCAACTAAGAGAGACAGAGTAATAGTGCCGTGCCTACTCGGCTGCTATTGGTGGTAAAATTTTGACCAACGAAAAATTGCATCGAACCTTATCAGGTGTTAAGATTTTCATTAGCGTAGCGTCACACAGTTATAGTTTCTGCTTTGTACAATAAAGTGTTTGTAAAAACGTCAGCCGTTAATGAAGAAAAGTAAAGGTAAAAACTGTTTATACCTATTCTTAGAAATATACCCCGCTTAAATAGTTTCCCATTATCTTGTGTTTCTTTTATTCTTATTACTACCTGGAAGAAATTATTTAGTTTCTAACAAATTTTAAATCTAGTCCGTCCGGAAATAAAAGATCCTGACTTTATAATCTTCATTTAGATAAATAACATGTTATTGTAATGGGTACCTTATTGTTAAAATATTATTTATGTACTCAGAATTCAAGTATAAAGCAGATCAGTTTTTATTAAAATCAATACACCAATAATTACAACAAATAATTAAATATTTATTAAGTTAGGATCATATATTTCCGGACGGACTATACTTTATTAATTGTACAAGTTGTGTTAATTTGTAACAGAAAGCGTATCCAGCACGGCACTGTTTACAGTTATCGGATGGGCGGCGTTAATAGCTCCATAGAAAGCATTTAGGACATCAAGTTAGTTGGCGAATACAGTATGCAGGGTTTCAGCCCTATTAGTTTAAATGGGTGTCAATGCTTGATAAAACCACTAAAAATATGAGCAATTGCTCATTGGATTTGGAAAGATGTCTAGAAAAATTCTTTTCGATTATTTTACAGCTATTATTGTTATTTATAATAGTCACTAGGAATAACTGAAATCATTAGATATAATGTGCTGTTAAACCGATATCCCGCTTTTGGTATTTTATTAAAGTATATTGGCAGAGTTTGTTTAACCAACCTTTGCCGTTACGTCATACATTGTCCAGCTTTATCTCTCATTCATGAAATGGATGTGACGGAATTATGACGTCTTTAATGTATTTCTTAGCTAATGTCGACGTAAATTGTATTTGTTACTTTTGACAGTTCAGTTGTCATGCATTATTGAAAACAATTCTTAACATATGTCATTGATTATAATTTTGAAGTGTAAAATAACATTCAACTAATATAAGACAAACGTGAAACAGCAGAATACGTTACCGATTATGACATAACGGCAAAGGATGGTTAAACAAACTCCACTACTTTGCAAAAACTAATTAAACATTTTTTAAACCGAATATTTTTGGAAAAAACTGGATATTGAGAATTCCTAAATGTTGCAACTTATCATATCACTAAAGATGAAGTTAGCCATTTTCTGATTTAGATGTTTTATGAATCAATATCCACTTACAAAAATGCCTTTCGAATTTGAAGTTTTAAGAACTGTCAAAGTATATATATAATATATATGAGAGTTCTGTTTTGGTTGAAAGTTTATTTGAGCTTGACGTTTCAATATTTTGAAAAAATTGTGTTAATATTTTTTTTGCAAGTTTTTTTAGTTTGTCTCCTCAATTTTTTAAGTTGGAATAATGTCATTACACTGTATATTGAACTGCTTCATGATGATGTCAAATTTCATCATTATTTTCTTCATTTGTACCGCCAGACATGTTTCCGGAAAAACCAAAAAATATACTCGCGTACATTCAAAAATCGGCCGGACGTGAAACGGGTCGAAGCCTGACTGCTTGGAAACTGTTCGGCAACGGATAAATGTGAACGCCGCCGGATATTTCTATTAAAGAATATTTTTTATGACGGATTGTTCGGTTCGGCGCCGGAACTGTGACGTGGCGGGACTGATGTGTTTGAATCGACCTTAACTATGCCTGCAGTAAAAGTTAAACGAAAATTATGGTTTGAGGCTGTTAGAAGAAAATAAACAGACTAAAACTAGTAACTATTGCTGTCATTCTAATAATTTAAGAAAAATATCTAATACTAACAAAAATAAAAACTAACTGTACCAAAATACGTTAAAGAAAACATATAATGGTAACGGTAGAATTTATAAAATAATGTAATGGCCGTAAAAATAAATCGGAATTAAAAAACAACTCCTAAGTCACTATAACAGCAATATGACATTAGCATAACCTATAAGTACTCCAGTCTTATGTCAACCCTTATGTAACTAACTTCTTCTTTTAGTGTATGTACGTCACAGCATAAATGGCGGATTATCTAAATCAACCAAAAGTTGAATTTTCAAATCGATATAAAAACCTTGTGATAATAAAAATATTAAAAATAATTGATTCCCCATTATGATTTTGTCCACCGCTAACTATTAACATTGAGAAACATCATATTTTTGTTAGGTTTACCACCCCATTGTATAGATTTTAAAGATTCTAAAGCTATCACTGATTTTTACATTACAATTGTGATTATATTTATTTTAGGATATTTACTCGTTAAAGAATTCATGACTATCACACACAAAAATTGAAATGTGTGATGTCATAGAGGCACCATTACCAAACTAGCGTTTTGGTGCGAAATTTGAATATTGTTTTTTGAAAAACGTGAATTTATCCTTTAAAACCTTTTTCAAGAAAAATTCTTTATGCCTATGCCTATTCAACATTAAAATAAACAAATAAAGTAATCATTCAAAAACGATATTTTTAGATATCGAAATAATTATCAATTCAATTTAGTTTTCATATATTTTTTTTAGTGTGGTTAGTGGAGTTGATTAGAAACTTTTAGTTTCATTTAAAACAAATATGAGTAGATTCCACGAAATAAGGGTTGAAACAGTAAATTCAAATCTAAAAAAGGTTCTTAAAAAGGAGGAAATTTTCAATAAAAAGTTCCAAGATGAGAAAATTCTATCTTCATTTCAATTTAAATATTTGAACACTTGAAAAAATAAAGCTTTGATTCAATTGGGAAAACATTTTGTCGATTTTTCAAAAAGTTTTAGTAGAATTTTTAACTAACAATTTTTTTTCATTATACCTCACTGAAAACATTTTCTTTTCCTGTATGTGTATTGTGGTGACATTTGTTGAGATCTAAGAGATCCATTGTGCTATTGGCTCCAGATTTTGTCCAATTGCTTACAGTGGAGGAGCAATTGGAATGATTGGTTTCTTTTACCTTCTTGATATCAATCCCAATACTCTACGCGCCTAGACGTGTCCATTTACTGAGTTGGTTCATGCTTATTGGACAATTTTTGTACCAAATTCCTGTCTTCTTCCAATCAGGATTTGGAGTTAAGAACAATCGATTCATTTTGATATTCAGTGTTCTTTTGCTTAACATCTTCTGTAGTAGACGCACTGGACGCTTGTGTTGACATTGTTTGTTCGATGTTAACCATTTAGATGCAGCGGTAGGATTTTCTCAGCTCTGTGCAGTTTTGGAGAATATGGTGTTGTATTCAATACGGCCTGTAAATTCACCATAAATGTCGCCTTCGTTCTTGAAAAAGTCTATTAGGCATAAGGATGCCTCGTTGCCACACCACGCTACAGATATTTGATAGAACTTTTTTTGTAAGCCATCCGGTGAGTTTTCATCATAGTTTTCCACAATTTTGTTGATCACCTCAGTTGTCAGAGCTGCAGAACTAAATTTTTTTCTCTGGAAGCGCTTGTAGCTCTCTTTTTTTGTGAGTACGTGCGTTTCTAATATCCTCAAAAAATGTCTTTAAATGTATCTTTTTTCCGATTAAAATTTTGAAAATACTTTTTTTTGCAAAAGCTTCGCGGGAATATTCCAAAAATGGTTTTAACAACTTCCTCCTTATAATCGGTGCCATTAGCTCGCTTCATGTTGAAAACTGGGCGTTAAGAATACCTGCCAAGTTTTCGTTCAAAGTCTCTTCAAGAAATTCATATTTTACCTCTTCACAGAATGCCGAAAACTGCTTCGAAGCTTTAGGAGTAATTGGTTCCTGGCCCATACACTCTTATCCCAGTCCCTTCTATTGCTTTTAAAGCTTTATTCTTTCAAATATTCAGATGACTGCATGGTATTTTTTCAAATTTTTAAATTGTTATTTAATACTATAAAAACATTAATTTGTGCGTTAAATGGAGATAGAATTCTGGGAGTTTGGGCATTTTAATCGCATCTTAGATATGGATGAATTCCTAGAGTAAAGAAAAATGTTCAGTTAATAAATTAGTAGAATTACCTGTAAAAGTGCGTTTCTAATTTCTCTACATCTACTGTAAGCACCATCAACCTGCAAAGCATTTAAACAAATCCGTGCAATAATAAACATTATTTAACAGTGCAAGTTAGTTATTAAAAAAAGCACAATCCTGGTAGTTTAATAGATTATTTCGTTCTAAAATCAGGTCAACTACAGCAGGTACCTTCCACCAGCAGTAGTGTCGTTCTGTTTATGGAAGTATTTAAATCGGATAAATTCTTTCAGAGTTATCAAAACATAAACTATTAAAACTTGTTTTCAAGTCGAAAATAAGCGTCAATAAATTTTATTTGCGACATACATACTTATAACCTTGATTATAACAGTCTTATGCTAACTTTAAAGTGTCTCACCACTCACTATTTATAAATACAACTTGAACGAGTAAACACTGTTTCTTTATATCTTCTGTAAGTTCCTTGTGGTATTACTTATTCTTTTTTTCTTATTTTTTTTTTTTTTGGGAATCAAACCACAATAAAATAAAAAACATGATTGTGGTTTGATTCCAAAAAAAAAAGAACTGTTTCTTTAGTTTGATAGCACTCAAAAAGCTAAAGAAATTGAGAATACCTTTTTAGCTGTTGATTGTCAACGCTATAAGCGGCATTGATAAGATCTGGTATAATGTTCGCCAAGATATAACATTCACTTTCTGCCTATCTTTCTTCCTGTAATAATGTGATTGATGCTAAATTAATTATAATTCATTCATTAAATCATCGATTGGGCACTCGAACTCAATCTTTGTACCATTTCCCATGTTATCTACTTCCAATCCAGAAGCTTTGTGTCTTTTAGGCCACTAGTTTGACTGGAGGGATTTTCTGTAGTTGTAATGGTTGTATTATTTCCTCTCTAAAGTGCTTCCGTCTGAGTTCATGTAAGTTCTTGCAGAAGCAGGGTATGTGAGTAGGTGTATCATCATAGAGTTCACATTTCCTGCACATAGGTTCACTAACTTTGCCCATTTTGTGCAGATGTTTCTCAGGGTGCAGTATCCAGTCACCAGGTCGGTTCCTTGTCTACCTTGTTCAGTAAACTCTTTGTATGGAGGTGCCCTTGTGTCGACCTCCATTTGAGTTGGTGTTCCCTAACTAGTCAGTTCCCGATTTCCCCTCTTAAGCAATCTTTTGTGATTCCACAAAACGGTTCCGGACCTATGAACTCTCCTTTAGAGCCTTCTTTAGCTAACTGGTCAGCCATTTAATTACCTGCCATCCCCTCATGTGCCGGCACCCATATTAGACACACTTTGTTGTCTCTTTGACAGCCTGTTGAGGGATTCTTTACAGTTTTTACCATTAATTATAATGTTTGCAATAGTATGTTCAACTAAAAACAAATTCTTGTTTATGCATAACAGATAGTTAATTCTAAAGAAACAAATTACATCGCGCCATATTCAATCGAATTTAATAGGGTAGTTTTGTTCTTATCTCATTGTCATGAACAAGCTGAAACATAGAACAACAAACTAAGACTATCGACAACTTCAGATTTACACTAGTGACGTATCTGCATTGTAAGTTGTATAATTTCAGTAAATTTTTGTTTTCATTTTTGCTGTTAATCAGAAGAGTAAATATCATATAATTTTATTTTTGAATCACCCATTTGTCACTTACTCAAATTACTTATAAAAACATGGGTCGAAATTTGAATAGGAGAGTTATTGCGGCAAGAAGAAAGAAAAGATACCACTACCATATAGGTACTCCGACCAAGGGACCCGTTACCCCTGTTGCAGCAAATGATTTATCACGGCAGGATTATATAATGTTTGAAATTCATAGGTATTGTTTTTTTGAAGCTATGCTTGAAAACTGACAACGCTAGCTCCCTTGGGAGGACTTTTTGGATAAAAGTAAATTAGGTTAGATGTACATACAATCACATCTAGAACACCTTTTATAAGTGTTAATAACAACAATCAGCTGCTAATTATTATCAATTTATATCTAAATATTACATCAATTGTAAATTTATGGTCTCTTGCTAGAAATTTATTTCTCTTTGTATTTACCAGTACGATTCTTCTTGGAATCCATAGTTCATTATTGAAGGCAAGGAGTAAACGTTTGTATATCTTGGCGAGTATTATACCAATTTCTGTAAACCCAATATATACAGTTCAAGTTATACCCTATTCTATACACAAAGCATCTTATAGGTCGCAGAGTGGTAATGCCAACCGAGCCAATCGACTCCCTTGTTTTCTAATCTTATCTGTATCCTATTCCTCTGTACAGAGACAAACCTGAGACGCCCAAATGCATGCAAAATTTTAGTTCGCAATATTGCACTGGTCCATTTTGTTGCAAGGTGCGGGTAGGTGGCGGGCATGTTGATACAGAGCTATAGATGGTTCCTAGATCTCGGAACTGATTTAAAAAAAAGCGTGCACTACGGATCGTACTCGTACTACAGATTTTTTTAAACAATAAGACAAATCAACACAAAGGATTGTTTACTGATAAATTAAGCTACAAATACGAAAGTGCCTAAACATATTATATATAAAGTGGCTAGACACTTGTGGGGTTGCGCCGCATAAATGCTTTCTAGATCTACTTTCTGGGGTGGATCAATCCCCATCATTTCATTATTTTCTCGCTTATTTTTTTCCATATTATCTTATCCCTCGTTTTTTCCTTCCATCTAACGATTCCTATCCTTTTCAAGTCCTCCTCCACTCCTCCACTAAGATCTGGGTCTTCTTTGCCTTCTCCTACCACCTGGTTCCCACTGTAACATTGAGCAGGCGATTGCGCGCTCTCCTTCTCTCCATACATGTCCGAACCATTTTATTCTTTGCCTTTTTATTCTCTTTACAATATCTTCCCCTTTCATTTCTCTCAGTATTTCATGATTTATACGTTGCCTGTATTCATTGTCGCCAACTTTTATTGGCACTAGAATTGTTCTCATTATTTTTCGTTATGCTATCCTCAACTCCTCTTCATCTCTTTGTGTCATTGTCATCGTTTCTGCTCCATACATTATCACAGGTCTTATTATTGTGTTGTAAATGTTAAATTTAGGGTATCTTGTTAACAGTTTGATTTTTAGTAGTTTCTTATTGGCATAGTATACCATATTAGCTGCCATTCTTTTTTCGTCTATTTCTGATCTTCGTTCCCATACTGCTGATCGTGACTCCCAGATATTTGAATTTTTCCACTTCCTCAAATTCATATTCCCCTATTTTTATCATTCTGTTTTTACACTGTTTGCCAACTCTCACTATTTTCGTTTTGTTTCTATTTATTTTTAATCCCATTTTTTCACCTTCTTTTGTTAATTCCAGTAGCATTTATTTCATGATATTCCTTCTTTTCGTTACCATCATTATGCCATCTGCATATGCGACTATCTGGCCCCCGCTCGTTCTTAAATTTCCCTTGTTCACGTTTCTCATAAAATGCTCCAAGGCCAAATTAAATAGTGTTTTTGATAGACCGTCATCCTGTCTTAAGCCTCTATCAGCTACAAAGCCCTCCGTTTCTCCTTTACTTGTAAGTATCTTCACTTTTGACTCCGTTATATTATCATAAATTAACTACACATAATTAACAGTATTTTTAAATTAGAAAAATATATTTTCTGGTAAATATACTCTTAACCTCATCACTATTTCAACAAAGCAAACAAAGTTTTCGTGACATCTTAACTTCAATGCACTTCAAACTGAATTCTAATAAAGTCAAATAACCCCAACAAAACAATAAAATAGCAAATACGAAATTCACGGAATGAGAATGGACAGAGCAGGCAATGGAATTGCTGCGCTACTACCGTCACCTGCCTCTACCTTGTGGGCAATTAAACAAAGACGTATTTATGTAGTTCCAATGTATCAGACAAAGAATTCCTTTCATGTTCTCACTGAACTAATTTTCCTTTGCACATGTGCGTCTCAGGGTTGTCTCTGCTCTGTATAATAAAAAGTTGGCAAATAAAACAAGCAAAAAACAAAGGCTTCTTATAATAATAAGCCATGTTTTAGAAAAAAAAATGGAATGTATAAAATTGTACTCACTTCGGAAGCTACTATTTCCGAATTAACTTTATCCTTGTCTCTATCCTTGAGTTGATTGTATAAAATATCGATTCTCTTTTGCGCCTCGTCCCGCTCCAATTCTCGTTCCATTGCTTGTTCCTCGAGAAACTTTTGAGTCGTCCTGTATTTTTTGTCGGCAGCTTCGATCTGAAAAACATTGAAGTAAATAAGAAAACCAACCCAAAAATTCACCGTCAGATATAAAAAACGTTTATTTGTTATTTGGATGATTAAAATTGGCTTTAGTTGGGTTAGAATCGTAAAAATCAACATTTACTTCATAGGTTCATATTTTTAAAACCAAATATTGAATACCTCGACAAAACTCGACGACTGTCATTGGAAATATGATTAACAGTAAACATAACCTATACACTCCAAATGACTTGTGTCAAAATTATTCCTATCCGTCATTTGCTTGTGATTGTAATATGAAAATTAATACATGGTATGTTGACAGGATATTAACAACACCAACAAATAGACACATTACAAACTTGTCGTGGTCTGACAATAAAAAAGGGAGTGTAACGTGTTGAAAACTGAAGAAAACCATAAGAACGTTGTTTTTTCCACAAAGGAAAAGGAATTTAAACAATTTAGGGAAAAACCGTAGAAAAAAGAGCCTACTAGCAAATGAACATCTATTTGTAGTGGGTCCCTTCTAAATTCAATAAATAGGTCTCAGCTGCTTAACCACACAAATCGAATAATTCGTAAAAACACACTTACCTGTTGGATGAGGTCGCAACGGTCTCTTTCAGATTCATCTTTAACCTTCTCTACGATACTGCACAATTCTTCAATAAGATGTAATAAAGAGGGGTCTGCACCCGTTCGTGATTGGGCTAATACACCTCTAGCTTTTTCTTGCAATTCAGCCAACATATTTACGGTGTCACCTGAAAAATGTTGCAATACAGTGTTGCGATTTTCTTCTTAACCAAGCTTGTACCGCTAAATTTAATGACAGCTACTACATAGTCACCATATTATCTCCAAAATGTACTAGTAACATGTATGACAGAGTAGGATAGATAATTAAACAAAGAAAGAAAAATATAATATAAACAAACCAAAGTTTAATGTGTTAAATTATTAAGAAAGTTAGAAAAGTGAAAAATCATTACTTTTCATTAAAAAATTATTTTACATACTGTTGGCCGATAAGAGGGGAAATCGGGATCTGGCTAGTTAAGGAACACCAACTCAAATGGAAGCTGACACAAGGACACCTCCATACAAACAATTTACTGAAGAAGGTAGACAAGGAACTCTCATTTATGCTTTTGAAACTGGGTAAGAGACATTTGAAGATAGTTACCGACCTGGTGACTGGGCACTGCCCTTGAGGAAGCATCTGCACAAAATGAACAAAGTTAGTGAACCTATGTGCAAAAAATGTGAACTCTACGATGAAACACCTACTCACATACTGTGCTTCTGTGAGAACTTACAAGGACTCAGACGGAAGCACTTTGGAGAGGAAATAATACAACCATTACAACTACTGAAATTCCCTCTAGTTAAACTGGTGGCCTATATAGAAGAAACGAATCTCCTGGAATGGAAATAGATAGCATGGGTAATGGTACAGAGACTCAATTCAAGTGCCTGGGCTGTTGAGCACAGCCCAAACGTATGTATGAATGCATATTGTTGGCCGGAAAAAGGATACGTGCATAACTTTACATTCACTGAGACAACTTCGGAACACAAATTTTTCCCATGACTGTTGAATAGGGAACTTCGGTACAAGTTGCCAATTCAAAAATTTTGGATTTTCTACCACTGGGAAGGGAAATTTCAGAACAAATTTGTAAGGTTTAGGATCGCGTTTATAGATATATGTAAACTGAGCCTCAGCTCTTTAAAACGGGTAATTGCATCCAAATATCGATATTTGTAAAGATGACGTCCGATTGAAGGTATCCTTTGTCAAAACTTCAGAGGCTTGCCTGTCTGTGCATAACGGGTTCCATGAGAAGCAGCCCGACTGCGGCAATGGAAGCAATTCTCAATCTTCCGCCTCCTGCTCTGCATGTTAAGGCGGAAGCGAGGATGGCTGCATACAGACTGGAATGCAATGGGAACTGGCATGAAAGAACCAACACCCATTGTCATTCCAGAATCACAGAAGTTATCACAAACTCACTCCTTAGAATGAGAAGTGACAACATATTGGCAAGATGTAACGACACCCAACCATACCAAATCCAGCTAAACTGGGATGGGTTGGAAGCATGCAGTCAGGAAGGAACGTAGATGTGGTACACTGACGGATCAAAGACTGACATTGGAACAGGTGCTGGAGTCCATGGTGCTAGACCCAGGTGCAACTTTCACGCACCGTTGGGGAATCTTGCTTCTGTATTCCAGGCAGAAATCTACGCTATCGATATGTGTTTGCAACTGAATATTGAAAGGGGGTACAGGGGTCAAAAGATCCTAATTCTCTCCGATAGTCAGGCAGCATTAAAAGCTTTAGCATGTCCTCAGATCAGATCTAGACTGGTCTGGGATTGTCTACAGAAACTTAAAACCCTGGCTAACCATAATAGAGTTACTCTTAAGTGGGTCCCAGGGCATAAGGGCATTGTAGGAAACGAAAAGGCAGACATCCTAGCAAAGTTGGGGTCTGAGACAGCATTCACTGGTCCTGAACCAGTATTTGGGATATCCAAAACTGCTGCACGTGGTTGCATATCTCGGTGGACTCAAACTAAACACCAGTTGTACTGGAGACACGTGCCAAAACAGGAACACAGCAAACTCCTGGTTAAAAAACCCTCGGAGAAGCTGACCAATGATATACTAAACCTTAGCAGGGCCCAAATAAGGATAGTGACGGGTTTACTCACCGGTCACTGTACTCTAAGGAAGCACATGCATACAATCGGCATATATAGGGAGGAACCTATCTGTCGGTTGTGCATGGAAGAGGAGGAAACAGCCTCTCACATTATCTTTGATTATGAAGCACTATCTCACTGGAGATATAGACTCCTAGGACTAGAATTTCCAAGGGAGGATTTCTCCAAGAAGAACCTAGTGAAAAGTCTGCTGAGCCTGATAAGGGCTACTGGTCTCTTCACATAAACGGCACAACCAAGAGCACAAAAAGCCTTAAGGTTGAGGTGCCGAGGACATCAATCCTTTGACTGGTGTGCTGATCCAATCAATCAATCAATCAATCAATCAGTAAGGAAGTCTTGAGGATGCATTCAAGGAATGAGTATAAATTCGACCCTAAAGTATACTAACTATTAACACTGAAGAAATATATGTTTGTAAGTTTAACAGTTTATACAATTGAAGTGAAATTATTGGGGAACACTAAATGGGTTCAATTTTTTTAAACTTTCAACTGTGAAAACAAATGAGACTTGGATAGTACTTTTGATATCATTTAAAAAATATTCATATAGATACCTTTTTAAATTCTTTTAGAAACAAATACACACAACCACCAACTTTCTTATTTCACAATTTCTTTTATTCAAAAACAAAATAATTTAAATTCAACATGCAACTACTAATAACAATACCAAATAACAAAATAATGTCCCAGTGTACGATTACGATAATAAACAAATGATTTGATGTTTGTTATTGATCTTAGATTATTTGTAGATAAATAGAGATACAAAAACTGGACCAACTAAAGCCATATGTATTAACACAGGGCCGGCGTTCAACAGTTTGAAAAATGGTAATTATTTTTAAAATAACCAAACGACAAACCGAGTGTGGAGTGTCAGAGTTTTTCCACCTTGTAATTTCTTATTTTGTTATCAAGACACATTGTTTCTTTAAAATTCCTTTTTTATTTATTACAATAGCTTAATTTTTGTAAAATATGCAAGAGTTTAGGTAATAACAATAAGTTTATGAATTTAACTAGTTTGCACAGAGGGCTATGAAATTACTGTCAGTCTAAAGAGACTGGCAGAGATACACCGAGGTGAGAAATACCTACTACAAGGAAATTAAAAAAGCTAAAAGAAATAGCTTCAGCAAATTCTGTGAAGATATAAACACGGCAAGACTTTACAAAGTCATGGCGAAAAGTAGGGCTTTAAGGAAGCCAGACGGTAAATATACCGAAAATGAGGAGGAAAGAGTGCAACTCTTACTAGAAACTCTCATTTTCCTGGGAGTACCCTCCTTTCGAAGGTCATAACAGGCCTACGAGAAAAAGCAATACAATGGCTAAGCACATCTGTAGTAACGATAGGTTGAAATGGGCTATGAACACCTTTTCACCTTTCAAGGCACCGGGAGCAGATGGAATTTTCCCAGCATTGCTCCAGCAAAGACAAGTCGAAATTCTACCACATTTGGTTAGAATTAGTCGAAGCAGCTTGGAACTGGAATATATACCATAAACATGGAGAAAGGCAATAGTAACCTTCATTCCAAAAGCTGGAAAAAGGGACACAACAAACCCAAAATCATTCAGACCAATTATTAGTCCAGCATTGTTTGTGCTCAAAACGATGGAAAAAGCTAATGACAATTATATTAGAATGGAAATCCTAGAGAGACTTTCTCTCCCTTACCGGGCAGGCAGATCTATAGTTTGGCAAATTTATTTGAAGCTTCGCGGCTTCGGTAAGGGGCGAGAAAACATGGCGGATATCTGTAATAACCGTACCAATGGCGTACGGTACCTATTTTATAAAAGTATTAAAAATAATAATAATTATAATATACAGTGTGACCCATTTTGTTTGGAAGCACCCCTATAAAATCCGCATTTTTCAACCGATTTTGATTTAGTCTTTTTTGTTAGATTCAGTATCAAAAACAGTATTTGAGCACAAATTTTCATACCATAATAGCTATTTTCAAGGCCCTCTACGTTAATTTTTCTTTGCCAAAAAAGACGAAAGTATATTAGGCATTTTTTTTTCTTAAATATGACTACACCACTGGATTTAGAATCATCACAAATGTAAACTGTCAAAATTTTATGAAAAAAGTTTTATTAACAACAAAGTTATCACTACATGAATTTGGAAAAAGTTGTTTTTCAATTAATTTTTTACTAAGAGTGTAGACACATTTTAAAAATGGCAACGTGGTAAACAAAAACTAGGACTCAAACATATTGCACTGTAAAAATTCGAAGCCGATACCTTAACCGGTTCTGGAGTTATAGCTTCTGAGAGTAATGTAAAGTTGTGCTGATGTGACGAAAATACAAATTAACACCAAATAATACATTTTGATTATTAAACTACTTAATAATAATTGAATTCTACATTTTTGTAGCCTCGACTAGACCTCCGTTAATTTCCACACATTTCTCGTATCGTTTGCGACTATGTCTTAGCGCTTTTTTATTTCATGTGGCGTTATTCCAGCACACACCTGTCGTATTCTGTCACACAGTTCTGCTCTATTCCTTGGACGTGTCTTATACACTTTTTGTGTCAAAAGACCCCAAAGATAAAAATCCAATGTAGTTAAATCGAGCTATCTAGGAGGCCATTCGATTAACTCGCTTCCGCGACCTATCCAACCATTTGGAAATTTTTCGTTAAGCCACTGCCTGACAATCCTAGAATAGTGTACAGAACAACCATCTAACTGAAATATCAAATTTCTTCTTTCTGCAAGTGGCAGTTCGTCAATCACTGCGGATAACTCACCTTCCAAGAATTCCATGAAGTTATTGGCATTCATGTTACCCTCAAAAAAGAATGGACCTATTATCCTGTCTTTTAAAATTTCGGCTTCGAATTTTTACAGTGCAATATGTTTGAGTCCTAGTTTTTGTTTACCAAGTTGCCATTTTTAAAATGTGTCTACATTCTTAGTAAAAAATTAATTAAAAAACAACTTTTTCCAAATTCATGTAGTGATAACATTGTTGTTAATAAAACTTTTTTATAAAATTTTGATAGTTTACATTTGTGATGATTCTGAATCCAGTGGTGTAGTCATATTTGAGAAAAAAAAATGCCTAATATACTTTCGTCTTTTTTGGCAAAGAAAAATTAACGTAGAGGGCCTTGAAAATAGCTATTATGGTATGAAAATTTGTACTCAAATACTGTTTTTGATACTAAATCTAACAAAAAAGACTAAATCAAAATCGGTTGAAAAATGCGGATTTTATAGGGGTGCTTCCAAACAAAATGGGTCACACTGTATATAGAAACAGATTTTTGCTTTGCTTTAAAGGTGAGGTATTTTTCAAAATACAGTATTTGTTAAAAACAAATAATGTCGAGAGTCGTACTTGAATTCAATATGGATACGAGATAGTTCAAAATCTGACACTGACAATACCAACGCCACTGGATAATCAATGTCGGTCAATTGACAAAGTGAGAGGGAAGAACACAAGCACGCGCTTGTCAATAAGAAGTCAGCTGGTCGCTAAGCAACGAAGGCCTTCACCAATTGAGTTAGTAGTATGCGCATTTTTAGATATAGAATGAGCTTTTGACAATACTCCTCATGAAGCTGTCAAAAGATCATTAAATAGAAGAGGTATGTACAGCACAACATCCAAATGGATGTCGAAACACTAAAGTAACAGAGACGAGGACGATCAAAGACATCGTCTCCATCTATACAACCAGAGGATGTCCACATGGAGGAGTAGCATCCCCATTAATGTGGAGCCTGACGGTTGACGAACTCTTGTGTGGTTTGACTGACCTCGGAATATCCTGCCAAGATTATGCCGATGATATTGTCATAATAGCCAGGTGGAAATTCGAAAACACCCTTTGTAACATCGTGCAAAATACTATACAAATAGCTGGTGTAGGCAAGTGGGACATAACATTAACTCCACCAAAACCATCTTAATAGCTTTCACGAAGAAAAGAAAAAGAAGACAAGAGGTCAAGTATTTAGGTTTGACTCTAGACAGTAAAAAAAAGAGGATTATACACAAAACAAAAAATTATCTAGTGGGAGTGGGGAGTAGGAATCTGGCAGAGAAAAATTGAGGCAGTAACCCAAAAATCGTGAGCTGGATGTACACTGCCAAAGTGAGACCAATGATCACTTATGGAGCCATTGCGTGGAGTAGTAGAACTAGTCTATTGACGATGAGAGAAAACCTCTCCAGAAATCTAGGCTATCCTGTATATGCATTACACTAGCAACGGCAGCCATGGAAGTGATTTTCAACCTCACACCACTACATATGGTGGTGGAGAGTGTTGCAGAAAGAAGAAGATACAGACTAAATAGAGAGAGAATCTTTAAAAAAAAACCAGCTCCTTACTCCTTAGAAATAAGAAAACCTGAGAGATGCCCCAAGATGGTATAATGAAAAAGTATAAATCTCCAAAGAAATTCATTACGGAATTAAGCAACAAGAAGGAAGGGGATCCAAATATCATTACCAGACTTGTAAAGAATTCCATTCAATGGTACACAGACGGCTCAAAAGCAATAGAAAGAACTGGGATAGGAATGTACGGGCGAGGAACAGCACTCTGAAAGCTTGGGAAAAACTCCAAGTATCTTTCAAGTGGAAAGTCACGCCTTAAGAAAGTGTGTCTAGTTCAATATTGACAAAGGATATAGATAGCAAAGGATTATCATAATGTCGGATAGTCAAGCAGGCATTAAAGCACTGAGCTCTTGTGTAATCAGTTCGAAAGAGGTGTGTGAATACCTAGGCAAACTCAATGAACTAGGCGAAAACAATATAGTCACCTAACTGTGGATTCCAGGGCACACTAGAATAGAAGGAAATTAAATAGTAGCTGTACTAGCAAAGGGGACTGAAACACCCTTTTGGAGACCGGAACCCTTTTGCGGTATCAGCGCCAATGTAATATAGGAAGAAATAATCAAAGTTGAAAACAAAAGATCTGACCATTGGAAAGATCTAGTATGGCTTATACAATCAAAGATTCTGATGGGTGACTACAACCCGTTGAGATCTAATGAATGCACAAGTCAAAGTAAAACTGCACTAATAGTTTTAACAGGGATCCTAACGGGATCCTGAATGGTCACCTGAAAAAAAAGGCTCAAAATAGTGGAGGAAGAAGAATGTAGATTCTGTGGCATGGAATAAGAAACCTCCATCCATATACTTGCAAAAGAATCATATGGCACAATACCTAGGAGATAATTGGATAGAAGAGGGACATTTACCTAAGTTGAAGCCTGCAGATATCCTAAAATTCCACAGGGAAATAGGACTAAAGGGGCTACTAGTCTCTGAGGAACTAAGTGGAAGTAAGGGGGCACAATAGATCTTTTAGGTCTCAGTGAATGTCACCCCAATACATTCATCTAATGCTTGTCCATAAAATTTTTAAAGGTGTTTCTTGTCAAATAGTAATTAAAAATATGGATCCACCTGTAACCGACGCAGCGAGAGCTATTGCTTTGGTTCAGGATGGTAGGTCACATTATTATGCAGTCAGAGTGTTAGGAATAAAATTCAAAGAGTGGTTTTGTGAATTTGTTGTATTCAGTCGCGTGAGCTACAAGACTTTATACATAACCAGAATAGAATAAAATAATTTAAAATGTTATAAATAAACTTGTGTTCGTCAAAGGGCAAGTGTCAAAAATAAAAAAAAATTTATTTATGAATTATTTTGGAGCTTCTCTACTTTCCCTATATACTAATAATATAAAAAAAAGTAGAAAATAATTTTTCAAAATAATCTATTTTTATATTCTTAAATAGGACGGCCAGTGTATATTGAATTCACATAGATGGCAATTCAGCCAACATATTTACGGTGTCACCTGAAAAATGTTGCAATACAGTGTTGCGATTTTCTTCTTAACCAAGCTTGTACCGCTAAATTTAATGACAGCTACTACATAGTCACCATATTATCTCCAAAATGTACAAGTAACATGTATGACAAAGTAGGATAGATAATTAAACAAAGAAAGAAAAATATAATATAAACAAACCAAAGTTTAATGTTTATGCCGAATGGCGTGACTAATGAATACATTTTAAACTTCGCTGTCGGTAACGAATTCATTTTTGAATCGGGCGGTCGTGTCAGGAATGTATATTCCTTATATATACACTGTGTCCGTAAAGTATGGAACAAATTCATTTTTAGCTTAACAGGCCATTTTAAGAAATAATCCTGAAACACGTCGATTTTTGAATTTAATTTACCGTATTTTCAAATAATATTCTAATATACAGGATGAAGTACTTTCGAGTAATGACGTCACCGTCATTTTTTTAAATGGAACACCCCTATTTTGTCTCAATTTTCGGATTACTCTAGCTGAGCTGATTCCAAAAATGTATCACATGTTGATTCCAATTGGTACAGGGTGGACAAAAATACAATAGTTTTGTGTGTGCTCATAAAGTAACGCGTAACATCCTTTATTAGTTAAATTAACAATATTATCAAAAATACTTATTGTCCAGCGGCAATTGGTTTAAATGTAACACCCTGTAGTTTGTTACATTTTTAGATTAATAAAAATGAGCTGTTTCCAAACATGTTTGGTACTTGTGGTCTAGCAGACAGAATATGAAAGAAATTATTTTTTATCAATTTGAAAAAAACATAGTCGTCTAGTTTTTTGTGAAATGTCATTATTTGTTTAGTAATTTATTGATATTTAGTGACAGTTTAGTACTACAATATTTTTGGTATTCATGAATGTTTTAATTATTATTGCTTAGATTTAATTTGAAGTAGAAATGGAGTTAAGTGTAAAACAGAAATTGAAATACTTATGGAGACAGATCGCGAACTCAGATGGAAGTGTGCAATTTGTTTAATGATAAATATCCAGAAAGACCTACTATAGCGCGTTCAACAGTCAGTAAGATTGAAAAGAAATTTCGAGAAACTGGTACGGTTGAAAATGCACTCAAATGCTGATACAGCATTAAATGTTTTACTTAGTTTTGTGCGTAAAGTTAGTCGCGATATCGGTATTAGCAAAACAACGGTACAAAAACTATTAAAGCTTGATCCTTATAAAATCCAACTTGTGTAGGAATTAAACGAAGATGATCCCGATAGAAGAATCCAATTTTGCGAAAAAATGATGGATAAATGTCACCGAGATCCTCCCTTGAAACAAAACATGATTTTTTCCGATGAGGCCACTTTCACGTTAAATGGCGAGGTCAACCGTCAGAATTGTAGATACTGGGAAAAAAAACCCCACTGGATGCGTGAGCATCATACACAATACCCGCAAAAAGTAAATGTATGGGCTGGAATTGTAAGAAATCGAATCATCGGACCCTACTTTATCGAAGGTAATTTAAACGGGGCAACGTACCTTGAGTTTTTAAGGGGGTATCTCGTACCTACATTACGTAATTTGTTTCCCAGCAGACGTAATCCTGGAGGTTTTGATGAAAGTTTATGGTTTCAACAGGATGGTGCACCTCCACATTATGCTGTAGATGTTAGAAGGTTCCTAGATGAAATTTTTCCGAATAGGTGGATTGGTAGACGTGGACCTATTGAATGGACAGCGAGGTCACCGGATTTCAATCCTTTGGATTATTTTATCTGGGACCATCTGAAGAATGTTGTGTATCAAACGAAACCAGCGAATATTCAAGAATTAAAAGAGAAAATTCGGACAGCAATAAACAATATTTCTCAAGGCACAATAAACAAGGTTTAACAAGAATTTGTACACCGTTTGGGTTACTGTCAAATACAGCAAGGGCTGCAGTTCGAACATTTATAAAGTCATGTATTTCATCATATTCTGTCCGCTAGACAATAAGTATTTTTGATAATATTGTTAATTTAACTAATAAAGAATGTTGCGCGTTACTTTATGAGCACACACAAAACTTTTGTATTTTTGTCCACTCTGTACCAATTGGAATCAACATGTGATACATTTTTGGAATCAGCTTAGCTAGAGTAATCCGAAAATTGCGACAAAATGGGGGTGTTCTATTAAAAAAAAATGACGGTGACGTCATTACTCGAAAGTAATTCACCCTGTATATTAGATTATTATTTTAAAATACGGTAAATTAAAATCAAAAATCGACGTGTTTCAGGATTATTTCTTAAAATGGCCCGTTTAGCTAAAAATGAATTTGTTCCATACTTAACGGACACAGTGTATATATATTAATATATTTCCATCTAAAATTTATTTCAAGTGCACTCCCTTTCAGTATCATTTAATACGATCACAGTGCTAAGCAAAAAAATCGATTTTTGTTCATAAAAGCACATAATATAACAAGTTTTTTGGGGTAATATTGGGGGAATTCACAAGTGTATCTCTAGGTACAGTCGTACTATTTAGTCGATGTGTGATGCCTTTTGGCCTAAATATTAAGTTATTAATTATTTAAATTATTATCGAATAAATTCCCTTCAGCTAATTCCAATAAACCACGAATTGTTTTATAAATAATAAATATAAAGGTTGCACGTACGAGTCAATGTCAAAGCAAATAAATATTAACTAGTATCATGTATATTTACTTACGATGAACTTGACTCTTGATATATAAATATGTAACGATAGTATTTTAGGAGGTCATTACAATTCGGTTCATATCATGCGATTCATTCTAAGTAGTAATCTAAGAGTATTCATTTAGTGTTAGTAGTTAATGTATATTAAGTAATAAATAGAACATGTCCCAGTGATACAGGTAGTTGTTTTATTCCTGTAAGATGACCCACCAAGTGACCAGCAGCACCACCTATTCAGAGGCCCTTCTACAATCATAATACACCCAGTATTCACATTAGGATACACACATTACAGATGTAATCGTACCTAATTTGAAACAGGCGTATATTCGTGAAATGATAGATATATAAACATAAAACAATTCCTATTTAAAATATTTTTATATAAATTATTAGACACTTAACAATGTTAATATTAACATAATCAGATACAATATTTCAACTTTCGACCTCTACCAATCGCTTTTTCTAAATAAGTAAATAATTTTTAAAATAGTTCACAGCTAGATACAGTTTGGTTATACGTAAAGCATGTTTGTGACAACGATAAAATTATTACTACTTTTACTATTTTACCAGAAGGTAATTTATAGTGCGGCCGACGTTTGTGAATTTCCCGACAATGTGACATTTTCATGTAAAGATATCATACTGGAGGATATTTACAAAGAGTTTTTCAGTGAAAAATTGAATTCCGAATTATCAACGTTAATAATAGCGAATTCGAATGTACCAGAAATAGAATACTTTTATATACCGAAACGATTAAATGGATTAAATACTTTGGAAATTAAAAATAGCTCCGTGGAGATAATCTACAACAGGGCGTTCGACGATTTTGTGGATTTGAAGACTTTGAATTTGGGTTTTAATGCGTTGGAAGACATAAGTTTCGTGGAAAGTTTACCTACAAGTATCATAACTCTTTTTCTAAACAATAATAATATAAGGTTCATATCTGTCGATTTTACAGGGTTATTTTCACTGAAAACATTAGATTTAAGCTACAATAAAATTAAGTTTGTTGATTTTGAAAAGGTGCGAAATTTAAGAGTAATTAATTTCAGCAAAAATGAAATTGTTTCAATTTTGTTCAAACATACTCATGATTATTCCCATGAATATCATTTAAATTTAAGTTCTAACAAAATTGTTAACTATGATGAAAATGAAATTTTTAGCATCACCAGATTAGATTTAAGTTATAATAATTTAAGTACCGTAAATGTAGCAGGAAAAATATATTTAAGTTTGGCACATTGTAAGGTGGGTGATTTCGTTGTCGGAACTTATGTGGATGAAGCGGATTTAAGCTCATTTAATAGCGTTAAAAAAATAGATTTGCCCGTTTTAAGATATTTAATTTTAAAAGACAACAATTTGACCGATCTGTCAAATCCAATTATAAATTTCAAATCATCAACTGATTTAGAATTTTCCTTAAAGTTGGATATGTCCAATTCATCGATAACCAGAATTCCTGAATATTACTTTGATGATATGAATTTAGATTGGCTTAATTTGAGTAATAATAACATTCAAGTTATTTCAACAAATACTTTCACAAACATCAAATTGTCTTATTTAGATTTATCCAATTCAAAAATACAAATTATTCAACCGTCCAGTTTCCAAAATAATGTTATAGATACATTGTATTTAAATAAAAATGAAATATCTTCTTTGGAAAATTTCGTCAACAATACGGAAATTTCGATCATCTACTTATCTTTTAATCCGATCAAATTTATCAAAAAAAATTATTTTATAAATTGTAGAGGTTTACTAAAAATAGTTTTGTCAAATTGTCTAATTCAGAATATAGAACCGGGGACCTTTTCAACTACAATATTATCCTTAGATCTTGATTATAATAATTTGACTGTTTTAAATGAAGGTATGTTTGTTGAATCTTTAGAAGAATTGAAATTGAACGGAAATCCCGTTCATACGATCAAAAGAGGGTCGCTTAGCAATTTGTACGGTCTGAGTAAATTAGATTTGTCCAATTTGAAAATAGAAAATATAGAACCGTATTCATTTACTAATTTAGAGAGTATGACAGAAATTAGTTTGGCTAATAACCGAATAAAATCAATAGAATCAACTTTGTTCGTAAACGCTAAGAAATTATCGAAAATTGATTTTAGCAATAACCCACTTATTAAAATCAACAAATTTTCGAATAAACTCAAAATATCAGATCTAACGTTAACTTTTAACGGCGATTTTCCACATAACAGTATAGGAAATTTGAATATACAGAAATTAACTATTAAAAATTCCACCATTTCCATTCTTAAATCAGGAAGTTTTAAAGGTCTATACGGTTTAACCGAGTTGTATTTTGAGAATTCTTCAATCCGTTCACTAGAGCCGGGAGCTTTACAAGATTTAATCAGTTTAGTACATTTAGACGAACAAAATTTATTTAAAAACATCAATGATATAAGTAGAAACGTTTTAAACGATTTAAAATCGTTGAAAACGTTAAATTTATCTAGCATGGATTTGAAAAGTGTAGATTCTTATTGCTTTGACGGCTTGAATAAGATGCAAACCTTAGATTTAAGTAATAATAATATCTCCGAATTGAAATCGAATACTTTTCGCGGATTAGTATCTTTGGAAATTTTAGATTTAAGTAACAACAACATTGAAATACTCGAAAATAATGTTTTTGCAGGTTTAAATAATTTAGTGGTTTTGGAATTATTTCAAAATAAGTTGAAAACTTTACAAAACGGTTGTTTTAAAGAAATCGATCGACTTTATCGTTTGAATTTAGCTTATAATAATTTAGAACGTATCGATGTCAGTCTGTTTGAACCTTTAAAAGATTTAAGAACCTTAAATGTTAGCAATAATAATTTCGGTTTAAGAGCTTCGCCGCACAATTCTTTTCAAATAGGAACGTTTTCAAGTTTGATAGAACTAAGAGTTTTGGATTTGTCCAATAATTATTTGAATAACTTGGATGTTAAAACTCAGTTCATGTCTTTGAAAAAACTTACGCACTTGTTTTTAGATCACAACTATTTGAAATATTTGGATTTTAATAGTCTCTTAAAAAATTGTAAACATTTTTCCTATGTCGGTATATCTTATAATATGTGGAAATGTGATTATTTAGCTAATGCCACAGAAATTTTATATAACAACAGTGTAAGTTATTATCCCATTGTTCCAGTTTTCAACGCTGATAACATTGAAGGGATTAATTGTACCGATATTTGCAAATATTTATATTGTCAGGATACTGAATTATTAATAAACTAAATTAAATTACTGGTATTTTTTTCAACTTTTACTAAAATTCACAAAAAATTAAACCTAAAAAGTATATCTGGTGAACACTGTGGATTCTCAAGCATTTGAGTTTTTTTCTTGGTACACCTAGTGTGGGTATAGTTTGTCTCAAAGTATATCGTCTTCGCTTTTGTCGGCAGTCATCTAAATACGACCATTTACGACCTTCTTAAAATAATTTTACCTGAAATGAAACCCAACAACAGTCGAGTGACAAGGCGAGGGCGAACCATCAGGTATAAATGAGTTTTGTATCGGGTGTACGATGGCTGCATTGTATTCATTTGCATTGTATTAAATATTCCGTTTTAGCGTGCCTTTCCTATAAGAATATTATAATTTATCATTAATTTTATTCGCAATGTTGCGTCGAAAACACTTATTATCATTAGATGCAAAACAAATTGTGAAAAATGTGTATGATTGTTTTGTAAGTGGAGGATTCAATAAACAAGAAGCTTTAAAAGAAACCTGCTTATTTACAAAGACACCAATATCCTCTAAAAAGGATATTATTAACAGTGAAAAATTAAGTGGAAGAAAAAAACGTAGTGATTTTCAATCTCATCGCCTGGACAATGGCCAGAAGTAAGAAGAAAAATATATTCCCTCTATGAAATCCAAATTATTCCTACTTTGGACAATCTAGAAAGGAAGCTAGAAGATGACAACAATATAAATATTAGCCGGACAACCCTCCATAGTTATTGGTAAAATGGGATTCACATATCGTAAAATTGACAAAAAACAAGAGGTAATGGAATCGGAAAGATTGCGCACTTCAATTTTCTTCAGGATATTAAGAAGTACCGATCCGAAAACAGATTTATAATCTACCTGGACGAAACATCGTTTGATACACACGATACAGTATCCTAAGGATAAGTAAAAACTGTAAGACTAAGGCACCTTCAAACAAAGGAAAGCGCATAACTATTATTCACGCTGGATCAGAAAACGGATTTGTTCCAAATTGTCTGCTGTTATCTGCAAATAATATCAAGGATTCTAGCTTTGATTATCATGAAGATAAAATTGCAGAACTTTTTAAAAACTGGTTTCAAAATCATCTTATGAAAAATATTCCCGACCACAGTGTAATTGTAGTGGATAACGCAAGCTACCACAGCCGCCTTATACAAAAAGCACCAAACTCATCAAGTAGAAAGATTGGAATAAGAAGAATATTTGTTACAAAATGATATTTATTTTGACCCTGATTACAAGAAGGAGCTACTTTTGGAGGTGTTAAATCATATGCTACTAAAAAACAATATGCATGTGGCAGTTTAGTTGAGGAACAGGTACATACTGTGCTATGTCTGACAGTGAAACATAATTGGATTAAGAATAATATTAAACCATACCAATAAAGTTGGATATTGTTTTTTTTACCAGGTTATAGTTTATTCTACTCAATAGTATTGAATAATTCCTCATTTAGGAGACATATTAAATAAAAAACAAAGGCGGTATGATAAAAATACAAAAATATATATTTGTGAATTTGTTCTTTTTTAAAATAATGTTAAATAGTCCGCCACTGGCGATCTCTTCTACAGCAGCTATTGGCCATATGATTTAATGCAATTGGCCTATTAATTTTATGATTGCCGGCAAAACCGAAGAAGATATACTTCGAGACAAACTATACTTGCTAAACCTGCTAAACTGTACCAGAAGTATGGGGCCAAAGCATACACAGCGGCGCAATCGAGTACACTTAGTTTAGTATAACTTCTTTTTCTTTCTTTTTGTGGTGATCTGTATTAAATTTCTGTAAATGCTGCAATTAATATTAATTTCTGTGGTTTTCAACCAATTTGTGTTCATTCGTTTAATTTTTATTCTGTAAGTAATGGGCCTAAATCTCCTTGTAAATGCATGAGAAATTTCACTATTCTGTGGAGTGTTCGATTACATACGGCTACAAAATGGTGCAGTGTAAAGGTTCTAATTTTTGCAAAGGGAATCTAACTAGAATTTGTTTTAGTTAATATTTGCAACAATACTTGTCTCGTAGAGTATGGTGTCATTTGAATAGTACAGTCAAGGTACCCTATAACCATACCAAAGTATGCCTGGTACATGCAAAAAAAAAATCGTCTATTTATTCGTCTGGGTTATGCTCAGCACTTAAATTCAATTTTCGTACCATTTCCAATTTATTTTATTTCCATTCCAGAAGCTTCGTGTCCTAGTTTAAATGGGATGGTTTTGAGTATGTAGTTCTTTTTCCTCTCCAAAGTGATTCTGTCTGAGTCCTTGTATATTCTCACAGAAACAGAGTATGTGAATAGGTGTTTCATCCCTCAGTTGTTCCCATTTTCTACACATAGGTTCCCTAACTTTTCCCATTCTGTACAGATGTTTCCTCAGGGTATCACGTCCAATGACCAGGTAACTATTTTCCAAAGTCTTTTACTTGGTTTCAATAGCCTGGATGAGAGTTCCTTTCCTACCTTGTTCAGTAAACTCTTTGTAATAACGTAACCTTCTGTTAACCACCATTTGAATTGTTTTTCGCTGTCTAGCCAGTTCCGGAATTCCCCTGTTATTATCCAGGTTGAATTGCTGATAGATTCAAGCACAGCCTGGTGGTCAGTAAATATTTTAATTTTTTGTTCGGTACCTCTTCTACTGATGTTTTCATCAATACAGGCTACAATGGCAATCGTTTCTGCATTAAATAGATGTGCATCACCTGTTCCCTAGATGGGATGATGAGTGAATATGTTCTCTGGTGTCATGCTATCTAATATCTCTTGAAATATGGGTTCATCCAGTATTGTTAAAGTTGTATCAGTGGGTTCTCCTCAAACATTGTTTGGGGTCCTTATGTCACTCGATTTCATGATCGACTCCAGCTTTACAAAAAGGATGAATGCGAACAAGGATTTCGCTTGATGGCGTCCTCGTGCTCTTCATTGTCCCGGTCAGCTTGTCTTTGGATTTTAGGTCGTTCCATAGGCGACCGTTAACCTTATCACAGTTGTATAAAGCCAGTGAACCACCCCGTGTTGAATTTCCCAGGTTTTGCGATATTTAACTTCTTCAGATATTTTTAATTCAAAAATTGCTCGACAACAAAAAAGGAGTTATCAAAATGAAATGATATTTGACATATATTACTGTGACAACGGAAACTTTCTATTCTAACAGACATTTTAGTTCTACTTGTGACCGATAGATGGTATTACACGAACTTACAAATTTTTTAACCAACCTATATAATATTTAAGTTATTTTCGAAGAATCTATTCAAGGTTATCCATAAAAATATTGTCGATGACTGGCGAGAGAAGAGATCCGATTAGAGCACCATTTCACAAGTATCCAGAATTTTTAATTTAAAGCTTCACAGCTTCAAACATACAATAGATATTTTAATACCAACACAGACATGAAAAAATACAAAATTACTTACCTAAACTTTGTAAATGAGCTCCCACTTCCCCATATCCCTCTGAAACTATTTCTTTACGGCCATTCTCCAAAAGTTGTCCGATTTTTTGTTTAGCGTTGGCCAAATCTACTTCCAATATATTTTCTTTGGCGATGACGGATTCTATTTCCATTTCTAATCGCTCTCTTTCCCTTTCCAAAGTGTCGATGTACTTCTAAAATAGATTATTCCAATCACTGTACGGTAATTAGTGCAATATATATTTCAGATATTGGTAACATTGTTGCTGCTACGAAAAATAAGACAGCTAACGATAATAATGCCTAGTGGTTAGAGATTCGGGTTTTCCAACCTTCTTAGCAAGAACTTTTTTATTATTTGAGCACAGATAGAGTGAATACATGTTGAAAAAAATTAATGAAATCAAAAATCTACCTGGTTTTCTCCCAACTCCGCTTTGAATTCCTCTTTCGACTGCGTTTCGGATATTAATTTTCTGGTCAGTGCGGTTATTTGTTCTTCTAGATGATTACCTCTCTCTTTTTCGTTATCATTGCCGGGAAGTTTTGTGATGTTACTAGTTAAGGCAAGAATCGCATTCGCTTCGTGCTTCAACTTTTCCAAACATACACTCAATTCATTTTTCAATTCTACAAAAGAAATTGCGTTTAATCCAAAAATAAGAAAATAAAAACCAAAAAAGTAAGAGTGAGAAAGAAGTAAGGTTAGAGAGGAACATCGTGATACTAAAAGAAAAAAGAAAGGCAAGGCAAAAGAGAAAGAAATAGAAAAAGATAGAGTGAGGGAGAGAGAAAGAAATAAAGAGAAAAAAAGATGAGGGATAGGGAGAAATAAGAATATAGGATGAAGGATATAAAATTTCAGAGAAAATGGAAATATTAAGATCGTAAATGGAAATAGTAACAGCAAGTTGGAAATAGTAAAAGTCTAAATGGAATAGAGTGAGTGATGATAGAGAGAGCATAGAGAAAGATAATTAAATGAGAGAAGAGATAATGATAGAAAGGGAGAATGGAAAATGATGAGAAAAAAAGAGGATCGAGTGAGTGGACAGAGAAAGATAATATAAGACATATGAGACAGGTATAGTATAGAAAATGTATTAAAGAGGGGATAGGGAGAAAGATTAGAAAAAGCGAGATATAAGAGAAAGAGAAGATAGTCCAGTTTTAGATAAGAATAAATGATTAGATATAAACTGATACAGGAGAAATACAGGAGCGAACTTGGAGGAGAAAGAGAAAGAAGAAAGAGGGGAGAAAAAGAAAGCGAAAAAAGAAGAGGGACGAAAAAGGGAAGAACGAGGAAAGAGAGAAGAGAAAAGAAATGGAGAGTGGTGAGAGAGAAGGGAAAAGAAATGGAGAGTGGTGAGTGAGAATAGGGAAAGAGAAAGCGGCGAGATAGAAAAGAGAGAGGGGGAGAGAGAGAGTATTTAAGGTTGAAGAGATAATGTACAGATGAAGGAAGGGACAAAGTGGAAAGGGAGACGAAAAGGAAGGAAGAACTATAAAATTTGTAATAATTCATATGGTACTTTTACTACGACTGACATTTTTGTTTTTAAAGCAAACACAACTATAAATCTATATTGCCAGGTCATTTAACGCTTACCGATCGAAATGTCTTTGGAATCCCCCTCTTCTGTCGAACTATTTTCGATAATATTAATTAAATCCATAAAATTAGGTGTCAAATGTACCCTGGTTATGTTAAGAGTACTGTCACTGGTTTTGGACGAGCTCGTCGGACTGGATTGGGTGATGTTCAGTTCATCGTCGAATTGAGATAGATTTTTATCAAATCCTTGTTTCAATAACTCGTCTACTAGCGTGTTGTTAAGTTCGTCTTCGCATTGAGTGAAATATTTCAATAATTCTCCCAGTAGATTTCGCAGCGATGACATTTGGCGTTTTAAATTGTCTCTGTAAAACGGAGAAAAAAAAATTAACACCTTTTAAAAATGTTATCAAACGCCCATGGTAAATGGGAATTTTCAGATATATTATCCCCCTTCAAAATTTTATTGTACGTGGAATGATAATGAATAAATTAGCCCCCAAAAAGGATTTATTGTACATCTATGATAAAAGGAAATTTTTATATATAAATTAATCCCTTACAAACATTTTATCGCACGCCAATGCTACAGAAATTTTTACTCCTAAATTAATCCCTTTACGATCATTTGCAAAAATAGCAATAAAAGTACAAAAAGAAAGTTCTAAAAACTTCAATTACCTCTCTTTTAAAATAACTTCGATGTCTCCTTTATTGATATATTCTCCATCCTTTAAACTCCGCCTTCTAGCTCTTTCCGTAACTCCGTTAACGACTCTCAAATTTTCCTCGCGCAATTTTTCAATTTCCACTCGATGCTCGCGTTTAATACATTCTATTTCCTCTTCGTATTTTGCCTTGAATCTATCGCGCAATTTAAGTAGTTCAGCGGGCCATTCTTCGTCATCGGCCTCGCTTGTAGCCAAACGCTAAAGAAATCATTTCGGTAAATCAAAATTGTATAATTATTAAATAAAATAAAGAAATAACAAATTCCTTAACTGATACATAACATACAGAGTGGCCCAAAAGTCTGGAAACCGCCCATTATCTCGTAAATTGCTAGTACTAATTGTACAAAATTTGGGGTATACCTATTTTGGGATACGGAGAGGTAAATTGCTTCTCTAAAATGGCTCTTAACGAAAAAGAACGAATTACTATTCTCATGATGAAAGGCGACAGAAAAAGTTCTTATTGTGAAGTACTGAAGTAGCCAACTTGTTCACTGATACTTTCCCAAAACGTTCTTCTATTCATAAGGCGACGGTACCTACAAAAAACTGTAAAGTGCTTTGAGGAAGCTGGAGGAGTAAAAGATAGATACCGAACAGGTAGATCGAAAACAGTTATGAATGACAACAAAACTTTAGATATAATGCAGCTCATTTTGGTGTAAATGTTTGGCGTTATTTATATGAGATATTTCACGGACGATGGATTGGTAGACGAGGTAGAATTGAATGACCTCCACATTCACCCGATTTCAATCCTAAAGATTATTTTTATTGGAGATACTTGAAAAATTCAGTTTACAAAACTAAACCAGCAAGTCTTGCAGAGCTTAGGCAACGAATTATCGATGAATCTAGATTAATTTCTAGACAATCATGGAGAAATGTGGTGGACGCATTCTACCATCGATTAGGGTACTGTCAACTCACAAATGGAGCACATTTTGAACACTTGATAAAGTAACCATTATGTTAAAAATGCTGTAATCTTTCAATTGTTACGTTTTAATTCAGTTGAAAATTTTTTGACAGTTCCAAGAACCAATCAAATTTCCTCATTTTTTATCACATGAACAATTTCACCCAATCATGTCAACATTACACTGATAACAGACCAAGGGCTATTTTCACGTTGCTATGGACACATATTGATTTATTTCGATTTTGAAGTTTAAAATCATTAATATTTCGAAATGCCACGATTTTTTTCTATAATTAGCAAAAAATTTTCTATCCGAATAACCCTCGGACATTGATAAATGCTCAAAAATTTTATGACAGATTTCGAAAGCTTGTTGCTTGGAAACAGACCGACGCCGTAGGCGGAGGTCTGTTGCCTACAAGCAACAATTATCAATGTCTTTGGGTTATTACTACTGAAAATAGTTTGTATTAAAAAATGTATCGAGACAATTAGGCATTGCCAGACTTCTGTTTCATGTATTTAACTCCTCCCAGACTACATAAAATCATAAGTGTTACATATGGTTGAACTCGTATTGAATAGGAGATTCCAATAATGACTGAATATACAGGGTGATGAATTAGAAAAACCAAAGTTACTAATAATATAAGAGTAACGGCAAATCTGGCAACATTACAAATATCAAATCTGGAGTCTCCGTATCCAAAAATAGGTGTACCCCAAATGTTGTACAATTACGACTAGCAATTTACGAGATAATTGGCCGTTTCCGGCCTGGGCTGTTGAGCACAACCCAATCGAATGAATGAATTGCCGTTTCCAGACTTTTGGGCCACTTTGTATATTACTCGTCGGGAATATACCTTTTGGTCGCCGCGGTCAGTTTTACCCAAATTTAATCCTTTCACTATTCGAAAGGTACAGACCACTTGGTTCCAAAGCTGGGGTTCCAAGAAAATTATGGGCTTATTTAATTAGTAAATAATGAAAAGAATCAGCTAGCTGTAAGTCAAGGGAAAAGTCGTCAGCTGATAAGATGCAGTAGGTGATAGATCCTGTAGCGTTACACCTTTCAAGGTACCAGCTGACAAAATTCCACTGAGATACAGCAAGCTGACATTAATTTTCATTCATACTAATATGGGTTTGTGACCTGTCGACAAACAAAATAAAAATATTTTTCATCAGTTAGTTGTCTGAATTCTTACTGAAAAGATTAATTTTTTTATTTGAAAAGTGATTCTCTAACCTAGCCTAACCACAAACATTTTAATTCTGCTTTTTATTCAGCGCATCCTGATATATTCAGATTTGTGGATGTAATTCTCGATATTCAGTTAAATACTTATGTGAAATTAAACAGTACACATATACCAAACAAAATTAAATACCTTTAATGATTGATAACTACGGCGACCAAGAGGCCTACCTGATTTTAAAACTGGCGGCCAAGAGGTCGATGACATTATGGAACCCCCGCTGACAAAACTGACCGCGGCGACCATACATCATTTTTATACACTGTGTAATTTGGATTAATGCAAACTTTAAATAAATTTAGAATATCTGTTGCAGTATTTATATCTAAATTGTTGGGTTTTAGAAAATCTTCATTGCATTCTTCTGTATAGTCGGTTCAGAGATATTTCGTACCAGCTTAATGATTGTTAATAGGATTAGCCCTTAGCAATGGACAATGTTTACATGTTATGTGTTTGAAGAATGTTAAGAATTTTTTCAAATATCAATTTATTATGTCAGACTGTTAATACATTAAGCTGTGGTAATTAAAAAAAAATATTTTAAAGTTTAAGCCTGTAAAAGATTTGTTGTCACATTTTTTTAAGGTCCATTCACAGTAGATCATATCCTTGGTAAAATGACAAATATAATATTTTATTGTATGACATTCTAGCAATATTAAACTCTACTACCACTAGCACCATAATGTAGGATAAATTGGTAGCTCAGGTAGCTAGAGGATGCCCTCAGGGGGGAGTTCTGTAGAATCTAGAGGTGGATGGGCTATTAGGACTCCTGCAAAATAATGGACACAGAACCCTGGGATATGCTGATGACTCGGTCATCATAGCACAGGGCAAATACAATACCACAGTTAGAGATAGAATGCAAGAGGCTCTAGACTTGGTAACAACATGGATACGGTCGGAGAGACTGAATATCAGTCTTCATAAAACGACAGTGATGGCATTTACCAGTAGGAAAAAAGGGAGGGACTGGGACCTCTAAGACTACGAGAAGAAATTGTAAAAATTAAGGGAGAGGTTAAGTATCTTGGGGTGTTAATTGACTCAAAACTTACCTGAAACCAACATTTGGAAAAAGTAATAAGTAAAGCGGAGACCACGCTAGTAGTGGCCAGACGTTCCTATGGGAAAAAATGGGGGCTAAAATCTGACATGCTGTATTGGCTATACAACAAGGTGGTAAAGCCCGCCATAACATACGCCTCTTCGGTATGGTGGCCGAAGACTCAGCAAAGAATGGCTAAGCAAGGTGCAAAGACTTGCATGTTGGGCATCACGGGGGCCATGAGAACTACTCCTACAGCAGCAATGGAAGTATTATTAGACCTTACACTTGGTGATACAGGGAGAGGCAAGACTGGGTATCCATAGACTGGAAAACTTGATGATCAGCCTAAACGCTAGATCATCAGGGCACATGAATATCGTAAAAGTTGTGTCAAAGGACGTGCTAAGCATGAGAACACACTACACCACCGCACTATATTTACATGCGCTCTTTATCGCAAAAGACAGTTATTATTAGGCCAACCGCAAGGAAACGCTGAATTATATAGCAAACACCCAGCTAAGAACCTGTACAAACTGGTGCAGGGAACAAACGTGCTGGACTGGGTGCTATGAGAAAGCACGAGCAAAAATACAATAAGCCATTAGGCTGCAGTGAAAAAAAAGTCTACCACGAATGGGATCCTGTGAAGTACACGCTCCCTGGAACGGTTTTATTGCGTTCGGGTATTAAAAGAAGCTTAAAAATTCGAGGTGTTTTGGAAATCGGACTTAAATCATTGTCAAAATTAATAAGAAAGTTGGGGTTCCGCTATAAAAAAGACTGTAACCGAAGATTTTTATGTGAGCAGCCACAAATAGTGAGTCAGCGTGTTCAGTTTTTAAAAAGATATACGGAAAATGACAAATCAAAATTTAGAAAAGTGGTATTTTTAGACGAAACGTGGATATTTTCAAATGGAAGTGGCTCAAAATATTGGCAAGATAAGTCTGTAAAAAGCGTTAAAAGAAAAAAAGGATGTGGCACGGGGAAGCGTTTTATTATTTTGCAAGCCGGTTCTGTAACAGGATTTGTTCCAGGTGCAAGCTTAATTTTTTCTTCAACATCAAAAAGTTCTGTCTATCATGACAATATGAATTGCGAAATGTTCGAAAAATGGATAAAAGATCAGTTAATACCAAATTTGGATGCTCCATCTTTAATTGTGTTGGACAATGCTTCATATCATTCAAGAATTTTAAATAAACAACCTACTTCATCTTGGCGGAAGGGTGATATTTATGAATGGCTTGAAAAATGTAACAAAAAACCTTCACCAAATATGCTTAAATTGGAACTCCTATCAATGGCAAAAACACTCGAAAAACCCAAAATATACGCCGTAGATGAAATATTGCGTGAACATGGGCATGAGGTTCTACGACTTCCGCCATATCATTGCCAGTTTAACGCAATAGAACTAATATGGGCTGGGGAAAAATCTTATTATGAAAAACATGTAGGTGATGGTCATAAATCCGATCAAGTAGAAAAAGTTTGGCAAGATTCGTTGGATCATATTACGCAGGAGTACTGGAGGAAATCGGTGGAGCATACAGAAAAATTAATAAGGGATTGGTGGGATCGAGAACAAGTACTGGACCTTTTTATCATTGATTTCTCAGAAAATTTTAATCTTGATAAATGTATGTGTATCTTGAGAAAATTATTTTGACGTACCCAGATTTTCTTTGGTATATGTCGGGTGAAAATGAAGCACAAAAATATGACGATAGTAAATCAAAGTTTTTTAAAAATATAGAATCCGAAACAGAAAAATTCAACAACTGACAAAACTCGAATTTTCTGCATTTCTTAAAAAATATTAGCATTGGAAAAAACTTTACTAAACTTTTTATGTCAGATTTACAAGTCCTTCAATTTGGCTGACTCAGATTCCATATTTTTAGATTTACTATCGTCATACTTTTGTGCTTTATTTTCACCCGGCATACACCACCCAAAATCTAAATACGTCAAAATTATTTTCTAAAGATACAAAAACATTTATCAATATTAAAATTTTCTGAGAAATCAAGTATAACAAAGTTTGCCATTCTGTAAGAACTTCCGAAGATACGCTGTATAGTTTTTGTAATCTTTGATCACCACATGTACTTACTACAGAATTTTTGCAAAAATAAAAATACTAGGTACATTTATGTTAATTAAAATAATAAAACCATCAATCTTTTCTCCGGGTATATCTGTAGTCTCACATTTTGGTAACCTCTGTGTTTTCTGATTTGATACATATGGTTAGTGACCTTTGAACCCGTACGATAAGAGCGCTTTTGACTATATCCAGGTTTTCTTATGATTTATCATTGAAATTGTTGTTAATAGATACTCACTTCAATACACAAAACCCCAAAAATTATTTAGATATATTTTAAAACAAAAATAATCATATCACAAAAAAACAGGTTTCATCAACAACGTTTCCGAAATAAACAATAAAGTGCTATCTCAATAAAACCGTGCCAGGATCCCATTTTTAGTAGACTATAATATTGTTACAATGTCATACAATAAAATATTTCATTTCACATTTTACCAAGGATATTATCTTCTGTGAATGGACCTTAAAAATTTAAGAACAAATTTTTTGCAGTCTTAAACTTCAAAATATTATTGATTGTCTATTTGTCGAATCTTTTCGTAGTGTCAAAATTTTACCAGAATGTTATAAAAACTTAATTATTCTTGATGATGGTAGCTGGAGCGCTACCGAAACGTTGAATTAAAAATATAAAAAATATTGTGGTCTGATTTTCCAAAAAATTAACAAAAAGAATAATGAACACACCACTGGGAACATACCAATAAAGTACTTCAAAACTATTCATTATACATAAACATTTTGTACCTGTATTTGCATTTCTAGTGCAGAAATTATATCGATCTTAGCTAGAGTGACTTGTTCTTGTAGTCTCCTTTCGTAACTCTGGATCACTTCTTTGATTTCGAATTCTCCAGAGCTGCCCTGTTAATTGCATGCAGTTACAAAACAACATCGAACATAACAAGTACTTATTACCAACACCAAAATTATCATTTTATTAGAAGTTTATGGCTTGTAAAGGATGAAAAATAGTTGTTTTTCAATGTTTTCAACTGAACACCCTGTATATTTTGTTTCAAGGTTAAAACTAAACTCTTCTAATTCCAGAGAATGTACCTTTTGTAACAATTAAATGGGGTGTTTAACTTTAAATTTTAACCCCATATTTTTTTAGGTAATATTAATAAGTGGCAAATGGGTTATACAAAAATAAAATTATTTCATATTGATTAATGGAAAATGATTGGAAAAAAATTACTGAAATTATGCAACTTATAATGCAGATACGTCACTAGTGTAAATGTGAAGTTGTAGATAGTCTTCGTTTGTTATTCTATGATTCAGCTTGTTCATGAAAAATAAATAATAATAAGTTGACATTATTTTGACATCTACCGCTGTCGTTAAAATTGAAGCAACAAATATATAAAGACTCTGTATTTGGTTGGTTGGTTGAAGAATCATTTTCAATTTCTATTCATGTACTGTGTTATTGTGTCTGAATTTTATAAACTACTATGAAACCAGTATTTGGAAGAATCAAGTTTTGTACCATATTGTACTAATACATGAAGAACATCAAATAAAAAATTCATTACTGCGCTGAAAACAGATTACAGTAGGTTTGAAACTACTAGAAATGCATTTAGTAAAAGCTTCAACAAATTATTTTTGTTGTCACGATCATTTTGATATAAATAAAATATACAAATAGGGAAAATAACTTATCCACTTCATTTTGGAGATTCTTATAATTAGGTTCCATGTAAAATATGTGCCTATCTTCAATTTATACTAGTGACGTAATAATATAAAAGGCGGATATTTAAAATTTTTGAAACTACGATTTTTTAACTGAGAATGAAAACAAAATTACACTTTTAACTTTGATTAAATATGGGCGATTTAATTTGTTTCATTAAAAGTAACTATCTGTTTGCATAAATAAGAATTATTTTTAGTTGAACACCCTGTAATATGGAAGAGTATAGAAAAGGAAACTAGCAACATATGACTCATACAAAGTATGTAACACCCTGTATATCAAGTAATTCGTTAGTGATTAAACATTCAAAGATATGTTGGCCAAGGACCAGTAGAGTCAGCATTTAGACATATAACAATATTAAATATTGAGTTAGAAGCGTTAAATGAACAAATATATAGAAGTTTTGGTTAGGTCAAATAAGTGGGCTACGAATCATTATTACAGACTTCTTGTAACTGATTAGTTTTGATTGTGACAATAATAATTGACCTATTTGTTGAAACGACAGTGATTATTCCCAATACCTTACAAGTACATCTGCAAAGGTCATAATAGAGAGCTTCTGGAAGCACGTAAGCCCCATATTAATCTCGATCCTAATGTCATTCGATTGTTTTTCAAAAAGGAAAAAAATCAGTTTTCAAACTGTATCAAAATATATAAGTCGTTCATTTGAAAAAGAAAAACTTATTTTAGCACAAAAATAAATATTTTTTTATCAATTACCACTTCTTGTACTGCTGAACTAATACTGATATTGTGTTTTTCCACATGTTCCAATTGATTTCTCAAATTTTCCATTTCACCATCGTATCTTTCCATCATTTCCCTCATTTTCTCTTCATACTGTGCCTACCAAATAAATATGCATGTTTCAAAATATTCGAAAAGTGGAACATTGTTTAGAATATACTTAGTAGAATCTTTATTTAATATAGGAAGTCCTAATACATAGTAGTTTTTTTTTTTTAATATCACATATTGTAGTCAGTCTTGATAAAATTAGTAATAAAAGTAAGAAGTTTCAGTATTAAAGTTAAAAATAAATACATATTAAAATAAACATACAAAATTACAAAGTTAATTTACGGACTTAGTGTGAGACAACCAAAGGGAATATATTCAACAGTTCTTAAATGTTAGTTTACTGTATTGTAATAGTGAAAATTGTGTCTATTTACTAAAACTAAACCATTATAAAGAAAAGTAGATTCTTCTGTAAACAATACACACTTAAAAATATCAGAATATTCTTTGATTTCGTCTCAAGTCCATAATCAAAAATTTTAACAAGTATCAAAATCCTGTTTTGTGTAGTTCAAAATAATACAAATAGTAGTGGTTTTTCTTAGATATTCTACATTTGAATGATTTGTAATTCATTAGAAATGTATCTAGTAACTAGAAGTTCGAGTTTTTCGTAACACACAGCAGTACATCAACTGGTTTTGTTCTGATTACTTTTTGTAAGCAATGTCACAAGTAGCATCAAATAAAAAAAACAGGCTTTTAAAAACTTCCTTATTTATGTCTTCTCTGTCGGGGTACTTTTAAGTATACTCTATAGAAGCTAAGTGACAATATTTTGACCATTCCTAATGCAAAGTATCATATCAACTCTTTAATTTTTATCGCAATTAAATTTAAAACTAATACTCAATTGCTTTGACAATTATTATCGTTCCACCCTCATCAAGTGACAATTGAATCTCCACGTAGCTATGGAAATTTGGAAAATGATACATGATTTGAAGATTTTTTATTATTTTTGAATACAATAGAGTCCACTACCACTAATTTTCATTTAAAATATAATATAAATAAAAAAATGTCTTTACTTACAGCAACATCTTCCACATTATGTTTACTCTCACTCATTGTTACATTTTTGTTATCGCATTTCAATAAATTAGCTAAATTTGACTTGGCAATTTCAGTTTTCAAGTTTGTAAAATCTTCATCTGTCATGGAATCCAAATCACTTTTGTTTATCTAATGAAGAAGAAGAAAAAAACTTTTTATAGCTAAAAAACTTTTGAGACGAAGAACTAATTAAATGGCTAAGGCACGGGTTCGACTCCCTCGCCGACTTTTTCCTTTGACCTGCGTATGTCGGCATATGCACTTATCGTCCGGAGACTGTTGTTCTATAGCTTTTTCTTTTTCACTCACAGAATGACTAAAAGGAACATAATTTTTTGCCAAATATCGAATTTTAAGATCTTATTAAATCATTTTAAAGTTTTCTCACTGTTAAAACAAAGCCTGTTCGAGTCAGACCAGGATTTAATAGTAATGAGATCCTTGCAAATAGTATAATGTAAGTTTGGTATATCTGAACTACTCCAGGTTACGCTAATGTCATTAGCAAATAAAGTGAATTTAACATTTATTCAAAGTCTGTGACATCGTTAATGAATACCAAAAAAACTTCAACACTTGCTCATAGTACCAGTTGATTTCTAAATTCACGGTAAGATTCAAACCATTTTAAAGGAATACCATGGATGCCAAGAAATTTTAATTTATCAATCAAAATTTCATGATCGATTTAGTCGAATTCACAAAAAACCGAAAAAAAAAAAATGTATTATCAAGTGAGGATACTTCATTAAGGACAGCATTGTATCACAAGTACATTCATTAGGTATGGGAACCACATTGTTGTAATCTCAAGATTTTATGTTTGAAAAGAAAGAGTAGTAGATGGTTTTCTATTAGTTTATCGATTATTTTCGATAAGATTTTTAATAAGGCAATAGAAACATGGTTACCACTGCTGGGTAATTATGTCATGTTTTAAGAAGAATTACAATTACAAAGTACTTTCTCAATAAAGGAATTAATTACACATACAAAGTACTTGTAAAAATTGGAATTATATTGATTTAACTACAATTATGGGAGAATCAAATTTTGAAATATATAATTCAAACTGTTAAACTAACAGACGATTGCAGCAAATTTCTTAAGGATTCCTTAAAGTTAAAGATATCTTAAGGAAGGGTTGTATAAAGGAGTAAAACTCGGTTTGAGGTGACACATGACAAATTTTGTATGATTTAGCACTTAGTGCTTCTTGCCTGAAGCATTAGACTACATATATTGACATATTCTCTCTTTAAGCTGATCAATAGTATTGATGCGAGTGTTCTCATAAACGTTTTCTTCTAATAACCCCAAATGTTATAATCAACGGGGTTTAACTCTGGGCTATTTGGAGGCCACACGTTTGGTTCAATAAAGTCAGGACAATTTTCCTGCAGATATCTTAAAGTACTTCTTGACATATGGCTAGGTGCGCCATCTTGCTGGAATGTGTAGTTGTTGTTAATTGTTTCTATTTCTCTAAGCATATTTTGATCCGGCAGATTAAAAAATAATTATTTAGAGACAAATTGGGTTCCAAATAAATTTGGCCCACAGTGTAGGTGTATACAGTGATGACAATCCAGTTATTATAAAGATATCTAGTTACATTCCAAAGTCAGACGCCGAAGAGTCAATAAGCCATACATTATAACTATTACCACTTACCTTATTGATAATGCTATTCAATTCATTTTGTAAATTAATCACATCTTTTTTATTGAGGTTTGGTTGAAAATCACGAAGAACGTCACCTTCTGGGCCAGGTACATGAGACAATAAGGGTGGATCTGAATTCAATTCATCATCCGAACAACTGGAGCTCGACATCTTTTTGCTTTGTTGACTGAATATTTCTTCTGAATAACTGTTGAAAGCAAAATAAAGTAATTTATTCTAAAATTTTTACTGAAATGATCAAATAACTCCATTTTTGAAAGTAGTAAAAATTTCCATCTACTATGGGCATATAATAAAATATTGAAAGTGGGTTAATTTATTTATGTTGTTTTTTTATTACTCACTTTTTCTCCAGCTCCGCGCACTTTTTCTCGAAATACGTTCTCAGCTCTTCCATTTCTAAGGAATGTTTCAATTCAAGTTCGTGTTTTAGATCCATCATTTGTGATGTACCACTTTGAAAATCAGCCAAAAGATTTCTCAATCTAGATATTTCAGATTCAAATTCTTCCTTTTCTTTTTCTACATCTTTCTAAAAATGCAAATTCAATGAAGTAACCAATTTTTATTATTATGAAAAGGTAGATTTAAAGACAAACAATATACAAATAAAAAGGACAATACTAAAACGAGAAATATAGTAAAATATAAAAAAGGGAAAATAACAATACTTGCTTACTTACTTTTAATAATTTAATTTCTTCTTCATGAGATTTTTTGGTTTTGGAAATAGTTTCTTCCAAAACCTCATTAAATTTGATATTTAAATTTTCCAAAGTTTTTTGCAGTGGATTATCAAGGTTGGCTTGTAACACTAGATACTCCTGTTCAAAATATTTATCGACTGTATCTGGCAACATATTTTTGACCTAAAAATATAAAATATGAATGAAATAGCATCATTGAAAAGACACTGCCTGTTGAATGGAACCTCAAAAAACACAAACTTGTGAAGCAAAATGAATGTAGGTTCTGTGGAATGCATGGCGCTACAGAATTCTGGATAGAAGAGGAAACCTTACCTAAACTGAAGCCTACTGGTATCCTAAAGGAACTACTAGCTTCTGAGGATTTTCTTAAAAACTGATAGAAGGGATGCACAATACGTCTTTTAGGAGTAAGTGAATACTGTTACTCCTTTTACTTTTTCAAGATCAAAAGATAGGACTTTGCACACAGGTGAAAAGCTTCAATCAAGTGCAAAACCTCAGTTGCCAGCCTCATGAAACAACTAGTTAAAATGGTTTGAGACCAATTTGTAATACTAAGGGGAGTTTTTGAAATATTAGAGATTGGAGTTCTGTGTTCTGATAGTGGGACGTTATTAGTAGTGTGTTGTTAAAGTTAAAGGTGAAGTAATAAAGAAAGTTGGAAAAGTAAAAGGAGTAACAATACATACATACTTACGTAAAAGTAAGCTAAATCACTTTTTATATAAATTAATTTTTTCTCTTCAATTATCTGAGTTATTGTATTTTTTCTGAGCTTGTGTTGGACATCATTTAATATAGCACTAAATAATTTTATTTACTCACCTCCTGGATGACAAGCTCTTCTTTTTCTTTGACAACTGAATTCTGTAATGCTTCAATAAAATGCTGTGAGGTATTCAATTTTTCATGCAAATTTGATATTTCATTTTTGTAATCATCAATTTGTATTAATAATTCTGTTCTTTCTTTCACAGACTGGTCCAAAGATTTTGTCAATTGCTCTATTAAATTGTTTTTATATACTACTTCACTATTGAACTCCAGCAGCTGAAAAATAATATACAATAAAGGGTGATCAACTTATTCTCTAGAATTTTATACCTCAATTGAATTGAGAGATACAAAAGTTTCTTATAAAAGTTATGTACAGAATCACACATATAAATGTGGCCATATCTTTAAAAGCACTCAGTAAAACCTAGTAGGTACTCTATAGAAAATAATTTTTAAATATGATACTAGAACCTGTGTATAACTTTTGTATGATTTTTTTTCATATCTCTCAAGACAGATGAAGTATCAAATTTCAGAGTATAAATTGATCTCCCTGTATGAAGTTCTGTTTCAAAATTGATAAGAGGAAAGTAAACTATAGGTACACATTAAAATGAAATTTGTACATTAAATAAAAGATATAATACAATCTTACAAGGTGAAAATAAAGAAGGAAAATATATATCACAACAGAATTGAAAAAGTTACATAATATTATTTGGTTGAAGGTAAAGCATAACCAAGAAGTTGTAAACATTGGAAACAATACATAAATCAATTAATTTACCTTTCCATGAAATTCATCCTGTAATTGCCTGTACTCTGTAGTAGACAAAGTACTCACAGTATTTGTATTGCTTGTTTCTCTAATAGAGTCTAATTCACATGTAAGAGCTGCTATGGTATTATCTTTAATTGCAATGAGTTCTTCAAAATCTTTAAGTTTTTTACTCAGTTCACTTTCATTTGATATAAGTCCAAGTCCGAAATGTGTTGCATTGAGATTTTTTTCATCTAAACTAAGTTCATTATTATTTGGAATATTATCACAACTCTTATCGTCCATACTCAAATTGAGGCTAAGTCTATCTGTGAGGTTTTTATCGTTTAGATCTAAATTTTGGAACATGTTAAAACTCTCATCTGTAGAGCTTGCAGCAGCTTCTATCTCAGATTTAGCATGATCTGTCTGAAAAATGTCCTCTAAGATGTTTTTAACATAATCATCACTTATCCTTTCCAAAAAATTTAAGCTTACAATACTTGTTTCACTCTGCAGACTTGTGTCTAAGGCACACACTTGATTTTCTTGTGAAATATGCTCCACTTCATTGGAGACTTGATTATCATAAATGTCTTGGTACTGCTGAAAAACATTACAGCATTAGCAATTATTAACAAAGACGAATGGCTTTTTTCGAAAACAGTTCTATTTTGTGGATATGGATATTGAATTGTTAAGGATGTTGGAAGTTAATGTGTAAAATAAATTTCTAAACAATTTTTACTCACATTAGGTACTTCTATTTCTTGGAACGAACGATCATTTTCAAGACTGTCACTATTTGGAGATTGAATATGTTCGGATATATCCTCGGATTTAGTATTTCTTTCATCGCCCATAGGAAGGCTTAAAGACAGTGACAAAGATGCAGAGTCAGTTTCCGGCTTAGTATTATCAGGGGGAGGCATCTAAAGAAAATATATATTTATAGTACATGTAACGATATATCTTTGTTAGGTCTAAATTTAAACTTACTCCAGGCGGCATTTTATTATTTGTACCCTCCATGATAGCTAAAGAAAAGTTGCAGTGTAATTCTCTGATAACTATACTGTATTGTTACCACTAGTTTTACATATTACTTGATCACTTTATTATGTTTAAATCGAATGAACAGGTAAACACAAACACTAGAAAATATTGTAAATTAAAATCCAAATTTTGTTGATTACTCCATGCGCATGCCAGTACCACAACCATAGAGAATTTATGAATGTAACAGTCACAGCACACCCTCTAGCAGGCTAACTCCTATACTAATTCTCGGAACCAATATATTAGTACTGACCACAGCCGCCGCACGTTGCGAGCGATAGTGTATATGGAGCACAGAACACGGAACTAGAAATCTGTGACATAGCGGGAAATTTGAATAATTAATTGAGCGGGAAATATGAAATAACTGAAGGCGGGATATTTAAATGATAAATATTTGATGGATAGCCCCGAATTATTTCAAGTTGTACATATTTTTTCACACTCATATGACTGCAAAAAATGAAATATATACAACTTGAAATAAACAAAATACGGGAGTGTCTATCCTGAATTCGACAATCTGTCTATTTTTCAAAAAACGAAATAAGATGAATATACAGTGAGGTCCATAAGTATAATTTCATTTTCTAGGTAAAATATAATTTAATGAGTTAAATCCTAAAATACATTATTTCTTAATTCTAAAATGCATTTTTAAAGCATATATTTATAGGTTACCCATACGTAAGACATCTTATGGACATCACTGTATACATTACAAATTTCAATATTTTTGGAAACTTGGCTTTTAAAGAAAACTTCGACGTTGTTCATCAACTTTATATTAAATAAATATATATAGGCAAATGTACATAAAAAGTATATAAATAAATAAGATAAAAAATAATCCAAAGCCATTAAAAAATAAAAAATATATAAATAAACAAGAAATGTAAAAAATAAAATTTACTTTTTCCTCTTAATTCTATTTAGAGAGGATTTATGGGCTTGTACTTTTATTGGGTCAATGTAGGAGGCATTCTTGCACATCATATTTAAATACTTTTCATATTTGGATTCTTTGCCTGCTGCTATTTTATTAACTTGTTTGCACCAAAAATAGATGGTGCATCTAATTATCAGCCTGCAGGCTTTTTCTCCAAATGTTTTGTTATTTACACAATTGAAAATATTGAAGTTTATGTAAATAGTCATAGTCTGGCACACCAAAAAACTGAAACATTTACCAGGTCTTTGTAAAGTACTATAATCATACTGACGAGCATCAATAAATTGATTCTCATCAGTATTATTGTCTTTAGTTAAGTTCTTTATGCATACATTACATTTTAATTGTTTTTTTTTAATTTTTTTATAAAAAATCCACTGATATATTTTAAATATTTTCCAATACTTAACTTTACCTAATGTTTACTGTAAGCAGATTGTATTTTATATTTCTTAGAATGTTTAAGTCTTGGATTCCAAGATTTTAATTTAAGTTTCAAAAAAATATATTTTTAATCTTGTCTATTTGTACAAGCATTTTAAATTGATAGGATTAAGGCATTAGTGAATTTTCAGAATTTAATAGTTATAAGCTTTTCATAACAGCCATTAATTGTTTGCATATATTAGTATATTTCCAGGAAGGTCTTAATAACCCATTTTATTTTACCTGTTCCTTAACAGGCCTGCCAGTTTGAAGAAAATATAATTTACTTTTAATTGAATTACCTTTGACAATAGCTTGTATCATCTTCCACTTGCTTTGAATAAAGAAAGAGCCAAAATTTTGTCATCCAAAGAAAAAGGCCTTCCTCTTGGTTTATATTCTTGGTTTCTGATTTGTGATAATATGAAATTATAAGTCACATTTTTCATCATAGCTGAAAAATGTTTTGAAGCAATACATTTTTCCTCAAGTTTTATATTTTCTGTTAGATTTCCTAATTTTCTGAACAACTTGGCAGTCTTCTTGCTCCAAGCCACAATCTTTTTATATGCATGTCTTTCATTAGGAGTTACCTAATTGTTTTTGATGAGTGACATTGAACTTTTTTAGTATATATCATTTTTAAAAAACTGAAACATAAAAATATAAATAACGTAATAGAATTAGTGTCTTTCTACTTTCAGCCACTTAGTATCAATTTAATTTTTTCAAGTGATAAGTAAAGAAGAACAAGAAATTACTAGTAACTAGCTGAATGCAATGAAACCTTTATGTAAATACAGGTTTTGAAAAATTAACTTCTCGTCAAATCTTTTTCTAAATCTATAGATGTAGATGGAGCTTCTGCATGGTTTCTGAAGACACCATTGTGGATGCTGGTAGAATAACTGAAGTGTCTGAAATCAAATCATTTTATCAACTTACAAAGTAACTTGAATTTGTATCTTCTTACCAGATAAAAGTAAAGTTGGATATGCACCTGGTTTCAACTCTTTCTGAAATCCTGAGTTATGAAACTGCTGGTCAAAATGCTGATGGCACACTCTATAATTGTCATAAAGCTGTTTTGGAGTTTTCTCCTTTAAAACAGGATTGTTTATATTCTCCATCCAAATATTGAATAAGTCCGGATCCTTGGTGAAACGATGCCTCTTACTTGTATTATCGGTACAACTAGGAACACGTTCTTTTACGAGATGCCATGTTTATATTATACTAAAAAAAAGTAAAATATTAAAGCATGCTACACTATACTATATAATTACAAAGTAATTGTTTACATTTACATATTAACACACAATATAGAATACTCACACTGCTCTAATATTCTCTTTATAGTAGGTACAGCAAACAATTAAAATGAAAAGTTCATATAAAATAAAATCTTAACTAAATCACTAAATTCACTAAAAATACGAAACTAGAGGAAACTTTCACACATTTTAATGGTAATTAATCAACGAAAAAAGCAAAGGCGAAAGAAAATTCAAAATGAAAACGTTTACAGAATGAAATGAGAAATCATGGAGCTCCATGTGAGAAAGTTTGTGATGACAGTTCACGTTCCCTCCGATTGGGCGATAGTGCAACGTCACGCTACAGATGCGCCCTCAAGCGGGTGTGGTCGATACTATAACTTGGATACAAATTGCATATAAGAGTTAAACTGCTAGGGGGTGTGCTGTGGTAACAGTAACATTAGGTTCGTTCCAACCAACACAGTAATTGAATTGTTTAATGCGCATGTGTAAGAGACAGTAAATTTACCGTAATCTTTTACCAAACAAAACGGTTGAAACGTATAACGAATTTTGAATTGAACTATAGTTTAGTAGAAAGTAGATGCACCGAATTCTGTGAACTTTCAGTCCCACCACCGACTGCAGCCACACTTGAAGTGCTTGCCATAGAGAAGTAGTAACATGGTGCTTGCCACAGACATATAAGAAATATATATGTCTGTGGTGCTTGCACCCTCATTATCTCTTGGCCACACAAGAAATTCTTCCAGACCTACTTCACCTACTTGTACAAAAAAGAATAGTCATTAAAAATAATAAGATGCTAAAAGTATAGGTCATGGAGACTAGATATAGTCTCCATGCGACCATGCCCATGATATTTGAGATATTTCTATTACAATCTGTCGTTTCGGACTCCATTCTCCCCTTCTTTTTTACATCAACAACTACACAAAGAAACAGTCAGTAGGAAACGGTGAAAATCAATTCAAAAACTAAAAGCCCACTTCCATAACCTATTTACACTTTCCATAAAAAACAAATTCGAAATTTGACAGTTTAAAACAAAAATGTTGACCATTGCGCATGTTTCCTAATTCCAGTACTTTCGATATTCGCTAACCAGCAAGAATCGTTTCAACCATGGAGGCTATATAGTATATATCTCCATGGTTTGAACATTGGAGAATAGTCTCTATGGTTTGAGCGGTAATTTTACGGAACTGATAGTAATCGAGAGTTCTGAATCAGTAATTTCAGGTGGCTGGAACTACTCTCCGTTTCGACCACAGACATTTATGACAGTTTATAACTGTATTACTGTATGGACCGAATATTGTAAACTTAGTCATATTAGGAAAACAAATACATCTGACATCTGTTTATTAAGAAATTTTAAAAAATGTATGAAATCAATTAGTTGAAAGTTGAAACAAAATGTTATTGTTGGTGGTTGTATTTACATTATATCCTTTACAACTCTATACTTTTGAACTGTGCAATGCAAATGAAAATCTTAAATGTGGAAAGGTACACATTTTTTCTGTAACCTATTTAACAATCATTATCAACATTTTTATTTCAGTCCGATAATGTAACAGACAGTTGTAGAATTGAGTTTAATAACAATTCGGAAGATTGTCGTCTTTCGGATTTTTCAGGTGGTGACAATGTGAAACTTAATTTTGGAGATGTGCTTTTGCAGTTTCTACCAGAGTCAACTCAAAATGTTTTAACAATGAACATTTTTCCTACCCTCCAGTGGACTAGTAAGTTTGAATAATTTTTGTTATTCATTTTGAATTATTGTTTGAATTCAATTTTAGAGGCCTTGGTGAAGTTTTCAGAATACAATAACTCCAAGACATGTAATATTTTTATAGTTCAAAAAGACATTCGTTCATTAGAAAGTCTAAAGTACAGCTGCCATTGGAAAGAAAAGCTTCAAGATAAACAAAGACCAACAGAACCAATATTAATAGAAATCAATTCTGAAACTGATGGCCAGCTTGCTCACAAAAAGATTATGTTTAATATTCCAGATACTCTTTATTTTAGTAAGTTGAGCAAAATTATGAATTTTAAGTAGATATATTTAGTGTTCTACTATTTTTTATATCTGTGTCACAATTGTTATTCTAAAAATCTCTTGATTTGACCCTGCAAGATATTTCTTTACCACATTTCAGTTTGTATCTTACTAAGAAATTTTTTTTAGGAAATACAACACCACTATCCAAAAGAGAAATTTTTTCTTATATAGACTTCACAAATTCTAACAGAATTATTTTAAAAATACAACCATTGGATCCAGTATTTGAAGTTACACATTATAAAGTTGAAGTTTTTAGAGAAAAAGAAAATCAGATAACTATGCTGGATGTAAGATTAATTGCAGCTTATCAGAAAAACTTTATAGATTTTGAGTATATCACCTACAGTGAAGAGGGATTTTATTATTTTGCTGTTTCAGTTATAAGTAAACATTGTCCTGAAGATTTCTGTTTAAAGACATTAACTCCAAAAGTACACATTGGTGAGTAACCATTTCTTGTACTGAATAGATTTTTTCTGTGAATATAGTAGAAATGCTGAATCTTTACCATGACATGGCTTAATCTTCAATATTATCACACATAGTTTTTATGCACTTTCATCTATCAATGGAAAACAACAAAACCACACACAATAGTGTTTGTCTTCTCTTCTGCACAAGATTAACTAGGTACAAGAATTTTTTGAATTGATCTTTAAAATTGTTAGCACATTATGTATGCAAATCCCTGTTTAACTGTACTGGGTGGTTCTAACAAGTTTGGGTAATTCTGACCAGTTTTGTAGTGTCATTTAATAAACCAGACTAAAGTTGAGTAGGGCTGCCAGGTAACTAATTGCTCTCTGGGAAAATACAACTGTGTCTTTTAATAGAATGTATATAAAGAAATTACATAATATTAAAAGAATAGTAATAGTACATCAATGTAAAAAATAATTTATAGGGCTGATTTGTTCAAAACTGGTAGATGGTGTAATTAAAGTTCCAATTTACATTGAGGGGTAAACTGCTGGTAAAATTTTGTACACTAATTCCACTTTCATGGAGTAATACACAGTAATACATGTGTAATACAGGTAATTCCTTAGTAATACCCATAATACCTAGTAATTCCCCTGTAATACCACTAATTCCATAGTAATACCTAGTAATTCACAATAATAAATAGTAATTCCTTGCCTATTTGTGGTAATATGTGTTGATACTCTTCAATTACTTGATCTCTGATTTTGTATCCTATTTATAAATGTTAAGAATATTGATGTCATTCAGAGAAATTACCACTCATTCTCAAAGATATGTGGATATATTAATTATCATCTCACCTGCTTGCATTTCTTGACTATATTTTAATAATATATTTAATTTATATCCAGCTGAAATAAGTAACTATTGAAGTATAGGATATTTTGGAAATGTCAACGTTTTGTGCTTTTCTTATTAAAAAAACCTGTTTATCCTACACTATGAGAAAGTTGAATTTTACCAGCTTTACGAAGGCGAGAAAGTTAACTTTTCTACGGCTAGCCTAAATAAATTTTACGTTTCTTCGCTAGCTGGCGCCCCAATTGACATAAACACCACCATTAAACGTCAGTATGAAAATAAATTGTTATCAGTTGTCAATGTCAATGCAGTTGTCAAATTCAATCATAAGTTGTCGTATTTTGATGTTTGTTTGAAGTTAACTTGTCAGTTATGGAGCCTGAATCAGATGAGATAATTTATCTGACTCCGCCTGAAATAACAGATAAAGCTAACCAGGTCAAGCTTGACTTATTTCCGGAAAAATCGAAAGCGAAATATTATTATAGAAAAATATTACCAACAATTATTGTGTAGGATAAAAAATTATGTGTAAACCACGGCCGTAAAGTGCTTTATTCAGGCCTCAGGAAGTGGTCATATCCATAGCTTCTTTCGGCCTGAAAAATGCCACTTTACCGCCTAGGTATACAATACACTATTTCTTGTAGAAAACTGATATTTATTTTTTAAATACTACACAATATAAAAATCTTATAATCTATAAACAACAAAGAAGTTGGGATAAAATTTCGGTACATAGGTGACAGATGGGGGTATAATATGAAATAAACTATTAAAACTGCGTATTTTTGTTTAGGAAATTTGTTTCTGAAATATATCGTATCGATAAAATATCGAAATTTTTAGTATTGATAATTTTCATAACGGTATTTTTTAATATTGATATTTTTAAAACAATATATTTATAACGGTACGGTGTATCGATACTTTACACAGTATCGCTCATCTCTATATGTCACATTTGACGTACTCCTGAAATTTATTAATTTTGACGTTAGAATTGTCAATAATACAAAATACCAAATTATTACTTTCCGTTCTACACTCGCCTTATTTAATAAATAAATCAAGGTTCGTGGACAAAGTATAGTATTCTTCTCGCAATTTATGGCCATTATTCTCTCGGGTGACTTGCGCCCCTCGCCTACGGCTCGGGACGCAAACGTCACCCTGCGTGAATAATGGCTATCATAAATTGATCGTTTAATAATATACTATTTTAAATTTATTAATATTATACATGTGTGTTATGTGCTAATTTCCAAAGTACATCATATTTTATTAAAAAAATACTTTCAAAATTCTAAAGTTGGTTTAAATTAAGAGTAAGTAAGTTTACAATGAAGTCATTTTTTTACTCTGTTGCTACAAATTAAATAATCTGTCCGCCTCTGGTTTCTGGTTTATTGCCATTTACTGTTTATTACCTGAGTTTATGCTATCAATGTGATGAAAACGTAGTATAGCAGTTATTTTTTGGTTAAAATCAGTTTTTTAAAAAACTCTACTGGTCTGTTATAGTATATTCTGTCACAAGTGCAGGAAATGAGCTTTAGCAGCCCGAGACTATTACATGCACGAGCGAGCGTACCTCACCGGAAAGTCAATCATATGAACACTAAAAGTATTGTTTACCACACCATACCATATTCAGCTAAATGGATGGATTGGAACCATGCAGTCAGGAAGGAACGTTGGTGTGGTACACAGACGGATCTAAGACTAACATTGGAACAGGTGCTAGACCCAGGTGCAATATCCACGCATCATTAGGGAATCTTGCATCTGTATTCCAGGCAGAAAGCTACACTATCGATATGTGTTTGCAATTGAATATCAAAAGGGGGTATAGAGGCCAAAAGCACATACATACAATCGGCATATATAGAGAGGAACCTATCTGTCGATTGTGCATGGAAGAGGAGGAAACAGCCTCTCATATTATATTCGAGATATAGACTGCTAGGACTAGAACATCCAAGGGAGGATTTCTCCAAGAAGGACCTAGTGAAAAGACTGTTGAGTGTGATAAGGGCTACTTGTCTCTTCACCTAAATGGCACAACCAAGAGCACAAAAAGCTGAGGTGCCGAGGACTCTAATCCTCTAACTGGTGGTGCTGAACCAACCAATCAATTAATGATTGTTTAGCAGCCCAAGGGCGGAAAATTCATAAGGCCACGATTTTTGAAGTTTTTCACCATCTGTCACTTGATTAATTTGACGTTTCACGTGAATATTTCAATTAAACGTCAGTGTATGTCAAAGTTTTTTGTTATATTCTCCTATTTTTTGGTTTATTTGGTAGGCGAAAAACAGTTGTGTGTCACACATGCAGTAAACGCTTTAGCTGCCCTCGCTCGTGCATCTAATAGTCTTGGACTGCTAAAGCTCATTTTATGCCATTGTGACACAAAATACTATTGTTGTGTTAATATGCAGACAATACACAGACGACACAGTTTTGGTTTGTCATGCAAAAAATACAAACCAAGCAGCAGAAAATCTTCAGAGATTTACCACTAACACAATGAACTGGTTTAATAAATGGAGAGTACTTCCTAATCCTTCAAAATTACAACTAAACCTGTTTCATCACCGACTGAAAAATTCTTCCCATCCCATCACCCTCCAAAATCAACAGATTCGTCCACAACCCAATGTAAAGTACCTAGGCATACTACTCGACAGCAAATTAAAATTCAAAGCTCACTACTTAAATATAAAGAAATGTACCATTACTCGTTCCTGCAGACCTATGTTAGAATATGCTAGCATCATTCTCCTGAACACACGGGCTTATACCAGACATATGCTGCAGGTCACAGAAACATCATCAATTAGAAAAATGACTAAAATCCGCCATCCAAATCAGCTGTTATACGAACTAACTAAAATCACACCCCTAAATGATTGTATACAAAAACACGCAGAAAAATGTGCAAAAAATGAATATAGTATGCTCCTTATGTCCAGATACTGTATCATCAGAGAAAACAGAATTTCAAGATGCAAATTCCCAGAGACTATGGGAAAGAATACAAGAACTGGCAGAGTGGATTATTTATTACTTCATTCACATATTTATATTATTTGATACTAAGTTAACAATCAACATGTATTTATGTTTTACTTACGTTTATGCTTTATGCTTAATTTATACTTAATTGGCAGAAGGACCACGGTCGATAGCCCTTTGTAAGAAATTACAATAAACATCATTATTATTATTATTTATTATTTGTTAATGGTGTTTAAGTCATGTAACTGTTAAGTTTCAGCGTTTCTACTGTAGATACTTACCTATTATGGGCTAAAGTTTATTCTATTCAACAATACGTTTTTCAAAATTCTAGCTCGCAAAGGAAGACCCTTAGTCATTGGTATTGTAGGAGCTAGTTTTTTAATTCCGTTTGTTCTCTTTTCTTTTTACCTGTGGAATCAAAAATATAGGAATCAGGGTGAGATTTGTTTCAGTAACTCATGTTTTTCCTATAACTAAATTATACTTTATTGCATTTTTTTTAGGGGGACTTATCGCCGAACCGATTAAGAAAGTTCTGGTTATTTTTAAACCCTCATTCGAGAAACACAACGAAGTTGTTTCGGCCATCATATCGGCTATCGAACACTTTTCCGTTTCAGAAATGATAGTAGAACGTATAAATTTAACGAGAGTACAAGAAAAAGGAGTGGAGAAATTTTGTAGTGATAATCTTATTTTAGCCACTCATATCGTTTACGTAAATCCCCCGTTCGTAGATGACGACGCTTCAGGTTTGGATTACATGACGTTTAATTTTCTCAAAGAAGAAACCAAAAAAAAATCCAGCGATAAAAAATTGATGGTTTTACGTTTATCTTATTCGAAAAAAGACGTACCTTCCATCCTATCGCGAGCTACGCATTTTGATCTACTGCAAGATTTCTTCGGGTTTATCAACGCTTTTAATGTCGTAGAAATGCATGCCGATTATTCTAAACATTCGATTTATGTAGATCTTGCTAACAAAATTGAAGAAGCCACCAAGGAAGCTCGTTTTTTGAAGAACGTGCCTGAGATAGTTGTGACCGACGAAAGTGAAGAGCCTACAGAAATCGACGGGTTAATTTAAATAGTTTCTTCCTGCTAGACATGACGAATATAGGAAGAGACTAAATTATAAAAATAGGTCCTTCAAGCCTTAAAAGCAGCTTTATTATCTAATATAATAAATATTTACCTCCTTCAGGCAACAAAAACACAAATATCTGCTATTCAAGAGACTAAGGGAACCAAAAATTATCATCTTGGAACCGTCTATGTACAAAACAAATCCTCTGTCCTCCCTCTTCTCTTAAATGGCGACTATTGACGATCTTGATGATCATCCTGAACTGCGGTGTCAATTGAGGTCCTTTTTGGATCAAGTCTGAGGGATAGTCTACAGTAACAACTCCAGTATTAACCCTAATTATTAGATATTACTACTTGTCGCTGCAACTCTGGTTTACTTGGCTTTAAGTGTTGACACATGATTTTCTATATTTATTTCAACTTTCTAATATGACATATTGAAGAGTCTTTTTGAAATGTACTTCAGAAAATTCACATATCCATTCAAGTCTCAATGCTCAATTTGTTTCGTGAATTCTATTTAGACTTGAAAAAAAAGGTTATTTTCTACAACGGGTGGAGTAATTGGAAAGTTGTAGGTACCGGAAGAAGTAATCCAGATTGATAAATAGCCCTGTATCTCAAATACAACCAGTTGAAGACTCTTTTAATGACGGAGATTGAGAGGTAGTTGCAATTATTGGAGTATTATATAAATTGTTGCTCAGGGGCTAATTTCACAGGTGTTAAAATGAACATATCAAAGATTTAGATTTTTACCGTCGTCGGAAGGCGGTAATGGAAGGTTGCAAGACCTTCCAAGAAGGTTTGTCTTATATAATCCGAAAAAGACTTTTTAATCGAAAGTTGTAGCTTATGAAAATACCTTAAAGTTTGGGATTTACACGTCCTTAAAGTACAGTTCCAAAGAACGCCGCTTTAAAAAAAAATTATAGAAAATTCATTTCGTCTGAAATTTGTGTGATAGTGGTCATTTATAGAATCATTGTTTTATGTCAGCTGTCAATGTTATATGTCAAACGCAACGCCAGCTAGCGGACGTTTTGCGAACTACTGTGCTCATAACGGTGTTTTTTGCTTAACTTTTTTCAATAATATAATAAAACCTTTACTGGATAAAGATGACGACTTGTTGTTGCAGAACTATATACATAAAAGAAGACCAGTACCTACTACCAATGTTTAAGAACAGAATCATCGAAGGCTCTTTTGAGACACTGATAAAGTTGCACTTGAATTAAAATGAAGTCGTATTTAAATAACAACAAATTACCCTAAAGAACGGTGTTACTAGTCGCATTTTGCTCCAGGCCTGCTTGAGTTAACGAGATTAAGACGTTTTTGTAGCTCGCTGGCAAAGCAACACCCACTGCAGCGCCCGTGTTATGACAAGAACTATACGCGTAACGTCAATACTAAACATAACACATACACACATAATCTCACCGTGCACAATCCGAATGTTACTGAGGTTCGCCCATTTAAGGTTCACACCTATGCCTTGTGGACTGGAGACTATCGAAATTTTTAGATTCACCTCTTAACGTAAACCATACTACTTGCTTTTGAAAGTAAATAACAATCTACGAAATGCCGAGCCTGTACCGTCAATAATAAATTATGTTTATCGTGTTCGGAACCGTCTTGGTGTGATGCGAGTATAGTGTGCTCGGTCGTGCTACTTTTATTCGATTCGTGAAGATATCGCAATTTCACTTTGTGATAAAAATCGACTTATATTAATAGTATATTATTAAACGAGCAATTTATGATAGCCATTATTCACGCAGGGTGACGTTTGCGTCCCGAGTCGTAGGCGAAGGGCGCAAGTCACCCGAGTGAATAATGGCCATAAATTGCGAGTAGAATACTATACTTTGTCCACGATCCTTGATTTCTTTATTAAATAAGTCGAGTGTAGAACGGAATGTAATAATTTGGTATTATTGACAATTCTAACGTCAAAATTAATAAATTTCAGGAGTACGTCAAATGTGACATATAGAGACGGGCGATACTGTGTAAAGTATCGATACACCGTACCGTTATAAATATATATTTTTTAAATATCAATATTAAAAAATACCGTTATGAAAAGTATCATTTTTAGTATCAATACTAAAAATTTCGATATTTTATCGATACGATATATTTCAGAAACAAATTTCCTAAACAAAATACGCAGATTTAATAGTTTATTTCATATTGTACCCCCATCTCTAGTCACCTATGTACCGAAATTTTGTTAGTGTTGAGTTGTCATGGCATGTTATTTAAATGCATAAGCGTGAATTATGAACTCATAATTCACTCTAGTAGATATGTGGGTACCATATACCTTTTGTTAGGAGGTAAAATATTGACTTATTATTGGCAAAAGATATTCCTTGAAGCTACAATTTTCAGCATAGAAAATTGTAAAAACTTGAGTTTCCTGTAGATGTGTTTAAAAAATTATTCCTTCCTGATAGTCGTGCTTTCATTTGTCAAATTGGAGGTATTTTTATAAGCTACAACTTGTATGCAAAACAGTTTGTCATTGAATAATGAATAACATGGAAAATAATTTTGGTTCTACTCTCATGCTTATGGTCAGAAGAGGAGTTAAAATCTGCAGCTGCTTCTTAGTTGATAGGTTATGTTTCCTAGAATTTCTTACTCTCGAATTCGTCGACGATTTGCATTTTTCGGATGTATCTTATTTGGGATTGTTTATAGAATGTATATATCGTTTATATATATAGGCACACTTACCATTTATTTTTTATATATTTGAAAAAAATAAACGTAGATCGATGAAAGGAGGGAACAGTAAATGCTTATTTTTAAGACTGACAGTACTTTATATATATTATATAAAAAAAGTTTGTTATAATATTTATGTGCTTGAATAACTTTGTGTATTAAATGTTTACCCTTTTTTGTAACTAGGGTTTTAATTATTAAAACACGTTTCCTTATTGTTACTCACTGATTCTCAGCGAACGTTTGAACTACTCTGCAACAGTTTTGTCCACGCATATGAAAGTAAAGCACGTATAAGATCCACAATTTTGCCTGACTCTTCCTCCGAGACTTTATAACATTTTCTTAAAACCTTTTCTTACTCTGGCAATACATCTTCCAAAAATTTAAGAAATTCAGACAATGCGCAGACGTGTTATTTTAGCAACAGCTGATGTATGTTAGTTGCAGGTTGACTTTTAAAACAGCAAGCAAAGTAACTTGCCCTTATTATTCCACCATTTGTATTCAATACACAATAAAAGCCACTCCGCTGGTGTACTATAACAGCTATCAACTACCATAGGAAACCCTTATACGAATTCCCATAGTTCATAGTTCAAGAAAGCATTAGTTACATCAAAACCCGTTTTCTTTAGGCGAATTCCACCACTTCCTTAATAAATGAGAGCGATATACGTCTGTGTATTATAACTAATATGCCATCTATCGAAAAGTCGTCGAACTGATTGTTAATTCAACGAAAAACGATTTTAGAATGTCATCCAACTGCCATATCATTCACACTTCCACCAGGGCAAAGGCTACTTCGTTGTTGTAGTAGTATAACTGACTCTACCTATCGGAAATTCTTCCAACTAGTAGAAAGTAAATATTTTGTCGATGTGAGACTAATTTTTATTTCATATGCTTTAATCACTATCGTATTAAACAATAGGAACGTTCGCGTACCACGTGTGGCTCAAACACACCACTTTGATAGTGTTACAGGAAATAACAAACGAACAGGACGTACCACGTGGCTCAAGCACTCCACTTCAGTGATACAGGATTTGTGACTTAACTGTACGGCTTAAGCACTCCGTCCGTTTATATTATTCGCAGTGCACGCTAAAAAGCGGCTCAAGCTCTCCACAATAGCGTAAAATACAAGTTTGAAAATAACAGACTTAGGCACTATAATTATTTAAAGTTATTGTGATTTCTATTTTATCTGAATATTATAATCAGCAAGAACATAAAATAGAAATATATAATATAACCATCAAATAGGTAAAATTGAATAGATCACATTATTTCCAAGACGATTCGAAACACTAAAATCGACCAAAACACACAGACAAAAATAGGTGTGCTTGTAATATTATTTTCAAATAACTTTTGTCAAATGTAGAAAACAACTGGCTCATTCAGTGGTCCCATGCAGGGCTCGCTTCTCAGAAACATAATATTATGGTTATTATTCATTTGATTGGGTTGTACTCAACAGCCCAGACACTTGAACTGAATCTTTGTATTATTTCCCATGATTATACTTCCATTCCAGAAGCTTCGTGTCTTCTATATATGCCACTAGTTTGACTGGAGGGATTTTCAGTAGTTGTAATGGTTGTACCTATTATATTATGGTTATCTTAATGATGGTAATGTAAATATAGAGTGTGTGAGTAGGTATTTTGTTTTGGTAATTCTTGCTATTGAACCAAAGATTACAAAATGTCACTTTCACTTGTGAACCGAGTTTTGGTTATTTCATCTCTCGTAACACCCTGTATATATATGGTCAAGGCTAAAATGCAGACAGGGCAGGTTAATGGTTCTGAAAAGGGAGGTGATCTGTTTAAGTTCAGATAGTTGTATTAGTACCGAATTTTATTATAACTTTATCCTTTTTAAACCTTAGGTACAATACGTTAGTGTTAATGTCATCTATCGGAAACTGTTCAAACTAATACGGTAATGACTTCGTTGATGATGTATAGCTATATAATAGATGACGTTATGTTACATAAAACCCAATTAGTGTCTTCACCGTTTTATAAATGATTGAGTGTTGATTTGATCGAAGAGAGAGGAAATGATTTGAAATGAAATAACCCGAAAAGCACATAAACTTGAAAATTATATTACAAATAATTTATTACATATTTAAATAATGGCAGCAATTTATTTTTTGTTTTTCAATATAAAGTCTTAACAAAAATCATAATAAAATATATATCTTGATACCAATAACAAAATACAACTACTTATAGAAAATACCTAATGTCCTAAAATTAAACAATTTTTTATGCTAGAAATAGATAATTTCGTTCACTTATTTTGGTAACTATGAATCAATTTTGTTGGTAACGTTATTATCGGTACACGTTTTTATGGCTTCCTCTTACTATAAATTATACCTAATTAATTAATAATAATTTATTCTACAATAATTTTCCTTTTTTTTGGAATTCAATTTCAGATACCTACATTATTTTTTCAATAAACCACTGAACATTTTTCAAAAAATAGTTGCCTTCAACTTGCAGTATAGTATTTCCATAACTTTTTACACAATCCCATTCACAAACTATATTCGCAACAAATATACAAGAGAAAAATCCACAGCTAGTGTTTTGTAAATGAGTTCCTGGTTCTGTCGGTCATTTCAGTTCAAAACAAAAATTTGAAAGTAATATGGGTACTTATACAAACAAAAAAAAATTTAATACTCCTGGTAATCAAACTACTTCTAGGGTACCAGGCTTTTAAACTACAAAATCTAACTCTGTCATGACCTACAGTATGCTTAACCTGACATTCACATCTGTCAAATAATTGTTACATGTTTTTTGGTATTTGATAAGCTTTTATAATTGTGCTATGATTGGACTTTTGTTATTTAATTACATCAGGTACCCTTTGAGACACTTAGAAATAATGTAGAGAAAAAATTAATTAAAAAGAAAATTCTTTTCAATCTACCATTTCAGAATCACGTCACTAATAGGTCGGCCATATTGTGCTGGAGGGCAAACATTCTAGGTTCTGGTTTTTATTGTTTACTTGTAAACAACGGATAATAGGTAGTTAGACATTAATTAACAATTATGTTCTTGAAGATATCTAAAGTGCCATCGTTTTTTTGTTTAATGTAAAATGCGGGGAAAAAGAGATAGGATATATTTTTTTCGATTTACATCTGTTTTAACGAAGCGATGCTCTACAAAGTCTGTCTGACAACCAACTGACTTCACTACAAGCTAGGTTTTTCTAAAATACTTGAGAAAACACACATGGTTCAACTCCTACTAATCAATTTTGTTGCCATTTAGCACAATATGGCGGACCTGTGAAAATCACATGTTCTGAAATGGTGTATATATTGCGCATACATTAAGATTCATTTTCTGACGTTTCAGATGTTTTCTTGCGCTCTTTTGAAAACTTTCTGTCAGCTGCTGAGACAGGGCATCCAGTTTTATACCCGTCTATTTATATATCTCTATAACTTTGTTGTACATATTTAAATGTAAGTGACTACAAGAAGGAGAAAGGAAACTTTGTATTTTGTACAGTGGAATACATTCAAAATTATTTTCTTATTGAAAAAGTGTCTTTATGGTTATCTCATAGCGAACCCTAGAGTGAGGCAGACTCAGCGGTTAAAACTAAGCACATAACATGTTGAGTGTGCTGGTAGATCAGCATTTCGTTTGAACGCAATCGCTAAGTCAGCCACTCAACCGTCTTTATGAACTTTTCTGTGTATTGGAGACAGTAGTAAGTTCGGTAAACTCTTGTACAGAGTGCGGCGGACTCAGCGGTTGAAACTAAGCACAAAACATGTTGAGTGTGCTGGTAGGTCAGCATTCCGTTTGAACGCAACCGCTAAGTCAGCCACTCAACCGTCTTTATGAACTTTTCTGTGTATTGGAGACAGTAGTAAGTTCGGTAAACTCTTGTACAGAGTGCGGCGGACTCAGCGGTTGAAACTAAGCACAAAACATGTTGAGTGTGCTGGTAGGTCAGCATTCCGTTTGAACGCAACCGCTAAGTCAGCCACTCAACCGTCTTTATGAACTTTTCTGTGTATTGGAGACAGTAGTAAGTTCGGTAAACTCTTGTACAGAGTGCGGCGGATTCAGCGGTTGAAACTAAGCACAAAACATGTTGTGGGATGGTAGGTCAGCATTCTGCTTGAACGTAACCGCTAAGTCAGCCACTACTCAACCGTCTTTATGAACTTTTTTGTGAAAAATTTATTTAAAACACGCTTGGTACCGAACAGTAAACCTCCTAGTTTTTCATCTATTTTTATTTGAAACAATGTATTGGAGAGAGTAGTAAGTTCAGTAAATACTCGTGTATCTCACGGATATACTGAAAAAACTAATGAAATTTCTTAAAGACTCAAGTAGTGTAGGTGGTACACTTAGAAAACCTATTTATATATTTATAGTAACATTTATGTTGGAGTGTATCTATGGGCTACACCTGCAAACGCAACACGACGGGAATAGGAACCAATCCATAAAAATTCCTTTGCAGTCATTGTCGGGGTCGTAAGCCAACAGCCTGTGCCATTTGTATTTTTGTTCACAGCCACAATCGTTCGAACATCTTTTCGTACTGCTTCTTCTGGAAACGACAATGAAAATCGATTAAAATGCAAAAAGCTCTTTATTTAACGCAGTTAATTTAGCTTTTCTACTTACGCGCATACTTCTTGGTGAATGGCTTGTTCAAAATGTTGGGTATTCACTATGGCTCGGATTTTTCCTGCCGAATTCGACGCCCAATACGGTGTAACTATTTCGATTTTGCTCTCGCAGGAATCTATCCTAAAATTCAAATAACCTTTGTTAGCTATCAGTTCGAAACATATACAACTATAGATATCGCTATAACTCCAAAACTCTTAAAAATTAACATTTTTCTCCTATTTCACGACGTATTTCGATTATTTTCACATCAAACTGTAACTACTCAACGAAATTAAGTCAATTATGTTGTCAGTTTGTTCCATATTCGATTGACATTTATTATAGATGGCACTAAAATCAGTTATTTCCAGACTCAATCATTCATTGGGTTTGGATGTGCTCAGCAGAACAGGCACTTGAACTGCTAAAGAAATTGAGAATTCCTCTCTAGCTGTCGATTATCAACGCTATAAGCGGCATTCATAAGATCTAGTATAATGTTCGCTAAGATATAACATTCACTTTCTGCCTATCTTTCTTCCTGTAATAATGTGATTGATGCTAAATTAATTATAATCCATTCATTCGATTGGGTAGTGCTCAACAGCCCAGCTACTCGAACTGAATCTTTGTACCAGTTCCCATATTATCTACTTCCATTCCAGAAGCTTTGTGTCTTCTATGTAGGCCACTAGTTTGACTGGAGGGATTTTCAGTAGTTGTTATGGTTGTATTATTTCCTCTCCAAAGTGCTTCTGTCCATGTAAGTTCTCGCAGAAACAGAGTATGTGAGTAGGTGTTTCATCATAGAGTTCACATTTCCTGCACATAGGTTAACTAACTTTGCCCATTTTGTGCAGGATGCAGTGTCCAGTCACCAGGTCGGTAACTGTTTTCAAATATCTCATACTCAGTTTCAATAGCCTGGTTGAGAGTTTCTTATCTACCTTGTTCAGTAAACTCTTTGTATGGAGGTGCCCTTGTGTCGACCTCCATTTGAGTTGGTGTTTCCTGTCTAGCCAGTTCCCGATTTCCCCTCTTATGCAATATTTGTGATTGCACAAAACGGTTCCGGACCTATGAAGTCTCCTTTAGAGCCTTCTTTAGGTAACTGGTCAGCCATTTCATTGCCTGCAATCACCTCATGTGCCGGCACCCATATTAGAGACACTTTGTTGTCTCTTGCCAGTCTGTTGAGGGATTCCGTTTTTTACCAGTCTAGACCTAGTTTTTGGGCTGCTAATAGCTTTAAGAACAGCCTGGAAGTCAGTGAATATTTTTATTTTTTGTCCGGTGTATGTTCTCATCAATACAGGCTATAGCGGCAATCGTCTCTGCTCGAAACACAATCGTATATCGGCCAAGGCTAAAGATCATTCTCGTTCTAGGACCTTTTATACCAGCACCAGTGCCATGGTTTATTTTGGAACCATCAGTGAACCAGATGATTTCTCCATAATAACCTGGGTACATCACCTATTTCCACACTCGTAGTAGAACCTTTCAAAAAAAAATCTCGACGAAAACAAAATACCGCAAACAATTGTACATAAAACAATAATATTTCTATCATATATGGGAGAGGGAGAAAATGCTGAACGAATGGGAAATTGGACAAATTATAACGATTCACAAAAGAGGAGACCAGTAAGAACTATAAAGGCATCACACTATTAAACGTAGCCTATAAAATATTATCGGCACTAATACAGAGATACAAAGAAGACTAATAACCGAAACACAAAATATTATAGGACAATATCAATGTGGATTCATAAGAGGCAGATCAACAACATCAATATGAAATAGAGATGTTACTTTGAACAAGCCTTTGAGTCTCTAAAAAGGAACGAAATTATGAAAGCCTTTAAATAACAACGAGTACAATGACAATGAGATAATCAAAAGTTAGTATACTGACACAAAAAGGAGAAGTAGATGCTTTTGAAATAAACAAAGGTGTAAGACAAGGACAAATATCTAGTAGGGCTTAGACAATCAAAGATTCTGATGGGTGGCTACAACCCGTTATGATCAAAGTAAAACTGCACTAAGAGTTTTAACTGGGATCCTAACGGGACATTGCCGCCTGAACGGGCACCTGAAAAAGCTCAAAATAGTGGAGGAAGAAGAATGTAGATTCTGTGACATGGAAGAAGAAACCTCCCCCTAGTCTCTGAGAAGTTCCTCATGAACTAAGTAGAAGTAATAAGGGGACACAATAGATCATTTAGGTCTCAGTGGATGTCTCCCCATCATACATATACGTACATGGCAGCCAGGAGGAAAAAGAAGACGTGGAAGACCCAGATCAAAATGGCTAGTAAAGGTAAAGGAGGACTTATGGAGGGCAGGAGTTACAAGATGGAAAGAGATAATAGGAGACCGGAATAAATGGCGGCGAATCGGTGAACGAGTGGAATGATAAAGCGAGGATGGGTACTGATTCACCCCGATAAACGGATTTAGAAAGCAAAAGCGGCGCAACCTCACATGAGTGTTAAGCCTTATATATTTTTAACATGATTATAAATACCTTCCGCTTTCCGAGCTTTGGTTATTTCTAAAGTTCTGCCTAGGACTGCGGCTTTGGCTGGAGAGATTTTCGTCTTCTTTTAGAGGATCAGGTCCCGGATTTGTATGTAGATCTGACACTCCAGATTTAGCGGATCGTTTTCGTTTGGTACCATAAGTGGATTTGACACCTCCGTAATCGGCTTTACCATCGTAATCTGGCATGTCAAACTGACCGTACATACGCTTCATTAAAGCTTTGTTTTCGTCTATAAATAATTCTATACGATCTCTAAAATTAACAAGACAAATAAATTTGCAAAATATATGTTGAGAACTGCAAAACAGATTTGGCAAGTTATTAAAAAAAAATTAATTGTTCTTGATATAGGTAGATGGAATGCTACCGAAATGTTGAATTGGAAAATATAAAAAAGATTGTAGTTCAATTTCCCGAATAATTAACAAAATGAGAACCTATTATAAGAAAGAAACTGGCTTCTATTAAAAATATAAGATTTTAGTAAACTTATAAGCAAATTACTAAAGCCAAATAGTTGTAAGGAGTAAGTGGTCTATCTTATCAAAAGCTTTGGAGAAGTCAGTGTATGTGACGTCTACCTGGCGCTTGTATCCATTGCTTCAGCTATATATTGTGTGACCCCTCTATACAAATTATTATAAAAATCTTGTTAGTACTTTCTAATATATAGTTTAAGCTCGCCGTGAAACTGTATTAATTCAAATCATGGCAACTCTGGCTCTCGGGCATTTTTTACATTTTTTTACCTTGGTCTGTAGTGTATAGGATAAATTGAACTGCTTACACTTGGCAACCTAGGGGTTGCGGCTGACTAAGAGCTGACGACCCTCATTTTTCAAATTCTCCTTAATATTTCCTACCAATTGACATACAATTCATTTAAATTAATTAAAAACAGATACCTACCGGATCTTAGACTAATAATACTTACAGAGGATATGAATTTCCCGCAGTAGGACAGTACAATTGTTGATTACGTTTAATACAAGGAACTCCTCGGATGTATTCACCCCTTAATTCTAGACCTAAAACTACTGATAAGGCTGTCCATAATATCTGAAACAAAAAATATCAAATCGTTTATTTTCAAAACACCAACACAGATCCTATAAGGCTCACTAGCCGTTACTCAAAAAGTTTGCCGCAAGATCTTTCAAACCATATCCATTTGTCTGAAATAGGTCACAGTGACCAGCTGAAAAATTATAATTTTGCGAATTTTACTGTTAAGCCGAGTGATTCGCTTTGTACCAACCGCCTTGACAAATTGCTCTTGATACGGGTTATACTCCTGTCTACATTTAATAGCATACTTTAGGGAAAGGATGGAACGATATTATGTACTTCATTCTACCTCCTTAAGAGAAAGTTATATAGGCTTGCTGGAGTCTATTCAGCCAACATTGGAAATAATGAGGACTTTTTGGTACAGGGGATGGGAGCGGAGGGATCGGTGGTAGGTACCTGGGAGGTGTGTACTGACCCAGCATTCGTCTATTGCTACGAGAAAAAACTTATAATAACTTAGGTTAGTCCTTACTATACATGGAGTGTTTTAATTTGCTCATCCATGAAGATTTCAACACGTTTTGTACAATATTAACTCGCAGCATCATTGTATTTACCAAAAAAGTTATCTAAATTACTAATTTTTCTTATTTACTTACATATTATATCTAAAAAAGCATGTCGCATTTAAATAATCATTCAAAATCGGAAATATGCATGAAAATTCAACACAAACAAAGTATTTCATATATTTAGCACTGTATAATACCGATCCAGATTCCCACATGACTTCACACGCTAAATTTTTTCCTGAAGGATGTACATTCTGATTTCTCTACGAATTTATTTTATTATGAATAGTTATGGGTTTGAACAATACTCGGATATCGACTGCTGTCTACTGACTGTCTGACGCTAATTAAGGACCGCCCACAGTTAAGACTACAAAGTGGTGGGAATTGTACGATATGTTGTAGGTGTCCAAATGAACGATTGTAATAATCGTGTTTTTAATCTGTTGAAGCTTGATATTGGTCGACTAGTTCATAAGCAGTTCTGACACAGTGCTTAAAATCCCTATGTTCCGTTTCTCATTGCATGTATCTGTATACCGTTGTAAATGTATAGTTGAAGTAAAAGGTATAGTGCGAACTTAAAGTTGCCGGCTTTTTGTTTGACTCTAAGACTATAAGAGTATACCGTCATAGCCCAGTCAATATTATAATTATTTAAAATGCTTATTTAGTTGACGATTTATAAACTAGTTTGTTAATGAAGGCGATTAATAAATGAAACTTTAATAGTTAGACAATGGTTTGACTGAACTATAACTATTTTTGAGAGAGGGTTTGCAGGTGTTCTCTTTAGTCGGTGGTCTCACATCAAGAAAGTGTGTGTGTTTTTGTGTGGAAATTTTTCTTAGTAAGTATACATATATTTATTAGCAATTATCTATTTGGACGAAACTCTGTATGATACAGACGATACAGTTAAGAAAGGATGGACTGGTGGGTCGAAATAATACAAATACAATATAGAAATATGTTTGGTAAGTAGACGAAAATAATATAAATACCTTTCAGAGTTTAGCTCCGCAATATAAATTAAAGGGGATACGATTAGATAGCTGGCACTATATTTTACGTCAACTATACACGATTGCACAGAGGAAAATTCTAAGATACTTGATATATATCATCATCAGAAAAATGTTGCAAAGCATCTAAAGAATGCCTCAAAAAATAAGCGATACCAAATTAGGTACACATAAAAAAATCAATATCTTATAATTTCCATAATTTTCTCATTAAACAGTGGAATAAATTTGAAACAGTTAGTTTCATTTGTAAGAGAAATATGAGTAAATTCTTCAAAGTAAGGGTCCAACCAGTAAATTCAATTACATCTTGTTATTTTTTGAGCGGTTTTATTTATCTTTTCCTGTTTGCTGGATCAAATTTAGTAATTAAAATTTTTCCCCTTTCCTGTTGCAGATTGATCATGACGTATATTCAGAATCATTGTAAATCCAAGATGGATGCCGCCACAAAATGGCGAATTACATTTTTTTAACCCGGATATCAAATGAGAAGGCTTAACTCCATAAAATGCAAGGCAGCACCGTAGACCACGTGTATTTAGGCTCGAAATTGTCTAAGGAGGGACAAGCTTACGTAGAACTGAGTCGAGAATTTTGAAGGATTGTGTATTGAGAAGTTAAACAGCAATAAATTGACAGAAAGGAAACCTTGTACCTAATAATAAGGCACTAAAAGAACTTATAATGAAATAAAAACTAAAAACGTCATGTAACCTGAGTATTTAAATAGCATTTGTAATGATATGAGCGGTAGATTACTTATAGAAATTTCACTCTCCTCACGATTTAATTGTTGAGTCGCTGATCAATGCCTAGATTGATGAGGTGACTGGTACCTAGGACATATCAAATTATTTTTCAACTCTTAGTATAGTTTATTTCAGTAAGAAACTGACCTGAGCTGAGATAGGATAATGACATGCATTAAAGCCATAAAAGTATTAGCCGTGACAGGGTCGCATTTATTTTGTTGGCGAATAATAAATTATTACCTGAAAACTCTATAAGACTTTTAGGTCATTCTTATTTTTCATCAGGTACCTATATAGTGCGGCCCTGCACGGTAAATCCGAAAAGTTTTATGGTTTCATTGCAAGTCAAGTCAAGTCATTTTCTTACATGTTCAAATAAACTATACATTATCTACACTATCAAAATCGTTCGTTTCAATAAATCCGTTTAGGTACCTTAAAACAATTTTGTATCTATTTTATTTTTATTCACGACACCACTGACATTTCGAATTACCAATTAATTTAATTACGTACCTTTTACCGTGATGAATCCATTATAATCTATAATAATATGTTAGTTGGAAAAGTATGTATCACGCGAAAAAATTATAACATCGATTTAAAAAGTACGCTTGACATACTTAATGTTATTGAACAAATTCGATTTGGGATTAGGATTACGACACCATAACTCGGTGTAGTTCCTATTCGGTTCTTTCCATGTGTGTGCGTGTATCCTTTTCACCATGAGCGTAACGAATATGGCCAATAAAAAATAAATATTCAGGTGAATTAATGGCATATAAAAGACAGATTTAGTTTTTTTTGTACCACTATGTCAATATGTATGTATGATGGGGTGACATTCACTGAGACCTAAAAGATCTATTGTGCCCTCTTATTACTTCTTAGTTCCTCAGGAACGTCTCAGAGACTAGTAGCTCCTTTAGTCCTATTTCCCTGAGGAATTTTAGGATATCTGCAGGCTTTAACTTAGGTCCCTCTTCTATCCAATAATCTCCTAGGTGCTGTGCCCTTGGATTCTGAATCGCTGTTAAAACTCTTAGTGCAGTTTTAATTTGACTTATGCATTCATTTGATCTCAACGAGTTGTAGTCACCCATCAGAATCTTTGATTGTCTAAGCCTTACTAGATCTGTCCAACGATCAGATCTTCTCTTTTCTTCGGCTTTGCCTATTTCTTCCAATATTACATTGGGGCTTATACCGCAAAAGGGTCTTTCTGTTCCCTTCTTTATTAGTCCATCTGCTAATTAATTTCCTTCTATTCCAGTGTGTCCTGGAATCCACAGTAAGGTTACTATATTGCTCTCGCCTAGTTCATTGAGTATGCCTAGGCATTCCCACACCATTTTGGAACTGGCTAAACAAGAACTTAGTGCTTTAATGGCTGCTTGATTATCCGACATTATGATAATTTTTTAACATAAAATATGCATTATTTATCAATATTTATTGTTTCGCTTTCAAAGTAGATGAATATACTCACATCAACGGATAATCCAATAATCAAAACAATTTTTGAAATTCACTTCCAGGAATCGACTTCTGCACTCGCCGCAAATTATCTTTTATGTCACAAGCGGGAGCTTGGTGACACATACATTTTAGTGGCTTCTTTCAGACTTAGAAGACGATTTTCAGTAACCATTTCCTCCATTTTTGCGATGCTAAGATCAATTTTTACGTCTATGTCTTGGCCTCTTTTGAATGCACGTATTCGTTTGATAAATTGATTTGCTGTAAGCTTTATTTGGTCTGAAACTGCATGTACTGGTCTTGAACCTGTATCTTAACAAAACGTCAGTCGTACTGAAGCCACCTACCAGAGCAGGAACACAGCAAACGTCTGGTCATAAAACCACCAGAGTTGCTGACTAACGAAATATTAAACAGCCTCACACATTACATCGAATGTGAAGCACTGTCTCATGAGAGATATAAACTCATAGGATTAGAGCCGTCAAGGGAGGATTACTCCAAGAAGGACCTAGAGAAAGAACTACTGGTCTCTCAACATAAACGGTACAACTAAGAACAAAAGAACCCTAAAGGCTGAGGCACTTCGGCATAGGAAATTCAATTTCCAATGCTAAATTTAAGGCAGATTATTTGGGCAGGTTATTTTCATCCATTGTATATCACGAAACTTACTTGAGTTGTACTGTCAAAAATAATTACTGTTTACAATCTAGGGGGTGGGAACTCGCTCTTGAAAAAATGTATACATAATATCCACCGATATCTGTATATCATAAGCCTATCATCAAATATTGCAGAAAATAGTTCACGAATTTGTCTCTGTATTATTAATGTTTTTTCCTAAATTATACATGAATATGAACACAATGTTTTAAATCATAATTTGTTTATAAGCGCCAATTAAAGTGTCGCTTCATGTTTGTCTATTGATTCAGAAGTAATGGGAAACGGGAGCATTATCAATTACCTCTGTTTTCAAGCTTGTGTTTGCACTAGACGGAATTCATCTGTATACATGACATTACCCAAGAATGTGTTCAAACAAGTGTTATAACCTACGTTGTCTACGAGGACCTCTGAGTCATAGTCTGTCTAACAAATAAATGAATCCGCTATATTGAGAAGCTGAATTTGTTAGGTAAAATATGAATAGGTGTGAGCCACAATAGCCTGTAGTCACCACAAACCTAAACTAACCTACATTAAATACACCTTAAAAAAAACAACCTTTTACTGCAATGACTAAATTATATATGTCAAAGATATTAGTTAAATAATACCATTATAACGCCTTACAAAGTTTTTGGAAAATACATTCCAAAAAGCAGACCGTTCACTAAGAAGCAACAACTACTTCTCTGGCTATATGCTACGACAGACATTGAGTTACACTTATAAGTTAAACGGGCTTGGGATATCTACACGATATAACCAACCATTCTGGTTTGTAATTAGAAGGAACATCATTTGTAGACCGCTTTCGGCGTATTCGCGCCTCATCAGCACAAGGTAGATATCATCCGTCCAGAAGCTCTGAAAGCATAATCCTGGACTGGAGACAATGCTGAAATCACATCAATATATTAACCTCAGTAAAGGAAATGCTACGAATGCGATAACAGCGACATCCCCACATCTACAAACCAAAATCCTATATTAACAAAAAACCATCTCGGTTCTTCAATTATTTACTCAATTACAGTTGCCTGTGAAAAATTGTCATTTTAATAAGGCGTCCTCAGGGAACTAGGACTAAAGGAGCTACTAGTCTCTTAGACGTTCCTCAGTAACTAAGTAGAAGTAAGAGGGTACAATAGACCTTTTAAGTCTCAGTGCCACCCCATCACACATACATACATACATACAAGGCGTGCTATCAATAGATGTCAAAGATAATAATTAAATACGTCTGCCGTGGCATATAGCCAGAGAAGTAGTTGTAGTGAACGATCTGCTCCTTGAAAAGTATTTTTCAAAAACTTTGCTTTATTCTACTTCCGTAATTACAGTAAATAAAACATTTAATTGAATGTGCTCGTGTAGATTTTTAATCGCTGTTAAAAGATGTAAAACTCTCACTCACGTATGTTTGAAAGGAAAAAAATTGTCGAGACGTATCAACTTTATTATAAAGTGCCGAGTACAAATTTAAAAATCGAAATAATTATTCTCATGTCAATGTCCTTTCGTTTTTATTTTTATTTTCAACGACCGCCATTGAATTTTAAATAACTAGTTCGAATTTACCTATAATAGAAAGTATTTTTTTGACAACGTTGCATTCGTAGAAATCACAAAAATGACCTTTAATGTCGTGTGATCTCTTAAAGCACGCTTTTATAGAATATCATAAATTTATGTTTATATAAGGTGAAATTCAATAATATTATCAATTCATATAAAATCTGACAATAGGATTGTGAAATTTTGTATTTTTAGCGTGAATGTTCCAAAATTGGGTTTTAAAACTTTATCTCAAAATAATTACACAGACCAACAGTCTTTTTGGTGCATAATTCTTTTTTGGGTGGAGAGTCCTAATAGCGATAAGATTTAGTCGTCTGATTACTTTTAGAGATTGACTAAATTTAGCTCTAACGTATGATTTTGAGGAAACCGAACAAACGAAACACCGTGCTACCATTTAAACTCTATGTTGAGTGTGGATCAGCTACCAAGCGAACCCAAAGCGCTCTACGGGGGATGACCGACTCGACGGTCGACCTTTTCCGTACTTTCTTTTACCTTGTTTTTTATTATCGCTACAGCGAAAAACTATTTTTTTTATCAACAATTTGACATTATCAGTAATAGAGTTAGAATAAATGTTGAAACATTGTTGCCATTTGGAAATAGCCACTCGAGTTTTCAAAAAATCTGTCGAATTATAATCAGTAATAATATAACAAGAGAGTGAGAATAAATTGAAAATATTCTTTTTCTTCCTACCTCGGTCGAAAGTACGCACTTTCGTCCCTCATAGCAGGGACGAAAGTTCAACATTTACTCCCTGTGAAAAGTACTTTCGTCCCTGCTATGAGGGACGAAAGTGCGTACTTTCGACCGAGGTAGGAAGAAAAATAGTATACATCCCAAGGGCCGAAAGTTGAAATCTCGGTCCTGCGCGTCATGATGTCCTCGGCTTTGCCTCGGTGCATCATGACGCGCAGGGCCGAAAATTCAACTTTCGGCCCTTGGAGTGTAGTATACTATTTTCTTATTTTTTTGGGAATCAAACCACAATAATGTTTTTTTTTTATTTTTTATTTCGGCGTTTCGGTAGTGTTCCAGCTACCGTTGTCAAGATTAACTATTTATACTACAGAAATAATATCTTCTATAAGTTCCTTGTGGCATTACTTGTTATTTTTTCTTATTTTCTTGGGAATCAAACCACAATAATGTTTTTTTATTTTTTTATTTCAACGTTTCTGGAACGCTACCGAAACGTTGAAATAAAAAAATAAAAAAACATTATTGTGGTTTGATTCCCAAGAAAATAAGAAAAAAAAAATTACAGAAATAATTTTTTGGTCCCTATCTGACACAACGGAAAAATTTGACAACTAGACAATCAATAATATTTTGAAGTTTAAGACTACAAAACTTTGTTTGACAGATTGTTTGAATACTTGTTGCCAGGCAACAGTCACGAGAGCCCGCACGGCTCGAGTGGCTATTTCCAAATGGTAACAAGTTTGAACAAAATCTGTCAAATTATTTTCTTATTTATGGAACTCGCGAGTTATATTTGACTAGATTATTAGTAGTTTCTAAAATCTTTTTTGTTATTTCTGCATCAGAAAAGGTACTAAACCGATAATTTTCACCCATTTTATATATCGCGTTGACACAATTAGGTAATTATTTTGACAACTATCTGACACTTGCTAGGCAAATAAAAGCCACAGTGATTATTCCCGAGAATAATCACAAGAGATTTATTCCCACTATAATAATGACATAATTGGTTGAAACTTACCCTTGTGACAAATAAAGAAGCATTTCATTGGTTTTATGAAACGTCAAAAAATAATCACAACAATAAATGGCAGCCTAGCTCGGCTCAGTAAAACCTACGTATACCGAAATACTTACTTACGTATTGCCTTAAGCATGGATACTATATAAGAAGAACTAACTTATACAGAAAAATTGACAAAACCTGTCCTCAAAATCGTCTATCTAACTAAGCAGTTTGTTTTTTCACCGTGGCGTCGCGCATTGCAAATACGATACCATCCAAATAAGTAACCTTTATTTTTTATAAATGTCAGTAGCCAAATTGTAAACAATACCTGACATTAGTTAGGCCCGGTTGTACATTTGAAGCTTGAAATTGAGCTTAATTGAGCTGGGCTTAAAATATAAGCTTAGCTCAACCCTCAAGGTAGATCTCCACAGATCCGTCATCCGATGTCCGATTGTTAGTCGTATCTCGTCGTATCGGATGAATGAAAATGCCAATTTCCATTGCTTGGAAAAAATCGTACGCTTTAGTAACAAAAATAGTGACATATTACACACAAATTTGGTAACTTGAATGACAACTTCGTGGATATCTTTTCTTCCTCCTATTTCTCAACACAATCTGCGCTTTCAATCGTCTTTCATTATAATTATTATTATTAATTCTGAAATAATATCCCAAAGAAAAAGCAAAAGAAGAGAAAGTTAGGTTAAATCGGATAAAAGCTGAACATTTTTCAACTTTTTCAGATGACGCACGCAAGTTAAAACTTTCGGACAAATATTTGGCGGCTTGTCAATTTTGAATTTTTCCAGCAATCACAAAACTTTCGGATGACCGTATCGTCGGATAACGGATCTGTGGAAATCCGCCTTAAACCTGTTGTACAAACATGCTTCAGTAGCAGCTCTACTAAACCTATATATGCAAGTGTTGGTAGAACTTATTTCGAACTGACGCATGCGTATGAAGTAAATTCGTCAAAATTTGTTTGTCAAATGAAGATGTCACCTAACTAATCTGGCATTTGGGGGGATTGCTATTATAGCGTCATTGTGTACCTATTGAAAAAGTTTATATAATATATTTTTATTAAAAATTGTAACTTGATTTGTCTTTGAGCTATTGGTAAGTACAAAATAAAGCTATTGGTTTAAGTAGTATTGTTGAAGGTGGTGGATTATTTTTTTAAGATATGGATTTACAAAAGAGAAAGCGTTCATCTAATTTAAGCACCAGTAAAACCTCAGAGTTAACAGCATTTCTTCTGGGGATAGGCAAAGCAATACACCATCATTGGATAAGTTATGATTTACCTATTAGTTAAGTTAATATGTTACCTATTAGTTTTGCAAGGAATTTCCTGATATACAATCTGTCACAAAGCGAACGGTTTCTTTAGAAAGACAAAATCTTTGAATAAATTCATGATCCCTCCAACATTCAAAGTGTTTAGTTAGTTTAGTTTATACGCTCTCTATACACCCGAGGTCTTCTCGCTTGTTGTACGATTTCAATAAGTTCCAAAAAATCCTCATCATCGGTTAAAATATCCATATTTAAACTTTTAATTTGAAAATAAATTAAGTAGAGGTTATGTTTGGATACAATTTATTTACATTTAAGCCACGGAACATGATAACAATTTATGTTCCCTGCTTAAGCTTACATTAAACCTGCCCTCTTGAAGGCTTTACTAAGCTTAAGGTTTAAATCAATCTCAACCGTAAGCCTACTTTGTACAACAGCAATCTGACGCTGAACCTGAGTTCACACTTGAGCCTTCACTAAGCTACAATTGTACAACCGGGACTTAGTGTTAGTGAATGATAAAAACTAAAAGTACGAACCAAACTTGTTAAGAATAAAAAATAAGCAAGGTGTGTATTGTTAAAAATTGCATAGATATTTCTGTCATGGAATTTGTTATTTATTGAACTTATTTTATAATCGGCTTAGGAATATACTTACTTGCACAAAGGGTGTCTTTTTAATTCTCCAAATTTTTCTTTAAAACAATTATTATACTTAACTATGAAATAAAACAATATAATTTGTTTAAACCTTCATTATAATTGAACTAAGTTCAAAATACAATTTCTGACGCGTTTCGCTAACTTATTATATTCATCATAACTGTGCTGTGCCTTTAAATGTATTAAAAAATTCCATACAGAAGACAATAGATATTCGTATTTTTCATCACGTAAAAGCATAAACACATTCAGCTGCAAAGAATGGAACTAATTATTTCACCACCAAACGATCACAGTTTTCGATATTTTTTAAGACGGGGACAAAAACGAAATCCTCACTCATAAAATTTTCCCTTTCTGTTCCCTAACCTCATTCACCTAACATACTGTCAAATGAGCTAGCAACCAATAAAATAACCATGAACTGAAAGTGTATGCTAGGCTCATGATTGGCTGTTATGGTTCTGCAGTCAGATGTTCTGGTATGGTATTGACACTGGCGCTCTCTACCATTACTAAGGCACTAAAGAGATGAGTATTCTCATCCGCCATTGTGGTGCCTGAATTTTATTGTTTTGTGATTTGTCGAGTTGACATAATATATTATGTTGAAAAATATTTGATATTGAACAGAACATTTTATTTTACAAACTTTCCTTCATACTATTAATTAACACCAGAAAATTGAGAAAGTGCAACGAATGTATGCTGGTCACGTCTCTGAGTAGAAATACCGAATCTCATGCCAAATACTTGACCAACACATTAACGTCAACGTACAACAAGGCACCAAAATGGCGGACGAGAATACCTATGTCTACAGCGCTCTACCATTACCAAAAATTTTAATACATGGAGTTAGATCTCCTTATATAGTCTCCATGGCCTCAAGTTACTATTAATGCTCAAACTCTGTGTAATGTATAACGGCGGAGCTTTGAGTGCGTTAAAATGTTACTATGGGATTTCTGAGAATTTAATTGTTTAAAATTGATCCACATTTCGGATTTACTTTTAAATTCGAACAATGTCACTGGTACTATTATTATTCTTGAAAAAACTTAAATTTGCATATGTTATTAGGTTTCCGTGATACGTTAATTAGAAATTAATTTGTCTTGGTATGCTGATAACGTGAAGGATCAGGAACTGGTAAAGGCATACTAGGTCGGCGTTTTTTAGAAAAACAAAAGCCGATCTAGATACTTATCTAACCGATACATTTTTCTTTCAAGGATTCTAATTAATAATTCTTAATTATTCGATTTGATAACAATCACAATATACACACATACACGTGAACGTGTGAATATATAGAACAACTTAATTAATTCTACAGCTAGACTTGTTTAAAAGTGTCGTATGTTACTTGTCGATCAATATTATACTGTTTTTTTTAAATTGTTGTTATAATAATATCTAATAAATGAAAATTTAAAAAAGCAGTGGATATTCCACTTTTAAATGATATTGTTACAACGAAAAAAACCCCGATGATTCAAGAGATTTTAAACACTGACCTAGAAGAAGCCTTATTCCGGTATTTGCAATGAAGTCATATTACAATATCGAACGTTGGAAGTTATCAGGTCTCCGGAATATCCGGGATGTTACTGAATAAAAAAATATGTATCATAGTACTTTTATTAGATTCATCTTTATGTAAATATGTAAGTAGGGAAATCTTCGAACGTAATTTATATTGAATTCAAAAGGTCTGATTAAATTAAAACATTACAATCATTAAATAAGTCTGCTGCAATATTCTGATAGGATAATAAGGATATACGATAAGTTTATTATATTATTCTTCATCTCATTCCTTATACTCAGAGAATAACATACTGATCCTTAAATATCTTCTGTAGGTCTAACATTTGTTTGGAGACGTTTTTCTAAAAATGTATAAAAGCCTTTGAATGAACCAATCCTGGTATATTATGCCAGAAGTCTAAAGCTCTTCTTACTGTCCAGGTATTTAGTGTTTGTTTGGTGAAACTTATTGCGATGCCAATAAATTGTATGTTCTGGTCCGATGAAGATACGTGCACCACCCTCCTTTGCAAGATAGTCTGCCTTCTCATTGTCATCCATGTCAGAATGGCCAGGAATCCAGACTAGCGATACTCCTTTGAGTTCTCCTATTGAGGAGACTCTTTTTTGGACAGTCTAATACCAATTTCGACGTTACACAGTAAGAGCTAAGTGCTTTCAAAGGCAATTGGCTCTCCGAGAGGATGTTTATTGTTCTATGTGTGGGATTGTATGTACCTATGTATGATGGGGTGACATTCACTGAGACCTAAAAGATTTATTGTGCCCCCATACTTCTACTTAGTTCCTAAGGAACATCTCAGAGACTAGCAATAATCTCCTAGGTGCTGTGTCCTAGGATTCTGAATTTCTCTGCAATTCGCAAATATGTGGATGGAGGTTTCTTCTTCCATGCCACAGAATCTACATTCTTACTAGATCTTTCCAATGGTCAGATCTTCTGTTCCTCCTATTTCTTCCAATATTACGTTGGGGCTGATACCGCAAAAGGGTTCCAGCCCCCAAAAGGGTCTTTCAGTCCCCTTCTTTGCTAGTCCATCTGCGATTTCATTTCCTTTTGTTCCAGTGTGTTCTGGAATCCACAGTAAGGTTAATTGTTCTCGCCTAGTTCATTTTGGAACTGGTTACACAAGAACTCAGTATTTTAATGGCTGCTCGACTAACCAACAATATGATAATATTTTTTGCCTTCTATATCCTTTATCAATATTGAACTGGGCACACTTTCTTATGGCATAAATTTCCGCTTGAAATATACTTGGGGTTTTTCCCAAGCTTTCAGGGTGCTACAGTGACATTAGCATTTCGATAGGTACCTTCAACCTAAATAAAATGCTGAATCGAATTTTTCCAGCTATCAATAGGAATATTACTTGTCACATTTTTAATCAACTGTATAACACTTGAGTATAATGAGTATAATGTGGGGGGACTTTTTCAGATCTACCTCTGTATTCTAGCTGATGCCACATGTGTTTTATAGGGTTAAATATGCAATAATATGGGGGATGTCATAGAACTCTCGAATTTCCCATTCACTGCTGTGTTTATTTGGTACTTTATTCAATTGACGGCTATGATAAGTTGCGTTGTCCATCACAATTATTCTTTTTTCTGGTATTATAAATAATATTTAAACCAATCTTCGAACAGTTCTGATGTTGTATCTTGGTGATAATCTAAGCTTGAATATTTAATATTCTTTGCTGACAACAATAAGCGTTAACTCAACCTCCTTTTATTCCAGTTTGTCCTGGAATCAATAGTAAGGTTACTATATTGTTCATTGAGTATGCCTAGGCATTCCCACGCCATTTTGATTACACAGGAGCAATGGCTGCTTGACTATCCGACATTATGATAATCTTTTGCCAATATTGAACTGGACACACTTTCTTATGGCGTGAATTTCCGCTTGAAAGATACTTGAGGGTTTTCCCAAGATTTCAGAGTGTTTGGTTCCTGGCCCGTACACTCCTATCCCAGTTTCTTTTATTGCTTTTGAACCGTCTGTGTACCATTGAATGGCATTATTTCCAAGTCTGGTAATGGTATTTGGATCCCATTCCTTCTTGTTCTTGCTCCATAAGTGATAATTGGTCTCTCACTATGGCAGTGTACATCCAGCTTTATTTCAGCAACCGTTATCAAGAGTAATTGAATTTCCTAAAAAATGTTGGTACCTATCTGACACATTCGACAACTAGACAATTAATGAAAATATTTTAACTTCAAGACCTCCAAAAATTGTCAAATTTTTTTAAGGTCTATTCGCAATAGATTATATTTAATAAAAATGATTATAGTGAATGGGAATTTCTAAGTATAGTGCTTTTTTCATATTTTTTTTCTTTCCCGCCTAGCAACCGCCGTTCTGACACTTTTAGTGTCGTTATATTAATCGTCCTCTTGGAAATAGGACTAAAGGAGCTACTAGTCTCTGAGACGTTATTCAGGAACTGAGAAGAAGTAAGGGGGAACAATAGATCTTTTAGGTCTCAGTGAACGTCACCTCATCATACATACACACAGATACATTGAACTAGTCGATCAATATCAAGCTTCAACAGATTTAAAACATGAATATTACAATCGTTCATTTGGACACCTACAAGATATCGTACAATTCCCACCACTCCGTAGTTTCAACTGTGGGCGGTCCTTAATTAGCGTCAGACAGTCGATACCCGAGTACTGATCAAGCCCATAACTATTCAAAATAAAATAAATTCGTGGAGAAATCATAATGTACACCCTTCAGGAGAAAATTGAAATTGTATCATGGTATTTTGGAGGTAGCTCGATTAGGGAAATAGTAAATTTATTCGTTGCTGCATTTGAAAATAGAACAATCGTTGGCCTCTGAACGATTGTGTTCAATACGAGCTGACCATTATACATATAAATATGTACCAATAAAATGCAAAGCCGGCGCTAGCAGTTTCGCCGCCCCTGGCAAAGAGGTAAAATGCCGTCCACTTATTACAAAAATTCAAAGAGATGATCTAATCCCTTCCCAGGCTTAATACTAACATAAAACGTGTGCAAAAAAATTGTTACCAATAATGTCGAAGTTTTGATTAGCCAAAAATATTAACTTAGTAATTTATGGTAATTTATGTTTTTGGCACTAAATTAAAATTAGAGTTGCACAAAAAAAAAGAAAAGAGTGATTTTTAATGTAAATAAATTATAGATCTACTAAACAATAAAACTTGATTAGTTTACTTACATATTAATATTGATAACACGCCTTAGTTAAATATGACAATTGTTACAGGAAACTGTAATTAAGTAAATAACTACAAAGCCGAGATGGTTTTTTGTCAATATAGAATTTTGATTTGTGGTTAGTTGTGGATATGTCGCTAAAATCGCATTTTTGGCGTTCCCTTCACAGGGATTAATGTATTAATGGGAAAGAGTACCAAAAAATAACCAAGGAAACCTTTTCCAAAGCACAAATAACCAAAAAAACTGGAATAACTTCTAACATCACCGTTAAATACCTACCCACTAAGAAATAGCAAAAGAAAAGTTTTTGTACCAGCCTTCAAAGAAAAATTCAGAAAATCTTGGAAATTAATTTCTTTCAATTTTTAGCAGTGGTCTAATTGAGAAGAAAAAACTGAATAAAATTCATGTAAACTGTTTTTGGAGAAGTTGTACGCCTCTGAATACTCGGAAGGCGGTTAACGGCCAAAAGAAGCAGACTAACACCGGAAAGCGAAAATTATTCGAGCAAACCAAACACCCGGTATTAAGGTGGGGGCGGGCGTGTCAAGGCAAAAAGCACATTGACTTTCATTTGCTACATATCTCGGTTTAAACATTCACAGGTCATTATTTTTTTTTCATTATTCACATGCTTCTGTTTGATAATGTCAATTGTTAATATTTATTGTTATTATAAATACTTTTATTTTCATTGGGTTGGGCATACGTCAAGAATACAAAAAATACTACTATTGAATTATCAGTTGTTATTTGACTAATTACTTTGCGTTGAAAGGGAGATTTGAGTACCTACCGACTGAGAGTTTTAATTGAGACATTTTATTGTATAGTATCAGATATTCGAACAACAATCCTACCTTGTTTTTAAACTAAGAGGAGCATTTTAAGAAACCTCAATCACATCACTAACAGCCAGTTTCACAATATAAGGGCGCGTTGTATCTCACGCCTAAACTCGGTTTAATTATAACTGATGTTTAGACTGATGTAATTAATGATAATAAATAAATCAATACGTCACAGTCTAAACATCAGTTATAATTAAACCGAGTTTAGGTCTGAGATACAACACACCATTAGGTTACCTCATGGTTGGTTAAGAAGTAGCCATCGGTTACGACAAAATTTTTGTTTCACAATATGTGGTCAAGGGTCTAAGCGGGTTATAAGTACGGGTAACTGTGCTAACCAAGGAAATATAACCTAATTTATGGTTGTCAACTGCCGCAACCTAAACTGTCAAATTTTAAAACTATATTATTGTTATTTTCAATTACAAACAATTTAGTGCTGTAATTCTGTGTACGCAAATAGTAAAATCGTTAAGCATTAAAACCTGTAAGTATATACCAAACTTCTATCCGTTCCGATATTACGAGTCTTATAGATCGTTACGATCGCTAAGATTTTTACACAGAATTGCAGCAAAAAATATGAACGATTACGATGTTAATGTAAGGCTATAGCAGGGGCACAATAGATCTTTTAGGTCTCAGTGAATGTTACCCCAAAATACATACATACATACATACAAGGCTATAGCAGCGACGATGAAGCCAGACAGCCAAAAAATTATTCGTCCAAGATGGTTAGGTTAGAAAATTATTCGTCCGAGATGTGATTATTTCGAAGAATTCGATATAATCACGATTTTTTCTCCAGATTTCGTTTGTCTAGGAGGACAGAAATTCTGTAGGAAGAAATTGAGGAGGCTATTTCCCATCCAACAATAAGGTAAGCTTTATCAATTTATCAAAAACTTATTTTTCATTGAAATTCTCCTTGGTTACTGCACGTTGGTAGCTTCAGTATAAAAACATAACCTCCGAAGGTCTTATTTCTCCTTTAATTTGGCATAGAACACCATACCATCGATGGCTTTCATACCAACCCAACAAACGTTAATCCAATTTGGGCGCGTTGTATCGAACACCTAAACTCGCAGTCTAAACATCAGTTATCATTAAACCGAGTTTAGATGTTCGATACAATGCGCCCGAAATTGTTAATAAGTTATGTGACCATTAGTTAAATGATGATTGTGAACAAGTTTTATTGGTTAGTGTCTCGGTTAAGGTTAGTTAACCCTAAGAGTTTACCACCGATTGTGAAATTGGCTGTAAAAGTTACTAGATTGAGAGCGTTCCGAAAGGGTCGTGTTCAGACTTTTTGAACTAATTGACAATTACGTGACATACGTATTGTATTGCTCGATAATAGAGACTTTTAGCTTGTCTTAAATTTCTCACGTATCCGTATCCGTAACGAACTGCGCATGTGTAGACCCGTTACGTCTCAGCCGATACGATGCGTTGAACGTATTGTTACGTACCCTACTCCGTATACTTAAACGTATCCGTATCCCGACCAAAGTCAGTATTCCGTGCTATTAGTGCTATTTTACAGGTCTTATTCTTCTTTGATATTGGTTTGGTTTAATTAGAACCACAATATTTTAAATTTTATTTTTACTCTTACCAAAGAATTGTGTTAAGTTATGAGTGTTGAACGAAAGCGTATTTTTTACGGACCAGAGGACGACCTTCACCTCCTGAGGGAGGTTGATGGCCAAAACCCCTTCGAAGACCCGTCCAATACATGTAAGTTTTTTGTAATTTGCTGCAACCAAGAAATTAAGTAATAGAACTAAAAAATATCAGTTGACATGAAAATTTTGGTTACTACCAAAATCCTCGTCTAGCAGCAATGGATTATTTAATATCGCCCCCATTTTACGTTTTACAAAAATATAAAAAGAAAATAAAAAAACTTTGAGGTTATACAATTAAAAACAGAACGGAACAATACGTTTTCTGCTAAAAAGGTTTTCTTGACAATTTCTTTACGTCAACGTAACTCCAATACGGATACGGATACGTGTAAAAACTTATGACAAGCTAAATAATGTCGGATAACCAAATGTCACATTATTGTGAACAAAATGTGAGGTTACAATAAGTCATTTATGTCAAATTTGATGATAAATAGGTATGTAGAAAATGCAAAGGAATGTTTAAATTATTCTCTCTAATGTAGGAAAAACTTAATGTAAAAATTTTTACAAAAGTAAGACTTGTTATTAACAAGAAAAAACAAGCATGGGTTTTGTTTACTAAACTGAATAAATAATAAAAATAACACTTGGCTTGGTTGGAATATAATACTTGTTAAAAATAAAACAACAAACGCAAAAAAGTGGCAATAGAGATATAATATATAAACACAAAACTGACAAATGTCGTTGTCAGTTGTATCAAAAGAGCTGTGTGAAACGGGCGGCAATCTGACTAATCACTAGGCAGCAGAAATGCCAACTTAAATTCAAATCCCTCTTAGTTTAAAAACGAGGTATAGAAAAGTATGTTCTTATATTCTGTTATTTGAAAAATAAGATCCAATACCTCTATCCATGTTTTAATGGTTTCTTCAATAAAGGGATCTGGATATTTTGGTGACTGCGCTTGACCGGTTGATTATGATTATTGACAGCGCAAAATATCTTCAAAATCGGTCTTGTTTATCTATGTCGCCCATGAACTTGGATTCCAGAATTGCAGTTTTATGTTTCGGGCAACAATTTTTAAATGTCGCTCGAGTAATTCATCTATCGAGATTCGAGAATACCTGTGTGTAGAACAAATAAAGCACGAGTATTTGTTAAAAGTAATTCGTTTTGTCTCTGATTTGATAAGACAATGCCTACTGAAAAGGAACGAACCGTAAACCACAGAACTAAGTAAAATGTAGAATTATTTCATGTAAAGGTCAAGCTGTACGACCGTAACCTTTTTGTATATTTTTTTCTTGTTTCTTTTTACCATGGGAACAATCTCGATCGAATGTAATTGTTGAGAAATCAATAATGGATTTTGCTCTTATTTGTAGACTAGAACAGTAACAAGTAGCGAGTCAATTTAAGGTCACAATCTAATCGATGTTTTACAGTGTTGCTCAATATTTACTATATCTACAATATAATATAATAATATCCCAACGTTATAGCCGAATTTTGTCGGCATTACGAGGTCTCTTTGTGATTAAAAAGCCGAAAAGATAAAAAAGCCATAAATCATTTCTAGTTTTGATCTACCCACAAGCAAACAATTGATTCTCATTGGTGCAATGTGTAGCTTCCGATTGGTCTGTGAAAAATAAAACCTCATTAGGTATGCAAGGGGGAGCACAGAGTGACCCAACGAATATTTAAGCCACTTTCATAGTTTGGCATTGATTTCATTGTAAAATTCTTTCTTTTTATCAAGTGCAGGTAGTACCACCCGGGTTGGGGTGAATATATGGGTTTAGCCTATTGTTATCCATTCACAAACACTGAAAATAGTGTGCCAAAGGCGTGCCGGTAGGATACTCGTGAAAAGGAACTAATTTTATTTTAACAGAATAAAAATTAGGCATTATATGTACATAGTTTTAGGTACACTTATTTTTTGTTAAACAGTATACAAAAAATATATTACACAGAAATTAAATTATAAAAAATCATAATATTCTTCGTCATCTGAGGAACTGTCATCTCCTCTTGACGTTATAATTAACGGGTCGACGGTCCGATCGATCAAGTAGTCAAGATCCCACATTTTCTCCTCTTCTTTAATGACATGCTGGACTGCTTTTCGCCAGTTCTCTGGTGTCACCTCCTTAATGGCTTGATGAAACAGTAGCTTAACGTTTTTCATTTCGAATGTCGTGTTGTGTCTTGCCACAAATCCTTTCACTTGCGCCTATATAAGCAAAACGTAACTGTATAATCTACTACCTAACCTAAGTAATCCCTACACAAAATTTCGATATTGGCACTTCAGGCTAGAAAACATACTTTTCCTAATTCTCTTACGCAATTACTTGAAATTTTAATATTACAAACAATACCTACTATTTCAAGACCTACGCCTATGGCCGACATCAAAATTGAGCCGAAATGGACCGAATTCCCCATTTTATTACCCTATACCTTTCCGAAATAGACTAATAGTAAATATAGGTTTTAAAATTTAAGAAGATGGAGAGTAGGGATTTGAAACAATAGACAGAAAGAAATTTGGTATGTTCTAGTCGCTACCTACGCAAAAAATGATACAGTCAACTGAAACAAGAAAATAAAAAAGAGATAAAAGAGAGTACATAAATCGCTAGTGCGTTGGGATCCTGCAATAATGAAAAATGTGTCTAAAACCGGTTCTGCTTCTGCTTACAGATTTCTCTGTCTCGCTGACAAACTAATTTTACTCACAACTATATAGTAGACTAACATTTTACAAAAAATATGAGACCAATCAAACTATTTCAAATTTAAACCTTTTTCTGCAACAAAAATATTTTGACCAATTTTTTGATTAAAAAGAAAACAAATAATGTTCAGACATTACAAAATTTTGCTAAAGCACCGAAAATATTTTTTAATCCAATGGTTTAATTTTTTCTTCCAAATTTCAAATAAAGAACGAAAAAAAAACAATACACAAGAACAGGAAGTGATCTTGAAATGATCAAAATCAGATTAATGCAAATTAGAATGAATAACGCATACACCTATGTAGGTAATTCTACATAAAAATTTCTCTTTTCAAAACCACACACACACACACATATAAACACATTTTCACCTTGTGTTGACAAATCGTTACAAAAATTGTTATCCGTATTTAAATTTTAAACAAAATTCTGAGAAGAGAATTGTTACAAAATAGATTTCATCAACTAACTCATTCATATTATTATAGACCTGATCTGATTTTAATCGCGAATACATTTTACGAATAAAACGTGAACATTAAAAACTTGTTTTAACTGTATAGGTATCATATGTTTTTATTTTTGTAGTCGAATTATTATTAAATAAATATTTGAATGGAAAACGTCGGGAATTACGTTTAGAGATTTGTTTTGTCTCTTTCGGTTACTAGCATCAGAGTGATTCATATACAGTATGGTGCAAATGAAAGGAATAAATTCGTTATTTCGTAAACCGGCGACTTTGAGGAAAAATCCCGAAGCCCGTCGATTTTTATTTTCAAACAGGCTATTCGTAAGGATACCCTTTTATTTTTTACGTCATCTATATGAGCGTGATGACGTCATCGCTAAAATTCTTAAATGGAAATTTGGGTGTTGGTAAATTCTGCTGGCACTTTTGATGTTGATTCCTCGATTTTTGTATGATAGGGAACGGCAATGACAGGAATGAGTAATGGTACATTTCTTTATATTTGAGCAATGAGCTTTAAATTTTAATTTGCTGTCGAGTACTTTGTGCCTATGTACTTTACATTGGGTTGTGGACGAATCTGTTGATTTTGGAGGGTGATGGGAGGGGAAGAATTTTTCAGTCGGTGATGAAACAGGATTAGTTGTGGTTTTGAAGGATTAGGAAGATTTATTAAACCAGTTAATTGTGTTAGTGGTAAATCTCTGAAGATTTTCTGCTGCTTGGTTTGTATTTTTTGCATGACGAACCAAAACTGTGTCGTCTGCGTATTGTAACATTTCCTTCTCTCACAAACATAAGAACAGACTACTTGGTTTGTCCTAGGAAAACCAGTTTGGCCTGAAATATTAAATATGAATATTCGGTAAAACTGTACAAACCTAAAAAAATAACTGCCAGGCAAGTGTGCATTAATTGCATCAATCACTACGAAAATCAGTTTTTCCTAGGACAAACTAGTTTGTCGTTTTAGTTCGCATGTTTTCCGGGGCTCTTGTTTGTTTCTGTCGACTATAGTTTTCATGAGATTGATAAAGTATTGTAAAGTTGAAACAAAATACAAACATTTGATAAGGATGTGTTTTTTCCCGAAATAAATCAGAAGGATTTTCTCTATACCAACCTCATTCCTTCAAAACTTGAATGTAGGTTATAGTTTTCTTGAGTTAGATAGAGTATTAAAAAGGAATGATGCACAAAAATTTAGCAAAAATATGATTTTTTTCCAAAATGGGTCAAATTATTTTTCTCAAATTTTTTTAAATTCTAGCTAAATTCTAAACCAAAATTTATCCCACAGTATATGTATATCTTTAGATCATGGTGACAAAAAATTAAATTATACATATTTGTCAAAAATGTTATTCATTCCGGAATAGATCAAGAGAATTTTCTCAAAATTTTTCAAATTCGAACTCGAGGTCTAAACTGAAATTTGTCTTACAGCTCATATCTGTAGATTATGGTTTTCTTGAGAGACTTTTAAACCAAAATTTGACATAAGTGTGATTCGTTCCGAAATTGATGAGAAAATTCTAAGGTATATACACAAGTTTATTCATAGCACAAACTTGTAGATTATGGTTTTCTTGAGATAGAGTGCTAAGAAGTTAAAATTATAACAAAAATGTGATCTTATCAGAATTCCGAAATAATCAAAGGGAATTTTCCCAAAATTATTTAAATTATAACTAAAATTCTAAACTAAAATTTGTCTCAAAGCTCATATCCGTAGATTTTCTTGTGGTAAGGTGTTTAAAAATTGAAAATACACAAAAAAATTTAATGAAAGAGGCGATTTTTTCGAAATTGTTTCGGAGAATTCCTCCAAAATATTGTATTTGCTCAAAGTCTAAGCTAAATTTAATTATACAGTACCTATTTGTTGATAATGGTTTCCTTAAGAAAGGATGTTAAAAACTTGGGGTTATACATAGAAACTTGATAGAAATGAGATTTTTTTCCGAAATAGGCCAAGGAAATTTTCCCAAAATTTTCTAAATTTCTCTCAAAATCTCAAGCTCCAAATTAATTTTTTTTTTTTAATTTAGCTAAAAATCTGTAGAATTCTTGAGATAGGTTACTAAAAAGATAAAATTATAACAATATAATTTTCGTGCAATCGCAGTTTGTATTATTACTTATATTTACTCCAGAAGTTGAAGCAAGAACTGTCAAAATATTTTGTATATATTGAAACATATCATTTCCATAGCACACATTGTTAAATAAATTGAACTGCTGTTGATTTTAGAGCAATAATATATTTATTTACAATTATCTAGTTTAATAATTTTAACGATTGCACGAAAAATAGTGTGTATGCCATGGCCGCGAAACTTTTTATCGACCTCAAGATTATCTTGCCTCGGCCGCAAGCAGCCTCGGCGATAACTGTTCTTTCGGTACGTTAAAAAGGTTATTTTAAAGCCATAAACTTCTTATTAGTTTCTCTGGTATTTATGAAAAAGGATATATTTTGTGTGTTTTTTTTTTAATTTCACACTCGGCATTCCCGAAGTTAGGGAGTAGGTACGGTAAATTTTATTCTATTTTCTTAGGGCGCGTTGTATCGAACACACCTAAACTCGGTTTAATTATAACTGATGTTTAGACTGATGTAACTGATGATAATAAATAAATCAATATGTCACAGTCTAAACATCAGTTATAATTAGGTAAACTGAGTTTAGGTGTTCGATACAACGCGCCCTTAAAGTGCTTCTATACTATCTATTTTAAAATTATTGAAAAATATATTCACAACAAGCCTCTTTGTTGAATATTTCGCAGTTTACAAAATTTTATTCCTTAAATCGCCAAAACATACCCATTTTAATTATTCAAAATATTTAATAATATTCAGAAAGTTCAAATTATGAAAAAATAGCGGGAATTTCTTTGCCATTCCAATATTTAGCCAAAAATGTATTTAAGTTCTTGAGGCAGTGTAGAGTTTGGAGGTTAAGTGTACAATAATTCATTCTTGTTATTAGAACCGCTTGAATGACTAATGACAGAAGGAACTGGATTGAGGTCATAATAATAAAATGCATTTTTCTTTTCCGCATACTTTATCAATTGTGTTAGACTTTTACCTTACAGGGTCAATATCTGATGATTGCTTTCTGCGTATTAATCCATGTATGTGAGAAATTCATTTTATTGTTTTAATATTGCAAAAGATACTGAATAACATACAAACACTCTCAATTTCACACGAAAACCTGAAATAACACACATAAACTACCACTATATTACGACCAATAAAGCATAAATGCCAACAATAACTCACATGAACAAGCAAATAAAACATAATAGAGCTTTAATAGCACATAATAACATTCAAAACAATTGCATACAAAAACACAAGAACACTAAATTACAAAAAAGATTTGTTTTCATATTAATTAACTAAGAAAAAAATTTTGTTTCTTTTTAAATATTTGAAAATTTCGAAACCACCCGGTATATAGGGATTAAGTTTCAGCAGTTCATCACTGAACGCCTTTTTCTATCAGCAATAGTCACCTCAACAAAATTACATAATTTTTCATTTAATTTAGCAAATTTCTCCCATAATTTCGTCCCACACTGTATTCCTTCACCTTAGGGTACTGACCTCCTCACTAAAAAGACCAACGATAAAAACAATTCTTCTATTAGAACGAAAAGCTGATAATTACCTAATTAATAGATATATTTTTAGAAGTTGTCTAATAAACACTCAATAAAAAAAAAGAAAATGAGTTATGTGTTCAGTTCTATTTATACTTGATTGGATATCATCAATTTTTTTTTATAGATATAATAAAACCATAATACCTAATTTTAAATCAATTGACTTGAATTTTGGTAATAAAAAGGTGGAACGAGTCTAAAAATGTAATTCAAAAGCGGTTATTTTAAAAAATATATTTTCGATGTTATATAATAGACATGTTCACTAATTAAATTTAACATCACAAAAATTCTTAAAAACAAAAACGTGATTGAGTAAACACGAATTAAAAATGATAAAATCAGAGAGGCTAGAAAACCTACCCTGAACGAGGTTATAGGTAGGGTCTGATCTAATTGTTAGTTTCACACATAAAACAATTCTTGTCTCTCTCTTTCAAGTAGTTCACATGATCCTTGTCATACTTGTGTGAATCGTATGACCTGTCAAACTATTTCGCAATCTTTATAATGCGAAAACATAAGGTTACACACACATGCGCGCGCCGTAATGAGCCCATCCCCCAAGGATGCACGCATCAAAGATTGATGCATCCAGGGGAGAACCTTCCATTCACCCACCATTTTGTTTTATTTACGAATTCATTTTTATTTTGGAAACAGTTATGGACAAAAGAAATCAAAAGACACTTGAATACTAAATCGCACATACGCACAAAACTAATAAATATTGGAAGGAGAAGAGGCGGGGTTTCTTACAGTAGTTCTTAATCCAGCTGTCCAGCTAAATACTTGATATTTATTGAAGTAAATTTATAGAAATTTTTTGTAGGTGGACTATTTAGATCGGAGAATACATTAAATCCCTATGTTTGGTTTCTCATTGCATGTATCTGTATACACGTTGTGTGCGTTTTTTTCGCTGCCTCTATAAGGGACAAATCCTTAGCCGACGGACTTCGACTAATGACGAGTCAAGGTTACCTCTTAAGGTAGATGTCCACAAGGAGACTAAAATCTCATGAGATTTTTGTTCCATGAGAAATTGATCTCAGATGTGTTTTCACAAACATGATACATTTCTGTGAAACACTCGAGTTTAGAGATTTTTCTCTCATGAGACAAGGTCTCTCTGAATATGCTGTTTCCACAGTATCAAATGTTATGTAAAATATAAAGCAACAAACATTTGTGTTGTGAACTGAATTGTTATTATTACTTTGTTATGTCCCGAACGAAAAGGTTTCACAGATATTGGGTAAGAGATTGGATTAAAAGAAGAGACGACAAGAGTATAATGAAGAACTTAATAAAAGAGCTAGAACGGGAAGATAGGAATATTACAAGAGCTTTCTTCGAATGTCTGCCGCAGATAATGGTTACTTGCTGTACAAAATAGAAAAACCAAACACACACATGTGAAATTCAATTCCAGCAGCTGAGCAACTGACACTGACCCTTCGGTTTTTAGCAACAGGTAAAGAATTCTCTTTTTTGAGGAATTGATTCAATTTTGAATATTTTTATTTTTGTAGGAGATAGCTATCATTTTCCTTATTCTTTAATGTATTTGTTTCGCATACCTGTATGTACCATTTTACGAATTACCATGTGGGAAACCCCCAGAGTTGACAAAGGGGCCAAGCCTGGGCCTGTACTGGGAAACCTAGCTTCGGCGTACCTGTAATGGCCCATGCATTGGCCAAGCTGTTCAACCCAACTTCGGCCATGTCTATGATTATCCGAGCTTGGGCCAAGATTGGGTAACCCAGCCTTGACCATGCCAGTAATTACGCAAGCTGGATAACCCAACCGTGGCCGTTTAATGCGGACCTATCTAGCTTAGGCCGTTCGGCTACATACGGCGTGATTCGAGTATTTTCATTCAGCGCCCCATCGCCAGCCGAACTTGTTTTCATCATTTGTTAGGTCAATTCGAGCTTCAGTTATCCACTCACATTTTTTATTATTTATTTTTACTTAAAGTAACCATGTCTGCTGCGTATCTTAGAGTTCGAAGGTGGCGTGCGTTAAGCAAATCAGAAAAAGTTTTAAATAAAAAAACTAATACAATTGTTAACGAGCAAAGTTTAAATAATCCAAAAGCAAACATCAGCTTTGTGAGTGAGGTTAACGATCCTAGTAGCATAGACTCGTGTAATCTACAAGCGTTTGATAATAATTTGGTTAATGATAATAATAATGATTCTATCAGTACAAGTGTTAATGATTCTGACAGTAGCAGTGATAAGGATTCAAAAAGTAGTAGCAGTGATTGTTTGAAAAATAATAATGATGACCAACTTCCAGGTGATGCTGCATAAAGTTTTTAACAGCATAATAGTGACAACGAAAAAGACTTTAAGTGAAAAACTTCGCTGTTGGACATTGAATAACCTAAATAGTTCAACATTAAATGTCGTAACAGTCCTGGGAATTAGGCATGGTCCAGTCCTGGCATTTAAGCATGGCCCAGTCTTGGCAACCGAGCCTGGCCCATCATTATCACTCCAGACTTCTACCAGGACCGGGCCAAGCCTGGCCCAGAGTTCTACAAATTTGGGCCAAGCTTGGCCTCGTGGTACTTTCCTATATGGGTTGCACACGAAGTGTGTTCTGCAATTTACATTGTTCTAAAGAAGAATATCTACAAGTAAGTTATATGAAATATATTTTATAAATATTATTTCTCAAATTATGGTAAGTAAAGAAACTCTCATGAGACTTTGTTTCATGAGATTATCTCAAGTATATCACATACCTCAGACCTGTTTCCACAATAATACCTGAGATTTTTATTTCATGAGCCAAAAATCTCATGAGATATTCTCATTGTGGATTCGCATATTTACATGATATCATATTGAATATTAAAATCATACGTGAGTGCGAACGGACACTGCAACCTCAGTTTCAACTTTTTAAATAATACATAATAAATGTTAAATGAGCATAAATATTAAATTGTTTTTTGAAAGTAGATGATGATTTTTTTACTCACTCTGGTACAAATGGAAAATATTTCGAAAAAAAAAATTGTTTTTCTCCAAATGACATTAAAAGCGGCCTTTTAATGACACTTGGCAGGCTTAGAAGTTGTACTTTTAATGCCTAGGCAGAAAAAGTCCACTTTTACTGCCTAGGCAGAAAAAGTTCGTTGCTAGGCAACCTTCCAAGTAATAATTTAAATCAAACTGGTTATTAAAATTGACAATGACATTAAGAAAACTCAAAATGATGCTGATGATAATAATTTAAATATGAAAAAGTCGATTTTGCGTGGAATTGGAAGTAATTTGAAGAAAAAATTATATGTTTCACACGGCAGAAAAGCAGATTTAATGCCTTGGCTGGTTTCATAGCCTCGCTACACTCGGCTATGAAACACCAGCCGCGGCATTAAATCTTGTGCTTTTATGTCTAGTAAAACAAATAACTAATTTCTCATCTTTAAATGTGTATCAATATGTATTTTAACCAAAAGTTTTTTAGTGGATACTTGAAATTTTGACCCAAACAAAGTTTTTGTTTTAATGAGACCGACGTGAAGTAATAACGTTGAGAAATAGATAATAAAAGTTTTTTAAAATAATTTTGTTCATTAAAAAGTTTAATACATAAATTAAGCACAATACCCAATTAAAATTATACATTTTCTCAAGTAACTTCAAAACTATGTATTTTAAAATGATAAAAAATATATATACTTCGTAACTTATAAATATCGTCTCACGTGATCAAAGTGCCAAAAAAGAGACGTTCGCTTGTATTATGTCATTCTTTTGCTGCTGTCAATCACTATGTTTTGCCGCTATAAACTCAATAAATATTGAAATTTGTACGTCGCATGTTATAGAAAAATATAAATATATGCTTAAAGATAGGTTTCGTAATTGATTTCATATGTAATACAACTCGTGGGTTACTTAATTATTAAACTCAAACTAACATTAGTCGTACTAAAAACTTTGTTGGCAAAAATGCGCGCTGTTGCCGCGATTAAAATGGTTTATCTGGTACAGTTGACGTCTTGACATTTTTAGGGTTATGTTGTGACAGTTTAATATTGATCATTCAATTTTTCGATTATTTCATCTCCTTGTTATAAAAAACTGCTAAAAACTTAGTAAATTTTCACAAGCAGTGACGAGTTGTCAAAGTTAACGTATAAATGAAACTTAACACTGCAATAGTTGATATTTGCTATTCGTCTATTCCTGACTATTTACAGCATGTATGAAGCAAGTAAGTACGAGTTTAATATTATACTCAATCAACTGTATTTATTGTATTATGTTACACTATTCATAATACTTAGCAATTATATTTTCACAATTATTTAATGTAGAATGTTCCTAATCATAGTTTCCTAAAATATGACACACATCCACACTGTGGATTTTCAAGAAAAATAAACCACAATCTGAATTTGTTTTTATTAAAATGAATCTTGAATTTTCCAACTATTTCATACATACCTTTTTAGGCTCAATAGGTTTTAAAATAATAATTTCTTACTTAGTGTTGTACTTTTAACATACAAATAAAAGTTTTATACAGAAATAAGTACAAGTTTGTTTATATACAGTTACTATCAAAAACTATACCTAACCTATAGCCAAATAAAAAGAAGAATATTTGATAACTTCATTTGACATTTACTAGAATCTCATACTATTTCAAGAGCTTGGCAACATAGTCTAGTTATGACAGAAGTCACGTGGGTTGGTATTTATAAGTTACAAACTTATATTTGATACCCTCGTAACAAACCCTTTCAATAGATATGTCACACAAACGATACAGTTTGCAATTTTTTTTTTCAAATTTGTCACCACAAAAGGGACTCTCTTATTTAAAATTAATTAATTTACGTTACAAAGCTATGTTTATACAAAATTTAGACCTAATTAGGACAAGCAGTAGAGCATTCAAGTACAGTAATTTTTGACAAAAATCCCAGTAGAAAACGGATGGTGCCATATCATATAAAAACCATTACGTAGTATAATTTTGATAGGTTTTGGACAATTTAGTACCGTGGGATTGTTAAAATTTTGACCCCAACAAAGTTTGGGCAATAGTTTTTGTTTTAATGAGATCGACGTGAAGTAATAATGTTAAGAAATAGATAATAAAAAGTTTCTCAAATTAATTTTGATCATCAAAAAGTTTGATACATAAATTAAGCACAATAGATACAAATCTAATTATAAATTCCAATCAAAATTATACATTTTCTAAAAATATCTTCAAAACTATGGTATTTTAAAATGACTATTTCACTAGGGTAAATTGATGACTGACAAAATTTGAAGGTTTTGAACTGGCAATTTTTCGTCATGTCGCGGCAATTTTTTGACGTATAATATATCAATAAATAAAACGTTTAAACATATGATTTTTTAGTTTTTCTCTCGTGAAATAGTCATGTCGAATACCACTCAATTAAAAATGACATTAATCCAAAACCAAATGTCATTCGCAAAATTGCCAAGCAACAAACTTTCATGACAATCGAAAAATTTTGCCGACAAAATTTTCACTCTGGTATTATACATATATGACTATTTCACTACAGTAAATTGATAACTGACAAAATTTGAAGGTTTTGAACTGGCAATTTTTTGTCTTGTCGCGGCAATTTTTTGACGTTTAATATATCAAATCTATGTGTATAAAATTCTGATTTTTTAGTTTTTCTCTCGTGAAATAGTCATGTCGAATACCACTCAATTAAAAATTTTGTAAGGTAACATTTTTCTCTTGTCGTATTCAAGTTTGTTGCTTTTAGGTAATTTTGCTTATGACATTTAATCCAAAATTGTTAAAAATGTCATTCGCAAAATTGCCAAGCAACAAACTTTCATGACAATCGAAAAATTTTGCCGACAAAATTTTCACTTTCGTGGTATTATATATGACAATTCAATTCATGTATAAAAAATCGCATATGCCACAGTGCAATTGTCACTTTGACAGCAGCAAAAGTTAGCTTCAACTTTTACAGCGACAAATACACTAGTGGTTTTTTCACTTATTCATTTGTTCATCAATTATTGCGGTGTTGGTTACCAGAATAAATAGTTTGGCATGTTTGCCAACAACTTATTGAATTTTCAAGAACTAACAATGAGTCGATTCGGTGTGTCTACGAACGCCGAAATTAGTCAAATTGTTAATACAAGTGTGCCTACTAATACAGTTGCGACGCAATCATCAATCTGGCGACAATTTTCTACGTGTTGCGATGCACAAAGATACACATTTGAGCCAGATACTTCCATCGAGAAATTGAATGTAATATTGCAAGATTGTGCATTTAATATGCGAAAAAGTAACGGAAAAGACTACAAAGAAGCGATAGTTGAAACAATTTGGAACACCACCGCTAAAATGCTACAAAGTAAATACTATAACGAATTTAATATTGTATTCAACCCTTTCACCGATGTTCAGTTTAATTCATCACGAGCTGCACGTAATGCTAAACGTAACATCCTACAAGCACAACCCGAAAAGAGAAAATGTAGTGAAGTATTTGCAATGGCCAGATTATATAACGAAAATGAACCGGAAGGACTTCAAAAGAAATTATATCACATTTTGGCGTTTGAACTAGCTTGGCGCGAAGGAGAAGCAGCTTACTGCAAAACCACTTATTTCGTATCTGAAATTGAAAATAATGGAAAAGAAACAGGACGTATCGAGTATAATCCTCTATTTTCGAAAACGAGACAAGGCGGCAACAATAAATTATGTGACAGCAAATGGATCACGCCTAATATTTTCGACGAAGATATTTGCCCAATACGCTTATTCAAAAAGTTGATGGAAAAACGAAACACTTTTATAACTTCGGACAGAGTATTTCTTACACCAAATCCCTTTTGGAAAAAGAAAAATTCTAAAGGTTGGTACAAGAATTTGCCGATTGGAATTAATGAAATTTCCAAATGGACTAAGCGCTCAGCACAACGCATTGGTTTAGATGTCAAACGTGTCAAAATTACAAATCACTCAAATCGAGCGGCAGCAATTAGCGAATTAAGTAAAAGCGGAATTGAAGAACAAGCTCTAATAAAAATAACAGGACACAGGAATTTATCATCAATAAAACCATACTTACAAGTTGACAAAGAGTATCATTCAAGCATTATTCAATCAATTCGTTTGGAAAATGAAAAAACTTCAACATCTACTACAGAAACGATTAGCTGTGGCACCCTATATGAATTTCAATAACTGCGTTTTTAATAATTGTACATTAAAATAAAAATGTGTTTATTTTTAATGTTTCATAAATAAAGAATTACACTCGAGGTTTGTATTGATATTGGGTAAATTTGTGTTCAAATTCTAAACTGTTTCCTTTAGCAATTTGACTCGAATAACTGTCAACCTAAAAACACGACACCGAAGGTTATTTCCGTCAAATTGCTAGGAAACAGTTTGTCATTAAACAACCCAAATTTACCCGATAAAATACAAACCACTTGTGCAATTATAAGTGATAAAAAGTACCTATATACAGTTTGCAATTTTTTGTTTTATTTTCAAATTTGTCACCACAAAAGGGACTCTCTTATATAAAATTTATTTATTTACGTTACAAAGCCATGTTTATACAAAATTTTAACCTAATTAGGACAAGCAATAGACCATGTGAGTATAGTAATTTTTTACAATAATCCTAGTAGAAAAGAGATATAAAAAACATTCCGTAGTATAAGTTTGATATGTTTGGACAATCAATGGTAGGCAATTAAAATAAGAACAAATTGTGGGTACGTTTTTTTTTCGTTCTAAATGTTTATAAAAAATTACTGAAAACATTTGCGTGTCCAAAACACATCAAAATTATACTACTTTTATAAGATCGGTTTTCTATTAGGATTTTTGTCAAAAATATTTACCTATTACTTGGTCTAAATCGGTCTAGTAGATTCGATGCCCTAAAAATGCGGTTCCTCTTTGTTTTAAATATTCGAAAAACAAATTAAAATACGTACCAGTGAAAATAGACATTGATTAACACAAGAACAGCACTTTAATTCTCGAAGACACATTTCTATCATAAATCTAACCTGCAATGTAGCACATACGTTCAATGGAAAATGTCTATTAACTCATCGAAAACATGAGTAACAATAAGAATCAATTTAAAAATAGAATTATTATATAAAACGCATCTTTATGTTATATGAGTGAGTAACAAATACTATTGAAAATCGTCATATAGAAACTAAAATTATATACAAAATCTATGCGCTTCCAAGCAAGGTCAATTTTGCTGCTGATCTTTCTTGCGTAAAAAACAGATTTCATGGGTTTATCCTATTTTCGCAAATGTTACTGTTACTTTCCGGTAGTTTTTTCGAAATGTTATAATACATAATTATTATTCGTAATGTCGTATGTTGTTAATGGGAATTAAACCATAATTTAAAAAAAATTTGTAAGCGTTTTGAAAAATAACGCAGAAAAATCTATAAAATTTTTAATTGAGAATAACAATTCTTTATTTTTTTAGATATTCATATCAATAAAAAATCCACTGGTTATTAAAAAAGTGTTTACCGCTAATACCGCTACACACACCAATAGTCATTCAACAGATAAATCTTCAATTTAATCAGTTTCAAATAATAACAATTACCCCACATACCCAGAGTCGGATTTAACTCGCCCAAGGCAATAAAACCATATAAGGACCTTCGCATACAAAATTCATGGTAGTTCAACTGGGCGGATACCAACCGGGCACCAAGTAGCAAATAATCCGATAGGTGAACCGGGCTCCAGAATTTGTAATCCTTAAAAGGAGCATCATCAACCGGGCACTGACTACCTGCTTGTAAAAATAATTTTCAATTTTTGAAGAATAAATTATAATAATTTTCAATAATAACCCAACCAAACCTATCCCTGCCAAACCACCTTCGTATTTTTAGTCAATTTTTGAAGAATAAATTATAATTTTCAATAATAACCCAACCAAACCACCTTCGTATTTTTAGTCAATTTTTGTAGAATAAATTATAATAATTTTCAATAATAACCCAACCAAACCTACCCCTACCAAACCACCTTAGTATTTTTAGTCAATTTTTGAAGAATAAATTATAATAATTTTCAATAATAACCCAACCAAACCACCTTCGTATTTTTAGTCAATTTTTGTAGAATAAATTATAATAATTTTCAATAATAACCCAACCAAACCTACCCCTACCAAACCACCTTAGTATTTTTAGTCAATTTTTGAAGAATAAATTATAATAATTTTCAATAATAACCCAACCAAACCACCTTCGTATTTTTAGTCAATTTTTGTAGAATAAATTATAATAATTTTCAATAATAACCCAACCAAACCACCTTCGTATTTTTAGTCAATTTTTGTAGAATAAATTATAATAATTTTCAATAATAACCCAACCAAACCTACCCCTACCAAACCACCTTCGTATTTTTAGTCAATTTTTGAAGTATAAATTATAATAATTTTCAATAATAACCCAACCAAACCTACCCCTACCAAACCACCTTCGTATTTTTAGTCAATTTTTGAAGAATAAATTATAATAATTTTCAATAATAACCCAGCCAAACCACCTTCGTATTTTTAGTCAATTTTTGTAGAATAAATTATAATAATTTTCAATAATAACCCAACCAAACCTATCCCTGCCAAACCACCTTCGTATTTTTAGTCAATTTTTGAAGAATAAATTATAATAATTTTCAATAATAACCCAACCAAACCTACCCCTACCAAACCACCTTCGTATTTTTAGTCAATTTTTGAAGAATAAATTATAATTTTCAATAATAACCCAACCAAACCACCTTCGTATTTTTAGTCAATTTTTGAAGAATAAATTATAATAATTTTCAATAATAACCCAACCAAACCACCTTCGTATTTTTAGTCAATTTTTGTAGAATAAATTATAATAATTTTCAATAATAACCCAACCAAACCACCTTCGTATTTTTAGTCAATTTTTGTAGAATAAATTATAATAATTTTCAATAATAACCCATCAAACCTATCCCTACCAAACCACCTTCGTATTTTTAGTCAATTTTTGAAGAATAAATTATAATAATTTTCAATAATAACCCAACCAAACCTACCTACCAAACCACCTTCGTATTTTTAGTCAATTTTTGAAGAATAAATTATAATAATTTTCAATAATAGCCCAACCAAACCATCATCGTATTTTTAGTCAATTTTTGTAGAATAAATTATAATAATTTTCAATAATAACCCAACCAAACCTACCCCTACCAAACCACCTTCGTATTTTATTAAGATAATAAATCTTTCGAACGTTCACTTTTTACCAGGTACACTGCCATCGCTTGTGAAGAAATATAACTTAACAATTGAGGGCTGACAAAACACTGAATTTGTAAAATTATAAATTTAAAAATAAGACCATTGGGGAGGTGGGCTAATTGAAATGTAGGATTTTTCCTAATATACTTAAACTACTCTAATAAATAATCTTCGGTGCCCGGTTGATGGATAGGATTAAGTGACCTTTTCGGCAATACAGGGTTGACACCCGCCGGTTCAACTTCCCATCAAAAATAACCCCCCCAAATGTTGAAAAAAAGTAAAAATATCGTTTTTTTTATTCTTTTTTTATTTTGCATATTTTAGAAAAGAAGTACCTGGAAATTTGGAAAGCAGACAAAATTTGGGACAAAACATTTTGACTTAAGGCTGAAATTATGTAGTGCGCCAAAGACGTGCACTTGATTTCCTTTCTTATTATGTAAAATCACACGTACTGAGGCTTTTGGGAATATCAGACTCTGTATCGCGGAAAAAATTGTAAGAAGGAAGATATTTTTGTTTCTCATAAACTTTACTCCTCATGTCTTCTAAAATTATGCTAGCTACTACTTACTTGCACGACTCGATTTCGCTCTTCCTGCTCATCGGCACATTTCTTCTGGTAGAACACATCATTAGGCTAGGTTCTATGTGAGTGGCCACGTCCACTGCGACCTCCGTTGGGTCTATTGTGGCTCACCCCTAAGGATTACAATTCACCCCACAAGCCTGTGCTTCTGACGAAGTCCATGGTTGTATTTGGTGATACTTTTTTGAAGTCGTTCGTCTCTAAGGTACTAAAACCGAATATGTTATACCTTACCCTGCCCAAAGCTGGGCATGAGCATAATATGTGCTCCTCAGTTTCGTCCTCCAAATTACAGAACCGACAATCCGAGGTCTGAACCAGACTCATCTTCTTTAGGTGGTAATTTAGTCGACAATGTCCTGTAAGCAGTTCCGACAGAATGCGTAGGTTTGTTCTACTCCATTCCAGGATCTGCTTATTTTTTGTACTGGAAGGGTTATATATGAACGCCTTCGAGTGAGAGATCCCCGCTTTGTCTGCCCAGTACGTGAAGGTTTTCCACTCCGCCCAGGTAGCTATGGCTGATCTAGCAGTGCTTTCCGCAATACCAAGAAATTGTTTAGGTCCGATAAATAGAGACTCTGATCCCTTTTTTGCCAGAGTGTCGGCCTTCTCGTTGCCCTCCACTCCTCGATGCCCCGGCACCCAGGTCCAAATGAGTTTGTTCTTCTTGCCTAGTATTTCAAGGGATTGTAGACAGTTAAGTACCAGCTTAGATTTTATTCTGTTCAAGCTCAGTGCTTTAAGAGCAGCCTGGCTATCTGACAGGATGTGTATGTTCTTTTTTACAACAGGTTGATTCATCAGCAGTTAATGGCGTATACTTCAGCCTGAAAGACGGTAGCGTACCTACCCAGGTTGGCTGTAATTTCAACTCTGGGTTTCCTGCTGAAGACCGCCGCTCCAGCCCCGTTTCCGGTTTTGGATCCGTCAGTATAAATCACGTAGTCCATTGCTAGGAAGGAAATTTCTTCGCTATCCCATTGGTATCTCGTGGGAATGAGGACCTTAAAGGGCTTGTCCACGTGAAGTTTTGTTACAAAGAGATCCGAGGGCATCCCAAGAATGTGGTGATAAATGACACCAAGCTTCTTCTGTCACTAAATTGTCTTCAACAGGAGTCAAGCGACGCACAATTTTATCACCCCAATCATCTCTTCTCTTTTTTGCGAAGTCTGTGGCCTTTTTTCGTATATTTAGCTGACGCTCTGGAGGCGCGAATAAATAAGCGGTGAGAACTACGCTGTTACCAGCTGATGTTTCAGCGAGCGCTTCTTTTTGCATAAATACAGCAACCCGATCTATAATTTCCTTTGTTTGACTATGCAAAGCTTTTCCTTGCTTCACTCTCTTGAGAAACACGACACAAAAAGTTCCAAGACGTGAAAAATTCACTATTCGCAACAACAAAGTCGCAAAGTACTGTCTGGTCTGCTGTCAAAACTGAAATGAAAACGAAGAAACTACATACAATAAAGCGCCCGCTGCTCCGCCGCTGGCTTGGAGCCGCAGCCAGTCAGAGATCGGCATCTCATTCGAGGCGGCCCTACGTTGAATCACGTGGTGTCCCAAAGTTATTGTGGTCGGACTCTACGACATCCATATTGACAACAAACTTACACATTGGCTGACAACGACCGGTCTGGCAGCGTCCAGACTGCCCGTATAGAGTGGCACGCGTTTTACAAACAGTTCTACGGTTAGTAAACCGCTAACTTTTCATCGGTTCGTATAGTTGGCAAAAAAAAAACCGCGTGGTTACGGCGTATAAACTGCCGCGTTTAAACAGTCCGTATATAATGGGCCTAAATACTGAATTTCAACTCAATTGATACAGTATATTCTGAGCAATTTGGCTGTGACAATAATTATTTTCTCTCGTTTAATATCACAAATGTCTCGGTGCCGGTCCTGATTTCACAGACAGTTGTCTATGGCGATGATTTTTGTTTTAGCACCGTCGAGATGTGAGATGTTATATTATAAAATAGTAAACATTGCACAATGCTACATTCTACGAGCTATTCAACAATCCATACGGTTTGTGTTCGTTGTTTATATGGTAGACACGTTTAACTTTACCATCGCTTGACTTATTTATGCAAATCGAAGATAAACTTTCACGAACCTTGTGAATGTAATTGTCATATTCACCTAACGAAGATACCGACTTGTTACGTTTTTTTACTTAATAGAATACACGTAATCGTAAAGTGATTTTTCCCGGCACTTTAACCTTCAAATGCAAAAATTAAATCATATAACAGTATCTTTAATACCCTGTATCTCACGACGACGCTTATAATGACTCATCCACACAGTTTTTTTTTCTTATTTAAATTGTTGTAGGAGCAGCAGTTGTCTACACGTAAACCACGGACTATGTCTACCAGCAATCTGCAAGTCTTCCACAGAAGAAAGTCTAGCTGCTCTGCACTCATTGGAAATATCTCTGACCATAGATAAGGATACTGTGATAATCACCGACTCACTTAGTGTTATAGTCATTCATACAAAAAACGAAAAGGTGCAGAAAACCAGATTAATTCTTTCCCAATACCAATTCAACGACAAAACTACAGAATTTCTAGGTGACATTTCACACAACTATTAAAGGTAACGAGGAAACTGACGAAACTGACGAAACTGCCAAAAACGTTTCTACCAATCCCGCGGTACCATTGACGAATATAGTTCCGAGCCAAGACTATAAACACTTGATTAAAAAAAACATAACCAACGAATGGAATTTAAATCCCTGCAATAAACTTCGTCGATTAATAACTGATGTACCAAGACTTCCTTCCATACCTCACAATAGATCCTATCAAGTGAAGATAATTGTGATTCTGAAGGGTCTGTGCCTATAATCATGTTCTAGAGATAAGAAAAAAAGGTTGTGAAAGTGCAAACTTGAGCCGCGCGCCACAATTTCATCTGGGTGTAAGTGAAAAATTTAAAGACAGGCACTTGGATCCATTTGGATATTATTATGCTTGTTACTTGGTATTTTTGTAATAATATCGATTTTTTTTGGCGCTTAGCCCCTTTAGAATTGGATACATCGGCATAACCCACCAATACCTGATCCTTTGTGTGACAGTGCCAGTGTGTTAAATCTGTGAAGCATATTATCACAGACTGGTATACTACTTCGTTCCAAGATATTTTGTTTTGGCTTATTCCAAACTGATTAATTTTGTTTGTAGCCGAACAAGTTTGTTGGGAGCTATTTCTCAAATGGGATTTAAATATTGTACCATCAATAACAGTGATAATGGAGTCATATCGTCTACGAATGTGGCGTCATGATTACTTACAGGATATTCAAAAATATAGATGTGAAAATCGTTCAATTATCTGCCTTGATGAGACATGGTATGACACTCATGATACTTCAGCGAAGGGTTTTGCGGATTCATCGGGAAAATTCAAAACAAATGCTCCATCAAATGAAGGACAAAAAATAACAATAATACATGCTAGATCCGAAGCAGGTTGAGTTAACGCGTTATTGTTGTCAGCAAAGAATATTAAATATTCAAGCTTAGATTATCACCAAGATACAACATCAGAACTCTTCGAAGATTGGTTTAAATAGTATTTATAATACCAGAAAAAAGAATAATTGTGATGGACAACGCAACTTATCATAGCCGTCAATTGAATAAAGTACCAAATAAACACAGCAGTGAACGGGAAATTCGAGAGTATTATGGCATCCCCCATAGATCTGAAAAAGTCTCCCCCACATTATACTCAAGTAATATTCCTATTGATAGCTGGAAAAATTCGATTCAGCATTTTATTGAGGTTGAAGGTACCTATCGAAATGCTAATGTCACTGTAGCACCCTTAGTTATTAATTTAAACCTTACTTCTTAGAAATCAAAAACCTGGGACATGCCACAAGATGGTATGATAACCTTACATTATTTCACCAGTACCAGACTTGGAAACAATGCCATTTAATGGTACACAGACGGCTCAAAAGCAATAGAAGGAACTGGGATAGGAATGTACGGGCCAGGAACCAAACACTCTGAAAGCTTGGGAAAAACCCCAAGTATCTTTCAAGCGGAAATTTATGCCATAAGAAAGTGTGCCCAGTTCAATATTGATAAAGGATATAGAAGGCAAAAAATATTATCATATTGTTGGTTAGTCGATAGCCATTAAAGTACTGAGTTCTTGTGTAATCAGTTCCAAAATTGACGAGAAAAATTAACCTTACTGTGGATTCCAGGACATACTGTAACAAAAGGAAATGAAATAGCAGATGGACTAGCAAAGAGGGGGACTGAAAGACCCTTTTGGGGGCCGGAAACCTTTTGCGGTATCCGCCCCAATGAAATATTGGAAGAAAGAGAAGATCTGACCATTGGAAAGATTTAGTAGGGCTTAGATAATCCAATATTCTGATGGGTGACTACAACCCGTTGAGATAAAATGAATGCATAAGTCAAAGTAAACTGCACTTAGAGTTTTAACAAGGATCCTAACGGGACATTGCAGATATCCTAAAATTGCTCAGGGAAATAGCACTAAAGGAGCTACTAGTCTCTGAGACGTTCCTCAGGAACTAAGTAAAAGTAAGGGGGTACAATAGATCTTTTAGGTTTTAATTGAATGTCACCTCATCATACATACATATTAACTTAAATGAAGACGATAGTGATACTGAACTAGATTTCGGTTACATAGTTAGTTTTAAATAATATAGAATTAGTACATTAGTTGTAAGTAGGTGATGTTTTGGTGAATAATATAGATATATATTTTTTTGTCTATTCACTGCCAGATTTTTTGTTTTATTTACAGTAATAGTTCATGTACTACTTTGCTCCTTTTCAATTTCATATCAGTTATTACTCAAAAAATTTAACTTTGACACCTTCCACTGTTTTGCAGATACCTGTATAGTACAAAATATTTTTAGAATGTGGCAATTATTAAACTACATATTTTTTATTTGAAATTTGTTTTATAACATCTGCCAATTAGATGTAATAAATCCAAGCGTATACTGTAGGTCACCCTGTATGCTTCAACAGTTTAATTTGTTCGATTCCTATTAATAAATATAAGGTAAATTTATTTTTGAAATATTTAGTGTTTTTTTTACAAAATAAGTTTAATTTATGTTTTAGTATCTAAATTTTAACGACTACGGATCTGTTAGTGTTCACAAACAATGAAAGGTTTATTACTAAATCCTTAAGGACAGATGCCGAATCAACGAAATAATATAGTGGAACGTTATTTAATTTGTGTGGTGTTTCCAACAATATAAAGACAGCTTTTACGGACAAATTAGATAAAACTATAATTTCTGGAATTAATCAATATTCATAAGCTGTAGATCTTTATATTTGAAAATACTTCTTTATGTATTACCCCAAATTGTCAAATTGCCAATGACCCGAGTGGTTGACGCAGTGTATGTAAAAATTTAAAAAAGAAACATCTACTAGACTTTATAAATGTTTGCTTTCTTTGTATTTATTTCTAAGCAATTTTGTTATGAAACATAAAATTATTATTTTAATGGCTTTCAGTATATGGCATTGAATCTTTTTTTATTGTTACAAACCAAACATTAACTAGTTATTTTAAGAAAGTATACCTAGCGATGGTCTTAAAAGTTTCTGACTCATTTTAAAGTTTGTTCAAAATAAATTGCGGTCTTTTCCTTTCTTCGGTATAAGCCGTGTTCATCGCTTTTGCTTGACCAAAATTTTAATTAGCAAGAATGTGCTATAAATCATAAGAATTTATCGCATGAAAACGACTGGATGAAAAAAAGTATTTCTTTGTCACAAACAACCACTCGAGTAATTCCACGTGATTCTTTGTATTCTCCATTAATTCTGATTTATTAGACATTGTGGAATTTTGTTTGTGTCCATAATATTGTTAACATGACGGAAGATACAAAATGCCACAAAGAACTAACAGCAGCAGAACACAACTTTCAAAAATGTAAACTATCGGAATAGGTCAAGCAATAGGTAAATATTTTTGACAAAAATTCCTAGTAAAAAACGGATTGTGCTTGGTCCAGAAATATATTACGAATCCGATCTCTCGATCTCTTTGTACAGTGGTGCCAACACAGTACAAGAAACTATCTCGTAGAGTTTGTCTCAAAGTATATCGTCTTAGCTAATGCCGATAAACATCTAAATACGACCATTTCGACTTTCTTAAAAGAATTTCATTTCATTTCAGATAAGATTATTTTAAGAAGGTCGTAAATCGTTGTATTTAAATAATTGCAGGCTAAGGCTAAGACGATATAATTTGAGACAAACTATACAGGTCTAAAATATCCCATATTTGTTCAGAAAATTCCTCCAGGCTTTTTAATATTATACCTATGTATATTACGCTCTAGCAAAAAAAAATTGTGGTTTCAATAGATTTTGTAGGACAGGATAATTGAGACATGTTTTATTCTGTATCTGTAGAGTGGGGAAGGTGAGCTAGGCCCACAGCACTTAGGCCACATGTGACCCATTGTACATCCTCCCGAGAAGTTGTCTTCCTAGGTCATCGTCCATCCTGTCCTTTCCAGGAAAGTGGACAGGTCACAGGTTCACACATCCTGCATAGAGGTGTGTCCACTAGCCCCATTGTATGGAGGTGTTTCCTTAATTGACAGTGGCCAGTCAGAAATCCCACCGTTAAACGTAGGGTCCAAGAATTCTTAGTCCAGCCGCTTCCCTGGCTAAAAAATCAGCAATGCGGTTACCTTTGCTCCAGTCGTACCCATTAACCCACCTCAGGATAATATTGTTATCTACCGAGGCGTTAGCTAAATCTCGATGGTACTCTAATACTAGCCCTGATGTAACACGTTGTCTGTTCAAGGCTAGTAGAGCTTGTCTGCTATCAGTGCAGTTAGTTCCTCTGTGTCAATTGAAATACCAGCCAGTTCTGTTTGAACCACGCTGGTGTTATTTCCCATTCCCCACTTAATCTTTAGGCTTAGTGATCTGGAGTAAATTCCACATCCTGAGCCTTCTTTGGTTTTTGAACCGTCTGTGTATATGTTTTATTATTTTGATGTAAATTATTCCGAATAACACACATGAAGCGATATTTTATAATGCAGCTTAACAAATCCCTAGAAAATGTGACCCTGAGAAACCCTAAAAATGCCTGTTCTTGCCGGCGATGGATATACGAGGACACAGCTGGGCATCATACTCATTGACCTCAGCAGCTTTGGCGCGCTATAGAGGTCGTTTGAAAAGCTTTTGAATCGGTTTTTTAGACGCCACTCAAAGATACTATTAAATAAAAAAAAGTGGAAAAAATTTATTTTGGACAAACTTCAACTACAAATATCTCAGTGGCTGTATGAACGTGTGGTTGAACTATTTATTTTTATAAAAAAAAATTCTTCAGTATAAATGTTTATTCGATTAAAAAACATGGCTCTTTTCCAAATATACATATCATTTATTTTTTTCAAGATAATACCTTGTATATTTTGATTTCAAGCAAAAGCTGGGAATGTATAACTTGTTCCAATTTAGTTGAGAAAATAAGGGGTTTTTTATTTCCGAAGAAAAGTCTTTCACGTAGAAATTTTCAGGTTAGGTATTTTGACGTCAGTATTTTGACACAACGAATTAATTAATTCTGTTTCTGCTTTAGTTGATTCATGATCAATAATAGCACGATTTCCTTTGCCCGGGGAAGCAAAAAACAAATTTTAAATACCCAACGATTCCAGGAGATATTTCTAGCCAAATATCACTCATGCCTCGTCAAAACAAGATCTCCGCATAACATAACAGCTCTTGTGGAAGATGTATCACGTTGGTTTCACGGTTACCTGATGTCACTGAGCAGACTACCATATTGTTTAAATTGTCAATGCAACATCACAATCAAACACATCTTCACTGAATGTCACCAATTAATCTCTGCACACTATCTCTTACAGGGTTGAACTTTGTTTTCGCAAGCCTTAGCTGTACCGTTTGAATCAGAAGACTTGAAAATTGTTTTTCCTACAACCACTATGCAAAACACGCTTTTCTACATACATTTTTATACGCAAAGCAGGCCTTTTCTTAATTCTTTTGATAACTGTTGGAAAAGTAATGCGAAAAGTACACGCTATGGCATTTTTCCGCACCGAAATGTTATGACCTATCAACTTTTTTTGACAATTCAACATATTTATTATACTTAGTGAATTTCTGGGTGTAAAAATTTTAAATTTGAACCAAAAATAAGTAAAATATTTATTTGATTATTTGTTTATTCATTGTTCACTATTAAACATACACTCAACTGATTTTGAATTTTCATTTTGTATGTTATTTCTGTTCAAAGTTTCAATAAAATACCTATATAAATTTCTGTTTTTATTTCATTAATAAATGTGGTTGTAGAAAAAATATTGTGTACAACTTGTACGCAAATCACTTTTCCCAGTCGCTAGATTTGCGGCACTCTTCTCACGGCTCGTACCACAAACTTCTGCGCTCGTGGGAAAAGTGATGCTTTGCGCACTAGTTGTACAAACTACTATTCCAAGAAGGAATATCTCCAGAAAAATGGAAAAAGGAAGTTGAACATCTCTTCAAGTTGAATTAAAAATGTGAAAGCTAGATAATGATAGATATACAGTGAATGAAGATAGTTCCGTGGGATGGCACTCAGATCGACGAGAAAGACGTGGATAAGACGTCAACAACTACTACTCAATTACACAGTTTCTGTAACATGCGATCCATCGAATCCCGTATACAACCTAATAATACCAATAAATTATACCACACCCAATATGTCACCATACCGATGATTATATAATCAATGCCAATTAAAGTTGATATCTCACAAACAACTCCACTGCCTTTCTCTTTTACCCCTCCTTGTACAAAAAACATTCTACAAATCAACACGTCCCTTACCAAATTAAAAAAAAAAACGAAACACCAATGGTGTAATTGGCAAATCATTTTCAGAGATAATATACAGAAATTCATATATTTAATAAGTCTCTTGCTGCTGGTGAATTTCGGGATTACTGAAAAACATCATATGTCACATCAGTTTATAAATCAGGTAGAAAATCTGACATCACAAATTATCGTCCTATATCTATCCTCAGCATAATTCCCAAAATCTTTGATTGAGATTATCTTACTTATGACTGCTCGAGCATCATGACATCTCAACAATTTGGTTTCACATCTAAAAAGTCTTGGGTGTGCAGGTTGATGCTGTGTACACTGATTTTTCCAAAGCTTTCGACATGGTAAATCATGAACTCTTACTACATAAGCTTTGTGTTACCAAAATTAAAGACCTTGGTGTTATATTAGACTCCTCACTCACGTATAAGTACCATGTTACTGCTGTTGTTCAAAAATCTATGAAGATGTTAGGTTTTATAAAGAGAACCACCTGTGATTTTACTAGCATCGCTGCTATTAAGTCTATTTATTTTTGGTCAGAACACACCTAGATTATTGTTCTCCGGTATGGTCTCCGCATTACATTACTTATAAATCGAAACTAGAAGATGTACAACACAATTTTTTTAAATACATTGCCTTTTAGATGCATGTTTGCCAACGTAATGATGTTTTAGAGATCTTAAACATCCCTACCCTAGAGATTCGCAAGAAGCAAAGAGATTTATTATTATTATTACATGATAAGGGCAGAGGATCAAGTCCTATTTTGCCCATAATAATTTACAGTGTATAAATTAAATAATAACTGACACTTAGCCTAAACAACTACAGATTGAAAATGTAGGAGTCTATTTGATTTTTGAAACTATTAACATTTTCTGAATCAATTATTTGCTGAGGAAGACTATTCCAAATATCGAAAATTCTATTACTCATAAAGTTTTGTCTAAAAGGCTCTTTCTTCAACTTTAAGGAGTGCCCACGGAGACGGTCGTCTGAATGAAGGGAGAATACTGCTTGAAGGTCGCTAAAGTTGAATTTCAAAATTCGAATACAGTTTTTTAACATACTAAATGGAATCCTGCGCTTTTTTCTAAAATATGTATAGATGTTCCTCCTCGTGTAACTAGGCAGGTGCAAACCTTTCATGTTTCATTTCATAGGTACAACTATGCAATGAATAGTTTTCTCCCTAGGACACTTAGATTAGCGTTTCAACTTTAATATTTTCAAATTTTTCCTTGTCGATGGATGTTATGGTGTTATTACTCTTCTTACTTTTTTACTCTGTAAATTTTACTGTATTTTCGGTTTTTGCTTTTATCATTTTATACATAAATTTATTACCTGTCACTTGGTATTTTTTTTTTGTAATTTTACGTTTGTTTTCTTTGTTTTTGTTTTTAGAGTGTTTTAACAAAACAAGAAATTAATACGATTTGATAATGTACACTTCACAAAATGAAACAGGAGTTGGATGCTCTGTCACAACTTCAGAATCCCCTATATAGTCATCCATGTTATCTTCAAACACCGGAGAATTATTTAGTATACTACAAGCATTTAAGCATATATCCTTGCCTCATAAAAACATATGTTTATGTACTGATTATCTTGCATCAATTAACTCCTTTAAACATATCTTCACTGACCATCTCCATATTGGCGATGAACTTGCTGATCAGCTAGCTAAAAATACCACAACACTAATCAACACTGAAAACATTATACAAACAGCAAAGGATCTTAAGCCAGTCATCAAACACAAATTCAGAAGTCTATGGCAACAGCACTGGGATTCCATCAATTCAAGCCTACACAATATCAAGCCTTCAATAAATCACTCATACCTTACTGAACTTCCAGAACTTTCCTGGTAAAATTTAGCAATGATGAGAAGACTACGAATTGGACACACCAAACAAACCGTCGGTTACCTGATGTCACTGAGCAGTCCACCATATTGTTTAAATTGTCAATGCAGCATGACAGTCAAACACATCCTCACTGAATGTCACTAATACGTATCAGAAAGACCGCAGTTTTACCTTAATTCCAATTTACAAGAATTGCTGAGTATCCCCAATGAAGCAAATACTGCCCTACAGTTACAATGTACAATATATTATTAACACTATTTATGTACTATTACCATTAATAAACTGTTTATGCAAGTGGCTATTGCAGCCGAATTACTTTATATTCTTTGTGAATTTATTATTTGCTAATATCAAGTAACACGTCATATTTATTTGCGAGACCTTAAAATAAAATGCGGCCCTGCTCAATTTAACCGCCCACGTGCTTTTGTTTACATCGATCGTATAATAAATCTGAACAGAACTTAAATATAATGTTTAGTAGGCCATAATACTAAAAGAATGTCATTACACGAAACATTTTTTTATTACAGTCGTTTTTATCAAATAATACTGTGAATTGACCTTGAGAAAATTTTTAAAAACACTTTTTTGCAGTTAGAATAATTATTCTTGCTAACGGCAGCTAATGAAACATCTATCGATCAGAATTTTCTGAATCATCTGGTATACTTTTCTTAGTTTGTACAAATGAAAAAAATATTTTTGGGACACTCGCTATTGTTCAAAACATAAATATTCTTTACGCTAACACTGTTTATTTATAAATTTTTTTTAGATACACCGAAACAAGAAATTTAAATTCAAGTGTAAAAAATCAGATGTAAAAGTGTAACCTTGGCGACTAGTGAGAGATACTAGAGCAATATTAATTTACAATCCTTTGTTTTATAACAAACGTATTGGAACAAAATTACAATTTTATACAGTGTGTAACAAAAGTATTGGTCATGAATAATTTCACTTAATTTGGGTTCATACGTACAAAAGTGCACATAACGTGTAACTATGTAGGAAAGAGCAGGTTAAACAACTGTTAAAATTAAAATATTATTAGCCTGTTTCCTCTGAAGATTTAAAAATGGTCCACCAGATGCATTCCTAGTGGTAGTGAAATTAAAATTTTGGTAAATCTTCAAATTCGGGATTTAAAATGATGTCCTGCATGCCGTGGTTTAGCTGATTCAGGTAATAAAAACATACAGTAGAAACGGTGGAGCTTTACCATCACGTGACTGTTACTATACGCATATACGTATACGTATATACGTATAGTAACGTATAGTACGTATAGTAACGTATAGTACGTATAGTAACGTATAGTACGTATAGTAACGTATGTACGTATAGTAACAGTCACGTGATGGTAAAGCTCCACCGTTTCTACTGTAAGGGCTTTTCGGAAACCGTAATCCTGGATCAGATAGATCACCTATCAGCTGATTGCGGATCCTAACCATGAACGAGATTTTTATCTGAGTTTCCGAACGACGCGGGCTGTCTTTGTGGAAATGTCAAACTTAAAACTTAACCTACAAACCTTTTATTATTATAAGTTTCGTGGATACATTTTTTCTAGTTTTTCTGTGTTTATAGACCTTTATCTGAGACCCTTTATTCAGTTGTAAAACATATTTTAATTGTTCAATAATTATTATTAAGGAGTTATTAGCGAATTACAAACATGGACAGGTTTTTTATACAATACGTCCTAACTATTATCTTTGAGGAGGATGAGGGAGACGAAGAGGAATATTTATATGCATTGAATGCTTCAAAAAGGCTAAAATGTACGCAGCTTATATGACTTTTAGGTTCGAGGTTGAAGAAAACGATTAAAACGGAACAACACGTCAGCTGATCGCATTTACCCACCGGTATACTTGGGTAGAAAGGATCCAATCATATGACTATTATCCGCTCAATTCGTTCAGTTTCCGTGATCCGGATTACTTTCCGAACAATCAGATCATGATCGGGTTAACCCGATCATAGTTTCCGAAAAGCCCTATACTTGTATAGAGATAAGTTGTCATTACCATAACGACTAATATGGTGTCAAAGAATCAAATATTTTATATGATTTTTTTGTTATATTTAAGAAATCGAGGAATGTTGAAAAATGATTAGGAAAATACATATATGCATGACAACCAAGAGGTGTCCTCAAGGTGGACACTTTCGTGGAATCTAATTATGGATGTTTTGATTTGCAGCTTAAATGATCAAGGCATATGGACATAGGGATTTGAGGACGAATATTTTACAAGAAGCACTACGATTTGTGGAATACTGTGCCTTAAAGAGGATCTATCAGTTAATCCAAATAAAACCCAGCTAGTTGATTTTATGAATAGAAGAGTTCTTCTGTGAGGTAGAGTACAACCGTTCGGAGAAAAACCAGAAATATCTAAGCAAGTTAAATATCTGGGAGTAGCCATTGGTTCCAAACAGAATTGGAGGACACACCCGGAAAAAATTGCCAATTACCATTACCAAAAGCTGCATTAAGCAAAGAAAATGTAAAACAGCTTTTAGTGGTAGAATGTGAGCTCCTATATATTCAAGATCAAGACTTAGAAACTGATTCAAATCCAAACCCTACAACCAAAAATATTACAACTTTATTGACTTCAATGAAGACGTAACCTTCGGCTGTACAAAAAATTAGGTTCAGCTAGAAGACCTCAAATTGTAAAGAAAACAATACACTAAGGGCAGGTTGTATAAAACACACTAAAAGTAAATCTCAGTTTCAGATGATACATGTCAATAGGTGCAGTTTATTGTTCCAAGCAACAAGCCCTAATCTGGTGGAGTAGAACAGAAGTGCCTTCTGCAGTCAATATATTAAGCGCAATTTTAAGACAAGTTCTACTTGGTATTAACGGGCAATGAACAGAACGAGGAAGGCATCATTGGTCTTCCTCCTTTGCGAAGACATTGATGGTGATCCTTAGTCTGACATCTTGAGCCATATACAACTCGAACAATGTTTGAGACGGATATTCTAATACAACTGGAACAATACACTAGATAAACCCAAATTTCAAATGAGTTTGAATAGCATGACATCAAAAGAGCGAGTGAATAGCATCATCCCATCCAGGGAACAGGTAATCATCCTGGTAATCCTGGAGATATTAACTGATTCACAGGTGGTTCTAAAAAAAACTGGTGCTGGTATAAACGGTCCTAGAAACAGAATGTTCTTCAGGTCAATAGACGTCTCTATTTCAAGCAGAAACGATTGTCGTTATATTCTGTATTGGTATAAAAATAAGACAAAAGCCAAGTAGTTATGATACAATTATTGAACTAAAGATATTTAAAAATTATAATTTGGAAGAAACTAGTTGATTTTTGGAATAACTGTTTGATTTCATACATCTATGACTTTTAAACAGCTGTCCATTGTTTATTTTCACCTTCTCTTTGTCTTTCATACACACATTTGGTTCGGTAATTGCTTAAATAAATATTAAGCATGGTCGTAAATCAATAAATTGAAATTTCTATGTACTTATCTATTATATGAATAGAGGTTATTATTTTTATACTAAACATATTTAATAGTCACTGTATTATACAGGAAATTTCGAAGTTTTTATTGAGAGGTTTGAAGGTCGATTAGTGTTTTACAGTTTTTCAAGAGTTTAGATAGCGATTTAGAGCGAGAATTTTAAGTTACAGAAAATACGTAAGGGGAAAGGAAGAAACAAGAAACATCCTCACTTCGTTTTCAATTCAGTTGTATGAAACGAACAATTAATTTTTTTGGAGCAACTGAGGGATTCATATAAATCTAAGTAAAACTTATTTAAAATTGGTAAAATGATACAGTTATTATCTGAAAAGGATGACAGAAAAGATTAAGCGTGCACTTTATTGGATCCCATTCCTAGTAGACTATAGGTTTGTTCGTAGAAAGGAATCGATTGGCAATTTTTGTTCTACGAACGGGTTGACAATTTTGACAGCTGAGAGCATGACGCATAATATTTAATCAATAATATCTACTCCTACTCACCTGATTGAATAACTCGAATAGTATATTATTAAACGAGCAATTTATGATAGCCATTATCAAGTCACTCGAGTGAATAATGGCCAGAAATTGCGAGTAGAATACTATCCTTTGTCCACGACCCTTAATTTCTTTATTAAATAAAAGTCAAGTAAACAATGCGAGTGTAGAACGGAAAGTAATGGAATCGCAAAGATAGCCTCTACCTGGACGAAACATGGTTTGATACACACGATACAGTATCCAAAGGATAGGTTGATTCCAGTAAAAACTGTAGGACTAAGGTACCTTCAAACAAAGGAAAGCGCATAACTATTATTCACGCTGGATCAGAAAACCGATTTGTTCCAAATTGTCTGCTGCTGCTGTCTGCAATGAATGTTAAGGATTCAAGCTTGGATTATCATGAAGATACAAATGCAGAACTTTTTGAAAACTGGTTCCAAAATCATCTAATGAAAAATATTCCCGACCACACAGTGTATAGCCAACGTGCATGTCACATTTTTTCGTCGACCTGTACATACTTTTTTTGTCGACAGTCTAAAAAATGACATTTTAAATATCCGAATGAAAAATCGACTATTTTTGAAGGAAAGTATTTTTCGTCAGCACCCTTTTTGTCCGCAAACTCTTTTCGTCCGCTGTGCAAAAGAAAACTTTCATCTGGGGCATCACGAAGAAATTTGTTTCTTTTATCCCGACTCTAGATTTTTCGTTAGTGTCAGATACGGACAGGAATTTAAAACACGCTACCTCAACGTTGAATTAAAAATATATAAAAAAAATATTGTCGTTTGATTTCCCAAAATAAATAACGAAAAAGAATAATAAATACACCACAAGGAACATACAGAGTTGAAGAGTAGATACTAAAAGAAGATTGGACACTTCGTCTTTATTGATGGAAATACATTAATTACTGATTTGACTCAGAAAATATGGAAAATGTGTAGAGAAATTAAAATTTCTACAAATTACAAGAGCGGTTACCTATATTCTTATAGTTTTTGTTAAATTAACGAAAAACAAATCGAGAGCTTACAATAATTTTATATTAGTTTTTGTATCTTTTTAAATATCTGAGATTTCGATAGTAAAGTTTTTGATTGTTCAGTAAACTAGGAACTAAAATTAGCACTTAGTACTTAGTTTTTTTCTGGCTGAATAAATTTTATATTCTCCTAGAACATTAATGGTGAATCAAATAAGCGTGACTTGTGCAATGTAATACATATTTTCTAAAAAATGGCCGAGTCAATTAAATTTGGTTACTACATCTTTTTAATAGTTATATTTATATAAAAATACTAACAAAGCAAAATAACGAACCTCAGGTAACCTACTTGTGAAAAATGTGCTGACATATTCTTATCAAAATAATATCAACTTTGCACTGTAATATCTTTTATTTCAACATTATTTTAAAACGAAGCTTACCCAATTAAATGAAAATTTGTAAATAGGTACCTATTACTGGGTCCAGCTTGAGAGATACGATAGTTTTGATCACTTATAATAACACAGCTGTCAGTTATTTATTTTTCAATGTAGAGACAAGTATTCCGCAAAGAAGTAGTAACAAGTTAATACTAATGAATTTTTATTGTTTACGTTATGTATATAGTTAAAAAATTATTTAAATAAACTACAACCATAAGTACCAGTATAAAATCCTAATTGTTAAATTTATATTCAGACTTGGAATGCAGGCATGGGTATTTGGAAGAAATTAATTTTTGTTTGAAAAAATGTTAACATTACCTTTCCATGCATTTCCTTTCTATGATCACATTCGAAAGCTGTATCTGTTTTAATTGAAACTATATACACTGCGTGTCCGTAAAGTATGGAACAAATTCATTTTTAGCTAAACAGACCATTTTAAGAAATAATCCTGAAACACGTCGATTTTTGATTTTAATTTACCTTATTTTAAAATAATATTCTAATATACAGGGTGAATTACTTTCGAGTAATGACGTCACCGTCATTTTTTTTAAGGGAACACCCCCATTTTGTCTCAATTTTCGGATTACTCTAGCTGAGCTGATTCCAAAAATGTATCACATGTTGATTCCAATTGGTACAGGGTGGACAAAAGTACAATAGTTTTGTGTGTGCTCATAAAGTAACGCGTAACATTCTTTATTAGTTAAATTAACAATATTATCAAAAATACTTATTGTCTAGCGGACAGAATAAATGAAATACATGACTTTATAAATGTTCGAACTGCAGCCCTTGCTGTATTTGACAGTAACCCAAACGGTGTACAAATTCTTGTTGAACCTTGTTTATTGTGTCTTGAGAAATATTGTTTATTGCTGTCCGAATTCTCTCTTTTAATTCTTGAATATTTGCTGGTTTTGTTTGATACACAACATTCTTCAGATGGCCCCACATAAAATAATTCAAAGGATTGAAATCTGGTGATCTAGCTGGCCATTCAATAGGTCCACGTGTACCACTCCACCTGTTCGGAAAAATTTCATCTAGGTGCCTTCTAACATCTACAGCATAATGTGGAGGTGCACCATCCTGTTGAAACCATAAACTTTCATCAAAACCTCCAGGATTACGTCTGCTGGGAAACAAATTACGTAAAGTAGGTACGAGATACCCACTTAAAAACTCAAGGTACCGGTTTAAATTACCTTCGATAAAGTAGGGTCCGATGATTCGATTTCTTACAATTCCAGCCCATACATTTACCTTTTGCGGGTATTGTGTATGATGCTCACGCATCCAGTGGGGGGTTTTCTTTTGCCCAGTATCTACAATTCTGACGGTTAACCTCGCCATTTCACGTGACAGTGGCATCATCAGAAAAAATAATGTTTTGTATCAATAGAGGGTCTCGGTGACATTTATCCATCGTTTTTTCGCAAAATTGGATTCTTCTATCGGGATCATCTTCGTTTAATTCCTGCACAAGTTTGATTTTATAGGGATGCCATTTTTCAAGCTTTAATAGTTTTTGTACCGTTGTAACACCGATATCGCGACTAACTTTACGCACAGAAGTGTGCGCATGTTCTTCAAAACTAAGTAAAACATCTAATGCTGTATAAGCATTTGCAGAGGGAGGACCTGATTTGCGTGCATTTTCAACCGTACTAGTTTCTCGAAATTTCTTTTCAATCTTACTGACTGTTGAACGCGTTATAGGTCTTTCTGGATATTTATCATTTAACAAATTGCACACTTCCATCTGAGTTCGCGATCTGTCTCCATACCCAATTATTGTAAGTCAATTTTTTGTTTTACACTTAACTCCATTTCTACTTCAAATTAAATCTAGGCAATAATTAAAACTTTCACGAATACCAAAAATATTGTAGTACTAAACTGTCACTAAATATCAATAAATTACCAAACAAATAATGACATTTCACAAAAAACTAGACGACTATGTTTTATTTAAATCGATAAGAAATAATTTCTTTCATATTCTGTCTGCTAGACCACAAGTACCAAACATGTTTGTAAACAGCTCATTTTTATTAATCTAAAAATGTAACAAACTACAGGATGTTACATTTAAACCAATTGCCGCTAGACAATAAGTATTTTTTATAATATTGTTAATTTAACTAATAAAGAATGTTACACGTTACTTTATGAGCACACACAAAACTATTGTATTTTGTCCACCCTGCACCAATTGTAATCAACATGTAATACATTCTTCGAATCAGCTCAGCTAGAGTAATCCGAAAATTGAGACAAAATGGGGGTGTACCTTAAAAAAAATGACAGTAACGTCATTACTCGAAAGTAATTCACCCTGTAATATTAGATTATTATTTTAAAATACGGTAAATTAAAATCAAAAATAGACGTGTTTCAGGATTATTTCTTAAAATGGTCTGTTTAGCTAAAAATGAATTTGTTCCATACATTACGGACACAGTGTAGAAATAAAAATAAGTCTAAAAACAAAGATATGAAGATAATTATTGAAATCTATGTATGTAGTAAGTGTGAATGGAAAGTAATGTAGACATTGAACTATTATGAGAGGTGGACAAATCCGAATAGTTCACAAAATCAATTAGATTACGAGCAGAAAAATCTCTGGAAGCTCTGAACAATTCAATATACGAAAATGGGACAGTTAGATTTAATGAGACAACAATAATTTCGTTAGAACTCAATTTCGTAGTTGTCCACTTTTAGCGACGAAATTTCAAAATGAAATGTAGGTTTTCAGCAAATAATTGACAATATTTTAAATTTTGCTGTCAATTTAAGCTGTCACATAATTTATTTGAAGTATTTTGATTTGGACACCAAATTGGTTGATAGTTTTATTTCGACTAATATTTGAAACAAATTTTGAACTAATATGATAAATTGATTATTGAGATTTATATAAAATATGTGGTAAAAGTATAATGTTAGATACTCGAAGAATGAATAAAACTAGTTCAGTATATTATAGTCTTACGTGACATTGCCTTTAGAGATGACATCTGGTAAAATACTCGATGAACAGCTATTGAAATATGGAGTGAGTAGGAAATTCAAAAAATGAATGATTTCGTTTCAGACCGTTTGGACAAAATAAGAGTCGAATATTACATTTTATTGAACGAATATCGACAAATTTTTATGTATAGAATGTGACCTGTATATTCTTTTTCGGGGTTCTTACAATAAAATAATTAGAGTTAATGTGATTCAATACTGTTAATACTACATTTGAATATGCAGGTTATGAAACTCATTCTCTTACATAATTGGTTCACATTATATTATTCTTCCATCATTAATAAGGTGTGAATTAAGAAATTGATATTCAAAAGTTCCACCATTGTCAAATTGTGCAGCCTTAATGAGAAATTGTTGCCTAGCCATTAGACGAGAAAAACTGTCAACTATCAAAAACGCAAAACCGAAATAAAAATCGCAGATTTAAAAATTTTAAGTTTAATGTTTTTTTTCTTAGTTAATGACACTGGCTATTTCCAACTGGCCAAATCTTCTTATAAATAATACTCAAGCGAATCCTTTATTATTTGTATATGCTTTGTCAATTTTTTTTCCTGAGACACTAGAGAGGAGAATTTCATTACCGGAGGACCTCTCGGTCAGGTACACTGGTGTCAATCCTTCGATGAGTAAACATTAGGCTGGTAAACTCAGATTTTTTCTACATTTACAGTCTTATACCCGCGTCATTTTTATATTGACGTAAATCAGTGAAACATTCCTGATTGCTCAATAGATATTCCAGGTTAATTGGCAATGGGATTTTTTTTTGGACTAACTGATGAGTTTTTAATAGATATACGTACATTCTCTAACAACCTTTGTTATCTAAAAAAATGTTACAGAGAAACGACATGTTTTCAGGAATGTACGGTTAACTTCTCTGCCACGCATTATTTTTTTAACAAAGCTAATTATTTCAATAAGATAACAAATAGTTGAACAAATAAATAAATATATGAACAATGGACATATATATACCCTATTTTTTTAAACGGTTTAATTCAGCTTGTCCTGTTTGTAGAGCCAAGTTTGATAGGTTAAAATTTCCGCTTCCTGTGGACCCAATTGATCGTAAATCCTAGATGATCGCTGCCACAAAATGGCGGATTACATTTTTTTCCAACCCCCTCAATATGGATATCAAATGGAAGAGTTTAACTAGTACAGCATAAAAAAAACAAATTCAAGATGGCCATCGCCACAAAGAGTTTAGCCAGTCTATACATTAATAGTATATTATTAAACGAGCAATGTATGATAGCAATTATTCACGCAGGGTGTAGAATACTATACTTTGTCCACGACCCTATTAAATAAAAGTCAAGTAAATAATGCGAGTGTAGAACGGAAAGTAATAATTTGGTATTATTGACAATTCTAACGTCAAAATTAATAAATAGAGATGGGCAATACTGTGTAAAGTATCGATACAGCGTAGCGTTATAAATACAGTGTTTCAAAAATATCAATATTGGAATATATCGTTATGAAAAGTATCAATACTAAAAATTTTGATATTTTATCGATACGATATAGTTCAGAAACAAATTTCCTAAACAAAATACGCAGATTTAATGGTTTATTTCATTTTGTACCCCCATCTCTAGTCACCTATGTACCGAAATGTTGTTAGTGTTGAGTTGTCATGGCATGTTATTTAAATGCAAAAGCGTGAATTATGAACCATAATTCACTATAATAGATAAATGGGTACGATATACGTTTTGTTAGGAGCTAAAATATTGACATATTATTAAGTGGTCGTGGACAAAACTATTAAAACTGAAATTGAAGCATCTAATGAAAACAAAGAACTTCGTCGCAACAAATTGACAGAAAAGAAATCTTGTGATAATGAGGCAGTAAAAAAACTAAATAGAATAATAATATTAAGTGACCAAATGAATACTGAAAAGTTGGAAATAAAATGGGTAATAGTATATTGTGCAACAAGTGAGAAAAGTACTTTCCCCACATGTAACACACTATACTTTTTCTACAACTGCACAAATTTAAAGAATACAAATAAAGTAACTTAATATTTATTTTTATGGTTAGTAAAACAAAAGTAACACTATGTATCATCCTATCTCTAAACTGTTAAATAATTTTTTATACTGATAGTAACATTGAATATTGTGACCAAAGTGTAGACGCCTTTAATTTTTTTGACCACTCTTCAAAATATACCAAAGTACACTTACCGAAAAAGATTTTATTTTTGTGTTTTTCGTATATCAATTCATACTTTTTCTTAAAATTTCCGGCAACAAATCTAAAGTTAGTTTTGCAGCTTTTTCCAATATCTCTGGCGGAGTATTATTAAAATCGCCGCTACTGTCAGTATCCATATTAGAATTTATTATAAATAAGTATATATGTCTTGTTAAACTAAAGGTGCGTCCTCACCGAGTCGACACTGTCGATCGACATAGTCGATCAACAAGTCGACAAAACTGCATCCGTCCACACCAGAGTTGACAGAAATGATGTCAATCAGACTAATCAACATGTCTGACGAAGATTCATTAGCAATTTCCATAAGGGCATCGTGCCTCATGTTTCTGTTTTTATAATTATTAGTTTTGGAATCACATAGATTTGATCGACATGTCGATCGACACCGTCGATTGCAACGTACGCAACAAGTCGACAGTGTCGACTCGGTGAGGACGCAGCTTTATATTTAATGGAAATTGGGATTTTTATCAAAGCACGATTGAAACTACCCGTTAGAATTTAAATACTTCTAATGAAATCTGACAGTTTTGTGACAACTAAGTAGGTATTTAAAGATGACAGTAGCCTACTAAGTTTTTGTCAATTTTATTTGATTCTCCATATAAATGTATGTGGTGTGGGCAAAGTGCCGTGAGAAATAATATTTCTCACAGTATGAGCAATATTTGGATTTGATAATAAATAAGGTACAGGTTTTCAAATTAATTTTGGCAGTCGGAAGTTTGACAACATCCGATGCGCCGTAGCAAAGGCGTATGCGGATTGCAAGAGCTCACTTCGCTGGCAGAGTTCGTAAGCTTCACAACCTTTAAAACTTTACATGCAGAATGTACGTCGCCTGCTCTTCCCGGTAACTGCTTTTACAACGTTGTCAAGTTGTATGGCTTTCTCGCGCATCGTCAACTGCCAAAATTAATTTGCCTTCCTGTATGAGAAACACTTTTCATTGCAGTTGTAGAAAAAATTATACCTACTGGATTATTGAAAAGAAAGATAATTATAAAAATAATGTACTAAAAGTAAAAAAATAATTTGGTAGGTCCTAAGTACCATGACATCAATCTAGGGCATTGATCAGACGCAAAAATAAAATTGTGGGGTGCGTAGACTAATTGGATAATTAAGGAAGAGTCGAACAAAAATTGGAACAGAAGGAATAATGTGTAGAGTAGAGCTCTTATTTTATCTGGACACCAAAGATTAAAATTAAAAAATCAAATATATTTGTTATAAACATCAATATTATTACTTTTATATAAGTTTTTATCTCCTGAATATTAAAATAATTAATCTCAATTATCTGTCTTTATAATTATAGTCATTTTAATTAATGTTCTACCTATTACTCTGATAAACTACCCATAGTAATACCACTGTTGCGTTCATTCAGTAAACTTCTGTTTTTAAAAGGTGCGGAAGATAAATGGTCAATTAGAAATATTTCGAGAGCTAAAGGTATCTGAATCATGAAAATTGGAATGAAGGGGTTTTGAGGTGAGCAAAAATATTGCCATTAATTTGCTACTTCCAGTTATAGCGGAAGTTGTTTATAACTTCGCTTTTGTAAATGGGAAACCCTGTACATTTTTTAATTTTAGAAATATTTACGTTATTCTGAACATTTTTTTCAATACTTTTCTATACCTATCTTGAACCGTTTTTGAGTTATAATCATTTTTATATTAAAATTACACTTTTTTATCAGGTACATAAAATGCAATATACTTTAAATGTAATTTGAATAAAAGTTTAAATTCCTTCGGAACCATTCACCACATATCGCTTTATCGTTTACACTGTGAAGTTACCTATTTTAATTATACAGAGTGCTGTCAAAACCATCGCGATTTCCTTTTTTCCAAAGGGGACACTCTGTACCTATGTGATTCATTATTTTAGAAGAGTACGTTGCCCACTATCGATCTGTATTAAAAACCTGAGACATGCCACAAGATGGTATAATGAAAAGGTACCTACTTTTCAAAGAACTTTGTTACGGAATTAAGCAACAAGAAGGAATGGGATCCAAATACCATTACCAGACTTGGAAATAATGCCATTCAACGGTATACAGACGGCTCAAAAGCAATAAAAGGAACTGGTATAGCAATGTACGGGCCAGGAACCGAACACTCTGAAAGCCTGGGAAAAACTCCAAGTATCTTTCAAGCACAGAAGGGGACTGGAGCCCTTTTGCGGTATCAGGCAAAGCCGAAGAAACGAGAAGATCTGTCCATTGGAAAGATCTAGGAAGGCTTAGACAGACAATCAAAGATTCAGATGGGTGGCTACAACCCGTTGAGATCAAATGAATGCATAAGTCAAAGTAAAACTGCACTAAGAGTTTTAACAGGGATCCTAACGGGACATGAGCGGGCACCTGAAAAAGCTCAAAATAGTGGAGGAAGAAGAATATAGATTATGTGGCATGGAAGAAGAAACCTCCATCCACATACTTGCAAATTACACAGCAATTCAGAATCCATATGCATATACAGGCTAGTCTTTTAATTTTTGAGAGGTTTTCTCTCGTCGTCCATAGACAGAACCTGCAAAGGTCTGTTTCTGCCAATTTCATAACACTCATATGACTGTTGAGTCTGCAGTGTCCTGTCAGTAAACCTACTATGATTCTAACAGCCTTTCGACTTTTTAGCAGCAGGTCCTGTGTTACTTTGGCCGATGGTCGTTTGATGAACTCTTTCAGGGGTTGATCTCCACCATTCCAGAAACTTAGTTTGCTTCCATTTTTCAATGACTGCCTTTTTGTATGTGTTAGCTACACCGCAAAAGGGTTCGGGGCAATTGCTCCTTCTCGAGCCAGTTCGTCAGGTTCTTCATTGCCCCCTTGTGTTCTTTGTGCCCTGATACCCAGGCCAGAAATAGTCTGTTATGACTTGCTAGCTCAGAGAGGGCACGCACACAGTCTCATACCAGTCGTGAATTGACCTGGCAGGAATCTAGTGCCTTTAGAGCAGCCTGGCTGTCCGAGTAATTAACAATTGTTTTGTTATTCACTCCCTGCCTCGTTATTTCTCTTGCACAGTATTCAATGGCAGTTACTTCCGCCTGGAACACTGTGGCGTAGATTCCTAAGCTTATGTGGATTTTAGTCCTTGGCTTTGTTCTGTAGACACCGGCTCCAATTTCATTGGGGGTTTTTGAGCCGTCTGTATACCAGATGGATTGTGCCTCAAATGAATTTGAAAAAAAAATTAATTACGCGAAGATTTTGGAAGCCCTTTTTATTCAAATTTTGACAGCACCCTGTATAAAAAAAAATATAACTTCCTAGTGTAAACGATAAAGCTGTAAAAATTTTCATTTAGGAAACATTATAACTCAAAAACGCTTTAAAATAGGTATAGTGAAGTATTAACAAAAAATATTCAGAATAACATAAAATTGAATATTTAGAATATACAGGGTTTTCCATTTAAGAAAACGAAATTATAAACTTCGTTATAACTGGAAGTAGCAAATAGATGGCAATATTTTCATTAAATAGCACACTATTCAAAACCCCTTCTATCCAATTTTCATTATTCAGATATTTTTAGTTCTCGAGATATTCCTGTTCATATGCTGCACCCTGTATATTATTGCAGATTGGGATGTACCTAATTTAGGACCGACACAGTTGGAAAATAACTAAAATACGGAATTTCCAAAAACCATTATTGCAAGTTTACTGTACAACCTTCAAGCTGTCCACCCTGTGTTATAAGTTCTGTCATAGCAAATTTACCGATTCCCAAGCAAACTGTTTGTCATTGTAATTGTAAATGTATTTTTTTTCATCAAGATCAATAAAAAAACGCCTTTTCATGGATCACTTATCTTTTTGTTTAATTAAATGCCACCGAGTTCCTGATAGAAAAACGTTTTTAAAAGAAAAGTCGCGGTTTAATATTCACCATTCTGCGAAATGTAAAATCATTAATTGTATCTCTAGACATATATTGCGTTAAAGGCGTAACCTAAGTCAAGTTTTATTATAATTAGAATAATAATATTATACTAAGCCGTGAAAAAATTATTCTTTAATAGTTAACGTATCAAAGAGATAGAAAATTGAAACTGGAACTAAATAGACCGAGGTCACTATATCGGTATTAAACATAATTATTAATGCTCGTTTTATCCACTTAATTTACGTACTGCAGTGGTACTGTGAGAAACAGTATTTGCGTAATTGTTACGACAGACCATTAATAGCCGTACGCACCGCTTACACTCGTTTAAAGCCCTTTTATGCGGGCGTTTTGTGCCGCTGAACTTTTAAGTTTCATTTTATGCAGGCGTTTCCGAGACCGTTTTCTAGATATCAGTAAAATTTGAGCGCTGTTGTTGTGTTGGTCAAGTATTTGGCATGAGATTAGGTATTTCTACTCAGAGACGTGGCCAGTATCCATTCGTTGCACTTTCTCAATTTTCTGGTGTTAATAGTCTGAAGGAAAGTTGGTAAAATAAAGTGTTCTGTTCAATATTAAAAATTTTTCAACACAATATGTCAACTCGACACATCGCAAAACAATAAAATTCAGGCACCAAAATGGCGGATGGGAATACTCATCTCTTAGTAAAATGTCCGTATTTATAATCGAAACTCAATCTCCGACTTGAGTCGGGCTTGGCTAAGTTCTACTCAGGACTCGAGATTGGATACATATTATAGTCCGATCGTGAATTCTCGGCGATGGAAAGACTCAAGACGTATCTCAAGCGTAAACTTGAAAGTAATTAGGTTTTCTATGTTGGCCAACATGAAAAATTACGACAATTGTAACCCATTTGTCGTGGATTTTGATGCAGTAACGCTATTTTGAGTATTTTCTTTATTGTTTGTGTGTGAATTTTGGACCTTTTTGGACTTATTAGTGGCGGAATTGGTAACTCACGATTATTTACCTTCGCTAAATTTGCTTCAACCAAAGGAAAAATATTATCGTAAAAGATATTTTTTGGAAATCTATAACGTATTCGAAATTCTTCCGCGTTATAAAATTTTATAGGATTTTCTGCATCCCGTATCCACTATAAAAATTTGTATTCCATTACAAACACAATCTAACCACAAATAACAAGACAAATGTCAGAAACCGCGTCTCAAGTCGAACTCAAGACAGGTCGCAGGTTGCCTTGAGCAAAACTCCACTCGCACATGCGCAGTTGCAGATTTTCTTAAGCTGTAGGTCTCGAGATTCGACTATGAAATACGTTCTAGTCTCAAGGCGTTCTCAATCTTGAGCTCGGGTTCAAGTCTTGACTATAAATACGGGCATCAACGCCATAAGAAAGTGTGCCCAGTTCAATATTGACAAAGGATATAAAAGGGAAAAGATTATCAGAATGTCGGATAGTCAAGCAGCCATTAAAGCACTGACCTCTTGTGTAATCAGTTCCGAAATAATGTGGGAATGCCTAGGCAAATTCAATGAACTAGCTGAGAACAATATAGTCACCTTACTATGGATTCCAGGACACACTGTATTAAAAGGAAATAAAATAGCATATGAACTAGCTAAGAGTGGGACTGAAATACCCTTTTGGGGGCCGGAACCCTTTTGCGGAATCAGCACCAATGTAATATTGGAAGAAATAGGTAGAGCCGAAGAAAAGAGAAGATCTGACCATTGGAAAGATCTAGCAGGGCTTAGGCAATCTAAGATTCTTCTGGGTGACTACAACCTGTTGAGATCAAATGAATGCATAAGTCAAAGTCAAACTGCACCAAGAGTTTTGACAGGAATCCTAACGGGACATTGTAGCCTGAATGGGCACCTGAATAAGCTCGAAATAGTGGAGGAAAAAGAGTGTAGATTCTGTGGCATGGAAGAAGAAACCTACATCCACATACTTGCGAATTGCACAGCAATTCAGTATCCTACGGCACAACACCTAGAAGATTACTGAATAAAAGAGGGACATTTACCTACAGATGTCCTAAAATTCCTCCGGGAAATAGGACTAAAGGAGCTACTGGTCTCTGAGACTTTCCCCAGGAATTAAGTAGAAGTAAGGGTGCACAATAGATATTTTAGGTCTCAGTGGATGTCACCCCAATATATACATACATTCTCTACCCAAAAAGCGGTTTTAAGATTTTTTTGACATACATTTTCGTTCACGAGACTTAGTTTTTAAAAATTCACACATTGTATTTATATAAATAAATAAAAATAATAAATAGTTCAAAATTTACTTACAGGTATCTGAACGAAAGTACCATTATGCAGAACTGGATGCGAATATAGCGGAACCACCGGTACTCTTCCATTTTTAATAAAAATAGGCCCTTGTATGGGCGTCACGGGTACATGTATCGGTTCTTCGTCCTCATAATCGTAATCAATTATTGGATGAATGCTGGTTTTCGTATTAAAATCACCAACTTTAGTATACGTAGGCGGTTGGCCAGGAATTTGATTTGCAGGATTCTGAGGGATTTGGTTTTGAGCGCCTTGGCCTTTAGGAACTTGAAGTTGCGGTTGCTGCGCTTGCGATTGCGGACGAAGGAAAGGATTATTCGGATATTCCTCGGCCAAGAAAGGCTTCTGAGGTTGGGGGTAGGAATAACCTTGCGGCGGTGGTTGGTACTGTTGGAAAGAATGGGCTTGATAGTAATTTGTCGGTGGAGGATTTGGTGTTGCCAGGAAAGGCGTTGAATAGTTTAGCAGAGACATTTCGATAGTGTATTAGTGAAACGAAGAGAACGTCATCTTTCATTTGGAGATTCTGGTTGGAAAATGCAAGTCTGAAACAAACGAAAAATAGATTAACTTTTTTATTCTCAATTCCTCAATTCTAGTTATTAAATTTCGCTCGACAAGTCACTCTAGTCAATGGTTACCTCAGACAGGTTAAAATTATTTAATTCACTTCTAGAGGGCGCTAAAACATATTGGTAGGGATTAAAAATGGTAGAATTTGCCGAATTTTTTCTTGTTTACCGTTAGAAATTTCAAGTCACATAACAAACGTCAGATTTTGCATGGCGTCATCAGTGCCATGTATATATGTATGGTGGGGTGACATTCACTGAGACCTGAAAGATCTGTTGTGTCCCCTTACTTCTACTTAACACCTGAGAAACGTCTCAGAGACTAGTAACTTTTTCAGGTGCCCGTTAAGATCTTCTCTTTTCTTCGGATTTGCCTATTTCTTCCAATATTCCATTGGGGTTGATACCGCAAAAGGGTTCCGGTCCCCAAAAGGGTCTTTCAGTACCCCTCTTTGCTAGTCCATCTGCTATTTCATTTCCTTCTATTCCAGTGTGTCCTGGAATCCACAGTAAGATTACTATATTGTCCTCGTCTATTTCATTGAGTTTGTCTAGGCATTCTCACACCATTTTGGAACTGATCACACAATAACTCAGTGCTTTAACGGCTGCTTGACTATCCGACATTATGATAATCTTTTGCCTTCTATATCCTTTGTCAATATTGAGCTGGGCACACTTTCTTATTGCGTGAATTTCCGCTTGAAAGATACTTGGGGTTTTTACCAAGCTTTCAGAGTGTTTGGTTCCTGGCCCATCATACACTCCTATCCCAGTTCTATTGCTTTTGAGCCGTCTGTGTACCATTGAATGGCAGTCTGGTAACGGTATTCGGGTCCCATTCCTTCTTGTTGCTTAATTCCGTAACGAATTTCTTTGGTGTCTAAGAAGTAAGGAGGTGGTTTTTTATCATCATCATCATTTTATTCCACTATTTTTGTGTAGTAGGTAGTATATGTGAAGTGGTTTTATCAAGCTGCACATGTTGGTACGATGACTTGTGTCAAATTAACTTGTCATGGTCTCTTAGAGGATGTCAATTTATTGACATCTATTTTGCAGCTATCAATAAGCGATTGAATTAAAAAAGTTTATAATAGTCTTGAAAAAGACAGGAATCCGGCTGAATATACAGTAGCTTGGTGTTTTGAATGAGGTAATGTTTTATTTGATTGTAACTAAGACTACATTTTTTTCCGCAATAAGTAGTTGAATTGTGTTCCTCAGTTTAATATAAAAGCAATTTAATATTTTCCCCTGGAAAATTTAGTTAATTTATAAGAGTTCCTTAAGTTAAGTGTAAGCATTAGGTACAAAAGTACAAAAGTCTACACTTAATGGATAAATAACAAAACACTGTATTATACGTATTATATGTATTATATGTATTATTGAAAAAATATTTTCAAACTAGAGGTGAGAATACAACCGAAAGATCCAGCAAATAATATCAGGTGTCATTTTTCAAAGTTTTTGCAGTTCATTATCATGGTGGTCGCCAGTTTTTTGGTTACTTCTAAAGTCTATACCTGCTGTCCTCGCCTGTATGAATGATTATATTATATCATGAGCTCTAGCCTATTTTCTTGCACTTAGTTTTCTAAGAAACTGTAACCTGTTGGATCGTAACCCAGACCGCTCCATTAAAATTTTTCTATTATTAGTTTGCTTAAACTTAAAACCAATTGTATGATTATTTCGCTACATTGTACATCAGGCATTTCTCCTATGAACCGCTCACGAATCGTTTCTGGCGATACATATTTTATTTCGCCATACATTGTATCGTTGGGTGAAAAATACATGTAAACTACTTAGAATAAGAGCTAGGGTTTGATCCCCAAAATGACTCTATTGCTATATACTAAGGTTGTTAGACCAATGATAGCTTACGGAGCAGTGTTATGGTGGACCAAAACCGAGCAGTCAGGGACAATCCGAGAACTCACCGGAATCCAAAGGTTTGCCTGCCTGGGCATCACGGGAGCCATGTGGACCACACCCACTGCTGCTATAGAAGTCTACTAAATACCAGAGGCTGTACGAGGAAATAAAAGCAGATCCCGTCTTAGGAATGTCTGTAGACCGCATGGTCATGCCGAAGTATAAATTCTCAAAAAATTACAACATAAAATCAGAAAGAGAGGACTGGGAGACCAGTCCATCCATAGAGGCACAATCCATCTTGTATACAGACGGCTGAATAACCCCTAATGAAATTGGATCCGGTGTCTACAAATCAAAGCCAAGGACTAAAATCCACATAAGCTTAGGAATCTATGCCACAGTGTTCCAGGCTGAAGTAACTGCCATTGAACACTGTGCAAGAGAAATAGCAAGGCAGGGAGTGAATACTATTTCATACTACTATACTATACTATACTATACTATACTATACTATTTCAGTCCTGGGTACCAAGGCACAAAGGACACAAGGGCAATGAAGAAGCTGACGAACTGGCTCGAGAAGGAGCAATTGCCCCGAACCCTTCTGCGGTGTAGCTAACACATACAAAAAGGCAGCCATTAAAAAACGGAAACAAACTAGGTTTCTGGAATGGTGGAGAACAACCCCTGAACTGAGCTCATCGAACGACCATCGGCCAAAGTAACACAGGACCTGCTGCTAAAAAGTCGAAAGGCTGTTAGAATCATAGTAGGTTTACTGAGAGGACACTGTAGACTCAACAGTCATATGAGTGTTATAAAATTGGCAGAAACAGACCTTTGCCGGTTCTGTCAATAGGAAGAGGAATCGGCAAAACATGTGTTGTGCCAAAGTGGAGACCTCGCAAGACTGCGTTTTCTAGAACTAGGCGAGGAAAAACCAAGTGTTACAAGTTACCTCGAAAAGCCTTGGTCTAGGCTATGGAGACTCATTAGGAGATTAAAGCTAGACGAAATACTTTAAATAAATCAGAGCGTCACAATAAATCATCAGATTTCAGTGACAGAAGGCTAATGTATTAGTATTCCCTATACATATCTCTTGCATTTTTCAGATAAATCAACTTTATACAGTTTTGTAACAAAAAATGTATTTTTCAAGTCGCCTATGGAATATTCTGACAAATGTCAGTTATTATTAATGTATAGAGGGAGCGAGGTTGAATGGACACAAGAAGTCAAGTATCTAGGTTTGACTCTAGATAGTAAACTCCAGTGAAATAAACACGAAAAGGATTATATGCAAAGCAAAAATGGCTCTAATGGTGTGCAAGAATCTGGCAGGGAGAAATTGGGGCTATAACCTCGCAAGACTGCGTTTTCTAGAACTTGGCGTGGAAAAATCAAGGGCTAAAAGCTACCTCGAAAAGCCTTTGTCTAGGCTACGGAGCCTCATTAGGAGATTAAAGATAGACGAAATACTTTAATTAAATCAGAGCGTCACAATATATCATCAGATTTCAGTGACGGAAGGCTAACGCCAGCTCTACCCACCACCTAACCTAACTTAGAATAAGAGGTGTACATATAGGTTTTATTTCAGTAGCTTTCTCAGAGAAAGTTCTCTAGAATTCGGCATCATCAAGTCTCTTTATTTTTTTTTTGTTCCGTATATGGTGGTATCCCAACGCCTCTGCGGATAGTTCGGTCGATGACTTATTTAAACTTTTTAAGAGATCGATGTATTTTTAGGAAAAACCGTTGGTTCTTCGTATGAACATCTTTCCTTCGTCGGTGATTCTTTTGACAATATTTATGTTTTATGCCGACTTGCAACTGCAGTCTTAGGACAATTTTTTTATTTTTATTTTTTTAATGTTTGCAAACGATACAAATTTGCAAACTGATTTGCATATATTCGGATAAAATGTTTTGAAACAGTTCAAAATTATTTAATTCAAGGTTTAGTGTCAGTTAATATTAATTTACGACTTGTCAAATCAAATCAAACATATAAGGACTTTGTGTATATAAATCTTCGAAGCATATAATTCGAATGACATAAGTAATTTGTTACCAACAACTATTCAAACATAATATCTCGTATTTTTTTTCGATTCCTCCAATTTAGCGCATTCTCAACACCGCATCATATTATTTGAATTCTCATCTGATTTATCGATATATGTAAATTAAAGGTAAGTAGAAAGCTGCAGTCATCCTACTAAAGAACTTCATTAGCGAATTAATTTATTTAAATTAAGTATATTAGCGAGTTAAATGATAATGTGGAAATATGAAGAAAGTTTATTTTGATATTTTTTCATATTAAACTAAAATCATTTGAATCGTAAGAACAATTATTAAATCCTTAAAATTAATTCATAAAATCCATTAATGGCTCACTTTGCGTCTCCTCACTTTACTTTTTATACAAAAAGTATATACATGTGACAATTTGAAATTTGAAGTTTCTTCTATTTTTCAGTAGTAGCGGCAATGTTGATTGTCGAAATATTTTATACAGTATTCGCCAACTAACTTGATGTCCCAGAAATTACCAACTAAGAGAGACAGAGTATAGTGCCCTGCCTACTCGGCTGCTATTGGTGGTAAAATTTTGACATACGCCAATTACATCGAACCTTATCAGGTGTTAAGATTTTCAGTATCGTAGCGTCACACAGTTATTGTTTCTGCTTTGTACAATAAAGTGTTTGTAAAAATGTCAGCCGTTAATGAAGAAAATCGTAGATGTACTGAAGGACAAACTCGTCAAGTGGTATATAGAGTGTTATAATCTTCAATTAGATAAATAACATGTTATTGTAATGGGTACCTTATTGTTAAAATATTATTTATGTACTCAGAATTCAGGTATAAGGCAGATCCGTTTCTATTAAAATCAATATACCAATAATTATAACAAAGAATTAAATATTATTTATTAATTTAGGATCATATATTTCCGGACGGACTTTACTTTATTAATTGTACAAGTTGTGTTCATTTGTAACAGAAAGCGTATCCTCAGAACTTGCATTTAGGACATCAAGTTAGTGGGTGAATATTATAGCTGCGTTCTCTTTCGATACATTGTAAAACCCGCAATACTTTTGGTGATAAAATGTGTTTTAATTGGTCGATCATATCAGAAGATGTTCATGTGGACTAAATAGATATGTGTTACAGTGGTGCAGCAAATACAGGTTGATTCATTAAGGGTGGCGACCGGCCGTATCTTGGAAACAGTATGTCCTAGAATTTGGGGAAAAAAATTAAGAATTTCACAAAAGGCACCTGCTATAATAGTTTGGTAAACTTATCTGAAGCAACGAAGTGTCGGTAAGGGATGAGGAAGCAAATACGATAATCAGTATCAGTGAAAAGTCGAAGTGAGAAGAAAGAACACACGCACGCTCTTTCAATAGCAAGTCTGGTGGTTGCATAGCAACGAGCCGATCTTGACCGGAGTACTCGAAATATTTTTGTGATGCGTTCTTACTTGTTATTTCATTTTCAAAACCATTTTACCAGCATAATTACTTTCTCTTTCAACTTGGTGGGTGAGCCAACAATCATCAACACACACCAAAAAATGCTAATATCTTTGAAATGACAAAATATCTCAGTTCACGGTTTTTGACGGGTTAATATTAATATTTGCCTTTTTCTAAGCTAGTTGGAGTTTGGAATTTCACAGAAAAAATAATAATAAATAGACCTAGGTGTCCTCTGGTAACCGATTGAAAAATTAAAAGTGTTTGTTTCTTTTAATGCCCTATACATATGGAGTCTATATTCAAGATTTCTAAATATTTTTGCTTTATTTAAGTAGGTATTAGATTAGATTAGAAATGGAGCGGCTCTTTGTCCTATCCCACTGCGACCTTTGCAGATCAATTGTGGTCCTCCCTATTCTTAGAGCTCGATATCTAGCCTTATTCTTTTTGTTAGACCTATTATCCTGGATACCGCCTCCCTTGCGTAGCTCTCTGTCCTCGGTTTTTCTTCTCCAAATAGGTGAAACCGCACCCTTACTGGGCCTTCGCACTCACAGAGTATGTGCTCCGCGGTTTCGTATTCTTCCTGGCAAAACCTACATAGGCTGTTATCTGCTAGACCAATTGTGTGTATATTCTTCCTCAGCCTACAATGTCCGGTCAGCATTCCCACCATCATCCTCGTCGTCTCTCGACTTTGACATAGTAGGTCGCGTGACAGTTTGGCCGAAGGGCTTTTAAGGAATAGGTTAGCGTGCCTTTGTCCAGGGGTTTTATGCCACCAGCGCAACGCCTGGTTGTTTATCCATTGGTGGATGCTCTCCTGAATGAGGTTTTTTGCAATTCCATAGGAAGGTTCTGGCCCTATCATGACCTCAGTCGCTCCCTGCTTGGCTAATTCATCGGTAAAGGTATACTCCTTTGGGATGATTCAAAACTACCACCAAGATAAAGTTACAATATTTACTATTAAAAATATACCTAATTATTTAAGTCACTTGAATTATTAATGGCATAAATAATACAAGCACAAAGTAACAAACAAAATTAATCAATGTTTCGACGATCTACATCTACATCAAATTGGGGAATTCTTGAACTGCAGCCTTTTACCTTTTCAAAATTAAGAATTCTTGAGCGGCTCTGACCACTCAACACTCTATTGTTTACTTTTAAACTCCATAATAGAGATATATCGCAATCTTTGCAATGTAAATTAATTAATTACATTCTTCCTTTTTAAAATTTAATTATGAGATTTTGAGTTTCCATTTTCATCACATACCACTAAATTAAACTGCCGACGATGACAATAAAACTATTTACTCTCATTGTCGGAACCCAAAAAATAGCTTGCGATATCACTCTTATGACGCAATATGTACCTACTTCGCAACTGAAAGTGAATTCTACGACCGACTGGCACAAATTGATGATCTCTGACCATCGCGCACCCAAAGCTCAAGTCGCTAGATAGATTTGATGACTTGTACAATCTTAGTTACCTACTACACTATCTAAGTTGAAGCCTGCAGATATCCTAAAATTCCTCAGGGAAAAAGGTCTAAAGGAGCTACTAGACTCTGAGACTTTCCTCAGTAACTAAGTAGAAATGAGGAGGCACAGTAGATCTTTTAGATATCAGTGAATGCCACCCCAATACAGTTGACAGAAGCAAACATGAGCCCCGGAAAATATGCGAACTAAAAGAAAGGTCATCGCAACGAGCCAATCAGGAGCTAATGTTAACGATTGTACATTAGTAATTGTTAACATAATCGAAATAATATGACCCAGGGATTTTATCAACATACATCAATTTTAGTGTCTGTATCAGTGTTGTTTGCGGGGATAATTATCCGATTTTTACCTGAAATTTGAAAATATATTTAGGGCAGATGATAGTTTTGTTTTTGGTCCAATATAAATTTTTTTATTAATAAGTTTGACTTTGTTTACATATCTCTTGACACTATTGACAGTCAACACTTATGGTATCGATATTTTTTTATCGATTCAAAATCTCGATTGTTACTACAAAAATACAACTACATCAACATGAACACGCCCACCCAGGGCTCATGTTTGCTTCTGCCGACTGTATACATACATACATACATACTTCACCAACCATTTGAGTTTAGTATTTAAGAGTAGATAAGGACAAGGTCACGAATCAAAATACAACTGCTGGAGACGAGTCTGGCAACTGGATATTATTTATTGTGTGTCTTAAAAAAAAGTATGTTACGGCGATGAATGTTTTTGCTTAACTTGGTGACAGTTATTTATTTGTTTTAAAATTTATCATCAATAAACTTAACGATCGAAAATCACCGGTCTAATTGACGAAAGTAGAGCGGAAATCGTATTAAACGTTTTGAAATAGATGAAGAAAATCGTTTATGTACTACGAATCATCTCGGTGTGATTAAACAAGCTCATTACCATAAATAAGTGTAATAAAACAGCGTAAAACGTTCACTTTCATTTGTCTTACATTGAACTTTCAATAATTATGTCACTAATAACTTTGAATATTTACCTCCACGCTATTATGCTTCTGCATTTAATTTATAGCAGAAGATATTTCCATGTATCGATACGAATAAACTGAAAAACTTTATAACTTTAAAATCTACGCTATTTTATATATTTTTTAATTAATTTAGATACACATTCCACAATAAAAATTTTAATCCACATCTGCAGTAGTATAATTATGTAAAATTTGTTTTCATTAAAATATTACCATTATTTTAGTCTCGCTAAAATAACTCGAACTATTTTTTTCAGTGTAACTATGTACGATCAGCATCTGGATCAGTGGAACATTTTTTGAATATTTGCAAGTAATGTTCGACCTCGATACTCGACTTTTCCTTTCTTCTACGAGATTGTTCTTTTTTTTCGTCCAGCCGTTATCAATGTACGTTGTTACAAAATAATTCGTTATAGCGTTATATTTATAATAAAAGTATTTGTTTAAAAAAAATTCACATCAAACAGCTACCAGCTGTGAATAATAATGAAATTTGTATATTTTTAAAGGGTATGTATCCATAGAGATACTACAGATAGAGGCAACAAGCCAGCTCGGGACCCGTCAGCTCGTAAGAGAGAGATAGAAAGTCGGAGGTTTAGGCTATCTTTCTCTAATAGCGTGCATGCTATATACACAGACAAAGACGGAAAAACCTCTGACCGTCTGTCTTTTTCTATCTCACCGGAGTTCAGTCGAACATTTCCACTTACACAGCGACCTATGGCTTGTTGCCTCTATCTGTAGTATATCTATGTTTGCCGTTGCCAGACTCCCGATTTTGGCAGGACGTCCCGATCTTTAAATCAAAATTTAAAGTCCTGGTTCAGTCCCGCTTTTCGGGGATAACTCGATCATGAATAAGTACCTGTATCTATAGAGTCGAGAGGGTGAGTTTAGGCCCACCTCACTTATGCCACATTGTACATACTCCCGAGGAGTTGTCCTCCTAGGTCATCGTCCATCCTGTCCTTTCCAGGAAGGTGGACAGGTCGCTAGGAGACATCTCCTGTAGGCCAAGACTCACCGAACACACACCCTCTTATTGACGATAACTCCGGGCACTCGCATAAGACATGCCTGACAGTTTCATCGTCCTGCTCCCACATCCTGCATATAGGTGTGTAACCAACCCTATAGAATGGAGGTGTTTTCTAAGTTGACAGTGACCAATCAGAAATACTACAGTTAAACGTAGGTTTTTTATGGTCATCCCGAAATATTTCTTCGGTTCCAGGGTCGCCCAGGGTGATCCTGGCAAGACTGCATCCTTTTATTACACCCCATCTCTTTATGGATTGAGCATGGGTGTAACGTTTGGCTAGTTCCGCAACTAGAGACTTTTAGCTGGTCTTAAATTTCTCACGTATCCGTATCCGTAACGAACTGCGCATGTGTAGACCCGTTACGTTTCAGCCGAAACGATGCGTTGAACGTATTGTTACGTACCCTACTCCGTATACTTAAACGTATCCGAATCTCGACCAAAGTCAGTATTCCGTGCTATTAGTGCTATTTTACAGGTCTTCTTCTTTGATATTGGTTTGGCTTAATTATAACCACAATATTTTCAATTTTATTTTTACTCTTACCAAAGAATTGTGTTTAAGTTACGAGTGTTAAGCGTCTTTTTTACGGACCAGAGGACGACCTTCACCCCCTGAGGGAGGTTGATGGCCAAAACCTCTTCGAAGACCCGTCTCGATGGTCTAAAATTTCTGAAAACGTAGCAAAGGCAACTGGGAAGGAATTTAGTACCAGAAGTCTACGAGAAAAGGTGAACCTGCTTGTTTCCAAATATGAAGAAAAAGCAAACAAGGACCAATACAAGTAAGCTTTTTGTAATTTGCTGCAACTAAGAAATTAAGTAATAGAACTTAAAAATATCAGTTGATATGAAAATTTTGGTGACTACCAAAATCCTCGTCTAGCAGCAATGGATTATTTAATATCGCCCCCATTTTACGTTTTACAAAAATATAAAAAGAAAATAAAAAAACTTTAAGGTTATACAATTAAAAACAGAACGAAACGATACAGATACGTGTAAAAACTTATGACAAGCTAAAACTGTCTATTATCGAACTCGTCAGGCCGTCATTTCATTATTAAATTAAGAGTTACCTTTTACTTTTAATTCGATTACCTATAAAGCGTGTTTTTTAGTTTTTTTAAAACTATACTTTTATCATAAATCATTTATATTATGAGATTATTGATAGATTTCCCTTCTTTGACACTGACATGATTTTAACTGAGTAGGTAATTCTATAAAATTTGTGATATCAATTATTTTCAAATAAACTGTAACAAGGGATTTGGCTTGTGCTAGGTCTAAAACCTTTTGATCTGTCATCAGTGAATTGTATTCCGTTTGGCATATTATTTAGACTATTGTTTTGGTATTGCACAAAAGCTTCAACTCTTATTAGAACAGATACAGTGTGAATAAGAAAGGTCGACTGTTTAATAAATACAGATTATTTTCAATTAGGTACCGTGCGTACCTGTGAAAAGTATTATACTTCAACAAGGAAGTCAAAAGCGCCTTCCATCAGTACTAACATTCTATACGCATATTTAACCTTATGACTCCCCAAACAGCCACCACTGAACGGATGAACTTCCTGCACTGTTCTTCGATTTCTGGGCACTAGAGGAAGAGTCAGTACACTCTACATTTTCCCTCTGAATACGAACCGCTTCAATCATTGAATAGATGAGGCTTTTACTTGATGAAGATTCATACTTAACTATGAAAAAAAAAATTAATTTTTGTTTTAATCTTCATTACAATCATACTAATAGCACTACTAGCTTCAACCGCACAAGCTCATGTCTAGGCATTATTCAAAACAACGTTCTAAATTTCAAATCACAGTTGCCTGAATAGAATGGAAACCATGTTTGATGTGAAACTATTGAAAATACAAAAGAAAACAACTTTCCTTGAATTTAAAAATGTGTTCAATTGCAAAAAAAAACTAGTCAGATAAGTTAGTGAACATTAACTATGTTACAGATAAACCCTTGATGAATGAAACAGTTAATAATATTTAACATATTTGTGAACTACCCTTTGAATGTATGTATGAAGGGGTGACATTCACTGAGACCAAAAATATTTATTGTGTTCTACTTATTTTCTGAGGATCGTCTCAGAGACTAGTAGCTCCTTTAGTCCTATTTCCCTGAGGAATTTTAGGATATCCGCAGGCTTCAACTTAGGTAAATGTACCTCTTCTATCCAATAATCTCCTAGGTTCTGTGCTCTAGGATTCTGAGTTGCTGAGCAATTCGCAAGTATGTGGATGGAGGTTTCTTCTTCCATGCCAAAGAATCTACTTTCTTCTTCCTCCACTATTTTGAGCTCTTTCAGGTGTCCGTTCAGACGGCAATGTCCCGTTAGGATCCCTGTTGTAACTCAGTGCAGTTTTACTTTTACTTATGCATTTATTTGATTTCAACAGGTTGTAGTCACCCATCAGAATCTTTGATTGTCTAAGCCCTTCTAGATCTTTCCAATGGTCAAATCTTCTCTTTTCTTCGGCTTTGCCTATTTCTTCCAATATTACATTGGGGCTGGTACCGCAAAAGGGTCCCGGCCTCAAAAACGGTCTTTCAGTCCCCCTCTTTGCTAGTTCATCTGCTATTTCATTTCCTTATATTCCAGTGTGTCCTGGAATCCACAATAAGGATACTATATTGCTCTCGCCTAAGTTATTGAGTATCCCTAAGCATTCCCACACCATTTTGGAACTGATTACACAAGAGCTCAGTGCTTTAATGGCTTGACTATCCGATATCATGATAATCTTTTGCCTTCTATATCCTTTGACAATATTGAATTGGGCACACTATTATATAGCGTGAATTTCCGCTTGAAAGATACTTGCGGTTTTTCCCAAGCTTTCAGAATGTTTGGTTCCTGGTCTGTACACTCCTATCCCAGTTCCTTCTATTGCTTTTGAGCCGTCTGTGTACCATTGAATGGCATTATTTCCAAGTCTGGTAATGGTATTTGAGTCCCATTCCTTCTTATTACTTAATTCCGTAACGAATTCTTTTGAAAAGTTATACCTTTTCATCATACCATCTTGTGGCATGTTCCCTAAGTTTATTTCCTATATAGTCTTTACATCTTTACTTTCCCATAGGGCACAGTTTTGGTACAATTATAAGAGATGAAACAAACTTCCATTTAAAATGAACTAAATTTGATATGATAAAGTATTGAAACAAGATAAATATTATAGTGATTTGTACTTATGCCGCACCCTGTGCGTAGTTTATTCGTTTATTCGATAATTCTGAAATTCATATATTGATTTTCAATTGATTAAAGTGATTATTCCGACAACGAAAAAATTGTGGTTTTCAATTATAATTAATTAGTGGTACATTATCTCATCTAGGAATTTTCACAAGTTCCTTTGTCTACCAAGGAAAAACTTAATTAGAAGTAAAAAAGATTGGTTAACAATTATTTAAGTTTGTAAATTTATTAGATTATGTCAAGGTACAAAAAAATCCCACCAGAACGACAATTAATACGACCTTTTTATTACGCGATAACCTTTTTGTAACTTTCCATCCAAATTTCAACGTTTGGCGATGAAAAATCATTAACTACCTTTTTTATATTGATAGACGATGCTAGAACATCGACATAAGTAGTATATCAGTGTTTGTCTCAAAGTATAGTATTCAACAAGCAATTTCTGGACATTATTCACTGCGTGAATAATATCATAAATTGCTCGTTTAATAATATACTATTGAGACAAACTATATAACACTATAAACACCAACTTTATGCTAATGATTTTAATAGTTATTTATGCAGCAAGTGCAAAAAGTAAGTGTTGGTAAGTGAAGCCGTTAGGCAAAGTTGGACAACCCGTTGAGTGCAATAAACACTTTTTGCACGAGTTACAACGAATTAATAGAAGTCGGACTGTTTTGTGAGTTTATTGTTTAGATACCACAGACTGCAGATAAGCAGAGTGACAATTTGCTGTAGGTATTCTTTTGGGTATGCCTAATGGCTCTTATTGTGTGCAAGAATCTTTCAGGGAGAAATTGGGGCTGTAGCACAAAAATCCTGAGCTGGATGTACACTGCCATAGTGAGACCAATTATCACTTATGGAGCCATTGCGTGGAGTAGCAGAACTAGACTATGGACGACGAGAGAAAACCTCTCTAAAATTCAAATACTAGCCTGTATATGCATTACATGAGCAATTAGAACATGCCCAACGGCAGTCATGGAAGTGATTCTCAACCTCACACCACTATATATGGTGGTGGAAAGTGTTGCCGAAAGAATGAGATCCAGACTAAGTAGAGAGGGAATCATTAAAAAAAAACACCTCCTTACTTCTTAGAAATCAAAAAATCTGGGGCATGCCACAAGATGGTATAATGAAAAAAAGGTAAAACTTTTCAAAAAAAATTCGTTAGGGACTTAAGGATCAAGAAGGAATAGGATCCAAATACCATTACCAGACTTGGAAATAATGCCATTCAATGGTACACAGACAGCTCAAAAGCAATAGAAGGAACTGGGATAGGAGTGTACGGGCCATGAACCAAATACTCTGAAAGCTTGGGAAAAACCCCAAGTATCTTTCAAGCGGAAATTCACGCCATAAGAGAGTGTGCCCAGTTCAACATTGACAAAGGATATAGAAGGCAAAAGATTATCATAATCTCGGATAGTCAAGCAGTAAAGCACTGAGCTCTTGTGTAATCATCAGTTCCAAAACGGTGTGGGAATGCCTAGGCATACTCAATGAACTAGGCGAGAACAATATAGTAACCTTACTGTGGATTCCAGGACACACTGGAATAGAAGGAAATGAAATAGCAGATGGACTAGCAAAGAGGGGGACTGAAAGAGCTTTTGGGGGCCGGAACCCTTTTGCAGTATCAGTCCCAATGTAATATTGGAAGAAATAGACAAAGCCGAAGAAAAGAGAAGATCTGACCATTGGAAAGATCTAGTAGGGCTGCAATCCAGAATCCTAGGGCACAGCACCTAGGAGATTATTGGATAGAAGAGGTACATTTACCTTAGTAGAAGCATGCAGATATCCTAAAATTCTCCAGGGAAATAGGACTAAAGGAGCTTCTAGTCTCTGAGATCCTCCTCAGAAACTAAGTAGAAGTAAGGGGGCACAATAGATATTTTAGGTCTCAGTGGACGTCACCACATCATACATACATAAGTTGAGTACGATAATTCACACCGGTTAAAGAGCAAATAGTTCAGTTTTTTTTTATCAAGTGGTGTCAGTTTAAAAAGTTTGATATAATAATTATGGGACAGTGCAAATTATTTTAAACCCAGTATTAGATGGATAACCTCAATAAACGTTCAAGTTTAACAATCATTTTTTGGTTGTATAGTTGTGTATAATTATTACAAATAGTTTTTTAATTTTAATTTTAGTGTGAAACAATTAAATAATAAATTTCTGTTTCTGCAATGGATATGAACGATATGGAGGTGTCTGCATCCACAGCCGTCATGATCAATACCGTAAGAAGTGTGGTAGAGGAGTTAGTTGAAAGCAATGAAGAAAATATGGAAGTCTTGGAGAAGGTGGAAAATTATTACGAATTACTGTGCCAAATAATAATGACAACCAATTTAAGCAACATTTTCGCCTTTCATCTAATTTTAATTTAAAAAATGAGGTTATATACATTATTGACTATTAGGCAATCCAACGACCTGTCAAATAAATTCAATATGGCGCCTGCTTGGCAAACAATTGTTTAATACGTTTGTTTACTTGTTCAGTTTTGTTAATTGTTGAAGCTTTTTTGAAGTATTTGGGTATAATTACCTTTGGATTTATTCAGATTTATAGAAAATAGTGAGACCTAAGTTCAGTTTTGAAAAAAAATGCCAGTAACGTGTATTGTGGTGGATTGTGGAAGCCGTGCAGATCGGGAACATTTGCTTAGTTTTTTTCGCATTCCCACATTGAAAAACTTTGTACATTGCCCACATATAAAAAGGAGGAAAAGGAGGGATATGTGGTTAGCAGCCATCAAGAGGGAATATCTAACACTTGAAACTCCTTGAAACAACTAACGATTACTTCGATAATAATCAAAATGCAAAATAAACACCATTAAAACTTGCTGTATATAGCTACCTTGCTACGGCTTAAAAGCTTTGTTTGCCAACCAGGCGCCATATTGACAGTTGAAAAGTTTTAGATGGTGGTCGTAGTATATTGTGCAGTAAGTGCGGAATATACGGTATTTATTAACAGGAATGTTTGAAGATCGATAGATTGCAAATAATGGTTCTTTTCGATAGCCCCGGAGTACCAGAGATTAATAGAATAGAATGGAATAGAATGGAATATAATGGAATAGAATGGAATAGAATGGAATAGAATGGAATAGAATGGAATAGAATGGAATAGAATGGAATAGAATGGAATAGAATGGAATAGAATGGAATAGAATGGAATAGAATGGAATAGAACAGAATAGAATAGAATAGAATAGAATAGAATAGAATAGAATAGAATAGAATAGAATAGAATAGAATAGAATAGAATAGAATAGAATAGAATAGAATAGAATAGAATAGAATAGAATAGAATAGAATAGAATAGAATAGAATAGAATAGAATAGAATAGAATAGAATAGAATAGAATAGAATAGAATAGAATAGAATAGAATAGAATAGAATAGAATAGAATAGAATAGAATAGAATAGAATAGAATAGAAGTACAATCTTGAATAATATTAACTAAAAGTACAACAATCCTGTATGATTTTAACTTAAAATACCCCGCTGTTACTGTAAAGAATAATTTATGAATATACAAACAGATACCTAACTGAAGAGAAAAAAATTTGTCCCCAAAATATTTACTCATTTATTAAGAATGATCTTAATTTGAGAAAACTTGAAATAAAAAGAAACAATACTTTAAAATGTCTTAAATGATTATCAATATAAGGAGAGAAGATCGTTGGTACCAGATTATTTCTTTTGGGGTTACTTTAAAAATATTGTGTTTTCAAATCCCGCTATAAATGCTTTAACACTCGGTATAATTAGAAGAGTAACACATAATAATTTTGTTAAAAGAATAAATACTTATCTACAAAGGAATAGTATTTAAACATTTGTTAATAGGCCATGTAGAAAACAGATGGTGCCATTATGTAAAAGAGTAGTGTTGATTATAACGTACTTTTTTCAGTTTTTTTCGTATAACGTAAAAAGCACTGAACCAATCTCGATAGAATGTATAGGATTTTCAAAAGATTTACTTATTTTCCTGTTTTGCTCGGTTCCTAAATATCCGATAAAGTTGTTGGTATTTCAATTACCTACGTTTTTTTTTATACAGATAAAAATCACATATATAATTGTCAAGTCCAGTCATCGAGAAAATATTTGTATATTCCGTATAAAATTAAAATTTCTCCTTAATCAAATCGTAAGTTTAATACAAATTACAGCATAAACTGTTCGTAATTTAATGTGTTTTCCTCCGTTTTCTACCAGATTTTCTAGAAGTAGTATTTATTTTTAATCTTTAGTCATTAAATTTCAGTTTAAATGATCATAGGGGTCTTAGTAAAGGTGAGATCTGATGAGATGGAAAAGAAAGTAGACTTCTACATTAGTCTAATGGCTTTTAGTTGCATCACTCTAATTTTGAAAGGTTAATTAGTTGTTTGTGTCGATTTAAAAATGGTCGAGACATTTTTTTTTGAATCAGTGTTTACTTAGAGGTGTATACGAGTTGTACCAAAACTAATTTTATTTACATACATAATAAATTAATAATTCTAGGCACTTATACAGAAAAAAACAGTAGCAATGGATTTAAATATGTTTTGGAAAAAAAATAGTTTCGTATGTTGGTTTTTTTTATCGTTAATTCTTGAATGTTAGTGAACTAAAGTGTATTCATAGAGAAGAGAGTGTAATAAAACGATGAAAAACCCATTTTTTCGAGCATACCATTGGCGTAGGTGTTTTGCCAACATTTAAATTTAAAAAAAAATGGAAAAAAGACAGCAGTTAAAAATATATGTTATATTTTAACCTGATAGAGAAATTGTTTATTATGCGTGTTCTGTTTTTGCACTATAATACGTACGTATGCAAATAATGCCATTATAATCGTTTCCGGTGCATAATTAGAGGATTAAGTTTGAGTGAGGGTTATGTATGTATTTTGGGGTAACATTCACTGAGACCTAAAAGATCTATTGTATTGTGTTACATCTACTTAGTTCCTGAGGAAAGTCTCAGAGACTAGTAGCTCCTTTAGTCCTATTTCCCCGAGGAATTTTAGGATATCTGCAGGCTTCAACTTAGGTAACTGTCCCTCTTCTATCCAGTAGTCTCCCAGGTGCTGTGCCCTAGGATTCTGAATTGCTGTGCAGTTCGCAAGTATGTGGATGGAGGATTCTTCTCCCATTCCACAAAACCTACAATCTTCTTCCTTCATTATTTTGAGCTTTTTAAGGTGCCCATTCAGGCGACAATGTCCCGTTAGGATTCCTGTTAAAACTCTTAGTGCAGTTTTGCTTTGACTTATGCATTCATTTGATCTCAACAGGTTGTAGTCACCCAGAAGAATCTTTGATTGCCTAAGCCCTCCTAGATCTTTCGAATGATTAGATCTTCTCTTTTCTTCGGATTTGCTTATTTCTTCCAATATTACATTGGGGATGGTACCGCAAAAGGTTTCCGGTCCCCAAAAGGGTATTTCAGTCCCCCTCTTCGCTAGTTCATCTGCTATTTCGTTTCCTTCTATTCCAGTGTGTCCTGGAATCCACAGTAAGGTGACTATATTGTTCTCGCCTAGTTCATTAAGTTTGCCTAAGCATTCCCACACCATTTTGGAACTGATTACACAAGAACTCAGCGCTTTAATGGCTGCTTGACTAAGTGAGGGTTAAGTAGCAATGTAATAATATAATTTTAGGATTTTAAGAAATTTAGATTATTAGCATATTTTGTATGGTATTATAGGGACTTATGAGTTGGTTCCGAAATATTAAAGTTGACTACAAATCTGCTTTGCTTGTTATTATAGTTTTAACTTTTAAAGTGTGTGCAGTTTGTATATCTAGAAAGTACAAAAATATGGCTTCTACTCCGAGTGCAAATAAAAGTCGTGCGCATTTAACGCTTAGAGAAAAACAAACAGTTCTTAATGTGTTCGATAATCTGCAAAAAGACTATAAAACATTGACAGTGGATAAGTGGGTAACGAAGTATTCTAATTTTACCCAATTTGGAAAATCAACTATTTATAGAATATACCACGGTACTTGAAATGTAAGTTTCCCCCAATTGCGGCGCCTATGAGAATAGTTTATCCCTTGCCCTCTATTGTTGTCGGTTTTGGGTTCTATTGTATTCTCCGGTCGAACAGGGTGAGGTATATAAAAATGAAGAATTTTTACCTGAGGTACATTAGAAAATTTTTAAAAGAGAAGAAAAAGTGATTGATCACTCAGTACAAAATTTATCCAAATTTCCATTTTTATTAATCTCTTTTCTTTATGAATATACTATAGCAGGTTTTACATTGTCATGCTGCTTAATTGGGTTAATTTCGTATTTTTTAATTTTTTTAAATTCAACTACGCCCTCTAGCGGTAGACCTATAAGTCTGTAAATAATTTCTAGGTTTCAAATGATAGGGCTTTACAAGTGGAACTAAGTACATGGTAGATCATAGAATTCAGACAGTTTATACATTTAAACCGAAATCCAAGCATCTAAACAAAACAAAAACCTTTGTCAACTTAGTAATGGAATTTATTGACGTAAATAATATAAGTATCTATACGTACGGGGCTGGGATAAAGTATGGAACCAAGTAAATATCTTTTAAACGAACAAAACGATATGTATGAAAATTTTCAGGTAAGTGCAATGGAACAAAATGCATCTGATGTACATTTTTTTGTTAATAATATACTTCCGGTTTAACCGGAAATGCCATCAACTTCTTCAATTTAAATGGGACACCCTATATATTTTTACAGATTTTAAAAGAGATAGTTATTTTGAATTCATACATACTGAGTTTAGTGTAAAAAAATTTGTAAAAACGAGGAATATAGCACTTTAATCAACCTCCTTTGAGTTTTTTGCATTAGAGCAACTATTTAGATAAACTAATTGATGTTGTTTGTATGCATAGTAATAAATAAACGAGTACTGTTTAGTACGTCTTTTGTTCTGCAAGTGTGTGAACTCATGAAGAAGTGTGTCATATTTTTAATAATTTACAGCCGGAGAGAAATTCTATATCACGCTCAACAGTAACTAAAACATTACAACGTTTTAATACAACTGGGATGGTAAAAAATTTGCTAAAACCTGGAAGACCGCGGACTGCAACGAACGAAACTGTTAAACAAAATATTGCAATCGATTTAGAAGCATCACCTCAAACTTCCACTACAAATTTGGCACTAAACCATGGTATTAGTCGACGTTCTGTAGGAAAGATATTAAAAAGTGAAAAGTATCATCCGTATAAGGTACAGTTGGTTCAAGAATTGTCAGACGATGATTTTGACCGACAGCTGGAATTTTGCGAACGGCCAATGTCGACGATAATTTTGCTTCTAACATAGTTTTTTCCGATGAGGCAACTTTTTGTTTAAATGGAAAAGTCAATCGCCATAACTCAAGGTATTGGTCAAATGAGAATCCTCATTGGATTCATGAAGCACATACCCAGCATCCCATCCCCATCCACAGAAGTTAAATGTTTGGATGGGAATTGTCGAAAATTGGCTTATAGGCCCATTTTTTATCGACGGAAACTTGAATGGTGACAAGTATTTGGATCTACTAAATAACGAAATTATTCCTTCACTTCAACAGAATGGGAAATTACCACAAAATGTTTGGTTTCAACAAGATGGAGCACCTCCCCACTACGATAGACGGGTTAGGGATTTTCTGGATGCGAATTTTCTAAATCGATGGATTGGACGTAGAGGATTCATAGAGTGGCCTGCTCGTTCTCCGGATCTTAGCCCGTTAGATTTTTTTCTTTGGGGTTATCTAAAATCACGTGTTTACGTTAGACGACCAACAAACTTACAGGAATTGAGGCAAAGAATTATTGATGAATGTGAACTAACAGTGAGTTATTCCTCGTTTTTGCATATTTTTTCACACTAAACTCAGTTAGTATGAATTCAATATAACATGCTCTTTCAAAATCTGTAAAAATATATGGGGTGTCCCATTTAAATTAAAGTAGTTGATGGCATTTCCGGTTAAACCGGAAGTATATTATTAACAAAAAAATGTACATCAGATGCATTTTGTTTCATTACACTTACCTGCAAATTTTCATAAATATCGTTCTTTTCGTTTAAAATATATTAACTTGGTTCCATACTTTATCCCAACCCCGCAGGCGAACGTCGTACTAATTCGAATGAGTAATAGCCATTACACGAAAGTAGAATACTATACTTTTTCTATGACTGAGTGTTCACCATTCAATTCAAACGGACGAGATATTTAGAAACAAATGGAAATATTTATAGAGGGAGTAGAGGAAGAGGAATCAAATTCCAGATTCAAGTTATTATTTTCTGAAGTAGTGTAGGTATTATTTGCCATGTTTTCAGACCTCGGATTTGAAGATGAAGGTTCAATTGAGTTTTTTTGTGCTGTATCCATCTTGTTTTTCAAGGAATCTTCAATGTATCCTTCAGCAACCGATTACGATTTCCATCCTGCGTGCCGTTTTAATTATATTACATCACCTCCTGCGTCAACTATAATGGTGGCAGATGATCTTCGAAATGTATGTCCTGTATATAATTCTGGATTCGGAAGTTTCAGAAGAAGTGTTATCTGCTTTCCCATTGCTTTGAATTTATTGATTACAATTTTTTTACTAGTCTGGAGGTTGAGGAAGAATGAATTGGTTGAAACAGTATTCGGCCGGAGCTTTATATACTTTTTACAAAGCGAATAGAAACATTCTCCGAAAACATGTTTTGCTTTTCGCCAATCTATGATTATCTGGTAAACCATTTCATACCTTTTTTTTTAGATCATTCAAGCAAAAGGCTGATTGTACTTAAACTGGCAGCTTGTAGAACTTCTGGTGGAGTGCAGTTGAATTCGTTTTCGCTTTCTGATTCTATTTTAGCGAAAAGTCAGCTTCCCGTTTAGCACTTTTCTGGTGGATCGATGAAAAATCACAGAAATTTGTGTAGTGGTATTCTGGTGGTTTAATAAACTGCGGCTAGTGGATTTGGAAAATTAAAGTTGGCAACACTGGTTAGAACAAGCAAAACTCTTTACTAAGAGTTACATTTTCACTATAATTGTCACTCGTCTTGGACACATTGTAGAACTTGAATCACTATGGTCCCAATTTAATAATTTTTAAATTTTGAAATCAGATTGCAAGAAAATAGTATATTATTAAACGAGCAGTTTATGATAGCCATTATTCATGCAGGGTGACACCCGAGTGAATAATGGTCATAAATTGCGAGTAGAATACTATACTTTGTCCACGACCCTTGATTTCTTTATTAAATAAAAGTTCAGTAAATAATGCGAGTGTAGAACGGAAAGTAACAATTTGGTATTATTGACAACTCTAACGTCAAAATTAACAAATTTCTGGAGTTCGTCACATAATGTGACATAGAGATGGGCGATACTGCGATATCAATATTAGAAAATATCGTTATGAAAAGTATCAATACTAAACATTTTGATATTTTATCTGTACGATATATTTCAGAAACTTTCCTAAACAAAATACGCAGATTCAATAGTTTATTTCATATTGTACCCCCCACCGAAATGTTGTGAGTGTTGAGTTGTCATGGTATGCTACTTAAATGCAAAAGCGTGAATTATGAACCATAATTCACTCTAGTAGATATATGGGTACCATATACCTTTTGTTAGGAGGTGAAATATTGACTTATTATTAAGTGGTCGTGGACAAATATAGTTTTTAAAAAATAGTTTTTCATTTTATCAATTCTCCCAATAATTGAAGGGAGTTGAAAAATAGTGCAAAAACTAGATGATATTGATCAAGACGTTAAGTCAAAGTTATGATATATTAATAAATTGTCATCAATTCTTAATAAGCGTGCAAATTTCCAGTGGGTAGAAATTTAATTGAAAGACTTACATAAATATATTCACACATTATCTCAACCTGTAAAAAAATGTTCAGCAGTTTCAAACTACAAATTAATCTATTGGAATTATATAAAAACATACCTTGATATTAATCAATACTATAAACGTTTTCACTCGACCAAATCTTCCATTTATCTTCATACATAAAAAAGAAATAAACAAAAATCACTGTGATTTTGTTTATTTTGTTGCAAATGGAAATGACTCGTCCCGCTTTTATGCAACTAGAATTATTTAACACGCGCGAAACAATGTAAACATTCAATTAAAGTGAGAGAATGTGACTGTCGTTGAATTCGATTTGTAAATTGTGATGCTGGTAAATCGTAGGAGACCCCACTCAGTGTCTTTTACCGTTAGGGGGGTTTTTTGGCTCGAGGGTAGTCGATATATTAATACACCAGGAAACATGTGTATATTTGAACGGAATGCATTTGATTATAAAAAATACATCATATAAGAGAACTGAATATAAAAAAAATTTAAACATCCAGTGGGAAAATGGAATTGTAACTAACTAATTATTGTAAATTTGCATAAATATTGTATATGTTATTAATAGGACATTGTAAAAAGTGCCCGCGCAGTTTGAAAAATGCCCAATATGGGAGGGCAGGGTGATAAAATTTTTTGAAATAATCAAATAGTCCGGGCATTATGTATAATGTGTGTCACCTAGGGCAGAGTAATTAAAACGTGATTAAGTTCATTTTTATTCGTTATGTTTCTGTGATTTGAAATGATTATTGGCGCGTGGAATACAAGTTATTTGATATTTTTTCGAGAAGGGGAAGGAGAATGATTGAATAATAATTTTCAATAATAACCAAACCTACCCCTACCAAACCTTCTTCGTATTTTTAGTCAATTTTTGAAGAATAAATTATGATAGTTTTCAATAATAACCCAACCAAACCTACCCCTACCAAACCTTCTTCGTATTTTCGGTCAATTTTTGAAGAAAACAATGAGAAAATAAAAAAAAAACCTGTCAAATACACAGAGTATTATTATATTGCCCGAAAACTACATCACAATAATATTCACAATGTCTAGGCAATGTGATAAATAAGGAACTTCAAATTATAATTAATTACCTCTCCCTAAGTAGCTTAATTGTCATTATTTATAATGCACGAGCATTAAGAAAAATGCCCCAATTTATTACTTGGTCCATGACATATACATTCCTTGAGGTATATTTATTATTTTATTTTTTACTGGGAAGCACTGGTTTTTGATATTTTTTTTCGGTAGTGTTTCAGCTGCCATTATCTTGGGAAGGCAATGAGACCTATCGTTTCAGCTGTTTATTCTCCTTGTATTTTTCTAGATGGTTATCTAAGGAAATTGAATATTTACCTATTCAGCCAGATTTGCATGGATAAAAAAAATTATTTTCAATATAAGGGACCAATTTTATAAACAATATGAGCGAACGGCTATGAGTAATTGCCTATCGCCGTCTATGGTTAATTTATACATGAGTTGCTTTTAGACACAAGTTAGTAAAGAATTTGAGTAATTTGGTAGAGTGTGGTGTATAGAGAACCTGCGTGACCTTGCTAATTAGACACTAGCGTCCGTGGTGGCGAAAAAATTAGTATCTACTGTGTGACATAAATTAAATATTATACTAGTTACTATAAAAACTATGCAGAAATTATTAAATGAAAGAAAATGTCAAACGTTGTAATAATTAAAAGCGGATACCAAAAAATCAATGTCTTGGTCTTACGATTGTCATCTACCAACAAATATGAAAATTTAGTGGAAATTTATGGAATAGTGGAATAGTACAAGTGTGATAAAAGCTCGAGTAGAAATGTTTAAATTGTCTTAAAAATGCTTTGCATCGTGAGCCCTTCCTACCCAATAAACATTTCCGTTTATATAATAGTAACCGTAAAGTTACCATCGCTATTTTATAAAACTGAAATTTATATAAGCTAAGCGTAGTAATATTTTTGTAATTCTTATAAACCCTTTACAACACTTAAATGGAGCAATTTATAAGAGTTGCGAACACCTTTATTTAGTAACGTTATAAAACCCATAAGTCTACAACTAAAAGTAACGGAAATATTTCCCGTACCGTTATAAAACTTCATCTAGGAAGAGGATGTAATGATATTTAGTTTTATTACTGACCTGGTTACTCTTATAAACTTTTCCTTACCATTACTAAATTATTTCTTTGTCAAGGTGTCATCTGTCACATTTTCAATATGTGTTTTCTCTTTTTAGCATACATTGGTTATTATATTGTTTCTTTTTGTTAATTCCACAATTCTAAACATCAGGCAGTATAGTAATTCATTTTTGTCTCCATGTTTATGTGATATTAAGATGGATGATGTGATTTATTATGTGCACTTTGGACCAAAATTATATTGCCAATCATTTTTTACTTTAAATGTTAGCAAGGCACTTCTAAAAAATTCATTGGCCTTTGAAATATGTATTATTAAAAAAATTCTTATTGAATTTTAAAAAATAATTATTTTAATTTTTTTAAATTTGTTTATAAAACAGAATCAATCATATGTTCTTACAATATAATGTGAAATAAGAGTCCAATCTAAATTCAGTTTTCCAAAATTTTGTTAAATATTTAATTTTCTATTCCTGTTTATATCTGCGTTTTAGAAAATTATCATGGCGGATAAAGTCTACACCCTTATAAAAATTAGTTACCACAAAATTACTGTCGGTAACACTATAAAACTTAAAGTAACACTATATATCCATAAATGGTGATTCTATAAAACTTCAAGTCTACTATAAATTATTAAGTGTTAGTTGAGTGTCACAGCACACCACAAGTGATGGTTAGAGAACTTTTGGTGGTAATATTCAAAGGTAAAGAAGAAATTTTGACGTCATTTGTTGATAAAGTGGAACTGGAAGATACCTGTCGATTAACAAAAGTGATGATTTTTAATTTACCAGAAGATGCTGGCACTACTTGTGTGATTCTGGTAAAACGCCTAGAAACTTTTCGGCAAAATGTACCGCTGTACTTGATTTTTTTCCAGCTATTAATCATAGTTTTATTCACAATTTTTTTACACAGTTAATAACCACTCCTATTTTAGGTTAACTTTTCACTGAAACACAAAGAGAAAACATCAGTTACCCAAAGTTTCATAACGTATTTATAAAAGAACGTGTTACTAAAAGTTTCATAACGTATTTATAGAAAAACTTAAGTATCTGAAGTTTTAAAAAGGTAAACAACGATGCTATTATAAAACTCAGAAACCATTAGTTTTATTACGGAAGTAACGGCAAACCTTATATAAATTTGTTATATAAATTGAGGTAACGATTACTTCAAGTTTTATAACACAGTCATATAAATAGTTACATCACTTCATTATAAATCTAGAACTTACAGTAATAGCATAACACCCTAATAAACCCAATTTACTATAAGTGTTGCAAGAAAACTACAAAGCATTTCCTTATATAATTGTGTAACCTTTATGAATACGTTATAAAAATATCAGTTACTATAAGTCACGAAAATTGTTTATTGGGTATAAACATACTTAACAATATCACGTCATAGAAGTTTAAAAAATATCATTACTTTGTTCATAATTTTTTCGAGTTAACAATAAATGACTGATTTGCCACTTTTTGCTAACTTATATTACTTATTATAAACAAAGCATGGAAATGTTTTAAACTTGATCTTGTTAAGTATGTATATAGAAAGGCCTCAACGACAAGAAACATTTTTAAGACAATTATTTAAACATTTTTTTAGTTTACAATAAACAAGGAGGTTCAAGAACATTTTGTTTCGTTGAATCAAAATTATAAATAATAGATGTAGAGTTCAGGCCTCCGGAACTTTTTTATTGGAAATTTTCTCTTATTTATAAGGATCCTTTTTCAAAATTCTTTAAATATTAATAGTTTTTGAGTTATTAACTAAAAACTAAATTCAATAATTTCGATACATTTTTCTAGATGTCATTCCGAATCGTAAGTATGCATTTATTATTAACACATAAACTTATTGTATATACGATTTACTGCTTGTATACATTTCTGTCGACGTTCCAATAAATGTGATTTTGATGGAAGAGAATACAATTTTAAATTTATATCCGTTTTACTATAATAATAAAAAACTAAACACGAACTAGTAAATTCATTTATGTTATAATGTTTGTAAACAACTCGATCTCACGTACGTACTTACAAAATTACAAGAAGAGGCGCCACTAGTCTTTACGAAGGATCTCTATAGGTTTGTGGATGATATTTTTGCTTTATTTTGTTTTTGGTACATATAAAGCAAATGTTGACGATCTCATTTTAAAATGAAATTCAAGATTTTCAAGTATTAAATTTACTTAAAATAGAAAATAAATGGACAGTTACCATTTTTAGACACTTTAGTAATAAGGAATAAAAATAGTTTAGAATTTGATATTTATAGAAAATATACTGCTAGGTACCAACTCACAGATATTCGGGGGTTGGGATAGACTATGGAACCAAGTAAATATAATATCTTTTAAACGAAAAGAACGATATTTATGAAAATTTGCAGGTAAGTGCAATGGAACAAAATGCATCTGATGTACATTTTTTTGTTAATAATATACTTCCGGATCAACCGGAAATGCCATCAACTTCTTTAATTTAAATGGGACACCCTATATATTTTTACAGATTTTGAAAGAGCTTGTTATTTTGAATTCATACATACTGAGTTTAGTGTAAAAAATTTGTAAAAACGAGGAATAACTCACTGTTAGTTGTACAATAGGTGTACATTTCATTATTTTAGAATAATGAGAAACAAAATTACTTCAAATGTTCAAAATGCTCCCCGTTTACTTGCTGACAATATGCCATCCTATTAAAAAATTCTCGAGTCACTCTTTCCAAGACTTCTCCACGTATTAGTTCACATTCATGAATAATTATTTGTCTCAATTCCTGTAAGTTTGTTGGTCGTCTAACGTAAACACGTGATTTTAGATAACCCCAAAGAAAAAAAATCTAACGGGCTAAGATCCAGAGAACGCCACTCTATGAATCCTCTACGTCCAATCCATCGATTTGGAAAATTCACATCCAGAAAATCCCTAACCCGTCTATCTTAGTGGGGAGGTGCTCCATCTTGTTGAAACCAAACATTTTGTGGTAATTGCCCATTCTGCTAAAGTGCAGGTATAATTTCGTTATTTAGTAAATCCAAATACTTGTCACCATTCAAGTTTCCGTCGATAAAAAATGGGCCTATAAGCCTATTTTCGACAATTCAAATCCAAACATTTAACTTCTGTGGATGCTGGGTATGTGCTTCATGAATCCAATGAGGATTCTCATTTGACTGATACCTTGAGTTATGGCGATTAACTGTTCCATTTAAACAAAAAGTTGCCTCATCGGAGAAAACTATGTTAGAAGCAAAATTATCGTCGACATTACATGTCCATTAGCCGTTCGCAAAATTCCAGCCGTCGGTCAAAATCATCTGACAATTCTTGAACCAACTGTACCTTATACGGAATATACTTTTCACTTTTTAATATCTTTCCTACAGAACGTCGACTGATACCATGGTTTAGTGCCAGATTTGTGGTGGAAGTTTGAGGTGATTCTTCTAAATCGATTGCAATATTTTGTTTAACAGTTTCGTTCGTTGCAGTCCGCGGTCTTCCAGGTTTTAGCAAATTTTTTACCATCCCAGTTGTATTAAAACGTTGTAATTTTTCAGTTACTGTTGAGCGTGATATAGGATTTCTCTCCGGATGCAAATTATTAAAAATATGACACACTTCTTCATGAGCTCTAACACGATCACCATAACCGATCATTATTAAAATTTCAATACGATATTTTTCACTTAATTGAACCATTCTAAATTGTACAATTTATTTCCGTCAATTAGAATTTGACACTTGGAGAACAAAAGACGTACTAAACAGTACTCGTTTATTTATTACTATGCATACAAATAACATCAATTAGTTTATCTAAATAGTTTTTTGCTCTAATGCAAAAAACTCAAAGGAGGTTGATTAAAGTGCTAAATTCCTCGTTTTTATAAATGTTTTCACACTAAACTCAGTATGTATGAATTCAAAATAACTATAAATATATAAAATCTATAAATATATAAAATCTATAAATATATAAAATCTGTAAAAATATATAGGGTGTCCCATTTAAATTAAAGAAGTTGATGGCATTTCCGGTTAAACCCGAAGTATATTAATAACAAAAGAATGTACATCAGATGCGTTTTGTTCCATTGCACTTACCTGCAAATTTTCATATATATCGTTCTTTTCGTTTAAAATATATTTACTTGGTTCCATACTTTATCCCAACCCCGTATATCAGCTGATTCTTTTCCTCGTTATCAACATAAAATGGCTAGTCTTCATCTTTTAGTACATAGACTAACTCATTTTCCTCTCAATAACGAAAAGTATCATAATAAATTATGATTCAAGAAAAACTAAAAAACACGCATGAATTTTCTCGTTAGTCATTTTATTCTTAAATTAAGAGTTATTTTATACTTTTTAATTACTATGAATCTACTTTTTAGTTACTATTAGTTTATGTATAAGATGTTTTTTTAAGTTTTTTTTTCAGACTCGATGCCAGATCAAAGTTTTTTCTGTTAACGGAACACCCCATATTGTATAGTCATCGGTCCCTGACAAGTGTGCAAAAAAAATTTCAAATTAATTCGAACGTTTAAAGTGGGTAAAAATTTAGTTTAAAGGTTGCATTATAAATGGAACACCCTATATTTTCACTACTATATTGTATTGTCATCGGTCCTTGACTTTTAAGAACATTCTGTATACGTACATTTTCTGTATCATTTTTATTCTAATCAGGTTATGCTTTGGCTGCTATGTTGAGATATAATTTTTATATAAATAGTTTTCAAGTTTTGATTTAAAAAAATTAAAAATTGTATAAAAAAGTTATATAATAGTTTTAATCCCGTATTTTACTTAACAATGGTTATATGCAAAATTTCAAATTAATTTTAGCGTTTAATGTGAGTAAAAATCAAGTTTAAAGGTATTGTTACAAACAAACAATTATACATACATACTGATGCAAGTAATAAAGCTAGTAAGAAGAATAATATTTTATAACGGTGGCTGGAACGCTACCTAAATATAGAAAATAAAAGTATCAAAAAACATTGTGGTTGAATTTCCTACAGAAAACAATCGTGCAAAAAAGTGTAGCTTTATATTCCTATTGTTTAAATAACTATTTTTCATATTCAAATAAAAATATAACCATATAGAATGATTCTGGTTTAACAATAGTATATTATTAAACGAGCAATTGATGATAGCCATTATTCACGCAGGCTGACGTTTGTGTCCCGAGCCGTAGGCGAGGGGCGCAAGTCACCCGAGTGAATAATGTCCGTAAATTGCGAGTAGAATACTATACTTTGTCCACGACCCTATCAAATAAAAGTCAAATAATGCGATTGTAGACCGGAAAGTCAAAATTAATAAATTTCTGAGTACGTAAAATAATGTGACATATAGAGATGGGCGATACTGTGTAAAGTATCGATACACCGTACCGTTATAATTATAGTATTTCAAAAATATCAATATTAGAATATATCGTTATGAAAAGTATCAATACTAAAAATTTTGATATTTTATCGATACGATATATTTCAGAAACAAATTTCCTAAACAAAATACGCAGATTTAATAGTTTATTTCATTTTGTATCCACATCTCTAGTCACCAATGTACCGAAATGTTGTGAGTGTTTACAAACTTCACCATAGTGCAACGTGATAAATCCGTTCTCTTTTAAAAAACCTTCTTAGCGCACGCCTATGCTACTTTACACAATAGCGATCTACATTTTGATGGTAGAGAAAGAATAAAGGAACTGTAACAATTACATTAATTCTGATCTGACCTTGCTTTTGTATTACCCAACTTATAGCATAAATAACAAATAAGGATTAATAAATATTCAAAGTGTGGCCGTATATTTTCTTGGGATCTACCCGGATTAAATATGAATCAACTGATAACGTTAAATTAGTTTTTCCGGTGTCACATTCCATTTAAACGTTTCAAAGACGTTTCGAATACGTCATAACCATTATTATACCTATACCAATTTTAAGTAATTATAAAGTGCCCACATTAAAAGTAGTTTTTGAATTGAAACTACTTAGACAATAATAATTGATAAGCGGACGATAATTGAGAGTGAAATAAGAGGAAAGGAAGATATGTCGTAGATAGAAAGATAGCTATATACAGGGTGTCCCTTGGAGAAAAAGTTGAGAGCGTATAGTAGAAGTGAAAATAATGTTAATAAAGTCTGTTCATACTTATTGTGAAGTGTCTCAAACTTATTATTTTAGGGGTAGCAATAATGTTTGTCCACGACTATAGAGCGCATGATGATTTTAAAATTAAAGTGGATGATTTCAAGAATTTTAATTACTAGAAAATATAGTATGGAAGGCGAATCAGAAATGTATGAAATGCATTTTGACTCCCCCCTCCCTAAAAAATAAGAAAAGCAGAATAAATAGTAGATATCCTTAAATTTATTGCCAGAAAAATCGAAAACATTGTGAATGAAAATACATAAATTTATAAACAGGTAATTAATAGTGGTGGACCAAATATAGTATTCTAATCGCATATAATAATGGCTATAATTCACTTACGTGTAGCAGTTTCAACATCCGTTTGAATGTTGTACTGTCTACACCTCTTCTATTTAATGCTCTTTTGACTGTCTCATGAGGAGTATCGTCAAAAGCGCCTTCTATATATAAAAATGCGGATATTACGGTTTCTTGGTTGTCTGGAGAAGCTCGAATATCCTCCGTCAGTTGTACCAGTGCAGTCTCCGTAGATGTGCCTGCTCAGTAAGCATACTGATACGGGTGGAGAGGAAGTCTCTCTAGGATTTCCGTTCTAATATAATTGTCAATAGCTTTTTCCATCGTTTTGAGTACAAACGATGTTAGAGTAATTGGTCTGAAGTATTTTGGGTTTGTTGTGTCACCTTCTCCAGCTTTTGAAATGAAGGTTACTATTGCCCTTCTCCATTCTTCTGGTATATAACCCAGTTCCAAACTACTTCGACTAATTCTAACCAAATGTGGTAGAATTTCGTCTTGTCCTTGCTGAAGCATTCTGTGAAAATCCAATCTGCTCCCGGTGCCTTGAAAGGTGAAAAGGTGTTCCTAGCCCATTTCAACCTATCGTTACTACAAATGTACTTAGCCATTGTAGTGCTTTTTCTTGAAAGCTTGTTATGACCTTCGATAAGATTATCTCCCCTATTTGGGGTACTCCCAGGAAAATGAGTTTCTAGTAAGAGTCGCACTCTTTCCTCCTCATTTTCGGTATATTTACCGTATTTCTTCCTCAAAGCCATATGTGTGACGACCCTACTTTTTGCCATGACTTTGTAAAGTCTTGCCGCAGCAGGTGTTGTGTTTATATCTTCTCAGAATTTTCTGAAGCTATTTATTTTTGCTTTTCTAACTTCCTTGTAGTCAGTAAATCTCTGCCAGTCTCCGGTGAGTTTTCTCCTGGGTTTGAGCTCTTAATTCTGACAGATGTTTGATGTGATTACGGAAATAATAAAGATCTTTTTTTACATATCAATGAGAAAAATTAGATTTTTTGTTGCGGGCTATCTGTCTGAAGTTTTGAGTGAAATTGGTGCAAGCTATTGACATTAAATTCTGGAGATGTTCATCAGTAAGTCGAGATCGAAAATTATTCTTGATGAAGTTCATCTTCGAAAATGCACATATATGTTGATCCAAACAAAGTAAGAGGTTCCAAAGCAAATTTTTGTATTTGTTACCACACACAAATTTTATCCAGAACTCTTCACTGGAAACTTCCGCATGTATGTGTTTTTTTTAGAAAACTTACGTAGACGTTTGCGGAAGTCTGATCACTGTTGAGAAGATATGTCTTCAAGTGTTCTAAAATGCTGAAGAATCTGTCTGAAATGCAGCCTTTGCTTAACCATCTCACATTATTATGCAAAGGTAGATCGTCATATTGTGCATCAACTTCTTCAAGAAATGATTTCAATTCACTATGTTGCAGTGATAATTTCGCACGAACAAAATTTACTATTTTCATCACTTTGTCACACGTCAACAAAGATAATGAGGGGGATACATTTTTATTAAATTATGTAAGGCTGTGTTATCGCGGTCCGCGTAAAATGAGTCGGCGGTACGCCATTTGCCAACCCCTAATCTACAGTACAGAATATAACTTAAAAAATGAATCAATCGATGTAGCTTTCAAATGAGGCACAATAAGGTAAATATCATCAATAATTCCAAATAAAAAACAAGTGAAGCAAGTGCCAATACTAATGTCATTTTAAAAATATTATGATTTTTGGAGAATTATTACGGAACAATTATTATTAAAAATAATTAATTGAGAAATGTTGATTGGAAGTTAAATTAAATTTGGACGTAACGTTAATACTTTTAGTTATGCAACCATTTTTTCAAGAATACTGTTAAAGCAAAACTGTACCTTACTTTTTATTGATAATTTAATACTTTTTGATTCACTAAGATCCCAGAAACATTTAAATTCTTCTATTATAATTTAAAAAATTGTTAATACAGCCCATATAAAATAGTTTACTTACTTTTACCTACTTTATTTTGATCTTCTCTCTGTCTCTAGACTCATAGGAATAATGAGATATTACAAGTACCTAATCATCACTATCATCATAGCCGTTCAATCCCTAGTGATTATGGCTAGCTCATTAGAGCTGTGTTTAATCCTATTGATGAGGTGGATCCTCCTCTTATATCAGTGCGACTATAATCTTTTATCTGCCCTGTCCTCTTTTTTTTATAGTTTCCATTTTCCTCTGTCTCTGCATTTTGTTTTCCAGTCTCTGATTTTCAATGCTTTTATATCTTCCTCTTCTTGATCCCACCATTTGCTTCGTGGTCTTCCCTCTTGTTCTTGTCTTTAATGGAACACATGTTATTGTTGTTCTCTTCAATATTTCTGTTTTTGCTCTTCTTATAATGTGTTCTGTCCATTCCAGTCCCATCGCTTTTATATATCGGATTATATTTTCTGCAGCTGTTTCCTTTTCTATTACTATGTCTCTTTTTATTCCTTTTTCTCCATCTCTTGTTATGTCTGGTCCAAGTATTATTCTCAATATTTCCCTTTCTAGTATTTTTAGATTTTCTTCTTCTTTTTTGTTTATAGTTGTGGTTTCGAGTGTGTAAGATTGTGTTAGATTTTAATAGTTTTTTATTTATGCTAAGAAATTGGTTTCTTTTCAATATTCTTTCTTTCATCTTGTCTTTAGTAGTTTGTTCTATAGCTGTTCCTGAATAATTGAAGCTTGATACAATTTCAAACTTGTAATTTTTGATTCTTGTGAGTATCATTGAACTACACTTTTTACATAATACATAATTTTTTCAGAAGCACAGATCAACGAAACATAATTTTGAGTTAATAATATATTGATAAAAAGTCAATTAATTTGATAAAATCACACAAAGAGTGCAATAGTAAAGTGATAAACAAAAAAAATTATACAAAGAGCGTGAGGTGCTCGATATGAATTGCTATTGATATTATCTTAAATAAATATCTCTAAAACTTGATTTAATATAAAAACATAAAGTGTGTAATATAAAGTATGGAATACATGCAATCTATCCAAAGCCAAAAACATATGGTAACATTTTTAGATTCGTTTTAAGGAGCTGATTTCGATAGAGCACGGCTCTATGGTACGGCCACCGTACACACCGATTTAGATTCAGAAAATTGTAGCAGTCTCTGTCGAAGTCAGATTTGAAGGTATTGAGCACTGTAAAGTACCAATAAAGCTGGGTAATAGCAGTTACGAGATGTATAGTGAAGGTACGAAATTTACCGTTTTTGCTGTAGGTAGAGTTGCGGCCAAATTAAAACCTATAAGAATCGGTGTAGGTACACAATATAAACAAAGCTGGAGGAGTATTTAGCGTAGTGATGAGCAAAATTGGTCCATCCTCAGACTAGCAAGACCAAGACCAATACTAAATGAACAAGACCAAGACTATCCGAGTCTTGGTCTTGCTTTGCTTATCACTAGGGTAAAGTAGTCTGTTATAATAATTTTGCTAGTGGATCATTGATGGTAAATTATGAATAATTTACAACCACCCAACGAAGACCGAATGAGCATGAGCAAGACCAAGCCAGACTATCAGAGTCTTGGTATTGGTCTTGATCTTGCTTTGCTTATCACTAATTTGGCGAATACAATAATCTATTTCCGGATCTAAAGAAAGGCATACTTTTAATATTAGAGGTAATAATTCCATAACAACAATATATAGTGGGAAAACTATCAGCACTCAAGTAAATAGTAAATACAGATATTTCTATGTGGAAACAAGCAGTTTACGCACCGTAATCTGAAACCAGTATAAAAAAAGTAAGGCTAGTATTTCATTTTCCCTTCTTGAGTAGAGTGGGCCGCTGTAAGCTTGCCGAAACCTCTCCAGCCAACAAAAGAATGAATGCGGATTATTGGGTCGAGGGGATGGGATTGAAGGTGCCTAAGAGGTGTGTACTGACGTCTATTGCTACGAAAATATCTCTAAAACTACTCACACCAGGTCAGGCAGGGATGGGATTTGAACCATGGTCTTTCCGTTGCTGAGGTCGTTACCACTCCACCACTTGCTCGGTACCCAGGATAGAAAATTAATTCCGATTTTATATCTGACTCAATTGAACAAGAACAAGACTTTGTACGCAAGATCAAGACTAAATCAGCAAGACCAAGACCAAATAAGCAAGACTAAGATTAAGACCAAGGCTATCAGAGTCCTGGACTTGGTCTTGCTTTGCTCATCACTAATATGGCGAATACAATAATCTATTTCCAGATCTAAAGATAGGCAGAAAGCGTTTTTTTAATTGATACTTTTAGTATTAGAGGGGCTGGGATTTGAACCCTGGTCTTTCCGACGATGAATGCGTTACCATTTCACCACTTGCTCGGTACCCAGGATAAAAAACTGATTCCGATTTTATATCTAACTCAATTGGACTATTTAGTCAATGTGCCGTGTGTTCCTTGTCCGAATAAAACGAAGTTGGTTTGGACAACGTTGGATTTGGTCGAGTATATAAGACATACAAAGTCAGTGGCGACTCTATTTCTAATTTAGGTGCAACTTCGGGTCATACGCTCGTATAAAATAAATTTAAATAATTTCAAACACTTAATAAAATAAAAGAAAGAAAGCTACTAGGTACTTAGTTCACTTTATTTCAAGTGTTCGAACTGTAACCCTTGTTGTAAATGACTGACCAAAAAAACCTGTCCTTAAAAGCTTCTGCTGTACAAATAAAGGCGGAATTAGCGGATGCATAAGCATAATATTTTCATTAATGCATAATCATAACTATTACAACTTCTCTAACACATAGTGCTTAACAGATGGGTCATTTATCCATTCCTCAATTCATAAGCATAATCATAAGTGTTAGTGACAAGTGACAGTTCTATCTATCACGGAACATATAAAATTAGTGTGTTCTGTAACCTTCGTCATCATTCAACTACAATAACAGAGTTGTAACCTCATTTATTCATATTTCTGTATTTCAATTTCATCAAAATAATAAAATATTCTTCATTAACACCAAAAAGCTCCTTGTATCGTTATTCTCATACTACTGTTGCATCAAATATGAGAAAAGAAAGACGTTAAATTGTTACGCCTATCAACCGCAACAGGGACACTGAAAATGCATGAAAATGAATAATATTGCCACATCTGTACACTATGCCAAAACAGGCAATGTCTCCCAGGCATTCTCCAGTACCACTTTGTTTTTATATTCTTTATGTTTGAGATCCCATATACATGGAAATTTTTCAATTTCCTCAATTTAAAGCCCCTCTTCCAAACTCATACTGACAGGTTAATTTTAACAAAAATTTGATAGTGTACTTATTACTTATTTATATTTTTATTTATATCTTGATTCTTGATTCTGGACAAACTTTTGAGGTTAACAAGTATGACAGTGACATTTGGGAATAAAAATACGGCGCAATGAAATCCACGCAGGCGCACTTTCTATTTCGACACATCATTATCCATAAAAGTTAAAAGTTGTGAACTTCAAGGTTATGCGTTATGGAATGTGCATTAAAACTAACTGTTACGAGTTGGATAAACCGTCTCATTTGCAACTACAATGTTCAACTTTTATGAGTTATGCATTAAAGTTATGCTAACACAAAAAATTATGCTTATGCTTCCGCTAAATCCGCCTTTAGATACATCATGAAATAAATTAATCGTTAATACTGGTAATCCTGGTAAGGAAATCGGAAAAAACTTATTAAATTATTTTATCTTCATGGGCACCTGATAAACGTTGAAAGTTTCATTTAAATCTAACATTTTGCAGTAAATGAAAATTACGTTTGAATAAGATTATTTCACATACAGGTGAAGCTGATAAAAACGTTAAAAAAATAGTCGTACACTATTTATGTTCATATCTAGTTTAGTGTACCATTAATATTAATTTCGGACAAACTGTAAGAACCCAATTTTGAATCGCACCAAAATAAACAATCTATATTTATCGCAGAATACGGTATATTATTTTGAATGAGAAATTCCGTGTCAAACAATAACCTGTTCTTTACCAACTTTGCTTATTTTATTTTTTGCGTGCAATCGACATCTGCAAACAGTTATTTGACTTCTTTTATAAACGGTGCCGTTCTAGCACCACGCGGGTGATTTCGAATACTTCTATTCATTTATAACTTATTCTCAGTTAACACTGTTTATGGTCTTTATAGCATTCAATGGGTTTACATCTCTTAGTTTATTGGTTATTATTAACAGTTTACGACGATTTTGTGGAAGGAAATACTGGTAAGTTAATAAGTCCTTATTATTTTAACTCTGAACAAACAATTTTCAAAGAAGTTTGTATATTTTTTATACGATTTATACAGGGTTTGTCACGATTAGACGAAATAATATCATAGTGTACCATTAAGTATAACCGATAAACCTTTTGGTAAGTACAGAAAGAAAATCGCGAGTCATTAAACTGCTTATATGGTGTGTGTATTTTTCGTTTTTTATCAAAGGAACCTATTTTGTTTTTTATATTATTATGCGATTATATTTATCACTCAATCATTTTAGTGAAATAATATATTTTTAAATGGTTACTATTAAATTGTAAAATATTTCGTCTTTTTTGAGTACAACGCTGTAATATTCAATAAACACCAGTTGGTTAGGGGATTACTGGATTCCAATACTCTATGTAGGTACTTGTTGAAATAAAATATAGGTACCTATGGATGGTAATGAAAATTTAGTATAAGGCAGAAGTAAAATAAGCAGTATCAATCTCTTGACAATAGAAAAGTCCCTAAAACTCGTCCTGATACGGGAAAAGCCTACCTGCCGGACAAAGAAATAGAAAAAAATCAATGTTCACGATAATATTTGTATATTACTTGGATGGTTCGTCCCGTATTGGATTTACAAGGGTCACAAAGATTTATTACTCGGCCGCATTTATGAATAAACCATATGATTTCCTAAATTTAGATAAAATCCTCAATTTTCCAAATATAGTTGTGAGTAAAATTAATTTGCACCGTTTCACAATTTGTCGGTGAGATAAAGAAATCTGTAAGCAGAAGCAGAGCCGGTTTCAGACACATTTACCATTATTGCAGGACCTCGACGCACTAGCGATTTCTGTACTCTCTTTTTCCGATGTATAGAAATTTTACCAATAAATGTAATAATCCATTTTGAAACTTTTTTCAATTATGTATTCTTTCAGCAGCTCCATCATTTTTTGCGTAAATATCGAAGAGAACATACCAAATTTCTTTTTGTCCATTGTCAAAAGTGCCTACTCTCCACTCACATGAATTTCAGAACCTTTAGCCTTTAGTAAAAAAATTTAACAATAAAGGCCGGGCCACACCGACATCCATCCATCCGATGGATGGACGTCCTACCTCGGACGTCCACGGAGCACTCCGATTCACACCGAAAGCATCAATCCAGTGGACAGATGTTTTCATGAATCTCTTCATCAACGAATATTTTGTTCACTTGTGTCGGTAGCAGTGCAGTCAGTGCATAAATAATGTCGTTTAATGTGCCTTGGTGGGAAATTGATTTGTCAAAAAGTATCCCGTGGCTTGATGACTGCAGCTCTAGTGACGATGATAAACTTATTCTATTGTATTGTGTGAATAACAATCGTTCTCATTGGGACTAGGGTAGTTTTGTCTGATACCGAGTGGAGCGCGTGTGACCGGGCCCAGAGTTCATGTACAGGAGAAACGTCCATTCGGATGCGAAGGAAAAATCGCTCCCCCGGCGATTCCAAAGCAACATCCAACCATTGGACGTTTTAAACGTCCAGCAGACGGACGGATATCGGTCTGCGTTGCGCTATTTGCCAAGCTGGCGAGCGATCTTTTTTGAACATCCAGCCCGATGTTTGGTGTGGCTTGGCCTTTAGATATTCATGTTTTATATCTTGCCGCATACTGTAATTTTATTGTGAAATAGTGCGAACTAATTTTATTCACAACTATATACTAAGTACCGTTTACAATGTGAAAATTATCATTTTAAATTCGTCTTTATGTAGTGCTAAAGAAGCCAGAAAAACATGAATTTTATTTCAAAAACACAAAAATACTAGTACAAGACTCTAATTATCAGGAACTCAAAATTAAAGAAACGATATATAAAAAATAGAATAAAATACTGTGAACGGTAAACAAAATATCAAAAACTTAAATCCTATTGCGTGAATTTCATATAGATACTACAGATAGAGGCAGCAAGCCATAGGTCGCTGTGTAAGTGGAAATGTCCGTCTGAACTCCGGTGAGATAGAAAAATATAGACGATCAGAGGTTTTTCCGTCTTTGTCTGTGTATATAGTATGCGCGCTATTAGACAAAGATAGCCTAAACCTTCCTATCTCTCTCTTACGTGCTGACGGATTCCTAGCTGGCTTGTTGCCTCTATCTGTAGTATCTCTATTGTGAATTTCCGCTTGAAAGACTCTTGCGGCTTTTCCGAAGCTTTCGGAATGTCTGGTTCCTGGCCCGTACACTCATACCTCAGTTCCTTTTAACCACAAGTGAATAATAATAATTTTGTTTATTTACAGAAAATGTCCCCAATCCATGGAGTTGGAAAAGGAACGTAGCCTTCACCGAGTTTCCAGCGACAAATGTCGAAAATCAAACTGTACCATCTACAGATACGCAACCAACCAACTACATCAATTTGAACATAACGATTACGTTGGACACTTCAAATACATCCGGACACCAGGATATTATAAACATAGCCTTAATTTCCACAATTAATAATACTTTCGATGAATTGATAAAAAATGCGCTTGAAAATTTAAAACTAAGCAATAATATACCTCATGGGGATTTACAAAAATCTTATCGTCCTTGGTATGCGGGTTCCGGTACCACTGCACCACCAAGAGTAAAACCTGGTAAACCATGGCCGGCACGACCGCAAGATTATCCTTTTTTTGGATTTTTCGTTAATCGAAATGAAGAAGTAACTTATGACATCAATAAATCTTCATTATCTAATCGTTTGGTTACTTTGTTGCCAAGTTCGGATAACACTCAGCATGAACAAATTGAGGGACAGCCTTCGGATAAAATTCTGGAAGACTCCGATGATTTTATTACACCAAATAATAAAAATCCCCATTTTCAAGATCAATTTGAAGCAATTACTACAGTAGCAATAAGTTCAAATACGATTATTCCAAATCATTCGACGTTCCAATCTGGGTCGAATAGACCATTTTTTGCAGGTTTGGGTACAACTAGACCACCGAAGATAAAACCTGGAAAACCTTGGCCGGCTAGACCTGAAGATTATGCTACTTTTAGTGCAACTACTGATAAAAGTCACGAGATTGTTGACAGATTCCAAGAAGTTACTATACAAAATCTGAATACTACATCACCAAAGCCGAACACAAATAACAATCTGAATTCGACCATACTATTACCAGCATCCGAAAGACCATTTTTTGCAGGTTTGGGCACAACAAGACCCCCGAAGATAAAACCTGGAAAACCTTGGCCGGCTAGACCAGAAGATTATGCTAATTTTAGTGCAACTACTGATAAAAGTCACGAGATTGTTGACAGATTCCAAGAAGTTACTATACAAAATCTGAATACTACATCACCAAAGCCGAACACAAATAACAATCTGAATTCGACCATACTATTACCAGCATCCGAAAGACCATTTTTTGCAGGTTTGGGCACAACAAGACCCCCGAAGATAAAACCTGGAAAACCTTGGCCGGCTAGACCAGAAGATTATGCTAATTTTAGTGCAACTACTGATAAAAGTCACGAGATTGTTGACAGATTCCAAGAAGTTACTATACAAAATCTGAATACTACATCACCAAAGCCGAACACAAATAACAATCTGAATTCGACCATACTATTACCAGCATCCGAAAGACCATTTTTTGCAGGTTTGGGCACAACAAGACCCCCGAAGATAAAACCTGGAAAACCTTGGCCGGCTAGACCAGAAGATTATGCTAATTTTAGTGCAACTACTGATAAAAGTCACGAGATTGTTGACAGATTCCAAGAAGTTACTATACAAAATCTGAATACTACATCACCAAAGCCGAACACAAATAACAATCTGAATTCGACCATACTATTACCAGCATCCGAAAGACCATTTTTTGCAGGTTTGGGCACAACAAGACCCCCGAAGATAAAACCTGGAAAACCTTGGCCGGCTAGACCAGAAGATTATGCTAATTTTAGTGCAACTACTGATAAAAGTCACGAGATTGTTGACAGATTCCAAGAAGTTACTATACAAAATCTGAATACTACATCACCAAAGCCGAACACAAATAACAATCTGAATTCGACCATACTATTACCAGCATCCGAAAGACCATTTTTTGCAGGTTTGGGCACAACAAGACCCCCGAAGATAAAACCTGGAAAACCTTGGCCGGCTAGACCAGAAGATTATGCTAATTTTAGTGCAACTACTGATAAAAGTCACGAGATTGTTGACAGATTCCAAGAAGTTACTATACAAAATCTGAATACTACATCACCAAAGCCGAACACAAATAACAATCTGAATTCGACCATACTATTACCAGCATCCGAAAGACCATTTTTTGCAGGTTTGGGCACAACAAGACCCCCGAAGATAAAACCTGGAAAACCTTGGCCAGCTAGACCTGAAGATTATGCTAATTTTAGTGCAACTACTGATAAAAGTCACGAGATTGTTGACAGATTTCAAGAAGTTACTATACAAAATCTGAATACTACATCACCAAAGCCGAACACAAATAACAATCTGAATTCGACCATACTATTACCAGCATCCGAAAGACCATTTTTTGCAGGTTTGGGCACAACAAGACCCCCGAAGATAAAACCTGGAAAACCTTGGCCGGCTAGACCAGAAGATTACGCTAATTTTAGTGCAACTACCGATAGAAGTCAAGAGATTGTGGACAGAGCCCAAGATTCTACTATACAAAATCTAAATACCACATCACCGACGCCAAGTCCAAATAATCCAAATTTAACCATAATATTACCAGCTTCCGATAGACCCTTTTTTGCAGGCTTGGGTACAACAAGACCTCCGAAAATCAAACCTGGAAAACCTTGGCCAGCTACACCAGAAGATTACGCTAATTTTAGTGCAACTACTGACAAAAGTCACGAGATTGTGGACAGATTCCAAGGAGTCACTATACAAAATCAGAATACTTCATCACCGAAGCCCAGTACAAGTAATCCAAATTCGACCATACTATTACCAGCTTCCGAAAGACCATTTTTTGCAGGCTTGGGTACAACCAGGCCTCCGAATATAAAGCCTGGAAAACCTTGGCCGGCTAGACCAGAAGATAACCTTAATTTTAGCGCAACCACCGATAGAAGTCAAGAGATTGTAGACAGATTTCAAGAAGTTACTACTCAAGATCTGAATACTGCATCGCCAAATGAAAACTCTAATAATAATCATCCATCATCTGTTACATGTCAAGATATATGAATAGCTTTTTATCGTGTGTTGTGTAAGCTTATTTATTTATTGATGTGCAAATAAAATCCATTATCCATAAATAATCTTCATACTACATTCTTTTTGACTATCCCTGTAAGATATCTATGATTTGTAAGAGCTTTATGTAGACTTTTTAGTGATTTTCTACCAGTTGGCAGTTCGTGAGAAAGAATAATCGAAGAAATATAACGATTTTTTATACAAAATTATTTGGAATATTATTTACTATTGAGGAATTGCAGTATAGTTGGTAGTGGATGAATTATCCGGTAATGAAGTTGTTGTTGAGCAATTTGAAGTTGTATAATTTGTAGTGGTTGAATTATCCGGTAATGTAGTTGTTGTTGGCCAATTTGGAGTTGCATAATTGGTAGTAGTTGAATTATCCGGTAATGAAGTTGTTGTTGGCCGGTTTGAAGTTATATAATTGTAGTGGTTGAATTATCCGGTAATATAGTTGCTGTTGGCCAATTTGGAGTTGTATAATTGGTATAGTAGGTAGTTGAATTATCCGGTGATGGAGTTGTTGGACAGTTTGGTGTTGTATAATTGGTAGTAGTTGAATTATCCGGTGATAGAGTTGCTGTTGGCCAGTTTTGAAGTAGTATAATTTGTAGTGGTTGAATTATCCGGTAATGTAGTTGCTCTTAGCCAATTTGGAGTTGTATAATTCCTAGTTGTTGAATGATCTGGTAATAAAGTTGTTGTTGGCCAGTTTAGAGTTGTATAATTAGTGGTAGTTGAATTATCCGGTGGTGAAGTTGTTGTTGGCCAATTTGGAGTTGTATAATTGGTAGCAGGTAGTTGAATTATCCGGTGATATAATTATTGTTGGCCAGTTTCGAAGTTGTATAATTTGTAGTGGTTGAATTATCCGGTAATGTAGTTGCTGTTAGCCAATTTGGAGTTGTATAATTGCTAGTAATTGAATGATCTGGTAATAAAGTTGTTGTTGGCCAGTTTAGAGTTGTATAATTAGTAGTAGTTGAATTATCCGGTGGTGAAGTTGTTGTTGGCCAATTTGGAGTTATATAGTATAATTGGTAGCAGGTAGTTGAATTATCCGGTGATGGAGTTATTGTCGGCCAGTTTGAGGTTGTATAATTGGTAGTAGTTGAATTACCCGGTGATGGAGTTGCTGTTGTCCAGTTTTGAAGTGGTATGATTTGTAGTGGTTGATTGATCCGGTAATGTGGTTGATATTAGCCAATTTGGAGTTGTATAATTGCTAGTAGTTGAATTATCCGGTAATGAAGTTGTTGTTGGCCGATGTGGAGTTGTATAATTGGTATAAGATAGTTGAATTATCCGGTGATGGAGTTGTTGTTGGCCAGTTTGGAGTTGTATAACTGGTAGAAGTTGAATTATCCGATGATGGAGTTGTTGTTGGCCAGTTTTGAAGTTGTATAATTTGTAGTGGTTGAATTATCCGGTAATGTAGTTGCTGTTAGCCAATTTGGAGTTGTATAATTGGAAGTAGTTGAATTATCCGGTGATGAAGTTGTTTGCCAGTTTGAAGTAGTATAATTTGTAGTGGTTGAATTATCCAGTAATGTAGATGCTGTTGGCCAATGTGGAGTTTTATCATTGGTAGTAGTTGCATTATTCGGTGGTCCTCACACCTTTGGTATTTGTTCTGCGAGAGTATTTTCAACCAAAGATCTACGCCACTGAACCTGACAATATTGACATTTTAAAACAAAGTATTGTTGCACAATGAAGGGCTATTTCCGTATACACATTTGATTCACTTTATTATCAGGAAGTGAATGGAGCTCATTTTGAGCAATAATTAGGATAGACTCTTCTCTTCAATCTGCTATCAATTTCATACTGAATTGAATTAAAATCTTAGTTTTTACTAATAAGCCATTAAGGGCGTGTTGTATCGAACACCTAAACTCAGTTTAATGATGACTGGTGTTTAGACCGCGTGACATATTGATTTATTTATTATCATCAATTACATCAGTCTAAACATCAGTTATCATTAAACCGAGTTTAGGTGTTCGATACAACGCGCCCTAAATCTGCCGTTAACACATATTAGTTAAAAAAGGGTTACTTTTCACAATAGTTGCATAGATAACTTTTTGTAACTACAAGTACGTACTTTTTTGAAAGAAATCGGTTTATTTCAGTTTCATATAATTCAATATTTTCAAAGCTTCATTAATCTTGGATTGCAGTCAACAATTGAAACAGTAGGTGTTTTACAGGAGATAATTTTAAACTATTTTTTAAATTGTCTCCAAGAAATCTAGATAACAAAATAATGATTCACTTTTCCTGAAATTGTATTATCTGTATTATCTCTATATAGTAAGCGAATTTTGATCTATTCGAATTGTTGACTACAATAACTCAGTCTCAGGGTTATTGAGATAATAATAATTTCATTAAGGTAGTTGTCGTGGTGTAGGCAACATATAAAACGGAAATTTCTGAAATTTACACATATAAATGTAGATAATGAACGACATAAGAAAGAAAATATTACGTGACTTAAAAATATTCTCCATTTTATTTTTTAACATTGCCTCCATTTCTTGTATACGATCAATTTCAATTGAATCAATTATTTTTGGTTTTAGTATTTTTTAAAGTTAGTTAAAAACGTAAATACAAAATAATGAATTCACGTATCGATCTCTATCACTACGTGACTTGATATCTGCCAATTGTGTCAAATTTCAAACAGATGTGCTGTTGAAAAACTTATTACTATCTCATCTTTTATATATATAGATACAAAAACGAAAAATAATAACTAAACATAAACAATCTGTTATGTAAATATTTCTGTCGTATGACAAACGTAATTTTTGTGACCATCAAATTTCAACATCACCAGCAACGAAAAAAGTCACTCACTCTCGCTCTAACTTTCACTCTCACTCTCACTCTCACTCTCACTCTCACTCTCACTCTCACTCTCACTCTCACTCTCACTCTCACTCTCACTCTCACTCTCACTCTCACTCTCACTCTCACTCTCACTCTCACTCTCACTCTCACTCTCACTCTCACTCTCACTCTCACTCTCACTCTCACTCTCACTCTCACTCTCACTCTCACTCTCAAACTCACTCTCACTCTCAAACTCACTCTCACTCTCACTCTCACTCTCACTCTCACTCTCACTCTCACTCTCACTCTCTCTTTATAACTTTGTCTTCCGCCTCATTGTCTTCTTTTGCAAAGATATTTAATTGGAATGAGGTTATTAATAAGCACATTTAGAAAAATCTTATTATTATGAAAAAGCCAATAAATTAAAACACCCAAGAAAAAATATTTCTCAAACAGGAACTATTGATATTTTTGTATTAAAATAATTCATTATTGTTAAAAAATACTGACACCAACACTGAAATATATACTACGAAATTCGGTACAGAAATCTTGAAAGCTGAAGATCTGGTGGTGGTAGATGTAAAAATTGCTGTTGGGTAAGTCTCTGTCGTGCCAGTGAATGAATCGGTTGAGCTGCTAGTGCTCATTGACGTTGTTGACGATAGGTCAGTAGAGCTTGAGATACTTGCTGGTGAGGTATCCGATGTGCCAGTGGAATGATCTGCAGAATCAGATGTTCTCGTTGATTCCGTGCTTGTAGGAGTATCAGTTTGACTGGAAGTACTCGCTGGTGAGGTATCTGATGTACCAGTGGAATCATCTGTAGAATCAGAAGTGCTCGTAGATTCCTTGCTTGTAGGAGTATCAGTTTGACTGGAAGTACTCGCTGGTGAGATATCTGATGTACCAGTGGAATTATCTGCAGAATCAGAAGTGCTTGTGGGTTGCGTGCTAGTAGGTGTATCAGTTTGACTGGAAGTACTCGCTGGTGAAGTATCCGATGTACCAGTGGAGTGATCTGCAGAATCAGAAGTGCTGGTGGATTTCATGCTTGTGGGAGTATCAGTTTGAATTGTGGTGCTTGCTGGTGAGGTATCCGATGTACCAGTGGAATGATCTTCAGAATCAGAAGTGCTGGTGGATTGCTTGCTGGTAGGTGTATCAGTTTGACTAGAAGTACTCGCTGGTGAGGTATCTGATGTGCCAGTGGAATAATCTGCAGAATCAGATGTTCTCGTTGATTCCGTGCTTGTAGGAGTATCAGTTTGACTGGAAATACTCGCTGGTGAGGTATCTGATGTACCAGTGGGATAATCTGCAGAATCAGAAGTGCTCGTAGATTCCTTACTTGTAGGAGTATCAGTTTGACTCGAAGTACTCGCTGGTGAGGTATCTGATGTACCAGTGGAATAATCTGCGGAATCAGAAGTGCTCGTTGATTCCGTGCTTGTAACAGTATCAGTTTGACTTGTGGTACTATCTGCAGAATCAGAAGTGCTTGTAGGTTGCGTGCTAGTAGGTGTATCAGTTTGACTGGAAGTACTCGCTGGTGAGGTATCCGATGAACCAGTGGAATGATCTGCAGAATCAGAAGTGCTGGTGGATTGCGTGCTGGTAGGTGTATCAGTTTGACTAGAAGTACTCGCTGGTGAGGTATCTGATGTGCCAGTGGAATAATCTGCAGAATCAGATGTTCTCGTTGATTCCGGGCTTGTAGGAGTATCAGTTTGACTGGAAGTACTCGCTGGTGAGGTATCTGATGTACCAGTGGAATAATCTGCAGAATCAGATGTTTTCGTTGATTCCGTGCTTGTAGGAGTATCAGTTTGACTGGAAGTACTCGTGGGTGAGGTATCTGCAGTACCAGTGGAATAATCTGCGGAATCAGAAGTGCTCGTTGATTCCGTGCTTGTGACAGTATCAGTTTGACTTGTGGTACTTGCTGGTGAGTTATCTGATGTACCAGTGGAATGATCTGCAGAATCAGAAGTGCTTGTGGGTTGCGTGCTAGTAGGTGTATCAGTTTGACTGGAAGTACTCGCTGGTGAAGTATCCGATGTACCAGTGGAGTGATCTGCAGAATCAGAAGTGCTAGTGGATTCCATGCTTGTGGGAGTATCAGTTTGAATTGTGGTACTTGCTGGTGAGGTATCCGATGAACCAGTGAAATGATCTGCAGAATCAGAAGTGCTGGTGGATTGCGTGCTGGTAGGTGTATCACTTTGACTAGAAGTACTGTCTGGTGAGGTATTTGATGTGCCAGTGGAATAATCTGCAGAATCAGACATACTAGTTGATTCCGTGCTTGTAGGAGTAACACTTTGACTTGAAGTTCTTGCTGGTGAAGTGTGCGATGAGCCAGTGGAATAATCTGCAGAATCAGATGTGCTCGTAGATATTTCGTCTACTAATGCAGATTTCGCAGTAACTGAAAAATAATACGACTATTAGCAAATAATACGTGTTAAAAATCAAGATATTTATACAAAAGGGAATCCTTCAAGTCTCCTTTCCTAGGGAAATTATAGAACAAATGTCAAAATCAGGTAAAATATAATAAGAAAGCCGATTTAACACATGGGCTGAAAAGCCCCGGGCCTGGAAATAGATGGCGCTAGTTTTATTGCAATCGCCTGTTTTTCAGTTAGTACTAACGTTAAAAAGGCAGCTGTCATAATTTCATGATATTCTATTCATTAGTTCATGAGTTATTGTGCTAAGAGTGACGCTACTTTTAATATTTTTAAAACAATGGATGAAAAACTATTTCGTGTTTTAATTTTACACTGCTTCTTGATGGCAAAAAATACCGTTCAAGCGAAGCCGTTGCCGTTTTTGAAACCTGAAAAAAGAGAATTTTACGAACATTTATTAATGTAAATTTTGTTCCTGGTTCTTTTATAACCTTGGATCAATAAAGTTCTTATCAGAAAAGGTGTTTTTATTTGTGTTTGTAATATTCAACAGTAGGTAATAAGTTTCAACGCTATGTGACAGATGTTGGCATTTAGCACGGTTTTCAGATCATAAAGACGGCACCTAGCACCTCTAGCACCTCTAGCACCACTATTTTCACTTATTATAAAATTCATCACTTACTTTCACTGACGGTCAAAGCCACACACAATAAAAGAATTTTTAATAGTTTCATCTTTTTAGTTTCAGTCCCTGAAATTATTTTTAAATCGACCTGAAGTACTGTTAGAGTGAAATAGTTTTAGTATAACTGCAATTTATAAAGTAATATAATCTTATCAAGTTTATCAGAACAGCGACATCTTTTTAAAACAATAAATTGTTTCCCCCTTTATTGCATGGAAAATCGTAATAATTACAATTAATGAATCATACAATAATAGGTAATTTATCCAAGATTATATATTTTAAAATATTTTTGGAGTGAAGTACACACATTATTTCAAAAACTTTTGGAGTTTCGGTAATCTTTATATTTTTATACAGAGTGAAATTTATGCATGGAAGTCCCCAATTATTACGAAATTGCATCTCCTGCTGGCTTTCACCACGCAGTTCATTCTTAATTTTTCGAAAAGTGAAAAAGTCGTCAGGACTTATGTCGGAACTGAATGGAGAATGGAGGATGGTCTAAAAAATATTTAACTACACACCACATTTTGTTAACAAGCCAGCAACCACTATTATATTGCTGTAGAGGTCCAGATCATCCACTTCGTTTAAAACGAAAGAAAGGTATTTGTTTTATGTTTAGCATTAGCACATATATTTTTATATATATTTTTTAATATTTCATGTATTTTTTCTAATTTTATATTTAGCAGAAATGGCTGTCTATAGTACCTATATACAGTGAATGATGATCACCACTCACAAACCATTAAGTTCATTTCTGTGGTTTCATTTATTTCCGTATATTTAACATCGTATAAAAACTAAAAATATTATTATTATTCATAACTAGTATTATAATTAAATGACGTTATTATCAAATCAAATCAAATTTCCAACGAATATAACATAAACATTGAAATACTATTCATTGACTTCCAAAGAGCATTTGACTTAATGAAAAGGAATCAATTACTGAAAGCGTTGAATGAAATGGGAGTGAATAATAAACTGATAAGATTAATAAAAATAACACTAGACCAGAGCATAGCAGAAGTAACAACTCAAAGAGGGAGAACGGAGAAGTTTACATATAATAAAGGAGTCAAGCAAGGAGTCTCTCTGTTGGCAACACTATTCAATGTGGCACTAGAATATACATTGAAGAAAATATGTAAAGGAAATTTAAGAACAAGAGGAGGACAAATAATAGCGTATGCAGACGACGTAGCACTAGTGACTAAAAACAGAATGGTAATGGAAGAAATGTTGGAGGAAATAATAAGGGAAGGAAAGAAAATTTTACTTGAGATAAATACTCATAAAACCAAATTATTAAGACTCAAAAAGAATTATTGTGAAAAAAAGACGTGAAAATTGGAAGATATGAATTTGAAGAAGTGGATAGAGTTAAATATCTGGGAATAACAATAAGTAGTGACGGAGACAGAGAAACTAAGATAAGGGAAACAATCGTTGCAACAAACAAAGCATTTCAGGCAAACAAAAAATTATTAAAAAACAAAATAATTAGCAAGCACACAAAAATAAGAATATATAATACAATAATCAGACCGGTGATGATGTATGGGGCAGAAACGTTAACTATGAATAAAAAACAACAAGAGGATATGAGAATACAAGAACGAAAAATACTGAGAACAATATTAGGACCAATAAAAATAGGTGAAGAAAATAAAAGAAAAACAAACATATCAAGAGATAAAAAAAATGACGGTGAAAAAAATTAAGGAGCAAAGATTAAAATGGTTGGGACACATATGGAGAGCAGGTAAGAGATCAATAATATACTCAATGTTAGAGTGGAAGCCTTGTAATAAGAGAAGAAGGGGAAGGCCCAGGATAAATTGGTTGCAGGAGGTAGTAGGTTTAAGACAATAGGAATTAAACACTGGGGAGAGGAAGCACAGGACAGGAAGCAATGGCTACAAATAGTAGAAAAAATATAAAAAAGTAAATATGGTCTGATCCACCATTACAAAAGGATCTAGAAAGCTCGTAAGAGCGGCGCTACTCCTACGGGTCTTAAGCCACTATATATATATATGTATACAAGGACAGGAATATTGGGGAAGCGGCAAAATTGTGAGAGTATTCTTTACACTATTTTCCAAGCTTTCGGAATATCTTTATTTCCATTTTCAAGGATAGCATTCGAGATTGTATCACAATAACTTGTTTTAAATGGTAAATACATCTAACAATAATTTTGATTTGAATTTTTTTTAAAAATAAATGTCTACATGATGTCAAAAAAATCGTATGCTTGATAACTATTCATTTATTTTTTATAGAATAAGAACAGATATAGATTAGTTATTATTTTTTTACTTGTTCTTATTCTATAAAAATCAATATTCAGAATATTTAGCTTATATATCAGAAGTGGGATTAGATCTACGAAATGTCCACATGAGGCCATAATGTGATGTGATAGTGAGAGAAAGTGACAGGAATGGGCGTGCAGGCGTCAGGCTCGCCAGGAGAGTGAGATAGGCGTAGGCAGGCAAGGCATCAGGCTCACGAACGAGTAGGTGAGATAGGTGTACGCCCAAACGTCAGGTCCAGCACTCTAGGAACCTCGAGGACGAGGAGCGGAGCAGGATGGCCGAATGTAAGACGCAGACGCGGTTGAATGGTAGCTTATAATACCGAACAGAACATTGATAGGTATGAACCGCCGTAGCGCAGGGCTTAGCGTAAGGGCTTGTAACTGAGGGGTCCCGGGTTCGAGTCCCGGTGGTTTCGATTTTTCAATATTCAGAATATTTAGCTTATATTACAAAGCTTATCAATTTTATACTTACAAATTACAAGGAAAATCGTGAAATACTACCGGAATGCCAAACAGGATTTGTAAATCTGGCGATTGCAACGATAACATTTTTGTATTTCTTACACTTATTAACTAATCACTATTTTCGTCTTTCTAGTTCGTATTGATGTCATCACTCAAAGGTTATTCACCCTGTATGATAGTTTGTTATTTTAAAAAATAGTAAATTAAAATCAAAATTTGAACTTTTTTTTCATTTTACTTTTTACTTAACTAATAAATAATGTCTAAGTTACATTATGGACGCACTGTATATTTTTATTTACAGATACATTTGAAAGTAGAACGATTTAAATTATATTTTCAAATAAATGCAGCGAATCAGTTTACTTATCTGAAGATATTAGAATCATGTGGATTTATAGATGTTTACTTGTTTTTATCGCGAATAGAATGTCTTTAAGTATTTGCTTTCTTAAAATGACCTAATTAAATTTTTATTCACGTTTGTACGGTGAACGAAAAAAATGCAATAGTTTTTTCAAAAATTTGCAGCGCCATTATCTCTATAAAGCCGACTGCAGTACAGTTAATTAAAGATTCAAAAAAATATTTACCTACTACCAATATGTAATATCAAACATTACGATACTGATATGAGTTTCGTAATAAGATACTTTACCGCACTAGTGCGGTAAAGTATAATTAATTGGAATGAACGTGTCAAAGTTTGCAGTTTTTCGTATCTATTGCGGGATTTAGCGGGTACTAGGGTTTGTATTGCGTTATTTGCAGCAAGCTCTATATCAAAATCCACACTTTCATAGTCGGAACTCATGTCGATACAATTATACCAAACTGAAGTGAACGCGTCAAAATTGACAGTTCGCAAAATAAATCAAGAATGAGCGCAACGCTTGCTTGTTACATGATTCTAATATCATTAGTTTCAGGAATATTGACTAATTTTGAGTAAATAATTAACATTAATGGTAGTAGGTAAAATAATGTACTATAATATTCGTATCGTAAATTCATATTACGATATTCAATGGGTTATATTATTTCTCAGTTCATTTCGTAATATGAATCTTTACGACACTAATATCGTAAATATCTATTACCTACTACCAATATGTAATATCAAACATTACGATACTGATATGAGTTTCGTAATGAGATACTTTACCGCACTAGTGCGTAAAATATTTCGTCAATTTTGAGTACAACTTTGTATCCGATAAACATCTGGTTGATTAAGGATTATTGCCATAGCCGTGCGCAGACTTTTTTATTAGGGGAGGTCATTGTTTCTTTTGAGTATGCCTATTAAAAATGATAATTAAACAGTATACCGCTGCCTTTTCTATAACGCAAAAGTCCATTGCAGGCTCATCGACGAAATAAAAAAAAACGTCATTGCCCCATTTCTAATTAAAAGATTTAGTAATTACGCAATTATAAGTAATAGAACAAAATATATTGAACCAAAAAATAAACTAGAAAAACAAAACGTAACATTCGTAACAATACATGGAATCCAGAGGAAAAAGGTAGATAATGATAATATCCTATCAACTAATCATACAAACGCATTCGACGTGTTGCTTCGGATAACACTTTTAACTCGTCTATTACATTGTCATAATTCACATTCGCCGTTTTCTCTTGTTCAAGGAATAAAAAGTGAATCGAGTCTCTGTTGTGACATGGTAGTCCTCAGTTTTGATTTAACTTGAACCATTTTTGAGAACGAACTTTCGCAAGAGCAACTAGTAACTGGTATGACAGCAAACATTTTTAAAAGCGTGAAAAAGCTAGTGTATATTTTGTAGTTGTGTAAGGAAAAGATCCAAGCCATCCAATTATCAAGATTAACACCTTTAGGAATAGAATTATCAAATTTTATTACAGTCAGTTCGGCAAGCAATTCTTCTTTTTTTAATTTAAATTTATTTTCAATTGAAGTGAACGTTAAAATTTAAGCATTATAAAATGTTTTTAATAGATTGATATTTTGAGGACCTATTAGGGTGGGCCATGGCCCACCCTTCCCCTCCTGTAATTATTGCATTCCAATACCTATGTACTTTTTGAAACAATCGACACACTGCTAATTTATTATTTGGAGTTTTGTTTGAAGATGTTGCAAGTTAAAGAATTAGACAAAACACATAATGTTACAATTAATAAATTTATACAATGCGGTACCATTTGCTAAAATTATGTTAATGTTAAGCGACGCCGCACCGTACATGTTAAAATCTGCAAATCATTGAAAGGTGTTTTATCCGCACGGGATATTAGCAGGTTATTAACAAAAAATAAACGATGTTAGTATGCATGTTTATAATTCTATATCCAAAACAACTAAAATTCATTCTTCGAGTAATAAATAAGTATAAGATAAATATTTCCATTAAATTAAAATCCTCATACAGCACGGCACTGTTATTGGAATCAGTGACCTTTGTTTTGGAATAATAGAATTGACTTAGATGTTGGCTGTAAACAAAGTGTGTTGTCACTTTATATTTTGCTGACCTAAGTGGGAAATCTTTTTGTTACTAGTTAAGATGGTTTTTATTCCTAGGGGCTTAATAACTTTACTGATTTTGTCGGTGACAAGGAAGAATTATTTAACTTTCTGACTGAGAAGTGGATTCAGAACCTCTCTTTCCTAACTATTGATAATGGCTCCAAAGCGGGAGTCGAAACGTCGAGAAACTTATTTACTAACTAAAAAATAGGAAAATACAATAAAAGCTATTTGTGTATCAAGAGCAGAAAGTAGTACTTTGGTAGTTGAGATAGAAAGTTGCCGTGCGACTCGTTAGCGGTGCGCGGCAATCTGTCGAAACTACCAAAAGACTTTCTGCTCTAAATACACCCAAGATTTTTCCTACTATCACACCAAAATTAACTACCAGCTCTCTTTTATCTATAAATAAAATAAGGCGTGCGCCAAAGTTACTTTCTGCTTAAGAGCACCAATAATGTCAAATTATGACACCTCGCGGAAAATTAGGCGTGCTTCAAAGTTACTTTCTGCTTAAGAGCGCCAATAATGTCAAATTATGACAGCTCGCGGAAAACATCAACTTTGCAGTTGCTTTCCAAGACACAAAAGACGACTTTCGATAGTGATAGTGATAGTAGAAAAAAAAACTTTGATTCATATTGATGTTTAATGAAAATGAACGTGAAACATCGAAGTACTTAAGTGACAAATTTAATGGTATAAATCCTCAAAACCGTGGCGTTATGATTTTTCACTTTGGGCTGCTATAGTCTGTCACAAGGGCAAAAAATGAGCTTTAGCAGCCCGAGACTATTAGATGCACGAGCGAGCGTAGCGAAGCGAGGGCAAGTGGTAGTTAACTGCTACTAAAGCGTTTCCTGCATGTGTGTCACACAACTGTTTTTCGCCTAGCGAATAAACCAAACCAAAAATAGGAATATATAACAAAAAACTTTGACATACACTGACGTTTAATTAAAAAATTCAAGTGAAACGTCAAAGTAATAAAGTGACAGATGGTGAAAAACTTCAAAAATTGTGCCGTTGTTATGAATGTTCCAATGTAGCAGACTGGTTCAAGAGACGGTCAGCTATTTTACATAATATAGTTCCAAGGTCATTTTGAGGATCCATCGATTAAAGAATATATGTGGTTTTGTCAATCCCAATTAATTTTTTTTTGAACTGAAATAATATGAACAATTTTAGTAGAGCTAATATAGTTTTCTAAGATAATTCCAAGTTAAAATAAAATAATTTAAAATAAGTTATTTCAATAAAATAGATGAAATACGCGCCACTACGTCTATAGATGGGGTTTTATAACGCATAACATCGTCGTCAAAAAACGACGCCAAAAGGACGCCAGGGCGTCTCTTAAGACGGCATTTAACCTCAATACAAAACACTAAAGCCAAAAAGATATAAGGTTTACCAGGGCTTTAGTTAAGTTTCATTATAGAAAATATTTTATGATAAAAGTGGTAGCTTGTTACTCTTTTTAGAAAAACATTTTTGATTAATTTTTTCCTATAATAGTGGAATAGGCGTATATATATAATTCAATTTTCAGTGAGTGATCATATCAGTACTTGAAATATGTATAGATTATACCTACAGCAAATAATACATGGTAAAAAAACGATATTTTCAACGATATTTATTTTATTTTCGTCAAACTATACACATGCTCCTGTTCCTTTGACATGTAGTTTGGATCCATTTTCTTGTCCTAGGCTTCGGTACGTCAGGTTTAATAGTAAATCAATATGTCTTGTCATTTGGTTAGAGACCCCACTATACATGTATAGTCAAATGCAGTCTTATCATGGGGGTCATACGATTCAACAAAGACATACTCACAGAGTTTTTGTTTTCTTTTATTGTGTTTAATCATAACTTCGAAAGAAAATCCGTAAGATGAATAAGACAGACTTATGTAATTTTGACGGGAGAAAAAAGGAAATGTATTCTGTTTTCAGCGATTCTAAAAAGTTTTTCCCCAGCTAAGTTTTTATTTGAATATGTTAGTTTTGTCACTTTGACAATTCAAAGTGACAATATGATTAATAAGAAGCAATTCTCCGGTTTTTTGCATCCTCAAGCAATTAAAATGATACTTAATCTGATAGATTATTCCGAGAATGAAAGAAAAAGTGGAAATTCGTCAACCAGTGTACAGGAAACAGTAGCGAAAGCACTGGGAATTAGTTTAAAGACTGCGCAGAGAATTGTGCATGAAAAAAAGCATAATAATAATACCGAGGGTTACTAAAAAATGCTAACGAAGAAAGCCAAAGACTGAGGATTTGCGCGAAAATATTAAAATGGAAGTTCGAGATGTTATTTATGATTTATATAGAACAAAAACCAATATAACTCTTCCAGTTTTAAAAAAAAGCTTTAAAAATTCGAGGTGTTTTGGAAATCGGAGTTAAATCATTATCAAAATTAATAAAAAAGTTGGGGTTTAACTATAAAAAAGACTGAAACCGAAGATTTTTATGTGAGCAGCCACAAATAGTGAGTCAGCGTGTTCAGTTTCTAAAAAGCTTTACGGAAAAAGACAAATTAAAATTTAGAAAAGTGGTATTTTTAAACGAAACGTGGATATTTTCAAATGGAAGTGGCTCAAAATCTTGGCAAGATGAGTCTGTAAAAACCGTTAAAAGAAAAATTTTCCAGTTTTTCTTCTTATTTCTTGAAATAGTTAATCAGATTAAATACCATTGTATTTTTTGGTTCTGGTAATAAAATTTAAAAAAATTTTCATGTCTACAATCTTGTAATTTTTTTAAAATCTTGCAGCAACCTGGTTTTCACAAAGTCTTCGGTTTTATCAATACCCATTTAAATGGCCATAACCAGCTTAATACTCCTTAGTAAGGACCTGCAGCAAAATAACATCTACGAATTCATCATCTATGGAAGTTAGTATTTATGAAACAGCCGTGATTCGTTTACATAATCCTTCATATTGGAACAACTTAACAGCTTTATGGAGTTAGTAGATAGTTGAGATCTTTATCTTTAGCTCTAAGGCTGTCCATCTGGTTTTGCAGCCAATATATATTCCGTGGAATTAGTCAACATGTGGAATCTTGTCCTTTCAGCAGCCATTATAGTTAGGGAGGCGAGGTCGCTAAATGGCGACATTCTCGATCGCCGTCGAGACCTATCATAATCCAAAGATAAAGTAATTTCGAAAGTAATAGCTCGTATGGTAAAAACCGTTTTAGCGGTGGGTATGGCGTGTACGGTTTTTCAAAAAACAGTTACTTGGGCATTCTCGAGCGCGTCAGATATTCATACCACATATGCCCCAAGTGCCTCTGATAACAACGGTATACTAATCTGCTGGTTTGCGTGGTGGGCATATAAAGTAGTCAAAAATCCGAAAAAAAAAATTTACTCGAGCGCATCAGATTTTCGGAAGGGGTGTTAAGTAGACCCCCAAGGAAGCTCCCTTTAAAAAAACTGACGATTTCGGCGAGACGATAAGTTACGACAAATTTTGTGTTTTTGAAATACTCGAGCAGATTTTTATAGGGGAGGTTTATCTCGGTATCCTGAAAGCATATTTTCTTAACCTGACAAAAATGTTGATGGGTTCTCTTAATCTGACCGAAAAAGGAAAGAGGAACAAGGTAGATACAGCGAGTGCGGGGCGGGGCTACAGGGGAGAAAGTTTCCAGCACATTCCATTGAGCTGAAAATACTGGACGGCATATTTCTGAGAAGCGCTCAGTCTGTATTACATGTTTATGGCACATTCCTCTTTTTTTGCTTCAATTCTTCACTTCGTTTTGCTTACGGTACGTCCAAAAAACAATTTGAGGATCAACAGGCTATTGAATAACATAAATATAAATGTACATGTTAATTATACTTTTGTATGCAGATACGCGTCACTACATATACAGCTAATACTTTCCAAAGTTGTTCTATTAGGTCTAAGGTATCTCTCATATCTTTAGCTGCCACGCTCGGGTATTCCCGAAAAATCCCCTATTCGCCTCCCTAACCATTAGGGTAATTACGCCTTATTCGTTTCTTGTTAATGTTGCAAACAAAATAACTCCCACATACTTGACCTTTTAAATTAGACCTAGCTGCACGTTGCATAGGCTAAATGCTGGTAGATTTAAATGAAATTTCCACCCTATTAGAATATTATAGAAATCACAATTTTTGAGTTGGCTCTCGTATATTTTTCTATTTCATTTTCGAACGAGAAAATGAAGGTAGTGTTATTTCATAACTCAACGTTTATATACACACTCATAAAAAATACGATTCAGTTTTATTGTCAACATTTCTTTATAAATAAAACGTTCTATATCGATAAAATATTTCACCAGATCCGACAAACACAAAAGAAAAGTTTCCCGCTCAAATTTTAGGTTTCCAGTCCAAATTTTAGGATTTCCGTCAAAAATTTCAAGTTTCGGAGGGAAAGCCGGAATTTCGGCCACAACAAACTTGAAGCACAAGGCACATACATGGACCGTAAAATGGCGTAAAACGACAATGTGAGCCGTGGCCGTGAGGCATGCGCAAATATCTAGAATATCAACCAGCAGCGTTACAGTTCTCATTAAATCCGCAATTTTAGTAAGTTTTCCGACTCCCTAGGTGGCCGTACCATCGGGCGTTCAGAGTTACCATACTCCGATTCTCACTAGTCCCTTAGGGGTACCTAAGGGCCCAGTAAATCACGTCATATAACTATTTTAATACTAACTATTTTGTGTTTTATTATTTTATTTTCTCTCGTTCTCCAAAATATTGTTTGTATTGGAAAGCATCGTTATTTTTAGTATAACAAAAAGTTTCATTTCTGCTATAAATATTTCGTTTACACCTGAAAAACTAATCGACGATCATTAAAATTTAAAACTGTCAACAATATTCTCCACGTATCTAATTTTAATTATGTTATATTTCACCAACAACGCTAGACTCCAGACCTTCGAGGATTTTTAAATTTTATAAATTTCGGCGCCTTCTTAAAGTTTTATTTTCAGTCAACTATTCAAATCGATCTATAAAATGTTAAGTACAAATAGATTTATTTTTAGGCAATGCGCAATCTTTTTTATTGAAAAACTTATCTCAGATTTTTAAGAAATGAATCATTATTACATCCATTGATTTTATTTATGAATTGTAAACAAGTTTCTAGAAAAAAGTTATTCTTTATATGTTTATAATTTTCCTGATATTAATTTGTAAAAGTGACATAGGGTAATACTCCGAACAAATAACATACTAGAAGAGTAAACAGACGTATTATCTGTGGCTCCTCAATATATTATGTCCTTCAACATTTATTAAATAGTTTACATAAATGTATAGGAAGCAATTTATTTAAACTTTAACAATATACAAAACTTCGTTTATACATGAGTGAATGTTTATAAACAGAAAACAGAATGTCAATCTGCAGGTTTCTCTAATTCTGCATTTTTCAGTAAATGTGACAACACCGCTTATATGGAATGTTTACTTTTGATGACAGATGTTTGTTTTGATTTTGACCAAATATTTGGTAGTTGTTATGTTCTGCTGCAAAGAAATTTGAATATAAATCAATCAAGAATACTGTAGTACTGTACTGTACTGTGTAGTATCGTTTCACAGGTAAGCTACAAATTCTGAACACTTCTACAGTTCTGGAATGACCATTTGATATACAAATACTATTTACCCATTCATTAAAAAAAAACCACCTCCTTACTTCTTAAAAATCAAAAAACCTGGGACTTGCCACAAGATGGTATGATGAAAAGGTATAACATTTCAAAGAAATTCGTTTCAGAATTAAGCAATACCATTCAATGGTACAGAGACGACTCAAAAGCAACAGAAAGAACTGGGATAGGAGTGTACGGGCCAGGAACCAAACACTCTAAAAGCTTGGGAAAAGCCCCAAGTCTCTTTCAAGCGGAAATTCACGCAATAATAAAGTGTGCCCAGTTCAATATTGACAAAGGATATAGAAGGCAAATTATTATCATAATGTCGGATACTTAAGCAGCCATTAAAGCACTGAGCTCTTGTGTAATCAGTTCCTTAATGGTGTGGGTATGCCTAGGCATACTCAATGAACTAGGCGAAAACAATATAATAACCTTACCGTGGATTCCAGGACTCTCTGGAGCTTAGGGATACTCAATGAACTAGGCGAGAGCAATATAGTATCCTTATTGTCGATTCCAGGACACACTGGAATAGAAGGATATGAAATAGCAGATGGACTAGCAAAGAGGGGAACTGAAAGACCCTTTTGGGGGCGGAAACCTTTTGCTGTACCATCCCCAATGTAATATTGGAAGAAATAGGCAAATCCGAAGAAAAGAGAAGATCTAATCATTCGAAAGATCTAGGAGGGCTTGGGCAATCAAAGATTCTGATGGGAGACTACAACCCGTTGAGATCAAATGAATGCTTAAGTCAAAGTAAAACTGCACTAAGAGTTTTAACAGGGATCCTAACGGGACATTGCCGCCTAAACGGGCACCTGAAAAAGCTCAAAATAGTGGAGGAAGAAGAATGTAGATTCTGTGGCATGGTAGAAGAAACCTTCATCTACTTACTTGCGATTTGCACAGCAATTCAGAATCCTAGGACACAGCACCTAGGAGATTATTGGATAGAGGAGGGACATTTACCTAAGTTGAAGCTTGCAGATATCCTAAAGTTCCTCAGGGAAATAGGACTAAAGGACCAGCTAGTTTCTGCGACGTTCCCCAGGAACTAAGTAGTGGTAAGGGAGAACAATAGATCTTTTAGATCTCCCATCGTACATAAATAAATACATACATACATACCCATTCTTATAAGAATTCCTTGAGGTATTCATTATTCTTTTTGTTAATTATTTTGGGGAATTGAACCACAATCTCATTTATACATATACTGAACGAAGCAAATGTATTAAAGATAAACAGTTATTTAAGTCAGGTATTCGCAAACATGCTTGGGAAAAACGGCATCATATTCAATAATCAAATTTGGTTACCAATGTTAGAAAGAGAAATTTGCAATTATCAATTACCTGCGTTATCAAGATAGGTTAAGATAAGATAAATATGAGGCTTATGTACGTCTAGGAACCTCTCCACTACGACCTGTTATTCTAGAGTTCCTTGTCTAGACCCGACCTTATTACTAGACTTCTCTATCATAAAAAACCTCAGCCTAGTCAGGCCTTCGCTGTAGCACAATATGTATACAGAGGTTTCCTCATCTTCTAGGCAAAACCTGAAAATGGTTGAGTCTGCCAATCCGATGTTATTCATGTGTTTGTTGTCTACAATGCTCTGTCAGAAGCCCAACCAGGAGTTTTCCTATTCTGGTGTGGATTGCAGCACTAGACTTCGTTTCGTGCCTCAACAAAATTAGCACTTTGACGCACTTGTTACACAGTATACTGTTGGGTATGCCTAATGTCCCTTTAGCTGTGCTTTAGGACACTTTGGCTATGCCACTTTTCCCACAACTCATATTGCTATAAGAAATGGTTAATTTTGCGTATTATAAACAAATAGTGTTTTGGATAGTGATCGTAGGAAAAATGCTTTTTTTATACTTTTGCATACTTTCCTACACTAAAAATATTTTTTTTCATTACTATTTAGACTTAGTTTTACAACTTTAAAGGTATAATTCAGACAAAAAAATAAAAACATTCTTCAGTTGTCATATTAGCAAAAAGGTGTCTTGAAAAGTTACGACTATAGAGTTACGAATTGTCCGTTACCATTTTTTGTAGGGTTACGATATATCTGGTCACCGTTAAATCCTCTGTTGAAATTTTGTACCGAGCTCTTGAGAAAAGATTCATCTTATGCATAATAAAATTATCTATCTATATAATTTTAAAATGTTGAATCGTATAATTTTATGTGATGTAATATACGCACTATCATAGTTTATGTATTTTGGAGTGCAATAAATAATGATAATTATGATTATCTTCCATTGCTCACGATTATATCTGAAATTAGCTTTGTTTGTATCGATTTATCATTAGCACCGTTTTGAGATAATGAATTTTAACCAATAATGAACTATAATAAGATATTCAGTAGAAATACTGTGCGATTATATTTGAAGTCAAACTCTTCAAAAAATGAACAGATTTCTTCATGATGCCCCAGATAACTTATCTTTAGCATCTGCGACCTCATGTTTTTTTTTAAGTTTGTTATATTTATATACTAAGCAAAGTTATGAATATGAATCACAAAAGTAAATTCAATCAGCTGAATAAATTATATTAGATTCACTTGTATGTATGTATGTTTGTAACCGACTACTTTGGACTCTGTTTTGTCCCAGTTTAAACGAACATATTTAATTCCAACTTAGTACACTTGTCAAGGACTGATGACAATACAATATAGTCATAAAATACTGGGTTGGGATGAAGTATGGAACCAAGTAAATATCTTTTAAACGAAAAGAACGATATTTATGTAAATTTGCAGGTAAGTGCAATGGAACAAAATGCATCTGCTGTACATTTTTTTGTTAATAATATACTTCCGGTTTAACCGGAAATACCATCAACTTCGTACATACTGAGTTTAGTGTAAAAACGAGGAATAACTCACTGTTAGTTGTACAATAGGTGTACATTTCATTATTTTAGAATAATGAGAAACAAAATTACTTCAAATGTTCAAAATGCTCGCCGTTTACTTGCTGACAATACGCCATCCTATCAACAAATTCTTGAGTCACTCTTCCTAAGACTTCTCCACGTATTAGTTCACATTTATCAATAATTCTTTGTCTCAATTCCTGTAAGGTTGTTGGTCGTCTAACGTAAACACGTGATTTTAGATAACCCCAAAGAAAAAAATCTAACGGGCTAAGATCCGGAGAACGAGCAGGCCACTCTATCAATCCTCTACGTCCAATCCATCGATTTGGAAAATTCGCATCCAGAAAATCCCTAACCCGTCTATCATAGTGGGGAGGTGCTCCATCTTGTTGAAACCAAACATTTTGTGGTAATTGCCCATTCTGTTGAAGTGCAGGAATAATTTCGTTATTTAGTAGATCCAAATACTTGTCACCATTCAAGTTTCCGTCGATAAAAAATGAGCCTATCTTCGACAATTCCCATCCACACAATTAACCTCTGTGGATGCTGGGAATGTGCTTCATGAATCCAATGAGGATTCTCATTTGACCAATACCTTGAGTTATGGCGATTAACTGTTCTATTTAAACAAAAAGTTGCCTCATCGGAAAAAACTATGTTAGAAGCAAAATTATCGTCGACATTACAGATGTCCATTAGCCGTTGGCAAAATTCCAGCCGTCGGTCAAAATCATCGTCTGACAATTCTTGAACCAACTGTACCTTATACGGATGATACTTTCCACTTCTTAATATCTTTCCTACAGAACGTCGACTGATACCATGGTTTATTGCCAAATAAGTGGTGGAAGTTTGAGGTGATTCTTCTAAATCGATTGCAATATTTTGTTTCGTTCGTTGCAGTTCGCGGTCTTCCAGGTTTTAGCAAATTTTTTACCATCCCAGTTGTATTAAAACGTTGTACCTAATGTTTTAGTTACTGTTGAGCGTGATAAAGGATTTCTCTCCGGATGCAAATTATTAAAAATATGACATACTTCTTCATGAGTTCTAACACGATCACCATAACCGATCATCATTAAAATTTCAATACGCTCTTTTTCACTTAATTGAACCATACTAGATTGTAAAATTGATTTCCGTCAATTAGAATTTGACACTTGGAGAACAAAAGACGTACTAAACAGTACTCGTTTATTTATTACTATGCCTACAAACAACATCAATTAGTTTATCTAAATTTTTTTTTTGCTCTAATGCAAAAAACTCAATAGAGGTTGATTAAAATGCTATATTCCTCGTTTTTACAAATTTTTTCACACTAAACTCAGTATGCATGAATTCAAAATAACAAGCTCTTTCAAAATCTGTAAAAATATATAGGGTGTCCCATTTAAATTAAAGACGTTGATGGGATTTCCGGTTAAACCGGAAGTATATTATTAACAAAAAAATGTACATCAGATGCATTTTGTTCCATTGCACTTACCTGCAAATTTTCTTAAATATCGTTCTTTTCATTTAAAAGATATTTACTTGGTTCCATACTTTATCCCAACCCCGTATAGGGTGCTCCATTTATAACGAAACCTTTAAACCTGATTTTTATCCACTTTAAACGCTCAAGTTAGTTTCGATATCTTGCACACTCGTCAAGGACCGATGACAATACAATATAGTAGTAGAATATAGGGTTTTCCATTTGAAAAAAAAACATAACTTTGATCTGGTATGGAGCTTGAAAAATACCAAAAAAATACACCTTATAGTAAATCAAACTAAAAAGAAAAAAAAAATTATAGTTCTCAGGGCTTTGTTATCTGTGAAATTTAGATATAGAAATCTGACTGATATTAACATTAAGTAAATTATAATTAAAAAAAATAAAAGATTTATAGGTACCTATAGTTGTGTGTAATAGATATTTACGTTACTAGTCCGGTAAGTACACTTTTACAGTACGGAATTTAGAAACGAGTACTGTAAAAGTTTACCGGACGAGTGACGTACAACATATTATTTCATACTGCTAAAAAACACAAAAGAACAGTGAAAAAATAAAATATCAATATATTTATCGGCGTTCGCTATTTTTGAAATTTGCAATGCCAAGATAGCTGGCCTGTAGTTGGTAGGTACCCATAGAAACATAATATTGGTTTTTAAATAATATGATACTGTCAGCGATTGTCATTATCTGATTTTCACGAAATGGCTCAAGATCAATTCATTCCTGAGGACATTTTGCGCAAATCTCATGAAGCCACGGGGCATCTGATACCCAACAAATCGTTCTGTTTATTGTTTTGCTGTTGAATTTTAATAAATGTATTTTCATACTTTTGAAGCATAACTGCGTTTTCATTGGTAAAAGCCTGTAAAATTTCATAGGGATAGTAGCACGTAATATTTCATTACTTGCTACTATCCCGTAAAAGTCTATTTTCCGGATTGAAATCAAGTACGTAAAGGTATGTTTTAGGGTACAGTATGAAATAAAATTAGTTTGCACTGTTTCACAATAAATTAACAGTATGCGGCAAGGTCTCTTTGAGGATTAAGGAGCCGAAAAGATAACAAAGCCATAAATCATTTCTAGTCCTGACCTACCCACAAGCGAACAATTGATTCTCATTGGTGCAATGTAGCTTCCGATTGGTCTATGCAAAATTTGCTTGAATTGTTAGTCCTCATGGACTGTGAACGTCCATGTCGCAGTGAATATAATAAGTTGAGTGATTGTTGTTTGTATAAAACATGAATATTTTACTGTAAAAATATTTTACCAAGGGTTCTTAGATTTCTAAAAGTGGAGAGTAGGGATTTGAGGCAATAGACATAAAGATATTTGGTATGATCTAATCGCGATCTACGAAAAAAAATATACAAAATATGCACAGGCAACTGAAACAAGAAAATAATGGGTCAAAGCATGGAGCTGCTGAAAGAATACATAATTTACAAAAGTTGCAAAAAAATCCATTATTACAGTTATCGGTAAAACTGCTATTCGTCTGAAAAAGAGAGTAGAGAAATCGCTAGTGCGTCGGGATCCTGCTATAATGAAAAACCTGTCTGAAACCGGTTCTGCTTCTGCTGACAGATTTCTTTATCTCGGCGACAAACTGTGAAATGGTGCAAATTAGTTTTACTCACAACTATAATCGAACTAAAAAGTAATTCTTAATATAAGCATAAAATGATTAACGAGAAAATGAATGTCATTATGGTAATAGAGTGGGGTAGGTACACGATATCAATTGTTATAATTTCTTACTATAGTAAAAGTCACCAATGTTTCTCGTTACGTCATAACTCATAAACATCCGAACCAAATCAATAAGACAGTTTTCATCAGCGGCGCATCATGTTTGAGAGTTCGGCATGTATTACTGGTGATCTAATTATGAGAGGAAATAAATAAAAACCAAATTTAACATATCATAGTTAGACTACGATTTGAAATTCTACAAATTAATTGTTACAAACCTTACCTCTTGAATGGCACTTAACGGCAGAAGTAGTCCGCCATTAGCTAATTCCTTTTGGAAATATTCATGTAATTTTATAATACACTCACGTGTACTTCCGTCCAAACATTTACCAGGCATTTTGTCCAAAAATATCACAATAAATGTAAATTAATTTCACCTGTTTAAAGTAATGACATGGTAATGACAATGACGACGAACTTCAATGGTGACATAATGATTTCCGCTTAAAGTGACGTTTCGCTTTTGAAGTACAATCGTTGTCACAACACAAGACAGAGTGACGAACCGATGAAGACATTTTGGCGTAGCTTAATTCGGATCTAGGTAAATTGTTCGAAATCAATTCTTCGAAAGTCAATTGTTCGAAATCAATTATTCGAAAATCAATTCTTCGAAAGTCAATTCTTCGAAAGTCAATTATTCGAAAATTAATTGTTCGAAAATCTATTGTTCGAAATTCAATATTCTGAATAGAATATACAAAAATAGATAGATAGAAGTTTTTATTACTTTGTTTACCTTATTAAATGTTTGTTAAGCGTTTATCTCTTAGAAATCTTTTGCGATAACGGGAAATCCTAATGTACGCTTTCAATGTACTTCACAAAAATTTATGAAATTTCCCTTAAAAAAGTGTATAGAAAGCGAGGATATCTATGAAAAGAACATCTCCTCGCTTTCCATATACTTTTTTAAATATATCGTTTGAAAAAGTGTATAGAAAGCAGGTCAATTCCTAACCTAAACCACCATACCCTACCCTAATCCGAATCGAAAAATTGAATTGTGTAATTGACAGACTCGCTTTCTATACACATTTTTAACTTGCAAAATATCTAGGTAATTTTTAACTGAAATTCGGTATCCTCTTAAATTTAATAAATCTATTCCAGATATTTGATTTCGAAAAATTGATTTCGAACAATTGATTTTCGAACAATTGATTTCGAATAATTTACCGGTACCCGCTTAATTCAGGCACAAAAGACACATGTACCTTTCCATTTGTTTTAATCGGACATACACGGTCAGCGATATCAACATAAAATTAGAGTGTATTTGATACATTCAGGGAAGTATGACGTAACGAGAAACTTTCGTGAATGTTACTGTAGTTCCATAGTTGGTGTATAAATGTAGTAAAAAGCACCCCACCCTTTTACCACCATGACATTAATTTTCTGGTTATCATTTTATTATTAAATTAAGAAACATTTTTTACTTTTTATTCGATTACCTATAAAGCGTGTTTTTTAGTTTTTTTTTATACTATAATTTATTTTGACTAAGATGACTGTATCATTAGTAAACAAAAAAAGAAAATTGGATCAATTAATTTTTTCCGATGTGGCTTGTTAATTGAATATTAAAAAGTTTCCAAAACGTAAATAATGAGATTTGTAAATATTTACTTGATAATAAAATAAATTATAATTATCTTCTTACCACCTTAAGACTCGAGAATCTGCATTTTCTGAATCATAGTTTAAACTTAACTTGGTAGGTATATCTAATGAAAGAAAATGTTTATGTAACACTTACATTATTTTCAAATATTTTTATACAAACTACATATCTTTATTTGGATTACTAGGAAATTAATTATCACATCTCCGCTCAAACATTTCATGTTTATCTACTGAGTGTCGCCAAAAAAATTTGAATAGAATAGATGATAAAACAGATTTTGGTAATTGTGTAAAATCGTTGAGGTAGTCCAGGATTAAAGTGGATAATGAGTGGGTACTTCCAAAAATGAAAAAACGTTTTTGTAAAAACACTTGTTCCTCAAATGTGTACATGAAAGGGAAGATAACGATTAGTATCTTCTATAAGTTCCTTGTGGCATTACTTGTTATTTTTTCTTATTTTCTTGGGAATCGAACCACAATATGTTTTTTTTATTTTTTTATTTCAACGTTTCGGTAGCGTTCCAGCTACCGTTGTCAAGATTAACTAATAATGAATTAATGAAAAATTTTTTGGTCCCTATCTGACACAACGAAAAAAATTTGACAACTAGACAATCAATAATATTTTGAAGCTTAAGACTACAAAACTTTGTTGTCAAATTTTATTAAGGTCCATTCATAGTAGATCACACCTCTGGTAAAATGAGAAATAAAATATTTTATTTCATGACATTCTAACGATATGTAGTCCACTAGAAATGGAATCCAGTGAAGTGCACGTTCCAGGAACGGTTTTTATTGGGATAGCGCTTTTTTCTTGCTTATTTTGGAAATTTTGTTAATATAAACGCGTTTGTTGTTACTTTTTTGTGTATGATTATTTTGTTTTCAAAATATGTATAACTCAGTTTGGTGATTTTGTGTATTGAAGTGTGTATCGATTAACAACCATTCCAAAGATAAATCATAAGAAAACCTGGATAAAAACTTATGATGCTATCCTGATAACGCCGGTAATTGATTATTGGAAATTTCGCTTTCTAACATTGGTAACCAAATTTGACTACATTCGGCTGAAAAAATTTTTCATTAATTCATTATTAGTTAATCTTGACAACGGTAGCTGGAACGCTACCGAAACGTTGAAATAAAAAAATAAAAAAACATATTGTGGTTTGATTCCCAAGAAAATAAGAAAAAATAATAACGATTAGTATCTGAGTTGTTTTGAGATAATATCAATTGTTTGATTGACGCTTTTATAATATTTATACAGTGTGGAACAGCCAAACGGAATAAACTCGATATCGAATAAATGAAGGCGTGTTGGGAAAAACGCTTGGACAGCTGTTGGTACAAAAACAGCCTCAGGCTCTGGTGCTGGTGTATACGGGCGCAGACCTAGGACAGAAATCTCCACCTCTCTAGGATCCTATGCAACCGTATTTCAGGCGAAAATGTACGCCATTCTTTCATGTGTGGGGAGATTGGGGCAAGCCAATCTCATACATAGAACAATAAAAATTTTCTCGGACAGCCAAGCGGCTTTGAAAGCACTTAGCTCTCACCGTGTAACGTCGAAATAGGTTTTAGACTACCAAAAAAGACTGTCCTCAATAGGAGAACTCAATAAAGTATTGCTGGTCTGGATCCCTGGTCATTCTAGCATGGAAGGAAACGAGAAGGCAGACTCTCTTGAAGGGGAGGGAGCCGCACGTCTTTCTATCGGACCAGAACCTACAATTGGCATCGCGATAAGTTTTGCCAAACACACTAAATACCTGGACGGCAAGAAGAGCTTTAGACTTCTGGCATAATTTACCAGGATTGGTTCATTCAAAGGCTTTCATACATCCTTCGAAGAATGTCTCCAAACAAATGTTGGACTATAGCAGGCATGACCTACGTTGTCTAACAGGTCTTTTAACAGGCCACTGTCATCTGAATCATCATATGCTAAAACTAAGACTGTCGGAAGATCCGACCTGTCGTCTTTGTCTGGAAGATGATGAAACAGCAGAGCATATAATTTGTGCCTGCCCCGCCGCGGCTCGAATCAGGTATCTGATGTTTGGCAGGGATTCTCTCTCGCCCTCGGACCTGAAATATCATTCACCAAATAAACTAATCGGCTTTGTTAAGAATCTGAATTTGTTTGGTGAAATTTGAATAGGTGTGAGTCACAGTGGAGGGCCTTATAGACCCACTCACCATAAACCTAACCTAACCTATACTTATCTTCAACTGTATCGGAAATAATAAAGTATTTTCAGATTTATTACAAAAATTATCACAAAAAGAAAATTATTTTATTACCCAAATTCGTTACATCACACTCAATATCATTCCTGCGTTTCTTTTCACTGATATGAAATAAAAAAAATACAAAGACAGTTTTGTTTATTTTCGTATAAAACTCAACCTTAAGCTGGATTTATAGATTGACGGACTGTAAACGTATACCACACGTAGACGCACTGGATACGTAACGAACGGTATGTAAAAATTGTTGCAGTTATAAATAAACAAAACGGAAATTTTGCGCATGGGCATAGGTAACGTACTCGCGACATTCAAATTAACCTAGAAATTATACAAATCATCTACATCCTGTGTCCTATGTTGTTTTGAGCTTTAAATTTTATATTATAATCTAAATATTTATATAGTTTGAATCACAATGGATTACGAAATACATGAAAATATGCTTCTTGAGGAATGGCATGTTGATTGGGAATTCAATCCCAAGTTTTCTAAGGTCTTCTATTAGGATGTTATAGTTAGCTTCAAATTTCTTTGCAGAATTCTTAAGGTAGTAAAATGTGACTATTTCGTTTTATTCATGACAGCGTCGTAAAGTTAAAATAAATAGAGGTGTGTTTACAGAAACATTTTCATGCCATCATTCTCGGATGTTCCTATTCAGTTAATTACATGTATTTAGGTATGTACGTATACTGGAGTGATATTCATGGAAACGTAAAATATCCATTGTGTCTCTATCTTCAACTTAGTTTCTGAGGAAAGTCTCAGAGACAACAAAATTTTTTCCTAATTACTCTTATCACATGCTCTGAATTTCAATTCGTAGGTAGGTCCAGTGCCGGATTTACCACTAGGCCAACTAGGCCGCGGCCTGGGGCCGCTAGCAAAAACAATTTTATTAAGAAAAAATATTGAATTTTATTTTCTTAAATTAATACTTACCGCAAATCGAATACTCATTCGTGAAAAACAATTAACAACATTATTTCCGAATGTGGACACGGCTTTGCGCAATCTACTTTGTATGATGACATCTAATGCATCTGGAGAAAGATCATTCAGCGTGTTAAAAAGAATAAAAAATTACCTGAGGAACTCGACTATTGACGAAGATTCTCGATTGTCTAGTTTTGTGGCAAATTCTGAGCTTTTTCAAGCATTAGACTTTAACGAGTTGATTAAAGATTTTGCAGCCAAATAAGCTAGGAAAGTGAGCGTTTAGATTTATTTGAACATTACTGTGAACATTCACTGTAATACATACAGTGTGAGTGAATGTTTATTTTTAGAACTAATATGTTCTACCAATTTTAAAAAGTAAAATTATAAAAATAAACGTTATGTATTAATATGAAATCTGCTTTATACTTTAATTCCATAATCGTGAAGTTAAAGGATACGATATAATAATTATAAGCCATTTTATATTATTGCTAGAGCATCCGCATCCTGCATCCATTAATGTTTTCCAATTGGTGTTTATCTTTAAGATATCTCAACTACTCACTTGTTTTGACGTGAGCTTGAAATAAGGCACATTTCAATTTTCCACCTAAGGGGCGGCCGGGGCGGGGGCCGCTCGGGTTAATTTGGCCTAAGGCCACAAGTACCCTAAATCCGGTACTGGTCGTTAATTTAAATATTTCATTATCTCTTTATGACACAGTTGACTCACAACAATCAATCAAAACCACACCTTTAATTTCTTCTATAATTAACTCTTGTTTTTCGCTATCTCCTTAAGTTCATAACTCCCCTGGCACTGTTTACTACAAATTTCTTTTTCTCAAAACTTATCCTTTCAACGGGGTCTAGGTGAATTGATCGAAAACAATTTATCGAATGACAATTGACCGAATGCAATATATCGAAAAACAATTTATCGAATAAACAATTTATCGAATAGGTGAATTTATCGAATGACAATTGACCGAATACAATTTATCGAAAAACAGAATTAGAAAAACGTTAAAATACTATAATAAAGCCTGTTAGCGTTACCCAGGAAACACCACGTGGAGGTCGGCTTAGTAGTCTCCCTTTTTTTTATTTTTTTCAATAATAACCCAACCAAACCTACCCCTACCAAACCACCTTCGTATTTTTAGTCAATTTTTGAAGAATAAATTATAATAATTTTCAATAATAACCCAACCAAACCTACCCCTACCAAACCACCTTCGTATTTTTAGTCAATTTTTGGAGAATAAATTATAATAATTTTCAATAATAACCCAACCAAACCTACCCCTACCAAACCACCTTCGTATTTTATCACCATTAGGTACCTGCCGTAATTAGGGTTAGCGTTCGGTCAAACGGTCAAATTGTCATTCGATAAATTCACCAATTCGATAAATTCACTTATTCGATAAATTGTTTACTCGATAAATTGTTTTTCGATAAATTGCATTCGGTCAATTGTCATTCGATAAATTGTTTTCGATCAATTCACCGCATATCCTTTCAACGAAGTTAAAGCACCGCAAAAACAACATTGGCAAAATATGCCGTATTCAAACACGCCGCCCCATTTCTCACTTTAAAAAAATTTATTGCATCAACTCTTGTTAGAAACGAAACCCCAAACGGTCAAACTAACCGAAGCTTGATCTAGCCAACCAATCACTGGCTTCTATCTCCCATTCTCCCCCATTATCCTCATCATAGACAGCATAAATACCAAACTCCCGGCTCTATAATAGATTATTGTAGATTGCAGGATGAAAATAAATTCACTTGACTATAAAAATTGCGCCTGAAGCGAAAAGTAAAACTGCCGCTTTTAAACAGAAATCCCTCTTTTTGCGTTCTAAGTAAAGATTTAACTTTTTTCAAAAAATTCGTCATAAAAATTAATTTTATAAACATCATTTTTATAATGTCACTATGATTTTTTTGTTATAAAAATACAACAACCCCGCCAATGACTCAATTGTATGGTGTCATCGACCAGGATTCCGTAGCTGAATCCCATTTATACTCCGCAATTTCTATTCGACGAGGACGTGGCGCCAGATATTTTTGGCGTCCCTTTTAGTGTCCAGACGCATACAAAGGCGACCTTATTTCGCGCATTTTGTTTACAAACTTTTCAACGCTCACAGGCCCTACGCACGCTTTTCGTTCAAGATACCCGTGCAAGTTTTCAAAAAAATTATAGTTTTCTATACCCAATAATTATGTGGTCGGAAGCTTACGCGAGTGTGATTTTTTTATTAGTGATTCGATTAAATTCAGGTTAGTATTTTTCTACGTTTCTAGTAAAATAAACTGCTCCAAAAAAGTTAGGAAAGTTCACAAATATTAGACTGTTTAATTCATCAATTTTACATCAGTTATTGTTTCTAGTTTATTCAATCAACTGTGATTGAAAAATAAGAATTTCATTTTAAACTTAGTGCGGATGAAGTTAGTTAATTGGTATGATTGGAACGAGTCGTCTTCAGAAACAAGTTCCGCACGTTTTCCAAGTCAGGGAAAGTGTCATTTCACGGCTTCGCTGTAGATATTGAGCAACTGGAAACGTGAGAGAAAGACCTAAAAGTGGACGGTAAAGGGATTCCACCCCCGCACAAGATCATTAACTAACTGTGTATACCAGTAGAGAGCGTCTGAATACTTGTCAGATCATATAACTGCGTGTTTTGAATGCACCTGGTGGTTTGGTTTCAATTAAAAAAATGCCGCGAAGATTACACGAGGTTAACCTACGTTAACAACTACTTTAGAGGGGAGTTCTATTAACACAAATTTATATGCATGCTCGATTGACAAGGGCTAATAAACAAGAGAATTGATATGTTAAATGGAATAGTCGAGGTGGGGTCGGTTAAACCAAACTCCTAATCTTAAACAACCTTAAATTGTTATTTTTGTTGTTTAATATTACAAACGTATTGTGCAAAAAGGCAAACAAACGCTTGCATAAGAGAAAAAACATTCAATTTATAACATATAAACATTTGGTGACCAAAAATCGGAATTTGTTAGAACACAATCCCCGAGTATTAGTTATTTAGGATTATGACCTATTTTTAAAGCGATTTGAATTTAAGTTGGCATTTCTGTTGCGTAGTGATTGGTCAGATAACCGCCCGCTTCACACAGCTCTTTTGATACAACTGACAACGACATTTGTCAGTTTTATGTTTATTTGTATAAAAATATTGATCAATTCATTGTTCATTACCACTTTTGTACGTTTGTTGTTTTATTTTTAACAAAGTATTGCATTCCAACCAAGTTAATTGCTACTATTATTATTTATTCAGTTTGGTTAATATAAAATATATAGTCCTTGCTAGTTTTTTTCTTGTTTATAATATGTTTCCAAGTAAAATTCTATTTTTGTAGATATTAAGTCTTACATATATTACAGTACAATATTGTCACTAATAATTGCACAAGTGGTTTGTATTTACCCAATATCAATACAAACCTCGAGTGTAATTCGGCAGGACAATTTTATGAATGAGAAATTTGGAAACATATCAATGCAAACTTTATTTATAAAACATTAAAAATAAACACATTTTTATTCTAATGTACAATTATTAAAAACGCAGTTATTGAAATTCATACTAGGGACAGTGATATCGCTGCGGGTGCCACAGCTAATCGTTTCTGTAGTAAATGTTGAAATTTTTTCATTTTCCAAACGAATTGATTGAATAATGCTTGAATGATACTCTTTGTCAACTTGTAAGTATGGTTCTATTGATGATGAATTCCTGTGTCCTGTTATTTTTATTAGAGCTTGTCCTTCAATTCCGCTTTTACTTAATTCGCTAACTGCTGCCGCTCGATTTGAGTGATTTGTAATTTTGACACGTTTGACATCTAAACCAATGCGTTGTGCTGAGCGCTTAGTCCATTTGGAAATTTCATTAATTCCAATCGGCAAATTCTGGTACCAACCTTTAGAATTTTTCTTCTTCCAAAAGGGATTTGGTGTAAGAAATACTCTGTCCGAAGTTATAAAAGTGTTTCGTTTTTCCATTAACTTTTTGAATAAACGTATTGGGCAAATATCTTCGTCGAAAATATTAGGCGTGATCCATTTGCTGTCACATAATTTATTGTTGCCGCCTTGTCTCGTTTTCGAAAATAGAGGATTATACTCGATACATCCAGTTCCTTTTCCATTATTTTCAATTTCAGATACGAAATAAGTGGTTTTGCAGTAAGCTGCTTCTCCTCCGCGCCAAGCTAGTTCAAACGCCAAAATGTGATATAATTTCTTTTGAAGTCCTTCCGGTTCATTTTCGTTATATAATCTGGCCATTGCAATGCACTACATTTTCTCTTTTCGGTTTGTGCTCGTAGGATTTTACGTTTAGCATTACGTGCAGCTCGTGATGAATTAAACTGAACATCGGTGAAAGGGTTGAATACAATATTAAATTCGTTATAATATTTACTTTGTAGCATTTTAGCGGTGGTGTTCCAAATTGTTTTAACTACCGCTTCTTTGTAGTCTTCTCCGTTAGGTGACATTTTCTGCTTTTTCTGTTATTTCTGGGGGTGTGTTTTTAAACTCACTGTCGTTGATGTCCATAATTAGGCACCTACCTATTTTTTTACATTGTAACACAAAATTTTATTGAAATTTTTTTAAGCTTATAGAAACACCTTCTCTCTACTTTTAAAACACTACCATTTGGGTACTCTGTACTTTTTGACAGGAGTCCAAATCATTCTATGATCGAGAATTGTGTTGATTCTCTATCGTACCGTGGGATAAGCCGTGGGAAAAAATCTTTCCCACCTTAGGTAAAGTGACACTTTGTAGTTTCATAAATTGTGGGAAAAGAACTATTTTCCATAGCAGTCGTAGAAAAAAATGTATGGTTATAATAAGTGGTTATAATGTCATAATTTGAGTATAAATAACATAGAGACTATATAAGGAGATCGAACTCCATGTATTTGAATCTTGCCAGGTCTAGAATATGTTGAAATATTACAAAATTACACACAAGGTGTTTTATCGGTGTGTAATACTTACGCCACTCCAACCAGTTTTTTTAGACCCAGTTGGATTGCCCAGCAACTTGTTGCCACAATTTTTTGGCAACCTGCCTAGTAAACCCTTCCGTAAATATCCCGCTAATTAATTCAGGATGTTCAGTCATAAATTCAGCCAAAACAAGTTGGATATTGTTTATCACTCATTTTCAAAATATAAAAATTTTCTGAACAAAAAATTCAACTGAAAACGAATACGTCAACAACACAAATTCCAAAATAAAATTGGAAACAATACAACTCAAAAAAAAACTAAGAAACATAATGGAAGTAAACTGGAACTCTGATGCAAAATGAAATAATAAAAATTTCAAAACTGTTGACGCCGGCTGATATCCAATACGCATGCTTCTTAAGTTTGTCACCAGTTTAGGCGAGATACTCTATAGGTCCGAACTATGAGGGATTAATTGATTGGTTCAGCACCACCAGTCAGAAGCTTAGAGTCCTCGGCACCTCAGCCTTTAGGCTTTTTGCGCTCTTGCTTATGCCGTTTATGTGTGGCCCTTATCAAGCTCAATAGTCTTTTCACTCTCCAAAGAGATAATGCACAATCGAAGATAATGTGAGAGGTTGTTTCCTCCTCTTCCATGCACTACCGACAGATAGGTTCCTCCCTATATATGCCGATTGTATGCATGTGCTTCCTTAGGGTACAGTGACCGGTTAGTAAGCCCGTCACTATCCTTATCTTGCCCCTGCTAAGGTTTAGTATTTCGTTAGTCATCGTTTCCGAGGGATTTTGACAAGGAGTTTGCTGTATTCCTGTTTTGGCACGTGTCTCCAGTACGACTGATGTTTAGTTTGAGTCCACCGAGATGTACAACCATGTGCAGCAGTTTTAGATATCCCAAATACTGGTTCAGGACCAGTGAATGCAGTCTCAGACCCTAGCTTTGCTAGGATGTCTGTCTTTTCATTTCTTACAACCCACTTAAGAGTAACTCTATTATGGTTAGCCAGGGTTAATAGTTTTTGTAGACAGTCCCAGAACAGTCTAGATCTGATCTGGGGACATGCTAAAGATTTTAGTGCTGCCTGACTATCAGAAAGTATAAGGATCTTTTGGCCTCTATATTGCAAACACATGTCGATAGCGTAAATTTCTGCTTCGAATACAGATGTAACCACACTGAAGCCTTTTTCGACTTCGTATTTGCAATTCAAGTAAATCGACAACGCTGATAATATTTTCTTTATCTATATTAATTTCTCAATTTATTTGAATAAAATCAATAACTACTAGAAGAAATTAATAATAATTGAAGGTTGTGTCAATAGAGCTGTCAACCAGTGGCGGATTTACGGATATGCCGCCTGTAGGCTATTCAATTTTTGCTGCCTCTAAATTTGGATATCTTAGTCCACAATCCTATCAATTTTCTATCAATAGAATTTCAACTTTATGATTTGTGCTCCATCATCCTGGTTACATCAACTTTTCCCGTATAGTTATTATCATTGAAAACTATGGTGCCGAGTTATATCCTTGATTATTTTTACAGCAAAGAATTATCAAAAAACATTATTTTAAGGAAAAAAGATCTCAATCATGTACCACTTTTAAAGATAGGTAAGGTATGTCTTAAAACTATACAATACTTACATAATATGAATTAAGCTTACATAAAAAATATACATTTGGCGAACGTTGATAAATATTTATTATTACACTCACAGTTTAAAAACAATAAATAAATATATATTTTCTTAATTATTTGTTAGAATTATAATTTACGTTAAATTATGAAAGCACTACAATACCTAGATTTGATCTGGGGACAAGCTAAAGATTTTAGTGCTGCCTGACTATCATAGAGTATAAGGATCTTTTGGCCCCTATACCCCCTTGAGAGATTGAATCTCTCTCGTTTCACGCGCCCGTAATACACCAATCTCACGGTCTCACAAGTATGTTATCTGTGATTCTCACTAGTGCCTTAAGAATACTGACAGTGTAACCTTCACCTGTCATCGCTTAACTGACACATCTATACTTTTCAAGACCGTTTTAAAATTTAAATATAATCGATAACGCATCTATCATACCATTGAGATTGCTTCAGTACTTTTTACTTATATGAAGAAAACTGAAAAAAGTAGTTTTTTTGGTTTAAGATGTTTATAACAAATTACTGAAAAAGATTTGCCAAAACATTTCAAAATTGTACTACGTAATGTCTTTTATACAGTGTGGAAACCACTTATTCACGCAAGTATGCCATAGTCGGTGTTGTTTTTTTTCAATGAAACCCTGTATATTTGCATATTTTTGAAATCCTCTTAATGAACCGATTCCAACAAACTGAATAATGTATGGTCAATTATGAATTATACAGGGTGAAATTTTAAAATTAATAATTTACTACACTTGAAATATTGGTACTTTTTTAAATTAGCTAAATATGGATTTACCTATCAAAAATCTAAACTAACTAATTATTAGACGTATTTGTATATTAAACAAAACCTGCTACGCCCATGAATTTTATCATAAATACCTAAAAATTGCCTAAAAACACCAATAATTAGACAAAATCGGTAAATAATGTGGATTGTTTTCTATTCTGTCAGTTGTTGATGTGTTGACAGTTTATACTGAAAAAGTAAAATTTTTGTCAAACACTCTTTCCTTGTCGACATAACAATGAAATATTTAACTGAGACTCACCGAATTGAGATTTTAATGATGATCGGGTACGGGGATAACTGCAGAAGTCAAGTTGAAGTGGCAAACTTATTTAATCACAGGTATCCCGAATTGCCTAAGTACTGTGTCTAAAACTCATGCACAATTCAGAGAACTTAAACATGTCAAACCATTGAAAAGAAAACCACACTTCGTTCAAGATTATGTGAAAGTGGATATTTTGTTAAGTGTCGAAGAGAATCCAACTTCAAGTACACGTCAAATTGCCCGTGAAAATAATGTTAGTCATACAACTGTTCTAAGATGTCTTCATGAAGAAAAACTTCATCCCCACAAATTAACTTTTGTGCAGGAGTTAACAGAAGACGATCCAGATCGTAGAATGGATTACTGCGAAAGATTGATGAATAAGCTGAACAGAAATGAGATAGCTCTTGGTACCATTCTTTTTTCTGACGAATCAACATTGAATGTTGAATGGAGAGGTAAACCGACAGAACTGTAGACATTGGTCAGCAGAGAATCCTAATTGGATGCGTGAGACACATACTCAGTACCCTCAAAAGTTGATTGGGCCGATATCATAGGCGACCATATTATTGGTCCTATATTTATAGATGGAAATTTGACAGCTGAAAAATATTTAAATATGCTTAGAAATGAAGTTATTCCTGCGTTGGCAAACTTATATCCCAACGCAATAGATCCTAGCTTACCGAATGAAAATGTTTGGTTCCAGCAAGACGGGGCAACACCCCATTATGCTTTAATGGTAAGACCTTATTTAGATGAAATCTTCCCCAATAAATGGATTGGACGAAGAGGTACTATTGAGTGGCCAGCTAGATCGCCAGACCTTACGCCGTTAGATTTTTTTCTGTGGGGTTATCTCAAGAACAAAGTATATGCAACACAACCAACTAGCATTGTAGACCTCAAAGACAGGATAACTACAGAAATACGGAATATTTCACCTCAAACTTTAAACAAAGTTAAGGAGGAGTTCTATAGTAGACTGTGCTATTGCCAACAACTAGGTGGAGAACATTTTGAGCATTTATTTTAATGTATTAAAATCAAATACATCAGGTATTTTATGTATGTGTTTAATAACTGTAAAAATAAAAATTTCACCCTGTATAATTCATAATTGACCATACATTATTTAGTTTGTTGAAATCGGTTCATTAAGGGGATTTCAAAAATATGCAAATATACAGGGTGTTTCATTAAAAAAAACAACACCGACTATGGCATACTTGCGTGAATCACCCTGTACATTTAAATTTAGGTTTACATAACGCACAACCCAATTCAAAAGTTGATGTGTCTCGGCATTTTTTATAATTTTCTAAAATAATGACATAAAGAATATTATTCCATAAGTGGTTTCCACTCTGTATAATGTCACCCACCATCCGTTTTCTACTAGGATTTTTGTCAAAAATATTTACCTATTGCTTGGCCTATGAGAATAACTGAATTAAAAATGATTTAAGATTGCATTTTTCATAATTTCACTAGTGAATAAAGTGGTACTTTATATGCTTCTTAAGTGTGGATGAAACTCCAATTATAATCAAATGTCGAAGAATAATTATTTATATTCACACTTTATGAATTTTTGAAAAATAATATTTTTCAAAAACAGTGACCGTTCAACTAAGGAGCAACAACTTTTGAAAAATATCATTTTTCAAAAATGCATGAAGTGTGAATATAAATAATTATTCTTCGACATCTGTTGATAAATCACTTTATTAAATAAGACAATATTACAGGAAACTGTAATAAGCTTAATTTTTTCCAATTATAATAAGAAATTTTGTGGAAATTTTTTACCGATGAAATTATTAAATACATTTTCAGTGCACACCGTGAAATGCTACAGCTGTTTATCTGACCATAAATATGGGGATTGCGCTAGACCAAAGGTGGACCAAATATCTCTTGTCAAATGTGACATGATGGCATTGGAACAAACCAGAGATTACGCAAAGCGTATAGGTGGTGACTCGCATTCCAGGCTTTTCCAAGTGGATAGCACCGAAACTGAGCTTGGTAGAATTGGAATGGCTTGTTTGAAAATGATAACTAAAGGTTTGTATAAAAGTGTAAAGATTTAAAGGAAAAAGTTGTAGTAGGTATGTTTGAAATTTTAGTATGGAAATTATTTCTTCCCTTTCCTTCCACTTTGCTTAGAGCAGGGTGCCGGTGAGTCGTTCGAGAGACTCTAGTTTATTGTATTAGTGGTGCTGTGGGCTAATTCCGCTACTTTTCACATTTTCATACCCGTCGAAATTTCTAAACAAAAATTCCTATTGGAATAACGTAACAGGAATAATCAACTTGGGATGGGATACTCAAAAATAAAAGTAATTTAAATTTGGTCTTTAAAGTTACAGAAAAAAATTAAAACAAAAATTTACTGAAATTATGCAGCTTGTAATGCAGATACGTCACTAAATTAAATCTGAAGTTTTCGATAGTCTTCCTTTGCTGTTAAAAGCTTCAGCTTATTCTTCTTTCTCCTTTATTCGAATGCTTGAGCTTTTTCAGAACAAAAATGTTCACATCTGACGTCTATAACTTTTTTGTTGACCTTGTTCTTTAATTTGAAGCATTTAATTGAAAAAAGGTATAAAGCTCAAACTCGAACTAATCAAAAATTTAAATCAACATGAAACCATATGCGAATGCTAACAGCTCACTTTCACTTTAACCTAAGCTTCTTTTCCTCTTGAATTTGGGTGACTACCTTTTCTTATGATTATTTTGTTTTACCAATGTCAAAAGATATGACTAACTTCAGTTTATACTAGTGACGTCAAAATCTAATGGGCGGATTTTGAGAATTTTTTTAAAATGGAATCTTATTTTAGTTGAACACCCTATCCACAAGTACATAATCAATCTAACCTTAATTGTGAAACTATTTAGTTGAATTAGGATTTAATATCATAATGCGAATATAATCATCTATCTATTCTAACCGTGTTTTGATTGAGAAATTTGAAAAAAAGGTTTTTGGTGACAACTATAATAAATTACAGTAAAATATTTAATAACAATAAAGGTAAAAAAAAAGTGTCAATACTATTTCGACAACTCACATATTTTAACTAAGAAGAAGCAACTTCTTTTCGGGCAATATGACCTTTTTTCTGGCCGAAATGGAAAAACTCATGTTCGAATGGGCCATATCCATAACCCAGACAGTGTTGGACTCATCCCAAGGGATGCCTAGCAACCAAACCCACCTCAAAACTCACCGTTACTCCCATCACTCCCCTTGCATACTTCGTGACGGGCGGTGGTTGCTCACACACACTCTGTTATCTTCTTCTTTCTATCACCATTTTTGCCATATCAATTCCTTGTCTCCCCCTAATCATTCTCTCCATACCCAGTGACTACCTGTGTCAAGAAGTAGTTCACCTCCCCGAATTTCCGTTCCATCCAATCTCTCCTACTCTCAATCGCTTTTTTTAGTGTGCCCTCATACTCATCCCATCCTCTCTCCATTTGCTCCTCCATCCATTCCTGCATTTCCTGTATAGTCGCACCCCTCCAGCGTTTGTTCCTGGCCCTAGGTCCAATGGGTAGGACCTTGACAGCACCACTGCTGCCAGTCCACCTTCAGGAGTATCCCTCTCTGCATCCGCAGGAGTAGCCTAACCCTCGCATTCACCTCCGCTCCTCCGCCCCACACTTCCGCACCGTACTCTGCTCTACCGTCCTACCAATTACCCTCCTCTTCCACTGCCCCGGCCCTTTTAGATTACAAAACAATCTCCCCAGCCTTGCTGCCCTTACTTTCGCTTTCAGTGCCACCTTCAACATGTATGTTTTGAAGGATAATTGGCTATCGAACCACATCCCCAAGTATTTCACAGACTCCTCCATACGAATTCTCCTTCCCTTCACCATCACCGCAACTTCCCTCGTCTTGCTCGGTCCCAGAACCGAGCCCTGGGGCACTCCAACCTCCGTCTCACATCTGCTCCCTCTAGATTCCAGTATCACACGCCCCGTCAGGTAGTCCTCCACTAAGTTAATCAACCCGTCCCCTTCTTCAAGCCTCAGCCCTTTCCACCAATCCCATCACCATGCCGAGATTCATGATTTCCCCCCCCGCAAACCCGTGCAGGTTTTCCCTAAAACCCCCATTCCTACCAACTTCCTCCTCAATTATATCCTTTATTATTTCCTCCATCAATTTACCCATACCACACAGCAGGCTGATAGGCGTGTAATCACCCGGCAGCTTCCTCTCTCTACACAATCTGACCCAACGACCATTGATTTACACTTCAAAATTGGATGATCTACAAGATTTAGCCAACTTTTTGGTTTGTATTAGAAAGGGTCATTTCCAGACCAGTTCAGTGCAAGGTAGATGTATCCCATCTAGTAACTATAGTCGAATGCAGTCTTATCATGCGGGTCTTACGATTCAACAAAGACATACTCATAGTTTTTGTTTTCTTTTAATGCGTTTAGTCATAACTTCCAAATAAAATCCGTAAGATGAATAAGACAGACTTATGCAATTTTGACGGGAAAAAAAAGGATATGTATTTAGTTTTCAGCGATTCTAAAAAGTTTTTCACCAGCTAAGTTTTATTTAAAAATGTCAGTTTTGTGACTTTGATAATTCGAAGTGACAATATGAATAATAAGAAGCAATTTTCCGGTTTTTTGCATCCTCAAGCAAAAAAAATGGTACTTAATCTGATAGATTATTTCGAGAATGAAAGAAAAAGTGTAAATTCGTCAACCAGTGTGCAGGAAGCAGTAGCGAAAGCACTTGGAATTAGTTTAAGGACTGTGCAGAAAATTGTGCATAAAAAAAAGCATAATATAATACCGAGGAATACTAAAAAACGCAAACGAAGAAAGCCAAAGACTGAGGATTTGCGCGAAAATATTAAAATGGAAGTTCGAGATGTTATTTATAATTAATACAGAACAAAAACCATTATGACTCTTCCAGTATTAAAAGAAGCTTTAAAAATTCGAGGTGTTTTGGAAATCGGACTTAAATCATTGTCAAAGTTAATAAGAAAGTTGGGGTTCCGCTATAAAAAAGACTGTAACCGAAGATTTTTATGTGAGCAGCCACAAATAGTGAGTCAGCGTGTTCAGTTTTTAAAAATATATACGGAAAATGACAAATCAAAATTTAGAAAAGTGGTAATTTTGGACGAAACGTGGATATTTTCAAATGGAAGTGGCACAAAATCTTGGCAAGATGAGTCTGTAAAAAGCGTTAAAAGAAAAAAAGGATGTGGCACGGGTAAGCGTTTTATTATTTTGCATGCCGGTTTTGTAACAGGATTTGTTCCAGGTGCAAGCTTAATCATGACAATATGAATTGCGATATATTTGAAAAATGGATAAAAAATCAGGTAATACCAAATTTGGATGCTCCATCTTTAATTGTTGGACAATGCTTCATATCATTCAAGAATTTTAAATAAACAACCCATTCTGGAATCGTCTACTAACTAGACTAGTACAGGCTATAAATTTAAATTTTTTCTGCGACTAGTTTAGAAAAATTTGTTTTATTTAAGTTTTTGGCCAAAAGGATAATATCAAAATCATGTTATAATATCAAATTAAATTGAATTAACTAGCTTGTGTTGAAAATTCGAAAAACCGCGATTTTGGAACCAAAAAACCATCTTTCATGTATTACCTTGTGTTATATTCGTTATACTTTTTGTTATTTTTGGAAAAATAAACCAACATTTTCTTTATATTGTTATTTCAACTTTTCGATAGGATTCCTGCTACCGCTATCAAGAATAATTGGAATTTTTAAAAATATTTGTCCATTCCTGGCATTTACATGATTTAAAAATAATCTTCGTAACTTAAATTTGAAACCACGCCGTAAGTATTCTGATTCCCAGTCGTTTAATTTACTCGTAGTCATAAAAGTTGTTGGCGTAGTTGCCCTACATACCTTTATCCATTTACGTTACACTATCTAGTGACATTTTACGACAGCCATCAATGTTGGCTGTTTAAAGACATTTTGTAATGCAAATGTAGGTAAATTAGTTCTTGGCCGTCAGGAAATACAAAATATATCAACTAACTAACAGACGTTTTTCCATAATAATACTACCTAACATATATATTAAATTAAGCTTGTGATACTGCACTGCAGCATTCCACCGACGGTTCGAAAGATAAACAATATGTTATCACGTAGGTCTTCGATAGAAAACTTAACGTCATGGTATCACGCTCCATTTGTAGTGATAAGGGTTTTTGGGAGGTCCGTTTCACATAAGAAGAAGCGATATGAAGTTTACCAACTGTCTTGCGCAGAAGCCAAAATCGGCTAAGGCACTAAAGAGATGAGTATTCTTATCCGCCATTTTGGTTCCTGAATTTTATTGTTTTGACATGTGTCTAGTTGACATATTGTGTTGATATTGAACAAAACATTTTATTTTACCTACTTTCCTTCATACTATTATCACCAGAAAATTGAGAAAGTGCAACGAATGGATGCTGGCCACGTCTCTGAGTAGAAATACCGAATCTCATGCCAAATACTTGACCAACACAACAACAACGTCAACGTACAACAACGAACCAAAATGGCGGACGAGAATATCTATGTCTACAGCGTTACAAACGATGTTTCATGCCTTTGGCGTTACAAACGATGTTTCATGCCGACAGCCATTTTATTATTGACATTTGAGGTTGTGTTTGGAGCAATCATTTACTGTCGAAAATGTTTGTTTTATGAATATTTTAAGACATTTAGCTAGTTTATCTGTGAATGTTGTATGTTTTATTTTATCTAAAACTATGCCTCCTAAAAAACTTGCAGATTCTAATTTTGTGTTAACCTACAAAATGTGAGAACGCTACGTTACTGATTTGAAGTCGAATGTCAATTTTACAATATAGCGCTTGATTTGACAACAAAGCGGGATAATTAGATCTGCACTACCCTTATGAAGACAGTTACAGACTAAGTTCAATGGCTCGATAAAATTAACTGCTCAAGAGAGGAAGGCATAAACGCAGGAACCCGTGCCTCGTTTCGGTTCTTCGTTCGTTCATATATGTAGCATGGTTGCCAGTTGTAATCGGTTACCACGCATTCCCCTTCTCCTTCTTGAGAAATATCCAATACTTTCTAACGCGCATATCAAGATTCAAGAAGGGGAATGGTGAATCGAATGATTATATTCCCTTTCCCTTCTTGAATAACTTAATGTGCACCGATTACAACTGGCAACCATGCTACAAAACGAGGCACGGGTTCCTGCGTTTATGCCTTCCTCTTAAGAGATGTGGACAATTTTATGACGTACCTATTGCAAAGCGTAAAGTCCACATTTTATAAAAAATTTCAGAGTTCCGTGAATCGTTTCTGCGTCATTTTAATTGAAAAATGCATTATCCTGGGTAGGCAGCTGTCCAATTACTTTTCAATTCTTATAAATATTTGTTGTCTGTCATGTAAACTCCTTTTTATATTATTCGAATCGAGCCTTTCATTTAGAAGTTACGACGATTATAAAAATGCTAGAAGTAAAAAAACAGCCATACGATTATCCTATTTTCTAATAGTATTCATAATTTTAATCATGTTTTTTTTTATTCAAAACTCAATGGACATTACAGCGGCGTCTCTGAAACGGCTCGCCGCCTCTTGGCTCCTTGCGAAGTAGGCGTCTCTAAACGAAGCCGGTGCGGTTACATTAAACTTAAATTTTACGCTAAAAAACAATACGTTCACTAATAATTTACCCATTTGTTTTAGTTGGCAATAAAGACTATTGGCTTCGTGGTTGTCAGTTGGCTGAACAAGGAAATTTGGACATCTGTGATAAGATTCAAAAATCTAACAGCGGTCTTGTACACTGTTCAAAGTGCACTTCGGAAGGATGTAATTCTTCAACAAAATACGGATCAAATATTATTTTAGCATTATTAGGTGTTATTATACCAAGAGTACTCTACAAAATATTCCAATTACACATATAATCAAAATAAAAATGGTAGTGTGGTTTGATTTTCTCTTTTTTCAAACGTGAATTTTAAAATGTACTCGGCTTTGCAATTATTATTAGTTAATTTTAATAGGAATTTCAAAGATAAAATGGTTTTTAAACAAGTGTTTGGGAATAACAAAAGTTGTATTTCAATTATTTGGCAATACTTATTTGGAATTAGCAGATTTTGACCTTCAATTTTACAGGTATTTTTAGTTTAATGTTATTTTGTTTGTCAGTTACTATTATTTCAGAGGAAATTTGCATACAAAGTTTTCAACATAGATATAAAAATAAAAAAAAGGTTCCTTCTTATAAGTGTCTAGGTATGGGAATAGAGGGTGTAAAAGTTACGTCGCTGTAGCTTACTACATATTATTGTGGTCCAATTTTCTTCTAGCCATAATTTCGTACGAAGCAATCGATTGTCGCTTGTCGATTCACCAATTACTGTTCGGCTAAAAAACTTTTTGAACCTCAATCTTCTGCTAAATGTAACAGTTTCGGTAGTAGCAGGCCTAATGCGCGGACATAGTGGGATGAAATAAAATACTGCAAAGTATCCAAGGAATTACTAAATTATCCTGACAGTGCAGCAACAAAAACATTCTTAACGATTACCCGGCGACAACCAACGTTTTGCGACAGAAGATGAAGATAGACCGTTTGACGTACTGAGAGGGACTTCCAGGAGGATGCACAAAGGACCTAATGAGACCTAGGTGCTGTAGGGTTGCCCTACTCTATCGATTTATCAGATTAAATATGTTTGTTTTGGAACATTTCCATTATAACTTGATTGGCATCGATAATAATAATTATCTATTATATTCCTTGTTGAATGACATCTTGAAGTTGATTAATTATTAACGAAAAAAATTAGCTATCTATTCACAATCTGCAATACATAGTTACAATCAGTAAATTTTTTGACAATATATATTTAACACGAAGGATCAACATTCAATGACATTGTCCTATTAAGTCACTCACTTGAAATAAGTTTTTGACGTGGGAAATAAAGAATCTACACTAAAATCTGTTTAGCAGGTCAGTTGGAATATGTTTCTTTAGTCTTCGTTGTACTGGCTGCAACATGAGGCTTCTTGCTAAATCATTTGGGTGTTTTTGCAACCTTAAGTCATATTTGTGAGCAAATTTGTTAATTTCTTCCTTGACGGTTGTCAATTGTAGATCGCGTGCTATAATGTGATTAGGCACATACCAGGGGACATCCGTTATTATTCGAAGAATCTTTGACTGGAACCTTTCTAGTATTTCTATGTTTGATAGCGACGCAGTTCCCCAGAGCTGGATACCATAGGTCCAGATGGGTTTTATAATGGTTTTGTAAACTAAGAGCTTGTTTTTAGGGACAGTTTAGATTCACGTCCAACAATCCAGTATGGTTTATTTAACTTTAATCCTAACTGTTTACGTTTTGTGAAAATATGTTTCCTCCAAGTCAATCTTCTGTCTGTATTTGACGTCCTCCTGGTGTAGAAGTTGATGACCATTTAGAGTAACTGGTGGACAGTTTCCTCTTCGGTTAGTAAATGTTACTTGGACTGATTTATTTCGCTTATTTGCACTGGAGTAGAATAAAATAAATTAGCAAAGAGAAGGGCTGAAACACTCTTTTGGGGACCGGAAAGCTTTTGTGGTTTTAGCTCTATTGTAATATTGGAAGAAACAGGCAGAACCGAAATGCATAGAAGATCTGACCATTTGAAATATCTGTACAATCAAATATACTCCTGGAAAACTACAGCATGGTTGGAGCAATCGAATTCCTAGAGTTTTGACAAGAGTCCTAACACACTGCTACCTAAATGGACACCTTAAGAAGCTTAAACTAGTGGAGCCAGAGAATGTAGATTTTGTGGAATGGAATGCGAAACTTCCTTTCACATACTTGCTGAATCCTAGTGCACAACACTTAGAGCACTGGGTAGAAGAGGAACACTTACCAAAACTAATACTGTTGATATCCTGAAATTCTTTCAGAAAATGGGTCTAAAGGAACTACTAGTCTCTGAGACTTTGCTCAGGAGCTAAGTAGAAGTAAGAGAGCACAATAGATCTTTTAGGCATCAGTGAATAGCACCTCTGTATATTCTTACATACATACATACAATATACATTGGCATCGATCATAATAATTTTGTTGTGTTTGATATTCGTTCGATTAACTTCTAATCCGGCCCACTCTGGTTTTGAAGGCAACGAAGGGGCGGATACTTCCTTTAACCGCCCGGGCCCGACCTTGGGCCTCACAAAACAAACAATCTGTAAGGAGACGAGGAACTAGATGAGGAACCAGCACCTTGCTCACTGGAGGGATCTACAGGGTCTCAGGCAGTCCAAGCTCCTATTGAGGGGATGGACTGATGGACATGCTAGAGCTGCTCTAAAACTACCAAGGAGTAAGTTAAAAAATATAGCAGGACTCCTAACAGGGCACTGCTGTCTGAGAAAACACCTCTGTAACCTAGGTTTAGAGGAAAGCCACCTATGCAGGGCTTGCGGCATGGCTGACGAAACGTCGGACCATGTGCTCCTCGTTTATCCACATTGAGCTGTGCTATGCAGGCGAATCTTCGGAGTCCCTGTTATGACCTCTGGGGACATAAGCAGGCATCCACTGAAGAGGATTGAGTCCTTCATCGAGGGACTCGGCTTCATGGATGCATAAGTAGCAGGATTGGCACAATGGGCCTCAGTGCCGGAACCTTGGCTTGAGTTTGTCTTGGCTAAGGTTCGCCTGACTAAATTAGTAGTTAGTAGTAACTTCTTGTCACTTGATTACTATACCAATTATCATGGAATTACTATAATTGCCAATTTTCGTAAAATTACTGCCTGTATTGTTTAAGTGACAACAATTTGTTTTAAATCATGATTTCTAGCGCTCTACCAATTTTGGGAAAAATATGATTTTTAATTTGTTTATTTAATACGATTTGTTATAAACAAATAGATGTCTGTATTATAACTATTTGTAAAAAGAGAAAATCTAATCAAAATAAATTAAGTGTGCTTAACTATTTCAAAGAGAATTTCTAATTTTTCATTCGTTATTAGATTACGTAAGGATATGAAACAAAATTAAATTTTGTATGGCAGGGATAAGTAGGTAACCATTGAACTAGGTGTGTATAGTTTATTTCAGCAAGTACATAAAGTATTGGAATGCAATAAACCCCTTACTAACAGGTGTTTATCGGGTATTACAGAGTTGTACTCAAAATTGATTAAGAATGATTGAATGATAAATATAATCGCATAAAAATGTGAAAAAAAACAATATGGGTACTGTAAGAATAATTCGTTGGATAAAAAATGAAAAATACACACCATATAAGCAGAAACTTACTGGTCGTCATCGTTCAGTGTCACTTGTACTTGATTCACTATCACTTGTGTTAGAACTATCTACATTCATAATTAAAGGATTTACTGTCACACTTTCAGTAACATTGTGTACGTTATGGTCCTTATTCCACGTGTCCTTTTCAACTTTTTCAACAGAACTAATAGGTACACTGCTGCTACATTTCTTCGGTAGCATTTCCAACTAATAGTAATTCTTTAAATATTCTAGTTAGTATGTAATATTGTTTCTCGCAAGGAACCGTTTAATTTCTGCCCATACCAACTGTATTGGGTTGAACTCGCAGTGGTAATGGGGGATCCGTAAAAGTATTATTTTATTTTATTTTAAGGGGAAGGGTGAATGCAATGATTATATTTCCTTCCCCTTCTCCAAAAACACTATGTAAGGATACCATCATATATAAATGTGTTTATAATTCCATTTATTTTCTTGTGCCTGGCCTGGGACTCTGCACACTATAGAATTTTACCGATCATTTTCTACATTATTATTACTACTATTATTCCAGTCGACAGCAGTCGAAAGCCTCACTCTGTATACCATCTGCACACTGTCGACAAGTCTTCTTTTATCTCTGACTTATTACTGTGAAATATATTGAAGTTTATATTAAGAAATCGACGACAACAAACGTGTAAATAGAGTCCATTGTAGAATTCTATAGTGTACATACAGAGTCCCAGTACTGTTAGTCTGACGTCGAATTAAGCTCGGAATTGGACGGAATTTTTTAAAAAATAAATTTTATTCTGTGATATATGATAAACACCTGTTAGTTAGAGGATTATTGCATTCCAATAGTCTATGTACTTCTGGAAATTAACTAAAGGAATTTTCAAAATATTATCAAAAAAAGAACTCTTTTTATCAATTCACACAAAATAGAAAATAAAAATATTTTGACATTGGAAATGGGAATTAAGCAAAGTTTTTTAATGGAAAAACACAAAGGAGAAGGTCTATAAGATAACCAGAACGAGATAACGTTGAAAATTTCTATTTTTCACATTAAGAGTAGACAACTCAATAAAAAATTAGAAGTTCACTATCGACAAGACAACCATTTTGAACGTCCGTATTGTAATTTGCCATAGAATAAATTAGGAAGGCCTTAAATGTACTATATTTATACTGTGAAATTAGTTAGAATTTAAATTTCAACGATAAGCTGAATATTCGTCTGCCTTTTGTTAGAAATAATAGTAGGGGAGCCCACGATGCTAAATGGGGATTTACTCGAGCGTCATAGAGACTTATTGAGTTGCGAAGCTTAGATAATAGAATGAGAAAAATGTTATATAATGTATACCTTTTCATCGGTGGGGGGAGTGGCTACAGATTTTCAAAAATGTAAAAAAAAACTGTTATATGGACATACTCGAGCGCGTCAGATATTGATAGCATCCATGTCCTACGTATTTTTAATAATGCACGTACGTTAATCTGATCGTTTCCATGATGGAGGTGGTCGTACGTAAGGGTTGAAATTAAGAAAGAAAAAAAATTTAATCGAGCGCGTCAGATTTTGTAAGAGGATGTTAAGTGAACCTAAAGCAAACCTCTCATCTGATAATCTGACGATTTGAATGTGACGCAAACTCGCGGCCATTAATAGAATATGCCAAAAAAATTGCGATTGCGTTTCTGTTACAACAAGTCATTCAAATATTGTTTTTCATGAATAACGTGTTTTTTAATTATTGGAGAAAATATATATCTGATTCTGGTGTATCCTCAAGAATATCAGGTGTTATGACATCTTCATAAGCTTTCGGCAATTGATCACCTGCAAACCAGATCATTTTGAACTTTCCGTCGACAACTTTCCATCGATAGTCCGTTGGTGAAAGATCAGTAACTTTTGCATTATCGGCATTACTCCATAAGCATGCAATGAACCTTGTGCGTAACACTTGCTAGAGTAACTCTGATTGACTGGGTGGCAAGTTGCACGCATCATAATTCCGGATACTCAAGGAAAAGGGTTGTGATTTGTCTTTTACCCTCTAGGTCTTATTGAAGATGGCAATCCTGGGTTAGGCAATCCTGGGTTTACTGACATCGTGTAACCCATACAAGTGGCAAGTTAAAGTCTGTATGATGCTAAAAGAATCCTGCAGATTATGTACCTATCATCCCATATCCAGAAATGCTTTTTGAAAAATTTTTAAATTCATTACAAATTGTAAAGGTTTATTTTTCCCTCGTCGGTACAATGCCGGATTGAAATCGCAACCAGTGAACGCATGCAAAGCAGGAAACGCCTTCGAAGTTTTCGCACGTATTAAACGTTATTGAAGAATTTTTGTTACTGTGAAAATCATCAGATTATATATTTTTCGTCGTCCTTGAATTTGTTCCTTTAAATAAAAAAAAAATTCATTCACGCTCGAGAATGTCGAGATGACTTTTTTTAAAAACTTTGTCGCGCTCCCATTTCTTTACGTCACTCCCAAATTGTCAGATTAGTGGAATATACACTTTTTATGATATAATTAACTCACCCTACCTTAATCTGACGCGCTCGAGAATTTCTGATGATCAATTTTTTTTTACTAATCAGATCCTTTATTCTTGACGGGCGGCCATATATAAGTATGGAGCTCATATTTGGTGGAGGTAATTAATCCGGTACAAGGTATACCCCTGTATATTAATCTGTCACGCTTTAGTAAATCCCGAAATCCCCGCTTAGGCTCCCCTACTATAATGAGTGAAGCGAAGTTTAAACTAACATTCTTCTCAATATATTCGTTATGTATTCATTAATCTTTTTGTTAATTATTAATTAAACCACATTTTTTCTCATATTTTCTAGTGGTCAAATTTTTTTCATTAATGTCAGATAGGGACCAGAATTTAAACAAAAAAAAACTTTATTGTTCTTGATAACGGTAGCTGGAATGCTACCGAAACTTTGAAGTAAAAAATATAAAAAAGATTCTGGTTTAATTTCCCAAAATAATTAACAAAAAGAATAACGTTCTTCTCAATTTGACAAGAAATAATAGTGCAGGTTGGCAAATTAATTTTGGCAGTCGGACGTTTGGCAACGTCCGATGCGCCGTAGCAAAGACGTATGCGGATTGCAAGAGCTCACTTCGCTGTCAGAATTCGTAAGCTTCACAACCTTTAAAACTTTGCATGCGGAATGTACGTCGCCTGCTCTTCCCGGTAACTGCGTTAACAACGTTGTCAAGTTGTATGGCTTTCTCGCGCATCGTCAACTGCCAAAATTAATTTGCCAACCTGTACATTGTTTACCAAGTAAGAAAAGCCTAGCAACACAGATTCCAGGAATGTGGCTTTTCCTAGGAGGTGAATATACCTACTATTTTTTCGCAAATCGTTTAAAATTCGACAGATATTAATTAATTTTGAAATAAATGGTGCTTTGAAATTCGAAAAAAAATTACTTGGGTTACTATGAAAACGTATTAAGGTTGGATTGTCAAACTTGGCGCATATAATAGATCCATTTCCAGATGTGAAATGAACGATACTTTTTATTATACTTATCTGAAAACAACGCTAAAAAGGATACGAAGTAAATTTAGAACTTTTTTTTTAAAGTAATCATTATAAATCATAATCGTAAGTACCAAACATGATTAACATTTCCATAGCAACGGTATATTTTTTATCGGCATTCTTTTATTTTCTGCCAGTTCTATTCATGTTCATATCCAGATATTCCTATGAACATATTAGAGGTACTAGCACAAGACAGTGCTGATTTGTTACCAGCAAAATCCTGGTCTAGATATGAACACGAGTATCAACTTTTTATGAAATGGTGAGATCTCAAAAAAGTTAAAACTGTAAGTGATGATATTCTTCTAGTTTATTTTGTCGAAAAAGCCAAGAATATCAAATCCTCTACGTTATGGAGTTGGTTCTCAATGCTATAGAGTTGTTTGGCTATAAAAGAAAATGCTTGCAACACAAAATATCCAAAAACTATTGCCATTTGAAACGTTAGAATGTGGGTTATATACCAAAAAAGTCCAGGGTACTAACGGCAGAACAAGTAACCACATTAATATGCGAAGCTTCAGATGAAGAATATCTACTGGCAAAAGTGATATTAGAGTTTGGGATCTTTAGCGCATGTAGTAGAGATGATTTAATACGTTTTAGTTTGGACTATGTGGAAGAAAATGGGCTCTTTATTGTTGTGTTTTTTGCGGGATGGAAAAAATCATATGTCAAGAAGTTTCACCATTACCAATGAGGGATGTACACATGCAGATCTACGGCCTAAAAATATGAACAGCAGTAGATTATTTGTTGCATACCGAAATCCTAGGTGCTACGCCCAACATGTTGGATTCCATACCATCAGCACTGTCTCGGAACCTGTTTGCAAAATACCTGAAACTGAAAAATCCCGAAGAATATAGCGGACATGGACTAAGGCTTTCTTCGGCAACCATGTTGGTGGAAAGCGGTGCTGATTTGCTCACTCTGAAATGACACGAAGGTTCTTCCAACCTAGCAGAAGAATCCATATAAAAGAAAATAGAAGTATCACAAAAATTGTTTAACCGCTCTCACTTGCAAAATACAAGCTCTGCGACGTTCCATCAGGAAAATCAAAACATCTGCGAACCGTCTGCTTTAACATCTTTAGTTCTAAAGAATGAAATACCGAAGGGACTAAACTCTGCAATAATACAAATTGTACAATAAATGTTACTATCAATACCATCAATTCCTAAATAATCTACTAATTATGTTGTTGTTTCCAGAAAAATGTTATGAATAAATTATTGTTTTTTCTTATAATTAATTTCAATTGAATTTTTTTATTTGGCGCACGGAATAAAATCGGATATCGAGAAAACTTTTCCGTGCGCTGTTCTGAAAATGTCACGTTTACGTATTTGTAAAAACAGATGAAAACAAGATCCCTCCAGTCAAACTAGTGGCCTACATAGAAGACACAAAGCTTCTGGAATGGTTAGTAGATATATAGTAGATAACATGGGAAATGGTACAAAGATTCATTAGAATTATTTCCAAAGAAATCAAAAGAAAAGTACGAATAAGCATATATACAACTGTAAGGAAATGTCATTCCCTTACAGTAAGGAAATCGTGACTATTTCTTCAGGAAATTTTGTCTAGAATGTCAAAATTTCCTAGCGATTTGCGGAAAAAACCGTTTTTTAATTTTACTAAGTCATACTGTTAATCTGTAACCTGCTTCACTTCTCCATTACAACATTATTAGGTTGTAATCTGGTATACCTACAGGGTATTTGAAAAGATTTTTAATTAATGTGAAAACAAAACAGGAATAACTTTGCAAATATTCATTGAATCTAATAAATGCTGAGTCAAAACTAAAGTACAATATTTTCTCAAAACATTTAAATGGAACACATGAATGTAATTCAAATCAAAATTCAAAAAATCTAAATGAGAATTATGTTGATTGAAATGGTACAGAACGTTAACAATACATAAAGTGGAATTTCAGTTCAAGCTTTGTTTCATTATTAATTACCATTTATATTGTTAATTTTGTATTTAATGCTTTTGAAAGATCACATGTAGAGTGATCACTGCACCCATCAATCACACTGTTCTCTAACTGAGACTGGAAATTTAATTCTCTCAAGATCGTTGTCGAAAAGTGCGACTTTCAGTTACTGAATAAACCACTAGAGAGTTATTGGAAACTAGAATTTACTCCTTGCAGTATTTGTGATGACTTTATTTAAATAGTGCCCTTTCATAAACTTAAAATTTTAAGTTGTTGAAACCATATATTGACAAGATGAATTATAAGATCGTTACTTTGTTTTCCAAAATTTAACCTCACTTTTTTCTTGTGTCAGTCAAATCTTCTGTTTAAATAAGGTCGCCCAAATAATACCAAGCAGTATCTTTAATAATGGTCAGTGGCGGTCCTAGAAGGAGGCTCAGCCTCCTCAAACATTTATCCAGCAAATAGGACCAAAATATTTTCTTGAGTATCCTTCATTTTATTTCCTGTTTATCTAATTTACCATTAATTCCCCGTTTTCACTAGTTATTTTTTAATCTGACAACAGTGCCCTGAGGCTAGATTCTACAAATATCGATCTCAATGCCGAAACACGTGCTGCTCAACACAGTTGCCGTTTTTTCGACCAGTCCAATTGCTAATACCGTAAAAAATACCGGAAATGGCAACACTCTCAGAAGGCTTGCCTCTAGAGGTCGCGATGATACACGAACAAGGCTCATCGTGTTGCGTGGGTTCGTGGGGGCTTATTCGAATGTTTTTCAAGAGTTTCCCAATATACTTTTACATAACATAGTGTTAAAATATAAATTTTTTGATAAAATTGCAGTGAACAATGAATTTTGCATTGAATACTCGGATAAAAATATTTTAGGTCAGTACGACAGTCACGCCGATATGATAAAATTTATGATAAATAATGATTTGTAACAAGTTTTACCCCTTTGTTTGACAGTTACCATTCCTGTCACGTCGGCATCGGTGGAGAGATCATTTTCTACATACAATGGGCCAAAATCGTTTATACAATGTTAGTTCATGTCCAGCCTCCTCTCTTAAAAAGTTCACGAGCTGCCACTGATAATGGTCGTGTTCGTCCGGGCTCAACGGTTGAAAGAACACATGTTGAGTGTGCTGACAGTTAACCGCCGAGTTCCTTCTGAGTCGATAATATTACGCTGGAATACTGGTACGAACCATGACGCTGGGATTGGTACGAACCATGACGCTAAAGCATATATCAGTTTGTAGCGTATATAAGAAAGAAAAACTGGTCAGCTGGAAAATTACAGGTGAAAAAACTGAGAAAGTGGAAAAAATAATTCCAAGTAATAGATTTCTCGTTAAAATTGTATGTGGTTGTTTACAGTATACAACAAATAAAAAAATTGGTCAGCTGATACCTAAACAAAACGTTGAAAGACTATATTACTTCTTGACCTTATGAAAGTTCCAATAATTCTCTACTATTTAATTGAAAGTTTCACTTATTAAACAGCATATGTACCTATTGCGACTTCCTTTTTTTCCTTTGTTAATTTGTTTGTACTTTTTTTATAAAACGCTACATTGTAAATAAAAATTTACTTGTCGTTATACAAACTGAATTTTAACCTACCCCAGTTCACTTTACAGCGGATAATATTTGAGAAAGGTCAACAAAAAACGAAGTGAGTGAAGAAACAATACGTTCTATAACCAATAATGGAGTTTCAGATAAGTTTTTCTGATTATTAAGTGAAAAACATAAAAAATGTCAAAATCTCAAAATTTTCCAAATAAAATTTTTATATCTGGAAAAACATAGAAAGATCCTCAATTCAGGTTTTTTGGGTCGATGAATCAACTATAGTTTGTAACTTATAAATATCAACACACGTGACTTCTGTCATAACTAGACTATGTTGCCAAGCTCTTGAAATAGTATGAGAATCTAGTAAATGTCAAATGAAGTTATCATATATTCTTCTTTTTATTTGGCTATAGGTTAGGTTTAGTTTTTGATAGTTACTGTATATAAATAAACTTGAACTTGTTTCTGTATAAAACTTTTATTTGTATGTTAAAAGTACAGCACTAAGTAAGAAATTATTATTTTAAAACCTACTGAGCCTAAAAAGGTATGTATGAAATAGTTGGAAAATTCAAGATTCATTTTAATAAAAACAAATTCATATTGTGGTTTATTTTTCTTGGAAATCCACTGTGTGGATGTGTGTCATATTTTAGGAAACTATGATTAGGAGCATTCTACATTAAATAATTGTTCCTCCTCCAATTGCAGCAGTAACATTTCTAAAGTGAAATGGATTATCTGTAAATAAATTGTGCAAATATAATTGCTAAGTATTATGAATAGTGTAAGAGAATACAATAAATACAGTTGATTGAGTATAATATTAAACTCATACTTACTTGCTTCATACATGCTGTAAATAGTCAGGAATAGATGAATAGTAAATACATCAACTATTGCAGTGTTATTAAGTTTCATTTATACGTTAACTTTGACAACTCATCACTGCTTGTGAAAATTTAGTCAGTTTTTCGCAGTTTTTTATAACAAGGAGATGAAATAATCGAAAAATTGAATAATCAATATTAAACTGTCACAACTTAACCTTAAAAATGTCAAGACGTCAACTGTACCAGATAAACCATTTTAATCGCGGCAACAGCGCGCATTTTTGCCAACATATAAAGTTTTTAGTACGACTAATGTTAGTTTGAGTTTAATAATTAAGTAACCCACGAGTTGTATTACATATGAAATCAATTACGAAGCCTTTCTTTAAGCATATATTCATATTTTTTGATAACATGCGACCTATAAATTTCAATATTTATTAGGATTAAGGCTGTAAAACATACTGATTGACAGCAGCAAAAGAATGACATAATTCAAGCGAACGTCTCATTTTTGGCACTTTGATCACGTGGGTTGATATTTATAGGTTACGAACTATAGTATACATATTTTATTGGAAAAATCAATATATGTGTGATATTCTCACATTTTTAATCTAGAAAATCCTGTAAAAAGCACATAGCTCTAAATACTTAGGTGACATCTCAACAGACCAATCACGACAGACCAATCTACTGAAAAAAAATTCAACAACACGACCAGAAGGGTTTTCATTTTATAAATTGGTAAGTAGTGGAAACCTTAGAAAAATCAAATTCTGAAACTAAAAACTACCCATACCTCAAAAAATTGAATAATTACGTCGTTCTTACGGCTACTATTAATTCAGGAGAAAATGTTGCAAAAAGAATAGTACATTGTTTAGCGATTAGGAAAAACCTAGAATTCCTGGACAACTGTGAAGATCTAAGTCCAGGCTCAAGCCGAGACTTAGCAACGCAGAGTCCTACGAGGTAAACATACTATTTCTCCGCAAATCGTTTAAAATTCAACAGATATTAATTAATTTTGAAAAAATCGCGAATAATTTTATTCACAAAAATAAAGGTGCTTTGAAATTCGTAATATAATTACTTGGGTTACTATGGAAACGTATTAGGGTTGAATTTTCAAACTTGACGCATATAAATTTAATTGCTGGTGTTCTAGAAAGTAAAATGATAAGTGATGATGAATTTTCCATTTCTGGGACTCCTCCATAGCTGGTTGAGGCAGTGAACACTGGTTCATTAAAATTATTGCCAAAGAAATCTAGAGAAAAGTACGAATATGCATATAAAGAGTAAAAACACGAGTTCTCTCTCAGAAAATGTTGTAATGGTATACTTCCTAGACCTTTGCTCAAAGATGAAATCTTCAACATTATGGGCCAATTATTCAATGTTGAAGTCAACCTTACATTATTAAAAACTCCGTTCTTCATTGAAACGGCAAGCTCAAGGTTATAGGGCAAAGAAATCTAAGATTTCAACGAAGGCAGAAATTGAAAAATTTATCCAGGAAGCTCCAGATAAAGAAAATTTAATGATTAAGGTAATTTATAAGGTTTTAATTTCTATTTAGATTATATATTTATTTATTTATTAGGTAGCTTTAATATTTGTTATTTCTGGGGCCTGTAGAATGGATGAGTGAGTCCGAATGATTCTACACGATGTAGAAGACCTAGATTGTAAGATTTTAATTAGCATACCTAATACGAATACCAAAATATAAATTATTTCCTTATAAACAATGTGTTCTTATGTAGAACACTAACAACTGTAAGGAAATCTTGACTTTTTCTATAAGAAGTTTTGTCTGTAATGTCAAAATTTCCTAGCGATTTCCTGAAAATTAACTTTTCTTAATTTGGCTGAACGTCTAATCATCAAAAATCAACCTAATTTTATTTAATGTATGACTTCAATAATTATTCTTTCAGTTTCGATGTCAAAGAGGTGTTATACTTAACAAAAATATGTTTTCCCAATGTCAATAGTTAGTGGTGAACAAATTCATAATGGGGATTCAATTATTTTCAATATTTTTATTCCCACACGGTTTTTATGTCGATTTGAAAATTCAACTTTTGGATGATTTAAATAGTTCGCCATTTATGCTGTGACGTACATACCCTAAAAGAGAAGTTAGCTACATAATGGTTGACATAGGATCACAATTCGGATGCGATGAAGTACTTGTAGGTTATGCTTATGTCAACCTATTGCTTTTATATTTTGACGGCTATTAGATTATTTTATAAATATCACTTTTACCATATTGGTTTTCGTTGACGTATTTACAGTTAGTTTTTATTGTTGTTAGTGTTTTTCTTAAATTATTAGAATGACTGGGTTCGTATAGGCAAATACACACACATATATAATTATTTATCTACATCAAAATGATCTTCACAGCAATAGTAACTGGTTGTAGTCTGTTTATATTTTTTTCTAGCACCCTCAAATCATAATTTCCGATTAAATTTTACTGCAGGCATAGTTACAAAGTTTTTACGAGGCGTTGTAGCTGTTGTGTTGATGTAGTATGATACAAAACAAGATTTATATTACATTGACATTATTCCAATTTGAAAAATTGTGGAGAAAAACTAACTAAAAAAAATATTAACACAATTTTTTCATAATATTGAAACATCAAGCTCGAATAAACTGTAAACAAAACCAAAACACTCATATATATTATAGACTTTGACAGTTCTTTGAACTTCAAATTCGAATGGCCTTTTTGTAACTGGATATTGATTCATAAGACATCTAAATCAGAAAGTAGCTATATAACTTCATCTTTGAGTTTGTGACGTATCCGTAGTGAAAGTTGCAAACAATCAGGAGTTCTTAATTTCCAGTTTTCGGTTTAACACCCCATTCAGTTTAATAGTTCAAACTGGTGTTCATTCAATTTCAGGATACAAATATCTAAAATATCATCAAACAAAAATATGTTATGTCACTTTATATAATATGTTTACTAACACGTTATTTGGCATAAATGACAGTTAATGCATCATTGATCGGAAGCGTAGCGTATTTCAATTCTCAAGGAAAAAATGGCGATTGCTACCACAGCGCTCACATCTGATCGTTGACAAAACACGTGTTCAGCAGGAAATTGTTGATCGCTCTGGTAGCGCTACGTTGGGATAAACGTGACCAATGAAATTTTTTGTTATAATTAAGTAATCGGAGAATGGGATACAAATGGTAAATAATTATGTATAAAAGTATACATCAGTTTTTTTCTTTGTCAAAAGTTATCGTTTAATAAATGTTATAATATATATATCAGGGAAAACAAACGGACCTCGCACTTTATGCTACATCACTGGACGCTAGATAAAATTCCTCTCCACTTACCAACTTTTCTTTTAATTGATAAGGTGATTCACTCAAAATCTTCCAATATTCAACATTTTTCACAATATTTATTTAAAATAAAACACACAAATATACAATAAATACAAATAACATAAATTTTGACGGATCAATCCTTGGACTGGAATTGCAACCGTCCGAGAAGCAAACACAAGAGGTTTTTTTAATAAAATCAGTTTCGTCTTTGTCGCATTCACCCTTACTGGTATTTTTCGAATTGATCCATCCACAACTTCGGTGAATTCTAATCGCATCCTTTTCTTCCTTAATATGAAGGACTGAAATATAAATTCAAATCTGTCATTAAAATTATCGAATATTTGCAGTAGACTCCAAAAATTTGCTGCTATTTTAAATTGGCAGATATAGAAATATGTCAACAGTAAATGGTTCGAGAGCAGAGTTAACTTTGACGACTACTTCTGAAAGTAGTTCTTTCTGTATTCATTTACATATCGAAAGTTACGTTTTGTAAGATCCATGTGCTGAAAGTGATAGTTTCGTACTACAAAACAGTTTCTATACGCGCTGGGATAGACAGTTTTAACAACTTCCTCTCGTTGTCTTAGAAAGACTCATATCCGAGTTAGCAAAACGGCATGAGGCTTATCAAGGATTTAACAACAAATTTTCATTTCTTACGAAAATGAGTGAGTTGTTACCATCAGTTCTGACGGAAAAAGCAAGTTTTTTAGAAAAAATGTATCCTAATGATTTAGAAACAGATTTAGTTCAGGAATTCCTACACTTTCAAAGCTACCTTTCGTCTGACAGAATTTCAATAAAACCAATTTCTAGATCATTAATAAGTCTGTCTTCATTCCTGCGAGAACAGAATCTAGGAAACATTATCCAAACTTGGATATAGTAAACTCGCAAAAAGGTATTGTAATGCTTTTATAATTTAACTTAAATTATAATTCTAACAAATGATTGAGAAATTTTTTCCTTAAAATAATGTTTTTTGATAATTCTTTGCTGTAAAAATAATCAAGGATATAACACGGTACCATAGTTTTCAATGATAATAACTATACGGGAAAAGTTGATGTAACCAGGATGATGTAGCACAAATCATAACGTTGGAATTTTATTGATAGAAAATTGATATGATTGTGGACTAAGGCCTGGTCTTTCCAAGTCCGAATAAAGTTGTGAATAATATATATTTATCAAATAAGAACTAGATTCGTCTTTCCAATATTGGATAATTCATATTCGCAGAATATATAGCATTATTCTACAGTTAAGTTATTAGGAGGTTTAAGTTCGAAATAAAGTTGTTCGGGTTGTAAATAACAACCGACTGATGCCGATTAACTACGAATTGAGTTTTTCTCTTTTCAAAGTGTTGGCATGGTGCTGGCGATTCTAACCTAGTTTAAATAAAAACTGTCACATACATTTTGAAATGGATATTTTTAATGATTTCGAGGAGATCGAAGATCAAGAGATACAAGAAATTGTAGATTTTTTAAACCCAGATCGTCACCCATATACGGTTAGAGAACGTATTGACCACTTTGAAAGATGGGATGATAAAGAATTTTTACGCCATTTTCGATTATCTAAAGAAACTGTGATTAACTTATTGGAGGAGATAGGGCCCCAACTACAACATCGTACAGATCGGTAAATCAAATATTTACTTACATGAAATCCTAATTTCAGTGCTGTCAAGCAGGTGACAGCTAGCCTAAAATCTATTTGGCAACTTACAACGCGTCCGCGAAACATAACAATTGTCTATCACTTTCTATTATATACACATTGTGCATGAAACTATCTTTCCCTACACATATCATGAAGTTAGCTATTGTAATTTTATTGCAGCCAACGTTAAAATAATTATTTTTGTTATGTTAATTCACCGAATAAGAAATCAATGGTTAAAGTCAGTTTGAAAGACATTTACACTTTATTTGTTGAATAAGACTTCCTAATAAATTTATGTTCCAGTTAGTTATTGGCCACTTTATTCGTACTTGGAAAGACCGGGCCTAAGATATCAAAATTTAGAGGCAGCAAAAATTGAATAGCCTACGGACTGGTTGACAGTCTATTGACACAACCTTTCAATCATTATTAATTTCTTCCAGTAGTTATTGATTTTATTCAAATAGATTAAGAAATTAATATAAATAAAGAAAATATTATCAGCGTTGACGATTTACTTGAATTGCAAATACGAAGTCGAAAAAGGCTTCAGTGTGGTTACATCTGTATTCCAGGCAGAAATTTACGCTATAGACATGTGTTTGCAATATAAAGGCCAAAAGATCCTTATACTTTCTGATAGTCAGGCAGCACTAAAATCTTTAGCATGTCCCCAGATCAGATCTAGACTGTTCTGGGACTGTCTACAAAAACTATAAACCCTGGCTAACCATAATAGAGTTACTCTTAAGTGGGTCCCGGGGCCCAAGTGCATTGTAGGAAATGGAAAAATGACACCAGCCAAAATAGGAACACAGCAAACTCCTGGTGAAAAAACCGTCGGAGACGCTGACTAACGAAATACTAAACCATAAAAGGGCAAGATAAGGATAGTGACGGGTTTACTCACTGGTCACTGTACCCTAAGGAAGCACATGCATGCAATCGGCATATATGGGGAGGAACCTATCTGTCGGTTGTGCATGGAAGAGCAGGAAACAGCATCTCACATTATCTTCGATTGTGAAGCATTATCTCATTGGAGATATAGACTCCTAGGACTAGAACATTCAAGGGAGGATTTATCCAAGAAGAACCTATTGAAAAGACTATTGAGCTTGATAAGGGCTACTGTTCTCTTCACATAAACGGCAGAACCAAGAGTACAAAAAGCCTAAAGGCTGAGGTGCCGAGGACTCTATGCCTGTGACTGGTGGTGCTTAACCAATCAATCAATGAAGTGGTTACAAATATTTTGAGAAAACAAAGAAACCGAAAAATCAACTAAAGCAGATATTAAAGACAGCAGCTCACCAATATTGAACCAGATTGAGCTAGATTGGTAGAAAGCCACCAGGTTCATCAATCACACCGAATTTTCAATTTTTTTTATTTTTTTGGCCTACTTAAGTATTTTCCGTAATTTTTATTAATAATAATTATACTGAATTTTATGTCAATTCAGTTTGTTAAATTTTGATGAGAAAATGTTAAGTTCACACAGTTAACTATAACCGTAAAGTTTTTGGATTGGTAAGTATTTTGTATCAATAGGGAAGGAGCTTTTGGAAAAGTGGACACTGGTCCAAAATAGTTTGGGAATTCCTGATCTAGGCTTAGAGGACCAAAATAGATCTGAAAAGGTCGCAGTGGAATAGACTAATCAGCACCCTCTAATAATCTATAATGTTTAAGGACATACCATTTGTTACATATTTCCTACAAAAAGGATTTTGATCGGCAGTGTAGTTTCCTTCTTCACATTGTTTATAAAATGCACTATTGGTGTCGTTTACAGTCAGATCCGCACATTCCGGATTCAAAGCGGTATTACACTGGAAACAATATATCGTATTACCTGAAAAAAAAACTATTTAATATTCGATTCGCTTCACATTCCAATCTTACCTATTGTTACAAACGATAATAATATTGCAAGAATACCAGCAATCATATTAAATTTCTCCATTTTTCTTTTTAAAATTTTCTGAAAATAAAAACGTCTTCATTATTTTTTTAACTGATTTGTTTCGAATTTCTAGCTTGAGGATGTTTACTCCCCTAAGCACGATTTTTTACTGATTTAAAAAAATTACGGATTACCGAATCGTGATTAAATGGCGAATTATATAATATATATTAAAAATGTATTATACGATTATATGGAGAACCCAAAGATTATTTAAAATTATATACAATATCTATATGGTCATATTTTAAAAAATTGTATAGCAATTATTGTCTGTGTCATTGTGAGAAACAATTTCGTAAGTATTCCTGGGAAATACCAAAAAAACACATGTATATGGGAGAAAACAGGAAATGAATAAATTTATTTCTGAAAAAACTCCCAATAAAAACAGGAAATAGGAACAAACAAACGGATAAGAAAGGTAAACTGAAATAGCATATGTAATGAAATAATATGCAAAGTCTAAGCTTCATCACTGACAAAATCATCTTCATCATCATTGTCGAAGGCCGATTCATTCGTATACATGATAACAGGACTGCATTTAACGGTAAAAGCAGCATTCCAGCATCTCTTTCTCTTGAAAAGTAATCAATAAACTTCAAAATTATACTTTTGTCTTTGTCATTATACGGGGAAGGCATTTTGACAATGAAAAATTAATTATTGAAAAGGGCGAGAATGACCAAAAATACTGAACAAATCAAAATATGACAACTGAACTGTCAAAAGTAACAAATAAAATTTACGTCGACATTAGTTAACAAATACGTTAATGACGTCATAATTCCGTCTCATCTATTTCATGAATGAGAGATAAAGCTGGAGAATGTATGACGAAACGGCAAAGGATGGTTAAACAAACTTTATCTTAGTTATACTGCTGTGCATACAATAGTGACGCATTTAAAAAAAACGAAAAATTGGCCATAATGCCCTGCACTGTCTATAACTTTTTATTTTATATCAATTTCTGTAGTTACTAGAATTTGTTGTTTATGGATTTCATTTGATAATTATGGAAATATTCGCAAGTAGATAGTAAGGTTTCAAACAATTAATGGATTAACATTATATGGTTTATTGCTGGAATGTCTAATCTACTCGTAGTTACAATACAGAGTGTGACACAGAAAACAGTCCACCCTGTTATTTGGCAGTATTTCTTAGGTTTTTAGGACATTAGAAAACACGTCGATTTTTGTTCTAAGGGGACACATTTTTACGATACAGGCATCTGTCATTTGTCAACCCCCTTCCTTCCACTTCACTAGCCCCTTATTTTTAAATAAGTAATATACAGTGCGACACATCATTAGAAAGACATTTAGATGGAGTATTTACTATTGATGTGGGAAAAAAATGACACATTAGCAAACCATAGGCGTTGCGTTTCATTTTTAAGAGGTGTTGTACTTTAAATGAATTAAGACTTTTTTTGCAAAGATGGTGTAAATATCGAAAGAAATCGTGGACGATCATTATGTCTGAAAACTCCATCTAAATGCCTTTCTAATGATGTGCCGCACATGGTATATTTTCTATTTAAAAATAAGGGGTTGGTGAAGTGGAAGGAAGTGACAAATGACAGATGCCTGTAACGTAAAAAGGTGCCCCCCTTAGAACAAAAATCGACGTGTTTCCTATTTTCCTTAAAATCTAAGGAATACTGCCAAATATCGGGGTGGACTGTTTTCTGTTGCCCACTCTGTATAAATAACCAATGTGTCTACAAACCAGAGCAAAACCACGAATCTACAAACGATGTAGGTATACGAAAAGCCTTATTATTCATTTTTTCTACTATAATAATACACTTATATGCTCATAATCCGATTTATAATGGGATCCATTAAGATACAGATTTTTAATCAATGGAAATTTTTCAATAAAGTATGTTGACGTTTGGCCTAGATTCCTATCTAATTGCTTTATTTGTCAAATTCAATTTTCGTATATCCATAGAGTAATACTCGAGGTTATACCATTATTTTATAGAAATACTAGTAGTCTAGAAAAAATATCGTATTCAACTCTCATGTAATGGTTATTAAAACATGATCGTTACATATTATATTATTACGGTCTTTGAAAAAATCGTCTATTAAATTAAGTTGTGATTAAATTCAGAATTCCGTAAACTAAAAAGCTCTACAAATAATAACAATGCGTTCTTAAGAATTGCTCACTCTAAAATAAAACTATTTAAGATCTTATCAGCGTTTAATACTTTTAATTAAAATTGTTCCAATGACCTGATACGTATTAAAACAAGATACTAAATATATAATATTCACCTGTATATTTATCACAATATCCAGTAGGTTTAAGCAAATGAAAATATTTACAATTTCATCTTTGCTATTAAAAAAAATCGATTTCACTATTTAGTAGTACCATACCATTAGTTGTTTTGATTTTATCGTCTCGATGATCCCATAGGTCAAATTCACCGACTCTGACCCGATTTTATCTGTTGTAGATAATGTGACCTATTTTTCGTTTCATAGCATGAAACTTTATTTTGTACAGAGCGACTCACGACCAATGGACGGATGATTATATGGTTTACTTACGATAAAAAGACAATGAGGTCGTTCTTAGTTACTTTACTGCTTATCAGAATAGGTAAATATAAATTTACCAGCCGTAAATACAATGGATAGGGCAATTTACAGTCTATGGGTTGGCAAAACTTCAAGACGTTATCAGATCAATAATTGGTAAAATTCTTCAGTTTAGTTGGACATTTAATGACATTTGATCATCGTCACACATTTTTTTGGAGCTTTTGAGTTAATTGTTCCTTAAGTTTCAAAAATTATATCACTTTGTAAATGGATAAAGGATATATTTTGAAATTATTTTGAAACAAACAGGTTATCTCAATATAGTATTTTTATTCATAGGCCCGGTTGTACATTTGAAGCTTAAAATTGAGCTTAGCTGAGCTGGGCTTGAAATATAAGCTTAGCTCAACTCTAAACCTGTTGTACAAACATGGTTCAGTAGCAGCTCTACTAAACCTATATTTGCAAATGTTGGTAGAACTTATTTCGAACTGACGCATGCGTATGAAGTAAATTGGTCAAAATATGTTTGTCAAATGAAGATATCACCTAACTAATTTGACATTTGTGGGGATTGTTCGTAACTATTATTAGTTTTGCAAGAAATTTCCTCTGATATAGGTACAATCTGTCACAAAGCGAACGGTTTCGTTAGAAAGACGAAATCTTTGAATAAACTCATGATCCCTCCAAAATTCAAAGTGATTTCTATGCTCTATACACTCCCGAGGTCTTCTCGGGTGTTGTACGATTTCAATAAGTTCCAAAAAAATCCTCACTATGTGCTAAAATATCCATATAAACTTTTAATTTGAAAATAAATTAAGTAGCGAGGTTATGTTTGCATACAATGTATTTACATTTAAGCCACGGAACATGATAACAATTTATTTTCCGTGCTTAAGCTTACATCAAACCTGCCCTCTTGAAGGCTTTAGTAGGCTCAAGGTTTAAAACAAGCTCAGCCGTAAGCTTATTTGTACAACAGGAAACTGACGCTGAACCCGAGTTCACACTTGAGCCTTCACTGAGCTACAATTGTACAACCGGGCCTTAAGGGACAACCTTTAGTTTATTGAATTTTCTGACAATCCGTGAAAATACGTCATTTCAACATTTCGATTTGAAAAGTTGGTGAATTCGCCGGCTTTAACAAACACGACTTTCTGTTATGTGTAAAATGTGTTGCATGTACTATCTCCATTAAATCCAAATTATGAAATAAAATTATTTATTGTGGTTATTTTAGAAAAAAATGTACTATGCCAGTATATCAGATAGTTATAGCATATTTGATATAAAAAATAATAATACGATAATACTCAAATTGAATTTTTTCAACATAGTCTTAAACATTGTTCAAATTTAATTTCAAGTATTTTATTAATGAAAGGCATAAAACTTAAATTCGACGTAATCATACATTTAAACCTAAATGAAACCACATAAACTTCTTTTCTGTTTTTATCCAACTTGGGTAACTACCCTCATCTCTTATGATTATTTGTTCCATGTCAAATACGAGTATGTGACTAACTTCAACTTATACTAGTGACGTCAAAGGAGGATTTTAAGAAATTTTTAAAATAGAATTTTTTGAATGGGGATAAAAACAAGGCAACGCTATCAAACTTGATAAAATACGTTGCGACGTAGTATCATACGTAGAAAAGCAAAAATAAATATCTCCTGTATGTTCCTTGTGGTATATTAATTATTTCGTTTGTTTTATTTTGGGAAATTGAGTCATACATTTTTATTCTATTTTAATTTTAACGTTTCGATAGCATTCCAGCTAGGTACCTTTATTAATAATAATTATATATTTTTTAAAATATAAATTGTACACGGTGTCCTAGACTGGATGATTTTGCAGAGTATATTTCAGAAATTAGAGATAGAAAAAAACTAGTGAATATATATTTGTAAAAAAAAAGGTTCAATGAGACTCAAAGTCAAACCACAATATATGTATATCTTCTTTGAGTTCCTTGTGGCATTACTTATTCTTTTTTCTTATTTTTTTGGGAATCAAAACTTTGCTGAAAAATGTTTTAAATGCCAATAATTACCCGGCAGAATTTGTAAATAAAGAAATTAAGAATATAGAGAAGGGTTCATTGTTAATACCCCATAACAATAACAATAATATTAATAATTCAGCTAACATAATTTTTTAAAACTTGACAATACCGTATGTTAAGGGTTTATCCGAAAGAATTAAGAAAATTGATAATCAATTCAATATTCGAACTAGCTTCAAATCTAACAATACGTTGAGATCTATACTAACAAAAAAGAAACTAAAAAATGAAGAACAGTCTTCAAAAAACTGCATAGGTATATCAGATATCTTGTGAATGCGACAAATTCTATTTAGGTGAAACATCTAGACCATTGAAAGTCTGAATAAATGAACATAAAAAGTATATCAAAGATAGGGAGTTCTTTAAGTCAGGTATTTGCAAACATGCTTGGAAGAGGGGCAAAAAATTCAATGGGATTCGACAAAAATAATATTGAAAGAGCCCAATAATAAAAGACGAAAAATCAAAGAAAGTGCTTTAATACAACTAAATTCAGATAAATGTGTAGCTAGTATTTCAGCCGAATGTAGTCAAATTTAGTTACCAATGTTAGAAAGAGAAATTTCCAATAATCAATTACCTGCGTTATCAGAATAGCATCATACGTTTTTATCCAGGTTTTCTTATGATTTATCTTTGGAATGGTTGTTAATCGATACACACTTCAATACACAAAATCACCAAACTGAGTTATACATATTTTGAAAACAAAAATAATCATACACAAAAAAGTAACAACAAACGCGTTTTTATTAACAAAATTTCCAAAATAAGCGGAAAAAAGCGCTATCCCAATAAAAACCGTTCCTGGAACGTGCACTTCACTGGATTCCATTTCTAGTGGACTACATATCGTTAGAATGTCATAAAATAAAATATTTTATTTCACATTTTACCAGAGGTGTGATCTACTATGAATGGACCTTAATAAAATTTGACAACAAAGTTTTGTAGTCTTAAACTTCAAAATATTATTGATTGTCTAATTGTCAAATTTTTTCATTGTGTCAGATAGATAGGGACCAAAAAATTATTTCTATACTAGTTAATCTTGACAACGGTAGCTGGAACGCTACCGAAACGTCGAAATAAAAAAATAAAAACATTATTGTGGTTTGATTCCCAAAAAAATAAGAAAAAATAACACAATATATATAATTTGATCCTGTAGGACCACTCAACTTGCTATTAGTTTAGGTATTACAATACCATCTTCACGCTATAAAATGAAAAATGGCATACTTATTTTTTGTTAAACAAGTCAAGGTCCGCCCTGATCCTCAATAAGGTTAATTTTCGAGATATTGGGCAATTTTACAAATTTGACCTAAACTGCTGTAGGCATGATGACAGTCACTAAGAATTACTGAAATAATTGTATAGATTACAAAGATTCTGACACAAACACTTATTTTTAGATTACAACTATGATTACCCAGTAAACACAGGATATCCCATGGATATCCATATAAAGTCCACGATTGGTCCACATGGACATGGACACAGAATGGATGTCCATTTACCACTAGTACAATGGATATCCGTTTGGGGACATTCATTGTACCTTCAGTTCTCGTTCACCACTGGACGTGAAGATTTATTTGAATGATGGACGTCCATAGGACATCCATTGTTCATCCTTTGGTCGAGTCGACATATACACTCATTAAAAATGTACTACGTCCGCTATATTTTATACTTATACCTTCCGTCTGCTACTCGAATAATTTTTTACGCTCGTAATGAGTAATATAAAATGTTTATTTGTATCTGATTTGGAAGGAGGAAGAGTGAATAAGTCCATCTGTAGTTTCATAAAAATAAATAATAATTTGATGCTAGACTGTGTAGACAGCTCTTGTACAAATTATATCCAGTTCATGTCCTAAATGTATCGTCCAGTTCATGTCCTGAATATATAGTTCACGTCCATAACAAGTACATGGGATATCCTATCCCATGTACTTTAATTATTAATTAAACAAGAAATTCAACTTTTTTAATTTTATTTATTTTAATTATATGGTTAACATCGAAATATTTATTAAAACTATCGATATACTGGGTGAATAAGTAACAAAGTCCAAAAAGTCGAATTAGTTCTTATAAGAACTGATTTTAACAATAAATACACTTTCAATCCAAAAATACGCTAAAAACAAGACAATAAATTAAACTCTCATACCGTCAAATGCGGTAGTGTCAAACTGAACTTTTAGTACGATCAGTTATACACGTTACGTCAATTATATCGTTGTCTCTTTTTACGATTACTACAGCAAATTTAAAGAAACTATTACGTATGTCTTGTAGTGTAGTTAGTCTTGTGAAGAAGACAATCGAATCGATCGTACTTTATTATGTTCGATTTATATTGATAGAAGATAATATGTAGAAAATATGTGTTGCATAAATGGTAGATTGGGTCAGAGATAACATACTATTGGGTCACGTGATGGTAAAGCTCCACCGTTTCTTCTGTATAGTCCGTCCAGAAGCTATGGGAGCATAATCCTGGAGCCAATGCTGAAATCACATATACATTAACCTCAATAAAGAAAATACTAAGAATGCGATAACAGCGACATCCCCACATCTAACAACAAATCAAAATTCTATATTTACAAAAAACCATCTCGGTTTTGTAGTTATTTACTTAATTACAGTTTCCTGTAAATATTGTTCAGCTTTAGTAAAGCGTGTTATCAATAGACGTCAAAGATACTTTTCAAAAAACAGAGACCACTAAGAAACAACAACTACTTCTCGGTCTATATAATGTTATTGGATTCCTACTTCAGCGAAAAAGCCCGAAAGAGCCCGAGTCCAAAGGAGGAGGGACAAATGCGCAATTTTATAGTTATTCTAATGTTAATGTAATGACCCATATTTTTAATCCCATTGATGAGAAATGCCGCTCTGTGGCGTGCATATAAATTTATTTTTACAAATTCTAATATCGTGAAATAATGTTTTTCATTGAATTTAATATAGTAGAATTAAATTAACCTGCATACAAAACTCATAAAATGTGTAATATAATATAACTAAATTCACTCAACCAACAAATAGATATTATATTAATAATATTTCTCTACAACACAATTCGCACACGCCCCTGGATGAAATTAATGCTAAGTAACCCCAACTTCTTTAGGTCGTTAAATTTTTTTATGAAACAGTGGACCGCGTTAATAACTGACCGGTTACTTCGTTATATTATGCCAATTACTGGAGTTGGACTATTCGATTCCCAATCCACCTGCTGCTACGTTGCCAGCTATTCAAAATTTGCATAAAAATAGTAGCTTACATAAAAGGGTTTTAATAATTTTTCTTTTTCAAGCAATTTCAAGCCGCTTATTTTAATGCTTATTAATAAATTCATATTGGGTATTTTTTTTTATATTTCCAAACTATCTTTCTAAGAACAATACGAACTAACGGTTTACTGAAGTAAGGAGAACATTTGTATAGTGATCCTGACAATTTCAGAAAATAAATCTGACTACATTGCTTTATTTTATTGTCGTTACATTCACATTAGAAACACTATAACACTCGTTACTGTAGTTACGGACTTGCAGGGAAATTTTCGAAAACTAGCGGGAAATTTTCGGATTCTACCGGGCAATTTTCGGGGGCAATATCCCTAGTGCATTTAATTTTTCCGGAAAAATTGCGGAAAAACGAGTTTCTTAGTAATTTGTTTTAACAAATAGCATGAGCGAGAGTAATTTCAACAATCCGAGTCCAAGACGAGGATTTTTCCACAGGAAAAATTAGATGCACGAGGGATATTTGGTAACATTATTTTCTGAGTTAAATAAACATTTTATTTTAATACAACATCAACCATCGTTTGTTTTTACAAGGCAACATGTCAAACTTGCATGAAATTTTTTCGATTTTTTTTCCGGAAAAACTGCTGACAGCTAAGTTGACAGTTGTTAAATCGCCGAAAAATTCCCGCTTCATATGGGATTTTTAATACATGAGGGAAATATTCAGCTCAATTACGATAGAAGAACAAGTGTAAAGGATATTTTAGGGAAATAGTCAACATCACGGCGTGTCTACCTCTTTCATTGAAAAAAAAAATAAGTGGAAATTGTGTAGTCCAGCAGTGTACTAACTTCCTACATATATGCAAATATTTTGCCAATAACACCGACCGAATCGTGAACTAGTGTATTTCATGGTTATTCACTAATAGAATAAAAATGCAGTTAAAACCAACCTGATTAAAAATGCAACATGTAGAAGGTAGGTATGTAATAATTGTTTTAAAATTGTATTGTTATCATTTCCGTCTGCATAAAAAACGTTTGTTATAGAGTAGTCGATCGCATAGGTGTTCCCTATTTTGTTTCGTGTTACTGAATCCGACCAATAAACCGTTCTTACATCATACGAACTTTTCAAGGTCTCTTTAAAAGAAATTGTATGAATATTGTTTACGTTTTACGTCCCATTACACATGATAATATAGAATAGATAGGTTATTTTTAAGACAGAAATAAAAGGCGAGAATGAAATGTAAGTATAGTCGGAGGAATACCACAAGTCCTTTTTTCTTACTTAATTATTCACATATACAATGTTTGAAACAAAAAGTTACTAAAATTGGACTCGTCGTTAATAGAGGAGTTCAGTCTAAGGTCAGTGTGGCCAACAAAAAGTGGTTTTTCTGACAAGAATGACAGTTAATATCTACCATTCAAAACATAAGATCTTGCAGCTTTTTTATCATTTCGAACATCTATATTGCTTTATTAAAACAATGAATACACCCCCGAAGCGTGAATCTTAAAATTTAAAATGACGTTTTAGCTGAATACTCAACGCATCGGTGACATCTGACATAACTAGTGACTAATGACAAATAATGAAATGGTGACTTGCCAAAAGTTCCTAGAATTATTGGCCACCGATGCGTAAAGTATTCACGTCATTTTAAATTTTAATTTTAGTAACAGTTCAAATGACGAAAAATGGATTAATTGAAATATGGTCAAAAGAATTACTGGCAATGGAAATATGTTCATATGAAAGGTTTTTTCGAAATATACATCGAACTACTAAAAAGTTTAAATAAGTCAGCCACCGAACTAACTGCAGAGGCGTTGGGGATATTACCAAAAACTCACTCACCAATATTTCGAAGAAAAAGATACCAACTCAAATAAACAGAAGGTTTTGGATGAGACGTGGATTTTTAACAAAGGTCAGGTGAGAACAATATTTTAAGATAATACTGTATTAATTCAGTACAAGAAACAGGCGAGGGCTCAAGATATATAATCGCTATAGGTTTTGAGAATACTTCTCGAGTCAGCTCGTAAAAAATTGATGGTTTCGTGGAAAAGCAAGTAGTTGATCTAGCAACAGAACAACGCGCTGTCTGTGGGTCGTTATTTTCCCGCTAGAGGCACTCCAGTGCTCGAATACGCCTGATTTAAGCACCTGTGACTTCTTCCTATATCCGATAATCAAGTCTGCCTAAAACAGGTGAAGTGTGCGGAGGGGTTGGGACGACATTGAAGGGAAGCACTACTATCCCAGTTCCTTCTATTGCTTTTGAGCCGTCTGTGTGCCATTGAATGGCATTATTTTCAAGTCTGGTAATAGTATTTGGATCCTATTCCTTCATGTTGCTTAATTCCGAAGTAAGGAGGTGGTTTTTTTTATGATTCTCTCTCTACTTAGTCTGTATCTCGTTCTTTCAGCAACACTCCACCACCATATGCAGAGGTGTGAGGTTGAAAATCACTTCCACGGCTGCCGTGGGCATGTTCTCATTGCTCCTGTAATGCGTACAGGCTAGTCTTTGAATTTTGGAGAGGTTTTATCTCGTCGTCTACAGACTAGTTCTGCTACTCCAAGCAATGGCTCCATAAGTGATAATTGGTCTCACTATGGCAGTGTACATCCAGTTCAGGTTTTTTGGGTTACAGCCCCAATTTCTCCCTGCCAGATTCTTGCACACCATTAGAGCCATTTTTGATTTGTATATAATCTCCTTTTTGTTTTTGTTCCACAGGAGTTTACTATCTAGAGTCAATTAGATGATTGATTTCTTGTCTCCATTCAACCTCACTCCCATCAAGTTTAATGGTTTTGAGGTTCAGTTTGCTTTTCTTAGTGAAGATGGTTTTGGTTGGATTGATGTTAAGTCCCACGTCCTACACCAGCTGTTTGTATAGTTCAGACCCTTTTGTACGATGTCACAAAGGGTGTTTTCGAATTTTCCCCTGGCTGTTATGACAATATCATCGGCACATCCTTTGCAGGACATTCCGAGGTCACTGAAACCACACAGGAGCTCGTCAACCGCCAGGCTCCACATTAATGGGTATGCTACTCCTCCCTGTGGACATCCTCTGGTTATACAGATGGAGACGATGTCTTTGCTCGTCCTCGTCTCTGCTACTTTAGTGGGGAGCAGTTCCGACATCCATTTGGATGTTGTACTGTCTACACCTCTTCTATTTAATGCTCTTTTGACTGCTTCATGAGGAGTATTGTCAAAAGCGCCTTTTATATCTAAAAATGCGCATTTTGATTGAAACTTTAATGTAAAAAAAAATTTCCATAAAACGCAACATTACTCAAATTTTTCCTCGTATAAAATAATATAATAAATTCCGAAATCAGCATATATTTGTTAAAAAACTTTCCTAAGTTATTACAATTGTTGTTTTTTTCAATGTTAATTATTTTGTAGAAAAATTCATGATTAGAAAAAAACTAAGATAATATATGTGAATATTATTTCGAAATAACCTAGGAACAAGTGAAATATACACCGAATATGGTCGTTGTTTTGTGTTATATGAATGATAGGTACCTACTTATTTGAAACACTTTCTATAGATGTAATAACAAGGTCAATATAATGACATTTAAAGGTTCTTGTTCATTTTAAAATAAGAGGAACTACTACTGGGTGTGTCTTAAGGTCTGTGTCATTTACCTGAATACACGTTATATTTTAAATTGGTGATACTAATTGACTACGGACTTTTGATGTGGAGTTTATGTATACAGAACGTCCCCCAAAAAAATGTTATGTGTTAATTAATTTTTTTTGTGTTGTACGTCAATGATTTTAATTTTAAAATGGATTACCTAATATTTTTATTGTCTGTTTTTTGGTATTTATAGCACAAATCGTGAAATCAGATTTGTTCCAACAAGTTTGACAGTTAAATCAGAATTGGACGGAGATTGCGTAGATCAAAAGTAGCATTTCGATAAGTCAAGAGTTAGTTCTGAACTAACTCGTATATCGTTCCAACAAATAAAAGATTTAACCTCGAAACTTATCGTTGGCTTGTTTTTTGTCAATGATGAAGATATTTTATTCTTGGTTTTTTTAGACTTGTTTTAGTGTTTTTTGAAATCGAGTTAAATTTTGTGAGAATAGAAATGTCAACATTTCCCTGGGGGAGTAAAAATTTCAGGGAATTTCAAGAATAGCTATCCAGCAGTCAACAGTCCCACTCTGCATAATGTCGACAACTCTTCTTCTCTTTCTCACTTATTACTATCCGTTTGAAAGATATTTAAGCTGTTATGTAAAAATTTCATAGTTCTCACTGAATTTTTTGTGGTAATTTAATTTTTGACGTGGTACCTAAGCGTTATCTTTGCATTGATTAATTGTGTGTATGGTATTTGCCAAGGATGTTTCCAAGTTGGTTAAACTGTATATTTAAGTTTGTTTTTCTTTAAATAATTCAACACATTATGATGCCCATCAATAGTATGAAAAAAGGTATTTATTAGTTATAAGTTTGGGATATTTTCGCTAAAAAACAATGCAATTTATTTTCACTTTCAGTTATTCACAAATCAGTATTAGGTAATTCGTGTCGTTATTGTTTTTAAACTAGGAACACGTCCTTTAGTAATTTGTTCTAAATGGCACTGGGGCGGGAGTATACTCAAAAAAAACAGGTGACAGCTATAGCTACGCACTGGGAAACTACACCTCTGTATTTCAGGCAGCGGTATATGCAATCTTGCAATGTGCGAGAGAAAACAACAGGAGAACTGCCGAAAGTAAGAGGATGCATATCATGTCAAATAGTCAGGCGGCACTTAAGGCAATCTCAAGCCAGTAAGTGACCTCTAGACTAGTATGGGATTGCATCGAAGAACTGAAGACGTTAGCCAAACGGAATAACGTCACCAGGGTATCGAGGGCAATGAAAAAGCTGACGAACTTGCAAAAAGAGGGTGAGAGGAAACGTAGCCTGAACCAGAACAGATTCTCGGTATACCGAAAACTGTAGTACGAGGATCTGTAAAGACCTGGATCAGAGAACAACTTCTGAGTAAACGTCCCAAGGCAAATGCATGGTAAAACTTTTTTAAAAGAACCATGCCTGAAACGTACAGCGGAACTGCTAACACTGTGCAGAAATCAGCTGAGAATCATAACAGGTTTCATGACTGGTCACGCACCAGTAAAGGAACACCTGTACAAATTAAAACTATACAACGGAGACCTTACCATGCAGATTATGCGGTAGGGAAACGGAGAGATACTGTTTACATGCGAGACTCTTGATCGCAAAAGACAGTTATCACTTGGCCAACCGCAAGGAAACGCTGATCTATATAGCAAACACCCAGCTAAGAACTTGTACAAACTAGTGCAGGAAGACTAGTCAGACGGGCTCGGAAAAAAAAATGTGTTCTACTTCATGCCTTTTGTGTCAAATGTCATAAACTTGAATAAACATTAGATTCTCTGAAGAAAAAACTAAAAAAAAGGACAAACCTCGCGAGTTAGTATAATGTAGTCTAAATTGAAAATCCTAGTTTGGTTTAAATGATCTCAAGAATAACGTGCTGTATGTAAAATAGTAGGGGCTAAGAAGAAATCACAGAGTAGAAGAATTACTTTTTGCTTTTAGTCTAGATCGTAGCAAGATAAAATATACTATTTTGTTAACGAAGGCAAGTATCTATTATATAATCAAAATCCCTGTTACCATTAAATGGTGTAGGGTATTTAATGTCTGTATTGTTAAAAATATATTTTAATGTCTGTACACGAATTTTGCCCATGCTTTTTTGTTATTTGCTAGCGCATTGGCCGCTAACCATGTCTCTAGTTTCTACATTATTTCTCCTAATACTCCATCCCACGTTTGCCTCAGCCTTCCCTTTCTCTTTTTTTAGCTCTTTGTACCTTGGATTCCCACACTTGCTTGACAGGCCTCTTATCATTCATTCTTTAGAGATGCCCCCACCAGCTAAGTTGTCGTTTTTCAATGAATTCCAGCATTGGTTCTATTTCCAGATCTTCTCTTATTTTTGTACTTTTCATTTTGTCTCTTTTTGTGACACCCCTGACTCTCCTAAGATACTTCATTTCTACCGCCTGAATTTGACTTTTTCGCCGCTGTGTGACCACCCATGATTCACATCCAAACGTAAGGATTGGTCTAAATATGGTTTTATAAACATCCATCTTCGTTTTCTTTTATATTTCTTTTTTGTTTATAAATGACCTGTTCATTGCATAGTTTTGTATCCTATTATTAATTTCAATATCTTGTTTTCCGTTTTCTTGAATTTCAACTCCTGAAGCTTTTCACCTGCTCTCTAGTTGAGTTCGTTATTTGCGTCCGATCAATCATTTTAGTCTGAATCCTTCCTTTATTACATCTAGAGGTAGGGGAGGTAAATACGAGCTGTTCGGTAATTCCGCTCAGATCGGTCCGATGTAAATCTGTTTGCTCGGAATATTTTGACCGACGAGAAAGATTAATCGATTTATCTGTCATGTTGTTATGAGGTTATGTTGTTGTCATTAGATAAATCAAGTACTGTTTTTCTTGATTACCTCTTGTGTTTTTATACAAACATTTAATTTTTATTTATCCATTCTACATGTCTTTTGTAAAAATGACCAGTATTGACTTTGAAGTTAGTTTATATCTATGGTTGGTGGACGGCCGTTCGGTAATAGCAGTTTGCTCAGATTAATCTGTGACCACGTGACCAAAAACCCGTCGCCTCTGCGATACAAATACCGTAGCTACGTAGCTAATATTTTTTCCATCTGTTGCAATCTTCATTTCTCTACTGTTTCTACATACCAGCATCACTTTTGTTTTGTTTTTATTTATGTTCATCCCATTTTCTTTTAAAGTTTTATTCCATGTGTCTAAGTTCTGTTGTAGGTCCTTTTTTGTACCCGCCATAATCTGCAAAGGCTCATTCAGCGATGTTTATTCTTTGCAATTGTCTGTCTACCTATATGTAGCTTTTTCATCTTAGGTGAACATTGTTTTATAATTTCATCCATAAAGATAATAAATAATAGTGGACTCAATCCCCCACCCTGTCTTAATCCGAAGGCAAGTGATCATTTGAAATGTCTTCTTTTAGTATTGGGTATTGGTAATCAAATTGTATTAAGTAATATATAGTTGTATTAAGTTTCTTAAATTTTCCGTTTTTACAATTGGGTTCTTTTGATATTATGTTCCCTGAATCCAATTGAATACGTTGCTCCTTTTTACAATCATGCTCGCAAATACTTGAATTACAGAATTCCTAATTTTTAATGCACTTTTTGTGTTCACTCATTCTGATTTTTAATGGTCTAGATGTTTCACCTAAATAAAATTTGTCACATTCACAACAAATATTTCATGAGATGTACTTTTAATGGTATTTTTACTTTCATTTTATATTTAAACTGATTTTCTGGGTACTCACATATTTATTTAACGCAAAATATATTCAAGGTAAGGAAAAAACCCATAGAAAAAGAGCACTGGGCACAGGTTGTGATGTTATTCAAAGCTATGCAAAAAGATAAAAGAAAATTATGTGCATATTTGCTATACCTAAATAGATAGGTATCGTTGATTATACATACAGTATGTAAAAACATACAGTCATTTATAGTTATTTAACGAATAAGAGTATTAGTTAGTGCTATTAACATGTAACATGATGTTCAGCGTGCTACGTTTTTCGTTTTAAAAACTATTTTATTTGGTTAATTTTTGTGGCTCACCAGTCACTTCCTCCCAAATTTCTACTAAATGTGTAAACTTGCCGTTTCCTTGTCACATTGGTCACTTCAAAATAAAACATTCATTTTTATCAAATTTCCCTTCCATTTTTGTCTTTAGATATTCGAAATTTCAAGTTTCGATAGGAACTCTTTCTTTTCCTCTAACTGCCACTAGGAAGGCAACATTTGAATTTTTTTTTAAATTTATTGTAGGTGAAAAATGTTTTATCCTCTGGTTGCTCTGCAGCCGACAAGTTCACGTCTCAAGTTGACCACAACTTAAAGTATAGGCAAGATCAGGCTAACTCCTGTTGAAATTATTTTTTTAAATTTAATTAATCAAATATCAACAATGGATTCTTATAGCAAGTGTTCGAAATGTGCTCCGTCTACTTCCTGACAGTAATACATCCTATTAGTAAACTCTTGTCGTACTCGTTCGAATGTGTCAGCTGAAATTGCATTGCATTCTTCAATAATTCTTTCTTTCAAATCGCCAATGCTATCTGGTGCCGTAGTATAAACCTTGGATTTCAAGTATCCCCATAGAAAAAAATCTAATGGTGTCAGATCTGGTGACCGAGGTGGCCATTCTATAGGACCTCGCCGGCCGATCCATCTACCTCGATATTCTTCATCCAGGTAATGTCTTACTGCACCATAATAATGTGCAGGAGCACCATCTTGTTGAAATGTTATTTCCAGATGGCCGAATTCACCTGGATTATCTTCCAGAATTTCAAGAATTGAAGGCTCAAATGCATTTTGTAACATCTCCAGATACACTTCGCCGCTTAAATTTGAATTTAGGAAAACAGGACCAACTATGTGGTTTCCCAAAATACCTGCCCAAACATTGACTTTTTCTGGAAATTGGGTATGTTGTTCACGAAAGGTGTGAGGATTTGTGTCACTCCAATACCTTACATTTTGTGTATTTACATTTCCATTGAGGCAAAAAGTACTTTCGTCACTAAAACAAATTGTTTTTGTGTAATGTGGGCTTTGACTAATTTTATTTGTCATACATTCACAGAATTCGAGTCTCCTGTCGGGGTCGTCATCCGAACGGTGGTGCACCATTTTTAACTTGTATGGATGAAATTTATGTTTAGCCAATACTCTCTGTACTGTACTTTTACTTACTTCACAGATAGACGCAACTTTAGTTGAAGAGGGAGTAGGGTTTACTACCATTTCACCAATTATATCAATTTGGCATCTTGAACACTCGAGATAGGGCGATCTGGGTATCTCTCATTAAATAAACGTTCTGCTTCGTGGAGATTCTTTCCAGATTCACCAATTATTAAGATGGCTGCTACTTTGTCGGCTTGAGTACGTACCATTTTGTCTATGTAAACTTTTAAACGTCTCGTTAAACAATAATAAAATTAAATATTTAAGCTATTTAGAAAAACTTTGTAAAGCAACAAATACTATTAAATTAAAAACGTCAATTTTTTTGACAACTTACCAGAGGTGGACTGAAAAATCTTCAATATTTAAATGTGAAATAATAATTTTGGTATTTATTTAATTTATCCGTCAAAATTAGTTTAAACCCAAACAAAATTAATATGGCTATGTAGCCAATGTCAATGCCTTTCAAACGAGATATCACTTGCCATAAGATCCTATTTAAAATTATTGGCCAGAGTGGCACTGTGACGTCATCTATTACTATTACGTCACCTGTTACCATTCGTAGAGAAGTTTACAACAATTTATTTTCACGCTCCAAATTTTATTAATGTAAGTGTAGCCGTTCAAAAGATACGAGGGGGGGAGGGGACTTTTGAATAGCACTGTATAATATCTCGTAAATAACAGAAATGAACTAAACCCACCCTGGGACGTTAACACTCCATGTGGACTAACAGTTCGAGTACATTTTTCATAGACAATCGGAAGCTACATTACACCAAGAGAATCAATTGTTCGCTTATTGGTACAGAAGTGGTACAGAACGATAGAAAAAAATTTAGAGCTGACATATAACTTATTTTTTCTAAAAGAATTAAATTTGAGGCCATCTGCTCACACACAAACATAACTTTCTAAGTGTCTCGTCGAATTTTCGGTGCCACCGAGATATTTTTTTAAATTCCATGTATCTGTAATTTCTATTAACTTCATTTGAACCAATTTAACGCTAGGAATTTCTACAAATAATTAAAAACCACCTTGTATATTATTTTCCTACGTTCCCAGAATCCTCATATCTTTAGTTTGGCAACGCTGTATCAAATTCAAAGACCAATTTATTTATAAGGTTATCGATAATTGGTTATTTTTTTAATGCCCCTGGTACAACAGTCACGTGCCATTGTCTATAAAATATTCAACAAAGCTATAAACGCTCGATTATCACCTGTACTACAACTCATTGTAATTCATTGAGGAATCGGTAGACGGTAAATAAATATAAAAGAGAAACAGTGGGACAAATGCATTTAGTAGGTACCTACTGTTTAATCGCGTTCGTTCTTGCCTTCGACCAGTTCGTAGGTACCTTAAAAAATACACAGACATTATTTCGAGAGTTCGACGTTATATTAGTTTTCATGAAAATTTTTGGTTTGTGATTAAATATGCTCTCAGGATGGCGTTTGACCTTATCGAAACGTAAGTTTTTTTATGTTTGTATTATGTATTACGGTTTTTTACGGTGTTTTCACTTATCCTTTTTTGGAAAATTGCATCAAGATGCGGATGAAGAAATTACTCTCCGATTTAACGTGAAATTTGAAATTATTCGAGAAAACTTTTGATTTGAAACTTTTGTTTTGATATTTATAGGAAATCTTGAGTTTTTATTTTATTTATAGTTTCTTTTGTACATTATTTTGCCTTTTTAAGGCGTTCTCTTTCAATTCCTTCATCTCTTCTATGTGGTTAATTAATTTTCTCTTATATCTGTTCCATGTCTTCCCTAGCAGCTCTAGTTTTCTTTAAACATAAATTCCATTGACTTCAAAACGTCAGATTAAATTGAAATTTTATACTTTTCAATTTGATGTTTTTTGCAACATATGACCAAGATAATCAGTATTAATTATTAATTTATTTCCATGACTTCAAGACATCAAAAGAAATTTTAATATTTCACTTAAAAATTAATATCTAAATCAAAATAAAAATAAAAGAAGAAATATTACGATTTCAAATATTATAAAACGAGTAAATTATTAAAATTATGAACACGTTTCAGTTGAGAATTTCAAAATTCAAATAATTATTATTTGGAAATGATGAAAAAAATTTTGAACAATATCAATAGAATAATTTCTAATGAAAATTCGTTTATAGACTAAGACTAAGACAAAGATTAACAAACAAACGGTTGACAAAACAGTGCCAAACAGTTTCTCAAAAATTTCTGCACTTAAGTTGCAAGTCTTAACATAAAACTGGACATAAAACATATGTTAGTAGGTTACGATTTTCATGAGATATGGCACTGGAAAGTTAAAATTATAACCCAAAAATAGTTGTTTTCAACGTGCAAATAGTATTCAAAATCATTGGCGACAAAGATAAAACCTTTTACGAGATAAAAAATGCCAAAATAAGAAACAAAAATCATCAAAAAAATGAAAGCATCATTTGTACAAAATATAATATTTCAAAGAATAGTCTGATATTTTGATAAATTTGTTTTAAAATGGTTTTTATGAATTTTGTATTATATAATAGCAGTTTTCATACATTTTTATGAATAATGTTTAAAATTGCAGCTTTCATGAATTTCATAGTTTAAAATAACATATTTAATGAATTTTTTGTTTTAAATAGCAATTTATATAAATTTTGTTGAGTAAAATAGCATTTTCATGAATTTTTTACTTTGAAATTACAGTTTTTATGAATTTTGTATTATATAATAGCAATTTTCATACATTTTTACTCCTGAAATAGTAGTTATTATGAATAATGTTGTTTAAAATTGCAGCTTTCATGAATTTCATAGTTTAAAATAACACATTTAATGAATTTTTTGCTTTAAATAGCAATTTATATAAATTTTGTTGAGTAAAATAGCAGTTTTCATACATTTTTACTCCTAAAATAGTTATTAAGTATAATATTATTTACTTGATTACAGTTTCCTGTATTAATTATCATATTTAAGTAAAGCGTGTTATCAATAGAAGTCAAAATAATAGTATACAAATTAGAAAATTAATTTCCAAAGGATAGACCGTTCACTAGGAAGCAACATCTACTTCTCGGGCTATATGCCCAGCAGACAATGAATTACACTTCCAAGTTAAACGGGGTTGATATATATGAAAATATAGAACCAACCGGTCTGCAAGTGATATTATCCCTTCTAATTATAAACCAGAATGGTTGGTTCTATATTTTCATATATACCAACCCCGTTTAACTTGGAAGTGTAATTCATTGACAGCGGGGCAAATATGCCCGAGAAGTATTGCTTCCTAGTGAACGGTCCTTTGGAAGGTAATTTTCTAGTTTGACTTTTGACTTCTATGAATAATGTTGTTTAAAATTTCATGAATTTCATAGTTTGAAATCACATATTTAATGAATTTTTTGTTTAAAATAGCAATTTATATAAATTGTGTTGCTTAATACAGCAGTTTTCATGATTTTTTTCCTTTGAAATAACAGTTTTTATGAATTACGTAGCTTAAAATAGCAATTTTCATACATTTTTACTCCTGAAATAGTAATTATCATAAATGTTGTTGCTTAAATAGCAGTCTTCATAAATTTCATAATTGAAATAACATATTTAATGAATTTTTTGTTTCATATATCAATTTGTATTAGTTTTGTTGCTTAAAATGGTAGTTTTCATGAATTTTTTTCCTTTGAAATAGCAGTTTTTATGAATTTTATGTTTTTTTTATAGTTTTGTTGTTGAAAATAGCAAATAGCCTTCGTGAATTTCATAGTTCGAAATAATCGATGTAATGAATTTTTTGTTTGAAATAGCAATTTATATTAATTTTGTTGTTTAAAATAGCTATTCTAATGAATTATAAATTTAAAATAGCAATTTATATAAATTTTGTTGCTCCAAACATAAAATAAAATTGCTTAAGATTGCGGGTTCCATTTTTGCTTTAAAATGGTAGATTTCTTAGTTTTGTTTGTGAATTGTTCATTTGAAATAGCATTTTATATGAATTTTGTAGCCCAAATGCAGTTTTAACTTATTATTTTCTTTAAAATACTATAACGTATAGTTTGGCAAGTTTATCTGAAGCTACGCGGCATCGGTAAGGGGTGAGGAAACATTGCGGATATCTGTCAAAATCGTATTTTTATAAAAGCATTAAAAATAATAATAATATTATATAATAATTATATATAGAAACTGATTTTTGCTTTGCTTTAAAGGTAAGGTATTTGTTAAAAACAAATAATGTTAAGAATCGTACTTGAATTCAATATGGATACGAAATAGTTCAAAATCTGACACTGACAATACCAACCCCACTGGATAATCAATGTCAGTCAATTGACAAAGTGAGAGGGAAGAACACACGCACGCGCTTGCCAATAGGAAGTCAGCTGGTCGCTAAACAACGAAGCCTTTCGAAAAATTTTACCAATTGAGTTAGTTCGGAGGGCGTGAAAATTATGGTTTTCGCACATCGCTGCCAGAGCTTGAAGAAACCCATAACAAATTTGGAAAAGTATTCATCTTTTAATATTCATAAATTGAAAAAATAGTGTTAATAGACAAAATCCAAAGAAACAAGCACATTAAAGAATTAACGTTTAATCATATTGTTAGTATTGTTAATAATAAAAAGTCCATTTTATGATTATTATCACTACATACTTGGCACTTTAGTTTTTTCATAGTTAAACGTGGCAATATCGAATGTTTTCGACTGCATTCCTTTCACGGCTTCAGATAAACTTTCCAAACTATATACTAATAGGGGTCATCAATGAATTATTTTGTGTACAATAATATAATTAAAAAATGCACGATTGATGGAAATAGTACTATATTACTAGGATTATTAAGTATTGAGCTGAGAAGTGTACACAAATAATGAAGCATTCTTCTTCTATAATCCTATACCATCTTTAACAGTAAAAACAAATCAAGGGATCCGTGGGACATTTCTGAAATAAACTTTCAAAAGTGACAAACATCAGATTAAATAAGTAGGTATTGGTGCTTTTCGGAAACTAGCTTCAGCAAGCTCCAGTAAAAAATGTGGCAACAGCGCGTTGTTTTGAGATGACAAATGGTTAAAATACTGTCATTGTATGTTGCTTCTCCCTTTCGATTTAAATTAAAATTAGGAAAATCAGAATTGAATTCCCTTTTATTGGCTAATACATAAATTTTTAATATACAGTAGGAGCAATTCTGTAAGCAAATATTAAATTTTGACGCATGATCAAAATTATGGTCACCGAACAATGTTCGAGAAGGACACTTTTATACAACTGGGACAATACTAGATGAACCCATATTTCACAAGAGTTTCGATAGCACGACACCGGAGAATATATTCACTGAGTGAGTAAACATCATCATCCATCAAGGGAACAGGTGATGCTTCTAGGTAATTCTGGAGAAATCATCTGGTTCACTGATGGTTTCAAAACAAACCATGGCACTGGAGCTGGTATAAAGGGACCTAGAAAGAGAATGATCTTTAGCCTTGGCCGATATACGACTGTGTTTCAAGCAGAGACGATTGCCACTATAGTATTGATGAAAACATCAGAAGAGGATACACCGGACAAAAAAAAAATATTCACTGACAGCCAAGCTTTGCTTGAAGCTGTCAGTAACCCAACAACTAGGTCGAGACTGGTAAAAAACTGTAAAGAATCCCTCAACAGGCTGGCAACAGACAACAAAGTGTCTCTAATATGGGTGCCGGCACATGAGGTGATTGCAGGTAATGAAATGGCTGACCAGTTAACTAAAGAAGGCTCTAAAGAGGGGAAGTCGGGAACTGGCTAGATAGGGAACACCAACTCGAATGGAGTTCGACACAAGGGCAACTCCATACAAAGAGTTTACTGAACAAAGTAGACAAGGAACTCTCAACCAGGCTATTGAAACTGAGTAAGAGCCATTTGAAAAGAGATAGCGACCTGGTGACTCGCACCCTGAGGAAAGATCTGCACAAAATGGGCAAAATTAGTGAACCTATGTGCAGGAAATGCAAACTCTGTGATGAAACACGTACACACATACTCTGCTTCTGCGAGAACTTACATGGACTCAGACGGAAGCACTTTGGAGAGGAAATAATACAACCATTACAACTACTGATAATCCCTCCAGTCAAATTAGTGGCCTACGTAGACGACACAAAGCTTCTGGAATGGAAGTAGATAACATGGGAAATGGTACAAAAGATTCAGATCAAGTGCCTGGGCTGTTGAGCACAACCCAATCGAATGAATGAATATCAATCGAAATCATTAATCTCGAAAAAATGATTTGAAATTAAATTAATTGCATTTCGCTTTTCTCTTTCAATTTTTGAGACAAATTTCGTTTTATTTAAATTAAAATTAGGAATATTAGAATTGAATTCCTTTTTATTGGTAAAACATATATTTTTAATAAACAGTAGGAGCCATTCTGTAAGTAAATGTTAAATTTTAACGCATTGTTAAAAATTAGACAAACTGCTAACTCCATTTTACTATTCTGTATGCATAATAAGCTTAAAAATCTTCACGGAAAACCTCTAAATTGGACACCATACCTGTTGAAATTTAAATCCTAATCTTAACTATATATAGATTAAAATATTACTAACAGCGGAAATATAATGGCGTGACAGTAATTTTTAACCGCTTCTTATAGAATTGACCCTAATGACACTCTCTTAACCCAAGATACCTAAAATACATAGGTAACCTACTACTTTTTAGTCGATCAGAAGATCGATTAAATTACGCGGAAATACGTCATCGAGCCTGCCAATTTCAAACTGCTTTTCTTATGGAAACGTCAATATAAAATCAATAATTATTCTTCATGAAAAAATGCTGGTGGCTTCAAAGTGCTTTAAGCCAAGTCGATACACCGCAGTTTGCGTAGTTACAGCGTTTCAAAAAGCCAGTGGAAATAAATAAACTTTCTAATACTATATCTGAATAAATAGACTTGTATTGTTTTTGCAAATAGCAACACTACATATTTTTCCTTCAGGCATCTGGTAAAATAGAAAATACAAGTAGATAGAAAAATATCAGCTTCACATTGACCCACAATTCAATAAAAGACCATATATGATACTTGACTTTGAATTTAAAGTTATAGTGTACGTTGCTGAAGATCTAATAACTTAAAATAGAATAAACATTATTAATTGTCTTTTTTTATAAATAAAATTACACCAAACTTCGATGGAAAACCAAAAACAAAACGAAAACAACCCTTAACAATGATGGTAAACATAATATGGTAAACTGATATAACGGCAGGCATGATGACGCGCAATACGGTGACGTATTCAATAGTTTATAGGCAACCTATGTACTTCAGGGACCTTGCTCTTAACCGTTTGTCATCTCAAAACAACGCGCTGTTGACATATGTTATTTATTCACAATCTCTCAGTAATATGGACATTTCTTACCTTTAAAACGGTAGGGCAGTGACTCATTACTTACTTTCACTTCCACGCTGTAGCCGGAAAAGTACTTTTCCTACAACCACTATGCAAAACACGCTTTTCTACACTAATTTTTATATGCAAAGCAGGCCTTTTCTTAATTCTTTTGATAACCGTTGGAAAAGTAATGCGAAAAGTACACGCTTTGGCACTTTCCCGCACCGAAATGTCAAACAAAGCTACCTATGACCTGTTAACTTTTTTTGACAATTCAACCTAATAGTGAATTTCTTATTGGTGTACAATTTTTAAATTTAAACCAAAAGTAAGTATACATTCAACTGATTTTTCTATTTATTTTCATATTGTAAGTTCTTTCTGTTCAAAGTTTAAATAAAATAACTATAAATTACTGTATTTCTTTCATTCATAAATGTGGTTGTAGAAAAAATATTGTGTACAACTTGTACGCAAATCACTTTTCTCACTCGCTAGATTTGCGGCACACAATCTTCTGTTCTCGTGGGAAAAGTGACGCTTTGCGCACTAGCTGTACAAACTACTATTTCCGGCTAGAAGCATGTGTCACTTTTCTGAAGTATGACAATATTGTGTTAAGCTGGTTTTAAAAAAAGTTAATGCCTTTCTTTGCTTTTCTACGGAATTATTCCCTCATGGACTTCCGGAGGAGTACAGGTTAATTCAAAATAAGATATTATGTACTTGTTTGAGCAAAAAAATTAAAATTTTGTGACAGAAAGAATATTTTATGACATAATTGTCAAAACCAATAAATTAATAATAATGCCTAGCAACAGATTCATGAAGTACTTTGTCGAAAAAAATATTAAATTGTGATAACAAATTTTCTTAAAATTAATGTTTTTAAAAGCTTGTAATTAAGCGATTGTGAATAAAATAGTATATATACAACACGGGAAGGATCATTCCATCCACGGCTTTTAGCCTAACAAAGCCTGGGCTGTAATGATCTACTTCCCCGCTAGGTATGTAATATACTATTATGATATTAGTGCTGAAAGTGATATTTTGTTTTGTGAGAAGGGAAGTTTGGGAAACGACGCCGAAGTCGGAGTGTTACATCTTTTCAAACAAAATAAAATCACTTTTAGTAGGTATATCATACACTATTTTTTCTAAAAATACCATTAAAAGTCCAAATTAACGCATATTTTACATTAATTAATTGATAAAATAATAGCCTCGAGATGATCAGTTTTGAATCCAATTTCATCTAATCTATTCGTGAAACAAGTTGCCAAGGTAAACAAAGACTGAATTTGTTGATTTGTCTTTATTGGCAACTAACGTCAATAAATTACGAATTATTCTTTCTCGTTTTTTCGTTTTTTGATGGAAAGTGATCAAGAAAATGAATTTCTACCGCCGAAAATTGAAGGAATTGCCAATAAAGCAGCTTTTGAATTATTTCCTAGTAAGTCAAAGCGACAGTGCGAGTTTTCATACGATTGTTTCTTGAAAAGGTGTCACCAGAAAAATATCAGTGGCAAGGAGGCCAGTGAAAAAGTGCTTCTTGTATACTTTCAAGAAAAGTCCAAAATATGGAAATCGTCAACGCTCTGGAATTACTGTTAAAGTCGATAATGAACATAAATAATCATGACATAGACAGATATTACAAGCTTGTGGCTTTTTTGAAGCGAAAGGGTGAAGGATATCGACCGAAAAAGTCAAAAGTATTGACAAGTGAACAAATCGACAAATTTCTCGCAGAAGCCCCGGATGAAATATATCTGACGCAGAGAGCTGCTGCTATTTTTGGAGCCTGTGCGATTTGACATTAAATAATATCGAGGATTCCGGAACTTCACTAGTTGTGCTTATACCAGACGCAAAAACTAATGTGCAACGCACCTTTGTTGTAAGTGGTACATTGTATATGAATTACTATAAAAAGTACATAGCCCTTCGTCCAGCTGATATTAATCATTCAAAAGTTTTTAAAAAATGCATTAAAAATAAATGTGCCAGGACTCCAGTTGGAATCAACACATTTGGTAAGATGCCTGCCAAAATTGCTGAATTTCTAAATTTGCCTGATCCCCATCTTTATACTGGACATTGTTTCCTCAGTTAGTTTGTTGGCGGACTCTGGTGCTAATCTTACCACAATTAAAGGACACGGCGGATGGAAGTCCAGTACAGTAGCAGGGAGTTATTTATTATATAAGACTCGCTACAAAGGAAACAGAACATTGCGGATCAAATTTTGTCCAAAACTTCGGAGGATAACATTGCTCTCTGCCCTGGTACAAGCTTTACAAAAATAAATTCTGTTAAATCTACCAATGAGACTGGCCATGGAGTTTCTTATTATAATTGTAGTTTCACTAATTGTGCGTTTAATTGAATAAACACTTCATTTTGAATTATGTTTTTATATTCCCCCATAAAAATAAATCAAAGTATTTTACTTTTAACATCAGTGTCATAAAATGGCATTTTAGACACTGACAGGATGCATTAAAAACTATATAGTAAAAACCAAATAAAGTTGCGTTTACGTCATCATTGTGAACATTTGCAGCGTTGTCAGATTGTTCACGAAATATGGAAATTAACAGAAAATAACTGAAGTCAACAAAAAACGTAAATGTAGAAAATTTCACAATATTATAAATGAAAACTACAAAATTATCGATAGTTTGATAGTTTTCGTTTAATATAGTGTGGAGTTTTTTCATTTACGTTTTTTGTTAATTAAATTTATGAATAGATTCCACAAAGTAAGGAATTCTAGAATAAAAGTGGCAAGGTTATTACTGAGTTACCAAATCTTTTAATAAATAAATATAATAAAAATACAAGCAATAAAATAAAATATGTTTAATAATGAACGTATTTTCAAAGACAAAAACTAACATTAAACAAATCAACATAATAATATTGTGAAATTAAACTAGGCAGATTCAAATTCTTGTTCATTTTCTTCATCTGATTCAACATCAGTGTCACTCTCTTCACTATTAAAATTTATAACTATCGGACTAATTTCTGGACGATCAAATATTCTTTCCCTCTCATATCTACCATTTAAATATCTCTCTTTCAGTATGTTGTATAGAATTTTTCCGCTAAAATAATAGAAATTTTCGTAAAGTAAAGTAAGGATATTTTATTCACGTATTACCTACCTCTTGTACAGCATTTAAGGGCAACAAAGGACCATTATTATTCCTTCCTTGTTCAAAATAATTTACTAATGAAGCTACAAGTTCTTTGCATCGGCTATTCAGATCTTTGGACATTTTAACATTCACAGAAGAAAATGCTTTGTTGTTTTGAAAGAAAACAGTTTTGATTATAAATATTTGTCACAAGAAAATTTTATAAAGCACGTAACTATAACCTCAAAAATCGATGACACTACACGAGTAGAAAAGTCACAAACACCGCGGCAACATGACATTATTTCTGGCAGTGACTATTTTACCGTCAATAATTGGAGGCTTCTTTATGAAAATTTTAACACAAATTTTTACATCGAGGGACGTCTAAACCCAATAAAGCTATATTGCTTATACATTATTTTGGTACAAAAGTTTTTTTATTGATTGGGTTATCTTTAGAACCGATTAATTAACAAATTTAAGTATATGCACTTTTCGATAGAAATGTAGCCACACATGTGATAGAAATACGACCTAGGTGACGTAAACGCAACTTTACTATACTTTTACTGCCGTTTGTAGAAAAACATTTTTTTCATATGGTCCCCGTATATTAAACCACCATATAAATCTCACGCAATCTGACTTTGAAGTTACGTTTTACAAACGATCAGGTGTCGACATCTTCAACAACTTACGATACAGATTATGAAAAAAAAATACACAACTACTCGTGTACATTCACCTAAATAATCACATATTCGGCTTTAAGGTCGCAACGACTTAATTATAAATTAAGTTGCTCGAGAAATACTCAATAATTATCGTCAATCATAATCGTAGGTTAAATACTTCGTATATCAGTGTAATAATTGAAATAAAATTTAAAAAAAAATGTTGAGTGGAAATATTACGAGTTTAAATCGAATTAGTATAAAAACAAGTCCTGATATAGATTACTACTCTAGTCAACGGGTTCAAAAACGTGTTCTTGATAAAAAAATCCTCCTAAAAAGATGAGCGATGGCTCGTTCGATTAAGAATGACGTCTAGAAAAAGGTATCGAAAGTAATATGTATTAGCACATAACAAATTGAGATGAAAAAAATATTGCATTTGGATTTTTGTTAATAACCTAAAAAACTTAATATCCAAGGAATTTTAAAAAAATATCCTTAAAAAGGAGAAAATTTCTAATACAAAAGCGTTTAGACTCCCAGAACTCTATCTCTATTATTCATAATTTTAATTCAACATCTTTTTCCAACGTCAATAAATTCTTTGAAGTATTCACCATAATTCTTTCAAATTTATGTTAAAAATTAATATAATTTTATTGAAAATTTCCTCCTCTTTAAGAATCCTTTTTCCAAACTCTTTAAATATTAATAGTTTTTGAGTTATGAACACATACTAATACATACTTTCGATACATTTTTCAAGACATCATTGGCAGGTCGGCCATATTATAGTGGAGGGCAAACAGTTAGGATTAAATTAACAATTAGTTCTTAAAGGTATCTAAAATGCCATCATTTTGAAATGTTAAGTGTCGAATGCGAGGAGAACGAGAAGGTATCTTTTTTTGATTTCCTGCTGTTTTGACGAAACGATGTGAGCATTTAATTGATCTCTCTCTCTCTCTCTCTCAGTGACTCGGATAGTCTTGTTCTTGTTCTTGTTCTTGTTCTTCTTGTTCTTCTTGTTCTGTTCTTGTTCTTGTTCTTGTTCTTCTTGTTCTTCTTGTTCTTCTTGTTCTTCTTGTTCTTCTTGTTCTTCTTGTTCTTCTTGTTCTTCTTGTTCTTCTTGTTCTTCTTGTTCTTCTTGTTCTTCTTGTTCTTCTTGTTCTTCTTGTTCTTCTTGTTCTTCTTGTTCTTCTTGTTCTTCTTGTTCTTCTTGTTCTTCTTGTTCTTGTTCATTTAGTCTTGGTTTTTCTAGTCTAAGGATGGTATTGGTCTTGCGAAAAAGCAAGACCAATTTTGCTCATCACTATTCTTTCAAGAGAATGATTATTGCTATTCCATCCATATTCCATATCCACTAGGAATATTGTTAAAAGTAGAATTTGTTACGAGACTATTATTATTTAACAAGATTACACAGCACAAAACGATTGTGTACATTGTACACAGAAGCTGAAAATTTGGAATGAGAAAAGATTTTTTCAACAATACTTACAGTGTAAAATAATCCCTATTCAAATATCATAAAAAGATGCAATAAAATTTAATTTAGGTAATTGTGCTAGTAACTAATGCAAATACAGAAATCTAAACATATATTTTTATACATTCATCATTAATTTTCAAGCAAAAGCGGCATCTACTTTTCTTTCGAAGAAGAAGCTGAAGAAATTCCAAGCTGGACGCGCTCGTAGTTATCTTTCGAATTAGGGAACCGTAAAAAGCAATTATTTTCTCTAAAAAATGTTCTATTTTTAATATAAATTTGATAAAACTGTTTTTGAGTATTCTAATAATCAGTATCATCAGCCGCCGCATTCTAAAGTGTTATAGTTATTAACGTTACAAGGCCGATATTTAGCAAATAACGGATCAGGTTGAATATTGTAATCCGAGGCGCAGCCGAGGATTATAACAACCGGATCCGTTATTTGTGTATCGGCCCTAAGTAGTTCAATACTTTTCGTAATCCCGCTGAAAGATTATATTTTGATTCAGAGGAAATAACAAACCGCAGATTTTTCAGTAAAAGTATTGTGTTAAATCGTCCAGCTGCGAATATTGTATACTATAAGGAATTATAATAGAAAAATGAAATGAAAAACCTTTTGCAAGTTAAATTAATGATTTATTAATTTTGAATCTCTTATAAAGTGTAGGAAAAACTTATTTCAAAAACATACCAACTAAAATCCAATGTAAAAAGAATAAATATTAAAATAAATCAAATAATTTCTTTCTGATTGAATATCTAGTACGAAAAGCACAAACAAGATTTTATCAGCAAATAAACAGACTTAAGAAAATAATCGAATAAATTACAGTTTTTGTCTAAAGAAACAAAATAAAAGAAAATGACAAATGGAAATAATACTCGAACATCCACAAATATAATAATAATAATATAATAACTTTATTGCTTATGGAAAACAATGTTTACAGCAAGGTTAGTGTTTCAAGTTTACAAGACATTTGTCTATATTTTATGATTTTCACAAACGTAGGGTCCAAGGGCAGACCCCTTATATGGTTTGTATGGGTATGTAACATGACTTAGGACAACTCGATTGCAGCTTGAGGTGGATGGATTTGAAACCTCATTTTTTATTCAAGGTCATTCCATAAATTTTCACTTCTATAGGCTAGTCTGTTTTGTGGTATCAACAATACTTGATAAATATTATGGTTTATTTACGATAAAAAGACGATGATGTCATTTTCAGTTACTTTCCTGCATATCAGAGTAAATATAAATTTACCAGTCGTAAATACAATTTATACTTAAAGGCCAGGGCAATATTCAGCTAACGGGTTGGCAAAACTTCAAGACATTGCCTAATAATGATAACTCAAAGTGGGAACTAGAAAGATTAAAATTGTTAAAAATTAAAAAGGGGCAGGGTGTGCGTTGTTAGAAATTATTGCAATATAATAGTGGTTGGTAGTGCATCTGATTTGACACGAAGCCGTGAATTGAATTTAAGAAAACCGTATTGTTTGCAGTTACCAAAGGTGATTGAAAATGTTCAAAGAAGATACAACAAACACTGTTTCCATAAACATAACAAAAACTGGAGTACGCCAGGGAGACCCAATATCAACAACTTTATTCAACTTCACACTAGAAAACATATTAAGAGAGAGCAATATTCACACAAAAGGAACAATATATAGTCACAAACATCAATGTCTAGCCTATGCTGACACTACAGTTAAATGAACATAAAACAAAATATGATAATGAGAACAGGTAATGAGCAACTGGAACGAGAACTGACTTTCCGGAGTATTTTAGACAATAAAGAGTACACTATTGAGAATACAAACAAAATAAGCTACCTAGGAATTAATATCAATAACAGAAATGATGAGTCAGAAGAAATTAATACATGAATAACGAAAGGAAACAAAAGCGCAGGGGCACTATTGAAGGCATTTAAATCGAAAACGGTATCAAGAAGAACAAAAAAAAGAATTTATCAAACGATCATAAGATCGACACTCTTATATGGAGCAGAGAAATTACTAGATATATAGGAGAGAAAAATGCCCAGTAGTAATATCACTAGAGAGTGAGAATAAATTGAAAATGATTCAACAGATTTTAGAAAACTTGTTGCCAGGCAATAGACACGAGAGCCCGAAGGGCTCGAGTGGCTATTACCAAATGTCAACAAGTTTGAGAAAATGCCTGGAGAATTATTATCAGTTATAATATCAAAAGAGCATAGACAATATTCGATTATATCGAAAAATATTGTCTATGCTCGAGTTGGTATTCGTTACGATTATATAACGAATAATCTGGTGTTAAATTTTCAATTTCTTGATCAATTTCACCACTTGAAATGAAACCAAAGCGCTGCATTTTGAAGAATTAACTGACATTTCATTGAGCTTGCCCGTTACTATGGAAATTATCACAATATGGCAGGAGGCGAAACACCAAAACAATTATATCACGTCGTCAAGGGGTATATTCACTTATCAATACGTCGTAACTAAGGGAAATTCAAGGATTGTATTGGTTCATTAGAACATGAGTTATACAATCAGTTATAATATCACAAGAGCATATGCGTCGAGTGAAGAGGTGAATAATCGACAAATATTGTCTATGCTCGAGTTGGTATTCGTTACGATTATATAACGAATGAGTTATATAATCAGGAGAATATATGGGGGAAGAAAAGTAGGAGATATCTGGATCAGAAGAACAAATGAGGAGCTCATGGAGTTAATGAAAGCCCTCCGATATCGGCGGTAGTAAGGTCGCAACGTATAAGATACTTAGGGCACATAGAGAGACTTGCAAATAGCAGAGCAGCAAAAGAAGTACTTAAAAGAGGAACTGGATGTAAAAGAAAGAGAGGAAGACCAAAAAAGAAGTGAATAGAAGTAGTAGAAAAGGACCTAGAGCTGTTGAACATACGCAGATGGGAAGAGGTGGCAAAACATAAAAGAGAATGGAGGAAAATAGCCAATCAAGCCTTAGGCCTTCATGGTCTGTAGAGCTGTTATATATAAATATATATATATACAAGGACAGGAATATTGGGGAAGCGGCAAAATTGTATCTCTACACTATTTTCCAAGCTTTCAGAATATCTTATATCTTAAAAAATTCAAATCAAAATTATTGTTAGATGTATTTACCATTTAAAACCACTTATTGTAATACAATCTCGAATGCTATCCTTGAAAATGGAAATAAAGATATTCCGAAAGCTTGGATATATATAGTGTAAAGAGTACTCTTTTTACAATTTTGCCGCTTCCGCAATATTCCTGCCCTTGTACATTATTATTAGGCAAATATCTACTATAACTGTATATATATATATAAATCATATTTTACTACCAAACAATGACAATTTAAGATATTTTCATTTCTGTTCCCCTCCTCACTTACCTTTCATACTGTCAAATGAGCAACCAATAAAATACCATCAACAGAAAGTGTATGTAAGGCTCATGATTGGCTGTTATTGTTCTGCAGTTATTGTTGTTTTTGGTATGGTATTGACACTGGCGCCCTCTACCATTACCAAAAATTGAAATACATGGAGTTCGATCTCCTTATATAGCCTCCATGATTGTACCAATGAAGTGTTTTCGACACCAGCATTGTACTTCCTGGTACAATCTATTCAATATCAACTTTCTAAAACCCATTTTAAGAGAACACAAAGATATTCCTACTATGGATATTTCTGTACAATTTACGTAATAGATTTTTAATGACTATTATAAATTGTCAGGTAAAACCTATGTAAGTATCAATAATTATGTATGTAAATTTGAATAAATTTCGCAGCTATTATCTATAAACCTTCCTCTTAAACCAAAGAATAATTTTAAATAATCACTAAAGTAGTTTACTACCTCGAAAAAACCACATAAAAAAATTACCCCCAAGAGTTCATTCGCATCTAAAATTTGGTTGGAATCCAGAATTGGTTCAATATAACACCAAGTCAAACCAGAATATTTGTCACAAATAAGATTATTTCGCTACTTAGTTGTTGTTGTTCCTTAAAGTTTATTCATATACCAGGCGGAGCAATAAATCAATCAATTGGCAAAATTCCATAAGCGTACTTAATTTGGGTTAAAAATGAATCGTTTCGATTTCAAATGTGTTCTTTATAAATCTATATAAATCTTTATTTCTATGCATTTTTAGTAACGTCGGCATGAACTTTTAAATTTGTATTTAGTTAAAAACGTGTATAGTTGTGAGTAAAATTAGTTTGCACTGTTTCACAATAAAATAACAGTATGCGGCAAGGTAGGTTAGGTTAGGTTTGTGGTGAGTGGGTCTATAAGGCGCGACTCGCTATTGTGGCTCACACCTATTCAAATTTCACCAAACAAATTCAGCTTCTTAACAAAGCCGATTAGTTTATTTGGTGAATGATACTTCAGGTCCGAGGGCGAGAAAGAAACCCTGCCAAACATCATCATGTTTCATCATCTTTCAGACAAAGACGGCAGGTCGGATCTTCCGACAGTCCAAGTTTTAGCATATGATGATTCAGATGACAGTGGCCTGTTAAAAGGACTGTTAGACAACGTAGGTCATGCCTGCTATAGTCCAACATTTGTTTGGAGACATTCTTCGAAGGATGTATGAAAGCCTTTGAATGAACCAATCCTGGTAAATTATGCCAGAAGTCTAAAGCTCTTCTTGCCGTCCAGATATTCAGTGTTTGTTTGGCAAAACTTATTGCGATGCCAATTGTAGGTTCTGGTCCGATAGAAACGCGTGCGGCACCCTCCCTTGCAAGAGAGTCTGCCTTCTCGTTTCCTTCCATGCCAGAATGGCCAGGGATCCAGACCAGCAATACTTTATTGAATTCTCCTATTGAGGAGAGTCTTTTTTGGCAGTCTGCGGCAAGGTATCTTTGAGGATTGAAAAGCCGAAAAGATAAAAAATCCATAAATCATTTCTAGTCTTCACCTACCCACAAGCAAAAGTTTTATTCTTATTGGTGCATTGTAGCTTCCGATTGGTCTATGAAATATTTACTTGAATTGTTAGTCCACATGGACTGTTAATGTCCCAGGTTGGGTTTAGTTAATTTTGTTATTCACGAGGTATTGTGTTCTTAGATGTTGCTATGATTGAGATTTTGTTTTATTGACTAAAACTATTTTGTTGGTAATAATTAAAATTATGGCTTTTTGGTGACCATTCGAAGAGGAAGATATTGTTATAGGCTCCGAACAATGAATATACTAGAAGAGTTAACAGCCAACATAAACAATGTCAAAATTTATTTATTTATTCTGCTTAATTCCATGTCGCAGTTTCTTGAATAAATAAATATAATAAGTTGTTTAATTGTTGTATGTATAAAACATGAATATTTTATTGTTAAAAGTTTGTACCAAAAGTTTTGAAATTTCTGAAAGTGAAAAGACAGAAAGAAATTATTTATATTCACACTTCATACGTTTTTGAAAAATAATATGAAAAACGTATGAAGTGTGAATATAAATAATTATTCTTCGACATCTGTTGATAAAACACTTTATTAAATACGGCAATAATACGGGAAACTGTAAAAGGTTTTCTCGGATAAACTGTAAACAAAACCAAAAATCTCATGATAGTTCTTCAAACAAAAAATCCGAATGGCCTTTTTGCAACTTGATTGATAAAACATCTTAATCAGAAAGTGGCCAATTTCATCTTTAGTGATATGACGTATCTGTAGTGAAACATTTAGAAATTTTTAATTTTCAGTTTACTCCTAAAATATTCGGTTTAAAAAATTATTAAAATAATTTTTGCAAAGTACCTAGTACCAATATACTTTAATAAAATACTAAATTACCAATTGTCAATACCACTTGCCTCATAGCGGCTCAATATAATAAGTTTAACTTTATATTATTCAACATTAAAATAATCATGGAAATGGTGAAGAGGCGTATAATAAACGTAGAAAAAATAAATTCGTGAGCATGGGTGTTTCCAGATATATTTGGGTGGTGAAAAGGGGTGGAATTTTGGATTATTGCGATTTCCGGCGAAAGTTGACGTCGGAGAGAAAAGTGTACAACAGAAAAGTTGTAGATCATAAAAAGGTCTACAACTTTTTCAAAAATGATTTTTTCATATAACCTCAAAATCTCCGAGAAAAATGCGAATAACCGCTTTCATCGTTTTTTATTTTCCATTTACAAATTTATTTTGACGAATCTTGGTGAAAGTATACCTTTTTGTTTCCGAAAAGTCCACAATTTTTTTCAGATAAAAATATCAAGAGACTTCCGAGATAATCACGTTTCCCGGCACAAAAAAATATTTTTCAAATTGTCGTAGAGACTTAATTCATGGTGCCATTTTTTCGTCTTGAGTTATACTTTCTTGTGAAATAATAAAAATATACAGTTTCCATTTAGAAACATGCTCAAGAATTGGAAAAATCAAAAAATGAATTCTGCAACCATCTTTTTTTTACTGAATGTTAAAAATGTGTTTAAATTTTTAAATAATTATTAAAAACCAATTGCACTCTTCAATTGTACAGAAGAAAACAAAAGATTATTTGTTTCATTATTTGATTAGATATTTCAATTTTTAACAGTATTACTATGAACATACAAGTCGAATAATGATTTGTCATTTGAATCTCCCACTGTCCGTGTTTAGTATACAAGATTCCATACAGATTGATGTGGTTGTCGAAAGCACGGGCTTCGATGTACTGATTTATGAACAAAATGTCGTAATTCAGCCAATGGTTTGAATGTTGAAAAAATTTCAGAAGATTTCGATGAATCTGAAGATAATTCTGCTGAAAAGGAGCAGCCGTGCCTTTGCTTAATCATTGAAAATCAATTATCAGAAGAATCCTCAGGTTATCCGAGCGATATTGAAGAAGATGAAGAAGAATATAATGATATTACAGATATGAGCAATATTGAAGAAATAGATGATCAATTTACAAACGTATTTAAAAAACCTCGATTGATGTAGTTTTATTAATTTACTAACTGTTAAGGTTAAATATATAATAAAGTTTTGCATCAAATAATAACACTAAGAATCTTTTGTTTTCTTCTGTACAATTGAAGAGTGCAATTGGTTTTTAAGAATTATTTAAAAATTTAAACAAATTATTAACATTCAGTAAAAAAAAGATGGTTGCAGAATTCATTTTTTGATTTTTCCAATTTTTGAGCATGTTTCTAAATGGAGACTGTATATTTTTATTATTTCACAAGAAAGTATAAGTCAAGACGAAAAAATGGCGACATGAATGAAGTCTCTACGACAATTTTCCAAAGGATAATTTTAATTTGAAAAATATTGTTTTGGGCCGGGAAACGTGATTATCTCGGAAGTCTCTTGATATTTTTATCTGAAAAAATTTGTGGACTTTTCGGACACAAAAAGGTATACTTTCACCAAGTTTCGTCAAAATAAAATTATTATTGTGTAAATGAAAATAAGAAACGATAAAAGCGGTTTTTCGCATTTTTTTCGGAGATTTTGAGGTTATATAAAAAAATCATCTATATTTTCATATATACCAACCCCGTTTATCTTGGAAGTGTAATTCATTGTCTGGCGGGGCATATTGCCCGAGAAGTAGATGTTGCTTCCTGGTGAACGGTCTATCCTTTGGAAAGTAATTTTCTAATTTGTAAAGCGTTCTAATAGTTTTATACTATTATTTTGACGTCTATTCGAATTATAAAATTCAGATTTATTCAAAACGTACAAAACATTTAGGTATTTCATTCTCAGCCGCGTCATTGGCTCCCGAAATAATTTAATTTTTAATCTCTTGACAATAGAAAACCCCATTGAAGTCGTTCTGATACGGGGTGAACCTACCGGCCCAACACAGAAATAGAAAAAAATTAATATTCATGATAATATTTTGATATAACCCAGATCCTGTATTGTTTTTTGCAAGCCTAAATCGCTATCATTATGTTCAGTCCCTCTTGTTGTTTTTTGCAAGCCTAAATCGCTATCATTATGTTCAGCCCCTCTTTAACCTCCCAAATTCTCCCTGGACACTCTGTATATTTTAAGAGTTTTGATGCTGTTTCACCGCCAAACGTCGATGTAAGTCCATCGATGCACTGTTATCGAGATAATTTACTACTAAAGTTGTGAAAAATTATCGTACAAATTTGTAAACCTGTTAAATTTACTTTTTACCGATTTATCGGTTATGAAACATATTTTTTAATTTATTTCAATTAAAAATTACATGGTATAATCTTCATCAATCTCTTATTAAGTGGACACCATACGCTAATAAATTTATGATGAGGTAATATTTCAACCATAAAAAAAATCCTGATTTATTTTTATTGAAATATTACTTTAAAGACAAAAGCAATAATAATTAAATTTCGAATAAATCATTTAGAATCATCGATAAGATCAATGTAAGCGAATATGCACGAATATACAGCGTGGGCCACAAAAAACAGTCCTCCCGATATTACACAGTATTCATTGAATTTTAAGATATTGCTGGAACAGATCCAGAACTACTATAATTTTTTTTTTATTTCATTACTTTGTGCACACAAAATCTTGTGTTTTAGCGACTTAAATTCCATATTAAAATTCCTACGAATTGTACTATCATGAGTTCAAATGGATCTTTACATTGCAACGTTCTGCCTAGAACTGGTAGCTGCCGACAGTATCGTACTCGTGATCTACGCGCATCCGAATCTCACAGTAGAAATTAATTTGGTCGAGTTGTACAATAGCTATACGCTATAGGTTGCGCACAAACATTGCTCCTGCTCCTGCTCCTTCCATCTTATTATTTCTCTATAATGCTAGCAAGCTTATTGGGTGTATGCCGATACCGCGCAGCGGTCACTTTAATCCTTACAGATTATAAAAGGGTCCTAAAAGGGACAGGTTGATTGCGCGCGGACATGATATTAGTACCTGTCCCTAATACCAGGGTTTCTTTCAGTCTTATGGTTGTACACATTAAATTACATTTACTCACTTACATTATTCAGAATAAGTTTACGTGTAAAGTATACCGAAATGGAGACCATGTTAAGTGAGCGCGGAAAAAAATAGGGTAGGGTAGGGGTAGGGTGTTTTCCTATGGCAGGTTACGTCTTAAAAAAATTGTTTATAATATGTTAGTGTATAAACGAGCGTATTTCTATAAAGGAACCGTTCGCGCAATTGTCCGGTTTACTGATGTATACCGCGCGCTATTGACCCATAGAATTTCAAATACCTGGAAACATTTCTAACCGTTGCGCGCTACTGACCGTTGCCCAGCTTATTGTATTACGAACAATATTTTCATAATCATATTCAACTTTATTAGTAATTGATAAAATACAAACATTTTATAAGCGAGGGACACAATTAAATGAGGAAAAGGCAAATAATTTAAATAATTCGATTATAGATAAAACATTTATGTGGTTTTTATTACTTTGGTAATGTATCAGATCACCACATTGTTTGAATTTAAAAACAAATGGAAGTATATATTTATTATTCATTTTCTGTAAATAACATAAATAGGTTTGTTCATTTATGCTATTTATATTGTCGAGAAATAAAAATTGTCGTCGTGACAAAGGTAGGTAATAATCCAACATATCCTCAATAAGACATGCCAAGATTAGATGATAAATATATTTATAGGACCGGACTTGACATTTTTTCTTTAACGGAACATACTTTAAGCTAGTTGCAAATGAAACCTGGCTTAAATAAATTTTGATTGATACGTCCTTTTGATAGGTGAACTATCCAGAATACATCAGTAAAGATTTATTAAGACAGATTTGTGTAGGGTGACCACAAGGGTTTTTTAAATACAGGACAAGTGAGCTCTGAAATCCGGACTTTGGCGGTGAAAAAATTATTTATGTACTTTAAAAGGGTTAATTAAATTAGAAACAGTTAAGAAGTTATTTATTTTAATAAAAAAACATTTTGACGGAAAAAATGAATAAATGCTTATTATTAACAATGGTGATAATAATGATATAAATCATATTTGTTGTACAATCCACGGAGAGGTATGACGGGTAATGTTTCACTGTATGGTATGTCTGCAGCCAAAGTGATTTTATTATTGCTTGCTGTTCACACAAAAGTAGATAGCTTAGATGTACCTAAATAAAACCAATTGTAATTATTGTATTTATACGAGGATATATTGAAAAATTCTTAGCCTACTATAGAACCAAAAAAAATTTCTATGTCAAAATATTTTATTACCCAACATATTCTCCTCTTAATTGGATACATTTAGTACAGCGAACCTGCAACGTCTCTAGACCTTTAAAACAAATGTTTCTTCGTGCTTTGGAAACCAGACCTCCACAGCTTTTATTACCTCCTCGTTGGAAAAACATTTTCGAACTTTTAAACCATTTTTCAGTTGAGGAAAGAGATGATAGTCGGACGGAGCCAAATCTGGTGAATAAGGGGGGTGTTCTAGTAACATGAGATTTGTGTGCAGGGGCGTTGTCCTGCAAAAACAAAACACTTTCGGATAGCTTTCCGCGTCTTTTCTCTTCAATTTTTTCCCGTAGAGTGGTCAGTAATGTAAAATAGTAATCTCCAGTTATTGTTCTACCCTTATCCAAAAAATCAATCATGATTATCCATGGCAATCCTAAAAAACTGAAGCAAGAACTTTTCCAGCAGATTTTTGGACACGAAACTTCTTAGGTCTTGGAGAACCAGAGTGTCGCAATTCCTTCGATTGTTGCTTTGTTCCTGGATCGTAGAAATGTACCCAAGTCTCATCCATAGTAACAATTCGGTTTAAGAAGTCTACATCGTTTTCAAATCGAGCACAGATCGAACGCGATGCTTCTACCCTTGCACGCTTTTGGTCAACATTCAAACATTTGGCGATCCATTTTGCAGCAATTTTTCTCATGTCCAAATTGTCTTGAACTATATGATGAACGCGTTCGTATGAAATATTCAGTGCTTCAGATATCCGTTTTAGCCCAATTCGACGTTCTGATAAAATCATGTCATGAACTGCATCGATATTTTCGGGGAATGACACAGAAACTGGCCTTCCCGATCGGTCATCGTCTTCAATGGAAAATTTATCTCTTTTGAAGCTTGCAGTCCAATTTTTCACGGTCGCATACGAAGGACATTGATCACCAAGGGAAATAAGCATATCTTCGTAAATCTGCTTACTTCTTAACCCTTTTAAATACAGGTACTTGATATGCTCCAATTTTTCGATTTTCACAATTTCGGTGGACATCTTTTTTCTTTTAATTTATTGCGTAACTCTGGTTTACTTTTTTGACGTCAAACTTCACACTGACACTTCTAATAAGTTATTGTTCGTTGCTATGGTAACGCAATATTTTGTTTATGCATGGAACTGGTCTAGGCTAACTAGATATCAATACATCCTCGTATGCTGTTATACATCATTAACTTACTTCCCTTGGCTTTCAAATTTCTTCTGATGATCCTCAATATTTTTTTTGCCTTTGTGAGCAATGCTTAAATTTTTATTGCTTAAATAAGTGTTGCAAGCGACTTCAGAATTGGATTTTCCTTTTTTAAAAGAAGGGAAAACTTTGAGCATATCTTCCGTTTTGGCATTATTAAAGGTTAATTTTATTAGTGAAGCGCGAATGTTAATATTGCACTTTGCACGTAATGTAGAGCCTACAAACACACTCGAAATTTGCCGTTTACCGTTTTACCGGTGATCTTGGCGTCAAGTATAAAGATAGGCAAGATGGGGTATGTTATACGTTTGAACATACTTGGATATTAGTAGAAATGTGGCGTCGCGTCGTTGGGATTGCAATATTCAAAAGTTGTTTTATGGTCTCCTGATTTCCCGGAAATTTTCTAAAATTCCGACTGGACGCCTTGAAAACCCAAACATGTCCGGGTAAATCCGGACGTATAGTCACCCCAGATTTGTATTAGCATCTAATTATTTCCATAATCCCATAGATGACATTCTCTCAAAACCAAAGAAAATTAGATTATGTATTATGTTGTTTAAAGCCCAAACAAATCACAAATATTTCTGCATCCCCTCCACTTTAGTTCCGACTCAACTCTCCCACATAGAATATGCAGCATCAGTAAAGGGAGAGGAAAAATCTCAGCTCACTTCGAACTGAGTAAATCTAAAAGAACGCGTACATCACCGATATGTACCCGCTGGGTAGAATACTGATGTTCGGAGAAGAGCTAGAAATATCCAAAGAAGTTAAATATCTGGGAGTGACCCTAGATTCCAAACTGAATTGCAAGACACACCTGGAAAAAATTACTATGGCGACTAGGCTTTTCTGGCAATGCTGAATAATTATGAGCAAAACCTGGGGAATATGACCTGAGGTGGTTCACTGCCTTCACACAACTGTAATAAGGCCTACGATCTTTAGCCTTGAACGATATACGACTGTGTTCCAAGCAGAGACGATTGCCGCTATAGCCTGTATTGATGAAAACATCAGAAGAGGATACACCGGACAAAGGTAAAAATATTCACTGACAACCAGGCTCTGCTTAAAGCTATCAGCAACCCAACAACTAGGTCTAGACTGGTAAAAAACTGTAAAGAATCCCTCAACAGGCTGGCAAGAGACAACAAAGTGTCTCTAATATGGGTGCTGGCACATGAGGTGATTGCAGGTAATGAAATGGCTGAACAGTTAGCTAAAGAAGGCTCTAAACGAGACTTCATAGGTCCGGAACCGTTTTGTGGAATCATAAAAAATTGCATAAGAGGGGAAATCGGGAACTGGCTAGACAGGGAACACCAACTAAAATGAAGGTCGACACAAGGGCACCTCCATACAAAGAGTTTACTGAACAAGGTAGACAAGGAACTCTCAACCAGGCTATTGAAACTGGGTGAGAGACATTTGAAGACAGTTACCGACCTGGTGACTGGACACTGCACCCTGAGGAAACATCTGCACAAAATGGGCAAAGTTAGTGAACCTTTGTGCAGGAAATGTGATCTTCATGATGAAACAACTACTCACATACCTACTCTGCTTCTGCGAGAACGTATATGGACTCAGACGGAAGCACTTTGGAGAGGAAACTATACAACCATTACAACTATGTACTGAAAATCCCTCCAGTCAAACTAGTGGCCTACATAGAAGACACAAAGCTTCTTAATAGAAGTAGATAACATGGGAAATGGTACAAAGATTCAGTTCAAGGCCTGGGCTGATGAGCACAACCCAACCGAATGAATGAATGAATAACCGATGTGAGCTGAGATTAACTGAAATCTTAGTAAAAAATAACGCACCTATTATCCACATCAATATTATCTTCATTTTTAATAAAATCGTTTAGCTTAAAATCTTTTTTTATTATTTTATCTTCCATAGTCTGTATCTTGTCTCTCACTATACCTAGATATGATTAATGAAAACAAATAAATCATTTCTTCAAAATAAACCCACTATATTGTTATTAACAATAAAAAAACTTATAAGATTATCTACAAACAAGACATAATCTGTGAAATGTCAACATTTTATCATCATATTTCCTTTCCTTATTCCTTTAATTACTATATTTACAAACGGAATAATTTGTTGGAAACTTTTTCATTGTTGAGTAACATTTATGAAACATTACATTGAAATGGGATAAGGCATCGTATCAATGACCTTGCTATGATTTTTAATCTAAGTCGGGTTGTTGTCATCAACAGTCCTTTTCATTTATTGTAGATTTATTCAATTTTTTCAATCAACTGATAATAAAATTGATATAATTTCAGTTGAACACCAAAGAAAAAAATTTCTGTGGCAGGAAAAAACTAACATTTTATCTCTGTTGGCAGGTAACAAAATATCACTTTTTAGGAAATTACTTTTTCCTGGATATATACCCAGGACTTTATACCAAAAACTTTGCACCGTCTCACAATTTGTCGGCGATATAAAGAAATCTGTAAGCAGAACCAGTTTCAGACAGATTTTTCATTATTGCAGGATCCCGATAAATATCAGTTGTTTTACCGATAACTGTAATAATGGATTTTTTTGAAACTTTTGTCAATTATGTATTCTTTCAGCAGCTCCATGCTTTGACCCATTATTTTCTTGTTTCAGTTGCCTGTACATATTTTGTATATTTTTTTGCGTAGATCGCGACTAAAACATACCAAATTTCTTTCTGTCTATTGTCTCAAATCCCCACTCTCCACTTTCAGGTATTTTAAAACATTTGGTGAAAAATTGTAACAATTTTACTCACAACTATACATCATACAAAAATGTTTTCTTACGTCCTTCGTTAACGAACTGTAGGGCTGGCATTAAAGTTGGGAATTGAAATTTTTATTTTTTTTTATAATTATTAAATGTCGGATTGAAAATTAGTAAAATTTTAACCGTTTAGAATGGTGTCATAAACAAGTCTATACTAAACTTTTGAGTTCAATGGTTGATGCGGTAATTTTTTGTTGAACATTTCACGTTTAAAAGAACAAGTTCGAGACGTATTTAAAATAGGTTATTCACTTTTTCTTGACAGTCACCTCATCAAATCTTATCAACGTTTCATGAGAAATTGTCAAGTGTCAAAAATAACAGTTTAAAGTTAAACCTCCAATATCAGGCATTTAAGTTTAATTTAAACTGGTTCAACTTCAATAGAATCAGTAGTGCATACCAACTCAAAATTACAAACTACAGTAGAGACTCGTTTAACCGGACCTCAGGACGGATTCGCGATTATCCGGATTGCCAACACCGATCAAGTACAGGTAAACTGGTATCTCGTGACAAGGCGGAGCTTCCAGTACGCAGAGAGAGAATGTATTCGGCTGCATAACTACATAACATCCACCGCACGATTGGCTTTGCTGGATCCCCACTTTCAAATTTGTTACGGCGCATCGTCACATCATTTCACGAGATACCGGTTGGAGTGTACCTTGTGTAGTCTAATCGTTCACCGACATGTCGGAACTGGCATCATCTTACCGTGGCCCGCGCGACGTCTTCTGCGCATACATTGACAACATATTGCAGGCAAACGAACAGCAGGAAATGCAAGAAGATGAAACAGAAGATGCGGAAAATGATGCAGGACCATCTTATGTGTACCTAAGCATTTCAGACCCTAGAAACATCTTTCCAATGGTTCGAAAAACAAGTAGAATGTGATATTGTGAGTTAATTATATTTAAAAAGAATTCGTGATGTAGCACCAATGAAGAGAAACAATTACCAAATATTTTAAAGCAAATTAAACTTCTTTAGATACGTATATCTATTCTATTTCATTAATAAGGTTGCACTATTTAAGTAAATAATATGTATGTAAGTACATACGTATACGAAAATGTGTTTCTATTCTTTTAATAAACAGTTATGATATTTTTGTGTAAGCGTTCACATTGTAATTTACAAAAAAAAAGAGAATTTTTCTAGATCCCTTAAATTATCACATGCTTCATTAAGGCTGGAAATTTAAGGAGCTTGTTGTTCGTCACTTATTTCTTCAATATCAGATTGTTCATTACTGTTCGCCATGAAGTTCTCAACACAATTAGAAATAAAAAATCGGGATCCTCAGTAGTTAGTGCTTCATCTATAGAAGAAGAATACAGATGGGTCAACAATGAAAGAAGGCTCAGGATGTGGAGCTTACTCCAGAGCACTAAGCCTAAGGATTAAGTGGGGAATGGGAAGCAATACCAGCGTGGTTCAAACAGAACTGGCTGGTACCTCAATTGCCACAAAAGAACTAACCAGAAAAGGAGTTTCTGGCAAAAGCATAACAATCTGCACTGACAGTAGACAAGCCCTATTATCCTTGAACAGACAACGTGTTATATCGGAGCTAGTACTAGAATGCCACCAAGATTTAGCTAACGCCTCGGCAGATAACAATATTATCCTGAGGTGGGTTAAAGGGCACGACAGGAGTAAAGGAAATCGCATTGCCGATTCTTTAGTCAGGGACGCGGCTGGACTAAAAATTTTAGGACCCAGTGACACCTACGGCCTAACAACTTCGACAATTGCGGAACTCGCCAAACGTTACACCCATGCTCAATCCGTTAAAAGATGGGATGGAATCAAAGGATGCAGTCTTGTCAGGATCACCCTGGGCGACCCTGGGAAGCTGGCGTCGAAGAAATTTTTGGCGATGACCAGGAAAAACCTACGTTTAACAGTAGGATTCTTGACTGGCTACTGTCAACTAAGGAAACACCTCCATACTATTGGGCTAGTGGACACACCTCTATGCAGGATGTGTGAACAGGAAGATGAAACTGTCAGGCATGCCCTATGCGAGTGTCCGGAGTTATCGTCAATAAGAGAGTGTGTGTTCGGTGAGTCTTGGCCTACACCTGCCGATATAAAGGAGATGTCTCCTAGTGACCTGTCCACCGTCCTGGAAAGGACAGGATGGACGATGACCTAGGAAGACAACTCCTCGGGAGGATCTACAATGTGGGCTAGTTGCTGTGGGCCTAGCTCACCCTCCCTAGTCTACAGATATAGATCTATAGAAGAATATCCCTTGAAATCCAAACCCATTCCAGTTGGTATTAAAGTGTCTTTTGTTTTTCGATTTTCTTGTAAACTTATGTAACCATCTAAGCTTTTTTACTAGACTTCCATTCCAATGTCTAAACTTATTGATATGTTTTCGTTTGAAACATTTCGGATTTTTTGCTTTACCTATAACTAATTATTGTCAGTTTTCAGACACCCTCAATTCTCGAGATCTTTTTCGTCGATTGTTTATTTGCCACATCCTGTATACTGGGATGGTTATAAATTCAGAGTGTTTTGTATTAGTTACTTTAAATGGTACACTTTTATTACATAATATATTTTTATTATTTCAAGCTTCTCAATCGTAAATTGTAAAATTAATACATCCAAATAAAATTTATTATCTGTCAATATAATTCCTTTAAAAAATAAACACGGTGCAGTAATCTCATTTGAATGTTTTTATCAAAAACATAGGGATTATAATTATTGCTTCAAACCATTGTCTTTAACAAATTTTATTTATTTGTCTAAATCTGACATAAGCTTTTTACGATTAGAAACGATTTTCTGGAACTCATATTGAAATGATTTTTAAAATCAACATAATTAAGAAATTGTATATTAATTCTAATTAATAAAAGGAAGAAACCTATTACGTTTTTTAGGATTTCCTTCGTAAAAAATTGCTCCGAATCAACTATACCATCTTGCAAATGTGTTACATGTATTAATCCTCAAGTGTACATAGTGGGCTATTCAAAACAACGTTTGGCAGTATTCGTTGAATCTTGTGCTGAAACTGGTAGATTTTTTATTTTAGTTTACTGTTTCTAAACGATTTTATTTAGCTTGCTCTGTTGGTTTGGTCAAATTTAGTAATTAATAAATTAATGGTAAGAAAAACTTTTCAAAAACCAGCTTTTATTTAATTGCCCTCAAAGGAAGAAAATAAACTTTAATTTAAATCAAACCAATCAGTTTAGTACATGTATTACACAATTTATTAAGTGATATAAAATCTTGTCGCGAGATTTGCACTAGTAGCTCCTTTAGTCCTATTTCCCTGAGGAATTTCTGCAGGCTTCAACTTAGATAAATTTCCCTCTTTTGTCCAATAATCTCCTAGGTGCTGTGCCTTATAATTCTGAATTGCTGTGTAATTCGCAAGTATGTGGATGGAGGTTTCTTCTTCCATGCCACAGAATCTACATTCTTCTTCCTCCACTATTTTGAGCTTTTCCAGGTGCCCGTTCAGGCGGCAATATCCCGTTAGGATCCCTGTTAAAACTCTTAGTGCAGTTTTACTTGGACTTATGCACTCATTTGATCTCAACGGGTTGTAGTCACCCATCAGAATCTTTGATTGTCTAAGCCCTACTAGATCTTTCCAATGGTCATATCGTCTCTTTTCTTCTGCTTTGCCTATTTCTTCCAATATTACATTGGGGCTGATACCGGAAAAGGGTTCCGGCCTCCAAAAGGGTCTTTCAGCCCCCCTCTTTGCTAGTCCATCTTCTATTTAATTTCCTTCTATTCCAAAGTGTACTGGAATCCACAGTGAGGATCCCACCCCATTTTGGAACTGATTACACAATAACACAATGGTTGTTTGACTATTCGACATTATGAATCTTTTGCCCTTTGTCAATATTGAACTGGGCACACTTTCTTGTGGCGTGAATTTCCGCTTAAAAGATATTTGCGGTTTTTCCCAAGCATTCAGTGTGTTTGGTTAATGGACCGTACACTCCTATTCCAGTTCCTTCTATTGCTTTTGAGCCGTTTGTGTACCATTGAATGGCATTCTTTCCAAGTCTGGTAATAGTATTTGGATCCCATTCCTTCTTGCTGCTTAATTCCCTAATGAATTTCTTTGAAAAGTTATACATTTTCATCATACCATCTTGTAGTGAAGTTGATAATCACTTCCATGGCTGTCGTTGGGCATGTTCTCATTGCTCCTGTAATGCATATACAGGATAATCTTTGAACTGTGGAGAGGTTTTCTCTCGTCGTCAATAGACTAGTTCTACTACTCCACGCAATGGCTCTATAAGTGATAATTGGTCTCACTATGGCAGTGTACATCCAGCTCAGGATTTTTGGGTTACAGCCCCAATTTAGTCCCTGCCAAATTCTTGCACATCATTAGAGCCACTTATAATAAGTATGTCAATCAAGACTAGTTAGTACACAGGTGAATGGCCCGTCTGGACGTTTCATGCGCCAATTAGTTGCCCTTATGACCCTCGGGCCATGGTACGCCCTACAATTCCAGCTCCTACACTTACCTTTGTCTCGGAGCCATCCGTATACCAGGTTACCTCAGCCGTCATGAATACACCTTTCTTCCAGTCTTCCCTTTCTGGTATAGTTACGTAAAAAAATATTTTTTTTTAGATGTCATTAAGTATTATTTTTTATTAGTTTCACACTTTGTACAATTCCAGTAAACAATAAAATTAGCGTTGAAATAAGAAAAAAATCAATCACAGTTCGGCCTTTCTAACATAATCGATGTCAATAATTATAAAATGGTTTGCATTGCATCTTTGACATTTTCCTAAAACAGTAAATATTTATTTTATGCGTATCTGTTTCATCTGTATTTCCATGGTTTTTTCTATTGACTTACCTTCGTTCGGTTGAATTATTAGAGGCCGAATTCAGATTAACCTGTACTTTTTCTACCGTAAACAACGATTTTTTTTTCGAGAACATCTATTTTTGTTGACATACTTCCATAAAAGTAAGATTAATCTATTCCTTCAAAGTAATTGACATTTCTTTTTTATCGCTTTTGCGGGTTAAGGTTTTTACTGTCAAATATGTACTCTGACTCATTTGACTATTCGTAATATTTTCCTAAATATGGCAACGCTACATAAAATCAAAAGTTAACGTCCCAGGGTGGGTTTAGTTAATTTCTGTTATTTACAAGATATTATGTTCTTAGATGTTGTGATTGAGATTTTTTTTTATTGACGAAAACTATTTTGTTGGTAATAATTAAAATTATGGCTTTTTGGCGACAATTCGAAGAGGAAGATATGTTATAAGCTCCAAACAATGAATATAGGTACTAGAAGAGTATAAACAGACGGTTACAATGTCAAAATTTATTTATTTATTCTGCTTGATTCCATGTCGTAGTAAATATAATTATTGAATATACGTTGTTTGTATAAAACATGAATATTTTGTTGTTAAAATTTTTTACCAAAGGATTTGAAATTTCCTAAAGTAGAGAGTAGAGATTTGAGACAATAGATAGAAAGTAATTTGGTATATTCTAGTCGCTATATACGCAAAAAATTATACAAAATATGTACAGGTAACTGAAACAAGAAAATAATGGGTCAAAGCATGGAGCTGCTGAAAGAATACATAATTGACAAAAGTTTCAAAAAAATCCATTATTACAGTTATCGGTAAAACTGTTATTCATCGGAAAATAGAGTACAGAAATCGCTAGTACGTCGGGATACCGCAATAATGAAAAATTTGTCTGAAACCGGTTCTGCTTCTGCTTACATATTTCTTTGTCTCGCCGACAAATTATTGTGAAACGGTGCAAACTAATTTTACTAACAACTATATAAATTGTATTTGTTAACAGAAGCAAACATGAGACCCGGAAAATATGCCAACTAAAAGAAAGGTCATCGCAACGAGCCAATCAGGAGCTAATGTTAACGATTGTACATTAGTAATTGTTAACATAATCGAAATATTATGACCGAGTGATTTCATCAACATACATCAATTTTAGTGTCTGCATCAGTGTTGTCAATGCGAGGATAGTTATCCGATTTTTAGACAATTTCGCTAATTTGGATCCAATGGGTTTTCGAATATTTTGCAGAAAGGATATATAAAATGGCTATTCTTTCTGGGGATTTTCTATTTTGACTAGGGTCGAAGACTTTATTTAGATAACCAATGTGTCCTTTTGGTAATTTTGACAAATTCTGGTAATTTAAATCGTAAGTTCGGGTAATTTTTATTTTTGCATCGGCAACACTGGACTGCATTCTATTTTCTATTTGATGTCAGCTGTCATTCATAATCTGCTTCTATATTTTTATACGTTATTTTATTATTTGCTTCATAAATTACAGAACAATCAGTCTTTGTTAAGACTAATTTGATAATTAACTTAACATAACAAGGTATGTACCTTAAGTATTTTTAGCAAGTTTGACTTTGTTTACATATCTCTTGACAGTTAACACTTATGGTATCGATATTTGGCTATCAATTCAAAATATCGAGCCAAATATCGATTGTAACTACAAAAATACAACTACAGCGACATTAACATGCCCACCCAGGGATCATGTTTGCTTCTGCCGACTGTAAATTTATATTTATTTTGATGAGCAGGAAAGTAACTAAAAATTACGTCATCGTCTTTTTATCGTAAATAAACCATAGTACTGTAGTTACTGGATAAATGGACCATCGCTCAGAAAAATATGGTTATTAAACATACAATATTGGCAGCAGTGTTAGGATTAACAAAAAAAATGAATCTATTTACTGTTGAAACGGTTTCAATAACTTAACCTTATAACGACCTTCTAGTTTGTAGTAGAAATTAATCATTTCCTCAGAAAGAAGAACAAATAGACAGTAAATTCGGTATTTTTAAATCAATATTGTATCAATCGAAAAAAAAATTAATTATAACCGATATTAAGCATGCTCTAGTGATCTGTGAAAGTGGATTTGAATAAAAAATAAGAGTGCTTTAATTAAGTTATTGAAATTCACACTACAAAATTTGCAATTTTAATTTGAAATCAACGCCAGAGGCGCTACACTTTAAAGTTACATAATATTTTGGTTAATTTTGCCTGAGGAATTTTTTTTTTTTTTAAATATATTGGTAATATAAATTTTTGCAATAGTAAGAGAATTTGAAACTAACGCAATGTTCAACAGAAATAATACAGAGTGATTCATTAATAATGTTTACACAAAAAATTCTTGGAATAAAATTTGTTTATTTATGCTCAGACTAATGACCATTGAAATACAATATAATACATCACACGTTATATGTACAGAGTGGGCCACAGAAAACAGTCTACCCCGATAGTTGGAAGTATTCCTTAGATTTTAAGGAAATTAGGAAGCATGTCGATTTTTGTTCTAGGAGGGACATATTTTTACGATACAGGCATCTGTCATTTGTCAACCCCCTCCCTTCCACTCCACCAACCCCTTATTTTTAAATAGGGAATATACCACATCATTAGAAAGGCATTTAGATGGAGTATTCGGACATAATGATACTCCATGATTTTTTACGATATTTACACCATTTTTGCAAAAAATAGTCTTAGGTCCATTTGTACCACCTTCAGTTAAAACTTAAGTCACACTTAAATCGCTAAAGGGAAACTTAACTCTCTGCACCAAACGATAAGTGTCACTTATCTGCCAGTAAGTTTCCCTTAATTTAAGCGGTAGTTAGACCGGCCCTCAAAGGTATTTAAATGACACTTAACCTAACATTTTTGGATAACGCAAGCGAAAAGCTGAGTTAAATAAAGAGGTAATAAAGCGAAGTCTGTGTAGGTGTGCCAGTATGGAATTATTACGATTAATACGTGACTTTGACGCCGTTGATGACGATATTGAAGTCCTAGAAATAATTGCATATGGACTACCTCGTCAAATTCGTACACGTCTTGATCATTTGCATGATTTTGACGATCTGTCGTTTTATAAAAGATTCTGTCCTACGAAACCTACTGTTTTACATTTATTAATATTGATTGAAGACCAATAATTAGAATATCCATATGATCGGTAAGTTGGGAGAATCTAACCACTACACATTGATTTGTCTATTTTTTTGAAAGCAGGATTCGTTGTTTCTAGTGCCATTTATAATCTACTTATAATTTATAATGATACAAAAATACGGGAATCTATAAACTAACCTAACTTTAAATTTAGATTGACAAATACTACATGCGACAAGCGACACTAATAAAAAAAACAGTGCCAATACAAGAATGGAAAAATAGCTATAAAATTCCAACGATGCCACATCTTCTTTATTTTAAATGTTACTCAGTTAAACCAGGTCAAAATCTGAATGGCGCAAAAGAACATAAATATAAGTGACCCTTATAGTTAAGTGATACTTTACTAAGTATCAGTTTTAGGGATAGATGGTGCAAATGGGCCTTAATTAATTTAAAGTACAACACCTTTTAACAATTAAAAGCAACGCCTATGGTTTGCTAATGTGACATTTTTTCTGTCACATCAAAAGTAATGTAAAACAGTTATTGCAAAAAATTATTAATTTGATACTAAGAAAGTTTGTTTAACATTGTTATTAGATAGTTTTTGAATACTTCCAAAATGGAATATTCTATTGCAAAACGAGTTGAAAGTTGTGCAAGAAGAACAGCAAATTTATTTAATTAGCTTCATGAAGACACGCAGCTTTATTACTCATACGTATTACAGCTAATGATAAAATTTCGTTAAACAGGGTCAGCAGCTAATCGAAAAAAGAACTATGAAAATAGGGTTAGGAGTGAAGCGGCAGAAGTAGCAGTTTTAGGTCATATTAATTTAGATCCTACAACAAGTACTAGAAAATTGGCCGAAGAATACCGTTCGTAGGGTTCAGAAACATCGTACATTTCTTCCCTACAAGACAAATTTGGTACAGGAAATAAATGAAAATGACCCAGACACACTACTACAGTTTTGTGAGATTATGCAATTGCCGCTACTGGGCTGACGAAAATCCTAAAGTATTCCACGAAACACATACCCAACATCCTCTTAAATTAAACATGTGGGCAGGAATTTATGATGATCGTATTGTTGGTCCATTTTTCGTTGATGGTAGCGTTTTATCAATAAATTATTCCCATATTTTCTTTTATTGGTATCCAATTCTGAGTTATGTTGAAATTTTAAGTCAGCAACCCATCGGAAAATAGGTTTAAAATCTTAGTTTGCCGCAGAGACATACAACAAAAAGTTAACAAAAACGTGGTCATAAGTCCTACTATGAAACATACCTTTGGATTTGACGACGCACGATCTTGCAACCTCTTCGCATGGAATATAGAAACAACAAAATCTCTCCTTGCCTCTCTGCCATACTGCTTTGATAGGGAACAGTTTCCCCATCACCATAAAAAAATATATAGTCTTGAAATTTTGATTGTTATTTTAGGCTCAAAATTTTCTGTGTAAAATATTCACACTTATTAATGATTACATAGTCATTCATGTAAGTCTATCACAGTTTATTTCTAATTAAACATCCTGTATATTTTCGAAATATTTTTGTTAAGCTGGTTTCAACGCACTATGTGAATTTATTGTAGTGACAAAACAACAAAGCAACAGGGGTAGATGGAATACCACCGTACATTCTAAAAGGTTGCAATGAATGGTTGAAAGAGCCGTTAATTTATAATTTTAATAAAGCTATTAGATCTAATACATTTCCCACAATGTGGAAAACACTTATTCAAGCCAGGTAACAAAATAGAGGTATTTCGATAATGTGTTCTCCGGCCAAATTGTTTGAACAAATTATTTATTCCAAGCTTTATAATTACGTACAAGGCTATATAGTACCTCAACAACATGGATTTATGACAAGTAAATCTATTAACACGAATCTGTTAACATTCAGTAATACAGTTTTTGATACCGTGAAAAAGAAATTACAACTTGATATTACCTATACTGATTTTCGTAAAGCTTTTGACTTAGTAGATTACGATATACTCCTACAAAAACTAAATCATTATGGGTTGAATAGAAATCTCTTGGAGTTTTTTAAAAGTTATTTAGAAAATAGATTTTTTATGGTTAGACGTAATGGTAATACTTCAGGAAAGTCTTTAGAGGTGATTCTTGGACTCCGGCCTCTTCACCATGTGATCGAGGCTGAGGCTGAGAGGGCACTCCTACGCTTGAAAAGTTTGGGATATGTGCGAAACGAGGAAGGGTGCAGGCACGTCAATAAGCTCAGGCTTCTGGGAGATGTCCCTGTTCTGGCTCGAGTGGCTGATGTCTACCTGCGCAGGCAGAATAGAGAATTCTGGGAAAGGGAGGGAAATTCACAGCCTCATGGGATCGTCTGGTACACAAATGGTTCATGCTCCAGCGATGGGGCGGGGGTTGGAATTTACTCCAGGAACCCAAGGACACAAGTATGTGTTCCTTTGGGTAAGGGTGTGTCTGCATATCAGGCTGAGGTATACGCTATCTTGGAATGTACGCAGATGAACCAAGACAGAGGTTATACGGATCGACGCATAACCATATACACCGACAGTCAGGCGGCAATCAAGGCCCTGAGTGGATATACCATGAAGTTAGGGCCTGCTACTGAATGTCGTGAACGCCTTGCTGACCTAGCAAGGCGGAACACAGTGTGGCTAGAATGGATTCCGGCCCACTCTGGTTTTGAAGGCAATGAAGGGGCGGACGCGCTGGCTGTGGGGCGGCTACTCCTTTTAACGTTCCGGGGCCGACCTTGGGCCTCACAAAACAAACAATCCGTAAGAAGACGAGGAACTGGTTGAGAAACCAGCACCTTGCTCACTGGAGTGCTCTACAGAGTCTCAGGCAGCCCAAGCTCCTATTGAGGGGATGGACTGATGGACATGCTACAGCTACTCTAGAACTACAAAGGAGTAAGTGAAAAAAGATAGCAGGACTCCTAACAGGGCACTGCTGTCTGTAACCTAGGTTTAGGGGGAAAGTCCCCTATGCAGGGGTTCATGGCTGACGAAACGTCGGACCATATTCTCCTCGTATGTCCACATTGGGCTATGCTACGCAGGCGAATCTTCGGAGTCCCTGTTATGGCCTCTGGGGACATAAGCAGGCATCCACTGAAGAGGATTGAGTCCTTCATCGAGGGACTAGGCTTCATGGATGCATAAGTAGCAGGAACGGCACAATGGGCCCGCCAGTGGCCTCAGTGCCGGAAGTTTGTCTTGGCCAAGGTTTGCCTGACTAAATTAGTTAGTCAGGAAAGTCTCTTGCTAACTCTGGTCTACCTCAAAGGTCTATTTGGGTCCTCTTTTATTTAATATATTTATTAACGATTTGTCTTCAATAATTAATTATTCTGAAAGCCTACTTTACGTTGATGATCTAATAGTATATTATTCAACAAGCATATAATGATGGCTATTATTCACGAATGGTGCGTTTATGTCGCGAGCTGCAGGCGAGTGACATAAACACCTGAGTGAATAATAGCCATTATTTGCGAGTAGAATACTATATTTTGTCCACGACTATTAATTACTTACTTGTTATTACATTTTGTTTTCGATTTTTCTGGCAGTAAATTTAAGGAGACTATTTGTGCTGCTTCTCTTATGTTTGGCGGGGTAACATTCAATTCACTGTCTGATTCACTTTCCATATTAAAATTTTTAGTAATATAAATTAAACAACAGTATAGTTATTGAAATTAGCAATAAATATACAATAAAACGTCACTTTTGCTTTTGACATATATCATACACACTAGATAAAAAACTGCATATGAAACGATCTACTCGTATATTATATTCAACAGCTTGATAAACAATCATATATATCTTCGTAGCCTGATGGTTTACGGCTCTGATTTGGTTAAATGAGGAATCCCCGCCGTGGTGAAAATTTTTAAATAATATATTGTGTCATTTGTGTATTAATAATCTTCAAAATAATTATGTGTCATGTGACCTTTTCATTATCCACACCCATTATCCACACCTATTATTCACTGGTGCATAATGTACGTCATTATACTTGAAGAAACACACGTAAAATGTAAAAATTATCAAATAGTCGTGGACAAAAATGTTTAAAAGAGTTCAGACGGTTAGAGACTGTGTTTATTTACAAAAAATTTCAATAACTTACATGAATGGAGTATCTAAAATAAACTTTATTTTGATATTGATAAATGTTCCATAATGTCAATAACGCGTAAAACCGAAATAAAAGATTTGGGAGTAGTGTATAACAATAATTTTTCATTCTATAATCACATAAACAATATTACTAAATCAGCTAACAGAATGCTAGGGTTTATAATAAGAAATAGTGCAGGTTTTAGGAATCTAGATACGTTTAAGATGTTATACTTTACTTCAGTTCGATCAAAATTGGAGTTTAAATCCATAATTTGGGACGGCGAACATGAAACAATTTTAAAACAAATTGAAAAAATACAGAACGAGCTTTATTTATTGCAAAAAACATCACAAATGGCCCAATTATGTAACGGTGCAGACAACTGACTTGAGAAAAGAATTTAATACAGTGTCTTTAGAGAAGTGACGAAAAATCGCCACTATGGTCTTTTTGCACAAGTTTCTTAATAACGTCATAACGGTACCTGATATTTTAAAATGCATTCCTTTCAATGTTCCCTCAAGACCCACAAGATCTTCTCCAATGTTTAGAATACCTCTCTTGTTAAATACATACCGAGCGCCTTTGATGACCATGTTTCGACTAGCCAAAAGTTATTCGGCAGCAATACCAACTCAATTTCGCAAATTGATTTTCTCACATACAATTATCTACGTGTGAATATTTGCCTATGTTACTGCAATTCTGATAGAATAATAATAATCTTTTTTTTTCTTTTGTACTGTTTTACTTTCGCATTACATTTTTTCATTTACACTATTCTTGTAATTAGATTGTAAAATCTGTAAGAATACTTAATAAGTAAATAAATAATATTTATGGTCTATTATGGGTATTGCAAGGTGAAAATATGAAACTATTAGAAATATTATTACCTACACTTAAGATATTAGTAGTTTTTTTTTAATTAGCTACTCTCAGCTTTATCTATACTCTAGATTAAGTATCAACACATTTGAATAGTTTTCGTAAATAAATAAAACCTGTTTCTGAAATATTTTTTTGTCTTGAATAGGAATAAAAACTGTCTAGACAACGACAATAATAAACAAAAACACTATGCCTTAATGTTTAATGGTAGATAGTACTTAAACGAAATCCTTCCAATATCTTCTGTAAGTAGTTTGTGGTAAATTCATTATTTTATTTGTTTTTGATGGGAATTATTCTGTTTGCCAATAATTATTGTAAATATTTTATCATCAAATATTCACATCGTTCATTCACAGTCTTTGATATATGTATGTATGTATGATGAGGTGACATTCACTGAGACTTAAAAGATCTATTGTGCCCCCTTATTTCTACTTAGTTCCTGAGGACTGTCTCAGAGACTAGTAGCTTTTTTAGTCCTATTTCAATGAGGAATTTTAGGATATCTGCAGGCTTCAACTTAGGTAAATGTACCTCTTCTTTTCAATAACCTCCTAGGTGCTGTGCCCTAGGATTCTGAATTGCTGTGCAATTCACAAGTATGTGGATGGAGGTTTCTTCTTCCATGCCACATAATTTACATTCTTCTTCCTCCTCTACTTTGAGCTTTTTCAGGTGCCCGTTCAGGCGGCAATGTCCCGTTAAGATCCCTCTTGAAACTCTTAGGCCCGGCTGTACATTTGAAGCTTAAAACTGAGCTAGGCTTAAAATATAAGCTTAGCTCAACCCTAAACCTGTTGTACAAACCTGGTTCAGTTGCAGCTCTACTAAACGTATATTTGCAAGTGTTGGTAGAACTTATTTCGAACTGACGCATGCGTATGAAGTAAATTGGTCAAAATATGTTTGTCAAATGAAGGTGTCACCTAACTAATTTGGCATTTGGGAAGATTGTTCGTACCTATTAGTTTTGCAAAAAATTTTCATTTGATATACAATCAGGGACAAAGCAAACGGTTTCTTCAGAAAGACGAAATCTTTGAATAAACTCATAATCCCTCCAAACTTCAAAGTGATTTATACACTCTCTATACACCCGAGGTCTTCTCGGGTGTTGTACGATTTCAATAAGTTCCAAAAAATCCTCATCATCGATTAAAATATCCATATTTACCTTTGATAAACTTTTAATTTGAAAATTAATTAAGTACAGGTTATGTTTGCTTACAGTTTATTTATATTTAAGCCACGGAACATAATAACAATTTATGTTCCGTGCTTAAGCTTACATTAAACCTGCCCTCTTGAAGATTTTACTAAGCCTAAGGTTTAAACCAAGCTCAACCGTAAGCTTACTTTGTACAACAGCAATCTGACGCTGAACCTGAGTTCACACTTGAGCCTTCACTAAGCTACATTTGTAGAACCGGGCCTTTTTGCAGTTTTACTTTGACTTATGCATTCATTTGATCTCAACGGGCTCTAGCCACCATCAGAATCTTTGATTGCATAACCCCTACTTGATCTTTCTAATGGTCAGATCTCCCCTTTTCTTCGGCTTTTCCTATTTTTTCCAATATAACATTGAGGGTGATACCGCAAAAGGGTTCCGGCCCCCAAAAGGATCTTTCAGTCCCCCTCTTTGCTAGTCCATCTGCTATTTCATTTCCTTCTATTCCAGTGTGTCCTGGAATCCACAGTAAGACTACTATATTGTTCACGTTTAGTTCATTGAGTATGCCTAGGCATTCCCACACCAGTTTTGAACTAATTACACAAGAGCTCAGTGCTTTAATGGCTGCTTGACTATCCGACATTATGATACTCTTTTGCCTTCTATATCTTTTGTCAATATTGAACTGGGCGCACTTTCTTATGGTGTGAATTTACGCTTAAAAGATACTTGGATTTTTTCCCATGCTTTCAGAGTGTTTGGTTCCTGGTCCGTACACTCTCCTATCCCAGCTCCTTCTATTGCTTTTGAGTCGTCTGTGTACCATTGAATGGCATTCTTTCCAAGTCTGATAATGATATTTGGATCCCATTCCTTCTTGTTGTTTAATTCCGTAACGAATTTCTTTGAAAAGTTATACCTTTTTCTCATAGATTTTTTGATTTCTTAGATGTCAGGAGGTGGTCTTTGATAAAAACAATTGTGAATAAAGAAATTAAAGAAGACGGAAGATTATCACTATGTCGGATATTTAAATAGCCAAATAGTTTTAAAGGAGCTACTATAGTCTGTACGGCCCCAAGAAAAACCGCATGTAAACAAAGACCAAGCGTGATCTAATCAAAGTCGGTTGCATATTGGGCAACTCGCTCTGAAATGTTAGAATAAGTAGGGGAACAGAAGTTTTTACAGACTCGTACTGTGTTAGTATGAAAATTAATTATTGTGTATAGTACCTATTTACGAGAGTTAACTTACTTAATATGTGTTTTGAGTTGTTGTGTTATTTCTCTGTTCTTTACTCTGATATAAATTGTTAATATTTGTTTATTAGTGATTATCGCGTGAATACTATATACATCACATTGTTCTCAATACGCCCCTGTTCAACTTTATCTACTTGGCTAGGTAATTCAATATGCACGTGATTTTATATACGTGCGGTTTTTCTTGGTAGCGAACCGACTTTAGTCTCCGAGACTTTCCCCGAGAACTAAGTAGCAGAAAGGAGGCACAATATATATTTTAGGTCACAGTGAATGCCATCCCAGAAAACACACATATTTATGTAATAACATTATGTTAGTATTATAACCAAAGAATAGACCAAATATAAAGCGAAGCCCGACGCAATCTCTTTGATGTTTTGGTAACAAAAATGTATGACCTTGAGAAACCAACGTTGACAGGTAAAAATTATCAAATTTTCAAGAACTGGCGACATAATTCGTCGACAAAGGGAAGTTTGACAAGTATCTTCCTATAAAAATGGCGCATATCAGACATGCGCATACAAAAAATGGATCTGCAGCTTTGCTTCTTGTTTGCCGGTGTATTGTATGTTATAACCTACTAGGAATGGGATCTAGTAAAGTGAACGAAAAAGATCAGAATTCAAAGTGTTATTGCTAGAAATTAAAATTATCCTATGGAGACCACCGAACAATGAACATAATAGAAGAGTAAACAAACGTATTTTCTGATTCAAACATAAATAATGTTAAAGTTTACTTATTTATTTTGTTGAAATTCACGAATGTGGCTATGTCTTATGATTTAATTGTAATCATCATCCAATGACTACAATATTTTTGTGGCTCTTCAGTAAATGCCCTTTAATACTCATTATATAAGTTTGATGAATGTATACAAAGCGATGTATTGAATCTTTGATAAAATACAAAACTTTATTTATACATGAGTGAATGCTTATATAAATCTGAAGGTTCCTGTAATTCAGCATTTTCCAGTATACACATTGCGTAAATTACATAGGAACCGTCCGGATTACACAAGTACGACAGAAAAACAGCTGAAAGAGAGAGAAAGAATAATTATGCGCGGTCATTAAGGCGTGTACTTTGTTTCACCTTAGGGGTGTATACTTATTTCCTGAGACTGGCCGAATGCTCATTGCCCCCCTATTTTAACCGCTGTTGCCAGAAGCGCAGATTAATTTGTACAAATGATATTTTTGTCTCGTTATCGTTGACTTTTTTTCGAGGGTGAAAATACAGCACGTTTGTGCCAGCATTACGCCAAATAATCTTAGAGATATGAGATCAAGTCTTTATCACAGATTTGGTTATTGTCTGGCACAGGAAGGTGGTTTATTTGAGCACTTAATTCATTAAAATTATGTTTACCTTTAGAATGGATTTTTATTTTTTCAGGAAGTTTATATTTTATTAGAATAGGCGTACTTATTTTATTTTTTCAATTTAATTTATTAAAGGAAGGGATTTTTAGTTTATTAATTATGGTTCTCTCAAGAAATGCTGTTTTATTTTCAAGTTACAATGGCTAAAATAATATCCTATTGTAGTTAGAAATTGTCAGCTTGGTCTGAAATGATCATGTTGACAAAAATGAATTTTAAGATGTACAGGTTACGTAATAACGATTGTATTTTTTTATTTCTTTAACACCCTCACTCCTTCCATGTTGGGAGCATACTGAATACCACCGTTATACCACCAACTAGTGAATTCTCTCTGTAAAGGACCATTCGGCCAGTCTCGGGAAATAAGTATACACCCCTAAGGTGAAACAAAGTGATGACCGCGCACAATTATTCTTTCTCTCTCTTTCATATATCCTTGTCGTACTTGTGTAATCCGAGGCGAGGGTTCCGATGTAATTTACGCAATCTGTATGTGACAATACCCCTTATATTGAATGTTTACGTTTTTTGACAGATGTTTGTTTAGATTTTGACCAAATATTTTATGGCCGTCGTGTTATACTGTTAAGCTTAAATGTAATGCTTAAAACAAAGTGGAGCTTACTGATAACTCCAATATTTCATTGCACCATGTTTTGCTTAATAAAGCCACGCTTACGTACATATCTGTATGTATTCACTTGAGTGAACAAAGTTAGTGCATAGTTATTTAAACTTGGCTGTGTTGTCAATATTGTTATTGAAGATTGAGATGTTACGGTTATTTTCCATCCTTCCGTGTGGTACAATACGAATGAGCCCGATTACTTGTAAATGTGAAAACATTGATTGAAGTCATCCTTAATCAGTTTTCCTTAGTAACATACATAATATTTTGATCCATAGTTCAATATTGAGCCCAGTTCACTTAATCAGAGAGTTAAATTTCTATTGAATAACCGGCCCTAAGTAGTTTCCACACTGTATATAGGTATACAAGGTATTGAAGTGTATGTGGATCTTTTAAAAAATTTGTTAAAATTATTTGATTATTGTTTATAATTGTTTATTTATGGGATAGATCATCACTTATATTTGATTATTTGAAGTTTATCGACTTTGATTAATAATAATAATAATTACAAATAGCATTTGTTATGTTAGTTCTTTTGGTATGTCTGTGATAAGAAGTTGAAATAAATGGATAATCTGCGGGCTGTTATTTGTAAGTTTATTTATTGTAAATTATTTTTTTTTAATAAAAACTTGAAATCATAAAATTATTTGTATTAAAAATTAATAGGCACATGAATATATTGAATACATTTTTAATAATATAGGATACAAGATAGTGTGACACACTTTAAACGCTTATAAATTCTAAACAAAATAAGATAGAAACAAATAATTTTTGCAAGACAGTTTTAAAGCCTGAATTATTTTATTCTTTAATTAATTTAAGTTTTTGTTATTTCAACAGGGTCTTACAAAAAAAATATTCATTTTCAATATAGAATTGCGACTAATTTTTAAATGGAAGACTCTACACTTTTCACATCATTCGAATGAGGTAGAGTTATCGCAAATAGAGAACAGTAGGTCAAATGTAGTGCCATCTTTAGTTGTCATGATATTCTAAGAGAGATAATGCAAAAAAAATCTGAATATCACTTAAATGAATGTAAACGACTAAGAACTCTGTTCAAAAATAAAATTAAGGAAGAAATAACATTTACATCCGTAACATTGAAGACGGCATTAACGATAATCCCAAATTGTTTTGGAATTTTGTGAAAAATAACAAAAAGCAGATTACTGTTTCAAGAATCCTGATAACAATCGTACTAATAATAATAATAGATAAATCAACAATATCAGCCGAATTTTAAGTCGGTGTATGACAGCTCGTCTACCTACCATCTGAGTTTTTTGAATTCTGTAGATAATTATAGTTCAAATTTCAATTGTTTACAATTTACTAGGATCACTGTTCAAGATACATTGCATTTAAGAAGCTTAAACCAAAGTTCTCAGCCGGACCTGATGGCATTCCGGGATATATATTTAAAGCCTGTCGCGATTATCTTACATACCCCTTCATAATTTTGTTACAAAAATCACTTAACAATAACTACTTTCCAAAGGCGTTTAGGATCACAAAGGTTACTCCGATACATAAAAATGCCCTATAGGAACGAGTTCAGTGATTACAGGCCGATTGCAATAGCAAACTGTAGCGCTAAAATTGTTGAATATATATTATATGATAAATTATATTCGCATTTTCAAACTATTTTTTGTAATCAACAACATGGCTTCTGTAATAAGAGGTCTATTGAAACAAATCTGCTAACGTTGAATCACAGGATAAAGGGGAACAGGTTGATGTGGTATATACAGATTTCACCAAAGCTTTTGATAAAGTAAACCATGATATACTTTTAAGAAAGTTAAATTCACTGGGAATGAGCTATCCTTTACTAAAACTTTATGCAACTTATTTTAGTGATAGGTGGCAAAATGTATCTTTCTTGGGTGAGAAGTCTGAGGCATTTATGGTGGAATCTGGTATACCACAGGGATCTAATCTAGGACCGTTACTTTTTTTGAAAAGTAACGAAGTGCCATCCTTAATTACATCTGAGTGTTTATTGTTTGCGGACGATTTAAAAATTTATACAAAAGTGAATAACTTAAATGATCATCTTCAATTACAGTACGACATAGATAAAATATGTAATTGGTCGCTAACTAATCAATTATATTTTAATACAAGCAAATGTGTTGTTTTAACATTCAGTCGCCAAAAAAATAACAATTTTTGAGTTTCTGCCTTCAATGCCTTTTTCAAGTAGAAACTAAGTACTTAAAAAATGGTAAAATGGCAATAACCCAAAATTGTTGGTTCTTGGTTGAAAGAATTTTAAGAGCAATTTGGTTTATAAATAAAATAAGGGATTAAAAAGAACACATTTTATTTAACAAAATAATACATGAAGTATATGAATTATTGAAATTGAAAATTTCTATTGGTTTCTAGAAACGTCAAAAAATAATCGATTTAAGTGTTGCATATAACCATATAAAATATCCAGAATCACATAAATAAATCAACTTTTAACTTATTTTTTAAAACACCCAAAGTACTAATTCAACCCAGATGATAAAAAGCCTATTTTAATTTGGGAAATTTTATTTTTTAGAGTTTACAGCAGCTTTTAAAAACTTTTATTTTTTTGTTTCAGTTTTTATAATACCGCAAAGGTATATTCTGGGAATCATGGGATTTTTAGCGATAGTGAATGCATATTCGCTAAGAGTGTCCTTAAATATAGCCATAACGGAGATGGTAGTACCAGGAACATCAAGTTATTTTGATGCAGATGCATGTCCTTCGGAAAACGCAAACAAATCTCATAATTCTGTAACGGTAAGTAAAAAGTAATATTATTTTTAATTGTCATTCCCACCCAATGTACGATATCGACTGTACTGAGCTAACAGCTAAAGCAAGGCTATACAGGGTGTCACAGAATAACTGACATAAATGACAGAGGGTACTTAAATATAGTATATTACACTCCAAGGGCCGAAAGTTGAATTTTCGGCCCTGCGCGTAATGATGCTCCGAAGCGAATTTCGGCCCTGCGCGTCATGATGCTCCGAGGCGAAGCCGAGGGCATCATGACGCGCAGGGCCGAAATTCGCCGAGGGCATCATGACGCGCAGGACCGAGATTTCAACTTTCGGCCCGTGGAGTGTATACTATTTTTCTTCATAGCCGGTCGGAAGCGAGTGCCGCTGGTCGTAGTTACGAGTATAAATACGCATGAGAAACTCTTTCCTCCCGCTGTTATAGAGGAAACGCGTGTACTTTTCACAGGGAGTAAATGTTGAACTTTCGTCCCTGCTATGAGGGACGAAAGTGCGTACTTTCGACCGAGGTATGAAGAAAAACAATTTTTATTCATAAACTAGTGTCTGGAAATTCTTCAATATCAAGATAAAATGAAATAGAATTGAATCATAGCGGCCTTTGAAGAAAAATAAAACTATTCATTCCAACAAAGTTGATCAGGTAGCGATTTTCAGAGTAATCCATCATTTCTTAATTCTACTGAACGTTCTAATCTTGATACAACAACATAATCAAATTTTATTTGACATATGACTGCAATAATTTTTCATTCATCTGCGATTTCAATTTAGTTTAATAGTTCCCAGTGGTGTTCATTCATTTTCAAGATACAAAGGTCTAAAATATCTTCAAACAAAAATATGCTATATCATTTTATATGTTTATTCACATGATATTTGTCATAAATGACAGTTAATGCATCACTGATCGGTAGCGTAGCGTATTTCAATTCTGATGGGAAAAATGGCGACCGCTACCACAGCGCTCACATCAATCAGTTGGCAAAACACGCGTTCAGTTATTGCTCCGGTAGCGCTACGTTGAGATAAACGCGACCAATATTTCACCTCCTAACAAAAGGTATATGGTACCCAAATATTTACTAGAGTGAATTATGGTTCATAATTCACTAGAGTGAATTATTATGAACTCATAATTCACGCTTCTGCATTTAAATAACATGCCATGACAACTCAACACTCACAAAATTTCGGTACATAGGTGACTAGAGATGGGGGTACAGTATGAAATAAACTATTAAATCTGCGTATTTTGTTTAGGAAATTTGTTTCTGAAATATATCGTATCAATAAAATATCGAAATTTTCAGTATTGATACTTTTCATAACGGTATTTTTTAATATGAATATACTTAAAACAATATATTTATAACGGTACGGTGTATCGATACTTTACACTGTAACGCCCATCTCTATATGTCACATTTGACGTAGATACTCCTGAAATTTATTAATTTTGACGTTAGAATTGTCAATAATACCAAATTATTACTTTCCGTTTTACACTCGACTTATTTAATAAAGAAATCAAGGGTGTGGACAAAGTATAGTAATCTACTCGCAATTTATAGCCATTATTCACTCGGGTGACTTGCGCCCCTCTCCTACGGCTCGGGACGCAAACGTCACCCTGCGTGAATGATGGCTATCATAAATTGCTCGTTTAATAATATACTATTAAGTACCCTCTGTCATATCTGAAAATTCCTATGACACCCGTCGTTGTAGTGACCACGTTACGACCCAAATTTGCACTGACTTTGTATGTCTTATGTACTCGACAAAATCCAACGTTGGTTAACGTTGTGTAAACCAACTTCGTCTTAAGTATTGAAATTTCGACTGCCCACAACTAATAATATAACTTAAATAATTTATTTTGAAAGAAATGGGGAAGTCTTTGAAAGTCGACCTAAGATGGATGAAGTATTTCTAGCTAATAATCTAATATTTAAGTTTGAGTCATCAAATTATGAATAGGGGCCATTGCCAAATGCGGGATCCCATGGAAGTCCAAAGTGTCTTCGACTAATATGTGCATTCACATTCCCATCAAGCATTAACAATTCTGTACGCCCATTAAAACAAATACCTCTCCAAACAGCAGCTAAATTAGCTCTAAACGGATGAATTTCCTGCACTGCTCTTCGATTTCTGGGCATTTACTGTAATTTTACTTTTATTGAAATATGGCATTTATGGTTCATTTTTTTATATTTAATTTGAAGTAACTCAACATTTGAATAATAACCAGCAAATGTTACTTCAAATGAAATATCAAAAAATGGACCACATAATAAGAAAAATAAGGCAAACATCATCAATTTTATATATTTTATTTAATATAAAAAGTTCACAATAAATAAAACGTTTTTTTACATATTTTAATGACAAACAGGATCGATAAATGTTCCGCAAATAAAAAAAGCTGACAAATGTACCAATAACAAAAATATTTATATAAAGAATAACATTTGTTCATAGAGATAAAAAAATAGTTTTATCTACCAGCAAACCTTTCTTTGGGCAGATGTATGTAGGTATATTAAAAATACATTAAACATCCATTTCCACAGTTTGCAGATGTTTGCTAATAAGACAGCTAACTAAAATGTGCACACTATTTAAAAAACTTAATTTACAACATTATTACTATCATCACTAATATATTCTTTATTATGCAGCTACATTTGAATATTTTTAATTATATAGCTAAAACACACATATGATTGTAAACATTTACATATTTCTTTCTCTAAGCGGCTTACCTTTGAAAAATTCTTGTACCTTCCGTCGGGAAATCCTTTTTTCGTCCCTTCTTAAAGTTAGAACCTCCATAACTGCATAATCTGCAGACAATTTACTCATTTACTAATATATTACTATGAAATATGTAATTTAGTTTGTTTTTGATGAGAATTAAACAAACCAAATAATATGTTTGTTTGTAGAGCGATCAGAAACGGTTGGAAACTGAACGACTCACGAGCAGTGATTAAAAACTGTTCACAGAGAGGCTCTGCACATGAGTCGTCCAGTTTCCAACCGTTGGTGAGAGCTCTACGAACAAACATATTATAACAAAAGGATCATACATACAGAAGATATTCTATGTTATACATTCCATTATTCGATAATTGCTCAAATTGGCCAAAAAGACGAGGGTATATTCTCAATGTTTTCGCCTTGTTACATCCAAAGGGTGTTCTCCACCTCTTTCCAGCCAAAGTAAACGTTGTTCTTCCTGGCTGGGAAGTTTAACACTGTATAAAAGAATAACTAATGAACTAACCCACAAATATAACTAACAGTCGTAAAACTCGTGGTTGTTAGGTTAGGTTAGCAGAGGAAATATCTTTAGACTAGAATTGAGTACTAACGGCGTTACAGTTCTCATTAAATCCGCAATTTTACTAGTGATCCGACTCTCTAGGTGGCAGTACCCTCGCGCGTTCAGAGTGCCCATACCCTGGTCCAGACACAAAAACACCGACAGTCAGAAAACCATTCATACCTCGACTTATCTGTGAACAATGCGGATCTCGACGGGGATTCACGTTGGGCAGTAAACTACATCCTGCACTTTCCACCCTTAATACAAATAGCTATTAACTGTCGACTTATAACATGACGTAATTACATAGAAGAATTCATGAATAAGGAAATTGAAAATTGAGTAAAGAAAAAAGAAGGAATTTATATTGTATAAAATATATTGTCGAGAGTCATTCAAATTGTTTTGAACTGAACTTGAAGTTTGAAGAGAATATTAAGCAATAAGGAAGCTTCTTTTTGATTATGACTTAATGAAAATTTATATCTGAAAATTAGGTTAGGTTACACGTATCTGATTTATAACCAGGAAGTACCATCAAAACAACAATAAGATGCGTACATAAAAACATTGAATAATAATCAGTTTTTCAGAATTTGTTTTGAATAACATTTAATAAAAGTTGTTCTTTGTTAAATGAAATAATAAGTCATTTTAAAAAATTGATAAAATATAGATTACATAAGGAAAATACTCTAATGGCGAATTCGACTGGTGAGCACGGCCTACCCCAGTTCCATTTGCAGAACCGTACCTACTAGCAGCACAGTTATAAAATTTTGCAATGAGTGCTAAAAAACCGCACCGAGTGCAAACCAGGCGAATTCTCACCAGGACCGCACTAAATAGGTGCATATCCGAGACGAACATAAATATTTTCAAATACAGTGCAAAACTTTGTCAGTCGAACCACCAAGCACCAAGAGAGAGTGCTTTCAGTGTCCTTGAAATAGACAGGATGTCTGATTTTGAAAAACTGTTCCACGGTGTTTGCATAAGGTGCCCGTCATAGCGACTTAAACAAACACAAACAAGACAGGCAACAGATAGGAGGAATAATAATAACAAAGGGAGACACAATAGGTACATCATTATTTATAGTACTTAAATTCATTCAGTACCTCATACATACTACTTACATTTTTACATTTGGAGGTTAAAATCAAAATTTGCGCTTTAAGAATTCCCACAAAATGGTTTTGATTGCGAGATATTTACACGCTAAATAAAATAGTGAGGGGACGTTTAGCGGCAGGGACACGTTTTCTTTAAGAAGAGCTTGCATGAGATATTGGGTTGCATGACTATTGCGATGACATCCAAATAAACAGTGTTCTAGATCATCCAAACTTCCATCGTATTCACATAGCTCTGTATCTGAAATCTTCATTCTGATGAGTATAACTTTAACGGTCGCATGGCCAGTAAGACATCTGTAAAATATTGAGTTGATTTTCCTGATGGGATGGCTTCGTTCAGAGAAAGAAAATTTAGGAAGCGTAGGGTATATTTTGTAATAGGGATTATTGCTGTTATTGCAGGATGAGGACATTTTCACTTGTTATGTTATTTTGAAAACAATGTTATAATTTTTCTTACCCCTTACTGGGTGAGCAAACAATCATCAACACACCTTCGGAATGACAAGAGATAGGTTAGCTGTTTGGAGTTATGGCACTTTATTTGAAACGTATTAGGAAAAATCATAAATAGAGCTAATGTGTTACATAATGCCCACTAGTGGCCGATTGGAAAATTAATAGAATAGAGGATACAGAAAAATTACTCTAAAAAAAGCTGTAAAATAAGGACAGAAGTTTCTAAAGTTGATATTTTTGTTGAAGTACACCCAATAATACAGAAATACTGTATGAAAAGACTTTCATGTTTGTAGAAAATGTATAATTATGACAACTATTAAAAATTATATATGCTAAAGCCGAAGATGATGGTGAAATAGAAAATTCAGAACCCCAAATAGATGAAACAAGAAATCTACGTAATAGAGCATTAATAAAACCTCCACAACGTTTTGAAGACTTTGTAATGACTTCATTAGCAAGTATATATAACTGAACCTTTAGAACCATCTTCATACAGAGAAGCTATAAACAACTCTGAAAAGGAAGAATGGCAAAATGCAATGCAGATAGAGATAGCATCTTTACAAGAAAACCGAACTTGGACCTTGGAAGAACTCCCGGAAGGAATTAAACCACTTCCATGTAAATGGGTTTATAAAGTAAAGATGAATCCCGACGGCTCCATTGATAAGTAGATATAAGACTCGACTAGTCATAAAAGGTTTTGCTCAAAAAGAAGGCGTAGATTATGATCAAACATTTAGTCCAGTTGCAAGATCTAGCACTATAAGACTTTTACTTAGTGTTGCAGCAAATGAAAAGTTGAAACTGACTCAGTTTGATGTATTAACTGCTTTTCTTTATGGAGAGCTAGATGAAACAATATACATGTGCCAACCTGAAGGATTCAACGATAACTCTCAAAAAGTTTGCAGGTTACACAAGAGTATATCTGGAATCAACGTTTTGTTAAATTTCTAAGTGAATGTGGATTTATAAAGAGCGAAGCTGCTCCTTGTCTTTTCATAAAACTACATGTAAAAAAAATAATAGAAAGAGAAAATAGAACGCTGGTAGAAACAGCTAGAACTCTTATGCACTCCCATGAAGAAATTCCTCAAGGATTGTGGGCTGAGATGATAAATATAGCTAAATATATTCTTTTGCGCAATCTAGCGAAAAGATATTGACTCGAAAACCTTTTTTAGGGCAGATTTGCCAATAAGAGTTTTTTCCCCAAATTCTGGAACATATGGTTTCCGAGATACTGCCTGCCGCAAACCCCTAATGAATCTCCCTGTACACACATACACAATCATTATTTATAGGTACAAGGTGTCCAGAAACTCTCTTGCCAATCGCAAATTACCGATACTATAGAAGCAATTTTATGACCATCTAACCTTACTTAGAGGAATCTAATTTCGATATTGACATTATCATCGTTAGAATGGCTGAAGTTACATTTGATGTGATGCCTACCTGATGTATAATATTTTTGCAAGACCAATCTTGTGATTGACAATATATTATATGAATAGAAAAAAGAAGATATTACAAATATTAAAGCTTAGATGGGGATGTCCTGGATATCTTTTTCCCATTTAAGATCGGTATAACTGTACAATGATATAGGAAACCAAGGAAAACTATGCTTTACACTTGTTACTTAAGGAGACAATTTAATAGTGGAGTGCTCCCTAGATTTATTTGTTCATTGATGACTTCATATTGTGGGTCTCTTAAGCGTCTCCCAATTTCTAATTCTTCAAGAAAATCCTGTTCTTGTTTCTGATCACAAATATGTGGTACTTATAGTTCTGTGTTAGGTGTTAATGAATGTTTGGCATCAGGTAGATGTTTTGCATTATGGGATTTATCAGGTCGATTTAATCTGTATGTTCATAAGTGTTCATTGTGCCTAATTTCAAAATTTCTACTGGTTTGACCAATATACAGCATTACATTTTGGAGTTAGTGTACTTTGAAGATGACTCTGTTAAGCGCAGATGTCAAAAAAACAATGATTTTACTGCTAATCATCTAAATGCACTATTTTTGATAAAAAAAACCTGTTTATGTTTTAAATAAAACAGAAATTTTTCTCAGCAACTCATTTTCAGTTTATTCCAGAATACAGCAATCCTCTACGACTGGGATGAAACCACGAAAGGACTAATTTTAAGTTCCTTCTTTTGGGGTTACGTATTGACTCACATACCTGGAGGTATCCTGGCTGAAAAATTTGGAGGAAAATACTCAGTAGGCTTGGGAATACTATCCACCGCAGTGTTTACCCTCATCACACCTTGGGTTATTATATCTACCAATGGAAACTGGAAAGTACTGGTGGCGTTGAGACTCATTATGGGCTTAGGAGAGGTAATAGTTTTTCTTATTATTATTCAATTTACGTCGTAGATGGTACTCATTAAAACGTTTTCCTAGGGTACTACTTATCCGGCTCTAAACGCATTGCTAGCAAAATGGGTTCCGCTTCACGAAAGAGCGAAAATCGGAACGTTAGTGTATTCTGGAAGTCAAGTTGGTAAATGAATTTATTCAGTTTTGATGTACCTTACTATATACACAATTATTTTTAGGTACCATCGTGAGTAACAGCGTAAGCGGAGCTTTAATTAACTCGACCAAAAATTGGGCATCCGTTTTTTATGTTTTCGGAGCAGCAGGAGTTTTATGGTTTATAGTTTGGCAGTTGATCTGCTATTCGGAACCAGATACTCATCCCTTTATTAGCGATGAAGAAAAGGCGTATCTTAAGAAGGAACTTGGTATGTACTAAATTGTCAACGAAGATATCTGTAGTAAAAAGTCTACTTTATTCTGTACCTTTTCACGAATCGTGCAGAAGTGAGCATGTCGAATCGAAACGTTCCACATCTATATGTCTCGCCTAACCGAGGTGGTTGAAACTAGTACTGCAGTGTACACTGCGCGTGATATAAAACTGGCACACTTTTTTTCCAATGGAAACCTAAGTTAACCAATCAAAATGACAATCAGTCACATGTGTCAAATTTGTCAAAGCACATTATCCACGATGTCAGCCCATTTAAGTCATTCATTTCTCCAGTATCGATTTGGTTTTAAGAACAGTCATGGTGAGGTAATACTGTCGCCTCGTTTTGATATCAGTTTATAAAAAAGACGTACAGCTTTGTCTTTCACTATTGCAAACCAACCATGTACCACTTGAACAGCTTTTAGAACCACCTTGGCACGTTTTACTGAACACCGGATTGTATTCAATGCGATTTGTTCATCGTTATTTTTCTCGATTTGTAAAAAGCCCACCAGACAAGCAACTGAATGGCACTGAAAAGGTTGACTTCCTCACACGGGAGGATGTGGCAAGTGGTTTTATCGGACCAGTTGGCATCTCATTAAGTTTGGACAAACAAACACTAAATACCTGGACGCGAGAAGAGTTTCAGACTTCTGGCATAATTTACCAGGTTCTTGTAAGTCATTTGAAGAATATTTCCAAACAAACAGACCACAAGGTAACTGTCAAGAATTTTGTTATGGATAAGTGGCAACATAAATGGAACCTCGAGATCCATAACAAAATGCATGAAATAGTGGCCAATGTGAGAGAAACCCCTTCACTACCGATTTCAAGAGCGGAACAAATTAAAGCTACCCGTTTAAGGATTGGACACACAGCCCTAACGCACAAATTTCTAATAAGTAAAGAAGACCCTCCTCAATGTGTCCAATGTAATGAGAATATGTCCATCAAACACGTCAATTTAGAATGTCACCAGTTTGCAAACCAGCGAAGACGACAGAATTCCCAATACCTTACAGTTAGCTCTAAGAGACCAAATTAACGATTCCTTGAGTTTTATAAGAACCATAAACATGTTAAATTTATAATTTTACTGTTACCCTTACCTTTGTAAATTCTAAACTGCCAATAACTCTAGTGGTTGACGCAGTATATGTTAAATAAAAAAAATAAAAATAAAATAAAAAAAAAAACAGACTATTGGTACGACTTGGATTGTCGGGAGATCATGAAACAGCAGACCATATACTTGGTGCCTGTCCCACCGAGACTCAAATCATGTATCTTATGTTTGGTAGGGTCTATCTCTCGCCCAAAGATCTGAAATATCATACACCAAACAAACTAATCGGCTTTGTTAAGAAGCTGAATTTGTTTAGTGAAATATGAATCGGTGTGAGCTACATCATACTCTTGATGATTGGAGAGGAGGGCCAAAAACCTAATGGGACCAACTGAAATCGGACGGGACTCCTATACTATAAGTTCTTAATTAAATGCCCATTTTCAGTTTCATAATGATACTCATTATAGTTGTTTAACCATCCTATGCCGTTACGTCATAATCGGTGACGTATTCTGCTGTTTTAAGTTTGTCTTATATTAGTTGAATGTTATTTTACACTTAACCTCAAAATTATAATCAATGACATATGTTAAGAATTTCTTCTATAAGTTCCTTGTGGCATTACTTATTCTTTTTTTTTCTGATTTTTTTAGGAATCAAACCACAATAATGTTTTTTTATTTTTTATATCGACGTTTCGGTAGCGTTCCAGCTACCGTTGTCAAGATGAACTAATATAGAAATAATTTTTTGGTCCCTATCTGACACAACGAAAAAATAAAAAAACATTATTGTGGTTTGATTCCCAAAAAAATAAGAAAAAAGAATGTTAAGAATGGTTTTCAATGATGCATGTTAAGGTTTGTTTGTATGAATAAATTAGTAATGCCAAAAATTGTATTTTGCTTTATGCGTTGCGTACTTTTTTACATAATTTAGTTTTGTTTTAACCTGAAATCTCCGTTTTTTTAATTGATTTGTTTCAAATTTCTAGCTTGAGGATGTTTAAAGCCTCTGAGCAAGATTTTTTACTGAATTTTAAAAATTACAGATTACCGAATCGTGATTATAATATAATATATATTAAAAATATATTATACGATTATATTTTTTGGGTAAACTCAAAGATTAGGTATTTAAAATTATATTGAATATCTATATGGTCATATTTTTAAAAATTGTATAGCAATTATTGTCTGTGTCATTGTGAGAAACAATTTCGTAAGTATTCCTGAGAAATGCAAACAAAACACATGTATGGGTGAAAACAAACAATAAATAAATTTATTTCTGAAAAAAACTCCCAATAAAAACAGGAAATAGGAATAAACAAACGGATAAGAAAGGTAAACTGAAATAGCCCATTTAATGAAATAATATGCAAAGTCTAAGCTTCATCACTGACAAAATCATCTTCATCAACAGGACTGCATTTAACGGTAAAAGCGGCATTCCAGCATCTCTTTCTCTTGAAAAGTAATGAATCAACTTCAAAATTAAACTTTGCTCTTTCTCATTATACCGGGAAGGCATTTTGACAATGAAAAATTAATTAAAAAGGGCGAAAATGACCAAAAATACTGAACAAATCAAAAATATGACAACTGAACTGTCAAAAGTAACAAATAAAATTCACGTCGACATTAGTTAACAAATACGTTAATGATGTCATAATTCCGTCTCATCTATTTCATGAATGAGAGATAAAGCTGGACAATGTATGACGTAACGGCAAAGGATGGTTAAACACACTCCAACACTGCTTTTCATTATGAAACTGAAAAATTGACCAATATTAATCTAGATTTTTAAATAACCAAGTAGACAGACCCAATATTTTCTGTAGAATGTTTGACAGTTCCTAAGAGATTCGTATTTTATGCGTTAGTCAAAAAAGTAGATACTTTTTAAAAGAAATGTCGAGCGATGAAGAGTTTTCATACACACCTCCTGAAATCGCTGAAAAGGCGAAAAATGTATCCAATAGTTTATTACCTGCAAAATCAAAAAAGGTATATGATACATTTTATGGTAAATTTATAGATTGGAGGTTAGCAAGAAAAGTATCATTCTTTTCTTAAAACCTGTTTCTAGTGTACTTTGAAGAACTCTCAATCAAATGGATATCCTCATCTCTCTGGACACATTACTCTATTTTAAAAACCCAACTTAACATTAAACATAAAACTGATATTAGCAAATATCCAAAATTGTTGAATTCAAATAAAAATTAGTGTGCAACTCTCATGTAATGGTTATAAATACACTCGCATTAACCATACGGCTCGTTTCGTATCGCGGTTAATGCTTGTGTAGTAATAACCATCATTACATGATCGTTGCATAATATACTATTACTCTCATTTTCTCAACCGTCATCTATAAAAAATAACGTCAATTAAATCGACCAATCTTTGTTTTTAGATATTGTACAGGAAGAAAAAAGACAAATTCCATGGAAAGAAATTTTCTCTTCAGCTCCAGTATGGGCTTTAGTCGCAGCACAAATTGGACACGATTGGGGTTTTTTCACAATGGTAACTGACCTTCCCACGTACATGAGTGACGTCTTGAAATTTAACGTAAAAGAAAACGGAATTTGGACGTCCGTTCCTTACGCCGTTATGTGGTTGGTATCGATGGGATCGGGATGGCTTTGTGATTGGATGGTTTACTCCGGCTGTCTGGGAATCACGATGGCAAGGAAATTGTTTACTACTATAGGTAAGTGAATCTTCCTATAGTTTGGTAAGTTTATCTGAAGCTACGCGGCATCAGTAAGGGCGGATATCTGTCCGTACCAATGGCGTACGGTACCTATTTTATAAAAGTATTAAAAATAATAATAATTATATATATAGGAACTGATTTTTGCTTTGCTTTAAAGGTAAGGTATTTTTCAAAACACGGTATTTGTTAAAAACAAATCATGTTAAGAATCGTACTTGAATTCAATATGGATACGAAATAGTTAAAAATCTGACACTTACAATACCACCGCCACTAGATAATCAATGTCAGCCAATCGACAAAGTGAGAGGGAAGAACACAAGCACGCTCTTGCCAATAGGAAGTCAGCTGGTCGCTAAGCAACGAAGGCCTTTCGATAAATTTCACCAATTGAGTTAGTTCGGAGGGCGTGAAAATTATGGTTTTCGCACAACGCTGCCAGAGCTTGAAGAAGCCCATAACAAATTTGGAAAAGTGTTCATCTTTTAATATTCATAAATTGAAAAAATAATGTTAATAGACAAAATCCAAGCAAACAAGCATATTAAAGAATTAACGTTAAATCATATTGTTAATAATAAGAAGTCCATTTTCTAATTATTATCACTACATACTTAGCACTTTATCTTTTTCATAGTTAAACGTGGCAATATCGAGTGTTTTCGACTGCATTCCTTTCACGGCTTCAGATAAACTTGCCAAACTATACATTGACATTAACAAAACTAGCAGCATGACTGAAAAGACATAAAAATTGGGACACCTTCAAATTCAGTTTTAGACAAAATGTTCGGAAAACTTTGTTGGTTTGTAAATATCTAAAAAGATTAGGGGCTAATCTTTTTATATTCATTTAAAATACAATTTCCATACTTGTTATACAAAATTTACAAAACTATCGTGAGGTATATGTATACAAATTATTGCACATATTTAAGTCAGAATGTTCATAAGCTGCAATATAACATTACAATGCTGTATCATGTACACCGCATTATTGTAATTTTATTATTTGAAATTAATAATGTACACTCCGCTTTTCTCGTTTAGCAACCGGTGTAACGAATTAAAGTTCAAAATAAACTCAAATTATTTGGAGTGCGTACATCCATCCGACAACTAACGAAAGTATACCATTCAAACATTAAAATCTCATGAAGAATTAATAGCAGCATGCAGAACACAAATTTTAAAAACGTAAATGATACGAATAGGCCAAGCATAGGTAAACATTTTTGACAAAAGTCTTAGTAGAAAACGGATTGTGTCGGCATGTTAAAGACGTGATGTAACATAATTTTGATATTTTTTTGACGCGCAAATGTTTCCCAGTAATTTGTAACAAATATTTAAAATGAAATAAACTTACTTTTTGCAATTCCGAGAATAAAGTGGTCACTTTTAGTCTCACATGTTAGAAACTAAAGTGTCACTTTTAGACTCAAGGGATATAAAGTGACAGTTAAAATCCCAAGTGATTAAAAGTACAAATAAAAACGTACAGTAACATTAATCTTTATTTGTTGAATTAAAATGACATAATGTTCACATTATTGCAGTTAACCAAACTTGCAAATAATGATTCGTACTGAGTTGTTCATATGGTTTTCTCGATTTTTGTGGTATTAGTTCTTGAGTAATTGCTTCAGCAGCCCGATCTACTTTGAATTCTTCACTTTTATTCATTTTCACTGGTTTTCTCTACGTTTACAATGACGCCGTTTTGACAGGGACTTTGGTTATCATTGCCACAGAAACAAACAGCATACCTACTATATGTTTATTGTGTTAGGGCTTCAAATGTAAGTACAGTCAAAGTCACGAATGTTTCTCGTTACGTCGTAACTCATAAACTCCCGAATCAAATCAATAAGACAGTTTTCACCAGCGGCGCATCATTGTTAGATGGTGATCTAATTATAGGAGGAAATAAATAAAACCAAATTTAACATATCATAGTTAGACTACATTCTGAAATTATACAAATAAATTGTTACAAAAATTTACCTCTTGAATGGCATTTAACGGCAAAACTGGTCCGCCATTAGCCAATTTCTTTTGGAAACATTCATGTAATTTTCTAATACACTCACGTTCACTTTTGTCGAAAAATATCACAATAAATGTAAATGAACTTTATCTATTTAAAGTAATGACAATGACGACGAACTTCAATGGTGACAGAATGATTTCCGAATAAAGTGATGTTTTGCTTTTCAAATACCATCGTTGTCACAACACAAGACAGAGTGACAAACAGATAAAGACGTAATGGCGTAGCTTAATTCAGACACAAGACACATATGAACCTTTCCATTTGTATTAATTGGACATACGCAGTCAGTGATAATCACATAAAATTAGAGTCTCTTTGATACATTCAAGGAAGTGTGACGTAACGAGAAACATTCGTGAATTTTACTGTAGTATTTATTTTTATTAAAAATGTATGTAGAATTACTGGAATTGCAAAAATAGCGTATACACCTCTCGGCTAAAGTGACATTAATCCCTTATGTGGATTGCTTCCCTCCACCCGCGGGATTAATTGGGCACTTTAGTCGCTTGGTGTATAATATACTATTTTTTATTTTTATATTTTGCTTTGTCCTGAATTACTGACTGACGGGTCAACGCACAGCCGAATCAGCTGATCGTAGAGACCTGAAACTTAGAGGATGTGTTATTTTATTAATGTTTATTACAATTCTTTTAGTAAGTACAATATTCGAACTAGCCATGTCACACCTTAGGCTTCAACATGGTATCCTAAGTTATAAGAAGAAGTGATATTTTAAGTTGTTATAAAATATTTAATGTTGTTATAAATAAATTTCATTACTGACCATTAAACTTGGCACACATTTAGATTTTACTTCTTTTGTCGTTGAAGTCAACATAATATTGAACTCTTATTTCCCATGAGCACATTGTTAGCAGCACGACCGAAGAGAGTGCTGTATTTAGCCCCAATTTTTATGTCATCCGATTCAGTTTTGTTTTTTCACGTTTATAGTAGTGCCATTAACAAGCAATAATATTTTATTAATTTTTCAGCTTCACTGGGTCCAGCAATATTTATTATGATAGCTTCATATTCAGGATGTGATCGTTATTTAACAGTAGCTATGTTTACTGTAGCTATGGGTTTTATGGGACCCTTTTATTGTGGAATGAAGGTAAACGCACTCGATTTAGCTCCGAACTACGCAGGCACTTTGATGGCTATAGTGAATGGCATTGGAGCAATAACTGGAATCATCAGTCCTTATTTAGCCGGCGCACTTACGGAAGATGTAAGTATAAATAACAACAATTAGGAAAATGTCAACGTGTTGCATCAAGTATTAGAGTGCCATCAAGATTTAGCTAACGCCTTGGTAGATAACAATATTATCCTGAGGAGGGTTAAAGGGCATGACAGGAGCAAAGGTAACCGCTTTGCCGATTATTTAACCAGGGAAGCAGCTGGAATAAGACTTTTAGGACCCAGCGACACCTACGACGTGACGACTTTGGCAATTGCGGAACTATCCAAACGTTACACCCATGCTCAATCCATAAAGCTTGGGAAGCTGGCTTTCTAAGAAATACTTAGCGATGACTATGAAAAACCTACGTTTTACAGTAGGATTTCTACGTTTTACAGTAGGATTTCTGACTGGCCACTGTCAACTAAGGAAACACCTCCATACAATGGGGCTAGTGGACACACCTCTATGCAGGATGTGTGAACAGACGAAACAATCAGTTATGTCCTATGCGAGTACCCCGGGGTAATCGTCAATGAAAGACTGTGTGTTCGGTGAGTCTTGACCTACACCTGCCGATATAAAGGAGATGTCTCCTAGTGACTTTTCCACCTTCCTGGAAGGGGCAGGCTGGACGATGACCCAGGAGGACAACTCCTTGGGAGGACGTAGAATGGGTCACATGTGGCCTAAGCTGAGACCTAAAGGATCTATTGTGCCCCCTTACTTCTACTTAGTTCCTGAGGAAGGCCTCAGAGACTAGTAGCTATACAGGCGTCAATGTCCCGTTAGGATCCCTGTTATAACTCTTATGGTTGTAGTCACCCATCAGAATACTCGATTGTCTAAGCCCTACTAGATCTTTCCAATGGTCAGATCTTCTCTTTTCTTCGGCTTTGCCTATTTCTTCCAATATTACATTGGGGCTGTTACCGCAAAACAGTTCCGCCCCCCAAAGGGGTCTTTCAGTCCCCTTCTTTGCTAGTCCATCTGATATTTCATTTCCTTCTATTCCAGTGTTTCCTGGAATCCACAGTTCGTATATTGTTATCGCCTAGTTCATTGAGTATGCCTAGGCATTCCCACACCAGTTTTGAACTGATTACACAAGAGCTCAGTACTTTAATGGCTGCTTGACTATCCGACATTATGATAATCCTTTGCCTTCTATATCCTTTGTCAATATTGAACTGGGCACACTTTCTTATGGCGTGAATTTCTGCTTGAAAGATACTTGGGATATTTCCCAAGCTTTCAGAGTGTTTGGTTCCTGGCCCGTACACTCCTATCCTAGTTCCTTCTATTGCTTTTGAGCCGTCTGTGTACCATTGAATGGCATTCTTTCCAAGTCTGGTAATGATATTTGGATCCCATTCCTTCTTGTTGCTTGATTCCGTAACGAATTTCTTTGAAAAGTTGTACCTTCTTTACCATCTTGTGGCATGTCCCAGGTTTTTTGATCTCTAAGGGGTCTATTTTGTAACACATAACGACGTCGTTCGTGGGCGATTATCGTTTATGAACGACTTTCTCTATTTTATAGTCAACGGTAGTCGTTGTTGGACGACAAAAATGGCTACCCAGTTGTCGTCCACCGACGATACCTAGACAGCTCTCGTTGAAGAAGTAAAAAGTTGTTAACTAACCTAAAATAAGGTGAAGGTCATTGTGCTCGCCTTTATTTATCTGAAGTGTTCGTATTAATAAAAATTATGGCAGGTGAAATAGCTAATTCGGTTTTAGATGAGTTACAAAGGAGGTAATGAATTGGATTGTCTACATAAATATCTAATTAAAATGTTAATTTTTAATAACTTGGTATCTACTTTTAGAGAAGAAACCCGAGAAAGATTACGTACACTGAGAGATACCAGTAATCCTTTTGAGCTCCCAGAGGAACTTTTTAGGCAGTTATATAGGCTGGATGTTGTATCGGCAAAATCTATCTATTTACGTTTTTTTAATTGAATCATTATCCGCAATGGAACCCAGAAAACAGTCCCAAATTATCAAAATTGACATTAGAAGTGACACTGGAAACACAAAACATCTAGAAAAATAATATTCGACGTACGTTTTCTGTCAATTTAATAATGCCAACATTAAAATTTGCCGTTAACTTTGATCACTAAAATAGACACTGAACGATAATGTTACAGAATAGAGTTAAGAGAAATTGTCGTTGACCAATAAGTCGTCTGCGTAACGATATCGTCTGGAAACGACGAATTACAAAATAGACCCCTAAGAAGTAATGAGGTGTTTTTTTTATGATTCCCTCTGTACTTAGGCAGCATCTCGTTCTTTCTGCAAGACTTTCCACCACCATATGTAGTGGTGTGAGGTTGAGAATCACTTCCATGGCTGCCGTTAGGCATGTTCCATAGACTGCAACTCCACGAAATGGCTCTATAAGTGATAATTGGTCTCACTATGGCAGTGTACATTCAGCACAGGATTTTTGGGCTACAGTCCCAATTTCTCCCTGCCAGATTCTTGCACACCATTAGAGCCATTTTCGTTTTGTATATAATCTCCTTTTCGTGTTTGTTCCACAAAATAACTTATCGAGAATGCCGAAGTCGTTTTTAAAAAGATTTATTTTTACAAATTATTAAATTCTACAAAATGATTTTATTAAATTATGGTCTTAACTGTATGAGAAATAAAAAGAATCTAACGAGATTGTTAATTACTGAAACTAGTGTTCATAGATAAGGAAATATAATATAATATATTATGCTGTAGTTGCAGTCAGCACTTTTCTTAGAATACACCAGTGAAGGCGTGAGGTAATTCCTCCCCTCGAAGATTCAAATCCGCAGGGCTAACGAGGGATTTGAACAGCCGATGGTTCTAGGGTTGGATGGTCTTCTTGAGATTTCTTTTTTGGTACAGCACCTTGGAACGATGAACCTGTATGCAAGGTAGATTAGAAGAATGCTGAAAAATACATAAATAACAATAGTCCAGATGCTTGGAGTATTGGAAATTCTCGAAAATGACAGATCTGGCTGGTTTTCTAACAGTTTCATCTTCAGATCTTGCAACTCGTCTAACGGGGTGTCTTCAATACTGAAACTTGAAATTTTGTGGGCTTCGGCTTCGTATAATTTTAATTTGGGAAACAAAACTGGTTGACCTGAACTTGTCTGGTGCTCTTGGTTTTCGATAATACGGAATGGCATTTTTACTTGACAGTTGATTGGAATTTCAAATAGATAGCTCCCTTGGAGAGTAACAATCTCTTCTTGAGTTTGGCAGTGAATGGAGGTGGTTATTTCTTTTGGCAGTACGGCTATCCATTGGTTGGCATTGTCTAGCTTCATGATAATGGGCCGGTTTACAGGAGTAGGTGTTTGTTGGCATATGGAAGTGTTTTTTTTATTATTAAAAGTCAAAGATGTATTTTCATGGTAAAAGATATCAGAAAATTCCTTACAAAGATTTAAAATTGATGATTTTTCTTCTTGATTTAAATGATCTGTTCTAATTGCATCTAGGTTTAAGTAATTTCTACAATCGGTTTCAATATTGTTGAAGTCAAAATTCTGAATTTCTTGTCTCTCAAAATGTTCGACTGATAATGGTCGAGAAAAATCTAAAGTAACTGGCTGTGTAGTGCTGTTTAAAATAGTAGTAAAAGCTTCGTGATCTTTAGCAATTGTTAGACTTTCGGGGATTTCGCAGTTATGAATCTTTTGGTGGGGTATAATAATTTCTCCACTCTGTATAGAAGTTTTCACTTTAATTACTTGTTGGCATCTTGGGCCAATTGTTATAAGATTAAGCTCTTTTGATGTGGGATGGAATAATAATTTCAATTTACAATAAGGTGTTACTAAATATCCTTTTTGAAAATCTAAATTGGCTTCTAGAAATTTCAAATTATCGATACCAATAAGACCGTCAAATGTATTGTGAAATTTGAATAAGTAAAATTTCATTAATTTAGTTTCTGGTAAATTAAATATTTTTGGAGTAGGTATAGCTACACTGTGCTTGTGTGAAGATTTTTGAAACACTGTCGATACTATAAATGGTTCAAATTTTATTGAATTAGGAAAAATTTTATAAGCGATATTTGGATCGATAAATGATTTTGTTGCTCCAGAATCTATAAGAATTTTAATATTGTATTCTGGAAAAATTATATAAGAGAGTTCACTCGAATTTGATGTGTTGATAGAAATGATTGGTGTTATCTGTCTCTGGTCAACAGAGGCTTTTCTTGAAAATTTTGATTATTAGATGGTGTATTGATATCAATTTCGTTGTTTTGATAATTGTTAGAGTTTTGAATAATATTGTCCTCATATCGATTATTTTGATTAGAAGGTCTATCATAGTTTTGATAAGTCTGTTCATAATATTGGTCTTCATCAAACTCGGTATTGAATAGTTCTTCTGAGATATATTTTGGTTGATTACCGAAATTAATATTTCTATTAGAATTAGGTGAATTGATAACATTTTGATTTTGATGGAAAGTCGATGGACCGGGTATTGGTTTTGAGGTATTTCGAGTAGACACACTCATAGGTGTAGGGTTTGCTAATACTTGGTTCGGATTTGGTTTGAAGACGTTTCTATTATTGGGGTTCCTAAAGACTTGAGAATTAGTTGGGTATCTTGTGGGCTGGAAATTTTGCCTTGATTGTATATGAATGGGCTGTGAGGGAAACGAATTTCGCCTGAATTGATTATTTTGTGTTTGATAATTGAATGGCAAATTTGGCCCACCATTAAATCTCTGATGAAAAATTGGCTGTTGGCTTCTATAGTTGTTTAGTGGGATTTGGGGTGGGGCAGAATTTTTGTTCGAAAAATTTTGGAAGTAGTGAATATTATCTTCCCTAGTAAGATATTGCAATGCTTCATTTAAAGTCGAAGGTTTCATACAACGTATAGTTGTTCCTAGTGGTTCCTTCAGACCAGATAAAAATGTTTTCAAGGACAATTTTTGGTATAGCTCGCGTTTTAAAAGTCTACCCTTGTTTGTTGTTTCGTGTAAATCTACATAGTTACATAAGAGATTCAATAAATTTAAGCACCTATCAAAAAATTGCTGAGGTTTTTCGTTTTGACCCTGTCTTAGCATGACTAAGTCTCTGTTAAGACAAGCTTCATCCCTCCGATCAGCAAAACTACGAGTTAAAATTTGTTTTAAGTCTTCCCAAGTAGAAACATTCTGAATATTAACCACCAATTTTGCATTACCCTGTAGTTTTGAAATTATAGAATTTAAGATAAATGTATTTTGGAAATTATTCGGATTTCTGACATCGTAAAAATTAGCAATAAGTGATTCGCTCGTAGATAGATACCTATTCAACTCATTAGGATTCCCATCAAATTCTGGGATGCACTTTAAATATTCTGGTTTAAATTGATTCATTTTTAAATTTAAATTATTGGTTTCGTTTGCTAAAGCTAAGTTCTCAAGTTCGTTTGTAATTTCTTCCATAAAATAAAATAAATTGGTTCAATTCAAAAAGTACTTACATATAAAACAAAACGACTATTAGCATCTCACTTATGTTCCTATAAAGATGACTACTAGATCTGCGATTCTGTCTTTTTTAAGTAGGTCTTCTTTGCGAATTGGGACGATTTTTATTCCAAATTCCGGTAGTCTACTGGTTTTGAGCTGCGCTGGTTCTGCGATAGATTTGGTTTCCTGATTTTTGAGGAGCCTCCAACACAACACTTCCACACAATGACACACCCTGTATTGTAAGTTCGGTTTTCAGTCAATCGTTAAAACGAAAAATACACGTTCGATACGCGAATTTCTGAAAATCCTACTGACTGCGCCAAATAACTTATCGAGAATGCCGAAGTCGTTTTTAAAAAGATTTATTTTTACAAATTATTAAATTCTACAAAATGATTTTATTAAATTATGGTCTTAACTGTATGAGAAATAAAAAGAATCTAACGAGATTGTTAATTACTGAAACTAGTGTTCATAGATAAGGAAATATAATATAATATAATATGCTGTAGTTGCAGTCAGCACTTTTCTTAGAATACACCAGTGAAGGCGTGAGGTAATTCACAGGACTTTACTCTCTAGAGTCAAACCTAGATACTTGACTTCTTGTCTCCATTCAACCTCGCTCCCCTTAAGTTTAATGGGTTTGGGGTTCAGTTTTCTTTCCTTAGTGAAGGCTATCAAGATGGAGTTGGTGGGGTTGACGTAAGTCCCACTTGCCTACACCAACTATTTGTATAGTTCAGACCTTTTTGTACGATGTCACAAAGGGTGTTTTCGAATTTTCCCCTAGCTGTTACGACAATATCATCGGCATATCCATGGCAGGATATTCCGGAGTCAGTCAAATCACACAGGGGATGCTACTCCTCCCTGTGGACCCCCTTTGGTTGTACAGATGGAGACGATCTATTTGCTCGTCCTCGTCTCTGCTACTCTAGTGGTGAGCAGTTCAGACATCCATTTGGATGTTGTACTGTCTACACCTCTTCTATTTAGTGCTCTTTTGACTGCCTCATGAGGAGTATTGTCAAAGGCACCTTTTATATCTAAAAATGCGCATATGACAGTTTCTTGGTTGCCTAGAGCACCTCGGATATCCTCCGTCAGTTGTACCAGTGCAGTCTCCATAGATCTGCCTGCCCGGTTAGCATGCTGATACGGATGGAGACGAAGTCTCCATAGGATTTATGTTCTAATATAATTGTCAATAGCTTTTTCCATCGGTTTGAGTACAAACGATGTTATACTAATTGGTCTGAAGGATTTTGGGTTTGTTGTGTCCGTGGTAAAATTTTTCGTCATATCCTTGCTGAAGCAATGCTGGGAAAATCCCATCTGCTCTCGGTGCCTTGAAAGGGGAAAAGGTGTTCATAGCCCATTTCAACCTACCGTTACTACAAATGTGCTTAGCCATTGTAGTGCTTTCTCTTGAAGGTCTGTTATGACCTTCGAGAGGATTATCTCCCCTATTTGGAGTACTCTCAGGAAAATGTGTTTCTAGTAAGAGTCACGCAGAGGACCTGCTGCTAAAAAGCCGAAAGGCTGTTAGAATCATAGTAGGTTTATTGACAGGACACTGCAGACTCAACAGTCATATGAGTGTTATAAAATTGGCAGAAACAGACCTTTGCAGGTTCTTTCAAAAGGAATCGGCAGAACATGTGTTGTGCCACTGTGAAGGCCTCGCAAGACTGCGTTTTCTAGAACTTGCTGAGGAAAAATAAAGGGATACAAGCTACCTCTAAAAGCCTTTGTCTAGTATATGGAACCTCGTTAGGAGATTAAAGCTACACAAAGTACTTTAATTAAATCAGAGCGTCACAATAAATCATCAGATTTCAGTGACAGAAAGATAACACTAGCTCTACCCACCACCTAACCTAACCTAAGAGTCACACTCTTTCCTCCTCATTTTCGGTATATTTGCCGTCTTGCTTCCTCAAAGCCATATCTGTGTTGACCCTACTTTTTGCCATGACTTTGTAAAGTCTTGCCGCAGCAGGTGTTGTGTTTATATCTTCACAGAATTTTCTGAAGCTATATCTTTTTGATTTTCTAATTTCCTTGTAGTAGGTGTTTCTCACCTCACTGTATCTCTGCCAGTCTCCGGTGAGTGAGTCTATTAAAAAGGTCCCGGGTTTGAGATCTTAATTCTGACAGTTGTTCATTCCACCAGGGCGCATCTCTACTGCTTCGTTGTTCTTGAAGAGGGCAGCTCGATTCAAATGTATAGATTATTGCCCTGTTCAGGTCCTCAAGCTCATTTTCCAGATCGAGATGGTGCTTATCCCTTCCTTTCATCTGGATATGTGCTAGGTTTTCTTCCAGAAAGGTGTTTTAGTTGTCCCAGTCCGTTTTTCTTGGTTTTCTTCTGATGCTGTTCTCAGTTTTGCCTAAATTCTAACTTGACAGTTATGATACTATGATCGGAGAGGGATGGTTCGCCCGATACTCTCCAATCTTTTACTATATGTTTTAGATCCTGTGTTGCCAGTGTGATCTCTAAAACTTCTTGCCTTACCCTTGTCACAAATGTTGGAATATTCCCTATATTGTGAATATTAAGATTTTTGTTAAGGATATATTCTAAAAGTTGCTCACCTTTCTGATTGGCATCGTTGCTGCCCCAAACAGTGTTGTGTGCATTTGCATCACATGCTACTAGTCTCTTCTCTTCACAGTGTTTTGTGTGCCTAAACTCACCCTCCCTACTCTACAGATACAGAAGAAGATATCAACAACAAATTACACTGAAACAAATGTTTATCTCAATGTATCTTCGGGATAGTTATCTGGTAGATTATTTGGGAATTTCAAAACTGGTACTTACTAATTAATATAGTTCAATAACTATCAGCTCTCAACTGCAGTCTATTATTTTTTGAAGTAAATGTGACAAATATCATTACAAAATGTTAAAACTGCCAAACACCCAAAGCAACAATTACTTTCTGCCTTCTGGCAACGTCGCGAATAAGTAATGCATTCATTAGAATGAACAAGGAGAAGAGTGATACTAAGCGAAGTGTACTCGACTCCGGCACTGTGAATATGCTTTGGTCCCATACTTCTGGTACGGTTTCGCAAGTCGAAAGCGTAGTATATGTAGTATATGTGGTATACCTACCAAGAAAAAATCGCCTCTTGATGTATTTAATTCAATTTCTGTTATTTCAACGAATATTTCATTTTTCAGCACACCCTAAAACAGTGGCGCACAGTTTTTTGGATAACCTTCGCCGTCTTCAACGTCACCAATATTATTTACTGCCTTTTCGGTAGTGGCGAGAAACAGCGTTGGAACGATCCATCCCAATTAAAAGAACAAAAACTCGACTCAAAATATGGTAGTGTAACTAACAGCAGCAATGTTACGAAGAGAGAAGACACTAGTGATAATTCTGCGGTATGAAACGTTAATGGAAACCCGAAAAACTATTGGTGTATAAAATTTTTTTAAAGTATTATATATATCCTTGGTAGCGCCTGTGATAATAGAAATTTTGCAATCTATTGTTTGTATTTGATACTAAACTGAATTTACAACACGTGTATATCTAGGTTTGAATAATGTGTACCTATATTGTATATCGACATTTTATATTTTTTCTTGATGACGCTACTGTTTTTTGTGATCAATTTTCCTACAGGTTTCAGTTTACGTGTTGAGCAAATATAAGCAGTTGGTACGTTGGTCAAAAATGTTTGTATTTTGTTGATTTTTTTCCTGAAGTTTTATAAATATTTTATTTTAAATAAATCCAAGTGATAGATATTTATAGGAATGCTTTAAAATGTCCAAAAATTGTATAAATACAGCTATATGTATTATGTAACATAGATAATAATTTCGTAGGTGTAAAACAATTTGTAAATAGTTGTTGTAAATAGAGTGTTTTCAATAAATTGCAAAAAAAATGTGCGTTTTGGAGTACGTTCTATATAATTTCGTTTACATTCAATAAACTGAAAATACGGGGTAAGTAACTGTTAACTCCTAACTCCTAACACAGAGGTTCCAGGTTCGAGTCGTGTCCGAGTCAAGATATTTTTATTTTTATTTTCTTATTGTTTTTTTCAAAAATTGACTAAAAATACGAAGAAGGTTTGGTAGGGGTAGGTTTGGTTGGGTTATTATTGAAAATTATTATAATTTGAACATTATCTGACTCGAAGGCGCGGAGGAGGGTAGAATTACGCTGTCAAAGATAATTAGTGGGTTTTTAATTGATATTATCGGCCCATCAGGTCTTCTTTAAAAAGAAAACATATCCCCCTTCACATTTAGCGCAGACTTAGGACGAATCTGTCAATTACACAATTCAATTTTTCTATTCGGATTAGGGTAGGGTAGGGTAGGGTGGTTTAGGTTAGGAATTGACTTGCTTTCTATACACTTTTTCAAACGATATATTTAAAAAAGTGTATGGAAAGCGAGGAGATGTTCTTTTCATAGAGAGCGACATGGGGTGTTTGAACCGTGCGCGCCCCGCATGAAAGCCGAGCGCCACCGGAGATACTCGATGGCGTCCGCACCACCTACACGGGCCACAGACGCGAGTCCATTACTGAACTCCAAACTCGGTAACTGATTCTTTTGTCTCCACAGACATTTATTTCTGTGGTTTTTCACAAATATATCAGGGAGACCATCGATCTATATAATTGACGAGATCATGATTTGAATTGCTTTGACTTGAAATCTAACAAATGCACTGATGCCCGTCTGCATCAGTATCAGTTTAGTTTCCTTTCCTTATTAGGCACAACTGCTCCGGTGCTACTCAAGCATTTAAGTGGGAATTGGGAAATATGTGGGACTGAACCGCGTCGTAAGTATTTCTACTATTTCTTAACGTAGGACGAGTACGAAGTATAGATTCTACTCAGTCCTACTTAAGTGAAAGTAGTGCTATGTCTCGGCATGAGTCGAAAGAAAGTGTAATGGTGTAATAAAACACCAGTGTAGCATCGGGATATATCGTGCTCATACAAAACAGATCTGTTTATTGTCAAAATCATAACCTCAATCTCATCCGCTTATAACCATATTATTTCCCTATGCTTATAACTTTTTAATGGTGATAAATAAGGAAGCACTATTTGTTATTGAATATCTTACAATCTCTACTATCGTATAAAACAAATAATGAACAAATTGTTCTGTTACATTTCACCAAAAATCAGATATTTTTGCACTGCCACAAAACACAATAAATTAGTTGAAAGTGGAAAAAGACTAATTCCTGTTGAAAAAACTAAATCGAAGATCGATCTGACTAAGTTACATGAGACAACTACAATTGATGCCGCAACTATAGCTTTACTAGAACGACTATCTCTTGTGGACTGTGAAAGTAAGAAGGCAATTGAAACTCTTGAAGCAAAGTTAAAATTTGCTGATCAAATATTACAAGTTAATACAGCTAATGTAGAACTTCTAGTTACTCCTTTGGAAGATTTGTAAGTATAGGTGCATTTGAAATTGTTAAAATTTACTAAATGTAATTGTTTTTAGTCCTTTGAGATTGAGGGATGATATTGTAACTGAAGGAAACTGTAGAGAAGATATTTTAAAAAATGCTGCAATAGTTGAAGATGAATACTTTGTAGCACCTCCTGGCAATATACCTTTAGAAACCAGGGAAGATTTATTACATGGTGGTTCATCAAACAATGTTAAAAAAGATTTTGAATCTTGCCGCTAGCTGCGGCTTCTTAAAGAAGACTGTAATTCCCAAATACAACATAGACCAATTTAGAATAGGACCGATAGGATTACTTTTGTGTCAAAATATTCATTTAGAAATGTTTTATAATTCTGTAATAAACAAAGAAATTACAGTTTGCATGAATACTGGTGATATTAATGAAACTTTTGAATTTACCAAACAATTTTGTTCTGAAAAACTACCTTTTGGAATAGCCAGCACTAAAAAACAAACAAAATCATACAATTCTGAAGAAATAGTTGATTACTACAAAAATGCTTCTATTGGTGGAAAATTGAGTTTTGAAGATATTCTTAGACATGAAGATGATGTTTTCCTCAAATTTATTATTTTTGTTAATCCCAATGATTCTACTAGGTTATTTCATCACTGGCAAAAGCAAAGAAGGATATGGTTTAGAAAAGTGAGTGAGCACAATGTAACAATATTTAAAAATGTGTATCAATGCAATAGTTTTAATTTTTAAAGGCACAGTTATTAGTGAATTGAAAAAAGTTTTCAGCTGCCCCTGGGAAATATACATTAACAGATATAAAAAATGATGAAAATACCATACAGACTGTAGATATAACAGCAAAATACCCGTGGGGTACACAACTATTAGAAACTCTCACTCTTAATAGATCCGATACAAGTTTTAACAATCAACAGTTGCAAGTAAGTTGGAAATTTGGTAACTATGACACCTAAAAACATTAAAATTAAGTACTATTCCAATATTCTATGTTTTCTTTAGTTTAAGGAAAGAAAATTGTACACTGCTCACACCATTACCACCCAAGTGAACTTGCCTGTATTATTTTTAAATACGTTGTGTGACGCTTATCAAGAATCAGTTTTCCAAGACAAAAGTAGACCTTTATTTGTATTCCACAGAAAACTTGCTCCTTACAAAATCAGTTTTGCAATATCTGGTACTAGTAAGTATACTATTTTTTCATACAAATAATGACAAGGTCACCTAAAAATAAAATTGTAAATTTCTTACACTATGTTTTAATTAATAGATCAAACTGTTATAAAAGAGCTAGAAGATTTGGCTTTGTATCTATGTAAGCAACTAAGGACAAATCACACTTCAACTCTATACCTTCCTAGCTCTTCAAAACATACTTTAGAAGCTCAGTATAAACAATATGATCAGTTGGGTGTACCATACACCATAATATTGAATGAAAGAACTCTTAAAGATGGCATTGCGAATTTACGATGTCGGGATACTACTTTAAAGGAGCAGGTTCATGTAACGGAATTGGTCAACCATGTTGAGCAGATATTCAAGAATTATTAATAATTTAATATTTACTGTTTATAAGTAAAATAATAAATTTGTCTACTACTCATTATTTTTGTTATAATTCTTTGCTAATACAGATTATAAGAGAACTAGTATTTATTTTGCTACCTACCTATCTAGTGGGTTATTATTTTCTAGGGTAAAAATTCAAAATAACAAAGGTACAACATTGTTAACATAATGTGGGGTGGTTGAAATCTGGTATTTAAATTTGGTTGAAAACGAACTGATTTATACTAATAGTCTTTCATATTCTATATATTTAATGGTTATAGTCTTATAATTTACTTGATTTTATAATAGCCCCTTTTCTCGCAAATAATTGCAACCTCGCTGTATTTCTCTTTTAACCAAACATTTTTTTTGAAAAGAAAGGTAAGCTATGCTGTTTTTTTTTACAAAAAATTCAACCGATTTTAAATTTATCAACATATTTTATTATTTCTCTATGTTGCCGTGAAGCGCCATGCGCTACATGTTGCGCATAAACTTTGTTCCAGCTCCTTCCCAGTACATACCACAGATAACATACTTAGTACATACTCTATGACTAAAAACCACATTCTAGTATTCTGGCGTTCAACCATAGATAACCTACTTACATACAACCAAACAACAAGGTTTCTACCCATAGAGATCTACAGCAAAGAATACACGTGTATTCGTTGACCATAGACAAATTAAATATTATCCTATAATTTTTTTATGAGATTAATGTTATGGAGACTAGATATATTATTATTAGGAAAAAAATATGTAGTATGGAACTTTAGACTTTGAACTTTGTTATTGTATATTTGCCCTGAAATCGGAATGATCTGTCAATTGTTGACTTAAGCGATGCCGTAGCTACCGATATTTCAGCAGAACTTGTTTGCAATTAAATCTTACCACAAGTTTGATGTTATAATATTCTCACTAAATTTTGTGAAACTAATGTAGCAATTAATACATTTTCATACATTCAATTTATAACAGTAGCATTTTGTTTTTTCGTATATATTACTACACACCTGTTTAAATGGTTACATTTGTAGTGTCATAATGCAGGTTATACTTTTAGACTACCTATATGGAAAATACATTCCAATACACATTATTTCCAATGTTTACTCATATCCATATCATTTCACAAAAAATATGAGTTATGTTTGTAAGTAGGTTTTATATAAACATAAACTAAATTAACTAAACACATCTAAGGATTTGTTTTGTTACCTATAAATTTGAGTGCTCTGTTTATAGTGGAAACGTGGCAACACCATACTATTTGTACTTAAAATTTTGGACAATTATTATAAAAAAATTAACAATAGTTGTTATATGTTGTAGGTAGAAAGTTGTAAAAAATAACAAGAATCTTATTCAGATTATTTATTATTCACAGCAAATAATTTCTTATTTAAAATGATTAATACTGGGTAAGTATTTGGGGGTATTTACTTTTTAAGGGTATATACTTATTACGGCTTTTGACTACGTATACCAAATTATTTTTAAAAGTTGATGAGTATATTTTAGGTAAAACTCAATAATCGAGATTATCTGTATATTACAATAAAACACTGTTCTAGATAACCGAAACAATTGTCAACATATTGTCTATACTTTAATTAGACAATCAAATGTACATTTAACAATTCTCTTCGTTGGAGCACCTTCAAAACTTCTGTGCAGAATCAAATTATATTTGATTATGATCACAAATATTATACAATAACATTTATATTTTTTATGAATTTATAATATTTTAAACCAGATTCATATTTTAAGAAACTTAGCTCCAATCATTTGCTTAATATAGATTCCGTGGAGGTAGTTTAAATTGAAATAGGTCATACTGAATATACTTAACATTACATATTTTTTTAGGAAACTTGCTGGTCGTACAGTGCTAATCACAGGAGGAAGTAGAGGAATTGGTAAAGCAATAGCTATTAAATTAGCCAAAGATGGAGCTAATGTTGTGGTGGCTGCTAAAACTGCTGAACCCCATCCAAAATTGCCTGGAACTATATATTCAGCTTGTGAAGAAAGTAAGTTTTAACCATGTATATTTTCACCTTGATTCAGAATTAATTAGCTACTCATTCTTCTCTCCTTTATATAAGATGGTTGTTGTTTTCATTTAACAATAGTAAATAAAAATAACTTTATTTATGAAATTAAAAACAAGTGATTAGAATGTTATTTACGGATACACAAGTATGATAAAAACAGATTAAAATTTATTTATCAACAAATGAGACAACTAAAAATTATTAGGCTGTAGAATTTAGCTTTTATTTAATGGACATAATTTATAATTAAAATTATTAATAAGTACATAATATTTAGTTCATGCCATCCTATTATTTATTCATTTTTATATATTTTCAACATAAATTCATGTAGTATTTCTTTTTGTTTTTAGTTGAAAAAGCAGGGGGCAAAGGCTTAGCATGTATTGTAGATGTAAGAGATGAAAACGCTGTAAAAAAAGCAGTGGAACAAACTGTCCAAAAATTTGGAGGAATAGATATAGTTATAAATAATGCTTCTGCTATATCATTAACAGGAACAGCCGAGACTGATATGAAAAGATATGATCTTATGCACAACATAAATACCAGAGGAACATTTTTAGTGTAAGAAATGTCATTATTCAATGTATTATTTTTTCAAAGGATAGTTTTCAGCTGCTTATTTGCATTTTATTTAATTCTCCAATTAATTTGACAATAAATTGAAGACATTTCTTTTATAGAACTAAAGAGTGCCTTCCATATCTTAAGAAAAGTAACCATGCTCATGTTTTAAACATTTCACCTCCTCTAAACATGAAACCGATCTGGTTTCAGAGACATGTTGCTTACACAATGGCTAAATACGGAATGTCAATGTGTGTATTGGGAATGCATGAAGAATTTAGACCACATAATATTGCTGTCAATGCTTTGTGGCCCAGAACAGGTAAAGTACAATTATTATTATTATTGTGTCGTATATCTTCCTTTGGTGTTTTTGGGTTTAAAAAGGTGGTATTAACATCATACAATAAACAAGTATATTAGTACTTACATTTACATGAGTTTAATTAGTGCTAAGTCTGCTTATATCTTACTTACTCCTAAGTTTTGCGTAAACTTAAATCACTTTTTGTCATTTTTATCATTATCCCCTATCGATTTTGCAAAAAGTTCAAATGAACATGTTGATTTAAAGAGTAGGACAAATAATTGCATTTTATGCTCATCTTCTGAACATGCTGTGAAAAAATGGAATGTTGTTTACTTGTGTGACATTTTTAAGCCCCATCTTTTCTAAACAATTGTTTTTTTATACATCCTTGAAACAAAACAACAAAATTTAATATGGGCAACAGCAGTATTCAGATTTTTCTTATGGAAATCGTGAAATCGAGTATTTCCTCCATGAGCCTCGATAACAGTTCTCATCCTGCTGCCACTCGTTTGTCAATGCTTATGCCAATGCAAGCAGAGTTGGAAACTGGCTGTAGATCTGTCTAATTCATCTTCCTAATGTATCCCACATATGCTCAATAGTCCAATACTTGAACGTCAACATAATTCAAATATTGCCTCCTTACTTGTGCCGTTCTCGTGCTATGTGCGATTGCGCATTGTCATGAATTAAGAGAAAATGTCCTATAAATGGCATGTGAGCCCTCGATAATGTATCTATAAGCGTAAATAATACACCCTTTAAGTATAGCGTAGTCTGTACCGGCTTCCAAATAAATGCGGTGACACATCTTCACTCCACCACCAAATTGAACTCTAAGAGAGGAACAACATTGAGTGTATTGTTTTTAGTGCCTTCTCCACACTCTTTGTCAAGTTAATATCGCATAAAAGGAGACTCGTTCGTAATAAGAACGTTCTTCCAGTTCACCATGTCCTAATCTGCAAGAGTTTGAGCAAATTACAGGCGCTGCCATCGATAACTTACATTGATTAGACTTGTATCAGGTATACAAGATGTTAGATTAAGTGTGAAATGCAAATTTTGTGATACCTCGTATATCACCAGATCCATTTGAACTTTTTGCTAAATTGATAGGAGGTAATGAGAAAAATGGAAGGGTCTACAACTTGACAAAAACTGATTGAAATGTATGGAAAACTTTAGAAAAAAATTAAATTTGTACATAATTTTGTGGTGCAGACTGCTTTAACTTATTCAACTATTACTATATTTATCAAATAGAGTATTTGGTAAGTAAGGAAAGGGGCGTCGACCCAGCACTGTAGTGGAACGCCTCAGATGCGATCATTACAGTGAAGCTGTGTCTAACGCGACCTCTAGTGGATTGTTTTTAAATCTTCAGAGGCAACAGACTAACTAAGGATAGGGTTATTGTTGGTTTGTTCGTAGAACAGTCAGAAACCATCAGATGCATGTGCATTAAAAAAAAGCGTTCGTAGAAACAATTTGGCAGATGATGATTTAAAAATACTTTGTTCGAAGAAAGAAATTTTCAGTTTCGGACCAGTTGCCAACTATCAGAATAATTCGGTGACCAGGATTAGTTGTTCAGTTAGAAGCATGCACATTGTGATGCTGTTGAAAGTGACAAGTGTAGTGACATATTTTTGGTATTTGGTTTTGAATACTGATCTTTTATTGTGAAAAAAACAACAAAATAGCAAACCACTTACTTCTAAAATATAGCTTAGGTTTGAAAAGTACTAACATACCTTGAATGTTGACAATAAATCAAATTTAGAGTTATTCAATCTGATGAATAGGAGTAGATATTAATGATTAAATGTCATCAGTCATGCTATCTACTGTCAAAATTTTCCACCTGTTTGTAGAACAAAAATTGCCAATCGAATCACAAACGTAATGTTAAAGGTCTAGTGTGGTCGTTTTATTTTTTCAATTATCATTTCAGCTATTGATACCGCTGCAATGCAAATGTTAGGTGGCAAAGAATCAGCAAATGTGTCTAGAAAGCCAGATATAATGGCAGATGCTGCATATAATATTTTAATTAAGGACCCAAAGACTTTTACTGGCAATTTCTGTATTGATGAAGATATTATGAAACAAGCAGGAGTGACCGAAGCAGACATTGTTAATTATGCTTGTAATCCGGATAACGCCGCAAATCTAATGGATGACTTTTTCTTGGATCCAAAAGAGACGCAAAAAGAAAAGGTATTCTGTTTATAAGGGAATATTTATTCAATCTATATTTAAATTTGAGAAGCTTATTTATATTTAAAAGTTATTGATTTTCAGTTCTTCAAAACACCAATTTTTTAATGTGACATCTCTTAACTAACATCAAATTCTCTTGCACAAAGTTGCTAGTCCACTGAGTTTAGTTTATACTATAGGCACGTTCTTTCCTATTTACTCACTTCGAAGTGAGCTGAGATTTTTCCTTCTCCTTCATATGCTTAAGTTGAATATTTCCCTCATGTATTAAAAATCCCATATATTTATATTTATTATTTTGATTTCAGACTACCGCTGCCCCCGAGGCTCCTCAAGGACAAATCGCCTCTTTGTTCAAAAAAATCGAGAGTACCATATCACCACAAACTGTCGAAAAAGTTCAAGCTGTTTACGTTTTCAACGTAACTGGAGAAGAGGCAGGTTTATGGTAAGTTTTGCGTGTATACCAGGGTAGGTTGATAAATAATTAGATGAATATTGCATTTTCAGTTGTACGTGGAGTATTTTCTAGTCGTTATAATACTGGGTGTCGCAAATATAATTACCTTTCTTTCTACAGGTACCTGGATTTGAAAAACGGCCAAGGAGGATGCGGATTCGGTGAATATTCTCAGAAACCCGATGCAACGCTTACAATGGACAGCAAGCATTTCTTTGACATGTTTACAGGTAAAACAAAACCAACGACTGCTTATATGACTGGAAAAATGAAGATCAAAGGGGATTTAACTAAAGCTATTAAATTGGAGGGTCTGATGGGTAGTTTAAGAGCTAAACTTTAACGTTTTAATTTTACAGCGAAATTTTGTTTAAACATATTTTAAATGTTAAAGAATTATTTTTATATAATATTGCTATTTTATAAATGTTAAATTTACAGTGTGTCCACGGATGGAGTGCCCAAGAGGAGAAACATTTTTATTGGTGGTTTTGGGGAAAAATGTCATTCTTGATAAAAAGTTTTGCTTGTTTTCTTAAACCCCGATATGGACGATGTTTTTTCCGCCCTGATCACCCGATTGAAGAATATTGAATTTAAACCATAGTATTGAAGATCTGAAACAAGCAATAATTAATGCCGTGAATGAAACCACCCCAGACATGCTAAGAAACGCAAGAATTTAGAAATAGAGTGGAGAAATGTTTTGAAGTTGATGGGTGCTATTTCGAATAATTATTGAAGTACACGTCACTCACTAGATTATTATTACATTTTCGAAATTTGTGCAAAAATTTATTGTATATCCATAAAATTGACTATAAAATGAAGCAGGCCTCGAAAAAATCTAGAATTTTATTTCACGAGGCTTCAGAACAAGCAAAACTTTTGACCAAGATTGACATTTTTTACTAAAACTACAAATAAGAAAATCCTCAGTGCACCCTATCCTTGGACACACTGTAGATAAGTAAATTCTGTATCAAATTTGTATATTCTTGAAAGTATATTTTTTACATCGTTTTACCGAGAGCTTTTTTTGCATTATTCCTCACCTTCTTCCACTCCTGTCACACATGAAACATTTTTTTAAATATCGTTCGTTTTCGGGAGCAACTCTGAACCAGTTCAGGGACTGTTCTTATCCTAATAGTTCGGTATTCGCGGATCGTATCGGATTGGTTCACTATAGATGCGGAATCGTTCCTAGGTCTCGGGTTTTGTATGTATGTATGATGGGGTGACATTCACTGAGACCTAAAAGATCTATGGTGCCCCCTTACTTCTACTTATTTCCTGAGGAACGTCTCAGAAATTAGTAGCTCCTTTTGTCCTATTTCACTGATTATAGGATATCTGCAGGCTTCAACTTGGGTAAATGTCCCTCTTCTATCCAATTATCTCCTAGTTGCTGTGCCCTAGGATTCTGAACTGCCGCGGAATTCGCAAGTATGTGGATGGAGGTTTCTTCTTCCATGCCACAGAATCTACATTCTTCTTCCACTATTTTGAGCTTTTACAGGTGCCATTTAAGGCGGCAATGTCCCGTTAGGATCCCTGTTAAAACTCTTAGTGCAGTTTTACTTTGACTTATGCATTCATTTGATCTCAACGGGTTGTAGCCACCCATCAGAATCGTTGATTGTCTGACTCTTCTAGATCTTTCCAATGGTCAAATCTTCTCTTTTCTTCGGCTTTGCCTATTTCTTCCAATATTACATTGGGGCTGATACCGCAAAAGGGTTCCGGTCCTCCAAAGGGTCTTTCAGTCCCCCTCTTTGCTAGTCCATCTGCTATTTCATTTCCTTCTATTCCAGTGTGTCCTGGAATCCACAGTAAGGATACTATATTGTTCTCGCATAGATAATTGAGTATGCATAGACATTCCCACACCATTTTGGAACTGATTACACAAGAGCTCAGTGCTTTAATGGCTGCATGACAGTGGTTAGGTTGCCATTTGTCTTCAATTAGTATTCTGTACAGGTAACCAGTGGTTACGAAAGTTAATTTATAGTTGTTTTTGAGCAACCACAATATTTGTGGTTGTTAACGTTAGCAATTGTCAGAGGAAGCTAGAAGTGTGGTGATAGGAAGATGGATCCGTGGATTATGAACATTTTGTTAGATCATGAAATTAATGAAATACACTGGTGCCCGATGATTAATTGTCCAGGCATTAATGGTGTGAGATCCTCAGGGTCAGAGGATAAGGGAGAAATGGAACGTGAATTCATTATTGCCTCTATTTCTGTTAATAATGTATAAAAAGGTCCAAACCACCGTAAGTATGGCCCGTTACTAAAAAATGAAATCGATCAATCGCTTAAAACATTGCTTATTCATGTACAAGGGAATTGTTTTTCCGAGGATTTTGAGCAAATAAGGGCTAATAAAATAAAACTCTTAGTTTAAAGCCATTCAATGGCGACTCTTTCTTTTTAAGGGTTGGTGGGAGATTGTCAAATTCGAGATTTAGCTTCGAAAAGAAACACCCTCTAATTTTATCAGGGCGTCACCATCTTACAAAACTAATCTTTATCTATGAACTTTTGAACACTAATAACAAAATATTGTTCTACATTCACTTTTCCCAGCTGTCAGACTTGTTAGTGGAAAAGTCGGGTCGATTTACACTATAAAAGTGACTAATAATTATTCTTAACCACTAGTAGTAATCAGAATAGCAATTTTATTGAAAGTGGTTAAAAAGTTACTATCTAGAGTTGCTTGTCAGTCAGTTGCTATAAAGTTGCTTGACTGCCACTTAGATACAGAATAAGCCTGATTATGATAATCTTTTGCCTTCTATATCCTTTGTCAATGTTGAACTGGGCATACTTTTTTATGGCATTTCCACTTGAAACATACTTGGGGTTTTTCCCAAAGTTTCAAAGTGTTTGGTTCCTGGCCCATATACTCTTCTATCACAGTTCCTTCTATTGCTTTTGAGCCGTCTGTGTACCATTGAATGGCATTCTTTCCAAGTCTGGTAATGGTATTTGGATTCCATTCCTTCTTGCTGCTTAATTCCGTAACGAATTTCTTTGAAAAGTAATACTTTTTCATCATACCATCTTGTGGCATGTCCCAGGTTTTTAATTTATAAGAAGTAAGGAGGTGGTTTTTTTTTAATGATTCTCTCTCTACTTAAAGTCTGTATCTCGTTTTTTCTGCAACACTTTCCACCACCATAATATGTGGTGGTGTAAGGTTGAGAATCACTTTCATGTGCTCATTGCTCCTGTAATGCATATACAGGCTAATCTTTGAATTTTGGTGAGGTTTTTTTCTCGTCGTCCATAGACTAGTTCTGCTTCTCCACTCAATGGCCGCATAAGTGATAATTGATCTCACTGGAAGTGTACATCCAGCTCAGGATTTTTGGTCGGTTTAACTAAATATTCGGATCGGCTGCTCATGCGCAGTTGTTTCGTTTACTGTGTAAGCCAAGTCGAAATTCCAGTTCTATCCATATCGAATTGAGCATGCGTAAAACTGTTTCGTTATTGACAGCTCTACGATAACGGGATTAGGGAGTTCAGGTAGAACATCATCTACAAACGTAAACGTCTATCTAATAACAGCATTGAGGATACGAGATACGATAGGCTTAAAGATACAACTTCCTATGCGGCTCCATAGTCGCTATATTAGACACTTAAGACAATGATTAATACGTAAACGTAGCATTTGACAAGAACGCGTGCACATTAAGTAGTTAGATAAGTTTAACGTAAATTTCCGTGTTTCTATGTATACCGTAAACGTAGGTGTTATTGCGCCGAGTTATAGGCACTCTAAATGCTCAAATCAGACTTATACAGAACGAAGCAGAATGCTAGTGGGCTCTGAAAGTCACAGTATTCTGGGAATGACCTCTGACATAATGCCTCCAACAGTAAACTACGACCTGCCTTAAACCGTCCTAATTCCAAATAGAGATGAATGGGTCCTCCGTAAGGATGAACTATTAAGAGCAGACAGCTGTTGGTACTCAGACGGTTCAAAAACACCCTCAGGCTCTGGTGCAGGTGTATACGGGCGCAGACCTAGGACATAATTCTCAACCTCTCTAGGATCCTATGCAACCGTATTTCAGACGGAAATTTACGCCATTGTTTCATGTGTGGAGAGATTGGAGCAAGCCAATCTCATACATAGAACAATAAAAAATTTCTCGGACAGCCAAGCGGCTTTGAAAGCACTTAGCTTGGTTTTAGACTGCCAAAAAAGACTCGTCAATAGGAAAACTCAATAAAGTATTGCTTGTCTGGATCCCTGGCCATTCTGGCATGGAAGGAAACGAGAAGGCAGACTATCTTGCAAGGGAGGGTGCCGCACGTGTTTCTATCGGACCAGAACCTACAATTGGCATCGCAATAAGTTTTGCCAAATAAACACTGAATACCTGGACGGCAAGAAGAGCATTAGACTTCTGGCATAATTTACCAGGATTGGTTCATTCAAAGGCTTTCATACATCCTTCAAAGAATGTCTCCAAACAAATGTTAGACTATAGCAGGCATGACCTACGTTGTCTAACAGGCCACTGTCATCTGAATCATCATATGCTAAAACTTGGACTGTCGGAAGATCCGACCTGCCGTCTTTGTCTAGAAGATGATGAAACAGCAGAGCATATAATTTGTGCCTGCCCCGCCGCGGCTCGAATCAGGTATCTGATGTTTGGCAGGGATTCTCTCTCGCCCTCGGACCTGAAATATCATTCACCAAATAAACTAATCGGCCATAAACCTAACCTAACCTAACCTAAGCACTCGGAACAATCGAATATAAAAAATTTACCCTTGTCACTTTACTTGTTTATTTTTATTATAAATAGTGTAGATCTCTGTTGCCTAAGCTCTCCTCATCATGAAGAATGAGTAAAACCAAAGCCTCATTCATATTATCATCATTTTCTCTATCTATTAACGCTCAAAAATCCAAAATTGCTAACATATTTCCCTTAAAATACAGAAAAAACTACCAAAAATAAAGTCATCACCAAATAAAAATAACACAATAAAGTTGGGTTAAGTGAACTCTCAATATGGCATGTCCACCAACTGACAAGTTGACACTAATGACAGTCGTCCTTAGGATAAACAATCATTTTAGATTTGTAATTTGGTTGTTTTGTATTGATTTAATGATCCTTTTTATTATAAACAGTTAGATATAGATAACTACCTAAGCAATTAAAACAGTGTCGAAGAAAGCACCAAATTGAATTAACTCAAACACAATCAAAATATAAAATTAACTATTAACCACGTGTAGTGCAACGAAGGATTGTTTATCAGATTCATCAGGGCGTATGTCACAATCGTTCTTTGCTCAACACGTGGCTCTTTATAGTTATAGTTTATAATTAAAAGGATCATTAAATCAATACGAAACAACCAATTTACAAATCTAAAATCTATCCAAATAATTGTTTATTCGCAGGGCGACTGTCATTAGTGTCAACTTGCCAGTTGGTGGACATGCCTTATACACCGTTTTAACGGAAGACATATTGTGGTTGTAGCGACCGTTGTCCACCTATCGTTTTTATAAGAGCTAATAGAAACTAACTGTAATTTTAAAAGGAAAGATAATAGACAGGTGTACCTAGATTACGGCAACGGTATATATTTTCTCTTTTAGAGACTCTTCGAGAGAACGAGGACACCTTAAAAGTCATTGTCTATCGTATATTTAAAATTACATTTAGCTTCTATTATTTCCTATATAAACCTATAGGTGGACAACGGTCGCCGCAACCACAAGATGTCTTCCGTTAAAACTGTCTATTTTGCTATTTTAAACAGGCCAGTCCGGTCCAGCTCATAATCCTCGGTTATATTCCATGTTCTATGCCAATAAAATAATGTACCATACAATTTATATTTATAAGAAAAAATAAAAATATGACAGAACATACCATTAGTTGATTATTTTATTAAAACAAAAAAAAATATACTTTCTACAAAAATATAAAATATTTAATCTACATATCAATAAACATATTAATTTACATGGTTGTCCCAAACAAAAATCTTTTCACAAATCGATATAGTTTATCCAAAAGCTAGATCCGGAATAAATTTAACACATCAAAAGAAATTCCTCTATGCTTCTTTTCACTATAAGCTGGCAGCTAGTGAAATGTTAACAAAAAAAAAATTATTTTGTATACTTAATTTCAACATGACCCTCTTTGGCAGTTTAGGTTGAAATCAAGATTTGTAAAGCTAATGGCGAGTTTATAAAAAATCTAGTGTTAACTTAGCCGTAATACTATCCCTAACTTAGTCGTGGAATTTTTGCACCAGTTTATAAAACTATATTTCCTCAATCTCATCAATGACAACTGACATTTTCAATCAATCATTTAACTCATTAGAACTTTAGAGTATGGCTAAGTTAGGACTAATAATTTTTTATAAACTATAAATTTTCAATTACCTAAAATCAAATTTGATAACTCGAAGCTCCATCTATCTTAAAGGAGAGGTAATAATTTTTTACCCCATTTATTACAAAAATTGACGTACAAAACAATTTCTATAATAATTTTTGCGCCAAAATTGACATTTGAGGTATAAAACACGAGTTCGAGGGGATAAAATGTAGAATTCGAGAAGGATGAATTTCTATGGTGGCTTGTGTGGTTGTTTAGAACACTAAAAAAAGCGTTTTACGTTTTTAAACATTCTACCATCTAACCACACTTGAACGTAGAAAGAAAACATTACAAATTTATCGGTATACACGGTATATTTATAGCAATTTTTTATTAAAAAAAAACAGATAGAATTTATTATGAAAGAGTAGAATACATTTTTTTGTTGTTACGTGTAGATTTCTATACACTAGGAGATGGCAAAATATTAATTTTAAAAGTCGACTTGTTTTTCACTAGAAAGTTCCAGACCGTACAGATACTCACTGTACACATGGTGCAGCAGATAAATCGTCGATTAGAAAGATCTCGAGACCTACAGGTTTCAATTTTCAGATACCTTCAGTTTTCGAGAATGTCTAATCGACTGTTTATCCGCCGCACCCTGTATACTTTTCCAACAAATACGTTTAGAATTTGTCCATAACGATTTTGTATAATTTTGAAGGGGACTTTATCTATCTATAAAGAATTTATCTTAATTTTAGAAATTACTTCAAATCTATATACAGGGTCGCCGAAGAAAAAGGAGAGAAAATACCAAAAATTTTTACAATCGTTTTTCAATATTGAAATTTGCAAAATAGTTTCATTAGTTGTAAGCAAAAGTTTGATTAGATAAATTTTTAATTATGGAGCTAGAATTTGGAAAAATTTTTCGTAACAGAGATATAAGGAGTACGAGAAAAGTTTAAAATTTGTAAGCCCTCGTCGTTGATACAGGGAGGGCGAGTAGTTGTTCCTTCTCGGGCCGTACGGGACGGGGAGGGATATATAAAATAAAACCAAGGCGGTCGATGAATACCCCCCTAAGAAAAGTCGTGAAAAACCATAGAGAGGGATGAATGACACAGGGTGGAAGAGTCGGGAATGGTTCCTTTGGGGCAACAGGCTGCACCTCATCGTATTTCGACCTTACCTCTTCACGCGGCGTCTGCGGGGGAGGACCGTTAATTCTCCACCTTACTATATGGAAGCAAAACGTGAAATACGAGTGACATTTTGAATTTCCCACGAAGATACTTAAAATGCAACACTACCCCCATCAACTCCCATCTATACGCGAGCGCAGGCTGTTACTAGAGGGCGCTAAATGAATCAACATGGCTCCAATAGTGGTGAGCAGCAAACCAAAACACAAAAACGTTTATGTTGCTGTAATTTTTTTTTAATTGAGTAATTCGTTAGAGAATTCTTTTAAATAAACTTTTATTTTATAATAAGACAAATATTTGTTTTTGTTGTTCACACTATTAACGTTCCAAATTACATCAATAGATGTCACCCTCTTCGAAGACAATGAAGAGCAAGCTTCGTCATTTATTTTTTGTTTAGACAGCTATACGAGGTACACAATTTCCTGACTTATCAAACTTCCCTCGTATCTTCTCGCTTTATAAATGGTTTTTGAATTTTTTTTTATGAAAGCTTAGACATTTTTTCATTGAAATATATTTTTTTACTATATTTTAAATATCGTTTGAAGATATTTTTACGGATAATATTACCATTTGTTTTTAATAATTATAGATCATTTAGTACACAAAAACAAACCGATTAACTTAAAAATTATACGGCTTTGATTAGTCAATAAAAAATTCAAATCTAAGAAAATAACAATCATGTTTAACACTTTTCTTTTTTTTTTTTTAATACATTTCACAGACCAAAACGTTGAAATAATTTCATTAATCGCGTTTATATAATAAAAAATAGGAGACTAGACATACATTTATTTATTATATGAAACGTTATTTTAAATAAATTCCAAGGGAAATTATACATATTTTGTTTAAAACGTCATTAAAAAATAATTAACTCTAAAATATTATAAACAAATCAAAAATCTCAAATTTGGTAATTTAAAATCAAATACGTATACAGAGTGTTTCACCAGAACAAAATAAAAGGATTTGATATTTTGTTAATTTTTGTATTTTTTTAAACTTTCTTAATTAAATGAATACCTATTAAATAGTGGTTGTTCAACAAGACAAAAATACTTTGTTAAAACGAAATCATTTCTTGTTTCTGTCTAATAATCAGTTAAGTTTTACACAGGAAGACAATAAGTTGTATAGCCCTATATAAAATTTACTGTTACGACAATGTATATAAGCAAAATAATTTTGGGGTAGGCAAAAGTCGTTTTAATGCATCATTTAGAAAATTGTCACCGTAAAATGTTGACAGATTTTGATATTATATAACCTAATGTTAATGATTAAAAAAATAAAGAAATTCATCCCAAATTAATACACGCTATACAAGTAAAACCAAAACGATGTTTTTATCATTCAAGTTTGAGACACCCTATGGTGAAATACTCATAACCAACTTCCATGCAAGCTTGGTTTATTTCTTACGTGGGGATTTTAATTCAATCTGATATCTCGATTCGTTTTAAAATGATCAATTTTTGATAAAAAAAAAGTATTTCATTAACACGTTAAGGGCCACCATGAGAGAGAAAAATTTGGTCCCACAGGCCAATTTTTTTTATTATGTTTTTTTCTTCTATTTGGCATCAATTTGGTAAATTAATGCGATTTTTTCAAAAAGTCTGCAAGATTTTTCTCTTGCAGACCAACATCTACGTGTGGTTTCCAGGGCCACAAGGAATCTATTCGTATAAGAATTGTACAGATGCGCGAAACACGGTAGAGTTACAAGGCAAAATACAATAGCGAGGGTCGCGACACAGCATGCGTGTCTCGAGGCCCGAGAAACAAAAGTATGTGTGACACAAGCGTTATGTCTCATGGCCCTTAACGTGTTAAAGAGTATAATGGGAACGAAATAAAGATGGTTTCATTTTATTTAGCGTTTGACAGATGTTTTATTATTTTAATGACAGTTTGAGAAACATTTTATTTACTCAAAAAACTGAAATAATTTCAACAATTGATAACTTTAAAACGAATCGGGATATTACAATGAATAAAAAACGATGCGTTTGAAAAAAACCAAGCTTAGTTTTCATTATCATCCAAAAGCTGTATTTCACAACAGGGTGTCTTAATCTTAGATCTCTAGATCAAAATATATCAACATTTTAAGTTGGTCGTTTTTTTTGCACCTGAGTATCTATACAAAAGTGAATATATTAGGAACCGTGAAACAACCTGTATATGTAAGTTTAATTTCAACATAAATATGTAAGGAAAAGTATTTTCCCTTGAAAACCATCACAAAATAACGCAAAAATGACAGAACAGATTTAAAAGTGCTTTTTTTAAAGACTAGAAACGTCAGTCGAACTAAAAATTGTTTCGAGTATATCTTTCAAAGGTTTCAACTCTGAATCGTGTTCTATTGGTTGGATTTTTTCCCTTAACGCCTTCCAATCTCTTACCTTGTACATATATTGTATCATATTGTACGTATCCAATATTTTCGTATAAATATTAACCAAACCTCGGTAATCGTATTCCAATCCGCTGTACGCTTCACCAAAAAGATTGAGGTTAATATCTATCGAACGCAAATACAATTTTTCCGCGTCTTTGTAGCGTTTCATGTGATAATTGTACAAGGATGCTAAGTGTCCTACACTAAGTCCCACCTGCAAAAAAATTATAAATTTTTAATCTTTTTCACTATAAATTATTACAACATTGCTACGTTTAAATAAACTCGACGTTTTTGTGATGAAATATCATCAAAAAATGTATATGTATACTGAAAAAAAATTCTGTCAGTTAGAGGTTTAGCTCATTCAAAAATTCGATTTCCCATATAAAGAACACGGGAAATTTTCTTTCGGTTTCAACTCGATTTTTCGGTATTAAAAATTTTTTTTAGAAAAAATTTAACTACAGTTTTTATAGGGAATTAAATTTGCCACAAAAAAGTTCCTTTCAGCAAATACTCTCCAATCGACAGTTGTAGAGCGGGACAGGCAAATGTTAATAATAATTGTTACCAAATTTTCTTTAAATTGTTATTTTTTGATCTTACATTAAAAATTATTTACAATAAACGCTACAAAGTTAATCTACAATCTTCTTCCTCCACTATTTTGAGCTTTTTCAGGTGCCCATTCAGGCAACAACCTGTTAACTTAGTACAGAAGTATCTTTGGTTGTCTAAGACCTAGATCTTTGCAATGGTAAGATTTTCTCTTCTTTTCGTCTTTGCCTATTTCTTTGAATATTACATTGTTTGCTAGTTCATCTGCTATTTTATTTCCTTCTATACCAGTGTGTCCTGGATCTTCCAGTAAGTTAACAATTTTGTTCTCGCCCAGTTCATTGGGTTTGCACAGGCCTTCCCATACCATTTTAGAACTGATTACGCAAGAACTCTGCGTTTTAATGGCTGCTTTGACAAAAGTGGTTATCTCTTGAACCCCCTAGTCGATTTTTATTATGTTTTTTGTGAATTATAAGTGAATTGAAATTTTGAAGAAGAGTTAAATTTGAAAATACATGTTAAGTTGTTATTACCCGAAATTTGAAAGACCCTGTAGGATACAATTTACTACAATAGGCTGTGACAACTGGTTTACAAAATAAAATTTATCAAATATTTTAAATTATTTCTTACTTCGTAATCTTTTTCACCCAGTAGTTCTTCTTTGATAGATATAGCTTTTAAATGCATTTTTTCGGCTTCTTCATACAATTTCATGCTTTGAAATAACCGCCCTAAATTTCCATAATGCTTTGCAGTTTGTACATTCCTTTCACCAAAAGCTTTAAAAGACAATGTCAGGGCTGATTTATGTAAATTATGAGCTTCTGAAAAGTATTGATTTTGTAATGAGGGGTTATTTCTTTCGTCTAAAGCTATTTCTTCTAGAATAAGTGCCTTGACACGTTTAACGGAGGCCAAAAGTAGATGATCTGTTGGTAAAATTCTTTCCATTATACGAATGGATCGTTCTACGTTTTCTCTTGCTTCGTAAAATCTTCCGGAGCTGTATTCGTTTACATAAAGTGCATAAGCCAAGTCTTCGTGTCCTAACGCTACTCTTATGTTATTTTTTTGAAAAGTTTCTTTTCGAATCGAAAGAGCTTTTTCGTATACTTTCACGCTCTCCTGAATGGAATCGAAATTCAATAAATAAAATCCATAATCCAATAGCGTATCTGAAAAATGTGGATGGCCATCCAGTTTATATAGCTCGGAAGCCATATTAACTGCTTGCGATATTAAAAGTCCAGCAGATGCAAATCTTCTTTTTACCACGCAGGATTTTGATGCATGTCGTAAAACGTCGATTATCACTCTAAAAAAATACCATATATATATTTTACTTGTAATTTTTGTTTGATAAGTAACATTAGGTATAACTAAGTGTATTTACTTTCATAGAACTAAGACATATTTCAATTTAAAACTCACCTTGTCGGCAAATTGTCATTTAATAGTCTTAAAGCTTTTATCGTCCAAGTAAATGCCTAAAAATAAATCACACACATAATAGAATGCATAGATTAAACTACGTATTAATAACAACAGCTCTGTTACATTATTGGATAGACTTCAGATGTACTTAGTGCTGTTAATTACCCCACAAAACTATGGAGTCGCCAAGACAATTGAATAATAATAGTAATACATATTAAAGTAGACAAATAAAAACGATAAAAACAGTGAATAATATACAGAATAAAAAAAGCAAATAGGCAGTCTCGAGGACTGCCGACAGAAGTGAAAACAAAAACAAAACAAAATTTTTTTCTTACTTCCATAGCAAATAGAAATTTTATCAAATAAATTAACCCGCTCCAAGAATGTTGTGGTACGCTCATGATAGAATTTTTACAAACAAATGAATCCCTTTTAAAAATTTTATCGTACGCCCATGAGAAATTTGCCGAAATAATTTAATCCCCAATATTACTTTTATCGCACTTCCATGGTAAATGGAAATTTTCACAAAAAAATGAACCCTTCTCAAAAATTTTATCGTACGCATGTGATGGGAGGCAATTTGTCCAAATAAGGTAACACCCTTAAATATTTTTATCTTACGCCCTGGTAAATGAGAATTTTTACAAATGGTAGATAGAAATTTTTGCAAATAGATGTTTGATTTTTAAAAATTGTGTACTCCTATGGTAAATGCAAATTTTCACACAAAAAAATTAACCCTAATTGACCCGGCTTCAGTGTTTTTTTCCACCCAATGATCAAAGAAGTTTTCACTTCAAAAATAAAATACAAGTAAAATACACAAAACGGAGCAAAATTAAATATTACATAACTACCTGCTATAAGTTTAATGTAATTGATCTTCAGAACTCAAGACTCAAAATTAAAGCTATCAAGTAAAAAATCTTTGAATATTGAACTAAACTTATAGCTATAATTTTCTGATACAACAAAAATGTTACTTTCAGTTGTGGCTCACCTCGTCATAATCACTACGAACAAAATATAAAAAAGAAAAGTTTGAGTATACTCCAGCTAAATTTGGAAGTGCCTTTTGTACTTCTAATTCTTCAATAACTTTTTGAGCAGCTTCGAATGTGGCAGCTGCATTATCAAAATCACAGTACATCGTTTCAGCAAAGATGCGTCTATAAACAAATTAATCATGAAAACAAATATATAAACTATCTGCCAGACGTAAAGCAATACTTACTAGTTGGAGAAATTAATATAGTATTCATAGGGAACTTGACAAAGTTTTTAAATTGCAAAAATTAGCTAAAGCTAAGAATATGTGTGGCAATCAGACTCTCTGTCTTTAATTGATATGTCTAAATGGAGGTCATTTGAAATGATTTCAAATAGTGTAGAACTTTAAACTATGCCAAATTACCTATGATTGATTTTTTAAATACATTTTTTAGGATTACGTATTTTAGATGTAAATTTATGATATTTGTTAATGGAAAAACACCAGAAGATTCTCTATTGTGAGTGTAAAATTTACATGTAAATTCTCAAAGCTTCAAAGTGAATATTAATTTTCTGTCCATCCATTTTACTTACTTGTAATAACAATCTAATAACATTCTTAGTGAAGTAATATCTCTATTCCTCTTATTACACAAATGTTCAGTAATAAACAATACATCCCTAGCATAGTTAAACAGACCACCTTCATTGAAAAATGCTCCTATCTTTAAACCAGTTTCAATAGCATTTAAATCATCAAAAGTGGTTTCTTGACTATATTGAAGGAATGCTTTGATAAGCTGCTCTGGAATATTTGTACCATGATCAATTAGAGACTGAAAACTTTTTAGAAACTTTGTCCGTTGATGTTTTACAGATATAACTCTATTGAAAACATCTAATTCACTAAGTTCTACAGCTAAAAGGCACAGGCGCTTCTCCAGAAACATCTGAAAATAAAGGTTTATGATTTACTTCAATAATTATTATTGACTTCCTACGTTATGTTGATGAAATAACGAAAATGGAAATGAAATTATTAAGCATTTCTCTGTTTATTAAGGTATAAGATGCAATAGAATACATAAAATTCCAAAGAGTTGCATAAAATAGACAGTAGGTATACTACATAATGTTAGACCAAAAATATAATAAAAATAAATTGTGATATATGGTATATATTAATACAAAAACACTTAAAAAAACCAAGATAATAGTATTATACCATTATAATGAATTACAAATTTAAAAATTACTTTCAAAAAAGTAGACCATTCACTAGGAAGAAACATCTACTTCTCGGGCTACATGCCCCAACAGACTATGAATTACACTTCCAAGTATAATATTATATCTTGACATCTATTGATAACATGCTGTACTTAAGTATGACAATTGTTACTGGAAACTGTAATTAAGTACCTAAAAATCAGTTCCTAGATTTCATTTATTTATATCATTTATTTACTTCCAGAATCTCAAAAAATGAAATAAAAATAATCAGGCAATCACCAAAACGGGGACTAGCAATGTAATAAGACCTGCTTGCAGCCAATACATATAAGCTTACTGAGCTGTTACATTCTATATATAATTGACAATAAACGAACATAATATTAAAAAGACAATAAAAAAAGTAATGATATTGACAATGGGTTTTTTACATTTCACATTCAAGTTTTTAATAAGTAAAATAAAAATAAAATTTCTAAATGTTAAAGTTTAACCATGCGCCTCAAAGTACTACTACTTCAATAAATTACTACCTTAATAAATTATTTCACAAAACCTATATACACCTTAAAAGTAAATAATATAAGCCTAGTTAAAAATTTACCTTGTAATAAAAGTCGAAGAGAACATTGTTTGGTAGAGATCTAAATTCCTTTTTACAAAATTTACAGGCCGATACAGAGTCTGCAACGGAAACATTTAAGCATATATCGTATAGTGTCAACGGGGATTTCAACATTTTTAATTTTAAAATAAAGTTTCCAAAATAATTGCCGTTTACGGAGAGTTGTACAGGTTTATGAATTGATATAAAACAGCTGACATTATTTGACGTTTCTTAAAACTGACGTGCAAGTAAACCATAAAGTAAACTTCAGGTTGACAACACTGGTTTGAACGATGAATACACAGAAATAAATAATTTATTTTTGTGGTTGCAAATTCGTTGGATGGGAGTTTTTTTCCATAATATTTATTTATTAATAAAACTATTTTGAATTTTGATTAAATTTATATTGTTTTCATTAACTACTATAGAATTCTACCGGTAGCTTTCTACAGTAGGTGGTAGGTAGGTAACTATTATTCCAGTCGACAGCAGTCAAAAATCTCGCTCACTCTATCGTCTATCGACAACTCTTCTTTTATTTCTGCCATTATTATCTGTTTGAAAAATTTAAAATTTCATAGTTCTCATATGGTTTCTGGTATAGCCTCATTCCCAAATCACGTGCCAAATTTGATGTTATCTGTCATTCTCAGTATGTAGCCAAAGCTTAAAAACATTTTTAAGTGGCGCTTAAATTTGAAATTGACATATACTTTTATTGATGTGCTTCTGATAGCAAGGCATACAGCTACTTTATATTCTGGTCTGCTATGATTTACAGTTACAGCCAGTAATACGTCAACATTTTGATAGATCTATGATCATTGTTTGTACACACAGCTGTATACACAAATTCATCAAATGGATTTTGAAAAAATATTGGTAGAAAACAGAAATGCTAGTGATGATATGTTCGAGTTGCCAGCATCACTTTCTTCTTATCTTGAAATCAACCTTAACTCAGAACTGCAATCACTTCGAACATCTACAAATTCTAATATTAAAATTCAACAAAATCTACCCTGCTCTAAATGTAATGCAGCATTTACTAAATTAGTAAAAGACCAATTTAATTGTGAATGTAGATTTAATCGTGATCAATTAAATTCAAACGGATACTTGGAAACATCGAAAAAAAGAGGTAGACCCAAAAAAAGAATGGAGTATATAAATAGTGAAGATAAAAAACACTTTATTTGTGAACATTGTGCTAAAGGTTTCAAAAACAAATACCAATTAAAAATTCACAGTGCCGTTCATGTTAGTACCAAATCATTTTCTTGTGACCTTTGTGGAAAGTGTTTTAAATTGAAACAGCAGTTAAAAATTCATTATAAAACTCATGATGACATCAAGCCATTTATATGTGATATATGTGAGAAAGCCTTTAAATTAAAACAGCAACTTGAACATCATAATAAAACCCACTCAAATATAAGACCCTTTGAATGCACCATTTGTAAAAAAGCTTTTAAATTTAAGCAACAGTTACAAATACATTTAAGAGTGCACAATGATTTACGACCGTTCAAATGTGAAATATGTGATAAGTCTTTTAAACTGAAGCAGCAACTACAATTTCATGAACGTGTACATAGTAATGTTAGACCTTTTGCTTGTGAATTGTGTGATAAATCTTTTAAATTAAAACAACAATTACAAATTCACGGTAAAGTTCATTCTAGGAATGATGAAATGGAAATAGCGAACAACTATAATAAAATATATCCATTAAATAGCATAAAACATGAAGTTCAAGAATTGAAAATATGTTTGTAATATATTAATTAAATCCAAAGCAAAGTCAAAGTGTTATTTATTGGTAAGAATAAGACTGTTGGAATTATGATATAAGTAAAAAATATCTGCAATGGTAAATATGTGGATTCTATGTATGTTATAAATATACTTAATGTATTTTATTATTAAGAGAGTGTCCACAAAGGAAATATTTTTTTTATTCCTTTATTTTTTCAATATTTGAAATACTTCAAATAGTATCCAGCATCTCTCTAATGTATATTATGCATATTTGCTGGCCACAGGAAGCACAACTTCTCTGTCCTGTGTAACAACAATGCAGTCCTTTAACAATAATTTATAGGCGCAAATTTGAAGTAATTTCACAATAACCAAAAGGCTTTTAATAAATATTTGCCACCGTTTTAATGGTGGTCAGATAAGGAAACACATGCATACAATTTAAATATATAGGGATGAACCTGTCAATTGTGCATAGAAAAGAAACAGCCTCACACATTATTTTCTAATGTGAAGTACTGTCTTTTGGATATATAGACTCCTAGAACTAGAGCTCCCAATGAAGGATTTCCACAAGAAGGACTGAGTGAAAAGACTTGAGCCTGATAAGGACCACTGGTCTCTTCTTTAGACAATGATACAGGCCCTTAAACATAATATGATAAATGTGGAAAAGTATTAAATGTTGCCAAAATCGTAACGCTGATATTTGTGTACAATTGAATTTGGCGGTTTGCTCGTTTTTGCAATTATAATCACAGAAATTTGGTTAATCAGATTGTTTTGTGCAATTTAACAGTTGAAATTTAATGCAATTGACACAATGAAGATACTAGAGGAAATTAGTCATTGTTGGTAAGCAATTTTTTCAGTTCATCTAAATAATCGAAATCACACCTCCAAATTTAATAAAAATAATACAATCCTCCAGTTGGTTCTTGCTGGACGATATATTTTGTTTTAATTAGTTTGAATTGTTTTAACCCTCACAACCAGTACATGCCTATACTATTAACTATCAGGAATATTACGAAATATAATTAATTGACTGGTGTTAGTAATTTCTCCCGATTTGTAAGTCACTTAACCTATTTTAAAATAAAACCATAAAATACACGAATATGTAGAGTTTTGTACTCTAGAATAGACATTTAATAAAATCAAACATACATTTCTAACACATCAATATACTACTACATATTCATAACATTTTAATACTGTTGAATATATTACTCCATTTTGGCTCTAACATCTGAATATCGACTTTTATCATCGGAGCTCCCGTCAATTTGATGATCTTCTTTTGGCGGGGCAAGTAATTGATGTAATGTTACAACAATTATAGTTAAAGTAAGTACATAATTTAGTCTGTATATCGAGATTGTACAGAATACCAAACTGCATATCGTCATCACCAACACAAACTTCTCTAAAGGGTCTGTCCACTTTCTGCAAAGCAATTACAATTATAAAAAAAACTATAGACACTACATTATTTTTGAATATTTTGGTTTGCTTGTGTTTAAACGAATTCTAAAAATTCAAAGTACACCCAAGAAGGATCAGAATGACAGGTTTCCTCTATACCCAAAAAATAATTAAATTAATCATAATATGTACAGGATGATTGATAAGTAATGGGCCAAACTGTAACTATACGTTTAGAAGACAAAAGTAATATTTTACTTAACAACAATGAGTCTAAGTCTACTCCTTATTGAGATAAAGGATTTTAAAAAATATGAAATAGATTTTTGTTAATATAACAGCAATTTTTCTAGATAATGACTTGAAAATTGGGATTGGGCAACAGTTGAATACAGGGGGTGTAGAGAGCACAACATCCAAATGGATGTCAACACTAGAGTAGCAGAGATGAGGATAAATAAAGACATCAACCATAGTATATTCACAAGGAGGAATAGCATCCTTGTTAATGTGGAGTCTGTCTGGTTTGACTGGCCTCGGAACATCCTGCCAAGGCCAGACAAGAATTCTTACTCTAAATAGGAAACTGTGGAACATACACAAAAAAAGAGATAACACACAAAGCAAAGATGGTTCTAGTGGTGTGCAGGAACTGGGCAGGGAAATATTGGGGTTGTAACTAAACATGTAACCCAAGCATCCCAAAGTGTATATACAGAGCCATAGTGAGACCAATCATCACTTGTGGAACCTTTGCTTGTAGTAGTAGGACTATTCTATTTACGACAGGAAACAACTTCTCCAGAATTCAAAGACTAGCCTATATATGCATTGCAGGAACAATAAAAACATTGCCAATGGCGACCATGGATCTTAATTTCACGCGAATACATATGGTGGTGAAAATATTTCAGAAAGAACAAGATACGGACTAAGTAGGGAGGCAATCATTAAAAAAATTTCTCACTTTTTAATAATCATAAATTCTGGGACATGTCACAGGACGGTAGGATGAAAAAATAAAATTTTTTAAAGAAATCCGAAACATAATACAGTAACAGAAATAGGATCCCAACACCATTACCAAACTTGGAAAGAATGCCATAAAAATTGTATACCTTGCTACTAAGAATATAATAGCACGGGTCGACATGAAGGCAGATGTTTACTTGGCACACACTACTTCAAAATTTTAAAATAATTACATTAAACGAATCAACAAATAAGTATTAAATTGTTGTACAAAACATTTGTTTTTTTTTTGTTTTTCGCAAGCTTTTCAGATATAGAACATTACAAACTCTGAGTGAATGCAAACTATTTAGTTCGGTAGGATCGATTGCAGATCATAAACAATAAAACGTACGGATAATGCTCTCCTACAAGTAGCCGTTATGGAGGGTTTTAAGTAGAATGTGGGAACGACTAGCGGAGCCAGGCCATCGGCGGAGCGGCATTTGCCGCGCACTATTGCTTATTTTTTGTTAAATAATGCAAATAGTTTTTGGCAAGTGGTTATCAACAACATAGTAAAGTCTAACTAAAGTCAGTGTAATGAACCATATTTTTAATCCCCTTGAAGGAAAAAGCCGCCCAATGGCGTGCACATAAATTTTTTATAAATTCGAATATTGTGAAATAATGTTAATCTACTATATCAATTTGAATGAAAAAAATTAACCTGCATACAAAATTCATAAAATTTGTAATACAATAATAACGCGTTTTCCTCTAGAACACGTAGTATCTAGAGAACAGTTTTTTGTATCGTCAACCCAACCATACTTGACAACATCATGCGTATCAAACCAAGTTTCGTCTAAATAAATTATACCTATATAGTTCTATTTGAATCACGGTACCCTTTTATTTTGCGCAAATACTCCTGTCTAAGTTCATCGATACGCCGAGATTCCATTATTACCATTCGATTATCTAACTTCTTATATTTGAATCCACAATTCAATAAAACATTGATAAGTAGGTATATTCAGGAATATCTCGCAATGTATCACGAATCAGTTCTAAACTTGGTACTATTACTTTATAAATCGTTGTAAACCCGATTAACGTTAATTCGTGAATTCTCGCGATAACCGCATTATCAGAAATTTCAGAATTTTCTTTTTTCAAACACGTGTACATATTTAAAACAACTCGTTGACACTGAACATGTAAATCTTTGTTCTTAAATTCGGCCGTATCATCGGAAAATGGAAATGGGAATTTCAAGAAAAAGAAAAAAAAGAAGATCCAGGAGGAAATATAGACCAAATTGAAGAAATTGGAAAGAACATAGGCCAAACATTAGGAGAGACGAAGGCATTGACCAGGGACAGGAAATAATGGAAAAGATGTGTACAGGAAGAACTCCAATCCGACGCCTGAGAAGGCATAAGGATAAGAGAAAGAAAGAGATTATTTTCTCTTATTAAGAGAGATACGAAGTGTTTTGTTATGGCGTGGTCAGAAATTTTATATTTCATTTAACATATTTTCCAGGTTACTGTTGTTTCCTGTTCTCATTTCACGAATAGAAAATTGATATTTGATCGATGTTGGTGTTAAATAATTGAGTTAGCTAGACATTTGACGGTCATATTGTTTCCGATTACTTTGGAACATGCAATAAAATTTTGATGAGTATAGTAACCTATTATCTACTTCGCAGTGGCGGCTCCTCGAAGGAGGCTCAGCCTCCTCAACAATGTATCCAGCAAATAGCACCAGAAATATTTTGTTGATCATTCTTCATTTTATTTCCTGTTTATCTAATAAGTTAAAAAGTTCACGAGCCGCCTCTGCTACTTCGATATTTATTTGTTTTATTTTCACCCTCCATTTTCGACTTGCATCCCTAATTTTACTGTTGCAACTGATTTCACAACAGCTTCTCTTTTGATAACTCTTAGTTTGGACATAAGAATGTTACCGGGGGTGTTTAAAAAATTATTTGTGTAAAAAAAGTAGTACCTGTTGGTTTTCGGTAAGTCGCACTGCCATAACATCAACGCACAAACACTCAACGCCAATCCAGGTATAAAAGAATCGTCAGTTACAAGAACTGTACTGTACCTGAAAACAAAAATCATGGGAATAATTTCCTTTTTGTAACTTTTTATCAAACTTACTTGAAATTATGCGCCCAGGTCAATACTGCAGGAATATTAATGGCAGCAACTATACACCACAAAACGAATAAACTCAAGTGGAAGTATATTGCATTATAACCAGTCGAAAGTTCGATATTTTCCTCATCTCCAGTCAAAGTGTTTTCAGTCTGTTGGTCATCATCTAATATGGTTAATTCTTCATTTGTACCATCGGAAGTACTTGGTCTTACATCTACAATTCTGGTATCGATAGATTCCAGTTCTATATCAGCCTTTGGGTGCTTTTCACTTTTTTCTTCAGTCTTATCGGATTTATCGCCATCTCCAGATGTCTCTGGTGCGTCAATTGGTTGTTTTTCATTGTTTAGTTTATCTTTTGTAACTTTTGGGTTTTCCAAACCGGAATTTTCTTCACTGTTCACTTGAATACCAAGAGTTACGTTCGTTTCAGTTTCCTTGTCGATTAAAACGTCATTAGCAGTTGGTTCCGAATTAATTTCGGCGTTGACAACATCGATTTGTTCTCTATTGCTTGGCTCCTCTGTGGCCATCAAATTCATTGGACTGGTGTTTGATCTATTTTTTCTGAAATATTTTTTGCATTTCTTGATGAATTTTTTAGCGATATACCACACTACCTCTTCTACGAACTCTTGAGACATTTGCGTTAACTAAAAAGTAAAAATATATATTTAAGGATTTTCTTCGAAATTAACTTACGAGGATATATTGAAAAATTCTTAGCCTACTATAGAACCAAACAAAATTTCAATGTCAAAATATTTTATTACCCAACATATTCTCCTCTTAATCGGATACATTTATTACAGCGAACCTGCAACGTCTCTAGACCTTTCAAAAAAAAATGTTTCTTCTTGCTCTCCAAACCAGATCTTCACAGCTTTTATTACCTCCTCATTGGAAGAAAATTTACGACCTTTTAAACTTTTTTTCAGTCGAGGAAAGAGATTATAGTCGAACGGAGCCAAATCTGGTGAATAAGGGGGGTGTTCTAGAAATTAAAACCCTAAATCACGAATTTTTTTGCATGGCAACATGAGATTTGAGTGCAGGGGCGTTGTCCTGCAAAAACAAAACACCTTTGGATAGCTTTCCACGTCTTTTCTCTTTAATTTTTTCCCGTATAGTGGTCAGTAATGTCGAATAGTTATCTCCGGTTATTGTTCTACCCTTATCCAAAAAATCAATCATGATTACTCCATGGCAATCCCAAAAAACTGAAGCAAGAACTTTTCCAGCAGATTTTTGGACACGAAACTTCTCAGGTTTTGGAGAACCAGAGTGTCGCCATTCCATCGATTGTTGCTTTGTTTCTGGATCGTAGAAATGTACCCAAGTCTCATCCATAGTAACAATTCGGTTTAAGAAGTCTACATCGTTTTCAAATCGAGCACAGATCGAACGCGATGCTTCTACCCTTGCACGCTTTTGGTCAACATTCAAACATTTGGGGATCCATTTTGCAGCAATTTTTCTCATAACCAAATTGACGTGAACTATAATGATGAACGCGTTCGTATGAAATATTCAGTGCTTCAGATATCCGTTTTAGCCCAATTCGACGGTCTGATAAAGTCTTGTTATTAACTGCATCGATATTTTCGGGGACCGACACAGAAACTGGCCTTCCCGATCGGTCATCATCTTCAATGGAAAATTTACCTCTTTTGAAGCTTGCAGTCCAATTTTTCACGGTTGCATACGAAGGACATTGATCACCAAGGGTATTAAGCATATCTTCGTTAATCTGCTTACCTTTTAACCCTTTTAAATACAGGTACTTGATGATGGCTCGATACTCCAATTTTTCTATTTTGACCATTTCGATGGACATCTTTTTTCTTTTAATTTATTGCGTACCTCTGGTTCACTTTTTTGACGTCAAACTTCACACTGACACTTCTAATAAGTTATTGTTCGTTGCCATGGTAACGCAAGATTTTGTTTATGCATGGAACTGGTCTAGGCTAACTAGATATCAATACATCCTCGCATGCAGTATTTGTTGTCTATTCTGTGTCATTTGTCAGTAGAGAAGATGACAAGTGACACGAACGACTATCATGTGTTTTATGGACCATTTTTATACCAACGACATGGGAAATACATCAGACAATGTTAATTAGAGAAGCCTTACTGTATGGTTGAAGTAATTAATGTACTCTATAAACCGACGTTCTATTTATTTTTAGTCGGGAAGATCGAAATAAAAGTCAATGTGGATTAAATACAGTGTTACTAAATATTTACATACTAAAAAATAAAATGTTTTACTGACCCTCAAAAAGTAAAATACAGCTCCCAAACACAGTGCCAAACCTCCACAAGTAGTTAGTGATAAAGAAATCAATGTAAGAGCCACAACTACTGGTATTTTATGTAAATAGCTCATTACATAATTCGACCAAGCTATATTGAAACTAACGGTACGAGCAAGTAGTCTGAAATAAAAAGAAAAGTATTATTTAGTTGCCATGCCAAATCTAATCTAAAATGATAAAACATGTATTTCGTATACTTACTTTAAAGTAAGTTTGTGCACAGTTGATTCCATTGCAATGAGAGAAATACTAAATATAGCTACTATGATCCAAAAAAGTCCAATGCCGCACGCAAACAGTATCAATGGCATTAACATAAAATCTAAACCATCACTTTCTATTGTGTCATAGTCAGGTTTAAGGATACTATCAGGTATATATCTATAGCTTAAAAATAAATATATAAAAGGTTAAAAACATTGTGTAAACCATAGGGGCTACATAAGGAGATCGAAAAAATTGGCCTATCTAAGCAGCATCCACAATGCAAATTCAATACTATCTATTATAGACTTAGATTTATGAATGACAGTAGTCAAATAATAAACATTACTTATGATAATGAATAATAAAAACTCAAAGTAAGAACTAGCAAGATTAAAACTGTTTAAAATTAAGAATGGACAAGGTGTTTGTTCTTAAAACTTCTTGCTATAGTGGTTGGTATTGCAGCTGATTTAATAAGAATTTTAAAAAATCAGAGTGTTTTCAGTTACCAACGGTGATTACAAATGTTTAAAGATAAATAAAGTAGGAAACAAATGTTTTTGGCAAGACATATCATATTCCGCCACCAAACGAGGAGAAAAACTTATTTCTTACTCAAAAATTTTTTCATTTCTGTTTCCTAAACTCACATACTGTCAAATAAGCTAGCAACCAATAAAACACCATAAACTATGCAAGGCTTATAATTGGCTATTATTGTTCTGCAGTCAGATGTTTTTGGTATTGGATTTAAACTGGAGCCCTCTGCCATGACCAGAAATTAGCGGTGTTTCGGAATTCGGTCCGGGTACCTAGCAAAAGGGCTACCTGCTCACAGGGACCTTGTCCAAATCCGAAAGGGTGATTTCGTAATTCGGTCCGCTGTCGAAGCAGGTAGATTTCATGTGGGTATTAAAAGATTATTTTTAGCAATTGTTCTTCTGAAGTGCAGAGTGTAAGACGTGTTTATTTGTGTCCGTTATTGTGATTTTGTTTGTTTGTTTGACATGGGAAATATTAATTTCACCTCTATGACGAGTGAAAAGGGTAAGCGTTTATTAATAATAGATGGGTTTAAATTTTGTTTTCAAAAATCATTATCTCAAAAATACGAAGGTGGTTTGGTAGGGGTAGGTTTGGTTGGGTTATTATTGAAAATTATTATAATTCAATCTACAAAAAAATTGACCAAAAATACGAAAGTGGTTTGGTAGGGGTAGGTTTGGTTGGGTTATTATTTCACGTACTGTTTTTATTTTTGACGATACGCATTTAGCGTAAATTTTTAAACATGCCAGTACAATAACAATAAGTGTGTACTGTTGGTCCTAAGCCCAAAAAAATGTGAAGGAAAATAAAAGTCAAATTAAACAAATAGTAGGTACATGGGACCCAATTCCGAAATCGCATTTTCGGTGGTGTGACCACACTTCGAATTTAATCCGTTACAGGTAGTCCCTTCCGCAGGTAGCGGGACCGAATTCCGGTGCGTCCGAAATTAGAATACACGGAGTCCGACCTCCTATATAGTCTCCCTGTCCATTGTGTAGACCATCAATTTATTGACATTTGTCACATTAATGTGGTTAAGGAACTTAGTTTAAACGTTATAGGGAGATAATTCAGTAACTCTAGACGAAAAAGGGGTGTTATTTAAAAAAGATAAGGACCCAACAGGATTTTTGCATACACCGTCGTTTCGACATTATAAATAATGTATATAGAGCATTCCAATGAAAACTATCCACCCCACATAATTCTGAAGGCGCGAGTTTAATGAAAAATGGATAAACACGTCAAAAATAATTTAAAGGGGGACGTCTTTGGTGACCATATTTTATTGAGGGCAACTTAAATAATTACTCAGAGAAGCTATTGATCTCGATATAACACGAATAGTAGAAAATGATATCATGTCAAGAGCTTTGTTAGCGTTTCAACAAGATGTTGCACCTCTACATTTCACTATCGATTCAAGACAGGTTTTAAACGAATCATTTCCAGCTCGGTGGATAGGTAGACGTGGTCCAATGTTGGAATGGCTACCTAGGTCACCCGATTTAGCACCCCTAGACTTATGGGGATATCTGAAAACCAAAATTGGAATTATCCGTAACTCCCAACTGATTGACTTTTCAGTTATGTATTATACATTTTTGTAATCATCCTGTAGAGGAGAATCCAATAATGCTATAGTATATGGGGTGTTACATTTAAAAAATTGGAAGGGGGTTAAAGTTATTAATGGTTTTAAGATGGTAGAACAGCCTAATTTTACTAATAAAATACTATTCGGAAACGTAAACTGCAAAATAACTTTTATTGTCAAAACTTGACAGGACAACTAAACTATATCTTAAACAAAAACATTATACAGAGAGATCACATAAACAAATCTGGCGATCTTGAATATTTCTTTCTAACACAGAGGTCCGTGGATCGCAACCACGCTCTGCTACCAAATATTCAAGATCGCCAGATTTGTTTATGTGATTTCTCTGTATAATGTTTTTTGTTTAAGAAATAGTTGTTGTCTGTCAAATTTTTTGACAATAAAAGTAATTTTGCAGTTTACGTTTCCGAATAGTATTTTATTAGTAAAATTAGGCTGTTCTTCCATCTTAAAACCATCAGTTATAACGTCTACATATGAGCAAAAAGGCGTCCCCCTTTTTTATGTTTTTTTTTTAAGTGACGCCGTCGGAATTATGTGGGGTGGATAGTTTTCAATGAAGTGCTCTGTATACACCGACAACAAAGCAATACGGAGTAAAAAGTGACAAAAAGTTTTCGCTAAGAATGAAGTTGTATGCAAAAATTAAATTGAGTCCTAATTTTTTTTCTAGTGAGATCTCAAAGTTACTGAATTATATAATGTTTTCCGTCAATAATAATATGAATGTAACTTACCTCAATAAATATGATATAACAAACCCGAACATTGCAAAATAAGGTTTAGCACTGTCATGAATGGCTACGAATAAGATAGGACATTGACCCTTTTCCAAATGTACCAACTGATGTCTAAGAGAAACCAGCGTCGCCGCAGCTACTTGCGCTATTAACAACGGTGTATGAGTCCTAGCAACTTGTCCCAATACACCTAGCGGTGAAGACTGGATGCTACAAAATATATAAACCAAATAATTATTATATGTTTCAACTTAAACTGTAACTGCTAAACAAACCTATAAGTAGCAGGTTAAAACTAACAGATCATCAAAAAATTAAAGAGAATTAGGAAGAAAGCACCTTTTTATTGATCATGAGTCCTGCTGTGGACTAACAAAAAGGAATAGATGTCAAAGATAACAGTTAAATACTATTATAAGAGGAAGAACTACTTCTGTGGCTACATGCCACGACAGATATTGAATACACTTTTAAGTTTACAGAGGGCGTGCGGCGAGGTAACTGCAACTAAATTAATTAGATCAACTTTTACTACATGAAATTTTTCATTATATAAATTTATATGTAAAGCCCGTTTGTAATTATCAATGATTTATTACAAGTTTTATTAATTTTGTTATGTGGTGTAAGTCAGTCGGTTATCAGAAAATAATGTCAATCAATACACATGTCGCAATCAGTAAACTGACTCTGACTTGAATTAAATAGTAATTAAAATGTTAAATGATGAAAAAAGCAATCAACAGAGGAGTTACGTGATTCAAGAGCAGCAGATTCAGGAGTACAGAGATGTCAATTAAATAGTCACCTGGCTTGGTTAAAACAGCCGGAAATCGAAAAAAAGATACCTTATCTCTTGCTTGCTGCATTCCACACTTAACAATAACACAAAACGATGGCATTTTAGATAATTTTAATAACTTATTCCTAATTAAAATCTAACTGTCATTCGTTGTTTATCAGTAAACAATAAAAACTGAATAAAATATGACATGAGGACTTACAGCATCATTCTGGAATGGTCTACAGTTAATATAAAAGTAACTAGTTCCATTTTCGGCAGCCAGGTAGCGCTTATATTCAATCCCCCCACTAGATGTAGTTATTTTGGAATAAAAGTTTAAAATTAAATGCTGAAGCTTTGAACCTTACTGAGGTTTACAAAAAGAAAGAAAATATGGAAAACACTCGGCTACCGAGTTTTCTGCGCTTAGTAGAACTGATCTAGGATTGGTCACAAGTTTTCTCGCTGAATATTACCTTCTTTATATTGATCGAGAAGAATGTAGATATTGTGATGAAACGACAGAATGAGTTCTACTTTAAGCTTTTTGTGTCTCTATTACCTTATTTTGTAGGTGCAGGATGGATCCAAAATTAGTTTTATTATCGCAGTTTGATTTTCTGCCTTGGCAGGTTTATAGCTGTAGAGTCGAATGTTAACTGGTTTTCTCATTAGATTCCTGTAATTAATAAACGAGTCAATACAATTTTCAGTAGGTATACAATTCTTATTGTAAATCACTGTTAGCTATAAAAAATGTCACTAATCTGAGAAATGTTTGCTGGCTAAAAATGACAATTAATTGATTGTGCAAAAAACATCAAAATTGCACGATTTAAAATACGAATGAAATGTATCAATAGCATTGAAAAAATCTACATTTAAATTAGAAAAATGGCCTTCTACCGAAAGAGTTAGAATAGTGCATTAATTTCATCATGTCTTGGAAACGAAAAAAAGTACACTGAAGAAAACTGAAAAGATTTGTAATACTGTAATAGTTGCTGACAAAACGTCGAGTGGACTTATTTCTAGATTTACATCTACGTCTGTATCATTTTCATCATTTGTTGACTCTGCGTTTAAGCATGACTGGCCACAGCAATGTCCACAAACTTTTGAACATCTCAATCCAATTTGTTTGCATTCACACTTGCAGCCACAACCTTTCGTACAATTGCAAAAGATGGTGTTCAGTAGATCATCGGGTGCTGGTGGTAATAAAGTCGTTATTGGCTGTAGTATATTATTTTTTAACTCTCAACAACCCCACTGTTCTGGATCAATTTCTCTTCCTAGCCAGGTTTGTATTTGATAATATACTCGATGATTATGCTGTTGAGCTGCTGAAGAAGTAGGTGGTAATAAAGGAAATTTCACAGCTGTACTTTTTCTTGTTAGTTTAGCAAAGCTACAGTATCTGTAATTATCAATTGCAAGTAGAAAATGTATTCCAGCATTGACAATGACATCCTGAGAGCAATTTTCTTGTTGGAATATTTCTGCAAAATTGTTTAAATCGGGTCTTTTTTCAAACATCTTCATGACTTTCAGTTTCCCTCTCCCAAAAAGTGCTGAAGTTGTATCACATCCAGTCATATTTTTCTTGCAATGTGGATACTTGTTGAGGCTATCAGTCGAGTATATTTTTGTTTCAACATTGTTTTTTCCTGGTTTTTAAAAAAAAATTAATGAAGGTTGATCAAGTATTTGTGTATGTAGCAGGTATAAAGGGACGGGTCTCGCAACAATGAAATACCGTTGATTGATAAGTTTTATCAATCAACGGAAATACGAAACATCTGCCAGTGAAGATCATTTGGATAAGTTATAGTATATTTTACTAAGTTCCTAAACCTCTATAAGATAAGTATATTAAAAAGCAATAGAGTTTACGCCTTGGTGTACGGTATACAATACCGTATGTGAGTGCATTCTTGTCGCTTTCTTAGCGCTCTACTCCGAAAGCGGTTGATTTTACAGAAAAATGCAAAAAAAATTTTTTGTAGATAATTTTACTAGGAACACTTTTTATAATGGCTGCTATTGACCTCAGAGCAACAGGTCGCGAGATATTTGCGAAAAACTGATTTTCGTGACCTATTGACCTTTATAACTTTTTTTAGCCGGTACATTATCGATGTCGATTTTTCACATCTTCATTACAACACCGCAGATTGGGGTTTAAAATGCCTAAAATGACTAGACTATTATTATTATATGCAAGTACCCTTTGTTTGCTCAAAGTACTAGGTACCGTACATCCAAATTATTGTGTGTGAATGGAGAAAGACTCAAAAAGGCTGAATATAATTATTCATATTATACTTACGTGATGAAGCTGTGATAGTTTTCATTGCTCCAGGGTACGTGAAGTGTGACGGATGCGTGGTGTTCATTTTTAACGCATTCTACCGGTTCTACTCTTAATTTATAAAACTGCATAATTTTACGAAGATTCGGAATAGATAATTCGTAATAGATCGCTTTCTCTGCCGTTCGTTCTAATATAACTTGATTTGAGAACGAAAACCAACTAGGTAAATCGACAGTTAAAGATCTTTCATCTGAGCCGTGGATGTCGATATGATATTGTATCTAAAACAAATATCCGTTGAAGTATATGTTTTTATTTTGAATAAACACTAATTGGTATTTAAAATTAGAGTACAATCATTGCTAGCCTAGCAATAAAGTTCGAGGGTAGTAAATATACTTACATCCCGTGGAGTAGGCATATAAGATTTTTTTCTCCTCTCTGACAGTTTATTGCCAAAAATTGAGATAATTTTTGACTAAGCAATTTGAATTATTCCAAAACTTGAACTAAATATTGCACAAGAAATTGTCTAATCGCATGCTGAAGTCCACGGCCCAAGCAAAGCTCTCTGGTTTATAGAGACAGGCTTGTCTGGCAATTACTGGTGCTATTAGCTCCACACCGTCAGTAGCCATGGAAATCCTTCCGGGCATACCACCTCTCCATATATTTTTGGAAAAAGGGGCTAGATGGACAACATACAGAATTGTACATATTTCTAAATGCACAAATCAGGCTTATACAGAACGAAGCAGAATGCTAGTGGACACTGGAAGTCACAGTATTCTGGGAATAACCTCTGACATAATGCCTCTAACAGTAAACTACGACCTGCCTTATACCGTCCTAATTCCAAATAGAGATGAATGGATCCTCCGTAAGGATGAACTATTAAGAGCAGACAGCTGTTGCTACACAGACGGTTCAAAAACACCCTCAGGCTCTGGTGCAGGTGTATACGGGCGCAGACCTAAGACAGATATCTCAACCTCTCTAGGATCCTTTGCAACCGTATTTCAGGCCGAAATTTACGCTATTGTTTCATGTGTGGAGAGATTGGAGCAAGCCAATCTCATACATAGAACAATACAAATTTTCTCGGACAGTCAAGCGGCTTTGAAAGCACTTAGCTTGGTTTTAGACTGCCAAAAAAGACTCGTCAATAGGAGAACTCAATTAAGTATTGCTGGTCTGGTTCCCTGGCCATTCTGGCATGGAAGGAAACGAGAAGGCAGACTCTCTTGCAAAGGAGGGTGCCGCACGTGTTTCTATCGGACCAGAACCTACAATTGGCATCGCAATAAGTTTTGCCAAACAAACACTGAACACCTGGACGGCAAGAAGAGCTTTAGACTTCTGGCATAATTTACCAGGATTGGTTCATTCAAAGGCTTTCATACATCCTTCGAAGAATGTCTCCAAACAAATGTTAGACTATAGCAGGCATGGCCTACGTTGCCTAATAGTCCTTTTAACAGGCCACTGTCATCTGAATCATCAAATGCTAAAACTTGGACTGTCGGAAGATCCGACCTGCCGTCTTTGTCTGGAAGATGATGAAACAGCAGAGCATATAAGTTGTGCCTGCCCCGCCGCGGCTCGAATCAGGTATCTGATGTTTGGCAGGGATTCTCTCTCGCCCTCGGACCTGAAATATCATTCACCAAATAAACGAATTGGCTTTGTTAATAAGCTGAATTTGTTTGGTGAAATCTGAATAGGTTTGAGCCACAATACTCTTGCTGGTCGCAGTGGAGGACCCACTCACCATAAACCTAACTTAACCACCCTTCTCATAGAGAACAACATAGATATTTCCAAGTATCCTATACTTCGAGCATTTTTAAAAAGAAGAAATTGTGTTTATTTTCTTACTCAAATTTAAACGATTGAAATTTGAAATTTTGTAATTGTCGTGCACTGGCAATTACTATCCAGTGAAATTATCAACCCTTACTTATTTAGTATCAAATATTTTTGAAAAGATTGAATTTTGAGAAATAAAAGTATTATTTAAAATTTGTTTTTAGTTGCTGTCATCAACGCACCCTGCCAAATGTCTCTTCCTACAGAAGTTAAGAAGGAAATATGTAATCTCAATGTAAGAAAAACTCCAGAATACGACCTAATCTCCGGCCAAATACTAAAACAACTCCAACGTAATGATGTTACTCTCCTAACTATCATTTTCAATCGAATGTTAAGTTTATACTACTTCCCCATAGTTTGGAAATTTTCCGTAATTATTATGATCCCCAAGCCAGGAAAACCACACAACAAAACTACATCCTACCGACCCATCAGCTTGCTTCCAACAATAAGTCTTTGAAAGATTAGTGCTGCAGAGGATTCACACAGACCCTAAACTCCAAACACTACTGCCAAAACATTAGTTCGGCTTCCGCAACGATCATTCAACCACTCAAGAGGTTCATCGAATAATTAACCAAATATCACAATGTCTTGAAGAAAAGAAATATTGCAACGCGGAGTTCCTAGCGTTTCCTTCTACTTAAATCTTACCTTGCCAATAAACATTTCACCGTCAAATTCGATAACCAGCAGTCCAGCATATGCCCCATAAAATCTGGAGTCCCTCAAGGCAGTGGCCTAGGTCCGCCGCTCTTTCTACTCTATTCGTCCGATATTCCCGAAACCAACAATACCGCAATTGCTTCCTTTGCCGACGATGTGGCGATATTTTCAGTAGACGAAGACCCTACGCAACAGCTTCTCAAAATATGCAAAACCACCTCAACATACTCAATGTATGGTATACACAATGGCGAACTAAAATAAACAAGACAAAATCAGTCCAAGTAACATTCACCTGTAAGGATGGATAACGTATGTATACCTACAGCATCAGAGACAAAATATCTTGGCATCTATCTGGACCAACGTCTAACATGGAAGAAACACATTAAAATGAAAAGACAACAGCTTGACATTAAGTTCCGATAGATGTACTGGCTACTAGGTAGACGATCAAAACTTTATCTCCACAATAACGTCCTGCTATATAAAACCATGCTCAAACCTATCTGGACTTATGGACTCCATCTATGGGGGTGTGCAAACCCAACATCGATTTCAGTCAAAGCTGTTAAGGTCGATAGCAGATGCACCATGGTATGTCAGTAATCAAACTCTGCATGACGACCTAAAGATTCTTTTCATCTTCTAACCCCTCTGAAATAAGTTGTCCATCTTAGCAATCAAGACGTATGAGCAACCTTCGATATCTCTATTTCTGTGGTCTACTGAATAGTACATGCTGCGTTCAACAATAAATTGAAAATTATAAAGCTTATTACAGTTTCCTGTAATATTGTCGTATTTAATAAAGTGTTTTATCAACAGATGCCGAAACAATAATTATTTTTATTCACACTTCATATTTTTGAAAAATATTATTTTTCAAAAACAGTGACCGTTCAACTAAGGAGCAACAACTACTTCCCTTGCAATATGCACCGCCCGATATTGAATTACACCCCATAGTCAAACGGGATTGGTATATCTACAAGATATTTTAAAACCAACCATTCTGGTTTGCAATTAGAAGGGACAACACAACTTGTAGACCGGTTTCGGCGTATTTGCTCCTCATCAGTACAAGGTATGTGCTATCCGTCCGAGAGTCTCTAATCCCGGACTGAAGAATACACTTCAATCACAATCAATACATGTATTCCAGTAACGGAAATGAAAATATTGTGACAGTAGCGACATCTTCACTTCCAATCGAAACCGAAATCCTAAAAATTTTTGACAAGTCACGTGGACCTGAAACAATAAAGCTTATTACAGGTTCCTGTAATATTGTCTACAAGTTGTGTTGTCCCTTCTAATCAAAAACCAGAATGGTTGGTTTTAAAATATCTTGTAGATATACCAATCCCGTTTGACTTTCGAGTATAATTCAATATCCGGCGGTGCATATTGCACGGGAAGTAGTTGTTGCTCCTTAGTTGAACGGTCACTGTTTTTGAAAAATATTATTTTTCAAAAATATGAAGTGTGAATAAAAATAATTATTCTTTCAACATCTGTTGGAAAATAATTATAGTTGGCTAATTGCTGTACATAAATCTTCGCTTTAAACTTATATTTTGCACAGAGTGTACTGACTGCCTCTCACCTTGTTTAACGCTTTGAATTTAATCAAAGTCTGTCCTTCTCCAAATTTCGAAGATTTCCAATCTTACGCGGGTAAATCAGATCGCATTGACTCTTAACAAAAATTGTTTAAAATAACTTAAAATATTCCCAAAATAAAAAAACATACAGTGTGTCCCATTAAAAAAACGATCAAATAAACTACTTCCGGTAAAATTATGGCATTTTCATTAAATAGTCAGAAGCACCACCACACCAATTTAGACTTTTTAGGCCCCCTCAGTACCCGAGATCCTTCTAATCGGCGGTTTATCTGCCTCACCCTATATATAGTTTGTAACTTATAAATATCAACCCACGTGACTTCTGTCATAACTGGACTACGTTGCCAAGCTCTTGAAAAAGTATGAGAATCTAGTAAATGTCAAATGAAGTTATCAAATATTCTTCTTTTTATTTGGCTATAGGTTAGGTTTAGTTTTTGATAGTTACTGTATATAAACAAACTTGAACTTATTTCATTATAAAACATTTATTTGTATATTAAAAGTACAGCACTAAGTAAGAAATTATTATTTTAAAACCTATTGAATTATTTCTGGGCCTAAAAAGGTATGTATGAAATAGTTGGAAAATTCAAGATTCATTTTAATAAAAACAAATTCATATTGTGGTTTATTTTTCTTGGAAATCCACTGTGTGGATGTGTGTCATATTTTAGGAAACTACTTAGGAACCTTCTACATTAAATAATTGTTCTTCCTCCAATTGAGCCATTGCGTGGAGTAGTAGAACTAGCCTCTTGACGACGAGAGAAAACCTCTCCAAAATTCAAAGACTAGCCTGTATATGCATAACAGGAGGAATGAGTACATGCCCAACGGCAGCAATGGAAGTGATTCTCAACCTCACACCATTACATATGGTGGTGGAGAGTGTTGCAGAAAGAACAAGATACAGACTAAGTAGAGAGGGAATCATTAAAAAGAAAACCACCTCTTCACTTCTTAGAAATTAGACAACCTGGGACATGCCACAAGATGGTATGATGAAAAAGTATAACTTTTCAAAGAAATTCGTTACGGAATTAAGCAACAAGAAGGAATGGGATCCAAATACCATTACTAGATTTGGAAAGAATGCCATTCAATGGTACACAGACGGCTCAAAAGCAATAGAAGGAACTGGGATAGGAGTGTACGGGCCCGGCACCAAACACTCTGAAAGCTTGGGAAAAACCCCAAGTATCTTTCAAGCGGAAATTCACGCAATAAGAAAGTGTGCCCAGTTCAATACTGACAAAGGATATAGAAGGCAAAGGATTATCATAATGTCTGATAGTCAAGCAGCCATTAAAGCGCGGAGTTCTTGTGTAATCAGTTCCAAAATGGTGTGGGAATGCCTAGGCAAACTCAATGAACTAGGCGAGAACAATATAGTCACCTTACTGTGGATTCCAGGACACACTGGAATAGAAGGAAACGAAATAGCAGATGAACTAGCGAAGAGGGGGACTGAAATACCCTTTTGGGGGCCGGAACCTTTTTGCGGAATCAGCTCCAATGTAATATTGGAAGAAATAGGTAAAGTCGAAGAAAAGAGAAGATCTGACAATTGGAAAGATCTAGTAGGGCTTAGGCAGTCAAAGATTCTTCTGGGTGACTACAACCTGTTGAGATCAAATGAATGCATAAGTAAAAGCAAAACTGCACTAAGAGTTTCAACAGGAATCCTAACGGGACATTGTCGCCTGAATGGGCACCTTAAAAAGCTCAAAATAGTGGAGGAAGAAGATTGTAGGTTTTGTGGAATGGAAGAAGAATCCTCCATCCACATACTTGCGAACTGCACAGCAATTCAGAATCCTAGGGCACAGCACCTGGGAGACTACTGGATAGAAGAGGGACAGTTACCTAAGTTGAAGCCTGCAGATATCCTAAAATTCCTTGGGGAAATAGGACTAAAGGAGCTACTAGTGTCTGAGACTTTCCTCAGGAACTAAGTAGAAGTAAGGGGGCACAATAGATCTTTTAGGTCTCAGTGAATGTTACCCCAAAATACATACATACATACATACATACATTCCTCCAATTGCAGCAGTAACATTTCTAAAGTGACATGGATTATCTGTAAATAAATTGTGCAAATATAATTGCTAAGTATTATGAATAGTGTAACAGAATACAATAAATACAGTTGATTGAGTATAATATTAAACTCATACTTACTTGCTTCATACATGCTATAAATTGTCAGGAATAGATGGATAGCAAATACATCACCTACTGCAGTGTTAAAAAGTTTCATTTATACGTTAACTTTGAGAACTCATCACTGCTTGTGAAAATTTACTCACAGTTTTTCGCAGTTTTTTATAACAAGCAGATATAATAATCGAAAAATTGATTGATCACTATTAAATTGTCACAACATAACCCTAAAAATGCCAAGACGTCAACTGAATCAGATAAACCATTTTAATCGCGACAACAGCGCGCATTTTTGCCAACATATAAAGTTTTTAGTACGATGTTAGTTTGAGTTTAATAATTAAGTAACCCACGAGTTGTATTACATATGAAATCAATTACGAAACCTTTCTTTAAGCATATATTCATATTTTTTGATAACATGCCACCTATAAATTTCAATATTTATTAGGAGTAAGGCTGTAAAACATACTGATTGACAGCAGCAAAAGAATGACATAATACAGGCGAACGTCTCTTTTTTGGCACTTTGATCACGTGGGTTGATATTTATAAGTTACGAACTATAGTTACTAAATTTTTAATAAAAAAGTTACTAAGTGGTTGGATACACATGAAAATACTCACTGGTTCATCAGAAGGTTGAATTCTAAATATTACATGAGTTAAGTCTTTGCGATATTTCTTCAATTTTATCATGTTTATATGGAAAAATCTTCTTTTATATTTGGCAGAGGGCGCTATTTCGGATAAGTGACTCAAATGAAAACCTTCCTGACTAAAAAAAGAAATAATATTTTATATCGAAAATTGGTCAAGTTACCAGTAATTAGCGTCAAGTTTTGTGAGAATATACTTACCAAATACGACTGGATTGTTTAAAAAAATACGCATTACAAACAAACACCCAATCAGAAACTTCCAAATTGACAGCCAGAATAGTTAATACTTCATATCCAGGAGTATCAGATAGCGCTACCATATACCAATAGGGTTCGTTAACACCGTTTGGATATTCTAAACTATATCTTTTACGTATACTTTCTAACCAATGTCCTTTCGTATTCATGTGAATAGTTTTGAAATAGCTTTCTCGATTTTTAATTTTAGTGCCACTATGCTAAAAATTATGTACAAAAAAAAGGAAGTTTTCAATCATGTTTTAAGCATTGGTAATTACCTGTACTAGATGATGTTTGAATACCATATTTCGAAATGTAGTATTCGTTGAAATAAGGTTTGTTTCCTTGTCAACGCTGTCAAATAAAGCCCTATTTAATGCCAAAACTACTTGTTTACACCATAAAATTTGTACATGGTTGCATTCAGTCCAAGACATTGGAATACTTTTTGTCTAAAAATAAAAAATTTCCAACATATGTATACAGTATACCTATAGAAATGCTCATCAAAGAAAAAAACTGCAAAATATAGAGATCATTTTATGTCGATTTTACGTAAATCACGTTATCCAAAAATGTTCCAGAGCTCTTTAAATATAAGATAAAAAATTATCTAGAAGTGAAATGGACTCCTTACTTTGTAGGCCATAATAATGTTAAATTGTCACTATAAAAAATATTTTATTATTCATATTTTATCAAAATATAATACAGGGTGTTTCATTGGGAAAGGGCCTAACTTTAACTGTAGATGGGGATCACTTTGGTGCTTCCAAAAACCTATATTTAATTTGTCTTCTGCACTTTATAACGGAGATACAGGGTGTTTTATAAATTTATCGTGTTTCTTTCAAACCTCATAACTTCCGAGTTACGCTGTATATTATTTTGAAATTTGGTACACGTAATAACCACACCCTGTATAAGGATATGTATCTGGAAACTATGCACTTCTACATTTTAGAATAATAAGAGTAAAATACGAGAAATAAATTTATAATTAAAAAAACGGAGAGATTTTTATTAATTGACATGAAAAGAAAACAAGAAATTCTAACAACATTGTCCAAACGAAGCAAGTCTAACCTACAAAAATTTCTCAAAATACTTAAAGTATTATCTCGTTTATACGAGTACTTTTCGAATTATTCGAAACATATTGATTGAGTATGTCCTAAGTACGGCCCTGTAATCACATTTTTTAGTGGTCTATACTCGTAAACAGACAAACTCAATGGAATTTCCAGGATGCTTCTCTAGATGCATTAAATAGATTTCATGTCAAGCTAAAAAATAAAAAAAACCTCTCCGATACCATAGTTAATCCCCAAAAAGTGTATAAATTATAACTTTGATGATCAATTTTTGGTAGTAAAATTGTCTGCGGAAAAATAAATAAGTAGTTTCGATTTTTTATACTCTTTCCAATTATAAAGAGCAATTTTAAAAGAATCTATATACAGGGTGTTGTTTTTAGGAAAGACGAGTTTTGAAATTTTTTGTTAAGCCGGACCTGCATTATCTTTTTGGAGATGCTTTTGATGGAGTTTCTAGGTAATGGTTATTAGGTGTACCAAATTTCAAAATAATATACAGCGTAACTCGGAAGTTATGAGGTTCGAAAGAAATACGATAAATTTATAAAACACCCAGTATCTCGGTTATAAAGTGCAGAAGACACATTAAATATAGGTTTTTGGAAGCACCAAAGTGATCCCCATTTACAGTTAAAGTGAAACACCCTATATAAAGTAAATGGACCTTCAACATCAATTTTTTTGCAGTATTAAACTTCAAAATTATTGATTGTCTAGTTCTTGAATTTTTTCGTAGTGTCAGATAGGGACAAAATTTGTATAAAACTTAATTATTGTTTACAGCGTAGCTGGACACTACCAAAACATTAAAATAAAAAAGAAAAAAAAAAGATTGTGGTTTCATTTCCTAAAATAAATAACAAAAAAGTATATTAAAATACAGAATCCCCAAGGGAGAACATCATACTTCTACTCCGTGAAATGCCCACTTATCTAGACATTGTCTCTCTGTTATTCTATAGCTTCGTCTCTTCCACTCACAGAATTTCTATATAGAAGATAATTATTTGCTGAATCTGTATAAAATTTGGTGTATAGAACTCATTGTTGCTCCTATTTGAGATTTTACACATGGAAGATAAATATATGCCGAGCCTATATATACAAACGATTAAAAATCAAAACCAAGACTTCTTTTCATATATTTTGTTTTGCAATGAAGCTACATTCACATAAATGGACTTTTTAAGAGGTGGTACAGTTGTTTGGCCAGCAAGGTCTCTAGATTTAAATCCATGTGATTTTTGTGATTCCTACACTTTCACTGGAAAAAATGTTCTTTATTGGCGTTAGGGTATTTTTTGTGATGTTCTTTTACAATTTGCAATGAAAATTTAAATTGCTCTAATTTTTTGTCAAGCATTGATTATATTCAATTATTACTAAAGTGACTGCTCTGTCTGCTGCATCATTAACACCTTTTAATTGTTCAAAGTGTATTCTTTATTTTCATTGTAACTGTCATTAGTAGGCAATAAATGTTTATATCAAGAAAATCATATGGTAGATCAAAAATTTTAAAGAGATTCAAAGACTTTTTAGAAACAAAGGTATTCAAATATAACAGTTTTTTTCTTTCAAGATTATTTTTGGGCACTGTATAAACAATATCTGTCAAAAAACAAAAAATTAAGGAATAATTTCTTGAAGATACTATGTGTAACCTGAATTCTAAACCTCTAGATTGTTAATACTTTGGATGTAGCTTACCATAACACGTAAAGTTTTAGTGTCTTTTTTTTGAGTTAAAAAAGGATTAACGATCGAATCTCTATATCCTCCCGCAACACTGACAGCTGTGATGTTACTCTCAAATATATCCTCATAAAACTGATTCATGTGAAAATCCAAATTTAGTGGTGGTCTATTCAGTGGAGAAGCTAATGTTATAAGAATTGGAATTAACCCAGAATGCTGTAATTCAGAAATAAGCTTCATAGCAATTACTCCTCCTAAAAATTGCAATTTGTAATATGATTTTAAGTAGTTGTAGGATAAATTTGTAGAAAGTAGACAAGCTACTCACCCATAGAATGTCCAATCACCACAACTGTATCAGGTGGGTTTTGGTGATTTTCATATAGTTCCAAAATTCTTTGTAATGATGCTTTAACATATTGTAATTGATCAAAAAGTAGAGGACCATACAGACCACTATATTCTTCATTTAAATCAACAGTAAAGTAGTCAAAATGGAAAGGAGTCTTTGAATTTAACGATTTTCTTAAAGCAATAGATGACAAGGATCTCACTAAAAAAGTTATTAAAGTTTTTTCGATAAATTTTAGGACACACAAATATCACCTTGTTTGTGGGACCCGGCATTTCCCGGTATAAAAAGCACAGGTATACCATCAAAATACATATTACGTGCTTTTTCTGTATGGCGACCCTCACTATAAGCATATAATCCATATCTTTTAAATTCATTATCAACTTTATTTGAAATTTTCTGAAAACAAATATTCAAATCAACAAGTGTATATTATGGATTAAGAGTAGGTATATTTTCCCTAAATGTAAGTCGTTGAATTAACTGAAAATCAATCAGATTTTAAAATATTCACTTGTTACGTGTTTTTCACAACTCAACATTTAATCAAACTTACTACGTATTGTGGATATTCAAACATGTAGGTCATTTCACACTTATCTTCTTCATATTCGGTTAAAAATTTTAGTAAGCCTAAAAAATAGGCCAAAGCTAATATTAACGAAAATATCACAAATGTATTAATATTCTTCATCTTTCTGGTTGAGCCGTTGAGCCTTCAGCTGATTTCTTAATGTCAAAATAAACTATAAATAAATCAATGATTGAGCCCCTTCCGCTCCAAGTTTTAGAATTTTACAATACATAATATCATAACAGAGCGCCCAGAGCATCGATTGAAGCGCATTGCATTTGCATACACCCACACAGTGGCGCTGCACTGCACTGCTATCGGGAAAGTCAAGGAAAAGTGCTAAAATTTTCCGATACGTTTCCGCCGGCTCCCGGTACCAATTTATGATCACGAATATTCACGAATCACCTACAAGTGTAATAGGATAGGAGTAGGTGATAATTGATATATTTGCTCTTTTTCTTCTCGGATGCACACGAATCAGACCGTATTTGAAAAGTGATTCAAAGGAATGAACTATTCCGTCGATTGTGCATTTTTGAGCCACATGTACTATGTAGCCACATTTATAGTACACAAAATCATAAAAATGAATGATTTTGCTATAGACAACCAAACATACACAAAATCATTTAAGGATCACACCACAAAGCACCTATACTAGTATAGGCGCTTTGTGGATCGTGTGTGTAATAGCAGTTTGTTATTAACAGGTTCCGATACGACTTCAAACACATCACTACTGGGCACTTGTCCGCTTTTAAATCACAGACCAAAAACATTTTAAATTCGTCATACATAACCTCACATTTTTTTACTGAATTGGCAGTTTAAAATGTTTGTATACAGAATTAAACCAGTTTCAATCTGTTTGCCAATAGTGTTTCATTAAACACTAGAAAAATATTTTTCTTCTATTGATAAAATGGATAATATAAAAATCGGTGATATGGTGTGGGCTAAAATGACTGGATTTCCACCATGGCCCTGTGTTGTAGTGAAAAGTATATCAGATATACCAAAACCGTCGAAAGATCCCAGCAAAAAATATTTTTGGGTATATTTTTTTGGTACAAATAACTATGCTTGGATACCAAAGAAAAGAATCAGTCTCTATGAAGAAAAAAGAGACAAATATACGCAACCTCAGCGAAATATTCTTTTTGGAGAAGCAGTAGAAGAAGCCGAAAATCATTATGGTCTTAAAAAAAACAATCCGAAATATAAAATAATTGTTCAAGAAAAGTTCAGCACAAAGCTTTTTAATAAAAAGATTAAAAATGGTAATACTAAACAAAAAAAGATGAATACTTTAAGTGCTCATCTAAACCATAATAACTTATTACGTAATGTAGAAACCAAAGGTATTTTAAACACTGGAAACATATTCACATCAAAATTAGTATTTGGTGTTCTTGGAGCTGGTAAGTATTCAACAGTAATTTAACTAGAAATATATTGAGGTTATAGTGTAGAAATTAACAAAAACCATTGACTTTATACATTGGTATAAGTATCCAAACTGAACTACATCTGTTTATATATACATCTATAATCTCTGTTAATTTTTAAGCTCTACTTTGTGTATTTCATATGTTCAAACTATTTACTTTGATTTTTTACCAATTCAGCAATTTAGATAACTGCATTCTTTCAACAGGGATAATTGGTAGTGGAATCATAAAAAATCTGATAAAATCTGGCCACATAGTGAATATATGGAATAGAACACCAAGCAAATGCGATAGTCTTATAAATGAATTAGGAAGGAAGTTTAAGAAAAAAGTGAAAAGTTTCTATAGTCCTCGTTCTTTGTTAGAAAATTCAGATATAATATTTATTTGTTTGTCCAATCAAGAAGTTGTCAGAAACATTTTACATAATAGTTTTGGTATAAATGATCATTCAGATTCTATTTTACTTAATAAAGGTAAGCTCATTTTTTTTTATTTAATTTTTTAAACTCTCATACCATATTCAAAATCGAGACATTTCTAGAACTCCCTGAAACTTTTTTTTGTAGGTTTAGTTTGGGACTGTATTTGTATTTATTAAGTAGCTCAAAATTACACTGAACACAGTTTACACTATACTTACACTGTCTTAGGCACTTTTTGATAACCAAGTTATTTTCTTCAGAGACTGAATGTAAAACTCTTGAGATAGTGTAAAGTGTTAGAGTTGGTGTTCAGTATAGAGTATCACCAAAGGCACTAAAACTTTCAACTTGGATCAAAATGAATTATATATTGTGTAAATTTATTGGTTTGTGTTAAAGGTATAATTCTAATGACTACAGTTGGTCCTGAAACTTCCAAAGACATAAATGCAGTAATAGAAAAGAAAGCAGGGAGATATTTAGAGGCTCAAATCCAGGGAAGTAGACAGGAAGCTCTGGAAGGAGATCTTTTAATATTAGCAGCTGGTGATAAAGAGCTTTTTTTTGAGTGTCAGTCATGTTTTAAATCAATAGGAAAAACTGCCATGTATTTAGGAGAAGTTGGGTATGTAACATCGATATTTCAAATTCAAACCAGCAAATATTGAAAAAAGCCAATATGCTTTTAATTGTTCCATATATGTATATCTTATTTCAAGCATATGATGACATCAACTAAATAGTACAACTGTGCTGAGAGGTACACATACATTTCCCCAGTTTTAAATCTGATAATTTGTTATATTATCTCGGTACATTTTGATGAAAATAAGAGACATACTCTATTAACAAAACCATACTTTCCACTAGCATGCATGTGTCTTTTTCCTTCACCATCAGTATGTTTTATGGATTTTAAACTTTCATCCAGCCAAATTCCTTTTTCACTACCCTTAGCAAAAATCCAGGGTTAATCCAAATATAGAAATGATGAATAGCCTGTATGTATATATTGGGATGACATTCACATTCATACCTAACCTAACCATACTAAGTTCCTGATTAAAGTCTAACAGTCCTATTCCTTGGAGGAATTTTATGATATCTGCAGGCTTTGGGCCCTGCAGTTCTACAGAATCTACAGTCCTGTCACTCCACTAGTTTGACCTTCTTTGGGTACCCATCCAGGCGGAATTGTCCTGTTAGGTATGTTTGATTGTCTTGGTCCTAATAAATCTTTCCAATCGTTTAATGGTCACTTTTACAGTGTTACCTATATTTCTTTCAATATTATATTAGTGCTGGTATGGTATTGCAAAAGGGTTGGACAATGCTGTTTTTGCCCAGTTCATTGAGTTTTTATAGATTCTCATATCATTTTAGAAATAATTCCAGTGTATTAGTGGTTTCTTGAATATCTGACCAGCCATAATTATAATCTTACCTAAGAATGTCATTACATATTTAGTGTAAAAAAAAACATACAAACTTGTGTGTGTGTGCGAGGTTGTGATATTGACTGTGGATCCTTACGGTTCCATTAGCCTAACCAATAAACATGCAAACTTATAATAAATTAAAATATTAAGATTAACAAACAAATAATGAAAGAAAGAGGAAAACAAGTACAAAACTGCAATACTTCACACTTACACCCTAGTGAAAAATATCGATTTTACCACACTAATATCACAGTAATTAAAAAAGTCAACGTCAACACGTTGTTTTATAAAGCTATAGCAAGTGCAAACATTTCATTAAAAGGTGAACAATGGCTAGGTTGATATCAGAGATTGCCAAGATTTACTATTAAGTCTTACTTTTGGTACAAATATATGGGCGTGTGATGAATGAACAAATCTTTATATTTAACATTGTTAATAATAAACAAGGTAATCAAAATAGATTGCATTTTCCTTCTATTTTCCAAAATAACAAACTAAAAACTTTCAAGTATATTTTTTTGAAAGACCATGTATGTATACAGGGGTGATATTTACTGAGACTTAATAGATATATTGTACCCCCTTTCTTTTATTTAGTCCTGAAAAAAATTCTCAGCGACCAGTAGTTCCTTTAGACTTAGACCTATTTCCTACAGGAATCTTAGGATATCTGCAGTAGTCTCCTAAGTGCTGTACCCTAGGATTCTGCACATATGTATGTGTCCACAGAATCCAGCTCCACTAGTTAGAACTTAATGAGGTGTCAAAATAATTGAAGTTTTACTCTGGGCTAGGCATTAATTTTTTTTCACCTTTGTATGTATTTTATGTTTAATTTTATTTGTGAAGGTTAATGGCTCACCTTCTTTGTAGAATATATCGCTATATTCCTGGCATAGTTTTAGTAATTTTTGGTTTTCTTCGATATTCATATGATTGGTTCTAATTTTATTAAGATATTATTTGATAATTCGATATTATTTAAGTCAATATTTTGTATCTCGTTTTCGTCAAAAGTTTCTACTAAGAATGGTTCTGAGAAATCTAATAATACGGTACTGTCGGAATTGTTTAGTATTGTAGTTAGTGCATAACCATTTTTTGCTGTAGTAAGACATTGTGGGATCTCACAATTATATAATTCTTGATAAGGAATAATGATATCTCCCTGAGAAACACTTGTTTTTACTTTAACAACTTGTTGTGTCTAGGGGATACGGTTACAAGATTAAGATCCGTGTTAATGTAATTTTATTTTATTATGACGAGTGATAAGAGATCCTTCCTGGAAATTTAACTCAGCTTGTAATATTTTTAAGTTATCTAGTCCAATAAGACCATTAAAAACGTTATGAAATTTGAATAGTATTTAAATGCTAAATCAGGATTTATGAATGATCGACTTGATCCGGTGTCTATTAAAAACTTTAAATTGTATTCAGGTAAAATTATGTAGGGTAAATCACTTGATTTTACATTATTGAAAGGTAATTATTTTAGTATTGTTTCTGTAATATTGGTTTTCCGAGGCACTTAACAAAAATTTACGTTTTTGTTATGTGTGTCATCGTTATCACTACTAAAATTCGTATTATTATTATTTGAAGTTTCGTTATCGGTATATGGCTGACCAACAGTATGATCAGAATATTCATAACTATTATCTAAGTATTCCCAATTTTCGGCTTCGTAAGCTTCTGTGTCGACATTATAAAGTTGTTCAGAAGTAAAATTCGGACGTTTAGTTTGTTTGAAGTTATTTGTAGACGGCGGTGGTCTTTTATAATTATTGATTTTAGTGGACATTGGCGTTGGTTTAGGTAAATTAGCGTTTAGATTTGGCCTAAAAACATTTACGTTTTGGTTGTGCCTTCGAAAGCCTTGCGAATTTCTAGGAAAATTCTGCTGAATAGGTCTAGGATTTATTGGGATTGGTTGTGAAGGGAAATTATTCTGCCTTGAAAAAAAATTATTTGGAGTATGAGCGTTAAATGATTGCGAATTAGGCGGATTATAATTTGAATATTGATTTTGTATAGGTGGTTGATAGTCATGTCTAAATTCAGGTGTTTGTCGAAGATTTTCTCTGAAAGGTTGTGTTGGTTTTTGATTAAATTTTGTAAATAGTGTAGGTTTCATGCAGCGAATGGTGGTACCCAATGGTTGTTTTAACCCAGAAAGAAAAGTTTTTAAGGTTAAATTTTGATATAATTGTCGTTTTAAATTTTTACCCTCTTCCGTCAATTCATGTAAACCTACATAACTACAAAGCAAGTTCAGAATGTGTAAACACCTATCATAAAATAATTGTGGATTTTCATTAGAATTTTGTCTTAGCATTACGAGATTCCTGTTTAGACAGACTTCATCTCTTTGATCTGAGAAATTTCTTGTTAAAACATTTTTTAATTCATTCCAATTATTACATGTTTGAATATTAATTACCGTTCTAGCTTTACCTTTTATTTTTGCAATTATAGAATTCAACAAATAAACGTTCTGAAAATTATTAGGATTTGCTCTATCAACAAAATTATTGATTAATTATTGTATTGTTATTCAAGTCATTTGGGTTCCCATCAAAATCGGGGATACAATTTGAATATTCCCATTTAAAAGGCTGTAGGGCCATATTTATTTGATTATTATCAGTACTATCTAAATTTGTCCAGTTTGAGTCAGTAAAGAAGACGATTTTAAACATGCCTTACTAGATTATAAGAATTCACAGATGGGTTCTTGCAAATTTTGGGCAATATTGGTCCCAAATCTCGTCGAATGCTTGGTAGTGGCTGGAACAGGTCTTCTATGGACGGATGAGTAATCGAAAGATTTGGTATCTCACTTCCACAAAAGTTCAAAATTTTGATTTGGTGTTCGATTTATTTCGGTAAATCGTTACGTTAAAACAAATCGCACATTCGATATGTTCGACCCGAAATATTCCTACTGACTGCGCCAAATAAGTCACCACAGGTGAAAAGTTCCTTTTTTAAAAAACTTTATTAATTCATTTATTACAATTTATAATATTCCCGACAATAAAATAAGTGTTTTCTATTCAATGATTAATTATTGACTGACTGTTCTCTGTCTTTTACCTAGGAAGTAAATTATTTAGTGTAAGCAAAAATAATATAGTGTGTCAGCTTTTTATATATGATATTCTGGAAAAGGGATGACATAATTCGCTCATTAATCCCTTGTCTCATTTTCGAGTTATAACGTTTCCAAGCTGTTAAAATGTGATAATTTACGTTTGGAAGTTATTGACATGGTTTCATAAAAAATTAAATATTTCCCTAAAAACTTGAGTATATGCCGATGTTTACATTTTTGGAAAGGGGAAGAAAGGGACTTTCAGATGGTATTAAAAAATATAGGGTGTTGTATTTAAAATAAACCGATAATTTCGTTTCAAAAATGGTCATTTTTTTTCGGCGCACACGGGAAAAAATATACATTTGGCAACTATGTCAATAAAAATTTGAACGAAATATAAGAAGTTTAGCGAAAACTGCTCGTCGATATCTTTTTCCATTCTCGAGTAATAAGCCGTCAAAATGTGTTACTTGATAGTGGGACACCATGTATTTGTAAGATAAGCAAAGTGCAACATTTCGAGAGATGAGAAGCATCAAGAATTTTTTGTTCCTTTTCACATGTAATCTCATCATCTACAACAGCTCCATTAAAACTATCCCACTGGATTATTTTTGCTTAATCCTTAAGTATATTTCTTCTTTCGATTAATTAAATCCAGTAATATATTTTTTTTCATTTTAGGTATGCATCGAAACTAAATTTAATACTTCAGTTAATCAAAGGGGTAAATCTGGCTGCTCTATCTGAAGCTTTAGCGTTAGTTGATCGCTGCGGTCTAAGCATTAGAGGATTTTTGGACGTTTTCAGTACCTGCCAATTGTATAGTCCTTATTTAGGAAGCAAAGCTACTAAAATGTTAGCAAACGACTACACCAACGTCGACCAGTCGTTGAGACATTTTCAACGAGATTTAAAATTAGGATTGGAATTGTCCAATCACGAAAAACAATCGATGTTTCTTTCTAGCATTGCTAATGAAATGTTTAAACATTGTAAAAGACTGGAATACTCTGATCATGACGCCGCCGTCATATATATGAGAAATAAACATTAATATTTTCTATTTAACGTTTACATTTTTGATTAAATAAATCTTGTTTTGCAATATTTTTTAATTACTTTACCTTACGTCCGGTGCGGTTTATTCGGAATTAAAAAACTTACAAAATAATAAAATATTTATTGGCGATTTCATGTTATAAAACAAACTATTAGAACGAATCTTGACCTCTGACTCAGCTTCAAAAACCTAAAATACAAATTTCAAGTTAATAACAGTTTCTTGATAAGAATAATTGGGTACATGAAAGAAAACTAATCATAGTCTGCCTTATACAATAATATCTTCATTTAAAACTCGTATTGTATGTTATAATCATTTACATAAGCATCAAAACCCATTTCAAGAAGATACTACTATGTTGAACTGGAAAAAATATAGAGGCACGTTTTTTTTACATCATTTATTCACCATTGGTTAACTGACGTCAGTCTCCGCTGCAACGACTTGTTAAGTATATTTTCTACGATGCGACAAATCTCAGCGACTTGTTGCTGGAACAAATCGCTGCGAGAAAAAGTACAATCAGCACACCGATAGTTTGTTGCTGCGACTCATCCAGGCATAGCGGAAACGTTAAGTGTTGCCAGCTTCGTTAAAAAATTGGCAGCTCTGGTTTCATAACCTCACAGTGTGAATAAAATTAGCGAATGAAAGTAACGCAAATAGGAGTAGTTTCTCTAGAATCAAGTCTTGAAGTTAACAAAATGGATGAAGAAAACATTTTGGGCATTCTTTTAGTATAACAGTAATTAGTATTATGGCCTGCTGCTCTACGAGAAGAAAATGTAGAAGAAATCCTGTGACAGCAATGTCAGAGCGTAGCAGCCAATATAAATTTTGGGTTGGTGCGACAAAATCCACCAGAAAAGTTACCAAGTCGCAGCGACTTCTCGCTCGAAAATAGAGCAAGTTATAATTCATGCGACCGACGAGCCCAACGAAAAAAAACGCCAATTTGCATGCAACTTTTTCGAGTTGCACCGTGGAAAATGGACTTTAGAGTAATCAGTGGCACATAAAAAAACGCAGTTGTTGTTTACATCATTCATCATTATATCTGACAACTGACAATCAATACCACTAGAAATTTTTTGAATTTCTAACGCCGTTAATAGTGCAGTCAATACTTAACATTCTAAATTTATTTCTATTTATTCGTCCATGTCTTTAATAATTCGCTTAAAATCTTTTCTTTTTTGAGGTTAGGTTATCATTTTGTAAGCCACCAAATTTATCCACCACCTCGAAACAGCGGTGGAATGATTTGCAATTTTGGTTGATGCAACAGTAATAAGTGAACGCGTCATTTCTTCAATCTAAAATCCACCAATGAATATAAAAACGCAGTTGGTGGATCTACCGGTGAATAAAAAAACATGCCTTAGTTGAATGGACGAAAAGGGAGCAAAAAAATCCAATAAAATTGAGATAAAAAGCTTAATAGTAGAAGTCTGTATTAGAAATAATATGAGTTGTTAATATAAGCTTTGTATCTTGACATTGGATATTTGTAAATTTGAAACAACCAAGCAAATTTAAACTAATAGTCAGCTGTTCATGCAACATAAATTAGAAATTAATAAACCAACCGGACATGCGCACTCTTTCCAATCAGGAAAACGTCCAATAGTAATGGAGCTGTCAGATAACTGAAGATAAATATCAAACCCAAACAAACTTGTTTAAGAAAAATATTGTTGTAAGCTATAAAAATATTTTCAGACATTTAGTACAAGCTCATGTAAACAACAATCACCAGTACGTACAAACTGTTGATTTGAGTTACAGAAAACATAACTTATAACTCAACCGTTGAGTGAGCGCTCACTGAGCAAGGAATGGTCGACATATGTTTTCTGAACATCATTTTTTGGAAAGTATAGAAGATCTTAGGTAATCTTAGATTGTATTGTCGGGGGTAATATCCCTAGTGCATTTAATTTTTGCGGAAAAATTCGTAAAAACGAGTTTCTTAGTAATTTGTTTTAACAAATAGCATGAGCGAGAGTGGTTTTGAAAACCCGAGTCGAAGACGAGGATTTTTCTACTTTCGCGATTTTTTTTAATTAAAATATAGCAACAGAGCATGGAAACTATCAAGTTTGTTTTTACAAGGCAACATGTTAAACTTGCATGAAATCTTTTCGATTTTTTTCCGGAAAAACTGCTGACAGGTAAGTGTTGACAGTTGTTAAGTAATTTTCAAACTTAAAATTTATCTTTGACATACCAGTTCTTGATAGCGCTTGGTCAAAATTAATAGGAAGGAAATAATCAGTAGTAATACCCCTAGGGTCTTGATAATACCGAGATAATTTTGTCATAAAGGAATGCTGAAAGCGTGTTGCTTGATAATAGCCCAAGGCCGACGGCTATTATCCTTGAGCAACACGCTTGAAGAATTCTCTATGACAAAATTTTGAGTATTTATCAAGGCACAAGGAGTATTCGATAAGATAATTTTTTACTTTGTAGATATCAAAAAATTGATTGTCAATCTGACGTTTAATAATTTTCAATACAAAATTTTTTAGTTTTAATCAAACAGATATTATTCATTTTTATTTAAAACTACAGTTGTTAAAAGTACAATGGGGTGTTAAACCGATATCCGGCTTTTGGTATTTTATTAAAGTATGTTGGTACTACTTTGCAAAAATTAATTTACACATTTTTTAAACCGAATATTTTAGGAGAAAACTGAAAATTAAGAATTCCAAAATGTTTGCAACTTTCACTACAGATACGCCACTTCACTAAATATTTCTGATTTAGATGTTTTATGAACTAATAGCCAGTTACAAAAAGGCCATTCGAATTTGAAGTTTGAAGAACTGTCAAAGTCTATAATATATTTGTGTTTTGGTTTTGTTTACATTTTATTCAAGCTTGGCGTTTCAATATTATAAAAAAATTGTGTCAATACTTTTTTGGTTGAGTTAAGTTAGTTTTTCTCCACAATTTTTCATGTTGGAATAATGTCAATATCGTATAAATCTTGTTTTGTATCATACTGCACGAGCGCAACAGTTACAACGCCTGATAAAAAGTTTGTAACTGCGCCTGCAGTAACAGTAAAAAGAAAATTTGGTTTGAGGCTGCTAGAAGCAAATATAAACAGACTAAAACTAATTACTATTTCTGTGAAGATCATTTTTATGTAAGTAATTGTATACGTGTGTGTATGTTTGATTTTTAGTTTGAAAGTGACATGGACAAATTATAACTCAACACTCGATGATGGAAGGAAAAAAAAACAATTCCTAAGTCACTATAACAGCAACATGACATAAGCATAACCTATAAGTACTTCATCACATCAGAATTGTGGTCCTATGTCAACCCTTATGTAGCTAACTTCTGTTCTAGTGAGCACACGTCACATTATGAATGGCGGATTATTTAAATCGTCCAAAAGTTGAATTTTTAAATCGGCATAAAAACCTTGTGAGAATAAAAATATTAAAAATAATCGATTCCCATTATGATTTTGTCCTCCATTAACTATGAACGTAGAGAAAACATAATATTTTTGTCAAGTTTAACACTCCATTGGTAAATGTTAAATTGGAAGAAGAGTTTGCTGAAGTTGACGGATTGTTAGATGCAATACCAAATCTTCGTGACATGTTTAAACCAGTTGTTAGTTTGACGTTTAATTAATTTTTAATAAAAAATACTCCACATGTAGGGTATTATCGCTGTAATCCAGAGGTGATTGGATGAAATTTGACACATGACTTAAAATTAAGTAATTTGATTGGTTACTAAAAAATTATCTTTCGAATAAACATTGAGAATTTAAAATATCACTTAAACATAAATCAGATATGTGTACTGCTTGCATTTTCCTTTTCATTTATTGATAATTGTGTTATTCATTATAATAATCTTTAAAAAAATGCTGAGTCTGTGAAATAAATATATTATTGTATAATAATAAAGAAAAGATAAAACTTATATGATAAAATGAGAAGTGTTTATGTACATTTGTACGTATACAGGGTGATTCATTACTAATTGGAAATAATTTAACTGTAGAATCCTGACTTCAAATTATGAAGATTTAACCCAAAACACCTAAATAAAATGTACCTGCTTACTTAGTTTCAGGGTGTTTTGTTTAAAAATTTAAAACCTATTTTTTGTGCACAGTACTTTAAAACTGTTTTATGTATTCGTTTCATATTTGGCAGAAAGTGTAGACACTGTACATCCTACTAAATTATGTTAAACAAACGTTTCTGGCTACTACCAGAGGCGTACGACGGGTGCAATACTTTTTACGTAAATAAAGTACTCTTTTCTCAATAGTTTTTCAATTTTTAAACAAAACACCCTGTAATAAGTAAGCAGCTACATTTTATTTAGGTCTTTAAAGCACAAATGTTGTATGTCCACTTTTTGTCAATTTCGAGGTGAAGGTATAGTCTGAAAGTAACAAGGAATATCTAGAGTCTGTGCAAATATTGTAAGTCCCGGATAACGAGAAATGAGGTTTACCATAATTTCATAAATATTGTAAATCCACAGGTTGATAGGTTATTACATCGCAGTTTACAATTTTTCAAAGCACTGTAGCATTAATATTTTACTGATTTCGTTGGAACTCTCATATCGAGTAGTATTCCAAATTAATTAAAATATTTAAGTAGTACTAGCCGCGCCACCTACTTACCAGAGGTGAAACCGTAAAAAATTTGATAAAGAAATCGTGTTACAAACTCTTGTGTGAGAGTTTTGCTGTAGTCGCTGTCGGTAGCATTGTCAGGATCCCTAATTATAGATAAGAAAATTCAAGACTTTTAAGAAAACTTGTTCGATTTAAGCCAGTCTGAACTAACTCGAGTGTTTGTTTTCAATTAAAGGGATAACTGGGTAGGCTGAAGACCCCAGCATAAGTAAATACCCCTATAAAGTTAGCAGAGCCACTTGCAAATAAATCGATGAAACCTTTTCCAATAATTGTCGAGAATTTGTCGTGAACGTAAAAAATTTGTCGCGCTCTTAGTTTTTTTTATAAGGGGTGGCTCTGCTAACTTAATATTAAGTTAGCAGTGCCACCCATAAATAAATATTAAAATGCATCAAAATTATTACGAATAATTGTCGAGTAATTGTCGAAATCCATCTGACGTAAAAAAAACGCAAAAAATCTATTCCGTCTAGCATATATATATACGTTTTTCTTGGAAATTCCTGGTTTTTGTAGGAATTTCGTATTTTTGGCAACAGCGCATGAGTATATTGATATTTTACGTGTTTTCCATATCATTATTGACGATTATAAATTTTTTTAAGCAGCTTCCTATTTTCCAGCAGCAAAAAAATTATGTTTCAAAGCTGAATGATAGAACATTAAGTAGTACACTTATGTAACTTTGTTGATTTATTATTTTTTCAATAACAATTTATCTGAACAATTGTCAAATGACCAAAACGTGTTTGTCGTGGGGTTTTAACGAGGGTTTTCTCCTATATATGCACCGTGTGATGTAATGAAAGAAATTTTCCGATTTCTCAGTAATACCCACTTGTAATTTGGTTAAATATGATTTTTTCCATCCAGAATTGTACTGAACAATTGTCGAATGACCTAAATGTAATTGTCGTGAGCACAGAACAAATGTCGCGCTCTTAATTTTTTTTATAGGGGGTGGCTCTGCTAACTTAATATTAAGTTAGCAGTACCACCCATAAATAAATATAAAAATGCATCAAAATTATTACGAATAATAATTGTCGAGTAATTGTCGAAATCCATCTGACGTAAAAAAAAACGAAAAAAATCTATTCCGTCTAGCATATAGGTATATACGTTTTTCTTGGAAATTCCTGGTTTTTGAAGGAATTTCGTATTTTTGGCAACAGCGCATAAGTATAATGACATTTTTCGTGTTCTCCCTGTCATTATTGTCGAATATAAAGTTTTTTAGTTAAGTTATTACATCAAAAAAGAATTTATATTTTTATAATAGGTATTATTATTAAAGAATAGCTAAATCATCAATGTTCAACACAACCATCGTTGCGTTGTTTTTACGGTCCGACGATTGATGATATAAAAAAAGACACTTTTATTATCGGCACCAATAGCAAAAATTACAGAAAACTATTTGAAGGTACAAACTGTATCGATGACGTAAACGAAGTTCTTTTAACTTATGGTTTTGAACTTACAAAAGAATGTCTATAACAGTTCACTTTTCCAACAGAAACTAAAAATGTGCCTTTAAAAGTGTTTACAACAGATTACTGAAATCTATCAAGCAGAGAAGGAAACGCTTTAGTGTATGTTACGGGGTATTTGTTAAAAAAATGTCTAATACAACATTCTTGTCAAACCTGCCTAAATTTTGCCCATTCGGCTGATAATTTAGTAAACAAAGAAACTATTTTGTGTAAACTGAAAGCCTACACGACAAAGAAGGATGAATTAAGTGGGTTATGTATACTATTGTATACCGTCAAGGGACATTGTTGAAAACATTATTGCGATGTAGAAAAGTTCAAATCCAAAAACCTTTGTTATACCTAAAGAATCCTATCAATTTAAATATATATTTCTTAAATTACCCTTGTATAGCTTAAAATGAAATAATCTTTTCGAACTTCTATGGTACCTACCGGTCTAATTATTGACAACAAAGGCGATTCGTAAAAATGATTTATGAGAGCGGCGTCACTTCCGGACAGCAAAGAATAAGAATGTTAATTCAACGTCTCTAAGATCGTCTTCTGTAATGACGATAAATTAATGGTTGTTCACAGTATATCCAAATAAATGTTCCCATTTTCATTGTCGAGTAAAGATATGGGCGGTAGCCAACTATTTTATGAAAAACATATTTAGTTCTTCCGGGTAATGAGTACAATATTATAGAATAATTTTATTCTTGTATAGTGTTATGATGTTAATTAGAAGTGAAGTAGAAGGCAACCATACACACAGTTGTGGTTATCAAGAATTATAATGTACTAAAAATGATTCATTAATGACCCCTATTAATGAACGATTTTCTATTAATAAAAGATTTTGGTATATGCAACCAAACATACAGTCATATTGAACAATTATTTGTGTAATGCTGAATGCTTTAACAGAATACTTCTGGTTTTTGATTCACACATTAGTCGGGGAGCCCAAGAGGGTATTTTGCGCGTTACACTTTTATCCATGTACTTCACTTACCTTGTCTTTACATATTTTTTTAAAAATCAGCACACAACAAGCCATCATTTTATACATTCTTGAGAGAATAAAAAAAAGAAATTAAACAAAATCCCTTAGTGCTTCTTCATTTTGTGAATCAGGGAAACAAATTAAAGTAAAATATCCCCTCGAACACATACATCAATACTACAATAAAATATTTCTCCTGTATAATCCAGGTAAATTATCCCCTGTTAAAGAAAAAGAAGAAGTTAATAGATATTCCTTAGACTCTTCTTCTTTCCGTTAATCGCAGAAAAATATGAAGGTAAAATACACGTTCTAATACATGTTAATTGTGTCGATATATACACTGCCTGCCAAAATTATACTGAAAATAGAATTCACAATAACTATTTTCTTGTAAATTCTTAGAATATCCTAAAAAAATTGATTTAAGAATTTTTTTTAGAACTTTTCTACTTTCCCTGTATATTGAAAATATCAAAAATAATAGGAAACGTTTTTTAAAATAATATATATTTATATTCTTAAATGGGGCGGCCAGTGTATATTGAATTCACATCGATGACAAATACTTGTTTATGTGTAATAGAGTGACTAATGAATATCTTATTGCTTTCAGTAACGAATGAATTTTTAAATCGGACGGTCGTGTATTTTATTAATTTACGGGAATATAAGTGTGTTTTCGAATTTTCAGGACTGTACCTTAGTTCGAAATTATTTTCGGTAGTGAAACTGTGTGTGTCTTCGAACTTTTCGATAGTGTACCTAAGTGCAGTTCGAATATTTGGTCATGATTTCCAAGGATTATAATTTTTTATATAAGGTAAGTCAGTATTTTATTATTTGGTAGTTACTAACACTACATATATACTCTATTTATTCATTTTCCATTTTTTTTTCAAAAGACATAAGTAACTATGTTGCTTTGTATATTTTACCCGTATATATTACCCTTTCTTTACTAGATCTACTAGCAATATATGAATAGAGTGTATTTAAAGGTTTTTATAATATCATGGAACTTTTACAAATAATTTTCATACAAAAATTTCAACCGATTCTTAATTTATCAACAAATTGGATTTTAAAATGGTTTAAGACATTCATAAATAGAGTAAGTTATATACTTTTCGAATATTTTTAGTTATCGTATTGTCGGTTACTTATTTTATAAAATATAGTCTGTATTTATTTATTTCCAAAGACATAGGATACCTATGTTGTTTGTTGTATTTTCCCAAAATATTATCCTCTCTTCATTTCTCACTACCACTATAAGTACGAGCAATAAATAAATATACACACTGTATTTAAAACATTTTGGATCTTTTACAAATAATTTTTATACAAAAAGTTTAACTGATATAAAATTCATCAATAATCTGAGTACTCGCTTATTAGATTTTAAAATAGTTAAGAATAATCTTTGATACAGTAAGTTATATACTTTTTAGTTATTGTACAATTGGTTACTTATTTTATAAAATCCATTCTGTATTGATTTATTTCCAAAGACATAGCAGATCTATGTTGTTTCCTATATTTCCCAAAATATTATCCTTTCTTTATTTCTCACTACTACTAGCAATAAATAAATACACTGTATTTAAAATGTTATGGATCTTTTACAAATAATTTTTATACAATAATATTAACCGATTTATAATTTATCAGCAAACTGATATAGGTACTTATTTGATTTTGAAATAGTTTAGAACACTTCGATAGAATAATAATTGCCTACTCATGATTATTAACTTATATGAACTTGGAATATTGTTACAAATTATGTATTAGAATTTAAAACTGTTTATGCACTCAATTTTCAAAAGACACGAGTAAGCTATATTGTTTTCCATCTTTTCCCAATTTTTATAACTTCTTTATATGGTTAGTATACCTTTTGGTGAAAGCATTATTGAAAATGTAAATATTTTGGTAATATTTGACATACCGTTTTTATAATTCCTGAATTCATGTGTTCATGTTTGTACATTTTCATTCCTACACTTAGCAGGTAAAGACAAACTTCTGGTAGGGTTTAGCCAATGGAAAACATCCTATGAGCCGGTGGGGAATATTTTCCATCGGTTTTAGACTTTTTGACCGATTGATTATATTTTCTACTGGCTGGGGTCATCTTCCAGCCATGGGGGACAAACTTCCATCTACGCAAGGTAACTTTCAGCCTTAATTGCTTAACTTTTCAAAATACATACCTAAGTAAGCTATGTCGCTCCTCATTTTTCTAGATATTGTCCTCCATTTCTTTTACGAGGTGGTTATTTTTCAAAAGACATAGGTAAGCTATGTCGTTCCTCATTTTCCTAAGTATTGTCCTCCATTTCTTTTACGAGGTGGTTATTTTTCAAAAGACATAGGTAAGCTATGTCGTTCCTCATTTTCCTAAGTATTGTCCTCCATTTCTTTTACGAGGTGGTTATTTTTCAACAGACATTGGCAAGCTTTTTATTTTACATGTCAAGGACACTACATGTAATCACTAGGTTGCTTCCGATTGACTTTTTCCTTCACGGATGCACGTAGTACCACACTGTGGGAAAGTGCTCGTTCCCTAGGTTGTCCGTCAGTCTCGTTTGCAAAGCGGGCAGTCAGCCAGATGGGGCGAGTGCGCTTAAGTGTTTTCCGTTTGTTGAATGGGTATGGATGAACAAGTTGGGGAAATTGTTGCCCAGTATGGGCTATCAAAATATCGTAGAAGCCAAAGCTGATACATGCAAAGTGACTACTTGACAGATTCTGACTAACAACTAACAATAGGTAAACTATGACGTTCCTCATTTTCCTAAATATTGTCCTCCCTTTGTTTAACAAGGTGTTTATTTTCTCAAAAGACATAGGTAAGCTATGTTGTTCCTCATTTTTCTAAATATTGTCCTCCCATTCTCTTATGAATTGCTTATTTTCTCAAAAGACATAGGTAAGCTATGTCGTTCCTCATTTTTCTAAATATTGTCCTCCCATTCTCTTAGGAATTGCTTATTTTCTCAAAAGACATAGGTAAGCTATGTTGTTCCTCATTTTTCTAAATATTGTCCTGCCTTCCTTTCACAAGTTGGTTCTTTTTTCAAACAGACATTGGTAAGCATTTTATTTTACTTGTCAAGGACGCCACATGTAACCACTTGTGTGCTTACGATTGACTTTTTCCTTCACGGATGCACGCAGTACCACACTGTGGGAAAGTGCTCGTTCACTAGGTTGTCGGTCAGTCTCGTTTGCAAAGCGGGCGGTCATCCAGATGGGGCGAGTGCGCTTAAGTGTTTTCCGTTTGTTGAATGGGTATGGATTAACAAGTTGGGGAAATTGTTGCCCAGTATGGGCTATCAAAATATCGTAGAAGCCAAAGCTGTTACATGCAAAATGGCTACTTGGCAGGTTCTGACTAACTACTAACAATTTTTTTCAGCGCTTCCTTTTCATCACACTAACACTCTCTTACAGGCTTCAAGATTCCAACGGATTTTTGTTGAATTTTTTAATTTTGTTTGATTTTCTGTTCTAGAAATTTTACCAGCGATGGATATGCTCTTCAGAATTTATTTGGAATATATCGATATATTCAAACTTGCTGATAGGCCTATTTCAAAAATTATAAAAAATTTTGATACTTTTTTTTCATGAATATAATTTAATTTAATTTTTTTCAGCGCTTCTTTTCAGCACACTAACACTCTTTTACAGGCTTCAAGATTCCATCGGATTTTTGTTGAATTTTTCAATTTTTTTTTGATTTTCTGTTCTAGAAATTTTACCAGCGATGGATATACTCTTCAGAATTTATTTGTAATATAACGATATATTTAAACTTGCTCATAGGCCTATCTCAAAAATAATCAAAAATTTTAGATAATTTTTTTTATCATTAATTTAATTTTTTGTTCCAGAATTTCTTTCAGGAAAGGATTTTTCAGGTTACAAAAGTTATCTTTGACTTTTTCAATTTGGAGCTCCAGATTTTTTTCCAGTACTATTAATAAATCAAAATTTCCATTCTAATTCATTATAAGGCTTATATTATTTGGTAAAGTACATATTATTTGCATGTTTATTTTCTTATCTGCATGGGTTTAATATTTGCATGCTCAAGCTTGAGTGTGGTAGGGGTTGGTGAAGTAGTGGTGATATTGGGGTGTTAATATGTTAATTTTAAAATATATTATGCTGTGTAATTTGTGTTTGATATTTTTGGTTAAAATATTGTATTAAATGTACATTGTTAATTTTTTGTTGATATTTGACATATAATGTTTTATAATTGTTGATTTTGAATTTGTTCCTGATTGTATATTTTTATTTCTGCACTTTGCTAGTAAAGACAAACTTCTAGCAGGGTGCAGCCGGTAGAAAACATCCTGTAAACCGGTGGGGAATATTTTCTGTCGGTTGTTGATTTTTTGACCGATTGATTATATTTTCTACCGGCTGGGATCATCTTCCAACCATGGAGGACAAGCATCCATCTACTAGGAGCAGCTCCAGCCACAATTTTATTTATATTTGTTTATATTATCTTGTATTTTTCACTCAACGATATAATGGATTACACAAATAGGTGTTACAATTCTGGAATATCGGACGTCCCAAAAACTTACATAAGAACAGATGTAGCACATTTTATCAAGAGCTGGGTAAATTTCTTCAAGAAAGAATGCAAAGAAAAATGGAAAAAAAAATTCTACTTGTGTGCGATTGGACAACTCATTTTATGTCGTGACAGAGACTCTGCCAAGCGTGTTATTACCGCACTATTGACAATTTCTTTGTTTGAAAAAGCGGGTGTAGGTGCAATTTCTTTGAAGGAATCTCTTGATGTTATTGTTTCTCTGATGAATAGCAATACTTGCCAAGAAGAAGTTGGGGAAATCATAGATAAAACAATCGAAGACTCCGAAAAAGAAGTGAATTTCGAAGAATCAACAGATGAAGAAGAAAATGATGAGGAAGGAAACGAAAAATCAGATCTGGAGAGGAAAGGAGTTGAGAGAAAACTGGAGTGCGAAGACGGAGATGATTTCAACCCCAGATATTTTCCCGTCTTCGCCGATCGTCTAATAAAAAAAATGGCAACAATACCCCTTTGGAGTTGCATTTGCAGGGATGATTTTGGCTATGGGCGAATGCCTGCCAGTAGTGCTCCTGTGGAAGCTGAATTCAACATAATAAAGAATCATGTTCTCTGCAATCGCATATTACGAGTAGATGTCGCAGTGAGAACATTTCTCGAATACAATGACGGAAAGTTGAAAATATTCGAAACTAAATCGAAATGAAAATGTACATTCAGCTACGAATATTATAGATATAAAACCAATATTGAAAAAATCACAAAGGAAAATGAAAATTGATGTTTCAAGTGACGTCTCTCTGAATCGTTTTGAAATCGAGAAGGAATTTTCCGCAGATTTTCCCGTCAGTTCAGTTAACACCACAACTGCTTCTGAAATTGTCCAAACATTTAATGACAGTCGACTGTCCGATATATTTGATGATCATGATCATTTGTCCCCCCCCCCATTTCTTCCACAAAAAATGAAATTTATGATGAAAGTTTCGACAAAAAAACATCTGATTCCAATAATAAAAGGGAAATAGAAGACGAATCTACGGAGAGACAACCTTTTCAGGACTTGTCGTCAGAAGTAAATGTATTCAAACGAGTATTTGTTTGCGAATATTGCAAAGGAAACTCCTACAATGCTCGAGTGTGTGCAATTTGTAAAGCTGCAATTTGTTTAAATTGTACAAAATATAATAAAGAAGAGGAAGATAAAATAATATTATGCCCCGAATGCTTTTACAACTCAGGAAAGACGACAGACTCGCAACTCAAAAAATTGATAATTGGAGAGGAAAGGGTGGCTCACCGAAAATTTCTAAAAAATCCAGATATTTGAATAAAAATACTGTGGAGTTTCTCGACGCAATGTCGTACAAAAGATACGGTAAATTGCCATGTTTAAAAAATGGAACCGTGTCATCTTTACGACTAATTAAATTGGGAAAATCAGAAGTGTCGCTCACAAATACTTGTGCGTTCGACAGTATTTTCCAAATATTACTAGCGGCATTTGGCGATAATAGAAACATAAGAAATTTCATCAATTTAAATAAAAATGAAAATAATGTTTTTCACCTTGTGTGTGATACAATGGAGAACGGTGTCAGACAAACGACATATAAGAAAAGGGCCGAAATAATATGTATATTATTTGGGGAAGATTTCAAAGAAAATACACCAACACGAGAAATTAACTGTACCACCAGCGTGAGTTCTCTTGCAGCAAAAATTTTCAAACAGTTTCCCAGTTTTGTGGAAATCCGAAACTGTAAAAATAGGTGTTTTCGAAGAATTGAATACCCAACTTACGGCTTGCATGCGAAATTATCAAAGGAGAACTTAGGAAGCTTTATAGAAGGAATCATAACCAACGACAAAAAATGTAGAAACCACCACGAAACATCACAATCAGTTTCATTGGATATAGGTTAGTTAATTAACTTTTTTCCACTTTAGAGCAATTAAGTTTGATAAGAAATTATTCCAAAAGCTTACTCGAAATTTTGATATGAATTGATTTGTTTTGCAATAATGACTTTAAAAACTTGAAATTTTGCATTCAATGTCCCTTCATGAATATATCTATCAGACCTCACTTCTACCACTGCAATTAAACAAAGTATGTTATCTGTGATATATATGCTAGACGGAATAGATTTTTTGCGTTTTTTTTACGTCAGATGGATTTCGACAATTACTCGACAATTATTCGTAATAATTTTGATCCATTTTAATATTTATTTATGGGTGGCACTGATAACTTAATATTAAGTTAGCAGAGCCACCCCTTATAAAAAAAACTAAGAGCGCGACAATTTTTTTACGTTCACGACAAATTCTCGACAATTATTGGAATAGGTTTCATCGATTTATTTGCAAGTGGCTCTGCTAACTTTATAGGGGTTAAGTAAATTAATTGGGACGATATTGGCTAACAACTTTTTGTGGTAGCTAAAACCACTATGTAAATTTCTGGTATCCGAAATTACTATGCTTATATGAGAAGCACATAATTCAGAAGCATTCTTGGTGTTAAATATTCATCCAGTTCTACGTGATAACCGTCCCGCTTTAACAAGCAGGGCTCACAGTTCCAGTGTCAGCAAGTTTTTTTGACAGATAAAAAACACAACCAGTAGACCAGTACCTTTCCGGGCCTCTTAGTTTGTTGGACATAAAAACTATGTAAAATAGTCGACAACACTTCAATATTTGGTATGTACACAATTTGTTCAGCTGAATATATTGAAAATGTACATTCGGTAAGCCCGTGTTGGGTGTTATATTTTTTTGAATTCTTATGTAATTATTTGGTAAATTTTGCTGTAGTCATAGTTTTCCTTAAATTGGTTATTTCCCATTTTATTGAAATTTTCGGGAGACCTCAACGTCTCATTTAAAATATATATTTCATAGTGTGGTTGCTTGTTTAACACATGTCAATGCTCCATCGGGAGATTTCACATTGAATTTAGATAATTGGTTTGAGGCCTGTACTCACAAATACTGTGGAGTGTAAGTATCTCTGTACTTCAGAAACTTACTTTGGAGTTTTAATTTGGTCTATTTAGTTTTCACATCCCTTGTCTATGGCTTCACTATAGGCAAGGCTTAATTTTTGTACCCTAGTGTTTAGCCCTCAGTCGGCAGAAGCGGTTATAATCACCATCAGAGTAAAAACTTAAATGTTCTTAGTGTAATTGTCGCATTTTTATGTATCTTACTTAAAAATTTTTATATTCATATTTATATTTACTAACTTATACATTATTTACTATTGTAATACAAGCTATCTAACGATTCCTGAGTATTATTGAGCTATGCAAGTCTTGATTACCAAACTGTGTACTTCAAGTAACTTTGCTGGTAAGTCGTCTCCTTTTCTACGACTTTAAACCAAGAAAAGGTGGCGCCCATTAAATTTGTTTTGGTTCATAAAGTTACAATCCTATATAAATTTGAGGGTATCCTAACTTACTCACCTGCTTTACCGACGAACAGCTGCCGTTCGCAAAAGTGTTAAGTTTCTCTATAAGAATCTGGAATATTTTGGGGAATAGATCGGGGTTTAAAATTTACTGATATTTAGCCTTTCGAGAAATTTATACAGCCACAGCACAACTGTAGTAAGTCCGGACATACAATATTTATAATTTTATATAATAATTCAACACATGCTCAAATACCTATTGTATGTCCAGACATAGCACAAATGTGCCCTATACTATGATTTACTCATAATAAGCAGGTTCGGACTTGTATGGCAATAGTTACATGCCTATCATGCTATGCTATAGAAGGGAAGCTTCTTTTCAGTTTTATGTTAGATGCAGACGAAGTGGCATCGTATTCTACATATTTTTTCTCAGCTATTGGTGACTTTATAATATGAAAGTCTATAGTGAGTTTAAGTGTAAGTAACAATGTTCAAACGTGGAAAATGATGGTTGACATGACAAAAAGCATTAGAAGACCCATCCTATCAAGCTATTCCTTTCGATCTAGAAGCTATTTTATCCGTCCCATTTTCCGCAGATTGTCAAATTTACTAAAAGCATAAACTTTCTGTTTTTAATTTTACCATAGTCGATTCTTTTGATCACAGTGGCTACTGTTTCCTTTGGGATGAGATTCATGGATCCAAAGGAGCTTCAGAAATTGGCACATGCCTTTTAAATTATTTGCAAAAACTACCTCAAAGTCTACAAAGTTCAAAAAAAGCAAAGGTTTATGTTCCATACACTCCACTGAAGAGGTTGAAGAGACTGAATAATAATTTCGATCCCGACTTTCACTGAATTTTCAATTATCATGTTTTTTGTGTTTAATAAAAACTTGAAAAGGTTATAATTCCCTCTATAGTATGTCATCTGCAGAAAATTCATAATATTGAATATGTCCTACAACGTTACAATTTATAACGATTTTTATAAAGAATTATAATGATAATCGCCGGACTGCATTATATTTGGATCACAAATATACAAGCATAATCAAAAAATGTCAATTATTTCGTGAAAGTATAATAAACTTCGCTTGATTGCAAAGGAAAATCTATTTTTCGCATTTACGGGAAATAATTAGATTTGGACATACAACATATCCGCTTTAAACCATCGATATAATATAACCTTTAATAAATATAATCTTTGTTTACTAATAATAAAACCATAGATAACATTCATAAAAACATCACAATCTGCAACGCTCACCAAACATGTTGAGCTTTGCTCACTAATCAAAGTGTGTTCACAGAACATTCACTCAACGGTTGTGTTTTCTGAACGCAACCATTGTGTTGAGTTTGCAGGTTTTAAATGACGGATGATCATATATTTAGTATTTATTTTATTCCCATTACTTATAACAACGTTTATACCACATTTTAAGAAAAAAGACAATTGACACTTGTCAGTTCGTTGCCAACCTCCTGGCACAAACATAACACTTCTTCCCCTCCTTATGAAGAATACTACTAATTATAAATTCAGTTTGCGTGGTGGTTTAATATTTCGTTTTGAACGACGCAAGGTTACACCTGAGTATGGAATGTTCCTTCATGGTGTTTACCAACTCTGTATATGTCTTTGTATCTGGGGTATCTGGAGATAATTTATCACACAGTACATCATATGCATCAGGTCCCATGTAATGTAAAAGGTAGGGTGCCTTCTTATTCTCGGGTATTGCAAACACTTTGAAAGCACTTTCCAGTCTCATCAACCATCTATCGAATTTCTTTGTAACATCGTACGTCTCAATTGAAAACACTGTTTGAATTGAGTGATGAACAGTCTCTGCTGTTGATCCTGTAGGATTTGTATTAGCATTGCCTCCATTTTCGTTAGGCATTATCAAAATAATGTGATTGTAAGTAATACTCGAAAATAAAATCTATCTTTTAATCTCCTTGTATAGGTTCTTCTTTCCTCGTCGCCAACTGTTGTGTTTGCAGGTTTTAAATGACGGATGATCATAGATTTAGTATTTATTTTATTCCCATTACTTATAACAACGTTTATACCTCATTTTATGAAAAAAGACAATTGACACTTGTCAGTTCGTTGTCAACCTCCTGGCACAAACATAACACATTGTTTACATGAGCTTCTATTACATGTTAAAACATTTTTTATAGTTTACAACAATATTTTTCGTAAACAAGTTGGTTTGGGTTTAATATTCAGCAGTTATCTGACAGATCGATTACTATTGGAAGTTTTGACAAATGATTGGAAAGAGTGTGCATTTCCAATTGGTTCATCAATTTCTCAATTTATGTTGCATGAAATCCACCTTTAGTTTTAAATTAATCTTACGATTCAATTTTTGCTTGGATGAATCCACCTTAATAGCACAGAATAACATACTGTCACAGAAGAGACACTTTTTGACATTTCCCTAATAGGGGAAGAATGTTCTCAGACCATTTCTATAGATAGTTATATAAAAGGAATTTTAAATAACACAAAAAAATTCATTAATACACCATGTTCTTACCTAATTTCATCAATTGTTTGTTTGATACATCTTCATGTTGAAAACTTGTGATATTCTTGCAATCTGAAGGTGATCTTTCTAAAATAAATATGTAATCAATTTCTTTTAGAATTTTCAAGAAAATCCCTAAGAATTATTAACAAAATGGAACCAACAAAAAATATTGACACCCTACAAGCATAAGAAATAGCTATTACAGTAAATAATTAATTATGTATTATCTTGGAATGTTTTTATTTTATTTAAATGTATTGTACAAACAAATTAAACCCCAAAACATATGTTTCAAGAAAATAAACTTGTTTGACTTTATATAGCGAGGTAATGATTAAATTCGAAAACCACTGAAAAGGTTTTCTAACCCTGAAACCTCGCAAAGTAAAAAAAACTTTCATGAACCAAAAATTAATTTGTGATAGACTCCAATGTGTAATAGTAAAAATTACAAGGTAAAGTACATTTGACAATATTTCGTTGACTCGGTATCTGGTCTTAAGGATTTAATAATAAACCTCTCATTCTACAGTAAACAGTAACAGATCCGTAGTCGGTAAAATTTACTAAAACCAAATATACTATTAGGAATTTTCTCTTCTAAGAAAATTTGTAGGATAGGATAAAGTTTAACTATTGTCAGTGTGATGACCATAAAATATAGCAATGTTGTCAGATATATTTTCTAAAATTTTTGGGCTCACTATACAAATGTTTCCCATTACTTCAGTAACTGTTAGTTCGTGATGTTCTCAGAAAGCTAGTTTGGAAATATTTAAAAAAAAATACATAATATAAATGTATTAGTAAGCATTAAAAAAAGTCGCTCGAAATTGCTGTAAAAAGAGAAATTAATTAAAACAACTTTTTGTATGCCTACTATATTTAAGAAAATTTTGTATATCTGGCAAGGCATTGCAGGTGTTCGAAAACTTCCGAGACAATACAATCATCAAGTACATTATTGTTTATATTATAACGGAGTAACGGGTCACTTACATGCGGACCGCTGAATTTAAAAAAAAAAAAAGCTCCGAGGGTGGCCTGCGATATTAGAGAGATATTAGTATTGTGTGTCGATTCAGGGGCGTGTGTGAATTTTGTTTTAAAGATATAATATATTTAAAATAATAGTAAATATCTAGTATCTATTTCTTGGTCGAGTGAGTTTAGTGAATTGATATCAATATAATATTTATTTGTTCATGGACTTTTATTATTTTATTATTTGTTCGTAGACGTTAGGGTGAGTTTTATGAATATAATTTATTTGTAATTAATTAGAATGGCATTTTGGAGACCATTTGAAACGACAGTCCAAGATGATGCGCGGGAATCTAATAATTTGGCGCCACAAACAAATGCAAATGACTAAGCAATAAATGATACCGATGATATCAATCAGTGTCAATGCGTTGTTTTAAATATGTACGCGTGTTTGAAAAAAGAAAATTCTGATAATGCGGTTATCGCGAGAATTCACGAATTAACGTTAATCGGGTTTACAACGATTTATAAAGTAATAGTACCAAGTTTAGAGCTGATTCGTGATAAATTGCGGGATATTCCTGAATATACTTATCAATGTTTTATTGAATTGTGGATTCAAATATAAGAAGTTAGATAATCGAATGGTGATAATGGAATCTCGGCGTATCGTTGAACTAAGACAGGAGTATTTGTGCAAAATAAAAGGGTATCGTGATTCAAATAGAACTAGGTATAATTTATTTAGACGAAACTTGGTTTGATACGCATGATGTTGTCAAGTATGGTTGGGTTGACGATACAAAAAACCGTTCTAAAAGAAAACATGTTATTATTGTATTACAAATTTTATGAATTTTGTATGCAGGTTGATTTTTATCATTCAAATTGATATAGTAGATTAACATTATTTCACAATATTTGAGTATATAAAAAATTTATATGCACGCCATTGGGCGGCTTTTTCCTTCAAGGGGATTAAACATATGGTTCATCACACTGACTTTGGTTAAACTATACTATTGTGCTGTTGTTGTCGGATTAATGACTACCCGCTGTTGGTTTTTCTCTCAAATCAATCATGTTGGTGTAAAGTGAAAACGAAATATCTTGGAATGGAGTTTACAGAAAACAATTAGACAAATTTGATAACTGAAATATATCTTATATAATTCTCACCTCTTTCAATAAGTTCAAAGTTGTAGTGACTTAGTGAGTTATTTGCTCTCATCTAAATAATACTTTCAAATCCCATGGTTGGTCATTCCATATTTTACTAAAATTAAATTAAAAATCAATATAATTATGTTAAAACATAATGCTCAGCATGTAATTACATTCTTAGAAAAAAAACTATCTACAGGAGTTGCAATATTTCAAGTCCCTATTATTTGATTAGATCTATACTTTTGTTGGGTGTAATAAAGTAAGGGATAAAATATTCTTTCATAAATTTTCATCAATATTCAACAACAATGGGAGTGTAGAATTAACAGGCACAAAACACTTTGTTGGTAAAATTTTAATAAAACCCAGATACCTATAGTCTATTTCGGAAAGGTATAGGGTAATAAAATGGGGAATTCCGTCCAGTTCCGCTCAATTTCGGTGTCGGCCATAGGCGTAGGTCTTGAAATAGTATTGTTTGTAATATTAAAATCTCAAGTAATTGCGTAAGAGAATTAGGAAAAGTATGTTTTCTGGCCTGAAGTGTCAATATCGAAATATTGTGTAGGGATTACTTAGGTAGTAGATTATACAGTTACGTTTAACGTTTAACAAATACCGTTTAACCTTCTATTAGTGCCTCTGCCTAATTCCAACCCTATTTCAGATTCGGCTTAACCATGCGCAGCAAGGTGCCTTATCCAAAATTTTTAGAGCTTTATAAGTATATTTGTTTATTTTAACGAATCAGTATTTGCTGTTAAGCCGTAAATAGTGTTCACAGTATTATAAGATTAGTAATAAAATGGCGACATTTACACCAACGAAAAGATGTTCCAATAATTCTCCACTATCAGTGAATGAAAAACTTATTATTTTAAATGTACACGATTGCATAAAATACGATTACCCGAAATTTACTGTACAAGAAACTGTCGACCGATGTTCCCGAATGACTGGAGATGGAAAGTCCACCGTTTTTAAATTATTGCGGGGGAGAAAGATAGCAGGCCAAGTGGAGCCTCCCAAGAAAAGTCCAGACAAACCAGTAAAAGTCCTTGATGAAAACACCAAAAGTGTAATTCGAAGAAAAGTTCACTCTTTTTATTTTAAAAAAGAAATACTCACCCTAGATAAGATTTTAATGGAGCTTGGCCAGGATGACAGTATTCCGTTGATAACTAAAAAAACTTTTAAGGACCACTTTGAGAAATATGGATTTTGCCCGGGAAAGCCATAACCATAAAGCACTTTTACTGGAAAGCGATGAAATTGTTTGCTGGCGACAAAATACTTAAGAAGTATAAAGCAGTACAGAACAGAGCAGAAGAAAATCTTCTATCTTGATGAGACGTGGATTAATGAAGGTTATACAGTACCAAAAATGTGGCAAGACAAAAATATAACCAGTGCTCGCCAAGCTTTCATGGAAGGCCTGTCAACGCGTATTAAGGTGCCTTCAGATAAAGGGAATATACTAATAATCGTCCATATTGGAAGCGAAGAGGGATTTTTAAAAGGAGGTTTGCTAACCTTTCAGTCGTGCCATACGGGAGATTACCACGAGGACATGGATTCGGATGTTTTTGAAGACTATTTTGGTGAAATGATAAAATATCTTCCGGCTGATTCAGTAGTACTTATGGATAACGCAAGTTATCATTCTCGACGCATAGAAGAAGACTCCAACTTCATCTTGGAGAAAACAAGAAATTATTGACTGGTTAACCACTAAAAGTATTGAATTTGAAGATAATTTGATAAATTGATAGTTTCAACCCTTACACTGTGAAATTCATAAATATCAATGTTTAAAAATACTCATTATTTTTATTTCACAATATTTTTTATAAGTTTTACCTAAAACTTGGACCCGGCCGGTTTCGATGTTCTCATTCCACCCCTTGAAAATGATGTATAAACATCGAAACCGGTCGGGTTCAAGTTTTAGGTAAAACTTATAAAAAATATTGTGAAATAAAAATAATGAGTATTTTTAAACATAGATAATTTGATAAAAAAAAGAACTATTAGCTATAGCAAATTTACACAAACATCGTTTTATGAAATACGCCGTGGAAGATATAGCAGAAAAACATAGTGTAACTGTGCTGCGCACACCGCCATATCATTGCGAACTAAATCCTATAGAACTAATGTGGGCGCAAGTGAAAGGATTTGTGGCAAGACACAACACGACCTTCAAAATCAAAGACGTTAAGCTACTGTTTCATCAAGCTGACACCAGAGAACTGGCGAAAAGCAGTCCAGCATGTCATTAAAGAAGAGAAAATGTGGGATCTTGACTACTTGATCGATCGAACCGTCGGTCGACCGTTAATAAATTAAAACGTCAAGAGGAGATGACAGTTCCTCAGATGACGAAGAATATTATGATTTTTTATAATTTAATTTCTGTATAATGTATTTTTTGTATAATGTTCAATAAAAAATAAGTGTACCTAAGACTATGTACATAATGCCCAATTTTTATTCTGTTAAAATAAAATTCTTTCCTTTTTACGAGTATCCTATCGGCACGCCTTTGGTACACTATTTTCAGTGTTTGTGAATGGATAACAAGAGGCTAAACCCATATAATGACCCCAACCCGGGTGGTACTACCTGCACTTGATAAAAAGAAATAATTTTACAATGAAATCAATGCCAAACTATGAAAGTGGCTCAAATATTCGTTGGGTCACTCTGTGCTCCCTTTGCATATCTAATGAGGTTTTATTACCCTATACCTTTCTGAAATAAACTATAATTCATGTCATTTTCTGGAAAATCTCGTATATTTGTACTACACTGTCTGGGTGTGATGAGGGTTTACTTAGATTGTCAGATTCAGCTTTTCCAAGTAATGCTCTTAAATTTCCTGTTGAAGGGAAGTATAGAAGTCAAAAACAAAGTTCATCTTGGCAGTAATATGAAATATAAAAGTTAAGTTTTGACTGAGATCACAAAAAACATTGGGACTCTTTTTACAAAAGGAATAAAGCTTGGAATTAAAACATCGAAAAAAGCACTAAAGCAAAACAAAATTGACTAACAAGTTTGAAAATAACTTAGTAAAAGCATGTTCTGTGCAAACAACTCTTTCTTAGTTTATGATCAAGGTGACTGTCTTAATATTTAGCAACTTTTTTTAAATTCAAATATATATTAAATGTATATACTGTGCAAACAGATTAAACCTCAAAACACTAATTATTTCAAGAAAATAAACCTGTTGGGTATAATGTAGCGAGGTAATGATTAAATTCAGAAACCATTGATAAGGTTACCTAACCCTGAAACCTCGCAATATTCAATTGAGCTTGTAAGATGAAATACTTAAGTTTGAGCATTAAAATAAAAAAAATACCTCTTGATTTCTTGATATCCAATGATAATTTATACCATATAAATCTCTCAGAGCTCCCCAGTTAGAAGAGATTTGTCTTTGGGTGATTAAGAGCCTAACCTGAAAACATAATACACTAACAATGCCAGATTGACTATCATAAATGGTACTTAATAAATAGGTGATGTCAGAAAGACGTTAAATATTTACTTCACATATGTGTCAGAAGACCGTCGTCTAGTATCATCATTGAATTTTAATTAAAAAGGCAATAGATATAATATACATTAGAACTCACCAATTTATCTGCAATCAGCTATAATCAATTTCTTGTCAATCTTGATGATACAATATGTTCAATAAAACCAGTATATTAGATTTTATAACACAATTGAAGCATTTGTCCTCTTTTGGAGATCTAAAAATTTGTTAATTCAGTGTAACTTCCTATGGTAAATTGAAAAATGATTGAGAAATTTAATGTAACTCATAGTCTGCCTTATACAAATGTGTCTTCACCAAAATTCGTTTTGTATATAGTATAATCATAGTGAAATTGGGTAAATGTCTCATTTTGAGGCAAATTTTTTCAGAAAACTGTTTAAAATGACTAGAACGCAGGGTCCGGTAAACTCGAGAACTATAATATGGAACCCCGAATTTTTGACTAATTTTGCAATAAATCAATAGTAAATTTAAATTCGCGGTAAATTCAGAATTCCGGAGAAAAATTCAAAAAGGGATTTTTTTCAACTTTTCAATCTTAACTAGGTATTTCATGCGAAATATTAAATAAAGCACAGTGCAAATGTTTCACACTGTATAGGAAACTATTCAAAATTATATTGAAGAAAAAATTCCTTCATTTTCTCTCTAATATTGTTCTAAATACAATATTTTGAAAGTAATATATTTTTAATAAGTAACATCCAAAAATATTCGTCTGTCAAATGTCAGAATGCTGTAACTATTCGCGGAAATTTTTCCGATAGAGGGCGCTTCAGTATATGTCAAAGCTGTCAGTGGAATGGGGAAAACAATAAACAAACCCATTTCTGTTTTTTTGTCCATTTGGTTAAATTTCGAATTTTGGGCGAAAAAGGTGTTTTGTGAGAGATGGTGCTTGTTAAAATTAGTTTGGTGGACATTTTAAAATACATTGGAGACAGAAATCGGCCGATGGTAGAAGGCGAACAGGTTTTCAAAGCATTAAATAACACTGAACATCAAAATATGTTATTGAAATGAGTGAAATTACCTTTATATGTTTCTAAGCAGTACCTGATACACACTGACAAGTATTCGGAAATGTTTCCTAATTTTCAAAATGTTTTACCACATAATTTTGGATTTGTTGGGAAGTTATGTAGGTATTGATACATTTGCATCTTTTTACTGATTACATTGCGGCACAGAGCAATATACCTCTAGCACTTGCTGGTCATTATTAGACTCTAAATAAGTATTCTGATAAAACAAACTTCACCAAACTCTTCTAGAAATCAAGAAAACGATATTAATACTTTGCTCACTATACACATACTCTAATGGGGATTTGGTTTGTTTTCCCCATTCCAATTTTGACTGTAGATGTCGCACCCTTTGCTCGTTTTCGCGAATAGAGATGACTCCCTAACGTATCAAGTACTGTTGATGTTATCTTGAAAAAAACGAGTTTTCAAGTGCTTTTCTACGCCCACGTCTGTAAACGTCAAAAACCACACTGTAGACATTCCTTGTAAGTGACATTTAACAATAACATACTGTAATGTGTGTATCCTAGTATGGATACTTCGGGTATTAGGATTGTAGAAGGGCCTCTGAATAGGTGGTGCTGCTGGTCACTCGGTGGGTCATCTTACAGGAATAAAACAACTACCTGTATCACTGGGACATGTTCTATTTATTACTTAATATACATTAACTACTAACACTAATATGAATACTACTAGATTACTAATTAGAATGAATCGCATGAATTGAACTGAATGGTAATGACCCCTTAAAATACTATCGTTACATATTTATACAACAAGTCAAGTTCACCATAAGTAAACATACACAATTCTAGTTAATATATGTTCACGATTTGACATTGACTCGTACGTGCAACCTTTATATTTATTATTTATAAAACAATTCATGGTTTATTGGAATTAGCTGAAGGGAATTTATTCGATAATAATTTAAATAACTAATAACTTAATATTTAGGCCAAAAGGCATCACAATACACATAATGAAAATCTCATAACATACACAAGCGTTTAGATAAGAAAACTTAAGTTTCTTAGTCAAATCAAATTGCAATCAAATTTTTATTCAAGTACTACTTTATTGGGTTTATTTATATACTTTTAATCAATTGAAAAACGTAAAAGCTCTAAACATTAGTGAAATACATTTTAGATTAAAAGAGTGATGCCCCTAAATGTCGACAACACATTATACAATTTCAAAAAAAAAATTCACTTTTTCTTGATACGCAAATAAATGTCATCTCATGCTGTCAATTTTTGTAAATTATAGTATCCGAACATTTTCTCAACTTTACTTACGAAATTATGAGCACTCGCAAGAAAATAGATGGGCATAGAAAAAGTATAGTACGTTACACGAGTTGTAATCCCATTACGCACTCCCAACTGCGCGGCTTCGTGCGTAATGGGTTACTTACAACTCTTGTTATGTAATATATTATTACAGATTATGTGTGTGCAAAACTTTCAGTAAAACCTCAACTTACATTCTAGTCTGTCTCTAGCACAGATATAAAACTATGAAGGTTTTAATTCATTATCCCAATTCAATCACCCTACCCCTTCAATACCAAACATTAATTTTTTCAACCAAATGGTTATCAATTTATTATAGCATTCACCCTCCCCACCAAAAATGAATGCATTATTTGTAATGCACATCAAGATTTTTTCGGTAAAAAAGTAGTTCCATATAGTTTCCGAACCCTAGGATGCAAGTCTTGCAAGCTTCAGTCAGCATATGAAAACGCATCTCGTTATTTTTAAAAAAAATTATCATTTTTTGATTGATAATTCAAAAATGAAAACTTTATATGACCTAAATTAATTTAAATCAGCAAACAAATGCAGGTCACAAGTTATACTTTCGAGATCAAGTAATTATAGAAATTGTTAATACATTTTATAAAAAATTATATTTACCTACAACAAATCCACTCCCTTTGTAATTAAGCATCTAGTTGAGACTTACCACCTAACCACGTGCACGTGGCTGTAGTAGGCACATTTTTTGCTATTATACTTATTTTCCATTACTCTGGAATAAAAACATTCTATTAGAGATTCGATTCAAACTCAATTTAAAAAATGTATTATTTGAACTAATCAGAATGATGTTGCAACTTCAAATATGTATCAGAAGACCGTCATCAAAATTCATCACATAACACCATTTTTTCTCTTTGAATAAATAAAATGGTATTGTTATACTTACAACTACAGCTCCTACTATTTTGAAATGGTAAGGAATAATGTATGCATTGTGATGTAAGCATCCTCCACATCCTTGCCTTCCTTAGAGAACGTTCCACATCCAACCCCATCACGTTCACTTCGTAAAATAAAAGATAAGAATCAAATTTGCTGTCAGTTAGTGTGCATGATGTTCACACTTCACACTTGACATTTGATTTAATGGGAAGCGGAAGCGGTTGATGGGCCGGAAACATTCAATAAAGAAACAGTGCTGCCATACAAAATACAAATAAATCTATTACATCAATCGCAGAAATAAATAAATAATCTAATAATTTATTTCTTTGGACACGGGTTGCAAAATGCAAACGCTAGGCAAGAATCTGTGAATCTGATGAACAATGAATTGAATATTGCATAATTATTAATTATGCATACCATACCACGGAGGGTATAGGTTATATAAGATATACATCCAACCACAGATAATCCACTTAGGCACAGTCTGTGACTTAGGCCACTTATACATTAAAAAAGAAGATTAAGTGAAGTGTGAAACTAATGAAAACTTCCATTTTTGGGAAATTCCGAATTTATTTGAAACCAGAGACAAGAATTTTCAGATAAATATTATATTAATATTTAAAATTAAGTATTTAACAATACATAATTTGAAAATTGGCTTCAATATGCAGGTTAGTAGAAAAAAAGGCATTTTTAAACAATAACCTTCAAAGACAAAATCTTTTACTGCTATTAAACCAGTAGACCGAATAGAATAAGTGCATATTAGGTATTCGATGTTTTAATATTAATTTTTTTGGCTTTAAGGCATAGGTCATACAGCCAGAAATTCTATGTTCATTTTCAATTAATTAATTTCACATTCCAGTAAAGTAGTTAGATATTCTACAATAAAGTTGATGTTAGTTTTACAATACTTGCTGCACAATTTTCGTCAGCAAAATCGCTCATTCTAAACAACAATGACACAACTCAGAAAGTATAGTTTTACAGGAAACACATTTTAAAATATTTATTCGCATTGTTATTACCTAAAACGTCAATAAATAGCATTTTCGCTCAAATTTTAGAATAAATAGAAAGTCACTGTTGATGTTAATTATTAAATCAAATATTGATTTTAGAGGCTATTTTTTAGGCCATACTTGTGTCGATTACCCATAAAAAGTTGTTATAACTCAAATGTGTCACAGTTTTCTCTAATTAATGACTTGGTAAATGCTTACCGACAAGATACTTTTTCTAATGTGATGCTATTGTTTAAACAAAACTTAACCTTCCCCCTTGACACTGTTAAAATAATAGTAGCTACCTACTGCTCATTTACTATTCTTTAATATAAAACCTTATTGAATAAATACCAGAAAATAGAGATATTTCGAGTTGTCATTATCCTGTATATAGTTATTAGTTTTATCTGATAAAAATGTGTTAAGCCTCTGTTTGAAAGATGTTTTGTGTTCATATTCCACCCATGAGAAAGATAAGTGATTAGTTCAAGTACTGTATGTAGTGTGTGCAACTATTGTTTTTGGAGGAAGTCCTTTCAGCACTAAAATATGTTTTACCAAAGTGACATAATATAAACTTCTAAGAGAAGCTCAAATTAGTCACATTTTTAGAATCCTAATGATGATACTGAGTGGAATGACATTTTACGAGCCAAAGGCATCATTCCTCAGAAGGAAAAAGAAATTACAGAAGATCAAATTGTATCTATGTTAGAAGAAACGATTGAAAAAAAGACATCAGGTAAGTAAGTGAAAATAAGTTACTAAATAAGTACATGTAAGTTTCAGTTTATTGTTAAAGGAAACTTAACCACAAATAATATGCAAGTTTGTCTAAAAACAAAATTTATTATTCAGTTATTTACTAAGGGCGCATTGTATTGAACACCTAAACTCGGTTTAATGATAACTGATGTAATTGATGATCATTGACAATCACTTTCATTTTAAAAATAATATCAGAATGCTGTTCTTTGCAAAAAATAGTTTCATTTACAATATTAGCACAATCTTGAGGAGTTTGTTTACTTAAGAATTCAGATAAGATGGTTTAGAATTTTCCTCCCCAAATAAAAAAAAATTATTTTAATAAATTTTAGATGGAAAAAATTTGTCAGAACTAAATCTAGATGAACTTGACGAATTAGAAGATTCTGAAGATGAAGCTGTATTGCTAGAATACAGACATAAAAGAATAGCAGAACTAAAAGCATTAGCTGAACGACAAAAATTTGGTTCTGTTGGTGAAATTTCTGCTCAAGATTATATCAATGAAGTTAACAAAGCAGGTGAAGGAATATGGGTTGTTCTCCATTTATATAAACAGGGGTAAGTGTAACTTAGCGATTTCTAAATTTAAATGATAATGTTTTTTATGACCTCAAATAATTGTAGGTACATACAGTAGATTCTCCACTTCAAAATATTACAATTTAAACCAATTTTCTTCAATGAAAGGATAATTATTAAGACTCAGGGTTGTAAAGTCGACTTTTTTATTTATTTTTAATAACTTGAATATTTTTGGATAATTATACATACAAATTTGGATCTGGGTGTTTTTGGCTGTAAGAAATCATAATTTTGTTAGTTCAAATCTTAAAACTTTAAAATGAAGAATCTATTGTTTCCATTTCCAATTTATTAAGTACCAACCTGTATGTTGATTTAGTAGAAATATTTATATTGTAGGATACCATTATGTGCCTTAATTAATGAGTATTTGAAATATTTAGCAGTTAAATATCCCACTGTTAAATTTTTAAAATCCATTTCCACTACTTGTATACCCAACTATCCAGATAAAAATTTACCAACAGTATTCATATATTTTGAAGGAGATATGAAAAAACAATTGGCAGGACCATTAGAATTTAGAGGACCCAATCTTACTCAAGATGGTAAGTGCTTGTAGTCTTTAAACAGTTTAAAAATGGCTAGGATCAAGATCAAATCCAACCTTATACAGGGTGGCCACTTTTTTAATGTTCCTTAATATTGATATCTAACCTACTACTATTTAGTCAGGCGAACCTTGGCCAAGACAAACTCAAGCCAAGGTTCCAGCACTGAGGCCACTGGCGGGCCCATTGTGCCATTCCTGCCACTTATACATCCATGAAGCCGAGTCCCTCGATGAAGGACTCAATCCCCTTCAGTGGATGCCTGCTTATATCCCCAGAGGCCATAACAGGGACTCCGAAGATTCGCCTGCGTAGCACTGCCCAATGTAGACATAAGAGGAGAACATGGTCTGACGTTTCGTCAGCCATGCCGCAACCCATGCATAGGGGGCTTTCCTCTAAACCTAGGTTACAGAGGTGTTACCTCAGACAGCAGTGCCCTGTTAGGAGTCCTGCTATCTTCTTTAACCTACTCCTTGGTAGTTCTAGAGCAGCTCTAGCATGTCCATCAGTCCATCCCCTCAATAGGAGCTTGGACTGCCTGAGACCCTGTAGAGCCCTCCAGTGAGGAAGGTGCTGGTTTCTCAACCAGTTCCTCGTCTCCTTACGGATTGTTTGTTTTGTGAGGCCCAAGGTCGGGCCCGGGCCGTTAAAGGGAGTAGCCGCCCCTTCGTTGCCTTCAAAACCAGAGTGTGCCGGAATCCAGCCTAGCCACACTGTGTTCCGTCTTGCTAAGTCAGCAAGGCGCCCACGACATTCAGCAGCAAACACTGAGTTGATGGTATATCCGCTCAGTGCCTTAATTGCCGCCTGACTGTCGGTGTATATGGATATGCGTAAATCCATATAACCTCTATCTAGGTTTATCTGCGCACATTCCAATGGAACACAGACTTGTGTCCTTGGATTCCTGGAGTAAATTCCAGCCCCCGCCCCATCGCTGAAGCATAAGCCATCTGTGTACCATACGATCCCAAAAGGTTGTGAATTTATTTCCCTTTCCCAGAATTCTCTATTCTGGATCTTCACTCTATAGGAATGAGTACCTGTGCAGGCAGACATCAGCCGCTCGAGCCAGGACAGGGATATCTCCCAGAAGCCTGAGCTTATTGAAGTGCCTGCACCCTTCCTCGTTTCGCAAAGTTTTCAAGCATGGGAGTGCCCTCCCAGCCTCAGCCTCAATCACATGGTGAAGAGGCCGAAGTCCAAGAATCACCTCCAATGCAGCAGTTGCTGTAGTTTTCATGCAGCCAGTTGCCCCCAAACTGACCACCCTTTGAAGGCGTGCCAGTTGCGACCTAGCCATGGCCAGGGTTACCCTTGGCCACCAGACCAGAGCCGCGTATGTGAGCATTGGCTATCTAACCTAACTAAAGTTTAAATTCGGTCAGACACTTCCCAAGTACTTAGTTTTTTACTCCAGTTTCTTTGTCAACATTTTCTGTTTTAGAGTTTGAGTATATTATTGGTACAACGGGAGCTATTGAAACTAGTATTAAAGAAGATCCAAGGCCAAAAGTTAAAGACAAAATGTTCTCAGATTTGGCAGAAACCAATGATTGGTAAAATCGTAGGAAATAGGGAAACATTTTCAAGAAAAAATAATAAGTTCCGAATAGTTTGAAGTGGAAAGTTAAACCAAAAGTAACAACTGTACAGAATGTTTTCAACAAGATTAGCCATATCTTTAAAGTGGTTTTACCCCTAAGTTTTATAACTCGACATTATAAGTCTAAAGTGCTATCGATTTTTATAAACATTTTACTATTTGCTATTTCTACATAAATACCGTTTTCCTTCGGCGTAAGTAAGGGGTTTTTGTTTTTGTTGCTTTTACACATTATAATATTATTTATTTTTATGTATTTTATTCTAGTATTTATACATTCATAAGTTTGCAATTGAAAATAAAAATGTTTTATCATTAGTTTTTATTGTTGTAAATTTATATAATTTAAAGTTTTTGTCAGTCTGCGGGCTGTTCTGGCCTCTTTACTAGACAATGAACCGCGCCTGTTTTGTCGGGTGACGCGCTCCTCGTCGGCTCCCTTGGCGAAATTGTTGCATTGCTGTCCAATTTTCAAATCCATTAACTGCATGGTTTTCAATGCTGCACTGTAGCCTTCGTTAAACATTCCTCCAGCGATGTAAGCAGCAATTTCGATGATCTTAATGCCTGAGTGAAGGTGTTTAGGTGTCATGCGCCACACAGTGGAATTGAACGATTAGTTCGCATTTTGTGTGTGTCCACCCAAACACCTCGTAAGCAGCTCGTCCTTAGATAAGTCCTCGTACACAGGACGAATATTCTTCTCGACGTGTTCGTCAATTGACGTGGTGGATGTTTAAAAGCAGCCAGGGTGTTTGTCGCTTCAGCTTTGCGCCACTCACCAGCTTTCAGCGCCTTCCGGGCAATTGTCGTGGCGAGGTAGGTAATTCATCTGTAGAGCAATAATGATCAAGTGTCGCTATTATTGCATTTCTGATACCTTCTACAGAATTCAAGTTTCGTCGAATCGCCAGACCGTAATAAATTGTTAATTTTTTTATTAAAGTCTCGGTGAGCCGCTTCCTTCCACCGAGCTTCTTTAGTTTTCTCACGTTGCGGAGACGAGTACCCATCCGCTTTTGTACATGTGTACATCCGCTTTTGGTCACTGTGCACTCGTCACCGTATGGATCACTGTTCAGGATGCCAAGAAATGTTTTGGAGTCACCGTCACCAATGTAATCACTATACATTACTCCAAATTTCTCGATGGACCTTGAGAACATTTCCAATATCGAATCAACTTCCATTTTCCCGGCCGAACCTGCGTGATTTGAAGAACAATTTGCTTCATGGTTTTCATACCAATTTTCAAACTCGTTGGCGTTCAATGTATTTTTCTTGAAGGCACAGGTATGACAATATCCGCTTTTAACGACGAGATCGATGACTTTGCCACTGTAGCACAGAGTACACCATCTAACAAGAGGCGAAAGAAAGTAGTTTTCATGATCGCAAATTTGTGTGCACATGCGTGAATTAATTAGTTTATCTTTCAATGTCAAGTCGTCACTTCCGTCACAGAGTATACACCATCTAACTGACGGACTTCAATAAACGTCATTTCTAATATTATTTTGAACGATTTTCATATTTTTGATCAATTCTATCTATCTATTCTGTCTAGGGCATTTTCTAGAGTTCATTTTTGATATTCATTTCATGAAATGAATAAATTTTCAGGTAATTTCTGTATAAAAATAAAGAATTTCATTATTAACCTAGGTGAATAATGAGCTACTTCTCATTAGACAGATATGAGATGAATAATAAGGTATTCTCGTGTTGGTGGTTAAAAAAATATTCTATAGTCCTAGCTGGGAGAGATTTTCATCAACACTACTATTTTTCTTAGTGTAGTTATGGTTTTACTTCGAATCAATACTCGTATTACTTTTCTCAGTGTATCAGGTAGTTTACGTTTCAATGCCTCGACGTATTTCCGCTCAATATCGTGTAAGTCCGACTTCAAAGGAACCGACAAAGCTTTCGTCTCTTGTTAGATGGTGTACTCTGTGACTGTAGTACCCAATAAGTGTAGTTACACCGTACAATGAAGTATATCCACGTTTTTTCCACGATCCATCGCCCGAAACTTTCAAATGGTCAGCTGGTCTTTCATTTTGTACGTTGTTCTTTTTCCTCTTCGGCAGCTTTTTTGCAGGCGCTCTCAAACATTGTTTTCGAGGCTGTATACAGGTGTTGCACGATTTGGTCATACGTCAATTTTGCTAAGCCTTAATGAGATATATCCACAAGGCCACAAAAAATGTTAATGCCTTCTCTTGCGATACCCAAAAGCCTCATGACGAACACAATTCTTCTGTTGATTTCGTAGCCGGTGTGAATTAACGGTCCGGATTGAATTCCCCGTTTACCGCATTTACACGACAAAACGATTTTGAATCCGAGACCTCGATGACCGCTTTCGGCAAACGTTATTCTCTGCTTATACGAATTGCAAATAACTATCTCAGAAATTGCTAAAAACACAGAGACAAACTCGATTATTCGATAGCAATGAGACGGATAAATTATAACATCGTCTGTAGTCGCTGTCGCCAATTTGTTTTCACTACGGCTAGTATTAGCTTCTCCATCGTTCGATGCCGAAACATTATGAAACTGTTTGCCGTGGAATCTGCGCTTCCGTGGCTTTCCACTACGTTCACTTGAAGATTAGCGCACTTTTGGATAGCTTTGCATGATTTCAAGACGTTCACGTGCCGAAAGACAAATCGAAACTGAACCTAAATGCTAAATGTAGCTTTGCTCAAACCGACGCTTCTATCACAGACATATATGTATGTGTGTTATGTTGCGGAGCTAAACTCTGAAAGGTATTAATATTATTTTTGTCTAAACGATGAAATAAAACAATTTAATTTGTTTAAAAATCTTCATTATATTTGAACTAAGTTCAATATACATTCGTGGCGCGTTTCGCTAACACTACCTACCAAACATAATTCTATATTGTATTTTGACCCATCAGTCCATCCTTTCTTAACCGTATCGTGTGTATCATACCAAATAGATAATTGGGCGGTTTTCTTCTCTATACTTAATTGTTCCAAGTATGTATACCGCATATCCACTATTCTTCTGCTTTCCATGACTGTTTGACGTTTATTAATCGTTTTGAATTGAATCCAAATTTTTTAATCCAGTTTTCAATGGTTTCCTTACAGCAATTTACATTACGGCCGGCATTTTTGTCAATTTATTCCTTATTATTTCAATCGTAGAGGTAACTTATTACTTTTGTAACAGTCATATATGATGGTTTTTAATAATTTTATCAAAGACACATGCATCTAAAGGTTTGACCAATCACTTATCACATCGCTTCTTGTGTTGATATATAAGGCCCATTCAGATAGAGGAACTTCTGTTAAATCAGATACTGCTTGCATTAATTCTGTTTTTTCATCGACACCAAACATTTCTCGTAGATTCTTATGCGCATTAAAACATATCTGTGCGTTCAAATTTAAATGTCGTCGATTCCTGTTTTCATTACTCTCACTATTACTAAAACCATCAGTCATTGAACAATTTTAGGATATTCGTTATAAAATTGTTTGATAAAAGTGTAGATACTGTATAAAGTGCTGGTTATTTTGATGATTCAAAATTAGTAGGTCTTCATACTCTCAGTAAATATTGAAATTCGAAAAAATTAAAACAGTTTTTTTTGTCTTGACAATTCGTGAATATTTTTTTTATTAGCTGTCACTTCTATATATTACATAAAAAAATACAATATAATATCAAGTAGTTAAGGAATTTCTTGATGACGTTTTTGGTGTGGTTGCTACGGTGGTTGATACATGACTCTCATCGTGAATTTAGTAAAGAAGGGTTAAGTTGCGACGAAGTAAATAGTAATATTTTACTTTTTCTGTTCAAATGGCTGTGAAATTTGAACATACTGGCCCGCGCGAAAGCGAATGTGAATTTAAGTAAATAAACCAATAAAAAAACAAAGCAAAGGATGTGAACATAAAACTAGAATGTACATAATCAACAAAAAATGTTACTAACAGATAAACGAGAGTGTGATGTTTCCTATGAACCACAGTTAATTAAATGTCAATTTAAAGGTTAAACATGAATCGATGACTATCGATAAAAAATGAATATAACCTCAAACGATCATAGCTTGTTAAAGGCAAAAGTTAAATACAAATCTTAACCTAAAATATTAATCAATGAAATTAAAAAGGTACGCCAGAGGTCAAACGAACCTCTCCCAATTCAAGGTTCTAGTTTCCTCTATCGTGGCACTTTTGTCCGTCCTGACAAAAGCTACATACTATACACGAAATGAAATGGAAAAGGGTTTAAAGTAGAATAACAACAAGGCTTGATTTAATAATAATAACAATACAATGAACGGATGAAAGTTTGCGTGGGTGCCGCGAAAAACAGCTGCCCGGATAAACTACAAGGGAATAAGCGAACACCAAAATACAATTTAAATAAATGCAAACGGAAATTAGAAATATCTCTGAATCGCTATACAACAATAAAAAGTGACAACTTCCCTTATTTAAGGTAAAATTGAGAACACAACATGGTGTGTATGTAATTTTTTTTTGTTTTTTTTTTTAAACCAATGCATATGATATATGACAAATGACCAACTTTTATTTAGTGAGATGTTAAATTAATTTCTATTGGAACACGCTTTCAATCACAAATTCTACGAATTGGTTTGTTATTGATCTGTAATGGGTAAACGTGATAGTTTTGTTATGGGACGTGTATAAATACCATCTTGAGTTTTTAAACTCACTGACCTGATGTTACCATCTTTTCCTGTGAAAAGATCAATTATGCGTGCTAAGGGCCACTTCAGTGGTGGAGTATCATCATCTTTGATTAAAACTAAATCATTGACTTGAAAATTTTTTACAGGTTCCATCCATTTTGGACGGTTTTGTAATCGGTTGAGATAATCAACTTTCCAGCGTTTCCAGAACTGTTGTTGAATTTGACAACATTTTTGCCAAAATGAAATTCTGTTAGATGGGGTATTGGAAACGTCTTGTTCTGGAAATGAAGTTAGTGGGACCCCTATCAAAAAATGACCTGGTGTCAATGGATTCAGATCAGAAGGATCATTTGAGAGTTGATACAGAGGTCTTGAATTTAAAATGGCTTCTATTTGTGAGAAAACGGTTGCTAACTGTTCAAAAGTTAAAGTTGAATTTCCAACTATTCTTATGAGATGATATTTCGCGCTTTTGATGGCTGATTCCCAGAGTCCACCCCAATGTGGAGCTTTGGGAGGGATAAATTTCCATGTAGTTTCAGTGGATTGCAAAAAGGACTGAATTGTTTTATTGTTAGAATCGTTACTTAAAAAATTATGAAGTTCTTTTAGATAATTATTGGCTCCTTGAAAATTGGTTGCATTGTCACTATGAATGATTGTAGGAGAACCTCTCCTTGCTATGAAACGTTTTAACGCTGCAATGAATGCTTCAGTTGTTAAATCAGACACTAGTTCCAAGTGAACTGCTTTTGTGACCATACAAACGAACAATGATAAATAACATTTGGCAATAGGAGCTTTTCTTAGTCTAGAAGATTTTATTAGAAATGGTCCACCGAAATCTACACCTACTTTTTGAAAAGGTCTTGCTATTGAAATACGATCTGACGGGAGATCTGACATGAGTTGGAATGTTTGTTGTGAACTAAATCGATGACAAATTACACATTTTGAAATAATTCGTTTGATTTCTCTAAGCCCGTCTAACGGCCAATACTTTAACCTAACGTTTGATAAAACATTTTGAGGACCGCTGTGCCCTAATCTTATGTGTTCCGCTTTCAATAATAACGATGTAACTTTACATTTTTTTGGTAAAAGTATGGGGTGTTTGTGATTATAATTTATGTTTGAATGCTTGAGCCTTCCACCTACTCTTAAAATTTTGTTTGAATCAATAAAAGGATTTAAAGATAACATTTGTTTTGATAAACGAGCTTTTTGTTTCTCTAAAATTTTCAACTCTTTTGACAAATACACACTTTGGATTTTTATGATTATAAATTGTAATGCATTGTCCAATTCATTATTTGATAATAGACCAGTTAGTTTCTGAGTTTTATTTTTTACATTGTTGATGAACCTTAACATATACGCTATAGAACGTACTAACTTTGAAAAGGAATTGAATGTTTCGAAAAGAGTAGCCCAGAAATCTGGGGGTTCTGTGAGTGTGTGCATGATAGTTTTCTTTTCCTCAGGTGGTGTTGGTACTAAGCGAAATGTATCAAGATCATCAAATTTTTCCTGAGGTTCGTTTAAAAACGCTGGACCATTAAACCAAAATCCATGTTTTTCTAAAGGAAACTGTCCTCTAGAGAGCAAATCTGCTGGGTTTTGTCCCGATCGGACGTGCCGCCAATGGAAATCTTTCGTGGTTTCTTGAATTTGAGAAACTCTGTTGCTGACGTAAACTGACCAACGCGATGGATGTCCTTTTACCCACGACAGAGCAATGTGAGAATCTGACCATAAGTTTACCGATTTGAATTTTAGAAAATTTTCAAAAATGATTAAAACTTTGTTTATTACAAGTGATAAAAGAGTCATTGCTGCTAATTCCAATTTTGGAATAGTTAAAATTTTATTAATAGGTGCAACTCTAGATTTTGATAGTAATAAAGTACAGTGAATTGAATTGTCAAAATAGACTGACCGTAAATAAACGTTACATCCGTACGCCACTGAACTGGCGTCGCAAAAAGCGTGGAGTTCAACATGTGACAATTTTTTGATTAGCATTAACTGTCTAGGTATTGTTAAATTTTTTAAAATAGATAAGTTATTACAAATTTCTGTCCAGTCTTTTAATAATTTTGGATCTGTTATATTTTCATCCCAATTCAATCTTTGTAACCAAATATGTTGCATGATTAATTTACCGTGTGCTAAAAGAGGGTTAACCAAACCTAATGGGTCAAAGCAACTAGATATGGCCGATAAAATTATTCTTTTAGTTACGTGTTGTGTTGGAAGTGATGATGGAACGGATATTTGAAATCGATCTGAGTTAGGATTCCACTTTAATCCTAATATTTTACAGGGTGATTTTTCTAAATTCATATCTTTTAGATCTGTTAGTTGATTTGAGTTTTGCATTTTGACATTAGAGAAAAATTTGTGAAGTGAAAAACCATGTTCATTTAAGCAAGTATTCAATTCTTCATGTAATTTATTTAAATCATTAAGAGAATTTGTTCCTGAAAGAATGTCGTCGACATAAGTTTGATGAAGTAGAGCGTTTGCAGCTAAAGGTAAGTGGGGGTTGTTATATGCTATTTCGTTTAAGACTCTACATGCTACGTATGGAGCGCTTTTTTGACCAAAACTGACTGAAGTTAATTCGATGCATGTTAGTGGTTCTTCTGGAGAATTTCTCCAAAGAATGTTGCAGAAAATTATGTTTAGGATTCATTTCTATTTGGCGATACATTTTTTGAATGTCAGCTGTGAAAACATAATTGGAAGATCTGAATCTACATAGAATTTCTAACAATTCAGGTTGAACTCTTGGTCCTGTTAACAAAATATCATTTAACGATAAATGTGATGTGGTTTTGCACGAAAAGTCAAAAACAACTCTAAGTTTGGTTGTTATACTTTGATCTCTCAGAACACACAAATGGGGAACGAAATATTTTTGTTCATTAAATTCGTTTTTTAGCTGCAAAGGAATGATTCGGGCGTGATTTAATTGCAAATATTCATCTATGAATTTCTTATATTCAGCAAATAGTTCAGGGTTTCGTGCAAACTTTTTCTCTAGGGATAAAAATCTGTGTTTTGCGATTTGAAATGAATCTCCTAGTTTTTTGTGAATGTTTTGAGCTTTAAACGGAAGATCTACTTGAAATTTACCATTTGCTAATTTAATAGTTGTTGATTGAAAAATGTTTTCCGCTAATTCGTGTTCCTCTGACCATTTAAGCGGAGGCTGAATTTCTTCCTGTACCCAAAATTTTTCTAAAATGTGTTCAATTGAATGTTCTTTACAACAATTTATATCAGTTTCTAAGTTATGTTGATTGTGCGGAGGAGTGCTTATCCGATCAGTTTTTGCTAAGGTTGATGTTTGATACGTTGCTGGTTGATAATTTGATCCGACTTGATCAATCATTTGTGATGAAGATTGCATTGATAAAAGTTGATTTGTCTCTAGCGAGATAAGTTCATTTGGTGAAGATAAATTTGATAAACATTCATGTTTTGATACTGAACAATCATCCTTTGGTGATAAAACTACGTTTGATAATGATTCATTTTTTAAAAAGCTTGATTTGGGTGCTACTAGATGATTATTCTCTTTTGATAAAACTTCATGTGATACAGATTTGTTTGATAAAGAGCTTGATAAAAATTCATTTGTTGATGATCCAGTTGATAAAGAGCTTTTGTTTGAGGCTGGATCAGATACTTGTGATAAGAACACATTTGATGATGAAAGATTGTTATGATTTGATAACGATGCAGTGTGATAAGAACCTACGTTGTTGTTACAGCAGTTTGTTGGGATAATACCTGATATTATCCATCCTAAATGAGTGTTGACTAGTGTGGGTAATCCTTTACCTAACCTGTGTAAACCAGGCTTTAGCAATTCGTAATAAAAATCTGCTCCCACTAACATATCTATGTCAGAAGGAATGTTGAAAGAACTATCAGCTAAATGAGTTTCAAATTGAACCGGGATATTCAATTGATCTTTTTGCACAATAAATTGGGGTAATTTATATGTAATTTTATCAATTACTGCGCAAGTTACCCTAAAATTTTGTAGTGGCGAAAATAGAGATGAAAAAGTTACATTGGCCCTTTTTGTGATTGCCTTCTCGTTTTGAAAAATACCTGAAATGTTTAACGAAGCGTTCTGAGTTTCAATTCCCAATTTTTGAACAATGTTTTCTGAAATGAAAGAAGTCTGACTTCCATTGTCTAGCAATACTTTTGCAATGATTGAATCTCCATTCGTTGTTTGAATTTTGATTTGGGCTGTTGCTAAAAGTACGTAATTGGTCTGAACTGAGAAGGCTGAAAGAGCAGTTGACGATTGTCAACTTGATTGTTCTGTTAATTTCGAATGATTAGTTGCCACATAATTTGGAGGAGGAACAGATACATTTGGCAACTGAGCGTTTGATGTGATGGTATTTTGTTCATCCTTCCTAACATTATTTTCATGAATTAATGAATGATGTCGCTGATTGCACATTGAACAATTTGATCTAGATAAACATTGTTGTACACTATGTTTTCTTCCTAGACAGTTAAAACATAACCTATTTTTTTGAATGATATTTTTTCTATCACTTATTGATAATGAAATAAATTTGGGACATGAGTGACTTCTGTGTGATGACTCATTACAAATTGCACAGGTAAAAATGTGTGATTGATAGCTTTTTTGCGATTGATTTGGTTCATCATTAGTTGATAAAAAAGATACCCGTGACGTTTGGTTTTGAGGTAGAGGAGAACGTTGATATTTGAGATCGTTGATTTTAGGACTTTCTGCACTAATCGTTTCTAAAACCATGCATCGTTTGTTTAAGAATTCAAAAAGGTCATTGGGGGTGCTTAAAGTGGTAGGATCTGATTTTTCTTCAAATGCCTTCCTAGTTTGATAATCAAGTTTCTGCGAAATGATTTGTGAGATGAGAGCATCAAGTAACTCTTTCGGTGAATAATTTAATGTAAGCAATGATTCAAGATTTGATTGTGTTTGCGAAATGAAATTCCTTAACACTTGTACATTACAATTTTTGTTGTCAGGTATATTCAATAATTGTTGAAAATGATTAGCTACAATTTGCCTCTTGTTGTTATATCTAACATCTAACAAATCTAGTGCAACTCTGAAATTATTGTCCGAGATTTGTAAAGATTCTAATAATTTCAGGGCCTGTCCTGATAAATGTGATCTCAAATAAAACAATTTTTCTGAGTCTGATCCCAATTGCACATTGTTAGTTATTAAGGAATTAAATAAATTAATGAAAGATGTGTATTCCAAAGGATTACCAGAAAAAATTGGTATTTTAATCTCAGGTAGTTTTAGACGTGATGTGTTGTTATTGCTTTGACATGAAGAAGCTACGCTTGGTGTGTTTGTTTTTTCTAAAATCTGATGAAGTTTTGAATACGTTTCAAAATATGAACTCTCTGTGATATCTCTGTCTTGTGATGAACTTTCTTCTTCCTCAATTTTGTCTTGAATTGTTGAATATTTATCAAAATATGATTTGAGAACTTCTAATCTACTGATGAGTTGATTTTTATCGGTACAGTCTAAATGAGAATCTGCCCAATTTTTGACTCTCGTTATTTGTGCTTTGCACGTTGCTCTAGATTTCTTTAAATCGTCTATTTGTGACATTGTAAATTATTGTTACTTATACCAACAGAAGGCCAAAATGTTTGTTTAAAATTATTATATGTATACACAATTTTATTTTTGGGTAAATAACCCTACAAAAATGAGTCGATATAACAGAGGTCTAAACTGATATCGGTACCTGGATGTTTGACGTTACTTGAATTTCTCTGATGATGCTAAATGCCAAGGATTGGATTCGGCAGTTCGTTTTCTCTGAAGAGAACGCCGACTACGAAGTGAAGTTGTTGAATTTCTTAGTTCTTTACCTAAGACTTGGAAGTTGATACTTTCTATGCGGATGATGTCTACCAGGGCGTGGAAGAAGTTGATATTCGACGAAGAAGATGTTCACCGTTACGTGCAAATTCTTTAAATTTGGCTTCCTTTGACGACTATTGCTGACTTTCTGAATTTCTTGCACGTTGACTGCGACGACGTTATTAACAACGATGAAACTAATTTTTAATCATCCGTTTCGAAGGACCATGAACAATTTTAGGATATTCGTTATAAAATTGTTTGATAAAAGTGTAGATACTGTATAAAGTGCTGGTTATTTTGATGATTCAAAATTAGTAGGTCTTCATACTCTCAGTAAATATTGAAATTCGAAAAAATTAAAACAGTTTTTTTTGTCTTGACAATTCGTGAATATTTTTTTTATTAGCTGTCACTTCTATATATTACATAAAAAAATACAATATAATATCAAGTAGTTAAGGAATTTCTTGATGACGTTTTTGGTGTGGTTGCTACGGTGGTTGATACATGACTCTCATCGTGAATTTAGTAAAGAAGGGTTAAGTTGCGACGAAGTAAATAGTAATATTTTACTTTTTCTGTTCAAATGGCTGTGAAATTTGAACAGTCATCATTATTTAAATTTTCGTCGTTGTTATTGTACACACAATATTTTGGACCGAACTCGATATTTCCCAAGGACGCCACATGGTAAATATACCGACTAGATCATGTATGCATTTTTTGTTTTAAAATCGATTTACCTTACAATTTAAGAAAACTGTAAATTGCACGAAAAGTATAATACCTAGGTATAGCACACCCTTATACCATTCAAAAAAGGACCTTTTTTTGAACATGGTGAATTATTAATACAGGGTAGTCCATTTAAAATAAGCCCGATATTCATTGAATAATCTAATAATGAGACTGAAAATTCGGAACACCCTGTAAAGAGATGTTTACTACTCAATCGTGGAATACATTCAACGAATGTCCAACTATTTAAATGTAAGAGAAAATTTGCTAGAATTTGTTATATTAATGAGTTATTAATTTTTTTCGAAATGTTCACATTTTAAAAAAAGTCAGCATAACTCGGAACCCTCTGTATTTAGGTATAGGGAACCATTATGAAAGAGTATTTTATTTTTTAGTGGCAATCAGAAAATGCCATAAAATATAGGGTGTCCCATTAGAAAAAATATAACTTTGATACGCCACACTTTGTTGGAACATCCTGTATATTTCAAAATAATTTTAAAATGTAGATTATATGAATGTGTACAAACTACTAAAGTTAACATCCATCCCGTTGGTCGTAATTCACCCTGTATAATTTTTAACTAAAAATATAATTGGTAATAAATATAAATGTATACTTACTTACAATTTTGTCACAGAAACTCTTACACTTTCTTGATGTCAGACCACCGACTAAAGAGAACACGTGTTACACTTGCCAGTAAAATAAATAAACCCTCTCTCTCAAAAATAGTTAGAAGTTCAGACAAAGATGTAAAAAATAATGAATTATTTGAAATTTATATTTCTTCTTCTTAATAAAACGAGATACCTATAAGGTAGTGTCAATTGACTGGTATTATGTTTAAGATGTTTTTAAATATAAATAGGTTAATATTGTTTAAAGCAATGTTTGATATGAGGGTTATAAATAGCAGAGGGAAGAACAAATAGATTTTAGATTAAAAGAAACCATGAATACATCAAAAGAAAGCTCCAGTTGTCGTTTAGGTAGATTTATTAAAAAATGTGTTTTGTTCTATACATTAACGCTAAGGCCACTTTCAGAAAGAACTGATGATTTGAACTGACGTTCGGTCGTGATTCTACGTCATTAGTATGGAGTTGACATTATTGTCTCCTAATAATCTTTGTGGAAAAGTGAATTTTGTCACAAAAAAATAGTTTACGGTCAACGAAAAAATATTGTAATCAACTCATTTGTTAATGGGCGATTAATAAACTCAACTATTGAAGGCACTCGCTCGCTATCGCTCGTTCGTGCTTTAAACAGTTTCGTTCATTAATCGCCTTCATTATAACAAACTAGTTTATTAAATAACTATTAACGATTATTAGTTGAAATTTATCGTCAACTAAGTAAGCTTTTTAAATTATAATATTGACTGGGCTATGACGGTATACTCTTAGTCTTAGAATCAAACAAAAAGCCGACAACTTTAAGTTCGCACTATATGTTTTACGTCAACTATACATAAAATATTAGATAATCATGCTTTTCAATGATAGCATAACTGTTAAATGCAACCACAACTTTGTCACTTGATATTCACAAGCCTAAAATAAACTATTAGTAACATTTAAACATCTAGTTAAAAACACTTACTGTGTTTTACTTTCTAGCCGGTTATAACTTTTAAATTAAAAAAAAAATGATTAATTGGCCGAATCCCAGGATTTTTATTTTTAAATTAAAAAAATAACATTTAAACAGTAAATTTTGATATACCCTGTATCCTAAGTAATCAAATTAGTAAAATGACACATATAAAAATAAAAGGAACACAAACTATCAAATAAAAAAATGTACAGAATACCAACTGTCAAAATAATTTCCGCTATAATATTCTCTTATAAGACTTTAAACACCAGAGATGTATATTAAATAAATAATAATAATTTATTCACCAAAAAAATATACAGTTGATTAGTAAGGTAACGGGCAAAGGTAGATCCTACACCATAAAAGAAACTGAAAAAAGTTCATTGAAGAACTTGTCTTTGAGTATAAATTATACCCAAAAGAACTTTTATTACTTGCAAAATTACATTACGAAATTTTATTTCAACCAAATAGTGGGAATCACAAAATCGAGCATTTACTGTTTGTAGTGGTTACTTCTTCTAACTGTTGGTTTATGATAGATCCTTGTGGAGTACATATATTAATCTTTTCATATTCATCAGGAGTCACTGAAAAAGTGATAAATGTATAAAACATACCCATATAAAGTTTTTTCGTCGATCTTTACAAAAAATGACACTTCAACTAATTATTTTCGGGATGAAACATCGTCTATTATTGACATTATTCGGAAATTAATAACTTTTGTAAAGGTCGACGAAAAAATGTAATATGCACCTCGGCGAAAAATTGTCTTGTGTAGTGTCTCTCATGCGCCTCGACTAACAATTTGCAGGCTAGACAGTTTTTAGTCCTTGATAGATAAATAACTTTTAGGTATCTAAATATACATATACAATAGAACCCGGATTATCCGAGGAATTGGGATAACCCAAAAAAATACTAAAAATGAGGTGAAAACACGAAAAAAATATTTCAGTATAAAAACTATATTTTATTGCACCAAAAACATGATATATGTAAAACTTTTAAAATTTACTATACAGCAGAAACCTTTGTTCTACATCTACATCACTAAATTTAAGAATAGTAAATAAAAAACAATATACTGTATTGTTAACGAAAGAGAATATGTACGTAGAGCGAAAGGTCAGCGGCCAGCTGCCCCACTCGCGGATAATCGGGGCTCTACTGTATATAAATTCAGGATGTGGAGTGCCCATATAAAATTATTATATGTCTTTCCTGTGACATAATTTCTTCCTCTTCCTAGATGTCATCCCTAGAAGATAGGTGCTGAGTAAAATTTGAGTTGGTGTTGAGTTTATTTTTCTCAAATTTAAGTAAGGATAGAATCTTGAAATTTTGTAATTTTCGTGCACAGGCAATGGCTACCCACTGGGTATTTACATTATAATGGGCTTAAATTGTTAACCCTTAATTAATTTCATTTCAAATCATTTATTCGAGAATAATCATTTCGATGGAGTTGTGCTCAATAGCCCAGGCACTTGAACTGAATCTTTGTACCAGTTCCCATGTTATCTACTTCCATTACAGAAGCCTTGTGTCTTCTATATAGGCCAATAGTTTGACTGGAGGGATTTTCAGTAGTTGTAATGGTTGTATTATTTCCTCTCCAAAGTGCTTCCGTCTGAGTCCATGTGAGTTCTCGCAGAAGCAGAGTATGTAAGTAGGTGTTTCATCATATAGTTCACATTTCCTGCACACAGGTTCACTAACTTTGCCTATTTTGTGCAGATGTTTCCTCAGGGTGTAGTGTCCAGTCACCAGGTCGGTAATGTCTCTTACTCAGTTTTAATAGCCTAGTTCCTTGTCTACTTTGTTCAGTAAACTCTTTGTACGGAGGTGCCCTTGTGTCGACCTCCATTTGAGTTGGTGTTTCCTATCTAGCCAGTTCCTGATTTCCCCTCTTATGCAATCTTTTGTGATTCCACAAAACGGTTCCGGACCTATGAAATCTCCCTTAGGGCCTTCTTTAGCTAACTGGTCAGCCATTTCATTATCTGCAATCCCCTCATGTGCCGGTACCCATATTAGATACACTTTGTTGTCTCTTGCCAGCCTGTTGAGGGATTATTTACAATTTTTTACCAGTTTAGATCTAGTTGTTGGATTACTGATAGCTTTAAGCAGAGCCTAGCTATCAGTGAATATTTTTATTTTTTGTCCGGTGTATCCTCTTCTGATGTTTTCATCAATACAGGCTATAACGGCTATCGGCTCTGCTTGAAACACAGTGGTATATCGGCCAAGGCTAAAGATCATTCACTTTCTAGGTCCTTTTATTCCAGCCCCAGTGCCATGGTTTGTTTTGGAACCATCGGTGAACCAGATGATTTCTCTTCTCCAGAATTACCTGGGTGCAGCACCTGTTCCCTAGATGAGATGATGATGTTCACTCGCTCAGTGAATATATTCTCCGGTGTCATGCTCATGTGAAATATGGGTTCATCTAGTATTGTCCCAGTTGTATCAGTGTGTCCTCCTCGAACATTGTTCAGTGACTATAAGTCTCCCGATTTCAGTCTAAGAATTGCCATCATTGCCTCCGCCCTTACAAAAAGTTGTAAAGGAGGAAGTCCAATAAGGGCTGTTCATTGTCCCGGTAATACCAAGAAGGACTTGTCTTTGGATTGCAGTTAATATATTCAATGCAGAGGACACTTCTGTCCTTCTCCGCCAGACTTTTGATTCATAGGTGATCGTAGGCCTTATTACAGTTGTGTAAAGCCAGTGAACCACCTCAGGTCGTATTCCCCAGGTTTTGCCCACTTCTGCATTGCTAGAAAAGTCTAGTCGCCCTAGTAGTTATTGGATATTTCTAGTTCTTCTCCGAACATCAGTATTCTACCCAGCGGGATTCGTAAAAGCAACTAGTTTTTTTTTTGGATTAACTGAAAGGTCCTCTTTAAGGCACCACTCCTCCACAATTCGTAGTACTTCTTGGAGGACATTCATAACCACCTCTTGGAATTTCCCATTGGTGACTATCACTATGTCGTCCGCAAAGCACTGCGTCCATATGCCTTGATGTTTCAACCTGAAGATCAAGTCATCCACAATTAGGTTCCATAATTGTGGTGAAAGTACTCCACCTTGAGGACATCCTTTAGTTGTTATAGCAGTGTAGGTTGTATCATGCATATTTGCTGTTATTCTCCTATACTCGAGCATGGATCCTATCCATTTGCATGTGGTGCTGTTTAATCCCTCTTTTTTCTAGGGATCTGTTTATTGATGACATCGATGTGTTGTCACAAGCACCTTCGATATCTAGAAATGCTGCAATGGCTACTTCTTTATGATTCAGACCCCTTTCGAAACCTGAAACCAAATTATACAGGGCAGCTTCTCCTGATTTCCCTGCTTGATAAGCCCATTGTAGTCTATGTAGAGGGATGCTCTTATAAGCACTCCTTGATATCTCGATTGATAATAGACCTCACTTCTTGTTGGTTAATAGTTATTTTTAATATTACTATAAGTTTAGTTGCCTATACCATAATAATTAATTAATAGGATTCATTAATTAATGATTTTCTGTAGGTACATTAATATAATGTTGATAATACTCACGTATATACGTAGCTATTTTCATTGGATCGTCTACCAAATATCTGTCCACATCTTCAATGATTCCTTTTAAACACCCAACAATATTTAATTTAGTTCCACTTGGAATGTGTCCTATAAGGTTGTTTTTTTTATTCCAGTAATAAGGAATACTACCTTTTTCCAACATATCAACATATGTGTTTAAAAGCTAAAAAAAGCAAACATAATTTTTAAGAGAAAAAAAACAGAGCAGGTAAATTAAGGATAAAAGTTTTAACATTTAAGAATATATTCCTGACTTCATTATTTACTTACCCTCATAAAAGCATAACCAAGTGATGATCCCCATAATTCTCCCTTCTCAGCTTCCCAGAGAGCAACGGTTTTGATATAATAACTAGCAATACACTTGTGTTGAGGAGGAACAGTGTCTCTTAATTTCTAGAAAAAATAAATTTTATAATAAGAATTGTATTATCTTAAAACAAATATACATGTTGTATTTCTTCGTAAAGAACAATAATAAAGTATTGCTAAAAAAATTCCAACAAACGCCAAAACCTACGTTTACGTATACGCATAAGGACGTGTTTAATCTCTCTACTGCCTGACAGACGTACAAAGAATAAATCTAACAATATAACTATAATATACAACAATCACATGAGACTTACACACGAATTACATACAATACTTTTTCTACTACCGAAAATTTATCAAAACACAAAAGTTTAATAGTCATTTTCTTTACGCCCTAGTGTGTAATGTAAGATGCCAGAAGAAATTTTAGTCGCACAATAATTCTTTTATTATTTTCCAGTATTAATTAAATATTTACTTATAATATTACCTAAGGGTACTTCACTGAATATGTTTCAATTTACAATTTACAGATGTAATATACATTCATTATATATTTCCATTAGACTAATAACTACATAGGAGCAACAGGAACTTTTTGTTTACTCACGGTAGTAGAAAAAATATTTAAGAATATACGTATCAATATTTATCTACCTTCAATAATTTTATACTGGGTTTTAAAAATCTCTTGTCGTTTAAAATGTTTCTCTCCTGTTCCTGAAAAGATAGTCTCCAAAATCTTTTGGTAACAGGTAGAGTGTTTTTTATTGGTTTAGGTACAATAAAGAAATTTGGCTGTAACAAAAATATTTCAATATTTAGGTATCTGATTTCAATTATTAATTCAAAGATATTTTAAATGGACGAGTGTCATCTTGGTATATTAACAAAATATCCTAGAGGATTTGACACTTACCGGGCTGGTTATACATTTTGTATCATGGTTGTATATACGTGGAGATCCATGATTGATTGATTGGTTCAGCATTAGTCATTGGCTTAGAGTCCTCAGCCTTCAGGCTTTTTGTGCTCTTGGTTGTGCCGTTTATGTGAAGAGACCAGTAGCACTTATCAGGCTCAACAGTCTTTTCACTAGGTACTAGGTCATACGTGTCTATATATCTCCAATGGGATAATGCTTCACAATCGAAGATAATGTGAGAGGCTGTTTCCTCCTCTTCTATGCACAACCGACAGATAGGTTCCTCCCAATATATACCGATTGTATACATGTGCTTCCTTAAGGTGACCGGTGAGTAAACCCGCTACCATCCTTATTTGGGCCCTGCTAAGGTTTAGTATTTCAGCGTCTCCGAGGGTTCTTTGACCAGGAGTTTGATGTGTTCCTGTTTTGGCACGTGTCTCCAGTACGACTGGTGTTTAGTTTGAGTCCACCGAGATATACAACCACGTGCAGCAGTTTTGGGTATCCCAAATACTGGTTCAGGACCAGTGAATGCTGTCTCAGACCCCAGCTTTGCTAGGATGTCTGCCTTTCCGTTTCCTACAATGCCCTTATTCCCCGGGACCCACTTAAGAGTAACTCTATTATGGTTAGCCAGGGTTATTAGTTTTTGTAGACAGTCCCAGACCAGTCTAGATCTAATCTGAGGACATGATAAAGATTTTAGTGCTGCCTGACTATCAGAGAGTATAAGGATCTTTTGGCCTCTACACCCCCTTTCGATATTCACTTAAAACACATGTCGATAGCGTAGATTTCTGTCTGGAATACAGAAGCAAGATTCCCCAACGAAACGTGGATATTGCACCTGGGTCTAGCACCATGGACTCCAGCACCTGTTCCAATGTGAGTCTTAGAGCCGTCTGTGTACCATTCCAACGTTACTTCCTGACTGCATGCTTCCAACCCATCCCATCCATGATTAATACTCTGATTCTTTCATAATAGAAATTGTTAGATCCGTACGATGGAGATACTTCCTACATTTTGTATTGACAAGTGACAATACTGAATCGTCTATTATTGTTACATTAAATAATATTTACGTAAGTATTTTTATATAAATACTAAAAATTTTTTTCTTTCTAAATTACAGATTTTCAAATAAAGTTACCTTATTACAACCAGCTGGGATTCCTTTGTTAGGACTGGGAGGCCAGTATTTAGTAGTGAATTCAAAACATGGAACCAAATCTATATCCAATTTTATTGCAGTACCACCAACATTTACTTCCAATTTATATGCAGGACCATTTTCACGAGTTTTTTCCTGCAAAAAAATTTTTTTTATTAAAACATTTGATGATTTTAGTTGTTAAAACAGATTACTTAGAAACGAGTGTGGAAAAATTAGATGCACGAGGGATATTTGGTAAGAAACATTTTATTTTAATACATTTTTTTTAATCAAAATAATAAGAACAATATAACTTTCAAGCTAGGAAAGGTAATTACTTCAAACTCAAGTCAAACTTGCAAGAAATTTTTTCGATTTTTTTCCGGAAAAACTGCTGACAGCTAAGTTGACAGTTGTTAAGTAATTTTTCCACTTAAAATTTATATTTGACATACCAATTCTTGATAGAGATTGGTCAAAATTAATAGGAAGGAAATAATCATATATAATACCACAAGAGCTTCAAAATTATCGGGTATTTCCCGATAGGTTCGTTGCAAACTAATGAAGGAGTCAAGTTTTTCAGGTTAAAAAATAACGAGCGCGAAGCGCGAGTGATTTTTCCTGAAAAACTTGACGACTTTATTTGTTTGCAGGGAACCTTGAGGGAAATGCCAGATAATTTCGAAGCTCGTGTGGTATTCGGAGGATTATTTTTCCGTCCCAAATGTCGGCCAATAGAATTGTTTTTTTTGCCTTCTCCGTATTAATGGGAACATTTCCTTTGACTTTTTTATCGATGGTGGACAGAGAACAAACTCCAAATCGACTCATTTTCATGCAAAATCTCCAATTTTCACAATTGAATTCAACCTGTCAGTTTGACGTGTGGTTAATTTGACTGGATCATGTTTTATTTTTATATATAGCAACTACCAGAGAAAATGTTCAAAAAATTATCAGTATAATACCATGTAGGTTGTACCACGTGACGTCGAATGGTGCAATTCTATTGGTCGATATTTGGGTCGGAAAAATAATCAATATTATTTATATCAATGTCACCTCTAGTCCAGAATTTTAACCATAAACTTTTGTATTTTCATTTTCAAAGCATAGCCTAATGGGGCAAGTCCACGTTGCTTCATCTGACAGTCGTCCTGAGATAAACAAAGCTTTTTCTGTGCAACATGTGGATCTTAATAGTTATTTTGATCGTGTCAGAGTCCATTTGATTTTGAATTAGTGCTTTTTTCGACGTTGTTTTAATTGCTTTCATATTTTAAAAGCTATATCTGACTGTTTAGTGTTTATAATAAAAACGATAATTAAAACAACCAAAATACAAATCTAACATATAACCAAATCTTCCGTAAGTTCCTTGTGGCATTAGGTATTTTTTTATTTCGACGTTTCGGTAGCGCTCCAGCTACCGTTGTCAAGATTAACTAGTAATGACAACGCTACCGAAACGTCGAAATAAAAAAATAAAAAACATTATTGTGGTTTGATTCCCAAAAAAATAAGAGAAAAAACCAAATATTTGTTTTACCACAGGGCAAATGTCATTAGTGTAAACTTGACAGTTGGTGGACATGCTCTAAACGGTTTTGTATTTGTAGATTTGGCAATATTTAATTGGCGAAAGAGTTGTGTCTATTTGTTATGAAATTAATTACTAAACAGTTCTTAAGGGTCGGTTTTAAAAGAGAGATTTATACTAGGTATAATGTGTAATGTAATGAGGATACTGGGTGTAGTAGGATAGTAGAAGGGCCTCTGACTAGGTGGTGCTGCTGGTCACTTGGTGGGTCATCCCCCAGGAATAAAACAACTACCTGTTTCACTGGGACATGTTCTATTTAATATTTACTATACATTAACCACTAACACTAATTGACTACTCTTAGATTACTACTTAGAATGAATGATACTGACTGTAATCATCCTTTAATGAATGACCATAACGATGACTTAATAATAATAATGAATCAATAATGAATTGATAATCAATTAATAATGAATTAATAATGAATGCTTAAAATACTATTGTTACCTATATATACAAAGAGTCAAGTTCACTATAAGTAAACATACATGATACTAGATAATGTTTATTTGCTTTGACATTGACTCGTACGTGTAACCTTTATATTTATTATTTATAAAACAATTCGTGGTTTATTGGAATTAGCTGAAGGGAATTTATTCGATAATATTTTAAATAATTAATGACTTAATGTTTAGGCCAAAAGGCATCACACCTTCCCCTTTTACAAAAAGAATAAATTCCGTTGAGCTTCCTTTCCCCCTAATGAAATGAATTTACAATTATCCTAAAAATAAATGGTAGATGGTTATTAAATAATGTCACTAACCTACGATTACATAATATATTCATAAATAAATGAATGTTCATTGCCTTTAAAAATTGTTTACGATCACTTAGTTGTTTATTTATTTTCACTTCAATGTTTTGAATGTTTGTTATAACACTTTTGTTTATTATTCGGAAATGTTTATAAACTCACTCGCACTTTCAATTTTACAATTTTTAATTCATTTTACAATAAGGATGGATTCTGTTTTTGTGTATTTCTTTTATCACACCTGATTCTAATTTAATTTTACAGTTAACATCACTCACCTCTGTGACTGTAAATGGACCTATATATTGAGATTCGAATTTGGTTCTATTTTCCCTCTTTACTAAAACTGAATCCCCTATTTTAAAATCAACTGGATTAGCTACCTTACTATTTTGACTTTGTCTACTCAGTTTATGTTTGGTTAAATATTTCTCTGCTCTCTGATGAGCTACCTGCAGTTTATATTTTAACTCATTCTGATATTCATCAATATTATAGCATGGCTCAATCTCGTTTGTTAGATTCTCGGGTAAGTTAGCACGTCTACCGAACAATAATTCAAACGGCGTATAACCATGATACGAGCTTGGAGTCGTATTATAACAATAAGCAAATAGTTTACACCATTCATCCCAATCATCCTTACTTTCATTTATAAAGTGTCTCACATACTCATTAAGCGTTCTATGTAATTTCTCACAACCTCCTATAGATTGATGATGATATGCTGTTGAGTAATTATGCCTAATATTTAACATTTTAGTTAAAGCGTTGAATATTTCATTTTTATATTCTGTGCCTAAATCTGTCCTAATTTGTTTCATTAGACCGTAATTTGGTATGAAATTTTCAAAAATTCCACGAGCTATCGTGTTTGCTTCTTTGTTTTTAACTGGAATTATTACTGCATATTTTGTTAATTCACATAACATTGTGATGCAATAACGGTTACCATTTTCACTTTGTGGAAAAGGACCGACCGTATCTATATATGTTATATCCCATGGTTTTTCTGCTGTATCCGTTAATACAAATTCTTCTTTGTGATTATTCTTTGCTTTATTGACTTGACACTTGTGACATTGCTTAATATATTTTCTTACATCTTTTTCCATGTTTTTCCATCTAAAATTCGCTCTTAATTTTTTCAATAGCCTGTTATTTCCTACATGACCTCCAAATAAAGGATCATTATGATAAGTTTCTAAAATCTGTTGCTTTTCTTTTTCTTTTTCCACCATCTTAGGTATATCGCAAATACATATTTGTACGTTTTTTAACGTATTGTTTCCTTTTTCCATAAACTCTTTTATAGTGCACTGTGTGAAAATAATATCATTCATATAAATTTTCATCCTTTTTATACCATTATTTACCGCTAGCTTATCAAGCTGAACTAACGTTTGACCTAAATCAAAGTTAACTATATCGGTATTTAATAAGGCTTGGCTAAATCTCATCCTGTTTTTGATCCGTATGTTCATCCTTAACGAAACACGGTTATTTTCAAATTGCAGAATTGGTAATTTATGCGCCTCTAAATTATTCAGTACTTTATATACTGCTGGCTTGCGAATATCTTCCTTTATTTCTGTGGAAACTATTTTATCTTCTCCTATAGGCTGAGCTTTATTATGACGAGTTTTTGACCTCGTTATTGCTAAAATGTGAGCATTGTCAATGTACAAGTCTTTTAATTCATTTATGGATATCCTTGAAATACTGTCCGCATAATTTGAATTTCCTTTCAAATATTGTATTTCGAAGTTGTATTCTTCTAGGTCTAGTCTAATTCTCGTAAGTTTCGAAGTTGGGTCTGTCATCGAAAAAAGATGTGTTAACGGCTTGTGATCCGTTTTCACAATAAAATGTGTAGAACCATATAAATAACACTTAAAATGATTAATTCCCCAATGGATAGCTAACAGTTCTTTCATGATTATAGGTTTATTTAATTCACTTTTCTTAAAACCTCGCGATGCATAAGCTATAGGTAGATCTATACCTTCGTATTCCTGGCTAAGTATTGCAGAACACGCAATATTTGAAGCATCTGTTGTCAATATAAATTTTTTATTGAAATCTGGATATTTCAAAATAGGCGGCTGAATTAATGCCGATTTTAGTATTTGGAATGATTTTTCGCAGTCTTCCGACCACTCGAATTTCACATTTTTCCTAGATAATTTATTGAGAGGTATGCATATTTCAGCGAAATTTGGAATGAAACGTCTGTAATAGTTACAGAATGCTACGAACCTTTTAGATTCTTCTGAATTTTTGGGCACTGGATACTTCTCAATGACTGAATATTTTGCCTTATCGGGTAGAACCCCTTCACTGGACAAATTGTGTCCTAAATACGTTACTTCTCGCCTGAAGAATTGACATTTTTGTGGATTTAATTTAAGGTTGAATTTCCGACATGTGTCAAACACCCTTTCGAGATTACTTAAATGATGATTTTCTGACATCCCTATTACGACTATATCATCCATATAAAGAAATGCTTTTTCTGGAGTTAATCCTGAGAATGCTATGGACATCATTCTTGAAAAACTATTTGGACTTATATTTAAACCAAATGGTAATCTTGTATACTGAAAAGAACCTTTTTCTGTACTAAAAGATGTATATTTCCTTGAAGATTGTTCTAAGGGAATTTGATGAAAACCTGACATAAGATCTATGACTGAAAACCATTTCGACCTCCCTAACTGATCTAAGATCGAATCTATTCTGGGTAATGGAAATTTATCTGTGACTATTTTCTTGTTCAATTGCCTGAAATCTATACAAAGTCTCCAAGACTTCTCTCCATTGATTGCCTTTTTGGGAACAAGTAAAACTGGACTGTTATAATCTGAGATTGAAGATTCAATTATACCTTGTTCTAATAACTTTTGGACCTGATTATTAAGTTCTGAAGATTGAGAATGTGGCGTGCGATAATTTTTAATATATACTGGAGTATCATCTTTTACCAATAGCTTTTGCTCATAAAAATTATTATGCGTTAAAATGTCGTTCTTTAAAGCAAAAATATCTGAAAAATTCTCACAAAGATTTATTAGCTTATCCCTCACGTATTCTGGTACCTCTAAATTTAATGTTTTTCTTAATTCTTTCAACCTATTCTTACTTTCATTCTTCACAGCATATACATGAAATAAATTTAAATCCAATATTTTAATATTGTTTGTATTTATCGACTTGCTTTCATAATTTGTGTTTAAAATTCTGACATAAGGATTAGTTTTTGATATAATAGATCTTGCTATAAATATTCCTGGTAATAGTTCTTGTTGCTCAACAACTTTATCTTGTCTTAAGTTTTTGAAACTTTCTACCAACCGATAGACTTCACATCTAGGCGGTATTGCCAAAGTATCATATTCAGGATTGTCAAGAATTTCTAATGTTACTGTATTCCTAGATTTACAATCTATGTATAATTTTAATTCTGAATAATCTAAAATACAATTATAATTTCTTATGAAATCCCTACCTAGAATTCCATTCGTAGGTATAGGAAATTCTTCCTCTACTACATGAAAACAATGTTGAAATGCTATACCCTTAATAAAAAGAAAAGTTTCTATTGTACCCAAAGTTTTAATTTCTCCCTGAGTTATTCCTTTAATATTTAAGATTTGTGTTGTCTTTATTAAGTGATGTGGAAAATTATCTGAAATTTTTAATAACGATATATCTGCACCTGTATCTAATATAAAAGTATCTATATTATCCGATATGTCAGTTTTAATTTGCACAAAGTTTGAAAGAGTTAAATCAAAGTTATAAATATAATGATTATTATGATGCAAGTTATTTAAAATTTTGGATTTTTCACCTTTCTTTTTCAAAACCCCAATTCTTTCTGTTCATCTTCCACTCTCGTCTCTCCACTCTCACACATTCTTACATTTCTATATTTATTATCATTGTTAAACCTATTGTTAGGCTTGTCTCTATATTCTTCTGGTTTCTCCCTGTAACCAGTAAATCTCCTATTGCCTTGATTGGCGTGAAATTTCCTACTGTTATCGTAGTTATTTTTCCTATGGAAATTATTTTCTCCATTATGATTTACATAAGAGTGTCTTCGCTGAGGAAAATAGGTATTTCGCTGTGGAAAATAGGTATTTCCTGACACAAACTTATTTCTATCTGCCTTATAATGCAGAACACTTCCTGTTGACTGATTGTTTCCCACATTGATGGAAACCAATTTAGTCATCACCTCTTGCGGTGTCGTAAAATTCCCAGCTGCTATAACGGTTTTTATCCGCTCTGATGCTGAGTTGTCGATCAGTGATTTTACTGCTGCTTCTGTTGTATACTTAGTTGCTAAATGTACTGGCATTCCTTCTGCCAAATACGCGGCTTGTAACTGATCTGTTAATTTCTCCATCTCTGAAGCATACTCAACTATATCCTTATTGTTTTGTCTTAATTTGCTTAATTTAGCTCCTACTAAACTAGCACTATCTCCCTTTAGTCCCTTTTTAAGGGTTCCTATAATTTCTACCAACGATTTTTCGGTGGTGATTAGACTCCTGGCCTTTCCAGTTAGCCTAGTTTTCACAAATAGTACAGCATTCTCCTCATGCTCTGCTGCACCAACCTGTAGCAAACTTATAGCATCTACAAAAGATTGCAATTTGCTTATATCCCCATTAAATTCATTTGGTAATATCTTACCAGCTAAATTGAAAAAGTCATTCATACTTAATGCCATTTTCTCCTTTTTATCTTTGCTCATTGCTTCTAATACTATTAAATTATTAATTAAATTATTACGCGTAATTAATTGAGACGGAACTTCATACTGACAATCTAACACTTGAAATGCTTTCTCTACCTTTTCTCTAATTTTGTTAAAATATAAAATACATGTACTCTGCTGATTCTCCTCTAACTTATACCAATTCTTATTTATTAACTTAGAGAAACTATTAAATGAATCACACAACTTATTTATTATATCTATATGACTATCTGAGCTTTTTGGAACCTCCTTTTTTAACACACGCTTACTATTCCTACGTATATCTTCTAAAATTAAATTCAATCTAATCTCAAATTCATCCCACGTTACTGCATTTCCATCACTCGAGGACATTTAAAATTCATTGTCAATAGAAATAAAAATATGAAATATCAATTATCAAAAAAAATTTTAGCCACAAAACAGAATATACCCTTAAAGTTTACAAAAAAAAAATATTCTCACCATCCTACAGATTTAGCGTGCTTTGCTGTAGATTTCTTCTTATCTCCCTCTTCATTTGTCTTTTATGATTCTTATATATAGACCATCCAAATTGTAGTACCAAAACAACCACAATAATGTAGATAAGAATCTTCACCTCCAGATCTGCTTTGAGTTCCTCTTCTTGTACTATAAAATTACTGTTGACCACGCCATTTTCTTGGACCGCTTGTTTCGTTGCTTTACCACCCATTGTTACAGAACTCCAATTGTTTGCAGGATCGCCATGTAATGTGTAATGTAATGAGGATACTGGGTGTAGTAGGATAGTAGAAGGGCCTCTGACTAGGTGGTGCTGCTGGTCACTTGGTGGGTCATCCCCCAGGAATAAAACAACTACCTGTTTCACTGGGACATGTTCTATTTAATATTTACTATACATTAACCACTAACACTAATTGACTACTCTTAGATTACTACTTAGAATGAATGATACTGACTGTAATCATCCTTTAATGAATGACCATAACGATGACTTAATAATAATAATGAATCAATAATGAATTGATAATCAATTAATAATGAATTAATAATGAATGCTTAAAATACTATTGTTACCTATATATACAAAGAGTCAAGTTCACTATAAGTAAACATACATGATACTAGATAATGTTTATTTGCTTTGACATTGACTCGTACGTGTAACCTTTATATTTATTATTTATAAAACAATTCGTGGTTTATTGGAATTAGCTGAAGGGAATTTATTCGATAATATTTTAAATAATTAATGACTTAATGTTTAGGCCAAAAGGCATCACAAACAGTATAGTTATTCTGGGAGTAAAGTTATACCAGAATTTATACCTAGTATAAAACTAGTTGGTTTTACGATGCTTTTTTTACACCGGTTTAAATGATCTTCAAATAAGAAATTTTCTACGCAAGTAGAAGGTGACCTGTAAATGGAGTTTATAAGAAAAATATTGTTATTAAAGTTTATTTTCACTTGTAAGAGAAAACTGTTATTAAAACTTATTACTCTGTGTGATTCATATTATATTAGATTTAACAAACACAACAACTCCGTCATTTTGATTTAGATCGCCATTATTGTATATCGTTTTGTTGCCTGCAATGTTTAAAAGAGTGATATTGTATCTGGGATACACCAGGTCTCTGTAAGAACTGTACGTTTTAGTTTCCAACAGTATTCCCATTTCGGTTGCACTAAAATTGCTACAACGCGTGCTTTTTTCGCTTTTAACAGACAATTTAGAATTTATGCATTCACTACAAATAAAAATAAAAGTTTGTGCCTCCAAATGTCAAACTAGTGTAATCAACCTGCGTTTATGTCACTTTTTGAGGTTATTCGTAGAGTAACCGACATATCTGTCTGTTCGGCGACGGTATAGCTTATTCTAGTGTTTTCGAGAATCTTATACCAGAACTCATAACTTTGACAGATCGGCCTTATTGTGCTCGATATTTTTGAAAACGAGAACAAATACTCATTTTGTTCTTTTCAAAATTTTTCATTTCTGTTTCCTTAGTTAATTTATCTCACATACTGTCAAAAATGAGCTAACAAACAATAAAACACCATGAACTCAAAGTGTATGCAAGGCTCTTATTGTTCTGCAGTCGGATGCTTTTGGTATTGGATTTAAACTGGCGCCCTCTGCCATGACCAGAAATTGGAATACATGGAGGTTGACCTCCTTATATAGTCTCATTCATTTTAATGATACATTTTTGGAACTATTAAAAGTAGATAACATTTATCGCTTGGTGGGTTCATGTGAAAGATATTGTCGTTTGTATACAAACCTGTGCGCTAGTTACTCAGTGTGCTTTAAAGACGAATGAGAATTTTTACTATACTTACATACAAAATCCCTTGTGGTATGTTCAGAGTATAATTGAAATTGTTGCCAGGAAAATTATTGAGAGATCTGATGAGAAGTCCTCCCATCCATCGTCGTACTTTTTCAGTATCAAGATAATTCTTTTCGTCTAAAAGTTTTTCTTTGAAGCCTCTTAAAAATACAAAATTAAATAATTGGTAACGTATCTAGCTTTCAAATAGAATTATTATTGTATTCTCCGAAAGTAGCGCTGCTTAATTTCCCTCACTTTTTACTTGATCGCTCGATCTGCGGCTGTATTCTTGACTGAGGGAGTGAAGATTCCCAAGAGAACAGGAGCCGTATCTTTGAACGTTCGACCAAATGCTCCCACGTATTTCATGTGATGGGAGCGGATTTGTTATGTTCAAGCAGTATCTTCGAAAACTTGAATGTTTTAAAATTTAAAATCGGACAATCTATAACGCATCAAAAAAATTACATTTGGAATTTGCGATAAAAGTAACCGTCACTTGGCGTCTGCTGTTCGCGCATATAAAGGGCATACGAAGAAATTCTTTTGTACCAAGTTTCAGTTCTTGCAATTGAAAAATGAGGAATGTATGAATTTTCAAAAAAAATGTCCAATTTTCCGGTTTTTCCTTATTTTCTCGGTTCCCGATTATCCGATTGACACGCTCGACCTCTCATTTTGTTCGTATTTTAATTATCTACAATTTATCCATACATACCATTGAGATTGCTTCAGTACGTTTTACGCTATATGAAAAAAACTAAAGAAAGGTTTTTTCGTTTTAAATGTTTATAACAAATTAAGCGGGATTTATAGTTTGACGTACTGTAAACGTAGACGCACTGTGAAAAGATCAACTATAGCATTTACGTACCTTGTTTATAAAGGAACGTAAGTGCATGACGTAACGTAAGGGGAACGGACTGGAACGGAAGAGTTGGCTAACTTTTATCTTTTCACGGTGCGTTCTTACGTCCGGCCAATCAAAGGAAAGAATTTTGTGTGATGTCAGCGTGGCTATCAGCTGTCATTTAATGTTGTGTTTTTGAATGTATAATACAATATTTAAAGCTCAAAACAACATAGAACACAGGCTGTAGATGATTTGTATATTTTCTAGGTTAGTTTGAATGTCGCGAGTACGTTACCTCTGCCCATTCGCAAAATTTCCGTTCCGTTTATTTATAACTGCAACAATTTTCACATACCGTTCGTTACGTATCCAGTGCGTCTACGTGTGGTATACGTTTACAGTCCGTCAATCTATAAATCCCGCTTTACTGAACAACATTTGCGTGCCAAAACATATCAAAATGATACTACGTAATGTCTTTTACATGATGACATTATCCGTTTTCTACTAGAATTTTTGTCAAAAATATTTACCTATTGCTTGGCCTATACAGGGTGATTGATTAGTATGATAAAGTTCAGTGCCTCCTTTGTCCTTTGAGATATCAATTTGAAAATTTGAGGGTTTATAGCCATCATCAGTCTCCACATTTTTACAATCTTCCAGGGTGTTCCAGAATGCTGTACCATATTAAAGTTACATTTTTTCAAATGAAACACCCTATGTTTTATCGCATATTTGGAATCAGCTTGACCTCCCCATCTCAATAATATAGGGTTGTGATGTGTTCTACGGGGTATTTAAGGAGTTATAACCAATTTTCCATAAAAATCGTAACAAGTTCAATACCCTGTACATTAATGTACAGGGTATTGAACAATTGTAAGATAAATTCAAGAATAAAAATCTGTTGCGGACAAAGCATTTGAATAGTAGTAAAAATCCTGGAAAATTATTTATTTCGTTAATATTCATTGAATCTGATACAGGGTGAATCAAAATACGAATACATTATTTTCTCGGTTTTTTCAAATGGATCACCCTATATTTTATGTGAGAATCGCAAAGTACTTCCAAAACACTTCTTTTTTTATATAGCATTGCCTATACCTAAAATTATTAGTTCTTGAGATATTTTGATTTTTCTATGCAAAACATTGATTATCTCAAAAAAATATGGTCCTACTACATATTCACCAACAATACCTCCCCACACATTCAACGACCATCTAGTTTGACTGTGTGTCACTATGTGATATGGATTAGTTTATAAATAATAGTGAAAGTTGTGCCTATTAACACAACCATTTTTATGAAACGTGGCTCCTTACACTTGTGAGTGGGTTTTCAGTAACTGCCAGCAAAACATTAATTTCATTTTCTTCTGTCACAGAAGTTTTTGTTTTGTAGGTTGCGTTTATATTGCATTCTCCCAATATCCAGATCATATCAATCATTTCATCAATAGTGAAATTCATTTTTGCTCTAGTTCAAATTCTTCAAAACACCAAAAAATGTACCAAACCGCTAAATCAAAAAACACTAATGTACCTACTGCCATGTCATGTTATTGTCAAATATCAGTTTTTGACAAATCAATCACACCCAACTCACAATTATTAATTATTAAATAATTAGATATAATCAATGTTTTGCATAGAAAAATCAAAATATCTCAAGAACTAACAATTTAAGGTATAGGGAATGCTTTATAAAAAAAGAAGTATGTTGATAGTAATTTTCGATTCTCACATAAAATACAGGGTGATCCATTAAAAAAAAACCGAGAAAATAATGTATTCGTATTTTGATTCACCCTGTATCAGATTCAATGAATATTAACGAAATAAATAATTTTCCAGGATTTTTACTACTATTCAAATGCTTTGGCCGCAACAGATTTTTATTCTTGAATTTCTCTTACATTGTACAGGGTATTGAACTTGTTACGATTTTTATGGAAAATTGGTTATAAGTTCTTAAATACCCCGTAGAACACATCACAACCTTATATTATTGAGATGGGGAGGTCAAGCTGATTCCAAATATGCGATAAAATATAGGGTGTTTCATTTAAAAAAATGTAACTACGATATGGCGCAGCTTTCTGGAACACCCTGTAAGATTGTAAATAATTTAAAAATGTGAAGACTGATGATGGCCATAAACTCTCAAATTTTCAAATTGATATCTCAAAGGACAAATGAGGCACTGAACTTTATCACACTAATCAATCACCCTGTAGAGCCATGAAAGGGTACGCTGGTGCAGGAAGGTATAATACCTATGAAAGCCTACCAAGTTTCACTTTTAAGTTGCCCATAGTGTCATTTAATTAAACGCCTGGAGGGGTCATAACGCTTTTTCCCATACGTGACGATGTCTACCTACCACTCAACTTCTACCGCAAGCAGCGTTAAAATATAGTTATTTATGTAACTAGTGTGTAAAGTAGCACGAATGTGAATATTGTCGCATGAGCCGCAGGCGAATGCGACAATCACATGAGTCGAAAAAAAGGTCTTTACACACGAATTGCATACAATATTTTTTCTACTAGCGAATATTTAATCAAAATACAAAAGTTTAATAGTAATTTTCTTTACGCACTATTGCGTAAAGACACATACTTTACGCACTAGTGCGTAAAGTAAGTTAAATTTTTCTATAGAAGAATCTTTAACGCTATTAATTTCTAATAAGATATATTATAAATGATTTGGAAATTATAATCAAAATATAAACAACAAACGAATTCAATTATTAATAACATATATTTGGTGGTGTATTTGCCAAGTAATCTGAGAGATCGTCAGAGGAATCCATCTTTATTTTTATAATAATCTAAAATAACATCATAGTTTTCTAAAAATATTCAATTCTTAAATATAAAATACAATTGCTTACCCTAGGTATGGTCGGAAGATCTCAATTTAAATTTTAAATGTCAGATTCAATTCACAAAGGAATGTCAGTCACTCACCGCCAACTTATGCCTATTTACCGTATTATTTCCAGTACTCAATAATTATTTAACAATAATTATTAGGTTACTTTACCGAATTCTATAGGTTTCTATCTCCAATTTATGAAAAAAACTTAGATTTAATATCCGTTTATTATACCTATATTTTTATAAGACTTGATATCTATAACTACATACATATTGGAATTTTGTCTTTACGCACTAGTGCGTAAAATAAAGTTTTACGCACTCGAAAATGTGTCTAAAGTACGTACTTTACACACGGTAGTAGAAAAAATATATTATTTTGACTTACTTGTATCGTTTATTTAATTCAGCTTGTTTATGAAGATCGGTTAAGTCCAACTGTATTGTTAAATAGCCGGGTATATTAGCTAATTTTCGATCTATTTTAACTGCATTTGGTAGGGTTAACAGTAGATCCAGATCAAATTCATCAGGTTGACCTACTCTTAATCTATCGTAAAAACTACCACCATAAAACACTCTGGTATACATTTCACCAAATAAATTGTCTGTTTCTTTCATTATCGGTATTAACAATTCCAGTAACTGTGAAGAAATTAAAACATATTGTTACCTTGAAGTATTTTTAAATGAAGTATACAAATAAATTATATTTTAGAAAAAACTAAAAAAACACGCTTTATAGGTAATCGCGAACTAAAACGTAAAAAATAATTCTTGAATTAAGAATAAAATGATTAACTAGAAAATTAATGTCATTGTGGTAAAAGCGTGGGGTGCTTACTACATTTATACACTAACTCTGCATTTCGGAATAGCACTAAAGTTCGTTTCAAAGGAGTTGATAGCACAGAACGGCTATAATATAATAAACGGAGGTCGGGTGTCTCAAAAAATTGTATCTCTTATTTATGTTGTACAATGTATATAGACTAAGAAGAAAAAAATTGTGACCAGGTCACCTGGTAATCGGTCAAATAATAATAGGTAATAAAATGCAAATGAAGCGTACGCACTGAACCAAACGGTCCATAGTCGTGGAACAGGGTTATTTATGATTTTTGCTTAACGTTTATTATAATAATTAATATTATAATGATAATACAAAGTAATTGTGCACTAAGATTTATATACACACATATTCTTGTAAAAAATGTATAAAAAATTATTGCAGGTGAACATTACTTTAACTATAATATTATTAACTAAATTCTTCGTCAGAAAAATATGAAGAATCGTCTTGTCCTAATTTAATAATTAACGCTTCGATCTCTGTACTTTCGTCGATTAAGTCCTCAAGAACCCACATTTTCCCCAGAACTTGTGGGGTTTTAGTGCACAAGAGCATTCATGTTTTTTCCCGCAAGGGATATGCACTTTTGCTAACTCGTTGAATAGGAATTGGAGAAAAACTTGAACTTGAAGCCATCTTAATTAGACTACTTCAAATTTTATTCTATACAGGTTCCTACTTAGATTTAAATATTAACAGAAAATTGGGTTGTATAAGTTACGGGGCAGGTAGTTCCGTCGCGCCTATGCTTCACAACTTTTTTATGGTCCGAACCCCCGATCCGTGCTATCAACTCCATTGGGACAGACTTTAGTAAGAAATTATAACAATTTGATATCGAGCACCCCACGCTATAATATTACCATAATGACATTAATTTTCTCGTTATCATTTAATTCTTAGAATAAGATTTACCATTTGGTTCAATAACCTATAAAGCGTATTTTTTAGTTATTTTATTTTATTTTTTCTTTTTTGTTGGATTTACTATTAGGTGTTATTTTTTTCAAACTATAAGATACCAGATCAAAGTTATGTTTTTTTTTTAAATGGAACATCCTATATTTTACTACTATATTGTATTGTCAAATGTACAAAGTTGGAGTTGGTTACAAACATACATAAGTACATAAAGGTGAAGCTAATATAAAAGCTTGTTAAAATTTTGGAACTACGAATAATCAAACTATTTAATGATTTAATATATGTAGACGTTATAACTTTAATCCTCTCCCCCCTATGGTCACCCCTCCCAATTTTTTAAATGGAACACCCTATACATTATTGCATTATTGTTGGATCCTCCTCTACAAGAGGATTACAAAAATGTAGAATACATAAGTGAAAAGTCAATCTGGAAACCAACATTTATGCCACTCAACCAGCATCTATAGATGATTTAGGTGTGACCATAGAGGAGTGGGTTAAAGTTATAACATCTACATAATGAGCAAATAGTAGTTTTCCTACAACTACTATACAAAACACGCTTTTCTACACAAATTTTTATACGCAAAGCAGGCCTTTTCTTAATTCTTTTGATAACCGTTGGAAAAGTAATGCGAAAAGTACACGCTATGGCACTTTTCCGCACCGAAATGTCAAACAAAGCTACCTATGACCTGTCAACTTTTTTTGACAATTCAACCTAATAGTGAATTTCCTATTGGTGTACAATTTTTAAATTTAAACCAAAAGTAAGTAAACTATTCATTTCATTATTTAATTTATTAATTATGAAAACATTAACCTATTAAGCATTATTTTAGAAATTATGAAGCAAGATCAAAATAATTTATCTTTTGAGTTGTCCAAAACTATATAAATTACTGTATTTCTTTTATTCATAAATGTGGTTGTAGAAAAAATATTGTGTACAACTTGTACGCAAATCTCTCTTCCCACTCGCTAGATTTGCGCACTAGTTGTACAAACTACTATTTTGATATTTAATATATACTATACTAAAGATACTGCTTAAACTTGAGAAAAATAACAAACAACTCATATGTTTCTTCTTGCTGTAAGATAGACGTCATTAAAGAATGACTCCTTTCTCAGTTGTCATACACCCGGTACATTACATTGGACAAAAAGGATTAAATAATAAATATGAAAATATAATATGCAACACACAATGCAATTGGCAAATGAATACATTAAGCATAGGTATAAGTATCTCAAAAGTTTTAAACAAATAAAATTGTACCTATACGTAACAAAATAATTACCTGAAGTACAATTTCTCTATTCCTTTTACAATCCTCCTCTTGCAGAGAAATATAATTACTATTTATTTTTTGTAATACTCCATCCAATGCAACATATTTATTCTTGTCTTCTGGAGTCGTCATGTTGATTTCTTTTTAATGAATAACTGCTGTATGAACACTAACTAAACTTTTATACTTACACACCCAAGTTTAAGTACTTAAATATTTCAATAATAATCTTAAAAAGCTAGTCATAAAGATAATCAAAATATAGTAGGTAGGTATAAAGGTAATTTACAGACACTCTAAATTATATTATTTTACATCTTAGTAAGGGGAACGATAAAAAAACACGGTGTGTGTTTCCCGAAACAGCACACACATGGTTTACAAGGTTACACTGTTACAGTAGTATATCAATCTCTTATTATTATTATTATTATTATGCAAAGTGCAAAGGATTGGAACAGTTACAGGGATGTAGTCAGATGTAAAGTAGAAAGGAAACGCGAAAATAGACGGTGCTCATAGAAAATTATAATTTTGAATATTATAAAAAAAACTGGCGTATCCGACAGACATTGCCCTGTTCGAACGTTTCCTTACATCTTGATTTAATTGTTAGACAATAAATAAATAAAGGCTGTTCATGTACCTACTTTAGGGGGAATATATTAATTACGTGAGGTGTTCAGGGGGGAGGGGATCGAGCAAAACCTCACCGATTCTCACTTGCGGGAGAGGGGGGTCTTGGCAAATATCACGTAATTTTTTTCTATCGGAAAACGATGTAAAATTGCGTCAAAGTTCAGTTAAATTTAAATAAAAAACGTCCCAGAACATACAATGGATATCCACATTGAACATAAGGGATATCCATAGGATATCCGTTCAAGTCCAGAAGGAAAAAAACCTATGGACATCCATTGGATATCCATTTGCACAAAATTGGACATCCCATAGATGTCCGTTTCGTACTAAGAATGGATATACCTTGTACAAATATGGACGCATTCACTGGACATGATAAATAAACCATGGACATCTCATGGATGAACAATGAACGTCCATCATTCAAATAAATCTTCACGTCCATTGGATGTCCATTCTGTGTCCATGTCCATAATGACCAATCGTGGACATTATATGGATATCCTGTGTTTACTGGGGTGTCTTGAATAAAATCTGACACAAGATTACGGTAATATTCCCTAAAACTATTCTTTGCTAGTCTTAAATAAAAGTAATTGAGCAAATTGTTTTTTTCTAATAAATCCAACGCATTTACACCCAAAACACAAATATTGAAAAAGCTCACGTAAGATTAGGGCGGGGGGGGGTCGAGAAAAATCATACTACATCTCACCAAGAGGTAGGGGGGGGGGGGCAAAAAATCCTCAAAAATGCCTCAAGTAATTAAATGACGCTCCTTACAGTAAAAAATTACATATATCATTTATTTTTAATACAAAGTTACAAATTATAAACATGGTTAATGAAATACAAATTATTACTTATACATATCAGAGATAAAGTAGTTAGGTTACTTATCTCTGAACATATTAAATCACCTATAATATACCGCTATCTTCATCTGGACTAACTATATTAATTATGTATTACATTATTTGCAATATGGATGTAATAAATACCTTTTACAGAATTAGGCTTTAATTCACATAACTTGACAGACAGATTAGATATTGACAGTTTAAAAACGTACAACAGAATTGACAAACATAAATAACAATTAAGAAAACTATACAGTAGGTAGTGTATGATTAATAAACTAAAATTAGTATAACAATGGATATATGAATTTTCCACTTTTTCAACATGTTTGTCAGAATAACTCGCCTGAATCTGTGGAGATATATAAAAACGGTTAAATTGAGGAAAAGTTGCGCATGTAAGAGTACAATAATAATTAGATACGATCATATTTAACATATTATTTTCTTTTCTTTTTGAGATAATTGGAAATATACTTGGTTTTCTTAAATACGAACCTGGATTTTTTTCTAGCATATTACAAATCACCTCTTTAATTTTGGTTCCCATAACATATATTAGGTTGGTTTGGTGTATTTGCGTTGTTTCGTTTCCAAACAGTCATCATCCAACTTCTAATTTAATTATAATTGTTTTCAATACCACCCCCTGTAATTTTTTGAAAAACTTTTGAAGGTTTTTATTGTAATGGTCTTCATAACATCTACTATAGAGAAGTTAAAACCAAAACTAATAGTTGTATATTTAGAGCAAAAATGGTCAAAAAGTTAAAATATAAGGTATAAAAATAAAAAGGTAGGTATAGTCGGGCCGCTCTTAGTTATTATAACATTCGGATTAGAAAGTATTAGCGATAAGCTATTCCGGTCATCGGAAATTTCAGCAGTACTCAAACGTGATGAAGAACTGTGCATTTTTAAATGGTCATTACTTTTTTTACTGAAAAAATATACACAGCACCTAGGAGATTATCGGATAGAAAAGGGACATTTACCCAATTTACCTGCAGATATCCTTAAATTCCTCAGGCAAATAGGATTAATAAAGGAGTGACTAGTTTCTGAGACTTTCCTCAGGAACTAAGTAGAAGTAAAGGGGGCACAATAAATCTTTTAGGTCTAAACGAATTTTACCCCAATATGTATTGTTATGGTATTAATACTTGATACATAAAATATTAGATAATCATGTTTTTCAATGATACCATAACTGTTAAATGCAACAAACTTTATCACTTGAAATTCAGATTTCTTAATTTGCCACAATTGAAGAATTTAAAACCATTGAATTGAGTCTGTCACAAGCCTAAAATAAACTATTAGTAATATTTAAACAGTATACAAATGTAAATTTTGACATACCCTGTATCCTAAGTAATCAAATTAGTAAAATGACAAATAAAAATTAAAGGAGCACAAACTATCAAATACAAAAATGTACAGAATAACAACTGTAATTTCCGCTATAACATTCTCTTGTAAGAGTGTAAACACCAGAGATGTATATTAAATAAATAATAATAACAATTTATTCACCAAAAAAATATACAGTTGATTAGTAAAGTAACGGGCAAAGGTAGATACACAATACAAGAAACTAAAAAAATTTCATTGAAGAACTTGTCTTTGAGTATAAATTATACCCAAAATAACTTTATTACTTGCAAAGTTACATTACGAAATTTTATTTCAACCAAATATAGTTGGAATCACATAATCGAGCATTTACTGTTTGTAGTGGTTACTTCTTCTAACAGTTGGTTTATGATAGATCCTTGTGGAGTACATACAATAATCCTTTCATATTCAGCAGGAGTCACTGAAAAAGTGATAAATGTATAAAACATACCCATATAAAGTTTTTTCGTCGATCTTTACAAAAAATGACACTTCACCTAGTAATTTCCGGATGAAACATCGTCTATTATTGACGTTATTCGGATATTAATAACTTTTTGTAAAGGTCGACGAAAAAATGTAATATGCATCTCGGCGAAAAGTTGTCTTGTGTAGTGTCTCTCATGCGCCTCGACTAACAATTTGCAGGCTAGACAGTTTTTTGTCCTTGATAGATAGATAACTTTTAGGTATCTAAATATACATAAAAAACACTAAAAATGAGGTGAAAACACGAAAAAAATATTTCAGTATAAAAACTATATTCTATTGCACCAAAAACATGATATATGTAAAACTTTAAAAATGTACTATACAGCAGAAACCTTTGTTCTACATCTACATCTAAATCACTAAATTTAAGAATAGTAAATAAAAAACAATATACTGTATTGTTAACGAAAGAGAATAATATATGTACGTAGAGCGAAAGGTCAGCGGCCAGCTGCCCCACTCGCGGATAATCGGGGCTCTACTGTATATAAATTCTGGATGTGGACTGTGGAGTGCCCATATAAAATTATTATATGTCTTTCCTGTGACATAATTTCTTCCTCTTCCTAGATGTCATCCCTAGAAGATGGGTGCTGAGTAAAATTTGAGTTGGTGTTGAGTTTATTTTTCTCAAATTTAAGTAAGGATAGAATCTTGGAATTTTGTAATTTTCGTGCACAGGCAATGGCTACCCACTGGGTATTTACATTATAATGGGCTGAAATTGTTAACCCTTAATTAATTTCATTTCAAATCATTTATTCGAGAATAATCATTTCGATGGAGTTGTGCTCAATAGCCCAGGCACTTGAACTGAATCTTTATACCAGTTCCCATGTTATCTACTTCCATTACAGAAGCCTTGTGTCTTCTATATAGGCCAATAGTTTGACTGGAGGGATTTTCAGTAGTTGTAATGGTTGTATTATTTCCTCTCCAAAGTGCTTCCGTCTGAGTCCATGTGAGTTCTCGCAGAAGCAGAGTATGTAAGTAGGTGTTTCATCATATAGTTCACATTTCCTGCACACAGGTTCACTAACTTTGCCTATTTTGTGCAGTTGTTTCCTCATGGTGTAGTGTCCAGTCACCAGGTCGGTAATGTCTCTTACTCAGTTTCAATAGCCTAGTTCCGTATCTACTTTGTTCAGTAAACTCTTTGTACGGAGGTGCCCTTGTGTCGACCTCCATTTGAGTTGGTGTTCCCTATCTAGCCAGTTCCCGATTTCCCCTCTTATGCAATCTTTTGTGATTCCACAAAACGGTTCCGGACCTATGAAGTCTCCCTTAGGGCCTTCTTTAGCTAACTGGTCAGCCATTTCATTATCTACAATCCCCTCATGTGCCGGCACCCATATTAGATATACTTTGTTGTCTCTTGCCAGCATGTTGAGGGATTCTTTACAATTTTTTACCAGCTTAGACCTAGTTGTTGGATTACTGGTAGCTTTAAGCAGACCCTTGCTGTCAGTGTATCCTCTTCTGATGTTCTCATCAATACAGGCTATAACGGCTATCGGCTCTGCTTGAAACACAGTGGTATATCGGCCAAGGCTAAAGATCATTAACTTTCTAGGTCTTTTTATACCAGCCCCAGTGCCATGGTTTGTTTTGGAACCATCGGTGAACCAGATGATTTCTCTTCTCCAGAATTACCTGGGTGCATCACCTGTTCCCTAGATGAGATGATGATGTTCACTCCCTCATGGTTCATCTAGTATTGTCCCAGTTGTATCAGTGTGTCCTCCTCGAACATTGTTCAGTGACCATAAGTCTCCCTATTTCAGTCTAAGAGTTGCCATCATTGCCTCCGCCCTTACAAAAAGTTCTAAAGGAGGATGTCCAATAAGGGCTTCCATTGATGCCGTCCCCGTGCTGTTCATTGTCCCGGTAATACCAAGAAAGACTTGTCTTTGGATTGCAGTTAATATATTCAATGCAGAGGACACTTCTGTCCTCCTCCACCAGACTATTGATCCATAGGTGATCGTTGGCCTTATCACAGTTGTGTAAAGCCAGTGAACCACCTCAGGTCGTATTCCCCAGGTTTTGCCCACTTCTGCATTGCTAGAAAAGTCTAGTCGCCCTAGTAGTTATTGGATATTTCTAGTTCTTCTCCGAACATCAGTATTCTACCCAGCGGGATTCGTAAAAGCAACTAGTTTGGTTTTTTTGGATTAACTGAAAGGTCCTCTTTAAAGCACCATTCCTCTACAATTCGTAGTACTTCTTGGAGGACATTCATAACCACCTCTGGGAACTATCACTATCACTATGTCGTCCGCAAAGCCCTGCGTCCATATGCCTTGATCATTCAACCTGAAGATCAAGTCATCCACAATTAGGTTCCATAAAAGTGGTGAAAGTACTCCACCTTGAGGACATCCTTTAGTTGTCATAACGGTGTAGGTTGTATCATGCATATTTGCTGTTATTCTCCCATGCTCGAGCATGGATCCTATCCATTTGCATGTGGTGCTGTTAATCCCTCTTTTTTCTAGGGATCTGTTTATTGATGACATCGATGTGTTGTCACAAGCACCTTCGATATCTAGAAATGCTGCAATGGCTACTTCTTTATGATTCAGACTCCTTTCGAGACCTGAAACCAAATTATGTGGGGCAGCTTCTCCTGATTTCCCTGCTTGATAAGCCCATTGTAGTCTATGTAGGTAGAGGGATACTCTTATAAGCACTCCTTGATATCTCGATTGATAATAGACCTCACTTCTTGTTGGTTAATAGTTATTTTTAATATTACTGTAAGTTTAGTTGCCTATACCATAATAATTAATTAATAGGATTCATTAATTAATGATTTTCTGTAGGTACATTAATATAAAGCTGATAATACTCACGTATATACGTGGCTATTTTCATTGGATCGTCTACCAAATGTCTGTCCACATCTTTAATGATTCCTTTTAAACGCCCAACAATATTTAATTTAGTTTCACTTGGAATGTGTCCTATGAGGTTGTTTTTTTTATTCCAGTAATAAGGAATACTACCTTTTTCCAACATATCAACATATGTGTTTAAAAGCTAAAAAAAGCAAACATAATTTTCAAGAGAAAAAAAACAGAGCAGGTAAATTAAGGATAAAAAGATTTAAAAATATATTCCTGACTTCATTATTTACTTACCCTCATAAAAGCATAACTAAGTGATGATCCCCATAATTCTCCCTTCTCAGCTTCCCAGAGAGCAGCGGTTTTGATATAATAACTAGCAATACACTTGTGTTGAAGAGTGTCTCTTAATTTCTAGAAAAAATAAATTTTATAATAAGAATTGTATTATCTTAAAACAAATATACATGTTGTATTAATTCGTAAAGAACAATAATAAAGTATTGCTAAAAAAATTCCGACAAACGCCAAAACCTACGTTTACGTATACGTATAAGGACGTGTTTAATCTCTCTACTGCCTGACAGACGTACAAAGAATAAATCTAACAATATAACTATAATATACAACAATCACATGAGACTTACACACGAATTACATACAATACTTTTTCTACTACCGAAAATTTATCAAAACACAAAAGTTTAATAGTCATTTTCTTTACGCCCTAGTGTGTAATGTAAGATGCAAGAAGAAATTTTAGTCGCACAATTCTCTTATTATTTTCCAGTATTAATTAAATATTTACTTATAATATTACCTAAGGGTACTTCACTGAATATGTTTCAATTTACAATTTACAGATGTAATATACATTCATTATATATTTCCATTAGACTAATAACTACATAGGTACAACAGGAACTGTTTGTTTACTCACGGTAGTAGAAAAAATATTTAAGAATATACGTATCAATATTTATCTACCTTCAATAATTTTATACTGGGTTTTAAAAATCTCCTGTCCTTTAAAATGTTTCTCTCCTGTTCCTGAAAAGATAGTCTCCAAAATCTTTTGGTAACAGATAGAGTGTTTTTTATTGGTTTAGGTACAATAAAGAAATTTGGCTGTAACAAAAATATTTCAATATTTAGGTATCTGATTTCAATTATTAATTCAAAGATATTTTAAATGGACGAGTGTCATCTTGGTATATTAACAAAATATCCTAGAGGATTTGACACTTACCGGGCTGGTTATACATTTTGTATCATGGTTGTATATACATGGAGATCCATGATTGATTGATTGGTTCAGCACACCAGTCATTGGCTTAGAGTCATCAGCCTTCAGGCTTTTTGTGCTCTTGGTTGTGCCGTTTATGTGAAGAGACCAGTAGCCCTTATCAGGCTCAACAGTCTTTTCACTAGGTCCTAGGTCATACGTGTCTATATATCTCCAATGGGATAATGCTTCATAATCGAAGATAATGTGAGAGGCTGTTTCCTCCTCTTCCATGCACAACCGACAGATAGGTTCCTCCCTATATATACCGATTGTATTCATGTGCTTCCTTAAGGTCACCGGTGAGTAAACCCGCCACTATCCTTATTTGGGCCCTGCTAAGGTTTAGTATTTCATTGGTCAGCGACTCAGAGGGTTCTTTGACCAGGAGTTTGCTGTGTTCCTGTTTTGGCTCGTGTCTCCAGTACGACTGGTGTTTAGTTTGAGTCCACCGAGATATACAACCATGTGCAGCAGTTTTGGGTATCCCAAATACTGGTTCAGGACCAGTGAATGCTGTCTCAGACCCCAGCTTTGCTAGGATGTCTGCCTTTCCGTTTCCTACAATGCCCTTATTCCCCGGGACCCACTTAAGAGTAACTCTATTATGGTTAGCCAGGGTTTTAAGTTTCTATAGACAATCCCAGACCAGTCTAGATCTGATCTGAGGACATACTAAAGATTTTAATGCTGCCTGACTATCGGAGAGAATTAGGATCTTTTGGCCTCTACACCCCCTTTCTATATTCACTTGCAAACACATGTCGATAGCGTAGATTTCTGTCTGGAATACAGAAGCAAGATTCCCCAACGAAACGTGGATATTGCACCTGGGTCTAGCACCATGGGCTCCAGCACCTGTTCCAATGTGAGTCTTAGAGCCGTCTGTGTACCATTCCAACGTTACTTCCTGACTGCATGCTTCCAACCCATCCCATCCATGATTAATACTCTGATTCTTTCATAATAGAAATTGTTAGATCCGTACGATGGAGATACTTCCTACATTTTGTATTGACAAGTGACAATACTGAATCGTCTATTATTGTTACATTAAATAATATTTACGTAAGTATTTTTATATAAATACTAAACATTTTTTTGTTTGTAAATTACAGGTTTTCAAATAAAGTTACCTTATTACAACCAGCTGGGATTCCTCTGTAAGGACTGGGAGGCCAATATTTACTAGTGAATTCAAAACATGGAACCAAATCTATATCCAAATTTATTGCAGTACCATAACCATTTCCATTTACTTTCAAAGTAAATGCAGGACCAGCTTTATGAATTTTTGCCTGCAAAAAATTTTTTTTATAAAAACATTTGATGATTTTAGGTGTGCTTAATCAATTATAATGACCTTCATTATTCACTAGTGAATAATATAAAAGGTATGGACATGTGGATAATCAACACCTCCCATGACACGGATAAATATATAATAAATTAATATATTCAATGTTATTTATGTCACCAAATCACCAAATCCGGAGTTTTAACCATAAACTTTTGAATCTTCATTTTCACATCATAGCCTAATGGGACAAGTCCACGTTACTTCATCTGACAGTCGTCCTGAGATAAACAAAGCTTTTTCTGTGCAACATGTGGTTCCTAATAGTTATTTTGATCGTGTCAAAGTCCATTTGATTTTGATTTAGTGCTTTTTTCTACGTTAACAAAACCTTTCCTCAAAATCGTCCAACTAAGCAGTTTGTTTTTTCACCGCGGGGTCATCAGTGCAAATCCAATATACCATTCATTGAGACTATACATATATCTCATTCCAGAACACATAACTTTGACAGATCGGCCATATTGTGCTCGATATTTTGTCATGTTAAAACAACGAGCTGTTATTGCCATAAATTTCACTGGAGCTTATCAAAGCGAGTTTCCGAAAAGGCCCCTCTACTAACGGCACTTTTGTGACGTGGGACGGGATTTATAATAAATGTAAATGTGTTAAATTGTACATTAATTTTAATGATACATTTTTGCAACTTTTAAAAGTAACAAAGACGAATGAGAATTTTTACTACACTTACATACAAAATCCCTTGTGGTATGTTCAAAGTATAAATGTAATTGTTGCAGGGAAAATAATTAAGAGATGTGAAGATAACTCCTTCCATCCATTGTCGTACTTTTCCAGTGTCAAGATAATTATTTTCGTCTAAAAGTTTTTCTTTCAAACCTCTAAAAAATACAAAATTAAATAATCAGTAACTTGTTTAAATAGAATAGTTATCGTATTCTCCGAAAGTATAGCGCAACTTAATTTCCCTCACTTTTTACTTTATCGCTCTGTGGCTGTATATTTTTGGTTGTCAATAAATACATCATACCAATACTTAATACATTTTATTAAGAAATCTGTTGAAAAATTTCATCAATAATATTTGTGACAATACCGCGCAAATCAATTACTGTACATATTGATATGATATGGCTGAATAGGTATTTAAAAGACCTTTCAAATAATGTATTACAACACCCCCATTTCCATTTACAAATTTTAGCGATGACGTCATCACGCTCGCATAGATGACGTCAAAAATAAAAAGGTATCCTTACGAATAGCCCGTTTTAAAATAAAAATCGATGGGTTTCAGGATTTTTCCTTAAAGTCGCCGGTTTATGAAATAACGAATTGATCCCTTTCATTTGCACCATACTGTGTGTGCATTTATCCCAAAATGCTTTTAGCACAGTTCTTGGGATACAGTTCCTGTAGTATGTTCCGGGAATATACAGTTCTTAGAATTTACCGTTTCTGAAAAGACAAGTTTCTTGAATATATACCGTTCCTGGCTAGACAAGTTTCCAGAATAAATCGTTCCCTGGAATCAAATCCAAAGTAGAAATGAGAAGAGCTTTATATCTGTGTAAGGCTTCACCCTTACACAAAATTTTGTAATTCAATATATGGTATACTACTAACCCATCGGTCATGTGGTGCATTGATAAACGCTTTCTAATGTAACCAAGACTTTGGCTGGCGGCTAGAGATAGCCGAGATAACCGACAGATTTAACCGAGCATTGATAAACCCGCCCTAAACGCAAGTATTCATTTGTGCTTGAGTCAGAATTCTCAAGGCCACAGCCCACGAGAATTCCTGCGGAGTTACATAGTCGTGAGTGGAATAAGTTTGCACTGTTTCACAATAAAATAACAGTATGCGGCAAGGTCTCTTTTAGGATTAAAAAGCCATAAATCATTTCGAGTCTTGACCTACCCACAAGCGAACAGTTGATTCTCATTGGTGCAATGTAGCTTCCGATTGGTCTATGAAAAATGTACTCGAACAGTTAGTCCACATGGAGTGTTAACGTCCCAGGGTGGGTTTAGTTCATTTGTTATTTACGAGATATTATGTTCTCAGATGTTGCTGTGATTGAGATTTTGTTTTATTGACTAACACTGTTTTGTTGGTAATAATTAAAATTATGGCTTTTTGGAGACCATTAAAAAAGGAAGATATTGTTATAGGATCCGAACAATGAATATACTAGAAGAGAGTACAAAAATCGCTAGTGCATCGGGATCCTGCAATAATGAAAAATTTGTCTGAGAGCGGTTCTGCTTCTGCTTACAGATTTCTTTGTCTCGCCGACAAATTGTGAAACGGTGCAAACTAATTTTACTCACAACTATACCTAATACCCAAATTTCGAAAAAAATATGTCACAAAAATAGAAATAAGATAAAAATAAATACTTTTATCGCGTTATCGGGTAAAATGCAATAAAACATTAATATATTGATATTAATATTTATTACTTATTAGAGTGTTTTGTTACTGTAAGTAAATATTTTAAAAAAAATGATATCAATTTTATAGCATCTATTTGAGTGTATTGTTAATAAATCTTTTATCAAAGATATGAAGATTTTACAATCATCAAAATTATATATAATGTTTATTTGTACGAAAACTGGGGAAAAACAGAGAACCGGGATAAGATAACAATTTGCAATTATTTCGCAACTTATTTTGAAAAATACAAGCAGACAATAATAATAATAATAATAACTTTATTGCTTATAGAAAACAATGTTTACAGCATGCTTAGTGTGTGATAATATACAAAAAAAATTCAAGTTTACAAGACAGTTGGTAATAAGAAAAAAAATAAATACATTATTCATCTAGTATAAATGCCCTCAATTTGAGAATATTCCAAAGGTAGCAGCATATAGTTATTCCCTCAGATAGGTTTATATTTTGTAGCGCATTTACTAATGTTTCCAAATTTTGCAGATGATGTATCTTGTTTCATGACTGTACAGTGCTATTCAAAAGTCCCCTCCCTCCCTCGTATCTTTTGAACGGCTACACTTACATTAATAAAATTTGGAGAGTGAAAATAAAGTGTTGTAAACTTCTCTACGAATGGTAACAGGTGACGTAATAGTAATAGATGACGTCACAGTGCCACTCTGGCCAATAATTTTAAATAGGACCTTATGGCAAGTGATATCTCGTTTGAAAGGCATTGACATTGGCTACATAGCCATATTAATTTTGTTTGGGTTTAAACTAATTTTGACGGGTAAATTAAATAAATACCAAAATTATTGAACTTATTTTTTTAAATTTAATTAATCAAATATCAACAATGGATTCTTATAGCAAGTGTTCGAAATGTGCTCCGTCTACTTCCTGACAGTAATACCTCCTATTAGTAAACTCTTATCGTACTCGTTCGAATGTGTCAGCTGAAATTGCATTGCATTCTTCAATAATTCTTTCTTTCAAAACGCCAATGCTATCTGGTGCCGTAGTATAAACCTTGGATTTCAAGTACCCCCATAGAAAAAAATCTAATGGTGTCAGATCTGGTGACCGAGGTGGCCTTCTATAGGACCTCGCCGGCCGATCTATCTACCTCGATATTCTTCATCCAGGTAACGTCTTACTGCACCATAATAATGTGCAGGAGCACCATCTTATTGAAATGTTATTTCCAGATGGCCGAATTCATCTGAATTATCTTCCAGAATTTCAGGAATTAACGGCTCAATTGCATTTTGTAACATCTCCAGATACACTTCACCGCTTAAATTTGAATTTAGGAAAACAGGACCAACTATGTGGTTTCCCAAACTACCTGCCCAAACATTGACTTCTTCTGGAAATTGGGTGTGTTGTTCACGAAAGGTGTGAGGATTTGTGTCACTCCAATACCTTACATTTTGTGTATTCACATTTCCATTGCGGCAAAAAGTACTTTCGTCACTAAAACAAATTGTTTTTGTGTCATGTGGATTTTGACTAATTTTATTTGTCATACATTCACAGAATTCGAGTCTTCTGTCGGGGTCGTCGTCCGAAAGGTAGTGCACCATTTTTAACTTGTATGGATGAAATTTATTTTTAGCCAACACTCTCTTTACTGTACTTTTACTTACTTCACAGATAGACGCAACTTTAGTTGAAGAGGAAGTATGGTTTACTACCATTTCAGCAACTATATCAATTTTTTTATCATCACTAAATGTTGGTCGACCAGATCGTTTGGCATCTTGAACACTACCTGTTGCTTCAAACTTGTAAAGAAGCTCCCTCAAATAAGTTCTCGAGATAGGGCGATCTGGGTATCTCTCATTAAATAAACGTCCCGCTTCATGGAGATTCTTTCCAGATTCACCAATTATAAAGATAGCTGCTACTTTGTCGGTTTGAGTACGTACCATTTTGCCTATGTAAACTTTTAAACGTCTCATCAAACAATAATAAAATTAAATATTTAAGCTATTTAGAAAAACTTTGCAAAGCAATAACAAATACTATTAAATTAAAAACGTCAATTTTTTTGACAACTAACCAGAGGAGGACTGAAAAATCTTCAATATTTAAATGTGAAATAATGATTTTGGTATTTATTTAATTTATCCGTCAAAATTAGTTTAAACCCAAACAAAATTAATATGGCTATGTAGCCAATGTCAATGCCTTTCAAACGAGATATCACTTGCCATAAGGTCCTATTTAAAATTACACTGTGACGTCATCTATTACTATTACGTCACCTGTTACCATTCGTAGAGAAGTTTACAACACTTTATTTTCACACTCCAAATTTTATTAATGTAAGTGTAGCCGTTCAAAAGATACGAGGGGGGGAGGGGACTTTTGAATAGCACTGTATATATTGGACACTCAAACAAAATATGAAAAATCGTTTCCTTCTCGTTCATGTTACAAACAGGACATGTTAGAGTAGGATCTATACTGCAGATTATGCCGTTTAATGTAAACTTCATTTTAAATTGATTAACCATACGGAGTTGAAGTATGAATGATCTGAATTGGTGACTTCAACAGTAAATAATTGCTTGGTTCACGTGTTGTGGTGAAAGCATTATATAGAGCCATGAAAGGGTACGCTGACGATATAGCAATATCGGATTGGTGCATGAAGATATAATACTTATGAAAGCCTACCAATTCTCACTTTTTAGTTGTCCATAGTGTCATTTAATTAAACGCCTAGAGGGGTCATAACGCTTTTTCCCATACGTGACGATGTCTTCCTACCACTCAACTTCTACCGCAAGCAGCGTTACAATAAATATATTATTTGACTTACTTGTATCGTTTATTTAATTCAGCTTGTTTATGAAGATCGGTCAAGTCCAACTGTATTGTTAAATAGCCGGGTATATTAGCTAATTTTCGATCTATTTTAACTGCATTTGGTAGGGTTAACAGTAGATCCAGATCAAATTCATCAGGTTGACCTACTCTTAATCCATCGTAAAAACTACCACCATAAAACACTCTGGTATACATTTCACCAAATAAATTGTCTGTTTCTTTCATTTTCGGTATTAACAATTCCAGTAACTGTGAAGAAATTAAAACATATTGTTACCTTGAAGTATTTTTAAATGAAGTATACAAATAAATTATATTTTAGAAAAAACTAAAAAACACGCTTTATAGGTAATCGCGAACTAAAACGTAAAAAATAATTCCTAAATTAAGAATAAAATGATTAACTAGAAAATTAATGTCATTGTGGTAAAAGCGTGGGGTGCTTACTACATTTATACACTAACTCTGCATTTCGGAATAGCACTAAAGTTCGTTTCAAAGGAGTTGATAGCACAGAACGTCTATAATATAATAAACGGAGGTCGGGTGTCTCAAAAATTTTTATCTCTTATTTATGTTGTACAATGTATCTAGACTAAGAAGAAAAAAATTGTGACCAGGTCACCTGGTAATCGGTCAAATAACAATAGGTAATAAAATGCAAATGAAGCATACGCACTGAACCAAACGGTCCATAGTCAACAGGGTTATTTATGATTTTCGCTTAACGTTTATTATAATAATTAATATTATAATGATAATACAAAGTAATTGTGCACTAAGATTTATATACACACATATTCTTGTAAAAAATGTATAAAAAATTATTGCAGGTGAACATTACTTCAACTATAATATATACAGCATTATTAACTAAATTCTTCGTCAGAAAAATGTGAAGAATCGTCTTGTCCTAATTTAATAATTAACGCTTCGATCTCTGTACTTTCGTCGATTAAGTCGTCAAGAACCCACATTTTCCCCAGAACTTGTGGGGTTTTAGTGCACAAGAGCATTCATGTTTTTTCCCGCAAAGGATATGCACTTTTGCTAACTCGTTGAATAGGAATTGGAGAAAAACTTGAACTTGAAGCCATCTTAATTAGACTACTTCAAATTTTATTCTATACAGGTACTTAGATTTAAATATTAACAGAAAATTGGGTTGTATAAGTTACGGGGCAGGTAGTTCCGTCGCGCCTATGCTTCACAACTATTTTATGGTCCGAACCCCCCCCCCGATCCGTGCTATCAACTCCATTGGGACAGACTTTAGTAAGAAATTATAACAATTTGATATCGAGCACCCCACGCTATAATATTACCATAATGACATTAATTTTCTCGTTAATCATTTAATTCTTAGAATAAGATTTACCATTTGGTTCGATAACCTATAAAGCGTATTTTTTAGTTATTTTATTTTTGTTGGATTTACTATTAGGTGTTATTTTTTTTCAAACTAGATACCAGATCAAAGTTATGTTTTTTTTTAAGTGGAACATCCTATATTTTACTACTATATTGTATTGTCAAATGTACAAAGTTGGAGTTGGAGTTGGTTACAAACATACATAAGTACATAAAGGTGAAGCTAATATAAAAGCTTGTTAAAATTTTGGAACTACGAATAATCAAACTATTTAATGATTTAATATATGTAGACGTTATAACTTTAATCCTCTCCCCCCTATGGTCACCCCTCCCAATTTTTTAAATGGAACACCCTATACATTATTGCATTATTGTTGGATCCTCCTCTACAAGAGGATTACAAAAATGTAGAATACATAAGTGAAAAGTCAATCTGGAAACCAACATTTATGCCACTCAACCAGCATCTATAGATGATTTAGGTGTGACCATAGAGGAGTGGGTTAAAGTTATAACATCTACATAATGAGCAAATAGTAGTTTCCCTACAACTACTATACAAAACACGCTTTTCTACACAAATTTTTATACGCAAAGCAGGCATTTTCTTAATTCTTTTGATAACCGTTGGAAAAGTAATGAGAAAAGTACACGCTATGGCACTTTTCCGCACCGAAATGTCAAACTGTCAACTTTTTTTGACAATTCAACCTAATAGTGAATTTCCTATTGGTGTACAATTTTTAAATTCAAACCAAAAGTAAGTAAACTATTCATTTCATTATTTAATTTAATTTATTAATTATGAAAACATTAACCTATTAAGCATTATTTTAGAAATTATGAAGCAAGATCAAAATAATTTATCTTTTGAGTTGTCCAAAACTATATAAATTACTGTATTTCTTTTATTCATAAATGTGGTTGTAGAAAAAATATTGTGTACAACTTGTACGCAAATCACTCTTCCCACTCGCTAGATTTGCGCACTAGTTGTACAAACTACTATTTTGATATTTAATATATACTATACTAAAGATACTGCTTAAACTTGAGAAAAATAACAAACAACTCATATGTTTCTTCTTGCTGTAAGATAGACGTCATTAAAGAATGACTCCTTTCTTAGTTGTCATACACCCGGTACATTACATTGGACAAAAAAGAATAAATAATAAATATGAAAATATAATATGCAACACACAATGCAATCGGCAAATGAATACATTAAGCATAGGTATAAGTATCTCAAAAGTTTTAAACAAATAAAATTGTACCTATAGGTACGTAACAAAATAATTACCTCAAGTACAATTTCTCTATTCCTTTTACAATCCTCGTCTTGCAGAGAAATATAATTACTGTTTATTTTTTGTAATACTTTATCCAATGCAACATATTTACTCTTGTCTTCTGGAGTCGTCATGTTGATTTCTTTTTAATGAATAACTGCTGTATGAACACTAACTAAACTTTTATACTTACACAACCAAGTTTAAGTACTTAAATATTTCAATAATAATCTTAAAAAGCTAGTCATAAAGATAATCAAAATATAGTAGGTAGGTACATAGGTAATTTACAGACACTCTAAATTAAATTATTTTACATCTTTGTAAGGGGAACGTTCAAAAAACACACGGTGTGTGTTTCCCGAAACAGCACACACATGGTTTACAAGGTTACAGTGTTACAGTAGCAAATCAATCTCTTATTATTATTATGCAAAGTGCAAAGGATTGGAACAGTTACAGGGATGTAGTCAGATATAAAGTAGAAAGGAAACGCGAAAAGAGACGGTGCTCATAGAAAATTATAATTTTGAATATTATAAAAAAAACTGGCGTATCCGACAGACATTGCCCTGTTCGAACGTTTCCTTACATCTTGATTTAAATAAATAAAGGCTGTTCATATACCTACTTTAGGGGAAATATATTAATTACGTGAGGTGTTCAGGGGGGAGGGGATCGAGCAAAACCTCACCGATTCTCACTTGCGGGAGAGGGGGGTCTTGGCCAATATCCCGTAATTTTTTTCTATCGGAAAACGATGTAAAATTGCGTCAAAGTTCAGTTAAATTTAAATAAAAAACGTCCCAGATAACACATGAACATACAATGGATATCCACATTGAACATAAGGGATATCCATAGGATATCCGTTCAAGTCCTATGGACATCCATTGGATATCCATTTGCACAAAATTGGACATCCCATAGATGTCCGTTTCGTACTAAGAATTGATATACCTTGTACAAATATGGACGCATTCACTGGACATGATAAATAAACCATGGACATCTCATGGATGAACAATGAACGTCCATCATTCAAATAAATCTTCACGTCCATTGGATGTCCATTCTGTGTCCATGTCCATAATGACCAATCGTGGACATTACATGGATATCCTGTGTTTACTGGGGTGTCTTGAATAAATCATACTACATCTCACCAAGAGGTAAGGGGAGGGCGAAAACTCCTCAAAAATGCCTCAAGTAATTAAATGACGCTCCTTACAGTAAAAAATTACATATTTTATTTATTCTTAATACAAAGTTACAAATTATAATTATGGTTACTGAAATACAAATTATTACTTATACATATCAGAGATAAAGTAGTTAGGTTACTTATCTCTGAACATATTAAATCACCTATAATATATCGCTATCTTCATCTGGACATTGGGGTGTTAAACTTAACAAAAATATGATGTTTTCTCTATGTTAATAGTTAGTGGTGGACTAAATCATATTGGAAATCGATTATTTTTAATATTTTTATTCTCATAAGGTTTTTGTGCCGATTTGAAAATTCAACTTTTGGACGATTTAAATAATCCGCCATTCATAATGTGACGTATGCTCACTAGAACAGAAGTTAGCTACATAAGGGTTGACATAGGACCACAATTCTGATGTGATGAAGTACTTATAGGTTATACTTATGTCATATTGCTGTTATAGTGACTTAGGAATTGTTTTTTTTCCTCCCATCATCGAGTGTTGAGTATAATTTGTCCATGTCACTTTCAAACTAAAAATCAAACATACACAAACGTACCTATACAATTACTTACATAAAAATGATCTTCACAGAAATAGTAATTAGTTTTAGTCCGTTTATATTTGCTTCTAGCAGCCTCAAACCAAATTTTCTTTTAACTGGTACTGCTACTACAAACTTTTTATCAGGCGTTGTAACTGTTGTGTTCGTGCAGTATGATACAAAACAAGATTTATACGATATTGACATTATACCAACATGAAAAATTGTGGAGAAAAACTAACTAAACTCAACCAAAAAAGTATTGACACAATTTTTTTATAATGTTGAAACGTCAAGCTTGAATAAACTGTAAACAAAACCAAAACACTCAAATATATTACAGACTTTGACAGTTCTTCAAACTTCAAATTCGAATGGCCTTTTTGTAACTGGCTATTAGTTCATAAAACATCTAAATCAGAAAAATTTAGTGAAGTGACGTATCTGTAGTGAAAGTTGCAAACATTTAGGAATTCCTAGCTTCCAGTTTTTTCGTAAAATATTCGGTATAAAAAATTTGTAAATTAATTTTTGCAATGTAGTACCAACATACTTTAATAAAATACCAAAAGCCGGATATCGGTTTAACACCCCATTATGTATTACATTATTTGCAATATGGCTGTATGAATTTTCCACTTTTTCAACATGTTTGACAGAATAACTCGCCTGAATCTGTGGAGATATATTAAAAAACGGTTAAATTGAGGAAAAGTTGCGCATGTAAGAGTACAATAATAATTAGATACGATCATATTTAACATATTATATTATTTTCTTTTCTTTTTGAGATAATTGGAAATATACTTGATTTTCTTAAATACGAACCTGGATTTTTTTCTAACATATTACAAATCACCTCTTTAATTTTGGTTCCCATAACATATATTAGGTTGGTTTGGTGTATTTGCTTTGTTTCGTTTCCAAACAGTCATCATCCAACTTCTAATTTAATTATAATTGTTTTCAATACCACCCCCTGTAATTTTTTGAAAAACTTTTGAAGGTTTTTATTGTGATGGTCTTCATAACATCTACTATAGAGAAGTTAAAACCAAAACTAATAGTTGTATATTTAGAGCAAAAATGGTCAAAAAGTTAAAATATAAGGTATAAAAATAAAAAGGTAGGTATACTCGGGCCGCTCTTAGTTATTACAACATTCGGATTAGAAAGTATTAGCGATAAGCTATTCCGGTCATCGGAAATTTCAGCAGTACTCAAACGTGATGAAGAACTGTGCATTTTTAAATGGTCATTACTTTTTTTACTGAAAAAATATACACAGCACCTAGGAGATTATCGGATAGAAAAGTGACATTTACCCAAGTTATAGCCTGCAGATATCCTCAAATTCCTCAGGCAAATAGGATTAAAGGAGTGACTAGTTTCTGAGACTTTCCTCAGGAACTAAGTAGAAGTAATAAGGGGGCACAATAAATCTTTTAGGTCTAAACGAATGTTACCCACATATGTATTGTTATGGTATTAATACTTGATACATAAAATATTAGATAATCATGTTTTTCAATGATACCATAACTGTTAAATGCAACAAACTTTATCACTTGAAATTCAGATTTCTTAATTTGCCACAATTGAAGAATTTAAAACCATTGAATTGAGTCTGTCACAAGCCTAAAATAAACTATTAGTAATATTTAAACAGTATACAAATGTAAATTTTGACATACCCTGTATCCTAAGTAATCAAATTAGTAAAATGACAAATAAAAATTAAAGGAGCACAAACTATCAAATACAAAAATGTACAGAATAACAACTGTAATTTCCGCTATAACATTCTCTTGTAAGAGTGTAAACACCAGAGATGTATATTAAATAAATAATAATAACAATTTATTCACCAAAAAAATATACAGTTGATTAGTAAAGTAACGGGCAAAGGTAGATACACAATACAAGAAACTAAAAAAATTTCATTGAAGAACTTGTCTTTGAGTATAAATTATACCCAAAATAACTTTATTACTTGCAAAGTTACATTACGAAATTTTATTTCAACCAAATATAGTTGGAATCACATAATCGAGCATTCACTGTTTGTAGCGGTTACTTCTTCTAACTGTTGGTTTATGATAGATCCTTGTGGAGTACATACAATAATCCTTTCATATTCAGCAGGAGTCACTGAAAAAGTGGTAAATGTATAAAACATACCCATATAAAGTTTTTTCGTCGATCTTTACAAAAAATGACACTTCACCTAGTAATTTCTGGATGAAACATCGTCTATTATTGACGTTATTCGGAAATTAATAACTTTTTGTAAAGGTCGACGAAAAAATGTAATATGTACCTCGGCCAAAAATTGTCTTGTGTAGTGTCTCTCATGCGCCTCGACTAACAATTTGCAGGCTAGACAGTTTTTTGTCCTTGATAGATAAATAACTTTTAGGTATCTAAATATACATATACAATAGAACCCGGATTATCCGAGGAATTGGGATAACCCAAAAAAATACTAAAAATGAGGTGAAAACACGAAAAAAATATTTCAGTATAAAAACTATATTTTATTGCACCAAAAACATGATATATGTAAAACTTTTAAAATTTACTATACAGCAGAAACCTTTGTTCTACATCTAAATCACTAAATTTAAGAATAGTAAATAAAAAACAATATACTGTATTACTAACGAAAGAGAATATGTACGTATAGCGAAAGGTCAGCGGCCAGCTGCCTCACTCGCGGATAATCGGGGCTCCACTGTATATAAATTCAGGATGTGGAGTGCCCGTATAAAATTATTATATGTCTTTCCTGTGACATAATTTCTTCCTCTTCCTAGATGTCATCCCTAGAAGATAGGTGCTGAGTAAAATTTGAGTTAGGTTGAGTTTATTTTTCTCAAATTTAAGTAAGGATAGAATCTTGAAATTTTATTATTTTCGTGCACAGGCAATGGCTACCCACTGGGTATTTACATTATAATGGGCTGAAATTGTTAACCATTAATTAATATCATTTCAAATCATTCATTCGAGAATTATCATTTCGATGGAGTTGTGCTCAACAGCCCAGGCACTTGGAACTGAATCTTTGTACCAATTCCCATGTTATCTACTTCCATTCCAGAAGCCTTGTGTCTTCTATATAGGCCAATAGTTTGACTGGAGGAATTTTCAGTAGTTGTAATGGTTGTATTATTTCCTCTCCAAAGTGCTTCCGTCTGAGTCCATGTGAGTTCTCGCAGAAGCAGAGTATGTAAGTAGGTGTTTCATCATATAGTTCACATTTCCTGCACACAGGTTCACTAACTTTGCCCATTTTGTGCAGATGTTTCCTCAGGGTGTAGTGTCCAGTCACCAGGTCGGTAATGTCTCTTACTCAGTTTCAATAGCCTAGTTCCTTGTTGTTCAGTAAACTCTTTGTACGGAGGTGCCCTTGTGTCGACCTCCATTTGAGTTGGTGTTCCCTATCTAGCCAGTTCCCGATTTCCCCTTTTATGCAATCTTTTGTGATTCCACAAAACGGTTCCGGACCTATGAAATCTCCCTTAGGGCCTTCTTTAGCTAACTGGTCAGCCATTTCATTATCTGCAATCCCCTTATGTGCCGGTACCCATATTAGATACACTTTGTTGTCTCTTGCCAGCCTGTTGAGGGATTCTTCACAATTTTTTACCAGTCTAGACTTAGTTGTTGGATTAGTGATAGTTTTAAGCAGAGCCTGGCTATCAGTGAATATTTTTATTTTTTGTCCGGTGTATCCTCTTCTGATGTTTTCATCAATACAGGCTATAACGGCTATCGGCTCTGCTTGAAACACAGTGGTATATCGGCCAAGGCTAAAGATCATTCACTTTCTAGGTCCTTTTTATACCAGCCCCGCAGTGCCATGGTTTGTTTTGGAACCATCGGTGAACCAGATGATTTCTCTTCTCCAGAATTACCTGGGTGCAGCACCTGTTCCCTAGATGAGATGATGATGTTCACTCGCTCAGTAAATATATTCTCCGGTGTCATGCTCATGTGAAATATGGGTTCATCTAGTATTGTCCCAGTTGTATCAGTGTGTCCTCCTCGAACATTGTTCAGTGACTATAAGTCTCCCGATTTCAGTCTAAGAATTGCCATCATTGCCTCCGCCCTTACAAAAAGTTGTAAAGGAGGAAGTCCAATAAGGGCTTCCATTGATGCCGTCCCCGTGCTGTTCATTGTCCCGATAATACCAAGAAGGACTTGTCTTTGGATTGCATTTAATATATTCAATGCAGAGGACACTTCTGTCCTTCTCCGCCAGACTTTTGATTCATAGGTGATCGTTGGCCTCATCACAGTTGTGTAAAGCCAGTGAACCACCTCAGGTCGTATTCCCCAGGTTCTGCCCACTTCTGCATTGCTAAAAAAGTCTAGTCGCCCTAGTAGTTATTGGATATTTCTAGTTCTTCTCCGAACATCAGTATTCTACCCAGCGGGATTCGTAAAAGCAACTAGTTTGGTTTTTTTGGATTAACTGAAAGGTCCTCTTTAAGGCACCATTCCTCCACAATTCGTGGTACTTCTTGGAGGACATTCATAACCACCTCTGGGAATTTCCCATTGGTGACTATCACTATGTCGTCCGCAAAGCCCTGCGTCCATATGCCTTGATCATTCAACCTGAAGATCAAGTCATCCACAATTTGGTTCCATAAAAGTGGTGAAAGTACTCCACCCTGAGGACATCCTTTAGTTGTCCTAACGGTGTAGGTTTTATCATGCATTTGTGCTGTTATTCTCCTATGCTCGAGCATGGATCCTATCCATTTGCATGTGGTGCTGTTAATCCCTCTTTTTTCTAGGGATCTGTTTATTGATGACATCGATGTGTTGTCACAAGCACCTTCGATATCTAGAAATGCTGCAATGGCTACTTCTTTATGATTCAGACTCCTTTCGAGACCTGAAACCAAATTATGTGGGGCAGCTTCTCCTGATTTCCCTGCTTGATAAGCCCATTGTAGTCTATGTAGGTAGAGGGATACTCTTATAAGCACTCCTTGATATCTCGATTGATAATAGACCTCACTTCTTGTTGGTTAATAGTTATTTTTAATATTACCTACTGTAAGTTTAGTTGCCTATACCATAATAATTAATTAATAGGATTCATTAATAATTAATGATTTTAAATAAATAAAGCTGATAATACTCACGTATATACGTGGCTATTTTCATTGGATCGTCTACCAAATGTCTGTCCACATCTTTAATGATTCCTTTTAAACGCCCAACAATATTTAATTTAGTTTCACTTGGAATGTGTCCTATGAGGTTGTTTGTTTTATTCCAGTAATAAGGAATACTACCTTTTTCCAACATATCAACATATGTGTTTAAAAGCTAAAAAAAGCAAACATAATTTTTAAGAGAAAAAAAACAGAGCAGGTAAATTAAGGATAAAAGTTTTAACATTTAAGAATAATATTCCTGACTTCATTATTTACTTACCCTCATAAAAGCATAACTAAGTGATGATCCCCATAATTCTCCCTTCTCAGCTTCCCAGAGAGCAGCGGTTTTGATATAATAACTAGCAATACACTTGTGTTGAAGAGTGTCTCTTAATTTCTAGAAAAAATAAATTTTATAATAAGAATTGTATTATCTTAAAACAAATATACATGTTGTATTTCTTCGTAAAGAACAATAATAAAGTATTGCTAAAAAAATTCCGACAAACGCCAAAACCTACGTTTACGTATACGCATAAGGACGTGTTTAATCTCTCTACTGCCTGACATACGTACAAAGAATAAATCTAACAATATAACTATAATATACAACAATCACATGAGACTTACACACGAATTACATACAATACTTTTTCTACTACCGAAAATTTATCAAAACACAAAAGTTTAATAGTCATTTTCTTTACGCCCTAGTGTGTAATGTAAGATGCAAGAAGAAATTTTAGTCGCACAATAATTCTCTTATTATTTTCCAGTATTAATTAAATATTTACTTATAATATTACCTAAGGGTACTTCACTGAATATGTTTCAATTTACAATTTACAGATGTAATATACATTAGACTAAGAACTACATAGGTACAACAGGAACTTTTTGTTTACTCACGGTAGTAGAAAAAATATTTAAGAATATACGTATCAATATTTATTTACCTTCAATAATTTTATACTGGGTTTTAAAAATCTCTTGTCGTTTAAAATGTTTCTCTCCTGTTCCTGAAAAGATAGTCTCCAAAATCTTTTGGTAACAGGTAGAGTGTTTTTTATTGGTTTAGGTACAATAAAGAAATTTGGCTGTAACAAAAATATTTTAATATTTAGGTATCTGATTTCAATTATTAATTCAAAGATATTTTAAATGGACGAGTGTCATCTTGGTATATTAACAAAATATCCTAGAGGATTTGACACTTACCGGGCTGGTTATACATTTTATATCATGGTTGTATATACATGGAGATCCATGATTGATTGATTGGTTCAGCACACCAGTCAAAGGCTTAGAGTCCTCAGCCTTCAGGCTTTTTGTGCTCTTGGTTGTGCCGTTTATGTGAAGAGACCAGTAGCCCTTATCAGGCTCAACAGTCTTTTCACTAGGTCCTAGGTCATACGTGTCTATATATCTCCAATGGGGTAATGCTTCACAATCGAAGATAATGTGAGAGGCTGTTTCCTCCTCTTCCATGCACAACCGACAGATAGGTTCCTCCCTATATATACCGATTGTATACATGAGCTTCCTTAAGGTGACCGGTGAGTAAATCCGCCACTATCCTTATTTGGGCCCTGCTAAGGTTTAGTATTTCATTGGTCAGCGTCTCCGAGGGTTCTTTGACCAGGAGTTTGCTGTGTTCCTGTTTTGGCTCGTGTCTCCAGTACGACTGGTGTTTAGTTTGAGTCCACCGAGATATACAACCATGTGCAGCAGTTTTGGGTATCCCAAATACTGGTTCAGGACCAGTGAATGCTGTCTCAGACCCCAGCATTGCTAGGATGTCTGCCTTTCCGTTTCCTACAATGCCCTTATTCCCCGGGACCCACTTAAGAGTAACTCTATTATGGTTAGCCAGGGTTATTAGTTTTTGTAGACAGTCCCAGACCAGTCTAGATCTAATCTGAGGACATGCTAAAGATTTGAGTGCTGCCTGACTATCAGAGAGTATAAGGATCTTTTGGCCTCTACACCCCCTTTTGATATTCACTTGCAAACACATGTCGATAGCGTAGATTTCTGTCTGGAATACAGAAGCAAGATTCCCCAACGAAACGTGGATATTGCACCTGGGTCTAGCACCATGGACTCCAGCACCTGTTCCAATGTGAGTCTTAGAGCCGTCTGTGTACCATTCCAACGTTACTTCCTGACTGCATGCTTCCAACCCATCCCATCCATGATGAATACTCTGATTCTTTCATAATAGAAATTGTTAGATCCGTACGATGGAGATACTTCCTACATTTTGTATTGACAAGTGACAATACTGAATCGTCTATTATTGTTACATTGAATAATATTTACGTAAGTGTTTTTATATACATACTAAACATTTTTTTCTTTGTAAATTACAGGTTTTCAAATAAAGTTACCTTATTACAACCAGCTGGGACTCCTCTATAAGGACTGGGAGGCCAATATTTACTAGTGAATTCAAAACATGGAACCAAATCTATATCCAAATTTATTGCAGTACCATAACCATTTCCATTTACTTTCAAAGTAAATGCAGGACCAGCTTTATGAATTTTTGCCTGTAAAAAAATTTTTTTTATAAAAACATTTGATGATTTTAGGTGTGCTTAATCAATTATAATGACCTTCATTATTCACTAGTGAATAATATAAAAGGTATGGACATGTGGATAATCAACACCTCCCATGACACGGATAAATATATAATAAATTAATATATTCAATGTTATTTATGTCACCAAATCACCAAATCCGGAGTTTTAACCATAAACTTTTGAATCTTCATTTTCACATCATAGCCTAATGGGACAAGTCCACGTTACTTCATCTGACAGTCGTCCTGAGATAAACAAAGCTTTTTCTGTGCTACATGTGGTTCCTAATAGTTATTTTGATCGTGTCAAAGTCCATTTGATTTTGATTTAGTGCTTTTTTCTACGTTAACAAAACCTTTCCTCAAAATCGTCCAACTAAGCAGTTTGTTTTTTCACCGCGGGGTCATCAGTGCAAATCCAATATACCATTCATGGAGACTATACATATATCCCATTCCAGAACACATAACTTTGACAGATCGGCCATATTGTGCTCGATATTTTGTCATGTTAAAACAACGAGCTGTTATTGCCATAAATTTCACTGGAGCTTATCAAAGCGAGTTTACGAAAAGGCCCCTCTACTAACGGCACTTTGGTACCGTGGGACGGGTTTTATAATAAATGTAAATGTGTTAAATTGTACATTAATTTTAATGATACATTTTTGCAACTTTTAAAAGTAACAAAGACGAATGAGAATTTTTACTACACTTACATACAAAATCCCTTGTGGTATGTTCAAAGTATAAATGTAATTGTTGCAGGGAAAATAATTAAGAGATGTGAAGATAACTCCTTCCATCCATTGTCGTACTTTTCCAGTGTCAAGATAATTATTTTCGTCTAAAAGTTTTTCTTTCAAACCTCTAAAAAATACAAAATTAAATAATCAGTAACTTGTTTAAATAGAATAGTTATTGTATTCTCCGAAAGTATAGCGCAACTTAATTTCCCTCACTTTTTACTTGATCGCTCTGTGGCTGTATATTTTTGGGTGTCAATAAATACATCATACCAATACTTAATACATTTTATTAAGAAATCTGTTGAAATTTCATCAATAATATTTGTGACAATACGCAAATCAATTACTGTACATATTGATATGATATGGCTGAATAGGTATTTAAAAGACCTTTCAAATAATGTATTACAACACCCCCATTTCCATTTACAAATTTTAGCGATGACGTCATCACGCTCGCATAGATGACGTCAAAAATAAAAAGGTATCCTTACGAATAGCCCGTTTTAAAATAAAAATCGACGGGTTTCAGGATTTTTCCTTAAAGTCGCCGGTCTATGAAATAACGAATTGATCCCTTTCATTTGCACCATACTGTGTGTGCATTTATCCCAAAATGCTTTTAGCACAGTTCTTGGGATACAGTTCCTGTAGTATGTTCCGGGAATATACAGTTCTTAGAATTTACCGTTTCTGAAAAGACAAGTTTCTTGAATATATACCGTTCCTGGCTAGACAAGTTTCCAGAATAAATCGTTCCCTGGAATCAAATCCAAAGTAGAAATGAGAAGAGCTTTATATCTGTGTAAGGCTTCACCCTTACACAAAATTTTGTAATTCAATATATGGTATACTACTAACCCATCGGTCATGTGGTGCATTGATAAACGCTTTCTAATGTAACCAAGACTTTGGCTGGCGGCTAGAGATAGCCGAGATAACCGACAGATTTAACCGAGCATTGATAAACCCGCCCTAAACGCAAGTATTCATTTGTGCTTGAGTCAGAATTCTCAAGGCCACAGCCCACGAGAATTCCTGCGGAGTTACATAGTCGTGAGTGGAATAAGTTTGCACTGTTTCACAATAAAATAACAGTATGCGGCAAGGTCTCTTTTAGGATTAAAAAGCCATAAATCATTTCGAGTCTTGACCTACCCACAAGCGAACAGTTGATTCTCATTGGTGCAATGTAGCTTCCGATTGGTCTATGAAAAATGTACTCGAACAGTTAGTCCACATGGAGTGTTAACGTCCCAGGGTGGGTTTAGTTCATTTGTTATTTACGAGATATTATGTTCTCAGATGTTGCTGTGATTGAGATTTTGTTTTATTGACTAACACTGTTTTGTTGGTAATAATTAAAATTATGGCTTTTTGGAGACCATTAAAAAAGGAAGATATTGTTATAGGATCCGAACAATGAATATACTAGAAGAGAGTACAAAAATCGCTAGTGCATCGGGATCCTGCAATAATGAAAAATTTGTCTGAGAGCGGTTCTGCTTCTGCTTACAGATTTCTTTGTCTCGCCGACAAATTGTGAAACGGTGCAAACTAATTTTACTCACAACTATACCTAATACCCAAATTTCGAAAAAAATATGTCACAAAAATAGAAATAAGATAAAAATAAATACTTTTATCGCGTTATCGGGTAAAATGCAATAAAACATTAATATATTGATATTAATATTTATTACTTATTAGAGTGTTTTGTTACTGTAAGTAAATATTTTAAAAAAAATGATATCAATTTTATAGCATCTATTTGAGTGTATTGTTAATAAATCTTTTATCAAAGATATGAAGATTTTACAATCATCAAAATTATATATAATGTTTATTTGTACGAAAACTGGGGAAAAACAGAGAACCGGGATAAGATAACAATTTGCAATTATTTCGCAACTTATTTTGAAAAATACAAGCAGACAATAATAATAATAATAATAACTTTATTGCTTATAGAAAACAATGTTTACAGCATGCTTAGTGTGTGATAATATACAAAAAAAATTCAAGTTTACAAGACAGTTGGTAATAAGAAAAAAAAAATAAATACATTATTCATCTAGTATAAATGCCCTCAATTTGAGAATATACCAAAGGTAGCAGCATATAGTTATTTCCTCAGATAGGTTTATATTTTGTAGCGCATTTACTAATGTTTCCAAATTTTGCAGATGATGTATCTTGTTTCATGACTGTACAGTGCTATAAAAGTCCCCTCCCCCCTCGTATCTTTTGAACGGTTACACTTATATTAATAAAATTTGGAGGGTGGAAATAAAGTGTTGTAAACTTCTCTACGAATGGTAACAGGTGACGTAATAGTAATAGATGACGTCACAGTGCCACTCTGGCCAATAATTTTAAATAGGACCTTATGGCAAGTGATATCTCGTTTGAAAGGCATTGACATTGGCTACATAGCCAAATTAATTTTGTTTGGGTTTAAACTAATTTTGACGGATAAATTAAATAAATACCAAAATTATTGAACTTATTTTTTTAAATTTAATTAATCAAATGTCAACAATGGATTCTTATAGCAAGTGTTCGAAATGTGCTCCGTCTACTTCCTGACAGTAATACCTCCTATTAGTAAACTCTTATCGTACTCGTTCGAATGTGTCAGCTGAAATTGCATTGCATTCTTCAATAATTCTTTCTTTCAAAACGCCAATGCTATCTGGTGCCGTAGTATAAACCTTGGATTTCAAGTACCCCCATAGAAAAAAATCTAATGGTGTCAGATCTGGTGACCGAGGTGGCCTTCTATAGGACCTCGCCGGCCGATCCATCTACCTCGATATTCTTCATCCAGGTAACGTCTTACTGCACCATAATAATGTGCAGGAGCACCATCTTATTGAAATGTTATTTCCAGATGGCCGAATTCATCTGAATTATCTTCCAGAATTTCAGGAATTAACGGCTCAATTGCATTTTGTAACATCTCCAGATACACTTCACCGCTTAAATTTGAATTTAGGAAAACAGGACCAACTATGTGGTTTCCCAAACTACCTGCCCAAACATTGACTTCTTCTGGAAATTGGGTGTGTTGTTCACGAAAGGTGTGAGGATTTGTGTCACTCCAATACCTTACATTTTGTGTATTCACATTTCCATTGAGGCAAAAAGTACTTTCGTCACTAAAACAAATTGTTTTTGTGTCATGTGGGTTTTGACTAATTTTATTTGTCATACATTCACAGAATTCGAGTCTTCTGTCGGGGTCGTGCACCATTTTTAACTTGTATGGATGAAATTTATTTTTAGCCAACACTCTCTGTACTGTACTTTTACTTACTTCACAGATAGACGCAACTTTAGTTGAAGAGGAAGTATGGTTTACTACCATTTCAGCAACTATATCAATTTTTTTATCATCACTAAATGTTGGTCGACCAGATCGTTTGGCATCTTGAACACTACCTGTTGCTTCAAACTTGTGAAGAAGCTCCCTCAAATAAGTTCTCGAGATAGGGCGATCTGGGTATCTCTCATTAAATAAACGTTCCGCTTCATGGAGATTCTTTCCAGATTCTCCAATTGTTAAGATAGCTGCTACTTTGTCGGCTTGAGTACGTACCATTTTGCCTATGTAAACTCTTAAACGTCTCATTAAACAATAATAAAATTAAATATTTAAGCTATTTAGAAAAACTTTGCAAAGCAATAACAAATACTATTAAATTAAAAACGTCAATTTTTTTGACAACTAACCAGAGGAGGATTGAAAAATCTTCAATATTTAAATGTGAAATAATAATTTTGGTATTTATTTAATTTATCCGTCAAAATTAGTTTAAACCCAACCAAAATTAATATGGCTATGTAGCCAATGTCAATGTCAATGCCTTTCAAACGAGATATCACTTGCCATAAGGTCCTATTTAAAATTACACTGTGACGTCATCTATTACTATTACGTCACCTGTTACCATTCGTAGAGAAGTTTACAACACTTTATTTTCACACTCCAAATTTTATTAATGTAAGTGTAGCCGATCAAAAGATACGAGGAGGGGGAGGGGACTTTTGAATAGCACTATATATGTTATGGACCAAGTAATTAATAGGACATTGTTGAAAGTGCCCGCGCAGTTTGAAAAATGTCCAATATGAGAGGGCAGAGTGATAACATTTTTTTAAATAATCAAATAGTCCGGGCATTATGTATAATGTGTGTCACCTATGGGGCAGAGTAATTAAAACGTGATTAAGTTCATTTTTATTCGTTATGTTTGTGTCACGTGATTTGAAATGATTATTGGCGCGTGGAATAGAAAGTATTTGATATTTTTTCGAGAAGGGGAAGGAGAATGATTGAACCAAACATTCTTCGTATATTTAGTCAATTTTTGAAGGATAAATAACCTATAATAATTTTCAATAATAACCCAACCAAACCTACCCCTACCAAACCACCTTCGTATTATTAGTTAATTTTTGAAGAATAAATTATAATCATTTTCAATAATAACCCAACCAAACCTACCCCTACCAAACTACCTTCGTATTATTAGTCAATTTTTGAAGAATAAATTATAATAATTTTTAATAATAACCCAACCAAACCTACCCCTACCAAACCTTCTTCGTATTTTTAGTCAATTTTTGAAGAAAACAATAAGAAAATAAAAAAAAAACTGTCAAATAGACAGAGTATTATTATATTGCCCGAAAACTACATGACAATGTTCACAATGTATAGGCAATGTGATAAATAAGGAACCTCAAATTATAAGTAATTACCTCGCCCTAAGTAGCTTGTCATTATTCATAATGCCCGGGCATTAAGAAAAATGCCCCAATTTATTACTTGGTCCATGACATATATATTGGACACTCAAACAAAATATGAGAAATCGTTTTCTTCTCGTCCATGTTACAAACAGGACATGTTAGAGTAGGATCTATACTGCAGATTATGCCGTTTAATGTAAACTTCATTTTAAACTGATTAACCATACGGAGTTGAGCCAAAGTATGAATGATCTGAATTGGTGACTTCAACAGTAAATAATTGCTTGGTTCACGTGTTGTGGTGAAAGCATTATATAGAGCCATGAAAGGGTACGCTGACGATATAGCAATATCGGATTGGTGCATGAAGATATAATACTTATGAAAGCCTACCAATTCTCACTTTTTAGTTGTCCATAGTGTCATTTAATTAAACGCCTAGAGGGGTCATAACGCTTTTTCCCATACGTGACGATGTCTACCTACCACTCAACTTCTACCGCAAGCAGCGTTACAATAAATATATTATTTGACTTACTTGTATCGTTTATTTAATTCAGCTTGTTTATGAAGATCGGTCAAGTCCAACTGTATTGTTAAATAGCCGGGTATATTAGCTAATTTTCGATCTATTTTAACTGCATTTGGTAGGGTTAACAGTAGATCCAGATCAAATTCATCAGGTTGACCTACTCTTAATCCATCGTAAAAACTACCACCATAAAACACTCTGGTATACATTTCACCAAATAAATTGTCTGTTTCTTTCATTTTCGGTATTAACAATTCCAGTAACTGTGAAGAAATTAAAACATATTGTTTCCTTGAAGTATTTTTAAATGAAGTATACAAATAAATTATATTTTAGAAAAAACTAAAAAACACGCTTTATAGGTAATCGCGAACTAAAACGTAAAAAATAATTCCTAAATTAAGAATAAAATGATTAACTAGAAAATTAATGTCATTGTGGTAAAAGCGTGGGGTGCTTACTACATTTATACACTAACTCTGCATTTCGGAATAGCACTAAAGTTCGTTTCAAAGGAGTTGATAGCACAGAACGTCTATAATATAATAAACGGAGGTCGGGTGTCTCAAAAATTTTTATCTCTTATTTATGTTGTACAATGTATATAGACTAAGAAGAAAAAAATTGTGACCAGGTCACCTGGTAATCGGTCAAATAACAATAGGTAATAAAATGCAAATGAAGCATACGATCTGTACAAGCCATTTTGTACGAAGCCGAGATTGGCGGACTTCGGACAGATATGATTGTACGAAGTCGACTCTGTACAACGCTGGTTGTACGGAGTCGGAGCATTGACTAAAAATACGAAGCTAGTTTGGTAGGGGTAGGTTTGGTTGGGTTATTATTGAAAATTATTATAATTTATTCTTCAAAAATTGACTAAAAATACGAAGGTGGTTTGGTAGGGGTAGGTTTGGTTGGGTTATTATTGAAAATTATTATAATTTGAACATTATCTGACTCGAAGGCGCGGAGGAGGGTAGAATTACGCTGTCAAAGATAATTAGTGGGTGTTTATGGGTTTTTAATTGATATTATCGGCCCATCAGGTCTTTTTAAAAAAAAACATATCCCCCTTCACATTTAGCGCAGACTTAGGACGAATTACACAATTACACAATTCAATTTTTCGATTCGGATTAGGGTAGGGTAGGGTAGGGTAGGGTAGGGTAGGGTAGGGTAGGGTAGGGTAGGGTGGTTTAGGTTAGGAATTGACTTGCTTTCTATACACTTTTTCAAACGATATATTAAAAAAAGTGTATGGAAAGCGAGGAGATGTTCTTTTCATAGATATCCTAGCTTTCTATACACTTTTTTAAGAGAAATTTCATAAATTTTTGTGAAGTGCATTGAAAGCGAAGGAAATCTCACCCAACCTACCCAACCCTAACCCAAATGGAATTGTATAATTCACAGAAAAGCTTGCTTTCCGTACATTTTTTTAATGGATATTTTCCAAAATGTTGTAAAGTGCATTAGAAGCGAAGGAAATCCAACCCAACCTACCCTACCCTACCCTCCTCCGCGCCTTCGAGTCGTCGACGAGAGCGACACGGGGTGTTTGAACCGTGCGCGTATCGATGCTCCGACTCCGTACAACCAGCGTTGTACAGAGTCGACTTCGTACAATCATCTCTGTCCGAAGTCCGCCAATCTCGGCTTCGTACAAAATGGCTTGTACAGATCGGACTTCGTACTAATTCATTGTACGAAGCTCGACTCCGTACAAGATCGGGCTTGGGACGTAACATATACATACATACAATGATATAGCATACTTGACGATTCTACCACGTTTCGTCTTTCAAAAATCATCATCATTTTTAAGTAAAATTAATTATTTTAAATATTGGGCATTAAATAAGAATTTTGAAAGAAAATGAATGCACTAAAAAAACATGTGTCCAAAAATCTGTTAAATTGGTTAACGGGAAATGTATGAAAATCAGTTAACAAGAACTAGGTGGTACGTACCGAACTGAATAAAATCGTTTTATAACTTCGTAGTAGTATCTAACTTCTGAAAATTTGAGAAGAGTTTTACAGTATATGAATATTTTGAAGATAATTGGATTGGTACCAACGGGCCGACAAGATGCCCCCCTCGATCCCCATGTCTTAACCCCATAGATTATTTTGTATAGGGCTTCATAAAAAACGAAGTTTCCAGCAAAAATATGCCGAATAATATAGTAGATATGCGTCTCATATGTCAAGGAGGATCGAATTATGTATTGCACAGAACGGACGTCAGTTTGAACAACTTTTATAACTGATTTTTTATTGAATTTTTTAATTTATTTTTAACTTATTATTACCTGTGTCATTTGTAAAACCATCATTATTTATTCATTTCATTAAGTTTCAAAATAAATTGTTGAATTTAATCATTTTCTTTCAAAATTCTTATTCAATGCCCAATATTTAGAATTATTAATTTGACTTTAGTAAAGAAGACTGGACTCAAAAAAGATGATGATTTTTGAAAGACGAAACGTGGTAGAATCGTCAAGTATGCTATATCATTGTATGTACAGTGTGACCCATTTTGTTTGGAAGCACCCCTATAAAATCCGCATTTTTCAACCGATTTTGATTTAGTCTTTTTTGTTAGATTCAGTATCAAAAACAGAATTTGAGCACAAATTTTCATACCATAATAGCTATTTTCAAGGCACTCTACGTTAATTTTTCTTTGCCAAAAAAGACGAAAGTATATTAGGCATTTTTTTTTCTCAAATATGACTACACCACTGAATTCAGAATCATCACAAATGTAAACTATCAAAATTTTATAAAAAAAGTTTTATTAACAACAAAGTTATCACTAGATGAATTTGGAAAAAGTGGTTTTTTAATTAATTTTTTACTAAGAATGTAGACACATTTTAAAAATGGCAACATGGTAAAAAAAAATTAGGACTCAAACATATTGCACTGTAAAAATTCGAAGCCGATAGCTTAACCCGTTCTGGAGTTATAGCTTCTGAGAGTAATGTAAAATTGTGCTGATGTGACGAAAATACAAATTAACACCAAATAATACATTTTGATTATTAAACTACTTAATAATAATTGAATTCTACATTTTTGTAGCCTCGACTAGACCTCCGTTAATTTCCACACATTTCTCGTATCGTTTGCGACTATGTCTTAGCACTTTTTTATTGCATGTGGCGTTATTCCAGCACACGCCTGTCGTATTCTGTCACACAGTTCTGCTCTATTCCTTGGACTTTTTGTGTCAAAAGCCCCCACAGTTAAAAATCCAATATAGTTAAATCGGGCGATCTAGGAGGCCATTCGATTAACTCGCTACCGCGACCGATCCAACCATTTGGAAATTTTTCGTTAAGCCGCTGCCTGACAATCCTAGAATAGTGTACAGAACAACTATCTAACTGAAATGTCAAATTTCTTCTTTCTGCTAATGGCAGTTCGTCAATCACTGCGGATAACTCACCTTCCAAGAATTCCATGAAGTTATTGGCATTCATGTTACCCTCAAAAAAGAATGGACCTATTATCCTGTCTTTTAAAATTTCGGCTTCGAATTTTTACAGTGCAATATGTTTGAGTCCTAGTTTTTGTTTACCATGTTGCCATTTTTAAAATGTGTCTACATTCTTAGTAAAAAATTAATTAAAAAATTAACTTTTCCCAAATTCATGTAGTGATAACTTTGTTGTTAATAAAACTTTTTTTATAAAATTTTGATAGTTTACATTTGTGATGATTCTGAATCCAGTGGTGTAGTCATATTTGAGAAAAAAAATGCCTAATATACTTTCGTCTTTTTTGGCAAAGAAAAATTAACGTAGAGGGCCTTGAAAATGGCTATTATGGTATGAAAATTTGTGCCCAAATACTGTTTTGGATACTGAATCTAACAAAAAAGACTAAATCAAAATCGGTTGAAAAATGCGGATTTTATAGGGGTGTTTCCAAAAAAAATGGGTCACACTGTATGTATACAAAACGTAAAAAAATATTGCAATAAAAAATCAAGGTCCGTATTTAAAAAAATGAAGTTGATGGTGACCCTGTAAAAACGAAACGTCGTAATGAAGTTTTTGGTATGGTAATTTATAGAAAACCTCGTTTTTTAAAAATAGTTAAGATTCATTTTTTTGATATCTTTTATAATAACGACGGCAAATTTAGAAAACGAAAAGGACCATTTTCGGATTTTGTTAAATATCTCCGGAACTAGTGAAGATATTTTAAATTTTTTATCGAACCATCTAATTTCCCATTAATATACCAAACTTTTTCTCCATTTAATCAATATTGTATCTATTGTGGTTCACGAGATCTCTGTATACGTCAATTAAATCCGGTCCGCCCTGTTTGTGTTAAATGGAACACCCTATATTTTATTACTATATTGTATTGTCATCGTTCTTTGACGAGTGTACAAAGTTTCGTTTAAAGTGGGTCAAAATCGAGTCGGTTACAAACATACATACAGGTGAAGCTAATAAAAGCGTGTTTAAAGTTTGGAACTACGAATAATATCAACCCATTTAATGATTTAATATATCTACATGTTATAACTTTAGACCCCTCCCCCCTATGGTCACCCCTTTCAATTTTTTAAATGGAACACCCTATACATTATCGCATATTATTGTTGGATTCTCCTCTACAAGAGGATTACAAAAATATATAATACATAAGTGAAAAGTCAATCTGGAAACCAAAATTTATACCACTCAACCAGCATCTATAGATGATTATTCAATAATGTTGACAAATAACCTCAGAAATGTTACACACTGTTCGAAACTCAATTTGAGTACCTTATAAAATAATTTATTATTGTTTTGCTGATTTGTTACGAATTAAAATATTACTATTAGTAAATTGGAATTATCCGTAACTCCCAACTGATTGACTTTTCACTTATGTATTATACAATTTTGTAATCTTCAGTGCAATAATCGATAGGGCGTTCCATTTAAAAAATTGGGGGGGGTGACCATAGGGTGGAGGGGGTTAAAGTTATAATGTCTATACATATGAGCAAAAAGACGTCCCCCTTTATATGATTTTTCACGTGTTGTACGAATTTCTTAATAAATTCATACAATAGTGGGCCTAGCTACGGCTCTGTCCAGTTAGATTTCCCTCTTCGTGAGACGCCTAATACGAGTTCGACCGAATTCTCTCGATGCGTTCCCGCAAAAAACCATAAGTCGTTAGAACATTATACCTATGGTTAGAACGCAACTGCAACTGCTGTTCAACTGAGGCTAATCACCGACGCCGGGAGCACTCTACCAGTAACCGGACATTTTGCCGAGCCCACTGGTGTTCCAACCAGTGGTAGGGTTCTTTAACGAGGGTTCTGGACTCGGGACCTCGGTTTTACGTCTCATCCGAAAGACGTGCTCATTGTGTGTCTTCCCTAGTATGGTCACCCATCCAAGTACTAACCGCGCTCGACACTGCTTCACTGTAATTATCGCATCAGAGGCGTTCCACTACAGTGCTGGGCCGACGCCCGGTTATATCCTTGATAAGTTATTTTTGATGAGAATGCCACGATGGGCCCTGCTTACTGCTGTGAGACGTGAGTAATATGTTATCTGTGGTGGGAGTAACACCATTTCCTTTAATTATTATCAATACAAATTATATATTATATTTAAGTTCATTCAGTTGAATGTTTTTCATGATAGGTTAGATTATTAAAACTTGAAATTGAATTATATTTATATTTCAATTTCCTCAAGATGATTGACGCTTTGATTTATTTCTTCCAGTGTTCTTGAAGATGGTTCTATAGTTTGTCAGTCTATTCTCTATGAAAAAAATAAATATCAAGTGGTAATTGAGATATAGAATGATTGGTTACTGTATTTTGTAGTTTATCCACACCTTTCACATAAATATATACTTATATTAAATAAATCTGAGAATATCATACAAGCCTTTTATTTATAAATAAACACCTTCAATGTATGCCTTACTAGGTACAGGTGAATAAAAAAGAAGAACTGTCTTCCAGAACTCATGGGTTTCCTATACCAATCAATTGATAAAGTGTTATTAGAATTTCTTATTAATCTAGTATCTAAAAAAGGTATACTTTGTAATTCGTCTTCCTTCTCTATTGTAAACTGAATGTGTTGATCATAGCTGTTAAATATGGAAAGAACTTCATCTACTTTATTTTCTGGTAAAGCAAGAATAATATCGTCAACATACTTTTTTATGAAGATTAAATTGAAAGGTAATATTTGTATAACTGAGTCTAACAAATTATCCATAACGTAACATGGCGAGATTGTTGCTCCCATTCGAAGTACCAAAAGTTTGTTTATATATTTGACTATCAAAAGTGAAATAGGTATTTTCAAATAGCAATGTTATGATATCTTGGAAATATTTCTTTTGTATTTGACATTGTTGACTAATTTTTTCCCAATTTTTATCGATTGCCTTCAGAGCTGAATCTAAATATACCATTACTAAACAAAGATACAACATCTAAACTACAAATATAACATGGTCGTTTGGTAATTGAAATTTATTGAATTGTTTATATACTTCAGAAGAGTCTTTGATGTAGTATTTTGTATTAAGATCATACGCTTTTGTTAAAATTTCTGTAATATAAGAGCCTAAAAAATTAGTAGGAGTGCCTAAAGATGTAACCATGGGTCTAACTGATAAAGTTGGTTTGTGGATTTTAGGAAGACCATAAAATTTCGCAGGTACACCGTTGTAACAAGTAAGTTTTTCTTTCGTAATTTTATCTATTTGTTTAGTATTATTTAGTTTTTTAATAATAGTGTTACATTTATTTTGTATTGATAATGTAGGATCTCTTTTCAATCTAATATAAGAAGAACTATTATCAATAATTTATAAGGAAAGTTCGATATAGTTATCTTTTAACATGATGACCAGTACAATTACCTTTATCACTGTTAGTAATAACTATATTAGGGTGCATCTTAAGAAATTTTTTTGCTTTGTAATATAAATTACGGAAAAAGGAACTACTCGAAATGGCTCACATATCTCAAGAGCAAAATATCATCAATAAAAAGAGTGATCATAAAAATTTGAGTGAAATTTATTACTACCTTTTGTCTATTGATAAGAAGCATGAAAGTCATCAAATTTCAAATTCGTCTATTTCAAACATTTGAGGTTAAAATAACATCATCTTATTCTATAAAAAACAATTGAATAGTTAGGTATCAAGCATACGATTTTTTTGACATCATCATCAATCATTCCAAGAATTTTATAACCTGGATATCACAGGAGAACTGGACCTTTGGCATAATTTATAGGTGAAGAAGGCTATATCAGATGATCAATTAAGGGACATATAGTTGATTTGTTCAACGAAGCCAACATTTTTTACCCTGCTGTCAGAAAGGCATTGATTATTTTAAGCACTATCCCATGCACCACGGCGACCGTAGAACGGTCCTTCGGTACGCTGCGCTTTTGTTTTGTGTCATAATCAATCTAATTAATAAAAGTCCATTTTCATGATTTTTTGTTTCAATACACCCGACCAACCATCTTCTAGAAACAGGTATGAGCTGCCCCCCCTAGCTGAAATCCTGGGTACACCCGGTACATTACATTAGACAAAAAGGATTAAATAATAATTATGAAAATATAATATGTAACACACAATGCAATCGGCAAATTAATACATTAAGCATATATCTGAAAAGTTTTTAAACAAATAAAATTGTATATGTAGGTAGGTACCTAACAAAATAATTACCTGAAGTACAATTTGTCTATTCGTTTCACAATCTTTCTCTTGCAGAGAAATATAATTCTTGTTTATTTTTTCTAATACTTTATCCAATGCAACATATTTACGCTTGTCTTCCGGAGTCGTCATGTTGATTTCTTTTTTAATGAATAACTGCTCTATGAACGCTAACTAAACTTTTATACTTACACACTCAAATTTAACTACCTAAATATCTCAAAAATAATCTTAAAAAGCTAGTCATAAAGATAATCAAAATACAGTAGGTAGGTATACATATAGCTCACTGACACTCTAAATGATATTATTTTACATCTTAGTAAGGAGAATGTTAAAAAAAACACGGTGTGCGTTTCCCGAAACAGCACACACATATGGTTTGTAAGGTCACACTGTTTACAGTAGTATATCAAGCCGTTATTATTATATCATGCAAAATGCAAAGCATTCGAACAGTTACAGGGATGTAGTCAGAGATAATTACCTAAATTCTACAAAGTCCATTAATTACGTGAGGTGTTCAGGGGGGGGGGAGGATCGAGCAAAATCTCACCAAATCTCAGTTGCGGCAAATACGTAACACGTATTTTTTTTCTATCGGAAAACGATTTAAAATTGTGTCAAAGTTCAGTTAAATTTAAATAAAAAACGTGTCTTGAATAAAATTGACACAAAATTATGGTAAATATATGTATTCCCTAAAAATACTATTCTTTGCTAGTCTTAAATAAAAGTAATTGAGCAAATTGTTTTTTCTAATAAATCCAACGGGGGGTCGAGAAAAATCATACTCCACATCACACCAAGAGATGAGGGGGGGGTAAAAAAATCCTCAAAAATGCCTCACGTAATTAATGGACGCTCTTTACAGTAAAAAATTATATATTTTATTTATTTTTAATACAAAATTACAAATTAAATACATACATTTCTTTAAAGGGAGACTGTAAGCTTTTAAAACAACGAGGGTCGATTCAGGTACTTGCTATTAATAGATTTATCACTGGAATGGGAAACTTAAATCTTAAATACATGTTTGAAAAAGATATTAAACAACACCAGAATAAAATGTACTTTTGTGTAAGACGAATCGTTTTATTTTTCTGCCGTTACATATGATTTTTCCACCTTCTGATCATATTTTCTTTTTGAGATAGGAAATCTACTTACTTAGTTTTCTTAAATACGATCCTGGATTTTCTTCTAACATTACAAATGACCTCTTTAATTTTGGTTACCATAACATATATTAGGTTCCCAAACAGCAGATATCGTAAAGACGTCTATAAGATGTCGTATGTCGACATACAGGACGTTTTAGGAATGTCTGTTTTCGTCAGGAAGGCATCTTAAAGACATCGGATGTTACAAAAGGTAACGTCGTTAAGACATCTTTGGAAAGACGTCTTACCGATGTCGCTGTCTGACCATTTTAAGACATTTGCCCCCTCCCTTCAGTGTAATGTATTTATTGGTTGTTAAAATTGTGAGCCTACTTTTTACTTTATATGCTTTAATTACTTTTATATTAAAAAATAGTAAACAAAACCAAGGCGTCACAGATATCTTGATTTCATGGGCGATTTAAAATGAGATGGACAGGATTTACCAATATAAATCAATTCTACAATAATATGTGATCGTACTTACTATAATTAGTTTATTCAAATAAATCTGTAAATTATTATAATAATAAAATGGTTGCGCCTGGGATGTTTGACGTGTGACTGTGACATACCTGAAAATAAAATATCAACCTGAGCATTCAAATTCCCTTTAGTTTGTATTTAATTGAAAGATATAATAATTTAATATTGTTAATGCAATTTAATTAAAATAAAAGTGCACTGTGTCTGTCACCCACAAGTGCTAAAATGTGCTAAGCTTGTCAAAACACTCCCTCATAAAGGATTTAAAACAATGACAAAGGAACGGTAGCGTATCACGTGGCTCAAACACTCCACTTCAGTGATACAGGTAATAACAAAGGAAAAGGACGTATCACGTGGCTCAAGCACTCCACTTCAGTGATACAGGATTCGTGAATCAACTGTACGGCTCAAGCACTCCGCCAGTATAACTTTCCTTTTAGGAAAACCGATGTTTTCCTGGTGAGAACTAAATCAAGACTGGGTCTAAAAATGTTTTAAGCCACAATTAAGAATACTCAATATTAACACAAAAGTTGCTTACAATAACTGTCTCCGAAAGACGATATTTTATCTTAGAACATATGTTTATACTTTACCCTAGCTATAAGGACACTCGAAGTCATTAACATTTATATTTCACTTTTGTTACAGTTACAAGTTTTCTAAATATATTTATGGCATAGCACCCTCAAATTGATAGATAACTTTGTATACAATCCATCAACCTTTTTTAAGTGTAGAAAGACTTATTTAATTGTCCCTGGAAGGACTGACTTCTCAGAAATTTAGATATTATAGTTATATCTTAACGATGTCACTTTAAAAATATACTGTGTGTATTTTGTTCTGGTGATTATTTCGTGATATGGAATGCTGAATATATATATTTTTTTATCCACATTTTAAAAATATTAAGTTTGATAGATATACTAAAAAAAAAGGATTCTTACAGTCGGCCATCCTGCGATTATCTCGTCCCGAGATACTCATTGCTCATCTTCCTCATCGGTAGACATTGGCACTCCATCTTCACCACTGTCATCGTCAGAGTCCTTGTCAGAAGTTCCTCCTGGTATGATCCACGGTCGCATTCTATCGGCGGCAACAGTTCTTTCATATTTTGCTGATCGCAAAGTGCGATGTGACCCAGTCATATCACTGACGATATATCTGTCGTTAGGTAGAGTAGCTTTTACTACCATTGGACCACTGTATATAGGAGCTAGTTTACGACTTGTACCTGTCGAAGGTATTTGCTTGATTATAACCACTAAATCTCCTTCTTTATAAGTTTTCGGTTTCTTTCTCTTTTTGTCAAAGTGCTGTTTTTGTTTAGCTTGTGCTGATTGAATTCTGGTTGCTGCTTCTTCTCGGATTTTCATAAGGTTCTCCATTATATTTGGAATTTGTTTAACTTCGTCTATCAACAAAGCGTCACTACTACCTCGTGGAGTATAACCGAGTAACAATTGGCTGGGAGTTTTAGCTGTTGATTTGTTTACAACGTTATTAATCGCGAATTGTACGGAACGCACGTGCTCGTCCCAAAGCTCTTCTTCTGGGACAGATGGTAAGAGTGCGGCAAGTACTGTATTGTTTAATCGCTCTACTTGTCCATTTGCTCTTGGTGTAGCTACCGCATTAACAACATGTTTGATGTTGTTTTGTTCACAGAACGACTTGAATCTGTTCGATACAAATGAACTACCTTGGTCAGATATCAAAACCCTAGGTACTCCATAAGTTGCAAATATATCCTTGAAATAATCTATAACATGTTTCGTTCGGGTATCTTTTGCTGCTCGTAGAAACGCAAATTTAGTAAAAGCATCAATTCCGACAATGAGGTAGCAGTTTCCTCTTTTGCTTTTTGGAAATGGACCAAGATGGTCTACATGGAATGTGTGTAGAGGTTCTACGCCTTTGGGTATTGGATGTAAAAATCCTTCTCTTTTGCCGGTGTTTCTTTTATTATATAGACAAGGTATACAGCAAGCTATATACTTCTCGACGTAATTACGCATTTTGGGAAACCAGTAGTTTTCGCAGAGTCGCTTGAGGGTCTTGTCCACTCCAAAATGACCAAAATCATCATGCGCAGCTTTAAGCACGCGTTGTCTCATTCCAGATGGAACCAACCACAGCAAACCTTTAACGGTGATACGATACACCCGTCCTTCTCTAAGACAGTAATTTTTGTAAACGAAGTTTTCAGCTTCTGTTTGTGGTGGCTTAGATAATATTTTATGAATATCTTTAACTCTTTCGTCTGTCAACTGTGCTGAAAGTACCCAATCAGCTTCGTTTATACGTAAAATATTTTCTATTGCTTGTTGGTCATTGGGTTTTATATTACATGGATTACGACTCAATGCATCTGCATGCTTCATTCTGTCTCCTGGTCGGTATTGGACTTCAAATGTAAATTCCTGTAGCTGTAACCACCATCTAGCTATTCGGGGTACCATTTGCTTCTTCTTACTAGCGGCTTTTAATGAATTGCAATCCGTTACTACAGTAAACGTTATTCCTAGCAGGTATGTTCTGAATTTCCTTAAGCTTTCTACTACAGCGAGTGTTTCGAGTTCGTACGAATGATACTTCTGTTCCGTATCGGAAGTTTGTCTGCTATAATAGGCGATTGGGTGTAATCGGTTGTCACTATGTCGTTGCATCAATATGCCAGCAAGTCCTATTTGACTGGCATCTGTGTGAACTTCCGTGGCTGCACCTTCTGGACTGAACAAATTTAAAACCGGTCTATTTACAAGTGCTTCTTGCAATTTAGTAAATGCTTCTTGTTCTGTTTCTGTCCATCGCCAAGGGATATTTTTTTTGGTTAATGTCGTCAATGGTTTTGCAATCACCGCGTATTTTTCTATGAAGTGTCTAAAATATCCTGTTAGCCCTAAAAATTGTCTAATATTATGTACATTTGATGGAATTGGAAATTCCTTTACGGCTTGAATTTTATCAGGACCTGGTCTTACGGTTCCTTGTTGTATCTCAAATCCTAAATAATTAATTGTTGTCTGTAGGAAGGAGCATTTCTTTAAGTTCAAAGTGAGCCCTTCCTCACGGAAAATTTCTAATGTCTGGCTCAAACTAGTTATAGCTTCGTCGAAAGTTTTGGCGTACAAAAGTACATCATCTAAATAAAGAGCAGCGTTCCTTCGAATAGGTTTCAAAATTTTAGTCATTAGACGTTGAAACACTCTTGGTGCATTCGTAAGGCCAAATGGTACTCTGTTGAACTCATAGTGCCCTTCTGGTGTTACAAAAGCCGTAAATCGTTTGGAGTTTTCTTCCAGTGACACTTGATAATACCCTGATTTTAAATCAAGACTAGTAAAATAGCTTCCCGATTGTAATTTATCAATCTGATCATCAATTCTCGGTAGGGGGTAGTTTTCTTTGACTGTCAATGAGTTGAGTTTTCTATAGTCAATACATAGCCTCTGCTCTCCGTTTTTCTTTTTAATTAATAGAACAGGCGAAGAATAATCAGATTCGGATTCTCGGACGATGTTATTTTCCAAAAGTTCATCTACAATATCCTTTACTATATCTTGTTCGGATTTAGACATTCTATACGGTCGGTAACAAAAAGGTTTGTCATCATGAAGATTGATCTTCATTGCTGTTGTGGAAGAACAGCCAAGTTCTTCTACAGACATTGCAAAACAATCTCGATAGTCATTTAGCAAATCCAATAATTTATTTTTTTGTTTGCTAGATAAATCTCCAACATGGATATCTTCCATTGATAATAATGTGGAACTGGCTTCTTGGATTCTGAGGATCTTCTTTGGTTGATTAGTCTCTTCTTCACATCTTATGGCTCGTGCGAATATTTGGTTTTTTGGTAATGTGATTACATTATTGGACAAATTCATCACTGGTAGTACAGGTGTTTCGCCCTTTTTGATTGTTATTATAGTACGTGGTATGCAGTATTCTTGTCCCTTGCAACACCTGACACTAGATTCAATAAAAAAATCACCTTCATCACCTTCGTCGTTGTAAACTTTAACGTGTGTCCAGTGATCAGGAAGAATAGTCGGGTTTTCTGCTATTTTAAGAATAATTTTTAGTGATGGTAGTTTCGGTTCTATTCTACTTATATCTAAATTATTCAAACGGTTATAAAATTTTAATGATAGTGCATCCTTAATAACTAAAATATTGGACAACTCTGTAAAGTTTCGTCCTACTAGAACGGGTACTTCTTGAATCGAGCTCGGTACTACATATGCTGAAATTTGTTCTTCAACTTCATCCACTTTAAGTTTAAACACGACAGTACCCAACGTAGAAGTACATGCGTTGCCATAGCCTTGGAGAATTGTCTTATTATTCGAGTCATATTCCAGTTTCAATTTTCCCATATCCGCAAGACGAACCGTAGTACAGGAGCTACCTAAATCTACATAAGCTAAAGTTGAAATGCCATTAACGGAAATATTTTTATAAAATTTTTGATTTGGTTTATCTACTACTAGTCAAATTTTCTTTGCTGACTTTTGTTTCGAAAAGCATTTCTCTTCGGTGTGTCCTTTCTTGTGACAAAATGTGCAGCTGACAGATTCCCTTCTCTCAGGTGTCTTCAAAGTGCATGAACTTGCAAAATGTCCAGACTGCTTGCATTTGTAACAGGTGGATTTGATAGATGTCGGTTTTGGTCGTCTATGTTGTTCGAATCGTCTCTGTCCATGTTTTTTGTAGCTAAAATGATCTACCTTCGATGTTGACGGCAGACTATTTACAGAGCTTAAATACCCAAATAAGGAATCCAACGTCTGATGATTTCCTGCCGAAGCTCCGGTCCTAACAACAACGTCGTTGATCCCTCCAATGACGCAAGAGACAGCATCAGTACCAAATATTCTGCATCTATTGAGTAACGCCATTTTCTCATAAAAATATTTGGTATAATTTTCTTCAGGTTTCTTTTTTCGGTATATCATTTCCTGAAGATCGGCATTAAAATCTTGTCTAGCAGGAAAAGCTAGCTGTAATTTTTCCTTCCATTGCTCCCAGGAAAATTTTAAAGTTGGTAAACTTTTATACCACACATCAGCCAAGCCCTTCAATTTCGTGGTTGCAAAATAAATAGTGGCTTCTTCTGACCACTTAAATATTTCTCGCAGTTCATCAATTTTCTGACACCACTGCAGTATGGTTTGATTTTTGTTGTCGGGGTCAAAATCAGGTATTACGTCTCCTTTTGCGGATGGTGCAGTCGAAAGCTCTCTTTTTTCCAACAGCGCAGACATAACGGTGGTCAAGCGTTCTATAGGATCATTGTTATCCGTTGTTATGGTCAAACTCGAAGAAGTGTCACTTCTCTGACGAGAAGATAATGGCTCGTCGGATTCGGAGATTGCATTTTCGATAGGAAGTGGTCTTTTACGGCGAAGCAAACGAGAACTCATTCTGTTCTGCGTAATCGAGAAACAAAACAAAATACTAGAAAAATGCCAATAAAAGTATGTGTATGTATGTCACCTAGTCACAAGCACAATTCAGACAGATCACATTATTATTATTTTTATTTATTTCTTTTTTGTTCTAGTCATTGAATGATTTTTGTTGGCTTTGAAATATTTTTGTTTACTTCTTCCAAAATGTACATATTCACACTTGCTCAATCACCAATACTATAAGATACGATTAGGTGGTTTATTTTGTTAGTTAGGTTTTATTAGAGTAGGTACCTTGTTTTCTAATTCATCATATATATCACTCTCATTGCTAGCTAGCATTTTGAATACAGACCTAATATATACATTTTGGTTGATGTATTTTTATGGTAAACATTTTTGGTAATCCCACTTCTGAAAAATTGTGAGCCTACTTTTTACTTTATATGCTTTAATTACTTTTATATTAAAAAATAGTAAACAAAACCAAGGCGTCACAGATATCTTGATTTCATGGGCGATTTAAAATGAGATGGACAGGATTTACCAATATAAATCAATTCTACAATAATATGTGATCGTACTTACTATAATTAGTTTATTCAAATAAATCTGTAAATTATTATAATAATAAAATGGTTGCGCCTGGGATGTTTGACGTGTGACTGTGACATACCTGAAAATAAAATATCAACCTGAGCATTCAAATTCCCTTTAGTTTGTATTTAATTGAAAGATATAATAATTTAATATTGTTAATGCAATTTAATTAAAATAAAAGTGCACTGTGTCTGTCACCCACAAGTGCTAAAATGTGCTAAGCTTGTCAAAACACTCCCTCATAAAGGATTTAAAACAATGACAAAGGAACGGTAGCGTATCACGTGGCTCAAACACTCCACTTCAGTGATACAGGTAATAACAAAGGAAAAGGACGTATCACGTGGCTCAAGCACTCCACTTCAGTGATACAGGATTCGTGAATCAACTGTACGGCTCAAGCACTCCGCCAGTATAACTTTCCTTTTAGGAAAACCGATGTTTTCCTGGTGAGAACTAAATCAAGACTGGGTCTAAAAATGTTTTAAGCCACAATTAAGAATACTCAATATTAACACAAAAGTTGCTTACAATAACTGTCTCCGAAAGACGATATTTTATCTTAGAACATATGTTTATACTTTACCCTAGCTATAAGGACACTCGAAGTCATTAACATTTATATTTCACTTTTGTTACAGTTACAAGTTTTCTAAATATATTTATGGCATAGCACCCTCAAATTGATAGATAACTTTGTATACAATCCATCAACCTTTTTTAAGTGTAGAAAGACTTATTTAATTGTCCCTGGAAGGACTGACTTCTCAGAAATTTAGATATTATAGTTATATCTTAACGATGTCACTTTAAAAATATACTGTGTGTATTTTGTTCTGGTGATTATTTCGTGATATGGAATGCTGAATATATATATTTTTTTATCCACATTTTAAAAATATTAAGTTTGATAGATATACTAAAAAAAAAGGATTCTTACAAAATTAAAGCCGCATTTAAAGAACTCAACATATATATTCTTTGTAAAAAAAATGAAAAATAACATTACAAATTTTAAAAATACGGGGTGACCCGAAAAGATACCGACAATCTTTAAGGGGTTATAAGGGGATATAATTTTTTGAAAAACTTTTGAAGGTTTTTATTGTAATGGTCTTCATAACATCTACTGTAGAGAAGTTAAAAAACTCGTAACGTATAAAATATCTACATAGAAAAAGGGTGAACTAAAACTAATACAATGTTTTTAGCAAAAATGGCCAAAAATTAAAAATATATGTTATAAAAATAAAAAGGTAGGTATAGTCGGAGTGGTATTAATCTGAGGTCGGGCCGCTCTTAGTTTACCACATTCGGATTAGAAACTAGCTGTTCCGGTCGTCGGAAATTTAAGCAGTACTCAAACGTTTTTCTACACTATACAGTTTACAGTGCTTTGTTTTGTCCATAAGGCACTTTTTTAATTATATATTACTTGTCACCCTCTCGAAAAAAAAAATTGTAAGGTATAACCAAATCATACCTTTTTTTTTATAATAATAATAATAATAATAAAGGTCTTTTATTTTTTTCTCTACAGCGAGTGTTCTAATATGAACTGTTCCGCTTGCCTCTGTCCTGGCGAGTTCCTCCACCAATTCAGGGATTTGTGGGCGACCACTTCCTTGTTTGTTTTTTTATTATGGTTTTTGCAACGCCGCAGAAGGGTTCCGGCCCAACGAATGGCATTGATGAGCTTTTTCGTTGCCCTCATGCCCCTCGTGCCCCCGTGCTACCGTAATATTGCTACGCTCACCCAGTGTGTTTAGGGCCCGCACACAATCCCATACTAGCTTAGAATTGACCTCTACGGAGTTGAGTGTCTTTAGCGCTGCTTGGCTGTCTGTGAAGATGGCAATTGAACGATATGTTCTCTTCTGCCTTTTAATTTCTTCCAAACAGTGGTGAATCGCCGTCATTTCCTTGATAGGCTTACTGGGAAGGCTATCCCTTGCTTTAGCCCTACTATACTGGCTCCTACGCCGTCTAACGTCTTTGACCAGTCTGTATACCAAAAAACATCCGCATGTATGGGTACACCTTTTATCCTGATCGTAGACTCGAATTTTGCGAACGAATTATGGCTTCTATCGATGGTGGACAAATTGCTTAGGAATGAGTGCTGTTTTCTGATGAGGCTACGTTCACATACATGGGCACGTCAATCGACAGAACTGCCGTTATTGGGCTGGCGAAAATTCCTGTTGGATGCGTGAATGCCATACCCAAATGCATCAAAAAACAAACGTCTGGGCTGGAATTATTGGGGTTCGCATAGTAGGTCCTTTTTTTCAATGGAAACGTAACCGGAGAAACATACCTTAATATGCTCCAAGAAGAACTGATTCCTACTTTAGTAAACCTATTCCCCAATAATTTGGATCCCAACTTATTTGACCAACGGATGTGGTTTCAACAAGATGGGGCACCACCACATTCTGCTCAAAATGTACGGACCTATCTTAACGAAGTGTTTCCAAATAGGTGGATTGGAAGAAGGGTCCCAAATGAGTGGCCAACAAGATCACCGTATCTTACTCAATTAGATTTTTTTATGGGGATATCTAAAGAGCAAGGTTTATGCCACTAAACCTAACGACATCGCCGGGCTTCAACAAAGAATCAGGGACGAAATTAGGCAAGTAACGCCGGAAGTGTTACAAATATCTTTGTAATATATGCCCCATTGAAAATAAAAATTGACATGCTTCAGGAATTTCAGACGATGATTTTGAGCGACGGCTGGAATTTTGCGAACGGCTAATGGACATCTGTAATGTCGACGACAATTTTGCTTCTAACGTAGTTTTTTCCGATGAGGCAACTTTTTGTTTAAATGGAACAGTTAATCGCCATAACTCAAGGTATTGGTCAAATGAGATTTGATGAATGTGAACTAATACGTGGAGAAGTCTTGGAAAGAGTGACTCAAGAATTTGTTAATAGGATGGCATATTGTCAGCAAGTAAACGGCGAATATTTTGATCATTTGAAGTAATTTTGTTTCTCATTATTTTAAAATAATGAAATGTACACCTATTGTACAAGTGAGTTATTCCTCGTTTTTACAAATTTTTTTACACTAAACTTAGTATGTATGAATTCAAAATAACAAGCTCTTTCAAAATCTGTAAAAATATATAGGGTGTCCCATTTAAATTAAAGAAGTTGTTGGCATTTCCGGTTAAACCGGAAGTATATTATTAACAAAAAAATGTACATCATATGCATTTTGTTCCATTGCACTTACCTGCTAATTTTCATAAATATCGTTCTTTTCGTTTAAAATATATTTACTTGGTTCCATACTTTATCCCAACCCTGTATATAAACTGATGTTTGTATAAAGTATCTAGTCCAAAAGTGATGGTTCAAGTGGCAAAAAAAATCTTTTTTCGGATTTTTCTCTGTAAATTATGTAGAACCCGCAGATTTTTCGAAGGAAAATCAACAAAATAGGTGAGTCCTATCGATTTTTCGCAAAATCAGTCAAAAACTCGTGTCTCCGTATAGTTCACCGAACCCAAGGTGCGTTGCACATTAGTTTTTGTGTCTAGCGAAGTTCCGGAATACTCGATATTACTTAATGTCAAATCGCACAGTTCCTCTCGACGACCAGGCTCCAAAAATAGTAGCAACTTTCTGGGTTAGATATATTTCATCCGTGGCTTCTGCGAGAAATTTTTCGATTTGTTCCCTTGTCAATATTTCACCCTTTCGCTTAAAAAAAGCCACAAGCTTGTAATATCTGCTTGTCATGATTACTTATGTTCTTCATCTACTTTAACATAGGTAATTCGACCAAAGCGTTGACGATTTCCATATTTTGGACTTTTCTTCAAGAAGCACTTTTTCACTGGCCTCCTTATTGCCACTGACATTTTTCTGATCACACCATTTCAAGAAACGAACGTATGAAAACTCGTACTGTCGCTTTGACTTACTAGGCAATAATTCAAAAGCTGCTTTATTCGCGGAAATTTTTCCGATAGTGGGCGCTGCAGTATATGTCAAAGCTGTCATTGGAATGGGGAAAACAATAAACAAATCCATTTCTGTTTTTCTGTCCATTTGATTAAATTTCGAATTTTGGGCTTTTAAGGTGTTTTGTGAGAGATGGTGCTTGTTAAAATTGGTTTGGTGGACATTTTAAAATACATTGGAGACAGAAATCGGCCGATGGTAGAAGGCGAACAGGTTTTCAAAGCATAAATAACACTGAACATCAAACTACTTTATTGAAATGAGTGAAATTACCTTTATAATGTGTTTCTAAGCAGTGCTTGATTCACACTGACAAGTATTCGGAAATATGTTTCCTAATTTTTAAAATGTTTTACCACACTTTGCATAATTTTGGATCTGTTGGGAAGTTATGTATTGATACATTTGCATCTTTTTACTGATTACATTGCGGCACAGAGCAATATACCTCTTGCACTTGCTGGTCATTATTAAAGTCTAAATATGTATTCTGATAAAACAAACTTCATCAAACTCTTCTAGAAATCAAGTAGACGATATTAATATCTTGCTGAATATACACGTACTCTAATGGGGATTTGGTTTGTTTTCCCCATTCCAAAGCTATAAAATTTTGACGGTAGGCGTCGCACCCTTTGCTCGTTTTTGCTAATTGGCAGCTTCTTCAATTTATGACTTTGAATTTGTCATTATTGACAACTAAAAGTGCTTCGAAGTTTATTGAAAAATGAACACAAACCGATTCAGTGCTACCACCAAGAGAATATTGAACATTTAATACAAAATCCTTTTAAATTGTTGAAAAAAATAATCTTCCCAAATACAACTCGTTCTTCAAATTTTACCACATAATTTTTTATTTTCATCACTCAAACTTGTTTATTTGAGGCAAAAACATTCAAATAAACCGAATTTAGATAAAATCACTCGTCCTAATAACGGACTAGTGATTTTATCAATCGGTTTGTTTTCATATTTTTGCCAAATAAACAAGTTTTCGTGGAAAATAAAAAATTATTACCGATACAATTTTAAGCACTCGTGGTATTACCTTTGATAATCTCGTGGCTATTATCTTATCAATTAATTAATGTAATTTGGACTTATAATGGTGGTTTTAGAATAAATTTCCACCTATTAATTTTACGTCTTATGCTATTGTGGATGAAAAATGTTCAGATAATATGTACAAAAGATCCTATTTCCATTGCTATTGTATTTTGCCAGTGAAAAGCACTCTATATAGTTACTATAGAGTCTATTTATAGTGAAATATGTAGTTGATTTAATAGTTAAGGCTGATTCCTAAACTTAACGTTGTCCTCGCTATTGCCGATGCCGACTGCGTTTGCCACTGGCCATTACGTTTTAAATTAAAAACAATACTTTCTATCTGTGGACAAAGGAATGCGAATGTTGAACGGCGAAATTAACATCAAAGATGGTCAAAGCCCAAAGGTAAGTTTATGAACCGGCCTTAAGTTTTAGTTCGAGTGACACCATTTGGAGCTGGAGATCATGGAGATATTCGATTACATGGAATAAGACGAACATAAAATATAATTCCCCTGTATATGCTGGGCAGATTATCACTTGGAATATAACCCAATAAAGGAGAAAGAAGAACCGAACATATTGGGTAAATTATCCCCCATGATAAAGCTCAAAAAGGAAGAAGAAATAACACCCAAACATTTGATTTTATCCACAAATCACTGACTTTAGCTACCTAATCGTCCTAATCTACATAAAATTTAAGGTTTAGCTAATACCAAAAAATAAAATGTTTTTTACAATTGTGATAGTTGTATATTTGTTGAGTTTAGTTTCGTATTTTATTCTTATGTGTATAAGTGACTGTGATGTACAATTATTTTTATTAGAAAAATTTGGAAAATCGCCTAGTAAGTACTAATTTTCGAAAAACCAAGAGGTTAAAACCAACCACAGATAACCTAAACCAACCATTCTTCTTGTTAATTATTTTGGGAAAATTCCCAAAATAATTAACAAAAAGAATAATAAATACATCACAAGAAACGTAAAGAATATAATTATTTAAAACCAACTAATTTATTGTCTTGGAAGTGATGTTTGAATAATAAAAATTTGCGAATAATGAGTAATATAGCAACAATCTGATAAATATTTATGGATTTGGACTTTATTTTAGACAAAATTACAAAAAAGGTCATTGTTAGCAGTTCAAGATCAATGTCATCACAAAAATTGGCCTAAGAGCAAGGAAAATTTATTTAGTCACTAAACTGTATGGCAATATTTGTTCCAAAATATACTTCATTTTAACATAATTTTAACTTATTAACTGCATTTGAATTTGAATCCTATTTATCAATACTTAAATTACCTGTTATTCTAACAATGGTATTGAAAGAACTCAAGTAAACTATTTATAATTATAGTTAAATGTCTATTTAGGTAGAAATTATTTTAAATATAACTCTTACAACTGTAATATAAGTATTATTTTATTAAGATATTACTATGAGGTGTTATTTTTAAACATTTCAGGTTGTAATTCAATGAAGTACTAGGGCACTAGTTTAAAATTGATATAATCAATAGTTGTACTAAGTAATTATATATGCATCATTGTGAATATTTTTTAGGACAACTGAAGGGCAAAGTAGTTTTCATAACTGGTGCTTCTAGCGGAATTGGAGAACACACAGCCTATGCCCTTGCCAAATTTGGTGTAAAATTGGTTCTAGCAGCAAGAAGACTTAATGAATTAGAAAGAGTAAAAAATAAATGTCTAGGTAAAATTTTATGCATATACTCACCTTAAAATGTCCAACGACCTTTTTCGTTCTGCCCAATTTAGCAGAAACCTTTTCATTTTAATTTTGTCACTGTTTTGTGATGAATTTTAATGTATTTTCATATACTTAAACCAATTACCCAGTATGATCAAAAATTTAATATGTGAAAAAATGTAAGTCTCTCAATCTTTTCCGTATTCTCTCTTTGAGTTTCTCAATATTTCGTTAAATGTTATTTTCAACTTATTTAGTGCCAAATTTCAATCTTGCTTACATGATATGAATCCAGAACTGTTTGGTGTAGTTAAAGAACTTTTTCTCAAACTGCTTTCCTTCCTTTTTAGAATAGTTTACTTTTGCTCATCAAAGAATATTGATACTGTATACTACAACCACACCAGTGAAACCTAGGGTATAGTATAATATACTCATGTCAATCTATAAATCAACATCAAAGTTGAAAACAAATGACAATTGCATTAGAATTGTCATATAGCAAAGCATACCATATTATGATACGCAGTGTCAAGAGATTTAAGAGCCCGTGTTGCCAGCACCGTGTTACAACGGTTTTTCAGGGAGGTCAGCGTATTTGGTTAGTTTTAGTTTTAATTTTTTAATTGCCGCCTTGGGAAACAGCTCTTAAATCCGCTGCTCACACAATATATTCTATTTAACAATTTATCAACATTTATATTACTTAAAATCGAGCACATATGCAAAATGTGAGACAAAGTGCAGCTTACTGACAGCTCCAATATGTTTGGTGGATTACCTACTTGTGCTTGTTTATACAAAAACATTTGTCACTTTGACAAATACATTGTTTTGCTGCCACAAAATGTTGCGGCCAGTGAATTTCAAGCTTTTGTAAAGCCATACTTATGTACAATAGTACAATACTCTATGACATTGTTTTCACTTGCATGTAATAGGAATATTTACTTTTAATTAATTAGGCTGTCATATTCTCAGTTGGTAGCACCCATATACTTCAAAAGTTTATAATCAATTTATTAATAATCCAATTTATATAATGGAAATTGAAAAGAGAATTCCACTTCATAAGAACCGACGCTATGCCTCAATTTGGCTTGAAAATATGAAGATAATATAGAATGCATAAAGACGGACACATGGTAACGTGGAAAGAAAACTAAAAAAGAATGTAACATTCACAGCCCTTCTGTAAACTTTTAAACTAAAATTCTCCCTTACTATAGCTCTTTCTATTCTTTTTGCCTAGTATTAAAATTTAATTTGTCAAAAGTTGAATAACTATTTTTTTTTTAGAATTGTCCAAAGGTCAGTTAGACCACAACGATATTCTGACCTTAAGTATGGACGTAACTGATTTTTCATCTCACAAAAATCATTTCAAACGAGCTGTCAATCATTTTGGAGCAGTAGACATTTTGGTAAACAATGCAGGTAGATCTCAAAGAGCAACATGGGGCAACATAGACCTGTCAGTAGATAGACAAATGTTTGACTTGAACGTTTTTGCAGTCGTAAATTTAACTCGAGTTGCATTGGAACATTTTAATGAAGTAGGTCGCGGTCATGTTGCTGTTGTTTCTAGTATAGCTGGAGTATTAGGTGCACCTTTTTCCGGAACATATACTGCCACCAAGCATGCTATTCATGTAAGTAAATTTCTTACTAATGCACAAAAGATTGGTATTTTACCAGGTAAATTTGGGTTGTTTAATGAGAAACTGTTGCTCATATTTGAGCTATGTGGGTGCCACAGCTAATAGACATGATGAATTATTTTAAAAACTACTTTAAAGAAATGCTAAAATGGAACTGAAATACGAGGCATGTTTTTTAAGTAAGTACCGTTTTGGAATTAAAAAAAGACGTGCAAATATATATCGCAATAACTTTATTTTTACATGAAAGCCTGTACCTTAATCTACTTTTCTACATAATTTCCGTGAATATTGAGGCACTTGTCATAACGTGGCACCAGTTTTTGAATACCCTCCTCATAAAATTCTGCCGCCTGACTTGTTAACCACTGTATCACAAATGTTTTGACTTCGTTATCGTCTTGAAGACGCTGACCGCCCAGGTGTTTCTTCAAGTGCAGGAACAAATGGTAGTTGCTGGGCGCCAGATCAGGGCTGTATGGAGGATGATCTAGAGTTTCCCATTGAAACTCTAGAAACTCCGTTCTTCATCATGCACATTTGTGCGGCCATAATGGCGTCAGTGCATAGACAAGAGATGTAGGTAACCAGCGCGCATGCGCGGAATGCCGACCGTAGCGCTGCGGCAGCGGAATCGCAAAACGGTACTTACTTAAAAAACCTCGAATTTTATATTCTTGGCCCGACCTTTTTTTCTTTCAGAGTCCACTGTGTTGTAAATGTCTCTCTACAAATAACAAAAGTAATGAAAATAGACACACCAATCTATTTAAATATACAGGTGGCCACAATAGGTAAAAATATTGTTATGGTTATGGTATTGGGAAAAAAAATTAACATGCTCCGCCCTGTTTTAAATTTTTTCAATAACTTGGTTTAAAAGTTCAAATTTTGTCAACCAGCTGATAGCGTTAAAGCGTTTCCTGCATGTGTGTGACACAACTATTTTTCGTCTACCGAATAAACCAAATAATAGGAAACTATAACAAAAAAACCTTGACATACAAGACATACATGACGTTTAATTAAAAAATTCATGTGAAACGTCAAAGTAATCAAGTGACAGATTGTGAAAAACTTCAAAAATCGTTATGAATTTTCCGTCCTTGGGCTGCTAAACAATACTTTCCGCCCTACTTTTGCTGTTTGGTTTTCCGGTAAAGTAGGCTTACAAGTAAAAGTGTATAAATAAGTATTATATAATAAAAAAATACTATTATTGTTGGTTCAGCTTCTTTATATTGGGGGGGAGGGGCATCCAATTAATTTGCCACGGACCTCGAACGGTATAGTTACGCCACTGGATGGCACTATCGCTGTAAATGGTACAGGGGTGACATTCCGTTCATATGAACCAGCGACCGCTTGCGACTTTATAGCCGAATGCGATTCCGTTCAGCGATCGAAATTAAGTTCGGAAACATTCATTAAAGAAGTCGATACTTTGTCAAAATATAGGGATATTAAGAGTTAGTTTAGGGTTTTTTATGTCGTATGACGACACTAAGATGATTAAATAAATGTTTAATTCGATTTGTTTTTTTTTTCGGTTTTGAGTTAATATTCACCAAAGTTAAAATTTGTGATTGTATTTTAAACATTAATAAAATAAAATAAGGATAATGCGTTTGACTGCTGAACACCACGAGACCATCGTAACATTTGCAGAAGAGCACCCTGAAATAATCACAAATAAGTTTAGTGGTCTTGATGGCAAACAAAGACTGCAACAGCAATGAATTGGCAACATTTTACAGTAATAATTTTTCCTTTTTTTGTAATTTAGACAAAGAACGTTAGGATAGAACTCGCTTTTGTCTTCAAGAATATTAATATAATTAACATAAAGGTCAAATAAATAATGCAAAATTGCAAAAATAGAAAGCACATAACCTAACTAAACATTAATATTTTGACAAGGAAAGGAGAATAGAGATGCCACATACAAAAAAACATTTCCTCTTTGTTTTACACACATAGGCGACACCTCATAGATATCAGAAATTTGACGATCGCTTTAGAACTATTTGTCGCGTCAAAACGACTAAATTTGGTGAACGGAATGTGTTTATCGACAAGAACGATTCAAGACTACTGGCTATTGTGAACAGAATGCCACCCCAGGTAGCTTTTGATGTTGGCAGTGCGTATAGGATTTTTTATATATAAATTAAATATGAAAACTGTTTTTAGCTAAAACATTTTCTCTAAATTTAATTGAAACATTTTCCATTATGTATTTTTAACAAAATTTGCAATACATTGAAAATAAAAATGGTTTTACTTATTTTTTAGGGTTACTTCAATGCATTAAGGAACGAAAAAATTAATAGCAGTTTACACGTTACTCTACTATGTCCAGGACCAACGTTCACAAACTTTTTACAAGAATGTTTTACAGATAAGGACGGTCAAGTAAATATCTTTTATTATTCTCACTCATTTTTTGTGCAGATTCCGATGCAGCGAGGAATGTGAATTATTTTATTACAGCTTGTCAAACGTAATTGAATGCACTTCAAAATTTTCTTTCTCTTTCTCTTCTACGATTGACAAGCTGTACATAAAGTCAATTTTCCACAGGGCGAGTTGACGCTGCAACTCGAAAAAATTGCATGCACATTTTATTCGTTGGGCGCGTCGGTCGCATGAATTAGAACTTGCTCTATTTTCGAGCGAGAAGTCGCTGCGACTTGGTAACTTTTCTGGTGGATTTTGTCGCACCAACCCAAAATTGATATTGGCTGCTACGCTCTAACATTGCTGTCACAGGATTTCTTCTACGTTTTCTTCTAGTAGAGCAGCACAGGCCGTAATACTAATTACTGTTTTCCTTATCCATTCTGTTAACTTCAAGACTTGATTCTAGAAAAACTAATCCTATTTGCTTTATTTTCACCCGCTAATTTTTTTAACACTGTGAGGTTATGAAACCGGAACTGCCAATTTTTTAACGAAGTTGTCAACACGTAACGTTTCCCCTATGCCTGGATGAGTCGCTGCGATTTGTCGCAACGTGGAAAATATACTTAATAAATATTTTTTTGACATTTCTGAAGCATCTATATATTAGTCATCACTGAAAAGGTATAGTGTTGTAGGGTCCACTTACCCTTGCTATCTGCCTAAAGATTCACCATTAAGGTACTTTCGGGTACAGCTTCTTATAGAGGAAAACAACTATGTAGATCCCATTTTCCTATGTTCGAACCATTTTTCTTCCATGGCCACATTTACTTGAGCAGTTTCTGGTGTATTCAATATAACTAAGTAGAGATTTCCATGAAGCTTGCCTTCTAGTACTACACTGTTATTTTTCATGATAAGGACTTTATTATTCTTTAACATCACACTCATACCATTTTGTTCAAGCTTTCTGACTGATAATAGATTCTACAAGAGATTTCTACAGACCCATACATCTTTTATTACAACTCTTTTATCTTTCTGAGTTATTAAATGCAAGTTGCCTTGTTTTTCAGCCCTGATAATTTCACCATGCTTAGCAACATTGATTTTATGTGAAATTTTCTGTTCTTCTTTTAATAAGTTACCAGTTTTGTTCATCAATTAAGTGGTTAGTGCATCCACTATCAACTATAAACTTAACTTGTCTAGGATTTTCTAGGGCTGACAGCAATGATTCATTTTCCATAATTTCTTCAGTTAAAAATGTAACTTCTTCATCATCACTTTCCGCAGCAGTATTTGCCTTTTCATTGACCTTCTTGAAATTCGGACAATCTGCATCGCTTGTGTCCAATTTTACCACAGTTATGACTCTTGTATGGAAAATATTTCTTTTTAAAACCACTTCCTTGCTTTTTATAATACCTTTTGTTTTGACTTGCAAAAGCAGTATCGCTTGCACTAGTACTAGCTTCATGTTTACTTTTTTTTCTTATTTCTTCCATTCGTAGCTTATTTTTCACAAAATCCATTGTCACTTTGCTTTCGTCCTGGCAAAACATAACGTCGATTGCAGTTACCACAGCTTCATAAGATTCTGGCATTGAAGACAACAATTGTGACCTTGGGTTATTACTACTGATAATTATCATTATAATAAAATTATTATAATAAAACGGTCATCGCGAGCGCTAGTTCTGCGTTGGGGACCAGTTCCAGTTCGTAATTTCAAAAAAACGTTTAAAAATACGGTGCACAGTGCTATTGGAAACATGATACTCTCATGCAACATATCGCTCACTTTTTCCGTCTTGAAGCAACGCAACAATAGCAGCCGCTGTGTCGGGACAGAGACAGAGGGTTGTCTCTGGTCTGGATCAACTTCCATATTTTTTAGATTAATAAACCCTTTTAAGTAAATAAACTCGGAACAACTTTCAAACGTGTTCCGATCTGTCAGATTTCTTACAACAATGACAACAACAGCATTGTTGACATGAGGCGTGTTCTTTTTGACTGAGATCTCCCCTTCACCGATGCTGAATGTGTTGTAAGGGGGTATCAGTTGAACTTAAGTCGGAAATAAAGTGGTGGGGATGAAGAATTATTTGATTTTGTTTACATATAAACACACATAACCTAATTTTCTTTCTAATAATGGGCTATTAGCCATAATAAAAAACTATTTTCTTTGAAACTTTTTTATACCAAAATCAAAATAAAACGTGGTTAACGGAGATATTCAGATTCCAGATGTTTATATGTTTTATGTCTCTTATTCACGCATGCGTCGGCAGATTGCGCGCTTCAATTGAGTAGTTCGTTCTTTTTGGTGCTTACTCACATCACTTTATCTCATTATTTTTTCTTATTTTCTTTGGGAAACGTCGAAATAAAAAATAAAAAAACATTATTGTGGTTTGATTCCCAAATAAAATAAGAAAAAATAATAAGTAATGCCACAAGGAACTTATAGAAGACACTTTATCTCAGATCACTTTAACTTAAGTGAGCTGAGATCTCAGTCAAAAAGAACACACCTATGGGCTCATAGCCAACTATGCACTTTGCAGTGATGAGATCTATGGAATTTATGATTTTCACCCAAAAACACTTTTTTTCTTTAATTAAAAGTTCAATTGTTAGAAAATATGTTGTTTTGTTTTTGTGTAAGATATATTTTAATAATAAAACATCAGAAAGTGTTATAATTTAAAATTTGTTTAAAAATATTTAACTGCCCCGGTTTTCGTGCTGGTGAGTGTATTTACTCAACTACTTACATACATATTACTATAACTGATAATATGTTTAACTTTACTAATATCTCACATAGCATTGATGGTCTATTAGGGATGGACACATCAACTTCCAGAAGGTAGTTTCTGTACCATCCCAAGAACGATACCACAACAGGGTTGTCACTGACCACAATCAGTAGGAACGCGAAAGAAATACAGCATTTGCGCGAACGATTCCTAGAACGGTTCTATCGCCAGTTGGAGCAAACATAATAAATATGAATTCTAATTTGTCGAATGAACCGTCTAATACAAATTATAATAGTACATTATACTATAAGGGAGAAAAATGCGTTATTTTGGCAGGGGTGCAATTTGAAGCCCGAGGGCTACAATGCACCGAGGACAAAATAGCATCTCTCCCGAATGGTATATACTATTTTTTCCACGGTCGGGAGTAGAAATCAGTTTCTAAGACAAAACAAAAGTAGTCGATTATTCCCAAGGGAGTATAATGCTCCCAAGTGAGTTTACATTATGGAGAACGTTTTTCCTTATACTCCCTTGAGAATAATCGACTACTTTTGTTTTAATTTTGATGTCATAAAAACTGATTTCTACTCCCGGCCGTAGAAAAACGTTTTTTGTCACAACTACCTGTAAAATGCAAAATGTAGAACTGTCAGAAAAATTTATCATTTATATGCAGCCCAATTACTTTCTCTTTTTGTGTTTAGACACTGAATTCTTCTGTACAACCGACGGATAAACGAATGACTGCTGAAAGATGTGGTTACTTAAACGCAGTAGCTTTGGCCAATAAAACGAGAGAATCATGGATGGCAATTTGTCCCATTATTCTTCTAACCTATATAGCGGTTTACAGTCCTTTTATTTTTTATTGGTAAGTTACCTACATCACTAAAATATAGTTATTATTATTATTTATAGCTCTCGATGCAATTTCTAATATGTACAAAAAGTAATGATGTTCAATTACATACAGATATAAATAATAAAATTGTTTATGCAGATCTCAAAACTTTATAGGATTAATAACCATTTTTAAAAGAATTTTCACTACTGCGGCGCTAATAGGGCATGTCCACCAACTGACAAGTTGACACTAATGGCAGTCGTTCTTAGTATAAACAATCATTTCAGATTTGTATTTTGGTTGGTTTGTATTGATTTAATGATTTTTTTTATTGTAAACAGTCAGATATAGCTTTTAAAACATCTAAGCAATTAAAACAATGTTGAAGGAACACCAAATCCAAATTAAATGAAGAACGTCTGTCACATGATGTCACGGAGACTATAATATTTTCTGAAAGGGAGTTCCAAATGTCAAATAACCGATTTGACAAGAAGTTCTGGTGACAACTGCTATGAAACTTTTGTTTCATTAACTAACGAGAATGTCTACGAAGTCTACAATCACTGTTCAGTAATAACAGGCAAGACAGATTGGTATAAAATTTATTGTTAATTGCTCTATATGTGATGATTAAGGTCGACTCAAACACATCAGTCACGCCACAGTTCCGACGCCGAACCGGTACCGATCCGTCACAGACTGATTCGTTCCGTTTGTTCGCACACACAAAAATGTATCAGTCTTCGGCGACCCATCTGTAGAAAAGATGGCAAGTTTTTCCGATGAAGAATTAGCAATAATTGCTATATGTTTGGACGAAGAGAAAGAAGCGGAAACAAGCCAAGCAAAAAGACGGAAATGGATCCGTGATTCACGGAAGAAAAGAGATACCGAAGGAGAACACGCGACACTGTATAAAGAACTGCTTCATGATGATGTCAAATTTCATCATTATTTTCTTCATTTGTACCGCCCGACATGTTTCTGGCAAAACCAAAAATTATACTCGCGGAGATTCAAAAATCGGCCGGACGTGAAGCGGGTCGAATCCTGACTGCTTGGAAACTTTTCGGCAACGGATAAATGTGAACGCCGCCGGATATTTCTATTAAAGACTATTTTTTATGAGGGATTGTTCGGTTCGGCGCCGGAACTTTGACGTGACGGGACTGATGTGTTTGAATCGACCTTTATGTCTCCACGAATTCTACGGGCCGTATATTTTGGTTGACTAATGAGTTTTAGTCGTTCTTCGTTCGTATGGAGTTTCTGTAGAGTCCGACCACAATAACTTTGGGACACCACGTGATTCAACGTAGGGCCGCCTCGAATGCGATGCCGATCTCTGACTGTGCGGCTTTAACCCAGCGGCGGACGCTTTATTTTATGCGTTTTCATTTCAGTGTTGACAGCAGACCAGATAGTACTTTACTTTCGGTCTTTTTGTGCGATTTTGTTGTTGCGAATAGTGAATTTTTCATTTCTTGGAACTTTTTGTGTCGTGTTTCTCAAGAGAGTGAAACAAGGAAAAGCTTTGCATAGTAAAACTAAGGGAATTATAGATTGGGTTGCTACATTTATACAAAATGAAGCAGAGGAAGGTGTTCTAATTCCTCTTAAAAACCATAGGCAAGTGATATATCTTATTTAGTTCTTTATAGCAATACAATGTTAAGAGTCATCCCTCTTGTGGCCTATTTAAAAAAAAAATATTTAATTGTCCTTGTAGGTTTGGAATATATTGACTTTAGATTAGGTAAATTATTTTCTTTCAGCTTTAATCCCGTCGCCTACTTTCATAAAGCGAGTGATACCATTATGTAATTTTCTACAGGTATCCAAAACCATAAAGTTTGATCTATATTTGAAATAAATTCCTAACAATAAATTTAGTATGAAAATTACATTTTCATATGCAAATCAGTAACGCCTCTGGCTGATACGCCACTCCCACGACCTCGTGGTGTCCCAAAGAGATTGTGGTCGGACTCTAGCACATCTTTGAATGGCTTCGAGATGATTGGACTTATTTACCGACTCAACGCTCCAAGCAGGTCCAGCGGATTCTACAATTGGTCATGTATACTTATTGAATATTGCTATAAAGTTTTTTTAAAGATATTTCAGTAAATACTTTTGACAAAAGGAAAAGTGAAGTTGCTGCTGGGCAAGGGTCCAAATGAATAGTCTACAGAGCGTATCTATTATATATCTGCTATTCCTATCTAAATGCAGCACTAAACAGTTACAAGACTGAATCATTTTTTCAGCAATTGAAGGATATTGCATAACTCTAATAAATCGGTTTGGTCTGTTCCTAGTCAGTAAAAGCTAGATATTGTCCATGCAGCTGAACTACACATAATACAAATAGATTACTCTTTTTTCTCTTATTTTTTTGGGAATCAAACCACAATAGTGTTTTTAATTTCGACGTTTCGGTAGCGTTCCAGCTACCGTTGTCAAGATTAACTAGTAATGAATGAATGAATAATTTTTGGTCTCTATCTGACACAACGAAAAAAATTTGACAACTAGACAATCAATAATATTTTGAAGTTTAAGACTACAAAACTTTGTTGTCAAATTTTATTAAGGTCTATTCTGGTAAAATGTGAAATAAAATATTTTATTTTATTACATTCTAACGATATGTAGTCCACTAGAAATGGAATCCAGTGAAGTGCACGTTCCAGGAACAGTTTTTATTGGGATAGCGCTTTTTTTCCGCTTATTTTGGAAATTTTGTTAATAAAACGCGTTTGTTGTTACATTTTTGTGTATGATTATTTTTGTTTTCAAAATATGTATAACTCAGTTTGGTGATTTTGTGTATTGAAGTGTGTATCGATTAACAACTATTCCAAAGATAAATCATAACAAATCCTGGATAAAAACTTATGATGCTATCCTGATAACGCAGGTAATTGATTATTGGAAATTTCTCTTTCTAACATTGGTAACCAAATTTGACTACATTCGGCTAAAATACTAGCTACACATTTATCTGCATTCAATTGTATTAAAGCACTTTTTTTGATTTTTCGTCTTTTATTATTGGGCTCTTTCAATATTATTTTTGTCGAATCTCATTGAATTTTATGCTCCTCTTCCCAAGCATGTTTGCAAATACCTGACTTAAAGAACTCCCTATCTTTTATATAATTTTTATGTTCATTTATTAGGACTTTCAATGGTCTAGATGTTTCACCTAAATAGAATTTGTCGCATTCACAAGATATCTGATATATGCAGTTTTTTGAAGATTGTTCTTCATTTTTTGGTTTCGTTTTTGTTAGTATAGATCTCAACGTATTGTTAGATTTGAAGCTAGTTCGAATATTGAATTGATTACCAATTTTCTCAATTCTTTCTAATAAACCCTATTGTCAAGTTTTTAAAAATTATGTTAGCTGAATTATTAATATTATTGTTATTATTATGGGGTATTAACAATGAGCCCTTCTCTATATTCTTTATTTACAAATTCTGCCGGGTAATTATTGGCATTTAAAACATTTTTCAGCAAAGTTTTCTCCTTTGTGAATTGATTATCATTAGAACAAATGATTCTGGCCCTATCATATAAAGATTTTACCATTCCTTTTTTAACGCTTATAGAATGATTTGATTCAAAATTCAAATACCTATTAGTGTGTGTTGGCTTACGGTAAACACTTGTTTCATACCCTGTAGGTGTTTTGATAAGAACATCTAAAAATGGCAAAAAATTGTTATTTTCAATTTCAAATTTTATAGATTTTTCTCCTTCATTTATATTTGTTAAAAAATCATTCAGAGATACTAAGTCATAAGGCCATATTTCAAAAATGTCGTCTACATATCTCCACCAAACAATTGGTTCTAATTTTTGATTATTTACTATTTTGGCTTCAAAATGTTCCATGTAAATATTCGATAGAATTGGTGAGAGGTAAGAGCAAAATTCTGTTCATAAAAATCATTGTTGAATTGAAAATATGTTTTTGTTACACATAATTTTAATAATTCTATTATTGCTGTTACGCTCAATTTGGTCCTTTCTGTAAGGGTCTGATCAATTTCTAATTTTGATTCACTATGGACATCACAACTGTCCATGTTGAATGTATATTGAATGTTTCTGTTTTTCAGGGCTCTCAAGATCATAGGTCCAGAAAAAGCATTTAAGTTCAGAGATGGTAGAGACGTTTATGAGGTATAAATTATTTAGAATACTGTAAATATTATTTTGTTAATCTTAGTACTTATCTCTGTGATGTATCGAGCCATAACATGTATTTGTTTTTTTTTATAGGAACATAAAGACTGAAGGTGAAGGGTGTAGAATTAGAGGAGTAGCACTGTGGCAATGTGTACTTAATGCTGTTATGTTTAATATTTAATTGTTATAGTAATTTATAGTTTTGTGTTAACATTTATTGTTTGTGTTACGGTCAATAGTCGAATTCGGGCAATGCCCGAAAAAAATACGCAAATCTAGTTTTGAGCAACAAATATTTCCCAAACCCGAAATTTTAATTTTATACGGTTATTGGGCCTTACAAAATAGGCAGAACTAGTTTAGCGCAATTTGAAATGCAGTTCTGTATATTTCTGAATGATCAGTATTAATTTAGCTTTTTTCATTCAATCAGGGTTCGAATAAACGTAAGGTTAAATATATTTAATTTAAATGCCAACAAATAGGTACAAAAATATACAAAATATTATTCTTAGGCAAATGTTAAGTCAACTCGAAAAGATTATTTGTTTGAACAAGAGCTTGAATGATGGCACTTAGAATTGCAGATGACATTCTTCTTTCGACAAGAGCATGCTCTGTTAATACACTTCTTATTGCACATACATGAAATAAATCCCTGTGTAGATCCGGATATATCGGAAGATGCCGTTCTGAGTGATATTTCTTTGTCGTTTTTATCGGCCAACATTGTTGTTGTCTATAAAAACATTATTATCAGCCAACTGAAACTCATTTCTACAAAAATGTTTTTGTAAAATTCCAGTCTTTGTGGCTAATTTGTAAAATCCATCATCAATTAATTGAACAACTGCCATTACATTTCGTGGTGCTAATCTGCCACGATCCACGTCTGGTATTCGTACAAGGACATTGTCGCCAACTGAGGCTGGTTTAAACGTTTTATTTGATTGTGCGAGCATCAAATTGGCTTGAGCTTCCAAACCTCTTTTAGCGATTTCACGATTCGTAATTATATAACAGGAACGTTGACAAAGAAAACATTGATATTCGGGTTAGGATTCGTTGCTTACTTTTAAAATACTACAGGCAGCATGAATTTTTCCTTTGCACTTTGAGCAATTTTCCACGATGGTGATAAGTTTTTTGCACACAATACATAACAAATCTTCCTTATCGATAATAGAAAGTTGCACTTCGCTGTCCGCCATATTTTCCTCATTGGCCATAGAAACTTGCACGTCATATTCAACAGTTTCAGTTTCTTCTATAATAAAAATTGTTACACTCACAATTTCACGAGCACAAACGGAGTAAATTCAAAACAACAACATAAACATAACCCTACCTTTTATTTGGGTTTGGGAGACTGTTAAACAAGCAAAACTAGTTTTGGACGTTGAGAAAATGTACAGAACTAGTTTTGTGCATTTCAAATTGCGCAAAACTAGTTTTGCTTATTTTATAACGCCCAATAACCGTATAAAATTAAAATTTCGCGTTTGGGAGATATTTGTTGCTCAAAACTAGATTTGCAAATTTTTTTCGGGCATTGCCCGAATTCGAGTATTGATCGTAACATTTATAACAGAAAAAAACTACACATTCAGTTAATATAGAATAGATGGGTTGGTTAGTGGTAGCACTCTGTAATAAGTTAAGTTTGAAATGATGTAATAATTCATTTTTTGTGAGTTTTAGTCTGGTTAGATAACACATAGTTCTTTTGGTCCACCATTAAACAGAATCCAGTCCAAAATGGTTTTGGCTGCAATCCGTTTTCTGATAATATATACAAACTTGAAATATATCTTTAAAGCCACCAATTTTTCTTTTACAGCAGCACTTTTGCAATTTTAGAGCACTTTTGGAAGTATCTTGGGGTACATAAAATAACCCAATCACACAGAAACGACACCGTTGTTCTTATTAAAAACCGCATTAGGTGCCGATACTGTTATTTTATTATTTATGGATGCTATATGAAAAGTAGACAACTCACGTTACCTATCACACGTATCAATGTTGCATAAGTAAAAGTGATTTTAATTTGCCATTTTGGTGATAGTTTTTTCCACGTAGATATTACTAGGATTTTTCGTTTCTCGGTGCGTGGTTGGTGCCGATATTTGTGTATTTCTTATTAAAATTTCAAAAGATGTCAATTCTGTGTGAGTGAGCTATTCTCTTTGACTAGACAAGAGGGAGGACAGATAATATATACTTTTCGAATGAAGCAACGTCCGCCATTGAAACATTTACTGTGAAATTACTTTAAATTTGTGACTATTAACCGTTATTTTATAAAACGAGAAGTATGGAGTATGCTGTTGTCAGTCCTATCTCTTACCTAGTCAAATGTATCTAGTTAAATGTTATTCCGAGCTTGGGGTTGACACGATCTCCAATCTGCCCAACTTACTCTTTCTAGCCGCCATATGCATGCGTGCAAATTCACTTCTGACATTGTTCATTTCATACTACGAAATAGTTATTTGTTGTTGCAAGAAATGAATGGCAAGATATTGAACTGTTTTACAAACGGTAATCGTTCTGCCTAGGCTTCCACATTGCGTTAACGTCTATATTTTAATTTTTCATAAATTTAAGTACTTACTGGGTAATAATTGTCTATTTATATGAATAAATGAACTCGAGGTTCACTGTTTATTATACTAACAGAATACATTATCCGGTTGAGAGATGCTAGTGACAAGAGCAAACCACAGATTACACGATGGAGCCCAGGCAAGGAGCACAAAGCCTTGAATACAGTAAAAGGGAGTATTAGCACCGTACATAGATGTACGGTGGTGTGAGCGACACCATAGGTGAAAAAAATCCACTATTTTGTGAGGTTTTGTCAATTTTCCCATTTGAGTTCATGTATGTATGATGCGGTGACATTCACTGAGACTTAAAAGATCTGTTGTGCCCCCTTACTTCTACTTAGTTTCTGAGGAGAGTCTCAGATACTAGTAGCTCCTTTAGTCCTATTTCAATGAGGAATTTTAGGATATCTGCAGGCTTCAACTTGGGTAAATGTCCCTCTTCTATCCAATAATCTCCGTGCCCTAGGATTCTGAATTGCTATGCAATTCACAACTATGCTAAAACTCTTAGTGAAGTTTTAAATGACTTATGCATTCATTTGATCTCAACGGGTTGTAGTCACCCATCAGAATCTTTGATTGTCCAACCCTTCTAGATCTTTCCAATGGTCAGATCTTCTCTTTTCTTCGGCTTTGCCTATTTCTTCCAATATTACATTAGGGCTGATACCGCAAAAGGGTCTTTCAGTCCTTCTCTTTGCTAGTCCATCTGCTATTTCATTTCCTTCAATTCCAGTGTGTCCTGGAATCCACAGTAAAGTTACTATATTGTTCTCGCCTGGTTCATTGAGTGTGCCCAGGCATTTCCACACCATTTTGGAACTGATTACACAAGAGCTCATCAATGCTCTAATGGCTGCTTGACTATCAGACATTAAGATAATCTTATGGCGTGAATTTCCGCTTAAAAGATACTTGGGATTTTTCCCAAGCTTTCAGAGTGTTTGGTTCCTGGCCGTTACACCTATCACAGTTCCTTCTATTGCTTTTGAGCCATATGTGTACCATTTGAGTTTATAGTCCTTATCTACTCCTCAATGGACTACCTTACATACAATGTTATTGTCATAGAGATAAACCTCTATACAGGGCCTATTTTTCATCTGGTCGGGCCCTAAGGCACAAGAAAAAATTCGTGCTCTAAGGTACAAGAAAAAATTCGGGCCCTCTTTTCCAATAAAATTCAAAAATTCTCTTGTTATCATGAACAAAAACGCCGCGTAAAAGAAAACACCGCCGCCGCCGCCCTTTGCTGTATGTGCCGCAATACTTATTTAGTTATTTTTAGATTGGGGAATCGCCGATGCCGGTATCTTTAATATAAATTTATAAATAATTTTAAAAAATGCATTAATTATACCAATCTAAAGCTTATTTTATTTAATTCTATTTTCCTTATCCTTATCAGAGGTAACTGTTTTTTTTCTCTGCTATGTAAATTTACATTTGAAATTATGAATATTTTACCACCTTTAACGGGCCCCCCAGACCACCGGGCCTTATGGTAAAATAGGCCCTGCCTCTATAGTGATTGGATTCTACTTTGAATTTTTTCAGGTATTTAAAATGTATAAAAATGTGTTTGCTTCTCGTTTAAAAAATAGATAAAAAGTTAATTACAATCTCACTGTAAGTATTGACTGGCCAGTTGATTGGGTGAAAACCAGTGCCAATAAAACTTAATCACACACACACACTAAGTAATTGTTATACAATCGAGAGGTATTATAGAATATTGAAATGTCGGCGCACTCGTAATCAGTAGTTGAATATTTTATGATTAACCGTTACAGAATTAAATAACGTCATTGGTATTTCTTCCATTTAAAAGATGAATAATGTTGATGTGCCTTATATATATTGTAAATTTGTATGTACTTTTAGGTGATGTATTTTAAAAATGGAATATTGAAAGTTTTGTTTAATATTATCACGTAAGCCGAATGTTTATTCCTATCCTTAAACAAGTCTCATACCCTCAGTACACTAAATCTATATTATCCACTTACTCTTCCCATATCCCTTGGAATGTTCTACAAAAGTCGTATATGAAGTTTGTTCAATTAAGTCAGCATCATATGGAAAACTTTCTTATATTGTTAGTTTTTTGAGAAAAGGTTATTGTTTATAAAACGTTCTTAAACGCAAAATACAACTATTAGATATTAAATAGGCGTATATCAAAGAATATAAATTTTATGTTAGAGTAACTAAAGCATAAATAGATTGGATCAAAATATTTAATATCTGATGGCTCTTTTTTATATAACATTTATTTCAACTTGATTGACAATGCAGTAAAGTGTAAAAATGTATTTAAAAAGACAAGCTACAAAATTTAAATTATATTTACATCTATCAAAATACAGCTTAATAAATATTTTGTTCTATGTGTTCTTTCCTTTTTTGTTTTCCTCTCAGAATGGCATTCTTGAACAATTTACAATAAAGTTCAACAGAGGCAGCAGAATCATCATTTCCAGGTACAGGATAGGTAACAAGATTAGGATTACAGTTTGAATCAACAATGCCTATAGTTGCAATCAACATTTTTGCAGAATCCTTAACAGCAGTATGCTGAATTAATACATTATTAAGAGTATTTATAAATATACACAAATCTGGTAATCTAGTAACTGAGCCAAATTGCTTGGTGGAATTTGTGAATATTCCTCCCCGCCAAAACCTTGTGTGAGCAAATTCATTGCATTCCTGGGCTGTCTTTTCAACTAAATGTACATGTTGTGCACCTCGTTGGAAGAACAAAATAATACCATCTCTATATGCTATATGTGCAGTTACATTGAGAGCTTTCCTTAAATATTCTGCTGTTTGATCTAAATCAAAAATAATATGTCCCAACCTACTGCCATATATGTATGGAAGCATTCTTTCATTTAATGAGCCCTCTTTGTGTCCAAAATGTACTCTTGCATCAAATAAATCTTTTACTGTGAACAAATTATGCACATTAAAGTAATCTGGATGTTTCAGTACTTGGTCTCTCATCAGCGGCTGAGAGGCTAAAATATAATAAAGTTATTCCTAGTTTTTTCATCAATATTTTTTAGTTTACCAATGTCTTCTTGTAATTGTTGAGTCGTAGTTGTAATACATATTTTTCTAATATTTATATAAGACGTTCTTGTAATTCGCTTCAGCATTATAAAAGTATTTCCTATTTATTATATTTTAAAAGTTAGGTTATTTTCTTCTTCTTTCAACAGTGCTGCCATAGAGTAATAAATATTTATTACTCTATGAGTACTGCTATCCATGATCGAACTCGAAATGGTCAGAAACTCTGAAGTAAGTTTAGACTACTTTTGTAATTATTGTTGATCTAGGCAGCTACATATAAATGATTTGGAGAACAAAAATAATTACAGCTTAATGTGTACTACACTAATAAATCAATATTTTTAAATCATTACTAGGTCACAATAATAAACATGTGTGTATTTTTCTGAACATTTGCAAACTTCTTTTTACTAGAGGAATACAGAAATAAATAATTTGATTCCGTGAATACGAAAGACGAACCATAGATAACATACACACGAACGAACACACGAACTTCGTAACTGTCAAAAACGTGACAAGGTAGTAAATTTAAAATGTGTGCATTGTGAGTAAATTTTTTTTCAAATATAAAAATAAGGGAGTATTTAGTTTTTAAATGATTTATTCCTTACTGCATTGGTGTAAAAAAGGCACTATATACTATTTATTTTATGTTAACTCGGCTAAAACTAATCACATCAAATTTTTACAAGAATTACTGTTTATACATATTACTGTACTCCAGACACTCCGAGATTAAAATTAGATCTTAGTAATACATAAAGATCCTTTATGAAAATTTGTATATACACTAACATAATTGGCACTGTCACATTTGTTTTTTCCCTATATTTTCATCTTGAGATGCAACAACTTGTTCAACTTTGCTGGGTTCTTCATCAAGATGTTTCTTTTTAAACCATCTACCACCCGTGTAGCCAGCTATTGCACATGTTATTGCTGCAACTCCTCCTATCTTCAGACCTGCAACAAGTCCAATGGGGCCACCAATCATGCTACCTATAAAAGCTCCTGTAACTGGATAAGCAACTGCTTTTAATCTGTAAATGAAATACTCACATTTAGGATGGAGTTTACTTCCATAATAAAGCTGTGTTACAAGGTCACACGTAACTATGAGGAGAAGGGAAAACAAGATGCCAGAGGTTTGCTATATTGCACTTCTAGTCACATACTTGTAATTTAAATCTTACTTAAAATAATATCAAGTTAGGTTAGTAACTATAAATATAATGTTATATTTAGAATAGGTGCATGTTTACTTTAATCAAACACTTACTTGTGTGATTTTGATAGATTTCGAGTTCCTTCAATAACATTCTGTTGGGTATTATCTACATCATTTTCTATGTGATTTACTAACTCTGACTGATTTTCTGCCATTTCATTCAAATGTTTGTAAATGTCATGTAAATCTTGAACATCTTTATTTATAATTTCGACTTTACTTAATTGTTCTTCTCTTTGTTTCAATACAACTTCTTCAAGTGTTCCTTGAATTTGAATTTGGGAAGCCTGTCCAAAATGTTCTAAATTTTCTTTTTCATATTCTTTAATATTACTGGAAATCACTCTATCAACTGATTTTTCCAATTCTAAAAATTATTCAATTCAAACAACATAATAACACAATTTGTTAATTATTTTGGGAATTTAAACCGCAAGGAACATATTTATAGAAGAAAAAAACAAAAATAGTGAATAGTAATAATATTCATAATATATTCCAATGACTCTGTTGCTGTTTCAGTGGTCAGTATAATTAATCTTAGAAGTCTCAGCACTGCTGTAAACTTACCTGTATATCCTGTGATTAAATTTAAAATCACTTTTCTTAAGGATAATGTTTTCATGTCAAATTTGTCTAGATCCTCATCATCCACTTGTGTCCTTAATGTATCTAACTCATACATTAAGTATCTTAATTGTTTCACATTTCTTTTTTTCTCCTTAATCTCTTTTCCAAGCTGTTCACAATCATTTAAAGCTACTAACTAAAATTTTTTGTCAGTATATTCGAAAAGTATTCATGAAAAAGTACAAGATCAAATTAAACAATTATATCTTGGTATATGGTCACTATGTAAATATTTTTGTTTGCTTTAACTTACCTTATTTATAGTTGATTTATATTGTTGGTATACATTTTGATGATGGGGTATGATATCTTCAGTAAACTTTGCCAGCGGAACCTCAATTATTTTATAAGGTTGTTTATTAACCGCGAAATTTAGAGCCTCTGCCATTGTCTTGTTTATAATTTCATAATGTAAATTAATATTTATGTTCATTCACATTTTTGATCATTCTGATCCATAGATAACCTACTTATCTGATCAACAAAGAATTTTGCGTATTGCGTTGTAGCGCACAGAACTAAAACTTACATTTTGGCAACGTCCATGGCATGGTGAGTGATAGATGTCATATGGTAACACTTTTGTCCTAAACAGGCACAGCCACCCCAATGAAAGAGAAAGAAGAAGAACCTGAAACATCAAAGGAAGACAGGATCGTTTAAATGTAGCTCTTTACCAACGTTGCCAAGTGTAGTCCTAAACTAAAACGTTTGTGTTTTGGAAAGTAAAAATATTTTAATAATGATATTTATCACAGTTGATTAAAAAGCAATGTGTTAAGAAATCAATATTTGTCATTTTTAAAATTATGTTTAGCAAAACGTACTGAAAATTGTTTGAGTTTACAATACAGAATTATCATACAAAAAGGAAAACTCACGAATGCATAGATACATTTTCCCTAATCGAAAAATTGAATTGTGTAATTGACAGATTATTATAATAATTTTCAATAATAACCTAACCAAAACCACCCTACCTTACCCCCTACCCTAATCCGAATCGAAAAATTGAATTGTGTAATTGACAGATTATTATAATAATTTTCAATAATAACCTAACCAAAACCACCCTACCTTACCCCCTACCCTAATCCGAATCGAAAAATTCTTCGTATTTTTAGTCAATTTTTGAAAAAAACAATAAGAAAATAAAAATAAAAATAAAAATATCTTGACTCGGACACGACTCGAACCTGGTACCTCTGTGTTAGGAGCCCAGCACACTTACGCTGGGCTAATCTCTGCACACATTAATGATATCGTATAGAAGGTTAAAAGCTTTAGAACCGTCGCATGAAAGCCGAGCGCCACCGGAGATACTCGATGGCGCCCTTTCAGTTTAGGACTACACTTGGCAACGTTGGTAAAGAGCTACATTTACATGCTCCTAGGAAGACAGGAGCGTCTAAATGTAGTACTCTTTACCAACGTTGCCAAGTGTAGTCCTAAACTAAAACGTTTGTGTTTTGGAAAGTAAAAATATTTTAATAATGATATTTATCACAGTTGATTAAAAAGCAATGTGTTAAGAAATCAATATTTGTCATTTTTAAAATTATGTTTAGCAAAACGTACTGAAAATTGTTCGAGTTTACAATACAGAATTATCATACAAAAAGGAAAAAATGCATAGATACATTTTCCCTAATCGAAAAATTGAATTGTGTAATTGACAGATTATTATAATAATTTTCAATAATAACCTAACCAAAACCACCATACCTTACCCCCTACCCTAATCCGAATCGAAAAATTGAATTGTGTAATTGACAGATTATTATAATAATTTTCAATAATAACCTAACCAAAACCACCCTACCTTACCCCCTACCCTAATCCGAATCGAAAAATTCTTCGTATTTTTAGTCAATTTTTGAAAAAAAACAATAAGAAAATAAAAATATCTTGACTCGGACACGACTCGAACCTGGTACCTCTGTGTTAGGAGCCCAGCACACTTACTCTGGGCTAATCTCTGCACACATTAATGATATCGTATAGAAGGTTAAAAGCTTTAGAACCGTGCGCGCTTCGCATGAAAGCCGAGCGCCACCGGAGATACTCGATGGCGCCCTTTCAGTTTAGGACTACACTTGGCAACGTTGGTAAAGAGTACTACATTTAGACGCTCCTTAGGAAGACTATCGATAGCTTCACACTTAAACTAGGAGCGTCTAAATGTAGTAGTCTTTACCAACGTTGCCAAGTGTAGTCCTAAACTGAAAGGGCGCCATCGAGTATCTCCGGTGGCGCTCGGCTTTCATGCGAAGCGCGCACGGTTCTAAAGCTTTTAACCTTCTATACGATATCATTAATGTGTGCAGAGATTAGCCCAGCGTAAGTGTGCTGGGCTCCTAACACAGAGGTACCAGGTTCGAGTCGTGTCCGAGTCAAGATATTTTTATTTTTATTTTCTTATTGTTTTTTTCAAAAATTGACTAAAAATACGAAGAATTTTTCGATTCGGATTAGGGTAGGGGGTAAGGTAGGGTGGTTTTGGTTAGGTTATTATTGAAAATTATTATAATAATCTGTCAATTACACAATTCAATTTTTCGATTCGGATTAGGGTAGGGGGTAAGGTAGGGTGGTTTTGGTTAGGTTATTATTGAAAATTATTATAATAATCTGTCAATTACACAATTCAATTTTTCGATTAGGGAAAATGTATCTATGCATTCGTGAGTTTTCCTTTTTGTATGATAATTCTGTATTGTAAACTCGAACAATTTTCAGTACGTTTTGCTAAACATAATTTTAAAAATGACAAATATTGATTTCTTAACACATTGCTTTTTAATCAACTGTGATAAATATCATTATTAAAATATTTTTACTTTCCAAAACACAAACGTTTTAGTTTAGGACTACACTTGGCAACGTTGGTAAAGAGTACTACATTTAGACGCTCCTCTTAAACTAGTGACGTAATGCTGTATAAGTTGCATAATTTTAGTAAATTTTTGTTTTACTTTTTTTCTGTTTTAATATAAATTTGAAATAATTTTATTATTGTATATCCCATTTGTCACTTATTAATATTATCTGATAGAACATGGGCTCAAAATTTGAAGAAGAGCACGTTTATTCAAAATTGGTTCGAGTGGTAAGTAGAATGGGTTGTCTACTTTTCACATAGCAAACAAAATAACAGTATCGGCACTTAAATGTAGGCTATTTTTAATAATAACGAAGGTATCGCTTCCATTGTTTTACTTTGACTTGATTATGATAAGTATAAATTAGCACTGGCTCAGAATCTACATGTTTTTCAACTCGAAACATTTTTATGTATGTTGGTACCATAGAATTATCCGTGTTGGTATTGGTTAGGGTAAGTAGTCTGTGGTATTGGTATTACTGCTGATCGGACACAAGCCGTGATGAGCTTGTGTTAATTTCCGCCATTTTCTTAGCTGGCGTAAATGGCGTCATATTGATTTAAAGAAGTAAAAAGTTATTATTGCTGTGAATATTAAGATAATTTTGTCTATGTATGATTTAGAATATACAGAATACTCCCGCTATCAACTGGTGCGAAAATATGAAAGGACGAAACTAATAACTAAGTGGGAAATGAACATGTATAAAGGATTGTAGGTTGCATTTTTAATATATTATAATTTACTGCGACATGATGTACACGGTAAGTAAGAACACTAAACATTCTATTTAATTAGATCGATTCTGATCAATATTTAAAAAACTTTTATTCCTTAAATGAATGGATATTTTTATTAAGGGTACCAACACCGACCAGGACAACCGGTTCAGTGATAAGGAGAAAAAACTTCTCAGGCAGATGAAATTCTGTCCTAGCCTAAATCAACAGGTAAGTCATATAGATATAAAATGATTATGTAGAATATTTAATTTTGGTGTTTCCAGGTGGACATGACCAAGATAAATCTAGAGGTTATAAAACCTTGGATTTCTGACAAAATTACAGAGATGCTTCAAGTAGATGACGATGTGGTCGTCAATTTTGTTTATAATCAACTAGATGTTAAGGTAATTTTATGTTGTAGAGGGTAATTTATAACTATTGGTAATAGACTAAGGGCACATTATTTGGACCAAAATATGATGATAAGACCAAATATGCCTTAATAAAATATTGCAATTAAAAAAGATAAAAGCGTTGAATGAAATTATTAGCAAAAAATAATGAAAATATTTTAAATTTAATGCTCTCTATCTTTTTCAATTGCAATCTTTTATTGACGATTATTCAGTCCTATCACTATAAGGTCTCAGTGAATGTCACCCCAATATGCATACATCATCAAAATTTGGACCTAATAATTGGGTCCGGTGAAGTAGGTATATGGAGACACGAGTTTTTGACTGATTTTGCCAAAAATCGTTAGTACTCACCCCTTTTGAAAATGATCTGTCGAAAAATTGGCGGGTTACACACAATTTACAGAGAAAAATCCAAAAAAGATTTTTTTTTCCCCACCTGAACCATCACTTTTGGACTAGGTATTTTATACAAACAACAGTTTAAATGTATCACACTGTACAGGAAAGTGATCAACAACATGTATTCTCGCTCATCATAATAACATTTCAGTTAGTTTCCTCATAATATTATTTAAATTACCACATTTATAAATATATATTTTTGAGAGGCTGCAAATTTTCATGAAAACAATTCAAATGACAGGAAAGCTCTAGCGCAAGCAGTAGTGTGTAACGCCCGTAAAAATCGGCGTTAACCACAAATAAATATGCACCAAATTTGTAGTAAATATATTTCTTTCTCACTGTTTTTTAAGTTTGATTTTGAACAGGAAATGTTGATGGCACTGCTTGAGTGATCAATGCCTTGTAACACACATTAAGTTTTTCAAAAAGGGGAAGGGAATATAATTGGATTCACCCTTCACCTTCCTGAATCCTTTGATATGTGCGTTACAAAGTATTGGATACTTTTCAAGAAGGGAAAGGGTGAATGCATGTGTGCATTCTTGGTAACGCGCATATAAAGTTATTTTGGAGTGGAAGGGTGAATCCAATGATTATTTTCCCTTCCCCTTTAATAACTTAATGTTCATTACAAAGTATTGGATATCTTTTGAGGCTTTTACCGACACTCAAGTCTCTAACGAAGCCTGGGCTGTAATGATCTACTTCCCTGCTAGGTGAAGTGATAGTTAAAATGATGAAAATATATCTTTTTTCGGATTTTTCTCTGTAAATTGTGTATAACTCGCAAATTTTTCGGCGGATAATCTTCAAAATATGTGAGTACTATCGATTTTTCGCAAAATCAGTCAAAAACTCGTGTTTCCATATAGTACATTGGACCCCTAATAATCTGCCCTTAGTTCATGTTTCAATAGATATTAATCACCCCTTATATATCTTATGTTTGGGTACGTTTGAATAAGACCCCTTTCTCAAAATTTGTAGCAAAAAAAGTAAATGATTTCATTTCTAACGAATATTTAATTTTAGTTTCCAGATCCCAAAAAGATGCAAATTAATCTCACAGGTTTTTTACAAAGTAAAAATGCAATGGAATTTATGTCGGAATTATGGGCACTTCTTTTATCTGCCCAAGAAAATGCCGCAGGAATTCCAGAATCACTTATAAATACAAAAAGAGAAGAATTAGCCAAGTTAAAGGTATTTATATAAACTTTGACAGGTTTGAGGTGTATTTTTTTGTAAATCTATTCTTTTATTGCATTATAGGTATTATACATTTTTATTTGTTATGGTTTAAAATATCCCATGCGACGGCTTGTTTTTTAGGGAATGTACGATTTTTTTTCTATAACCAGTAAATAGATAGAGCTTTAAGTTTATTATCATTTTGCAACATATATTTGGACAGTATAAATATAAATTTTAAGCTAAAAATATTGTATAGTACATGAGTTACAGCGTTCTGAACAACCCCGCCTTGAAAAAATGGGCTCGCACTTCCTCCACGATTCCGGCTGATTGGATTATCTGAAACCAAAAAAATTAGTGGCGTTTTAATAATAGAAATAGAAATATTTATTCTCATTTATAAAAGGTCGTCATTACAATTCACATATATATATAAAAATAAACATTTAACACAAGCAATTCACAGTTGAAAGTTTTAACATTTTAAATAATGCACATACATATTTTCCAAAATGTATACTTAGGTGACATGTTTAACTTCTTCAAAATAGTCGTTAATATTGTATAGACACATATCCTTCAACATACTTTTTATTTTGGTTTTAAACATTTTTGTAGGCAAGTTTTGAATTTCTTCAGAGAGTGCATTAAAGAATCGAATACCTAGAGCCTGGTATTTGTTTATTCTTGCTCTTGTTGGGACAATTTGATGTTTTCCCCTTGTATCATAATTATGTATGCCTGCATGACTTGTGAAGTGATTTCTATTATTTTTCACATAATTTAAATTTTCATTTACAATTAAGGAGAACAAACTCATAATTTGAAGCTGTTTAAATATCTCTTTACAAGGTTCATGATATTTTGCTTGTATAATGGAGCGTACAGCTGCTTTTTGTAAGACAAATACCCTCTGTAGCAAGCCGTGACCGGCATTGTCCCACACTAGAATACCATACAGAAGTTTAGAATGAAAAATTCTATAATAAGCAGTTATTGCAGCTTCTGTGTTAACTATATTTGATATTCTATGTAGGGCATATACAGTTCTAGCTAGCCCACCACAAAGGTTATCTATATGGGGACTCCATGAAAGTTGTGTGTCCAGATGTATTCCCAAGAAAGTAATATATTTTATTGTTTTGTTTGTGTAAGCCTAAATGCATGGAATGGACTATTATCAAATGAATATATCAAAAATTGGACTTTTGGTATACATTTGAAAAAAAAATTGCGAATTTTGCGTTTTTTTTTGTTTCTTGCTATAAAAAAAATCTAAATTTTGGGAATATTTAATTGATAATAGTTCATACCCTACAAATTTCAAGTCATTCGGTCAAGCCATTTTTGAGATACGATGGAGGAGAGTTTGAAAAACAAAGTTTTTAAAAAAAAGTTTCAAGTCCATTTAAAACTATGAAAATCTCAACTTACCCTCAATCCTGGTCCATAGAGTATTCCTTCCTTTTAAGCCTGTAGAAACTTATGTAAATTTGTATAAACGTATATATGTATAAAAGGGTGTCAGGTATCACTGTACACAACAGGCCCGGGCTCTGACTGCAAACTCATCACTCCAAACAGCTCCTTCTTCTAACTGCTGTATTTCCTTCGAATTTTCAAAAATCACTTAACTATCATATTCTAGGGGGGTGCAGGGGTCAAAAGATCCTAATTCTCTCCGATAGTCAGGCAGCATTAAAAGCTTTAGCATGTCCTCAGATCAGATCTAGACTGGTCTGGGATTGTCTACAGAAACTTAAAAACCCTGGCTAACCATAATGGAGTTACTCTTAAGTGGGTCCCAGGGCATAAGGGCATTGTAGGAAACGAAAAGGTAGACATCCTAGCAAGGCTGGGGTCTGAGACAGCATTCACTGGTCCTGAACCAGTATTTGGGATAACCAAAACTGCTGTACATGGTTGTATATCTCGGTGGACTCAAACTAAATACCAGTTGTACTGGAGACACGTGCCAAAACAGGAACACAGCAAACTCCTGGTGAAAAAACTCTCGGAGAAGCTGACCAATGAAATACTAAACCTTAGCAGGGCCCAAATAAGGATAGTGACGGGTTTACTCACCGGTCACTGTACTCTAAGGATACATACAATCGGCATATATAGGGAGGAACCTATCTGTCGGTTGTGCATGGAAGAGGAGGAAACAGCCTCTCACATTATCTTTGATTGTGAAGCATTATCTCACTGGAGATATAGACTCCTAGGACTATTATCTACTACCGATCTGTTACTGTTTACTGTACAATGTGGGGTTTATAACATTTTATTATAAAATCCTCGAGACCAGATACCGAGTCAATGAAGTATTGTGAAATATACCTTACCAAGAAGATTTATCATTTGATATTGAGCATCATTAGACAAAAATACTCAATTCTTGGCCAATTTGAACTACCTATTTTCATTAATAAAACCTTGTTCCATTGCTAACGTTGTTTTGTGATGCAGATTCTTAATGCAGTATTTTGATTCCTATACTAAGGTTTCAAGACACCAAATTATTCAAATTTCCGTTATGTGTCACGAAACACATATGAAAAGTTAACATGTCATGTTAATAATTTCAGATAAAGGAGGAAAAAGATCAAGAAAAGGAACGAGAAAGGGAAAAAGCCGAAAAGGAGCGAAAATATCGTGATAGATCAAGATCGAGGCGTTCCAGATCGAGATCGAGAAATCGGAAAAGTTCCAGGGACAGAGACCGTTCGAGTCGTAACAAGGACAAGAAATCCAAAAGCAGGGATCGAAAATCTCGTAGCCGAGATAGGAAATCACGAAGTTTGGATAAAAAGTCTAGGAGCAGGGAAAGAAAATCTAGAAGTAGAGATAGAAAATCGCGTAGCAGGAGCGGCGATAGAAATTCGAGAAGTAGGGACAGGAAATCTACTAGTAGATCACGAGAGAGGATCAACAAATCCAGTAGAAGTCGATCTCCTTCACCTACCAAAGAAGATATTCCTAGGAACAACGGAAACGCAAGTCCCAGTGCAGTTCTGAATGGTAGGGAAGATTCTGAATCTTTAGATAAACAGACAAGGTGAGAGAATATTGATTTTAGTCTACTTAGTATTTGTAATTATTAATTAATTTCATAGCGGTTCAACGACGACTCTACCAGTTTCGAAATTGCAAGCCAAACTGATGTCCCTAGCGGAAAACAAGAAGCTATCACGTTCCAGGTCGAGAACCCGAAGTCGAAGCCGTTCCAAATCTCGCAGCCGACCGCCGCGCTCGAAATCCAGATCCAAATCCAGATCTTCGAGTCGTTCTTTCAAGGGTAGACGATCGAGATCGGCGTCGAAGGGTCCGAAAGAGAAGAGAAGATCCAGATCGAGTTCAGGATCAAAAGAAAATTTCGAGATTAGGAAAAAGGAAGACAGCGTTCAAAAGAAGAGACATTACAGATCAAACAAAGATAGTTCTGATAGCGAGGTCGATGCGAAAAGAAAAAGATCCAGATCGAAATCGCCGAGAAGAAAGGACAGTCCGAGAGTCAAGAAAAGAAGTACGTCGAGGAGACGATCCGTTAGTAGGCGACGAAGTTTATCTAGAAGGTGGGCTTTTTATTTTATATGATTTGTCGTTTTGTAGTGTACAGGAACTACAGAATATTATTTTTTAATGAAATTTTTTATGATTCGCGTTGAGCGATTTTTTATAACGCAATCCTTATGGATTCGTGATGTGACGTGTTGCGCCTCGAGTGTATTATGTGCCTATAAAAATTACCTTCTATCAAATGCCTACGATAACATTTCTATGAGGGATTGATTTGTATTTGAAAATTACTTTATATCATGGGTGTACAATAAAATCTTTGTGAGGGTATATTCATCGAGACCTAAAAGTTCCATATATAAAGGGCTCTTTCTACTACTCGGCTCCTGAACAGATTCTCAGATACTAGTAGTTTCTTTAGACCTATTCCCTAAAGGAATTTTAGGATATCCATGTTGTGCCCTAGGACTCTGTATTGTAAGTATGCGAATGGATAATTCTTCCATACCACAGAATCTACATTCTTTTTTCTCCGCTAGTTTGATCCTTTTGAGAAACTCAATCAGGCGGCAATGTACTTTAATTACATTGTTCGTTTGGCTTAAGGTGGATTTCCACAGATTAGTCATCCGATGTTCGATTGTTAGTGGTATCACGTCGTATCGGATGAATGAAACTGCCAATTCCCATTGCTTGGAAACAATGGGGCCATTTTCGATAATTTTTTTATCGTAGTTTTAAAAAGTTCTCTACTCGAAAATACAATTGCCAAAAAATCCAACCGATTTCACCCTCAAATTCAGTGTTAAAATATGGCCAGCTTTGAAACGGGGCGTGTCCAAGCTGTGACGTCAAATCAGCCTACTGGCGACGAGCCCGGCAGCGGCGGCTTCATGTAGCCGACTACACTTAACGTGTGAATGTTGGACGTTCATTGTTGTTTTTAATCAATCATAATTATAAAATGAGTGACAAAAAGAGCAAATACAAGTACCAGATTGTCAAAGTACAATCGTAAAAACTGAAAAACTTTTTATTTCGTTACCTAACGATTTGAAGGTTAGAAAACTTTAGCAGAAAGCTATGCGACGTACTACATTTGTTTCTAATAAGTGATCAAAGTATTGTGAAGAATTTTCTCGTTGTTGCCTCCCTCAGATGCAGTGGCATAAAACTTCTTCCACACAATTTTTAATCGTATGAATTTTACACGAAACATTATAATTTTTAGATTTTATTTTATGTTCTGGAGTGATCTTTGCTTTAACAAAACAATAAGATTGGTCTTGTTTCACTTGAACATAACCAATGGCGTTATCACCATAAGTCGTTCTTGCAGATCTGAAATGAAATTGAGCCTAAAAACAGCTAGGTATATCCAAGTACATAAAAAAAATCGCATAACATGAATTGATAAATAGTGACGTATCACTTTTAAACTTTTTCTCAACACAATAATTAACAGCAAACTGTTCGTTTCTTTTAATCGTCTTTCATTATAATAATAATTATTATTCTTTCTAAAATAATATCCAAAAAGCCGATCATGAGAAAGATTAAATCAGATACGATGATGGATAAAAGTTGAGCATTTTTCTACTTTTCCTCATGGCGAACGTGAGTTCGGATGACGGATATGTGGAAATCTACCTTCAGTCATTCACCTAGTTGTAGTTTCCAGAAATATCTTTAATTGTCTAAGCCCAATTAGATCTTCCCTTTTTTCTGCGTTCTTTTTATTAGAGCTGATACTTGTTACAAAGGGTGTTCCCAAAACTCCCCTAACTGTTATGACAATGTCATCGGAATATCCTTCCAAGGATATTCCGAAGTCAGTCAAACCACACAGGAGTTCGTCAACCGTTAGATTCCACATTAACGGTGATGCTACTCCTTGAATAGTGCAGATGTCTTTACTTGTCATCGCCTCTGCTACTCTAGTGGTGAGCAGTTTCGACATCCATTTGGATGCTGTCTACACCTCTTCTATTTAATGTTCTTTTGACGATCTCATGTGAAGTATGATCAAAAGCTCCTATGTCCAAGAACGCACTTACTACAATTTCTTGGTTATCTATAGCACTTCAGATAACCCTATATCAGATGCACCAATGCATTCTCCACTTTTAAGTTTAACTGTATTTTTAATAATTAGGTTTTTATTTTTGGTGACACTATATGCCGACAACTGTTTTTCATGTAAATGGAATAACACCAAATTGTTAAGTTAGCAACGTTGTACTGTTGGAGCTGTCGGTGCAAATTTAGATCGCTCTTCGTAAAATTTGAATCATTCATAAAATTGATATAATGTTCCGGTCCACCCTCAAAGAACCAACTTTTTCTCTATATTCTTCATCGACCTATCTCTCAATCTGAATAAAAAAATAAAACATTGACGCTTTTCCGCAGTTTCCAATATTTTTCGCAAATAAAAAACTCGTCATACAAAGTTATAGCTTGCTGTTTTTCTCACATGGGATCTGAGCCTATAGCCTATAGTGTTCATAAAAAGTTTCCCATAATTTTGGTTTCCTCTATAGACAGATCTTAATTCTACTACAGATTTATTTTAGTTCGAAAATTACTTTTGTACTGTACTTTTAGTTTTGAGTTTTCAGAATAGTTCAATTTTACAAGATATTAGTTACCGTGTATTCCAATATTCCCCATTTTAAAGTAGATATTTAAATATGTCCTTCAAATTACAGATAGATTTTTACTTCCAGACGAAGTCCGTCCAGGAACCGAAGAAGTCCAAGCAGAGAAAGAAGAAGACGCAGTCCTTCGAGACGTCCTAGTCCGCGCAGAGGACCTGGACCGAGACGTAGCTACGGCCGAAGAAGTAGAAGTCGTCGAAGAGCCACAAGTAGACCGAGGCGAAACAGTCCTAGACGACGTTCCAGAAGCCCCAGTAGAAACAGGTCGGTAAATCTACCCCAAAAAGTTATAATTTTATGTATTTTGTACGAAGCAGAACCTTGTTATAATATGATATATATTTTTTTTAGATTTAGACGTAGTAGAAGTCGGAATAGAAATGCATACCGGAGACCGTCACCATCTAGAGACAGAAGAATGTCCAGAGATAGAAGATCTCGATCGAGAAAACGATCCCGTGATCGTACCAGTGTCAGAAGGAGGTCATTACCCCGAGAGAGATCAAGACCCGGCAGACCAAGTCCTAGTCCACAAAAGCGAGATGATAGACGGATTGATGGCCGCAATCAACGACCTCCACGGAAGGAAGAAAGAACACTGGAGCCACCTCCTAGGAAAGTCGAAGAGGCTAGAAGACGTATAGAGGAAGAAATACACCGCCACGAGAAAAAAGAACGAGAAGAAGGTGAAAAAAGAAGGAAAGCCGAAGCTGCTGCAGCTGCCGCTGCGGAAGCCGCAAGAGTAAAGGAAAAAGAGCGAGAAAAGGAAAAGAAGAAATCCAGGAGCGTCAGTCCCGAAGAGAACTATCCAATACCTCCGCACGGACCACCCAGATATTCCAGAAGTTTGTCCAGAACTCCGTCACCATTCATCAAAGCCCACGAGTTTCCTCCGAAGCCCGGAAAAACTACCAGCGCCAAAGAGGACAAGAAGAAGTCTCACAAAGACAAACCAGATGTTAAACCGAAGAAGATTGTCAAGAAACCACCCAAGAGTGAATCGGAATCTTCCAGCGAATCCGACAGCGAAGAAGAAGCTAGAAAAGACAAACGCAAAGTGAAAACAAAGAAACGGTCCAAGAAAAGAGCCTCAAGCAGCAGTGAAAGTGAAGACGAACGTTCATCGAGGGAGGTGGAAATAAAGAAGAAAAAGGACAAGAAAAAAAGGGATAGCAGCGATGATAAGTCGTCGAAAAAACGCCATCAAAGTTCCGAATCCGAAGAGGACAAGAAGTTGAAGAAGAAACGACGATCGGCGAGCTCCGAAAAACCGAAGAAATCATCCAAGAAGGATTCCAGCGACAGCGATGTACCGAAGAAGAAGAAGCGCCAGGACAGCTCCGACGATTCCGAAAAGGACAAAACGAAGAAGCACAAGAAAGAAAAGGAAAGTTCATCGGACAGCGACGACGAATCCTCGAAGAAAAAGAAACACAGAAAGAAATCAGCAAAATCCGGAAGCGATTCGGAAGACGAGATCGAAGTGAAGAAAAAGAAGAGGGACAAGAAGCACAAGAAGAAGAAGAAGCATTCGAAAAAACACAAGAAACACAAGAAGAAGAAACAAGACTCTGACGATTCGGACAACAGCGAATCCGAAGTGATGAACGAGGACGAGAAAAAGTTACGGGAAAAAGCCTTGAAATCGATGAAGAGGCAAAATTCTAGCGATAAGTCTGAGTAAGTTTTCAATTAAAATTTAGAATTATAAAAAAAATTTATTGTATAGTTATAATTAATTGGTATAACATTACGTACGTGTCTCGCTGGTTTTAATTTGAATAATAATATGAAAAAATAAAATAGTTGTGTATTGTGGAAAGTCGTTTTTTTTTCTCTCTCTCTCTCTCTAAATCATGTTTTTCATTATTAATGTGTCTATGTATGTACCAATAGGCAGGTTCTTGGCTGAGATAACTATCGTCCGAGCGCCTGCCATATCCGGAAGGTATGCCCAGCTGATCCAATAAACTCCCTCTATATTTTCAACTCGAAACGTTTCAGCTTGGAATCTGGATAACAATTGATAATGTCGGGTAATGTATATTTTTTTGTTCACTGGTTATTTATTTAATTACTAAAAATTTTAAAATAGTTGAAATTTATCTACGCCTACGCGAAGTGTTGATACAATTTGATATTAAATTTCGTTAAAACACATTTAATATCAACAAAGTTATATTTATTTTTATATATATATATATATTTTTATTTTTCGTACACCACCGAGTTCGCGCAGAATTGATATTGAATTATGTTGTATTTCGTTGGAGCTGTTTAAATTATCATTCTCCAAATTGGAAAGGTCGCTGCAATATTTTTTGCATATAGTATAGGGGCGATTTCTGCCAGTTTGATTTGTTAAATACATAGCAATCGATTTCGTTTCGAAAAACTATGGAGGGTAGAAGTAAAAAGGACCGTCTTGTATGGGGGATAAGTTGAAAAAATGTCCACTTATAAACAGCAAATTATTGTTTCGAACCATGGAGACTATATAAGGAGATTAAACTCCATGTACAGTCGAACCTGGATAAGCGAGAGTTCAAGGGAGCACAATCACGATCACCTAATCATGCTTAACGGTTAAAATGGTTCATACGGCCATTAGTGTTGGCGATAGGATGCGGACTGAACTAGAGGTATTCACATTATTTTATTAATTGTATCAAGAACGTGAACTTATCTCAATTTACGGTAAGCAGAATGGAAAGAAAATACGGATAATTAGAAAAATGTACTTTTGTCGGCAGTAGACGATCCACAATACAGTTGCGGGTATTTTCTAGGGATTTGAATATTGGAAAGTTATTAGTATTCAATTTTTTTAAAAAAGCAAAATACATTCGTTATAAAGTACGTCTCATCCATTAGTTGACTGAAGATGACCGTGATCGTAGAACTGAATTCTATGAGTACATAATGTATAAAAACAACCATTTCATTGACGTTATATTTTCTGATGAGGTAACAACTAATTTTTACGGACATGCTAATCGACAAAACATCCGATATTGGTCTGATGAAAATTCGAATTGTATGTGAGAAAGCCGTACGCAAAGACCAAAAAAAAAAATGGGATATGTTTGATCCCTTCCTTGATATTCAAATTGTCAACATTTTAAACGATATATATATATATACATATTAACCCCCAATTAGAAGCCCAATCTACTATACCACTAGTGTTATACGAAGCCCACCACCGACATAGGAAGCCCGGTTTTGGGCTTCCTAAAGACAAGCGTGTATAAATTTGTTCAGCGTTTCCCCTACCCACATATTGTCTGTTGTCGAATTTCCGTATGGGACTCCTAAGCCCGACTTTCTTGATCAGATATACTCGTATTAGTTCGCCAAAATTCCGCCACGCGTCTCAATGGAATGTTCTGTATATATCTTGTATATATTATATACAAATGGTATATGTTTGACCGATTTCTCCCGCCCGGCAAAGAAATAATATGATTCGAAGCCCTGAAATCTGGCAACTGTTTAACGGATAATAAATACTGTATTTTCTACGATAGTTTTATATTATGTTTAATAGGTCAAACAAGTGCAAGTGCATTAGTGAATAATGAACAGAAGTAGACGTTTAGTGGCAATGGCTTTAAATACCCTGGGTAAGTTATTCATTTTATCAACAGTAAAAACACAATATTATCAGATAAATTTCTCTTTGCAACGAAACAGTTTTGCCCATCACTAATGTTACGAGAAAAACTGACATGATAAAATCGCGACACCGATTTTATCTAATGTCAGTTTTTCGAGCAAATTTAGTGATTGGCAAAACTTTGAGTTAAAGAGAAATTTATCTGATAAAAGAAAAGCTCGAGTGTTTTTTGGCAAGATAAATTAACGACAGAATATATGGATGAACAACAACAATAATTATCTTTATTAACCAAACTTGCGACTCATTGTCATTGTGTAAAAGTGACGTCCGCTTACTAGATATTGAGGAAGAGAAGTTCTTATCCGATAAAAAAGGATGCACCTTTTTTATCGATGTCAAAGTGACAATAACATTTCCAGGTATATGAAATTTTAACATTGGAGTTAATCCATCGGTGCACAAATTAACAAAAAATTTATTCATAGCATGCTTGAGAGGCAATATACAGGGTGGGGAGGAAAAACCATCAGTTAAACAAATCTCATCTCGATGACTCCAGATAAATGAAAACTGAAAATTTGCGTGTAGAGATTTTGAAAGGAGAACTATTCGTTAAAACTATTGGTATCTTCTTATCGCTTCCAGTTATACCGGAAGTTAATCGTGAATAGGTTATTTTAAATTTTTGATCTTCTAACTCTCCTGGAAGAACTGATTTCAAAGATACCAAAATACATGGGCTTTTTAGTAAAGTTACAAGATGATGAAAATCACCTTATTCAACCTAATAATTTTCTTGTCAGTCACATGGATATTGGCAAAAAGGCTCACTTACATCTTCCAATCTTAATTTTTCAAGAACTAGTAAGTGATATTATTGTAAAATGGATACAAGATGGTCAAAAACTCAAAAAGCTCCAAATTCATGATAATTCATAATTTGATGGGAATATGGAAAAAAGGCGATTTTTAACACCCTGTAATATCGTCAATATTTACTGTAAACCCCATAAATTTGGTACCTTTGAAATCAGCTTTTCAAGGAAAATTGGAAAAATAAGAAATACGTTGAAAAGAACGAATTTCTAATTACTCTTCAAATGTTTTCGATGCAAATTCCATTTTCATTCATTTGTAGTTCTCGGATTCCGGCTAACCGACTCCGAAGGACTATCTGCTACACCCTTTATTGCTAGAGATAATACTACGCCCGAAAATAATGATACCTCATTTGTCGATTTGTTGAAAAATGATGTCTACTTTGAAAACAATTAAAACGACGTCGTGAAAATGGTATATTTTTCTGTTTAAGGTGATAATCCTAGTTCAATGCTGGAAACAGAAAGCGATGACTTTGATGAGTCAAGTTCAGAATTTGAGGTAACAATACCAATTCTGGAGAATGATGTTCCTGAATCAGAGAATATAAGCGAAAGAGTGGTCATGGCTAGCAATGATACAAGTAACAGCTTTAACTGGGAAAGTACCCAACACTTTACACATGAAAGCACTTTAATAATAGATCCCAATCTAGCTAATTATACTAACCAAATTTCTAGTAATGTAAACAACTCTCCAAAGACCTTAAGTACATCGGAAGAACAAAATTTTGTCTTACAAAATTTAGATTTAAATGACAATTTGCCAGTAATTGATGATAGTAGCGATGTCACTGCAGATGTGAAAAATAGAGGATTGGAAAATATCAATGTATCTACTGATATTAACCAAATTATTAATAGCGATTACGACTCTCTAAAGGTTTCAAGTACACTGGAAGAACATAATTATATTTTACTTAATTTGAATTCTAATTACAATATACCAGTAGCTAATGATTGTGACCATGTAACTGCAGGCGTCGAAAATATAAGATTGGAAGAGGCTGAAAATTATTCTAATGATTGTGACCATGTAACTGCAGGCGTCGAAAATATAAGATTGGAAGAGGCTGAAAATTATTCTGTAAATGATGAAAGCGTAAGTATATTTTTATCGGACCAAGACCTTGAATTTGCTAACTCCAAATCGACAAAGCTTGAATCGTTTATTTTTTTCATTCTTCACTTGTTTTTATAAAAATGTCCGTTCCGCCCTCTAATATTTTCATAAAACATTGATATTATTCCATTTATAATCTTTATTTTAAGTATACTGAAAGTTCTATGTCCGAAGATCAATATTCAGGTACCGAATATGAACCATCTACTTGTGAATCTGATACAGAGTCTGATGATGCACTATCTATCCATGGAGATTCTGACACAATTGCTGCAAATCCCTCATCACTCGTTCGTGAATATCCAAGAAATAAAGTAGGTTTTTCAATGCTTTTGCAATGCTCAAACAACCCAATTCAGATATTAAGTGGAGTGGTTATAAAAGAATCAGTAAATATGCAGAAAGGGCTCTATTACTGTTTCCCGAGATTAATTTTAACAGATATTTGTTTCACTCCGATATTTCAAACAAGATGTAGGACCTATTCGTCTTATCTATAATATGTTAGTTGATTCCAAGTACCTATTTTAGTATACAGTTTGCATATCAATCAATGACTTGTACACAGTAGCATAATGCTTGTAAAATGAAGATGTCCAGTTAAGGTCACAGTGACCAATATAATGTGATATTTATGAATTTCATACTTCATATAAAGCGTATGTCAATTTTTCAAAAACGTTCACCTACCTAAACTTGATTTTATTTACCAGATATGACTGTACTCCAAATACACACAAAATTAATTTATCATTGCTGCAATTACGAATAAAAGTTAAAACGAAAAAATATGACTTTTTCTCCGATTTTCCAAAAATGCTCCTTTTCTGCATATACTGACTGAATTTTATATACATAGTTTTTATATTTAATTGAACATTCTTTTTCCAAAGCTTGACGATAAACCATCTACTACCAAGGCAAATGATTATCTGAAAAAAATAGAGAATAGCGCTCAAAATAAACTAGAAACAGCAACCAAAATCAATAGTCTACAAGTTGAATCTGCTCCTGTACTTTCTTTAGTGGTAAATACGTTTTGTTACCTTCAATTTTTGCTTGCAACCCCCACTAGCTTCGCGCCGACTAGTAATGTTTATAAAAATTATTAGTTATGTTAACTATTCAAAATAATTTATTTTCTTAGATCATTCCAAACTAGAGTAATGTTGCATGGAGAGATATTTTTTATTTTATTATTTATATTATAAATTTTATTTCAACTTTTTCATTAAAAGAATGTTGCGATCTAAAAAATGTAGTTAATTTACTGTAATTTGAAATGAAAAAAATTGTAGCACTGAAAAAGACATGAATAACGTCGAAAAGTAGACATGTGATAAATAAACAATCCTATCCTATTTGCTTATAATAAGAATTTATATTCATTCTAGAATTTTAGGCAACCGTTCCAAAAATCAGCATCTGCAAGAGAAAGGCCAGTACTTTGCCCTTTATGTTACTTAGAAGTGCCTACACATTTCACTAGACATCTTTTTAGACATCATAAGGAAAATAAAGATATTCGGCACTTGCAGAGTCTGAAACCTAAAAGCAAAGAACGTCTAGCTTTAGTTGCAGCTCTTAGGAAACAAGGCTATTTTCATCTTAAAACTGAAAAGAATATTGAAAACCCTGTAAAGTCTTCCAAAAAGTCTAATCCTGAATATTTTGTGTGTACGCACTGTCTAGGACAGTACACAAAATCTTTGTTGTATAAGCACGTAAAGACCTGTAGGAGTAAGCCAGAAAATATTCATAGACCTGGGAGGAAATGTTTAACAGAGTCTCAGACACTAATGGCACTAATAAACGTAAAAAATCACAGTTTTTTGAAATCATCCAGGGTAAAAAGCGAGGTATTTTCTATTATGCGCCCTGATGAAATAAGCGCTGTAGCCAAAAACGACCCACTGATATGTATCTATGGGGAATCGCTTTTATCAAGGCATAAAAGAAAACAGATGGCCACAGTGGTGTCCAACAAGTTAAGAGAGCTTGCGCGCTTGTTAATAGCTTTAAGAGAAATATGTACCGTACCAGGATTGTTTGATGCATTGAAACCAGAAATGTTTCAGTATCTTGTTTTTGCTACAAAACGAATCAGTGGATATAACACAGAAACGAAAACCTTCAATTCACCGTCACTAGCTTTGCATATGGGAACTACATTAAAAGTTGTGTGCGATGTAGCATATAAACTTATTTTAGAGAAGAAAAATATTCCGAATATTAATTGGAGTGACCAAGATTTAAAAAAAAATGAAGTGAAGGATCTTAAAAAATTGATTCTAGGGCATTGGTGCAACGAAATGTCTAGCTTAGCACTCAAAAATCTAAAGGAAAATACTTGGCAAAAACCAACCAAACTACCCTTAACCAGTGATATTCAACTATTTCACAAATTCCTTGAACAGCTCGCAACAGATGCTTACGACAAGCTGAATTTAAATATTGATGTGATATTAAATTACAAAACATTAGCAGAATGTGTATTAACTTTAACAGTAATGTTCAACCGAAAAAGAATAGGCGACGTGCAATATTTGAAAATTGTTGATTACGTAAGAGAAGTTGACATAGTACATCAAGAAAGTTTTGTAAATTTATTGAGCCCATTAGAGAAAATTATTTGTAAAAAGTTCAAAAGGGTTGTCAGTGGCGGCAAAGGTTCAAAGCCAGTTCCTATATTATTTCCAAAACGGTTACAGCAATATGTAGATTGTCTATTAAGAACAAGAAAAAATACAGACATCGTACCGAAATCAAATGAATATCTTTTTGCCTCTTTCGGTTCGGAAAATCGATGGATGTCAGGTAACAACGTTATAAGAAAATTAGCTCACAAGTGTGGTGCCACACACCCAGATCTTCTAACTTCAACCAAATTTCGGAAGCATATAGCCACAACATTACAATTGATGAGCATGGAAGATGATGAGATAGAACAAGTAGCCACTTTCATGGGACACACAAAGAAGACCCATGAAGAATTTTATAGGTATTTTTACATTCATTATTTGTATTACATATATAGGGTCCGCTACCTGTAATGCATCGCTTACTATTGGCCAAACTATTGAATTTATAAATGATTTCGTTCTGTGGGACCATGTATGTTCACTAGAGTTCAAATAAAAAGTAATTTAGAATGTCCCAAAAGGTTCATTTTTTTTGTTTACATTTCCAAAATCAAAATGTGATGGATTCAATAGTGAAACACCTATTACGAGCATTAAAGGTTCTAAAGCCAATCTGTACCAGATTAGGCTGTACAAGACAAATATGTACCTATCTGATCTCTCCAAGACCTATCTATGCAAAGATACAATTTTTTTTTGTACGCAAATTATTTGGCTTCTGCTTAAATCGAAAAAAATAGTGTGGCTGTAGATCATTTAATGGTCGTAATAAATGTTAAGTAATTGATTGGATCTGCTCATTAAGAGAAGCGTTAGAGGTAGAATATGTACCACATACTTATTACTATTTTGTTGCACTAAATTTGACAATTTCTTTTTTAAGATTGCCACAAGATATCTATCAAACGGCAAAAGTGGCTAAAGTTTTAATTTTACTAGAAAAAGGAAAGGGAGCAGAGTTTAAAGGAAAAACTTTAAATGATATTGACCTCAAAACGGATATTTTCTATAGCTCTGAGTCGGAGAATGATGATGACGAAAGGCCTCTAACTGAACGATTTTTAGATAATGTTCAAAGGCCTCTAACTGAACGATTTTTAGGTAATGTTCAAATAGAAGGAAATTCAGATACACTTGTTGATGTATTGGAAAATACTAATATACCAAGCAGTAATAATGACACCAGAAAAAGACCATCCTCCGAAATGTGTGAAGACGTACCAGTCAAAAAAGTACTAAGAGGTAACAAGCTATTTAAATTTTTTCAAATAGACTATGAATTAGATAGACATCATCACTAGCCTTTTCTGGTTAGGTCCAAATAAGAAATTATGTTGCTCTTTTTGATGGTTTATTGTAAAGCATGATTTGGTGAACTCACTTATTTTTTATAAAATGTATGTGTTACTATTTTAGAAAACAAGACAGGCAATCGGAAACGCTGGAACAAGCAAGAAAAAGAAATTGTCTTGAAACATTTTAGTAGTCACATCAATAAAAAAACTGCTCCTCGCAAATATGAAGTAGACGAATTTCTGAAAAAATATGAATCAACTTTTGGTAGTACTAATTGGGTAAAAGTTAAAACTATGGTTTACAATGAGTTTCGGCAAAAATAATTTCATCAGTTTTATTATAATATTATAAGTTATTGTAGTATAATGATAAAAACTTTTTTAAATATTATTGTTCCTTTCATTTGTTCCATTTTTCATTTTATCCACATTTTTTATTAAAAATCGGGTTTTGGGAGCCTTTTAACAAGACCCGGATCTTACATAAAGGTGACAGAAAATTTGGCAACATTGGCGGGCATCTTAATATGCACAAACTACATACTTTTTATACACATGGGCTCGGTAACATATGTGATACTTCCCCGGGGCTCGTAAATTCTACGAAATATATAGGCGTAAAAACCCTTCCCCTCTATAGGGCTTTGCTTTGCCTTCAGAACGTAGTGGGCTTCGATTAGGTAGTTAGGTACGTATATATATATATATATATGGATTCAACAGAATGATGCCACATTTTACTAGCATATCGTCAGTTTTTAGACAGAACATTTCCAGGAGCAGTTTGTTCCACTTGCAAATGAATGAATTTATCAGTATGCGAATAAAGTCTTGCGCTGAACGTCAGAAAAACAGATATACATAATCTGTGACTGTAGAGTGTATAGATCATAGCAATCATTATACTTAATAATACTAATGAACGCAGATGAAGCTGTTTTGCATAAAAAATTTGATGATTTACAAGATGCTGAGGAAATGGCAGAAGATACGATAAAATTTTCTGATAAAATAGGAAATTCTTCGAATTATATAGGATGGATAAAGAAACCATGTAATTGTAAAACCCCTGTCTTTTTGGGCAAAACACAGAATGGAAATAAGTACAAACTATTACATGTAATCTTCTTCCTCTCACGTGCTTTTTAAACCACTCTACACAGTAGGTACGCATCACCTAAAAAAAGACACATAGATCTACAAAGTTGTTTGCCAGTGTGACTGTTTGGAAGATATTGCTATTGAACTTTCGAGTAACGTTCGATTCGGGTGAAATCATTCGTACGAACAAAAACTATTCGCGAATACCGAACTTGCAAAGATCCGGCTCCTGATTAATAGGAGCGTCTAAATGTAGTTCTCTTCACGACGCTGCCAAGCATAGTCTTAAGGTTAATTTATCGAAAAAGGGAAGGAAAATGATTGAAGAAGCTAAACAGAAGGGGAAGGGTGAATGGAATGGTTATTCAGAACAATGCTTAGGAACGTCGGTAAAGTTAGCTCTGATTGAGGGATCGCAAGGAGATGATCAGTGGAATGGCCTAAAGTCAACACTAACAGACTCTGTAAAAGCACAAACCAGGCAGGAAATGCAGGACGTAACACTCGTGATGCTACAAAATGTTGAAGACGAATTTATTTCTTATAGGATTAAGTCGTTGTTTTGTGGTTAATGGAGAACAATTTGAACATTTACCATAAAAATATCTTTAATTTGTTTCTGTTAGTGTGTACCGTTATCCTTCATTGAATATTTTGTAAATTGGTAAATTGTCAAACAACTTTTCAATTTTTATCCACCAATTTGGATACATTTTTGGAATCCACTGAGGAAGAGAACTTCGGAAATTGAAGAAATTGTAATAAAAATTTTCACACTGTATGATAATTTATTCTTTTCAAAAGTAGTGAATTAGAACGAAGAACGAGCCGTTTCTGGATTTTTCTATTCTACTGTTTATTTTGCTAATAAAATGAATGTATCCGTTATTACTTTATGAAATCACTGTATAAAATTATTCTACTGGTATTTTGTATAACTTCACTTAAACTCTGTAACAGAATAGAAAGGAAATTTCTTGTAAGGTTATTCTGTATGTCTATTCGGAAATTCTCGATTAGTTCCGTGTGAAAATTCGGCAGATAAAAATAAAAACGGCTGAAAGGGTCTTTTTTTTATACATACTTTTCCCGTTTTACCATTGTTTATTGAGTATGATTAGGTTCTGAATATTGTTTATTTTTATTTAAAATTAAATACGATTTTTTTTCATTTTGTTTATTTTTCAAGAAGACGGCTGAATCTAAATAAATAAACTTAGGTAATGGATTTTTTCGTCTACTTTGCTTTTTTGAGCTATCATTCATTAGTGACTACCTTCTGGCTTTTGACTTACATATCGCTTTTATTATATTATTCTGTAAAGAAAATAATAAAACGTTGAGTAATATGGGTAGGACTTGAATCGACGACCCTCGCTACGGTAGCATCACAACAGGTGATGTCAATAATACTTAGATATAAAACAACTCTCATATTTCAAAGATTGATAAAAAATTATACATCTTTTATGGAATGGCAGAATAAAAAGACATCAAAACAAAACTTGGAAATGGAAATAATTGGTATCACTGGCAACTAAACGTCAAAAACATCACAAGATACAAAAATTCTGAAAATGTTTTCAAGTTAGGTAGTATTCGTTTCTTTCTACCCGAGCTCGCCCGAAGTTTATAAAGTCATAGAGGGTAGTGTTTGTCCATAAAAAGAAATTTCTTTTCTTTGCTATTTCTATCGAGTTACAGAGTACGCGTGCTGTATATCTAATATACATTGCGTGAAAAAAATTACGGAGCGACATCTAACAAACTGTAGAATTACAATTATTGTACTAGACATGAGTGAACAATAAAAAAATTAGAAACGTCGTGACAATACCAAATTAAGTTTTTGTTTTATTTTTTTATTCCTCCTAGTACCCAGTTTAGTGATGGGAAGAAAACCTAGATATGAAAGATCATAGGCTACGACAATATGAAGTTAATATGGATACAGGTGAGACCGTTGTATAAGAAAAGAGATGCATATATAATGGGAGGTGAGGAGTTAAATTGTGGTGAAATTTAGGACTTTTATCTACTTTTAAATATTTGCCAAGACGCTACTGACAGTTAGGTGGCACCATGATCAGCTCAAAATATTAATAACCCTTAGAATAAACAACAACAAAATGGAAATTAATCAGGGTTATTATGTGTCGTACCCATAGATATATATATATATATATAAATTTCTCTATGTAGCTACCTAACCAACCAAACACAATTTTAACTTTTTTAAGTAAAACATTTAGAACCAGTGGGAGATTTAACTCCTGCGGGGTGTTTCCCGAAATACGTCGAGTGAAGAGGTAAATAATCGAAAAATATTGTCTATGCCCGAGTTCGTATTCGTTACGATTATATAACGAATAATCTGGTGTTAAATTTTCAATTTCTTGATCAATTTCACCACTTGAAATGAAACCAAAACGCTGCATTTTGAAGAATTAACTGACATTTCATTGAGCTAGCCCGTAACTATATGGAAATGATCACAATATGGCAGGAGGCGAAACACCAAAACGATTATATCATGTCAAGGGGTATATTCACTTATCAATACGTCATAGCTAAGGGAAATTCAAGGATTGTATTGGTTCATTAGAACATGATTTATATAATCGAGAATATAATAAGAAAGCTGTCTTTGTGACAATAATGAAAATTCAAATACAATAAATTATGTCTACATTTACCAAAACTTTCATTAAAATCAATTAGGTATCTATCACTTAATTTTAAAGAAGTATTCGAGAATGCTCTTTTAATATTTCTTTTGTTTGTCAGGTATTATATTATAGTTTTCGTCATTTTTGAACTGAATATTCGATGCTTATACACCATATTAATATGATGTAGCCTTTATTTTATTTCCGATCTATATTTTTATACAGATTGCAAACAAGTTTTACAGGTCATACGATTTACACAAGTACGACAAGGATATTATGAGTAAAGCTATTTGAAAGAGAGAGGCAAAAATTATTCTATGTGCGAAACTCGCAATTAGATCAGTCCCCTCTACGAAAACAGGTGGGCCCCAAGTAGCATTTATAGTGACAAAAACTAACGAAACTGATATCGCAACTTTAATTGAGTGGTTGTTACGAAATAATCAATAAAACTACCCCTATCCTGTCTGCCTAAGCATTCTCATACAATTTTGGAACTGTTATCAATAAAGAACTTGGCACACTCCTATGGCGTGAATTTCCTCTTGAACGATACTTGGGGTTTTTCCCAAGCTTTCTTTGTGTTTTGTTCCCGTATACTCCTATCCCTTCTATTGTTTTTGAGCCATCTATTGAGTGCCTTAATTGAACAATACATTTTTTAGCAGATAATAATGAGGTGTTGAACAAACATATTAACTATGACTCCTCAATGTTAATAGATAGTTAATATATTGTCGATTTGAAATTTCAATTTTTGGATGATATAAATAGTTCGCCATTTATGCTGTGACGTACTTTACCTAAAAGAGAAGTTGCTACAAAAGGGTTGACAGGGCTACAATTCTATTGTATAGGAGGAGCATTTTAGGAAACCTCAAACACACCACTAAAAGAAACCAGATTGAGAGTGTGTTCCCAAAAGGGTCGTGTTCCGAATTTTTGAACTTATTGACAATTATACGTGAAATACGGTTTGAAACATAGTTGTCGTGGCATGTCTAAATATCGAATCATCATTGGCCACATGTCATGGCAAAAGTAGCAACCAAGTGAAAAAATGTATGGTTATTATAAATAGTTTATGTAAAATTAACTGTCCAACAGCCATTAAAGCACTGAGCTCTTGTGTAATCAGTTCCAGAAAGGTGTGGGAGAACCTAGGCAAACTCAATGAACTAGGCGAGAACAGTATAGTCACCTTACTGTGGATTCCTGGGCACACTGGAATAGAAGGAAATTAAATAGCAGATGAACTAGCAAAGAAGGGAACTGAAACACCCATTTGTGGGCCGGAACTCCTGCGGGATCAGCTCCAATGTAATATTGGAAGAAAGAAGCAAAGCTGTAAAAAGAGAAGATCTGACCATTGAAAAGATCTAGTAGGGCTTAGACAATCAAAGATTCTCTTGGATGACTACAACCCGTTGAGATCTAAGGAATGTACCAGTCTAAGTAAAAGGGATCCTAACGGGACATTGTCGCCTGAATGGTTACCTGAAAAAGCTCAAAATAGTGGAGGAAGAAGAATGTAGATCCTGTGGCATGGAAGAAGAAACCTCCATCCACATACTTGCGAATTGCACAGCAATTCAGAATCCTAGGGCACAACACCTAGGAGATTAATGGATAGAAGAGGGACATTTACCCAAGTTAAAGCCTGCAGATGTCCTAAAACTCCTCCGGGAAATAGGACTAAAGGAGATACTGTCTCTGAGACTTTCCTCAGGAATAAAGTAGAAGTAAGGGGTCACAATAGATCTTTTAGGTCTCAGTGAATGTCATCCCAATATACATACACACATACAAGTTAAACTGATGACCATGTTCACCATTAAGTTGTAATAACTTGAATTATGTTATATTTGTTTGTTATCACCAAATCATGGAGATCGAACTCCATATATTCCAATTTAGTGGCAGACTAGAGGACGTTACCTTAAATATAAGCCTTGATTAGGGCATGTCCACCAACACACCACCTACAGCAAGCTGCTCATGGACTGTGTCTCACGGAACTCTACGAGGTGTTATCATTTACAAGCAATATAATTTTTATTATGGCACCTCCTATTTATTTTTATTGAAATTTGCTTGTGAATATATTTAGAATAAAGCATGTCCACCTTCTGACAAGTTGACACTAATGACAGTCACCCTGAAGATAAATAATTATTTGGATAGATTTGTAATTTGTTTGTTTTGTATTGATTTAATTATCCTCTTTATTATAAAATTATATATATATATATAGCTTTTAAAATACCTACGCAATTTAAACACCGTGAAAAGCACTAAATCAAACAACTTGTGCAGAAAACGCTTATTTATCTCGGGGCGAAAAATTATATGGGTAAAGTATGAATGTATCGATCATATTTTGCAAAAACACTTCTCTTCGGGATAGATGATTAGAAAATATTTAAACAGTTATAAAACAAAATAAAAAATAAAAGAATCTCATACTGTTGATACGATTCCTTTTAGTATCTTTTATTATTTTTCACTTTGCATGTATCCTTAAATTTCATTTAACATTCTAATCAAAGTATATAATAGTACATAATTTTTTATAATTATTGTAAAATTTACATTGGTAAATTAAAAAATAAAGTTTTAAGTCCAGACCTGCTTCTTGACATTGAATTTTTATGTAATATTGGTGGCCTATGTTTAGGCGCTTGGCAATTCTCTACCTAATAAGGAATACTGGAATATATTGATCATCTTTCACTGTTCGCATAAAACAACCAGTGCTTCAGAATAATGTTTTATGGCAGGTTCTTTTCCGTTTAGTTCTAACCTCTAAAAGTTTTTATTTTAAAATGTTGACTGAAAACTCTTTGATTTTTGCATTTTCTTAGCATGTGATAATTTGTTTGTCGTTTTTTTATTTTAAAGCTGTGTTTTCTGTGTGCTGTTTGTTTTGTTTTTGTTAAATATTGAATAATGATTGTAACAACTAGGACACCGCACGACTGTTTTTCTGTTGATGTAAGTACCATTTTAATGATTTTATTCGTTTTATTATTATTATGTTTTTGCTACTTTATATAAATAGATGTGTTATAGCTTTACTAGGTACTGATAGATAATAATTGATACACATATTGTATTAAATTCTCAAGATATGAGTAATCTAAGGTCACTTTATGCAACTGAAGCTGGTGATACTATTAGAATTAAGGAAAAGAAGTACGTCATCTCCGTGTTTAAACATTTAACGATTAATTAGGTAAAGGGGTTATAAGTTTCGCTTTTAGATACCAGTTTTAAATACCTACTTAATTTCATACAAAAAGTTTCTTTAAAACTGGTTAAAATTAAATAAAGAATATCTCTCCTTGATATTAATATAAATTAATACTACTTACACATACAAAATTTAAACATCATTTAAATAAAAAAACGCATGGAGTGCTTCAATTAAAACTAATAAAAGTATATTTTGCTGCTATAACTACAAATGAGGTAATATTGAAGTGAATTTGATTCTTATTGAAGCATATGGCCTGAGACTTCCCGATTCGAAAGATGTTTTTGACAGATGTTATTATAACCTATGGACAATGGTGTAACTTCTTGGAATTCAACAAGAATTGTCGAGTCGAAAGGTAGTTTTAGAATAAAAATACATCTAGTCAAGAGTAATAAGAATACTCTTCGTTATTTTGTATTTTGTTAGGTAGGTAATCAACTTGTTGAATAGGTATAGGTAGTATGTTTTTTCGGATGTGAATAACTTATTAATTTTGTTTTGATACGTTTAGTTTACTATAATTTATCCACGATTACCCTTATTTATCATAATTAAATAATATTTTCGACAAAACAAAAAACTGTAGGCAGGAACAAATTTTACATACCTATTTTGTGTGTGATTTCTTTTAGCTTTAATTGCATAATGATTTTAGTTTTTTGCTTTTATATAATCATATAAAAGAATGATGTCATTTTCTAAAAATATATATTCTACCTGTTTATGAAACAATGTTAAAATATTTCTAATTGTCAGCATATTATACGTGGTGTCATGTATTCATATTCAATTTGAAAAAATTGTAGTTGCAGTGGCGACTCGTTTCTTACTATGACTATAGTGTCCAAAATATAAAGGGTACGGCAGATAAAACCATCGATTAGAAAGATCTCAAGAACTGAAGTTTTCTGAAAAGTGTAAATTGGTATAGAAGGGTAGGGTCCCGGTGAACAATACGGAACCACGAGTTTTTGACTGAATTTGCAAAAAATCGATTCTAATCGCATATTTTGAAGATTATCAGTTAAAAAATTTGCGGTAAATTCAAAATTTCAAGAGAATCACAGAAAAAGATATTTTTCACTAGTTGTTTTATTTGGAAACTACCGGGTGTTTAATTAAGAGAGGTAAGCGGCCATTTCCAATGGGGGCTAATTAGCAATAGATTAGTAAACTATCTATCATAGTATCAATTTACACTATTCAGGAATCTTCAGTTCTCGAGATCTTTCTTATATCGACGATTTATCCGCCGCAACTTGTATAAAAACTACTAACAGACATATAAATATTTATTTTGCTAGGCTACATATATAAATTGTTTGTATTGCGTTGATCATTAGATATACATTTTTATAGTATTTAAAACGAAAGAAAAATTTTATCATGTTTTTATTAACTCAGTTTCTAGTCTGGACAGAACTTAAATTTATTCTCCGATGGGTTACTTTAAATTTTCAACATAATTCAGAAATGGATGACAATAAAAGAAAATGGAAGTAATTTAAAAAACTAGAAATTATTGATACAACGCCCCTTTGTTTAATTTTGTAGACACGGTAAAATTTTTATGATTAGGTATATTGTAACATTTGTATTATTAATAACCTTGAATATAGTTTCTATTAATCAGTAAACACACCTTATAGTAAATCGACCTAAAAAGTAAAGAATACATGAAATAAATAATGTACCACATTTTTAAAACGAACTAAAAATTAAAAAATAATTTTTCTTGCAACTAAAAACGTAGCTATATAAAAAAAAATATATTACTCCATTTCCATAATAAAATAAAACTAAAAATGTTTTTAGTTGCAAGAAAAATAATTTTTTATTTTTTCCTAGTTTTTTAAAAAACGTGTTATATTAAAAAAATGTTATTTCATTTATACCAAAAATGTTTATCTTAAATATTAATTAGAATAAAACAAGTATGATGTGTCATCTATATCTGAAAATATCTTATCAATTATTCTGATAATAAAAGTTTCAAGAAAAAACTTAGTGATGTTTTACAGCAATCTATAAAACGAACGTTAGAAAATGTAAATATGAATTATTAAATAGAAAAGTAGTTTTGTCAAGTATCGCCAACCGTCCAGAATTGCCAACTTAGTCACAAAAAACTACATACAGAGCATTTCAATAGAAAATATCCACCCCACATAATTCTGAAGGCGTCACTTTTATGAAAAAATGAAAAAACACTCCAAAAATCATATAAAGGGGGACGTCTTTTTGTTCATATGTATATTTGTGAGTAAAGTTAATTTGCACCGTTTCACAATTTGTCGGTGAGATAAAGAAATCTGTAAGCAGAAGCCGAACCTGTTTGAGACAGATTTTTCATTATCGAAGGATCCCGACGCACTAGCGATTTCTGTACTCTCCTTTTCCGATGAATAGCAGTTTTACCGATAACTGTAATAATGATTTTTTTTGAAACTTGTCAATTATGTATTCTTTCAGCAGCTCCATGTTTTGACCCATTCTAATTTTACTCACAACTTACTAATATACACTTTAATAATACCAAAGAATACACCAACAGACAAGAAGACTTTTTGCTAAAATACTTTTTCCGAGGGGTAAACCGCAAGTGGAAGTAGGTGTACACCGCTGGTGGAAGTATGTGGAAGTTTGTGGAGGTATATGGAAGTATGTGGAAGTTTGGTGGAAGTTTGGTAGAAGTATGTGGAAGTTTAATACAGAAATCAGACGAAGTGCGGTGAAAATAACGAATTTAGAAGTTAATGAATAGTTGTTACAAACTGAAAGAGCGTGTAGAAAATGCAAAAAGTGACATTTTCTGTCGACGGGTCGTTGGAGCTTCAGTTTTCTAGATACAGGGTGTTAAAGTTACCCTTACATTAGGTAAAATATGATAAAAATCAATGCTATTGAGTGTTTTCAGGAATTATAAATTTTTGTGCTCGTTATGGAAGCGTGTTGCATTACAAAAAGGTTGCATGGGTTCTTACATTGTCAACTATATTGAAAAAAGTGCGCCTTAGAACAAAAACGTAGGATAACTTTTCTCCTTTAAACAAAATGAGGTACCTATCAAAATTGTCATAATTGCATTAAAAACAGTGACGTAGAAATTATTTAATAAAAACACACCCAGATCTCCGCCTCTGGATTGAATAATTTTTCGTCAGGAGTATTATAGTATCAAATCAAGTACTTCAATTAGTGCAACAACTGTGAACAATTTCGAGTTATTCTGATCAGTAAATTTTTAGATACCTATTAGAAAAGTATAAAATTTTTCCAAGAATTTTAACATCCTGTATCTCGAAAACTAAAGTTCCAACGAACCATGTCTACATGGAAATTTTCGACTATTTCCGCATTTCCTACATGCCCCTTCAGTTTGTAACACCTATTCATTAAGTTGGAAGTTTGGTGGGAGTATGTGGAAGTTTTGTGGAAGGATGTGGAAGTAGAGGTGTACAAGATTTTTGCCGACGGTTTACCCCTCGACTTTTTCTCAGTGTGATTCGAGTACCTATTATTATGATTCACAGTGTATGTCAGAGTTAGCTGTCACCTTCAAGGAAATTTATTTTTGTCCTTTCAACATAAAAGGATTTTCGCCGGGCTTCACTTCTTGTTGTTGTGTATTATTTGATAATACCAAAAGTCAGATATCGTTTTAACATTGCCAATGTTTTTAAATAAAAATCGAAGGTTTACTACAAATTGCTCTTAAAAATTACAACACGCCAACAAACATTTTTTTTTGTTAACAAAAGTGTTTTTCATTTTAAATTAATTTGCTTCTGTTTATGCGGAATTCCTCTGTGGTTTATGGACTTCCAACGACATTATAAACCGTTTTAACTGTGGGTTGTTATTACTGGCGTATGACATCATTTCTACTATTTTAGAGTACGCCGTGACGTTTATTGTAAGAAGTGATAAGTAATCGCTAATTTTAAAGAATATATATATTCAACAAAGTTGTTGTTAATATAAAAGAATTCAAATTAATACACATAAACACTTAAAACTACTTATAATATCAATTTTTTTAACGATAAAATCCAACGTTTTTCTTTAAAAAAATGAAATTGGATTTATTTATTATTTGTTGGTTATTCTCTTTAAATTCGATTTCGTTAATTAATTAATTCATAGTTGTCCAAAATGATACCAAACAGTTACTTATTTAGACAAGCGAAAACCATTTTCTAAGACAAAGATGAAAAGAAAATATGCAAAACGATTACCTAAAACCATTTTTCTTTCTCTATATTATTACCTACATCTAGGCCAAGAAGTAATAGAGTATCAAAATTAATAATTAATATTAATTTACGACGTGCTCAAATCTAGTACCTTTTTGTTTCATACAATTGATGATTAGGCCAAGCATCAGGTAAATTTTTATAACAAAAATCCTAGTAGAAAACTGACAACTGACTGTCATTATGTACGTACATACGTACGAACCTAATATATTTTCGCAAATCAAGGGTTGCACGGCAGTACCTCGTAAGTAAATTTTTTTTATGAAATTCGGTTATTTAATTATTTCAGTTTGAAATATGTGTTGCCACCTACCGCGATAGTAATAAACTGTTTTAGAACGAAACACTTTCAACAAAATCATATTCTAAAATATCGATTCTACGATAATCTATTGATATCTAGTTAGCCTAGACCAGTGCATAAACAAAATATTGCGTTACCATAGCAACGAACAATAACTTATTAGAAGTGTTAGTGTGAAGTTTGACGTCAAAAAAGTAAACCAGAGTTACGCAATAAATTGAAAGAAAAAATATGTATCGAAATTGTGAAAATCGAAAAATTGGAGTATCGAGCCATCATCAAGTATGTATTTAAAAGGGTTAAGAGGTAAGCAGATTTACAAAGATATGCTTAATACCCTTGGTGATCAATGTCCTTCGTATGCGACCGTGAAAAATTGGACTGCAAGCTTCAAAAGAGGTAAATTTTCCATTGAAGATGATGACCGATCGGGAAGGCCAGTTTCTGTGTCAGTCCCCGAAAATATCGATGCAGTTCATGACATGATTTTATCAGACCCTCGAATTGGGATAAAACGGATATCTGAAAAACTGAATATTTCATACGAACGCGTTCATCATATAGTTCACGTCAATTTGGACATGAGAAAAATTGCTGCAAAATGAATCCCCAAATGTTGACCAAAAGCGTGCAAGGGTAGAAGCATCGCGTTCGATCTGTGCTCGATTTGAAAACGATGTAGACTTCTTAAACCGAATTGTTACTATGGACGAGACTTGGGTACATTTCTACGATCCAGAAACAAAGCAACAATCGATGGAATGGCGACACTCTGGTTCTCCAAGACCTAAGAAGTTTCGTGTCCAAAAATCTGCTGGAAAAGTTCTTGCTTTAGTTTTTTGGGATTGCCATGGAGTAATCATGATTGATTTTTTGGATAAGGGTAGAACAATAACTGGAGATTACTATTCGACATTACTGACCACTCTACGGGAAACAATTAAAGAGAAAAGACGCGGAAAGCTATCCAAAGGTGTTTTGTTTTTGCAGGACAACGCCCCTGCACACAAATCTCATGTTGCCATGCAAAAAATTCGTGATTTAGGGTTTGAATTACTAGAACACCCCCCTTATTCACCTGATTTGGCTCCGTCCGACTATCATTTCTTTCCTCAACTGAAAAAAAAGTTTAAAAGGTCGTAAATTTTCTTCTAACGAGGAGGTTATAAAAGCTGTGGAGGTCTGGTTTGCAAAGCAAGAAGAAATATTTTTTTGAAATGTCTAGAGACGTTGCAGGTTCGCTGTAATAAATGTATCTAATTAAGAGGAGAATATGTTGGGTAATAAAATATTTTGACATTGAAATTTTGTTTGGTTCTATAGTAGGCTAAGAATTTTTCAATATATCCACATAACTTCAAAACACTTTTTTATCTCTCCTGTAAAATAAATGTTTTATTACTTACGAGGAGTTGCCGTGTGACCCTCGAAATGCTGTTCACGAAATTGTTACAAACATTTAAAACGAAGAAAACGTCCGTTTTTTAGTTTTTTAGTTCATCAACTAAAATCGAACAAAAATAGCTGTGAGAACATAGACGAGTTTAATCCTGTTTGAAATGTGTTGATTGATTTCTGAAAGTGACATAGACAGAAAGAAATTTCGTATGTTCTAGTCGCTATCTACGCAAAAAATGATACAAAAAATGTACAGGCAACTGAAACAAAAAATAAAATGGGTCAAAGCATGGCGCTGCTGAAAGATTACATAATTAACAAAAGTTTCAAAAAAATCCATTATTACATTTATCGGTAAATTAACTGCTATTCAGAAATTGCTAGTGCGTCGGGATCCTGCAATAATGAAAAAATTGTCTGAAACCGGTTCTGTTTCTGCTTACAAATTTCTTTATCTCGCCGACAAATTGTGAAACGGTGCAAACTTATTCTTACTCACAACTATACTTATTTGCAAAAATCATGGGAAGTAGTTGTTGCTCCTTAGTTGAACGGTCACTGTTTTTGAAAAATATAATTTTTCAAAAAAACAGTGTGAATATAAATAATTATTCTTCGACATCTGTTGATAAATCACTTTATTAAATACGACAATATTACAGAAAACTGTAATAAGCTTTATTGTTTCAAGCCCATGTGAGTTGTTGTAAACAAATTTTTGGATTTTGGTTCGCGATTGGAAGTGAAGATGTCGCTACTGTCTCAATATTTACATTTCAGTTACTGGAAGGCATGTATTGATTGTGATTAAAGTGTTTTCTTCAGTCCGGGATTAGAGATTCTCGGACGGATAGCACATACCTTGTACTGATGAGGCGCAAATACGCCGAAACCGGTCTACAAGTTGTGTTGTCCCTTCTAATCGCAAACCAGAATGGTTGATTTTAAAATATCTTGTAGATATACCAACCCCGTTTGACTTTGGGGTGTAATTCAATATCCGGCGGTGCATATTGCACGGGAAGTAGTTGTTGCTCCTTAGTTGAACGGTCACTGTTTTTGAAAAATATTATTTTTCAAAAATGTTTAAAGTGTGAACATAAATAATTATTCTTCGACATCTGTCAATTTAATTTTGTTTAGTTTTGAAATGCAGAACTCAAAAGTGTATCACACTTTGCTTTAATCTCAATTATCTGTTTGTTAATAACGATTTATTGGTTTAAATTCCCATTTACACTTTGCGATATAACAATGCAAAAGTAGTTACCTACACTGGTTTTGCTTTAATTTGGGACAATCGATTATAAAAATTATTTAGTTTTTATTCTTGAACGCCTATACATATTGATTTTTTCTGAATAATAATTTGTCCAGTCCCTTTAATTTTAAAGATATTAATGTAATACATTATTTTCTATTAATTACCTAATTGTTTCATCCAAAATTTATAAATTATAAATTTTTGAGTTTTGCTTTTCCAATCCATTCCAACGAAGTATCGCACGAACCCCTTGTTATTTGAAAAATCTGAGAGGATATAGTTTGTCTCAAAATATATCGTCTTCACTTTTGCCGGCAGTCATAAATTTAATGGGCCAATTGCAATAAATCATATGGCCAATAGCTGCTGTAGAAGAGATCGCCAGTGGCGGACTATTTAAAATTATTTTGAAAAGGATCAAATTCACAAATATATATCTTTTTGTATTTTTGTCATACATCCTTTGATTTTTATTTAATATGTGAAGACAATTTCTCTAAACTTTTTTCTTTTTCCTCCCAAATGAGATTATTAAATACTATTAAGTTGAATAAACGATAACCAGGTAAAAAAAAATATCCAACTTTATTGGTATAGTTTATTATTCTACATCCAATTCTGTTACAATGTTAGACTTATCATTACAATAGGCTCTATATTAGCTACCTTTTTAGATTGTCCAAAGTAGGAACAATCTGGCTTTCATAGAGGGAATACATGTATCTTCTTATTATATCCATTGTCCAGACGATGAGATTGAAAATCATTACGTTTTTTTCTTTCACTTAATTTTTCACTGTTAATAATTTCCTTTATAGAGGATATTGACGCCTTTGTAAATAAGCAGGTTTCTTTTAAAGCTTTTTGTTTAATGAATCCTCTACTTACAAAACAATCATACACATTTTTCACAATTTGCTTTGCATCTAATGACATGACAAGTGTTTTCGACGCAACATTGCGAAAAAAATTAATGATAACTTATAATACTCGTATAGAAAGCTGTTTGAAAAAGCACGCTAAAACGGAATATTTAATACTGCCAAATAAATTCAATGCAGCCATCATGCAAACCTGATGGCTCGCCCTTGCCTTGTCTCTCGACTATTCTTGGGTTTCATTTCAGGTAAAATTCTTTTAAGAAGATCGCAAACATAGGCGTGCCTACAAGGGGGGAAAGGGTGGGCCATGGCCCACCCTAATCCTACCACCCCAATTTCTCATAATATCAATCTATTAAAAACATTTTATAATTTTTAAATTTTAACGTTCACTTTAATTTAAAATAAAAAAAGAAGAATTGCTTGCCGAACTGAGTGTAATAATATTTGATAATTCTATTGCAGTGGGATTCTGTGTCATGTTGATATCAACAGTCGCAACAAAACGACGATATTCGTATTCCGTGCGCCACTACGGCGACTATTTGTCGTTTTATAGCGACAAACGCACCTCGACTCACTCGCCTAAAAACGATACCTCTTGACATCTCGAGATAGAGACAAACACATGTTGTTTTGCATTACGGTAAGAAAGAGGGAAAGAAATAGAAAATGTTTTGGAACTTTTTAACGTCTTTTCGAAAATACATTTTTTTCAATTTTTGTACATAATTTACAACCCCTTGTTACTTTATGACCCATCCTAAAAAACTTCGGCGTGAACTAATAAATATAATCCGTTGTAAAATATTTTCAGAATGTTGAAGAGTTAATTTGCAAGGGCCAAAAATGGATTTGCTCTCATAAAAAATTCAAGAAAAAGTATATAAACAACACTAAACAATTTCCAGAAGGGTTCGGGGGTCATATACCTAAGTACTCCTTCATTTTCCGAGATCGTGTGAATATTGCTGAAATCAAGATTTTATGGGTGGTCCTACTCGAGCTTTCCTACAAGGAAATATCATTTTTAAAATACACAGTTTTAAATTACAAATATTCCAAATCTGACAAAAGAAAACAAAAATCTGAGAGCTGAGGAAAGTGACAGATTTCTAATGCTGTTTTTTTAAGCTAAATGGTGACAATTTATCTGATGAATACAAATTATTCTATAGGCTCATTTTTACAGTTCACTTTAAACAACCAATTATAATTGAGTATATAAAATTTTGCGAAGTCGCCTAAACTTTTGCCAACATTAAATAAATTTAATGCACAGCAGAGCACATTTTTAGGATGAGTAATACTTTCACGAATCTTTCCGAAGTTAAAGCGATAGTGACACAGAATACCAAAATAACTTGAAGTGGTATACTCTAACTATTGTCAGTGTGATGACCATAAAATAAAGCAATGTTGTCAGATATATTTTCTAAAATTGTTAGGCTCGCTACACAAATGTTCCTCTTACTTCAGTAAACTGTTAGTTCGTGATGTTAAAAGAAAGCTAGTTTGGAAATATTTTTAAAACAATACATAATATAAGTTTATTAGTAAACATTAAAATAAGTCGCTTGAAATTACTGAAAAAAGAATAATTAATTGAAACCACTTTCTATATGTTACTATATTTAAGAAAATTTTGAAGAGATGGCAACGTAGTTGCACGTGCAGTAAAGACTTCGAAACAACCAGTCATCAACTGCAGTATTCATCGTAATATAACGAAATAACCGAAATATAATCCGTTGGACGATTTTCGCAGAAAAAATTCTACGGTCTTGAGGGTTTTCGGGGGGGTTGTTTTGTGGTTCGGCTTATAATCCATTAGTATCATTCAGTGCCGGGTGTGAATTTTGTTTTAAAGAAATATTTAATATAATATCTATTTCTTGGTTGAGTGAGTTTAGTGAATTGTTATAGGTATTTATAGGAAAGTGTAGGTGATCTAGTGTAGAAAGGTATCATTAATATAATACCTTTTTGATGGTGTAGTCGTTAGGTCGCGTCAGTGAATTGATATTAATATAATATTCATTTGTTCGTAGACGTTGGGGTGAGTTTTATAATATAATTAATTAGAATGGCATTTTGGAGACCATTTGAAACAACAGTCCAAGATGATACGCGGGATTATTGAATTGTGGATTTAAATATAAGAAGTTAGATAATCGAATGGTAATAATGGAATCTCGGCGTATCGCTGAACTTAGACAGGATTATTTGCGCAAAATTAAAGGGTGCCGTGATTCAAATGGAACTATAATTTATTTAGACGAAACTTGGTTTGATACGCATGATGTTGTCAAGTGTTTATACATTTATTTGTTATTCAAACAATCCTTACGGTTTTATTACTTATCTTATCTATCTTTTTGCGTTATTGCTTAATTATCATTTTTAATAGGCATACTCAAATGAATCAATGCCCCCCTTTAATAAAAAAAGTCTGCACACGGCTATGGTCATATTTAGATGATTGCCGGGAAAAGCCAAGACGATATACTCTGAGACTAACTACAGCTGTCGAAGTTTCCAGTTTGACATCTAGTGGACCAATTATAACTTTAAAATACTTCTTCAAATAATAACTTATGCATCTTAGTCGAAACATTAATTAAGATCAATTAAAATTACTATTAAACTTTAAGATTCAAGTCTGGGAAATGCCGAACAGTCTTAGAATCGGATGACTCACCAATATTCAACAACGAAATTGTGTTGTAGACAGCCCAAAGTATCAGAAGCGTTTGTGCAGCATATTTGGAACGCCCTGTACATTGAAATGTTAAAATCATCCCATTTTTAGTAGTAGTTAATGTGGGATTATTTTGAAATTTCGAACAGATCTTACACTGTTCATTAGGTATTAATGTAGTGAATATAAATATATCGACCTTGATTCATCGGACTGACATCGTTTATTAGACTCGACAAGAATCTGACTAAGAAAAAATATTTTTAGTACAGTCTAACGTATCAAGTGACGGATCTTAACACGAAATTCAACATATGAATGTGATTTGTATAGGGTAACTTCGCCAAAATAGTATTTTTTTTAGGAGTACGTAATGAGTATAATTATTATTCTTTGAAATATGAATCACCGTACTGTACCGAAAACAAAACTTATTGTCGAATCTATTTTATTAGTCGTTAGTCGTCCATAACCATATTTGAACCGTATAATCCGTTGCGTCAGTTGAATGGTTTGTGGTAGATAAAATTATTATAGAAATTGAAGTCAAAAATTCATCATTCGAGATACATTTAATTAAACAGGAGGTTATGAAAGAGACACGTCTCAGATAGTTTAGGAATTTTTTTCAAAGAAATTAAATTTTTTCCAGAAAACAGTTTTAAATTAGTTTTTTAATATACAGGGTGATTGTTTAGTGTAATAATGCTCAGTAGGTCTGTTAACATAAAAAATACCAAAAAAAATTGTATATAGCTTTAAACTCTACTCGAAATTAGTTATAATGGGTGTTCCATAACTCGGGGCCAGATACATGCATACAAGCTGTCCATTTTATTCAATTCCTAGCGTAAACTTCAACTGGAAATTTGACAGAACAATTTAAAATATAAACTTGAACAAATTCACAGTTTAACCTAGAAATTATTTCCAGAAAATATAAAGTAGCCTATGCTACTCCGAGGTGAGGTTGCTTTCGGTAAAATTAGTGCGGGGGAAGGTCCGCGATTGCATCAAGCTGAGTGAGGCGCTTGAATTTAATTCTTGCGTCCGTAATTTTTTTGCGATTACTCCTAAGATATCCATTTAAATTATATGGTGTAAAAGAGTAGAATAATGTGCATTGGCTTAAGCCAATGTCTTAAAGTATTCAAATGGATAAAGTATGTTATCCTTAAGAGATAGACCATATGCCATCGCAGACTTTTCTGTAGACTTATATAAGATACTCAATTCCACCATACATTATTTTGTTATATCTGAAAGGGTTTAGGCAGCTTTTTCCTTGAAAGCTCCCAGACGACTTATTTTTTTCGACACCTCCCAACAAATATCGTTATATTTTAGCAAATGTATACAAAAACTTGAGAAATTATTGACTATAAAACCTTCATCGAGAACCACTCTATCCATTGATGAAAACAGCATGAAAATCGGTGTAGTAGGGTTTGAGCTTATCGCGAACAAACAGGCAGACAGGCAGACGCGACAGAGGACTTTGTTTTTTGGAAGATGAGACTGAAAATTGAATACATCAACAATACACAATAATTAATAATTTTACAATAAAAAAATCTCGTAGAAAGTGATACGTACCTTCCTGTAAACGACATCTCTTATCAAAAACATACAAAAGATACAAATTGTGGACTGATATTCTGATTTATTGCCTTTTTTTTTATAACAGCAGATTGTACAGAATAATATGGAACGTACATATTATGCGATGAGATAAATAGATACATTAGTGTCATTTGGTAAACAGCTTTCCGTTTATCTTATCATATCAAATAAATCAATAATCGATCATAGCTAAAACGGATATAATCTCCTTTTTGAACACTTCTTTTCATTATAATACGTAAGCGACATATTTTAATAGTTATAAAAAATTTTTTTTTACGTTTTCAAATGCTTTAAAATATACTTGTGTTCAAAAATATAGCTCTAAAAAATACCTCTTTTTTCTTTTTCTCTTACGAGGTTTGTTTTTTAAGTGTTGCATATAACATCATAGTTGGAACTTGTCAACAAATATCAAATGTAAAAATTAACTGTCGTGTTTAGTTAACTTAACGCCAAAGTTTCAATTGGCTTCGTTTAAAGCTGTACCTAAACTAGATTTTTAAAGTTGATGAATCAGTCGAAAAATGGAATTTTCGAAGACAGGTTGTTGGTTTTTGTATTCGGCAATGAAGCACCACATTAGTCGTTCTTTTTGACTGATTCAGCTCACTTCAATTAATGTGATGTGAGTAAGCACCAAAAAGAACGACACACTCAATAGAAATTCAAAAAAGATTTAGGTATAATATAAGACAGGTTAGCATCTAATGAAGTTATTCTTTCCATAATCACATAGACAACATTCACTCGAAACCAAGTTCAGATCCTTGTAGCCGTTTCTATTTCTATCTGCCGAATATTGACACGGAACTACTCGAAAGTCTCCGAATAGACACACGGAGTAACTTTACAAGAAATTTCCTAAACATTGAAAGAAATTTCCTTTCTATTTCACGTACAGGTCCACATATCTTCAAAATCACTGAAATCTTGAATTTGAATTTCCAAAACTAAAACTTCGACTTCAATAAAAAAAGTTCCTTCAAATTTGTCAATCAATGTCATACACAGTTACATTATTTTGTTGATTCACCAAAAATAAAACCAACATCTTACTGAGATCGCTAACAAGGACAATAAAAAAAAGAATAACAAAGCCTGACCGTGACTAACTTTTTTTTTGGCTTTTACCGAATGGTAATGAAAATCGGTGACGTCTCTCAACGTCGGAAGACATTTTAATATCGACCAAGCGACCATAAAAATTGTACGAACTCACCTTTAATGAAACCGAATCGAAACGTAGGTGTAAGAACTTGTCGCAGATTTAAAATACTCGCAATCAAAAGTGTGTAATGTCAACAAACATTATTATTTTTAATTAGATGAAGATGAAGAAAGCGAATAAACTATTTTTAACAAAAGACAAAATTTTTTTCGAGTATAGTGATGTATACTTGATGCAATATAAATATAAATTTTGTTTGAATATTTCCAAAGGGAATTGGCTAATGGCGGACCACTTTTGCCGTTAAATGCCATTCAAGAGGCAAGTTTTGTAACCATTTATTTATAGAATTTCAAATTGTAGTCTAACTACGATATGTTAAATTTGGTTTTTATTTATTTCGTCTCATAATTAGATCACCAGAAATACATGCCGAAGCCTCTAACAATGATGCGCCGCTGGTGAATACTGATTTGATTCGGATGTTTATGAGTTGTGACGTAATGAGAAACATTCGTCACTTTTACTGTCTGTTTTTGTTATTTCATTTTAGTCCAGTAAATAAAGGCACCAACCTGTTCATCTCATTATTGTCGGTCTTTTTTTTTGCAACTTGTAGGTATTCATGTGTAGATTACTCTCTGAAAATAAGTCCTCCGCGGGATTTGCGGAAGGGGCTGGAAAATGGCCCATGATCCCGAAAATTCAGTTTTTGGCCGATATCTCCCGAAATGTGCTACTTAGAGAAGTGGGGTTTTGCTAGAAATGAAGTACAGTTCATTACCTACAAAAATGGTCCCTATCATTTTTGGCCCCGGATCAATATTTCTTGCAAAGAAAGGCTTGCAAAAATTTTCCGGAAAACTAAAAAACTTGCCAAAAATTTTAAAAACCATCGAAAAGAGGACATTTTCAGCTTTCCAATGGTGTGCATTAAAGACCGATATTGCCAATCATTGTTTATCAATTTGCGGTAGACCCGAGAATTTTCAGAAAACTCCGGAAATCAAAAAAAACGTCCCAAGAAAAACATGTTGTTTATAAAAATACACAAAAATTATTTATTCATTCTTTCGGAATACATTCACCACCTATCAAAGTCCCATTATCCAAGAGGTTTCGGTAAAACTACGCTTAATTTAAAAAATATGAACGGATTGATAAGGGCCGTCAAATATTCAGGAAAAATAAAGTTTGGCCAGTTTTTTCAATATTCGTGGAAAATAAAAAAAACGAAAAAGTTACACGATGTTATAGGTACAGGTCCCTCCTTTCAAATGCACTTTGAATCATGAAAAAAGATTCATTTTTACTCAAGTTATGGGCCAATTTGCCCGCCCTCCCATGCCTACATTCACGGAGCGTGCTCCCGGAGACGCCGCGCAGCAGCTCGAAATCCAAGGTACGCTTGGGCCCGTTTATCTCGAAAACGGTTAAACTTTTGACAAAAATGATAAGGATCATTTTTGTAGATAATAAACTGCCCTCCATTCCTAGCAAAACCCCACTTGTCTAAGTGTCATATTTCCGGAAATATCGGCGGAAAACTCAATTTTTGTGATTATTGTTCATTTTTCAGCCCCTTCCGCAAATTTCGCGGAGAACATATTTTCAAAGAGTAATCTACCCGTGAATACCTACAAGTTGCAAAAAAAAAGTCCGACAATAATTAGATGAACAGGTTGGGGGGTTTCTCGGTATTTATTTCCTGGACTATTTGGGCACGTCGAATATTAATAAAAAACTTGAATTTTCAAAATCTTTTAAAACTGTCTCAAACATTTTATCCGAATATATTATGTAGATATAGTTTGGAAATTTGTGTCGTTTGCGGCAATCAAAGCAGATAAAACATATTCAAAAAAATTGTCTCTAAATAGCAGCTGCAAGTCAGTTACAGAAAATAAAAATAAGATGTACACCTCTTATTCTAAGTAGTTTACGACAAGTGGTGCATAAAATGTAAGGCTGAAGAAAGCATGTATTGTCAAAAATAATTCGTGAACGTTTCCGAGAAGAATTGCCTGATGTACAATGTAGCGAAAGTACAATTATCAACTGGATACATAAAATTGGTTTTAAATTTTAAGAAAAAACGAATAATAGTGAAATTTTAATGAAGTTTTCTGCGGTACGATGCAAGAGGTTACAGTTTCTTACAAAATATTCCGAAACAAAATGGTAGCAGCTTGCGGAGGCAATGATGGCGATTCTTAGGCTGAAATAGGGAGACTTATGGTCACCGAACAATGTTCGAGAAGAACACACTTATACAACTGGGACAATACTAGATGAACCCATATTTCACATGAGTTTTCATAGCATGACATCGGAGAATATATTCACTGAGCAAGTGAACATCATCATCCCATCTAGCGAACAGGTGATGCACCCAGGCAATTCTGGAGAAATCATGTTTCACCGATGGATAAAAGGACCCAGAAGGAGATTGATCTTTAGCATTGGCTGATATACGACTGTGTACCAAGCAGAGACGATTGCCGCTATAGCCTGTATTGATGAAAACATCAGAAAAGGATACACCGGACAAAAAATAAAAATATTCACTGACATCCAGGCTCTGCTTAAAGCTATCAGTAATCCAACGACTAGGTCTAGACTGGTAAAAAACTGTAAGGAATCCCTCAACAAAGTGTCTCTAATATGGGTACTGGCACATGAGGGGATTGCAGGTAATTAAATGGCTGACCAGATAGCTAAAGAAGGCTCTAAACGAAACTTCATAGGTCCGGAATGTTTTGTGGTAAGAGTAAGTGACATTTGAAGACAGTTACCAACCTGGTGACTGGACACTGCACCCCGAGGAAACATCTGCACAAAATGGGCAAAGTTAGTGAACCTATGTGCAGGAAATGTGAACACTATGATGAAACACCTACTCACATACTCTGCTTCTGCGAGAACTTACATGGACTCAGACGGAAGCACTTTGGAGAGGAAATAATGCAACCATTACAACTACTGAAAATCCATCCAGTCAAACTAGAGGCCTGGGCTGTTGAGCACAACCCAATCACATGAATTAATGAATGAAGGTATCAACTCATAAGTATAAACCAAAGTTTTTAGATAAGACGTGGATTTTTAGCAAAGGTTAGACGAGATAATACTGTATTAACTTAGTCCAAGAAACAGGCGAGGACTCAAGACGTATATAATAATCGTGCATGTAGGAGGAAAGGACAACTTTGTTGGAGATGCAGGTATAGTTTTTAAAAATAACCGAAAAACTGGCGACTACTACGATAATATGAAAGACAAAAACTTTGAAAATTGGTCCAAAACCAAATTTATACCCAACGTACAGGAACTCAGTTACCATTAACGAATGGTAGATTATTAAAACTAATAGATATCTAAATGATGTAATTCTTACTTGAAATGAAACACTGACTAAAACCAATTAGCAACGTTATATGGAACTAAATATTAGTGAACTATCGCTTTCGCACACATACAACTTGGTGAACCAAGTGCTGTTGTCTATAAAGTGTGGACTTCCAGTTTTTGATCCTTCAAAGTCATAAATTTGACAACCACTGACAGTTTAAAACCGAAATAATAAAACACGTACGTTTTGTGACTATATTTACAGTATGATCATATAAAAAGACTCACTCTATTTAAGAATAGGTGATATTATTTTAAATAATTTCATATTTCCACCCTGTATAGGGTGTTCCATTAAAAACAAAGAGTCTGTAATAGACTTACGTGAGACACTTTTTATTTATACGTTTCCGTTCGTAAAACGTGTAATTGAATTCAATATTTGTCGTGACCATGTCGTGACCCAGCGTTTTTTATAATTCAATAAAATATAGCCACAATAGTATTTTTCGCCTACCTCAACGAAAAACAAATCATATACTGAAAATGTATGTCCTTTAAATGTAACAAAATAAAAATAAATACACCATGATACAAGAAAAGGTGTAACACAATGACAATACTAATAGAGGAGTTCAGTCTAACTTCAGTGTAGCCAACAAAAAGTGGTTTTTCTGACAAGAATGACAGTTAATGTATATCACTCGAAACATAAGATCTTTGCAGGTTTTTTATCATCGCGAACATCAGATATATTGCTTTATTAAAACAATGAATACACCTTCTAGAAACTTTTGGCATGTCACCATTTCAGTTTTATTTGTTTTTGTTCTAGTTAGTTGTATCTCTTTATTCTTCTGATTGCTTTTTCAGCTGACATCCGACATAACCAGTGACATAATGACAAATATGAAATGGTAACTTGAAAAAAATTACGCTTTGTGGATTTATACGGGGTTGGGATAAAGTATGGAACCAAGTAAATATCTTTTAAACGAAAAGAACGATATTTATGAAAATTTGCTTGTAAGTGTAATGGAACAAAATGCATCTGACGTACATTTCTTTGTTAATAATATACTTCCGGTTTAACCGGAAATGCCATTAACTTCTTTGATTTAAATGGGACACCCTATATATTTTTACAGATTTTGAAAGAACTTGTTATTTTGAATTCATACATACTGAGTTTAGTGTAGAAAAATTTGTAAAAACGAGGAATAACTCACTGTTAGTTGTACAATAGGTGTACATTTCATTATTTTAGAATAATGAAAAACAAAATTACTTCAAATGTTCAAAATGCTCGCCGTTTACTTGCTGACAATATGCCATCCTATTAAAAAATTCTTGAGTCACTCTTTCCAAGACTTCTCCACGTATTAGTTCACATTCATCAATAATTATTTGTCTCAATTCCTGTAAGTTTGTTGGTCGTCTAACGTAAACACGTGATTTTAGATAACCCCAAAGAAAAAAATCTAACTGGCTAAGATCCGGATAACTCTACGAATTCTCTACGTCCAATCCATCGATTTGGAAAATTCGCATCCAGAAAATCCCTAACCAGTCTATCATAGTGGGGAGGTGCTCCATCTTGTTGAAACCAAACATTTTGTGGTAATTGCCCATTCTGTTGAAGTGCAGGAATAATTTCGTTATTTAGTAGATCCAAATACTTGTCACCATTCAAGTTTCCGTCGATAAAAAATGGGCCTATAAGCCTATTTTCGACAATTCCCATCCAAAAATTTAAATTCTGTTGATGCTGGGTATGTGCTTCATGAATCCAATGAGGATTCTCATTCGACCAATGCCTTGAGTTATGGCGATTAACTGTTCCATTTAAACAAAAGGTTGCCTCATCGGAAAAAACTATGTTAGAAGCAAAATTGTCGTCGACATTACAGATGTCCATTAGTCGTTCGCAAAATTCCAGCCGTGGGTCAAAATCATCGTCTGACAATTCTTGAATCAATTGTACATTATACTATGATACTTTTCACTTTTTAATATCTTTCCTACAGAACGTAGACTGATACCATGGTTTAGTGCCAAATTTGTGGTGGAAGTTTAAGGTAATTCTTCTAAATCGATTGCAATATTTTGTTTACAGTGTCGTTTCGTGGCAGTCCGCGGTCTTCCAGGTTTTCGCAAATTTTTTAACATCCCAGTTGTATTAAAACGTTATAATGTTTTAGTTACTGTTGAGCGTGATATAGGATTTCTCTCCGGATGCAAATTATTAAAAATATGACACACTTCTCCATGAACTCTAACACGATCATCATTAAAATTTCAATACGCTCTTTTTCACTTAATTGAACCATTCTAAATTGTACAATTTATTTCCGTCAATCAGAAATTGACACTTGGAGAACAATTGACGTACTAAACAGTACTCGTTTATTTATTACTATGTATACAAACAACATCAATTAGTTTATCTAAATAGTTTTTTGCTCTAATGCAAAAAACTCAAAGGAGGTTGATTAAAGTGCTATATTTCTCATTTTTACAAATTTTTTTACACTAAACTCAGTATGTATGAATTCAAAATAACAAGCTCTTTCAAAATCTGTAAAAATACATAGGGTGTCCCATTTAAATTAAAGAAGTTGATGGCATTTCCGGTTAAACCGGAAGTATATTATTAACAAAAAAATGTACATCAGATGCATTTTGTTCCATTGCAATTACCTGCAAATTTTCATAAATATCGTTATTTTCGTTTAAAAGATATTTACTTGGTTCCATACTTTATCCCAACCCCATAGATGTTCGCAATGATAAAAAACCTGCTTAAATCTTATGTTTGGAATGGTAGACACTCGGGTAGACATTAACTGTCATTATTGTCAGAAAAACCAATTCTTTTTGGCCACACTGACCTTAAACTGAACTCCTCCAATGTAACGTACACGAGCGAAACAGTTTTCTCCAAAATTTTCCAAATATCTCTCGTAATATGCGTTTAAAAACCACTCCATGTTTAATTTCACTTGAAATACAAATGTTAGAAACTTAATATTAAAATAAAATTCCGTTCATCTTTCGATATTTTCAAAAATAAAAACACTTGTTTTTGGGTTCACTACTTTCAACTACGACATTATTAGATAAGTCTTGACGAGATCTCAGTTTCGGCAAAGGTTTCGCTTTTTACTCTCTTGGCCTTCTCTTAGTCGTAGTTCCAATCAAACATGTCCGGTTACAGTAGTTCGTTTACACGTTTGAATATTTCATCCAAATGCGACGAAGACAATACCGGGAATATAAGGACGTCGACGCGATTTACGAAAAACGGCGATAATTTCGGTGATGGTGAAATTTTGAGTTTGTGGGAATTTGGTGGCGGGGTGAGTAGGTTCTGTTTGTTTCTTTCCATGTAATTCCTGAAACATTTGGTTAAATTTAAAGGTCTATTCAACTTATTTGCTTGGTGTGGATACATTTTTATTACACCGGGTGTCCGAAAATGGTAAAATTATCACATAATAAAATTATATTTTCTCTGAACCGTTTGAAAGTTTTATTTAATCATTATATTATCTTGTATATTTTTCTATTGCATAACTATCCTTCTAGCAAAGTATAATGTGCCCTATTTTAGGTGAGACTGCAGGGTTTCTCGACCATTAATAAAGAAAAGCTTTGCGGTTTCTTCAAAGCGTTGCTACTTTTTTGTAAAACGTGAATTGAGGTTAAAAGATTGTTTTTGTGTTTAAAAATGATACTGTAAGATTGTTTTATTTATTAGAGTACTCAGAAAAAGTTTTATCACATTTCTATGATGCGAATAGAATCTACCACATTGTTTATGAAATTTCATATTTCCTTATTTTCTTGAACAGTATACAGGGTGTTTCTAAATTCAAGCGAAAAAATTCAGGAGGTGATTGCCTATAACAAAATTTCCTCAGCCCACCCCTTTCCCTTCACACTTAAAAGGTGGTGACTAAAATTGGGTTTTTATTTTTTTTCTAAAATTTCAGTTAAGCTCGAAACTTAAAATTCTGTCATTTTCGTGCACACGCAAAGGATTAACCACGGGAATTTTTTTTCGATATTCCTGTTACATTATTTACATTATACGAGAGTGAAATTAGCAACCCTAACTTTATTTTTATTTTTTTATTTTCAAAATTGTTTTCCCAAAACCAATAGCTGCAGAGAAAAAAACTAAACACCATATTTTATAATTTTTTTAATAAATTGAGTGGAAAACAAGGTAGATGTATTCATTTCCAGCATTTATTATGAATCGTATTACATTTTAAATCTTTACTGTTTTCCACTCAATTTATTAAAAAAATTATAAACTATACCCTATATCTTTTTCCATAGGAGGGGAGTCCCTTATTATTTATTCAAAAGTATCATAAATATATGGTGAGACATTATTTTTTTCTATGTGGAATAAAATGATAAAACAGGTCAGTTTTACCAAAATTATATCGACACATCCTGTATCGCCTCAAATACAATAGGGTTGTAAAATTCGGCACAATGGTTAAGGATTGATTAATATGATAAGCCGGTAGCCAGTGTCGTTCAGTCAGTTTAAGGGTTTTGCCGAGTAGGGATAGTGTTTTTTTTTCATTATGTTAATAGCTATTGATGTAACCAGTTATGAAATGAATCATTTTGTGTAACGAGTGGGGCGAGGTTCCGTAAAATGACACGAGTTACACAAAAAAGCATTTCATAACGTGTTTCATACAAGATTTTATCTAATTTTTACAAAAAGAAAATTTAATTTATTTATCAATAAAGCATTTCAAACGTTTCATACAAGATTTTATCTAATTTTGACAAAAAGACTCCTGTAATATAAAGATGAATATTCAACGAACAGAATGTATATAGTGAAAAGGTATAAAAGTATCCAGGTAATTTTTTCCGGACAAACCATTGCTCGGACGAAAAAAGCGCAAGAGACCTTTTTTATTGCAAAACACTTCCCCTACACGGTGGTGTTTTTTATTTTTCTCTACCTTCCTCCCAGCGCGAAATATTGAAAAATTTCGAAAAAAACAAGTTTTTTAAAATTTTTTTTAATTTGGGAAATCGATAGACTGGTAAACGTTTCTTTATATCAATCTACATACTTCAAGGTACTTATAAAAAAAAATCAGCCGTATTGCTAATTACTTGTACTTTTGGTCTAAAATTTCCCCTACCGACTGGCCTATTATAGGAAAGACCCATCTTAATTTCATACGAGCAATCACCTGAATTTTATCGCATGCATTTAGAAACACCCTGTATATGGCAGCGGCTTCAGCAGCCGATGATACTGAAATTTTGCTTTGATGATTAGAGAATTCAGAAAAAGATTCGTCAAATTTCTATGATGCGTATAGAACCTACAACATTTTTTCAGAAATTTAATAATTTTATTTTTTAACAGCTTCAGCAGCCGTTAACGATGAAAGTTTGTTTTGATTATTTGAGTATTCAATAAAAGTTTTATCAAATTTTTTTGATGTGCATTGAAAATAGAACATTTTTTGTGGACAATTTAATTCATGTATAAAAAATCGCATATGCCACAGTGCAATTGTCACTTTGACAGCGGCAAAAGTTAGCTTTAACTTTTACAGCGACAAATACACTAGTGGTTTTTTCACTTATTCATTTGTTCATCAATTATCGCGGTGTTGGTTACAAGAATAAATAGTTTGGCATGTTTGTCAACAACTTATTGAATTTTCAAGAACTAACAATGAGTCGATTCGGTGTGTCTACGAACGCCGAAATTAGTCAAATTGTTAATACCTGTGTGCCTCCTAATACAGTTGCGAGGCAATCATCAATCTGGCGACAATTTTCTACGTTCTGCGATGCAAAAAGATACACATTTGAGCCAGATGCTTCCATCGAGAAATTGAATGTAATATTGAAAGATTGGGCATTTAATATTAGAAAAAGTAACGGAGAAGACTACAAAGAAGCGGTAGTTAAAACAATTTCGAACACCACCGCTAAAATGCTACAAAGTAAATATTATAACGAATTTAATATTGTATTCAACCCTTTCACCGATGTTCAGTTTAATTCATCACGAGCTGCACGTAATGCTAAACGTAAAATCCTACAAGCACAACCCGAAAAGAGAAAATGTAGTGCATCAGCTCTTAATAAATCTGAAGTATTTGCAATGGCCAGATTATATAACGAAAATGAACCGGAAGGACTTCAAAAGAAATTATATCACATTTTGGCGTTTGAACTAGTTTGGCGCGGAGGAGAAGCAGCTTACTGCAAAACCACTTACTTCGTATCTGAAATTGAAAATAATGGAAAAGAAACTGGACGTATCGAGTATAATTCTCTATTTTCGAAAACGAGACAAGGCGGCAACAATAAATTATGTGACAGCAAATGGATCACTCCTAATATTTTCGACGAAGATATTTGCCCAATACGTTTATTCAAAAACTGCCAGAAAAAATTTCTCGTCATACGGAATCATCATTTTTTTAGAGGCAGTTTTTTTCGTTAAATTGCCAGGCAACAAAATACTTATTGATACATGTCCAGTTTACTTCGACAAAAAAAAGCTCTCGTGTAATTATAAGTGAAAATAATTGCTTTGTGCAGTTCCTTAATTCTAAAGGTAACGACGATCACAGTTGCCAGTTTCTTTATCAACTTCTCGTTCTCGAAATAAAGCCAGTCCATTGTAAGATTTAAAATTGTCGCACAGTATGATAATTGTTCGTTTCTGTATTCGCAAAAAATTATTCAATATTCTATTCTAACCACTTGAAAAATTTAAAATTAATTGATTATTATTGACTATATTTATGTTTTCATTGAAAACCCCATTTCGAAATAAAAATCAGAAGTGATAAAATCCAAATATTACATACATAATTTTGGTAATCAATTTTCTGGCGAAAAATACGCTAACCAAATATTCAAATGTGTTGGTGAAAAAATGTGAATAATATCCAGTATTTGTCGACACCAATTTGTTTGTATTTCAAAATAAATGACATTTTCACTTCTTTTTTAATATTTGAAAACATGTACGTGACTGAATATTAATAATCAACCGTAAAAAATTATATCATTATAACCAAAAATGAAATTAAATAAATTTGTTTTCGTTTTTAGGGCGTTCAGATCAAAGAAGCAGATATTGGACAACCTTGTGCGGAGTGCAGTAAATGCTTAGAAGGCTATGAACCACACAAGTGGAGGTAAGTGATTATTTTTACAGAATGAATACATTCAAAAAACTATTTTAAAAAATTTGTTGAACTGGACTTGTGACCCCGTGTCCGTTAGTACCAACCGCCACTGTAATTGAAACTTCTAGTCAAATACAAAATAATAATCTATCGATTACTAGTTTGCAACCTACTAGACACGCATCTGTAATATTGGTTGCATATGTATAGGTGCAGTTTGACTATATTTTTTATTAATAGAAATTCCATCTCTGAAATTTTTTATCGCTATAATTTGTGGTAATAAATGACGTTTGTTATGTTCGTATTTAAAGCTTGGTTAATATAAAAATAGCAAATTTGTGAAATTTATTCTTTTTTATTTGATAAACCATTTTATTTTTGAAAAAATATTGAAAATTGTTGAACCATAGAGGTGATGAAAAATACGCATGTTTGGATAGACTGAATTTCAATTTACAAGAATTAGGCCAAGCAACGGAGCATGCGAGTATAGTAATTTTTGACAAAAATCCTACTAGAAAGCGGATGATGCCATCAAATAAAAGACATTACGTAGTATCATTTTGATATGTTTTGGACACGCAAATAATGGTGTTCAGGAGGCAGGAGTGGTGGGACCAAGGTTCAACAGACATGTGTCCCTCAGTGCTGACACCACCATTTTTCAAGCAGAGGTCTATGCCATCCTCATGGTGGCTGAACACCTGATCAACAAAGACCGATGCAAACAACACATAAGTATCATGTCGGACAGCCAAGCGGCATTAAAAGCACTCCAAAGTAACAGCTTGAGATCAAAAATGCTTCATGAGTGCCATCTGGCTCTAAACCAGCTGGCGGACAAGAATAAAGTTGAACTTGTCTGGGTGCCAGGGCATGTGGGTATAGCAGGCAACGAGGAGGCAGATCAGCAAGCGAAACAGGGTGCATCCTGGAAGAAGAATTACTAAACCTACCGATCAGGGGCTTGATCGACTTTGTCAGTGACATAGATCTCTCCTGAATCCAACAAGAGGGGGGCACAAAAGATCTTATTTGGTCGCAGTGCAGGAGGTTGCGAAAACACTCACCCTGTTCTTATTAATTATTAATTAAAAGAAATGGTGTTCAGTAATTTGTTATAAAAATTTAAAATGAAAAAAACCTTATTATTTTGTGTTTTTTTCATATAACGTAAAGAGTACAGAAACAATATCAATGGTATGTATAGAAAAATTATAGATAATTAAAATACGAACAAAATGAGAGGTCGAGCGAGTCAATCGGATAATTGGGAACCGAGAAAATCAGGAAAAACCGGAAAATTAGTAATTTTTTTGAAAATTTATCTTTGTCATTTTTCAATTGCAAGAGCTGAAACTTGGTGCAAGAGAAGTTCTTCGTAGGCACTTAATATGCGCGAAGAGCAGACTCCAAGCGACGGTTACTTTTATCGCAATTGTAATTTTTTGATGCGATAATTTGCACCGTGTCTGTCTGGATGCGTTATGGATTGTCCGATTTTAAATCGGTTTTGAAAAGTATAGATGTAGAGCAACAAAACGTATATTTTCTATTTGTAATAAAATAATCTAGAGTCGACCAAAAACCCCGGGAACACCGCTGATAATGACCAAACGCTAGAAAGTAGCGGGGCTTAAGGAGGCTTATAATAATATATATAGATATACAGCACGCTGGCACTCGGCGTAACCGGTCCTTTTCGGTGATGTTTTTGGCCAACTTCGCATCATTTCATTACAAATCGAGAATATACGTTTTGTTGCCCTACACAAACACTTTTCAAAACCGTTTTAAAATTTAAATTCGGACAATCTATAACGCATCAAAAAAATTACATTTGCAATTGCGATAAAAGTAACCGTCGCTTGGCGGCTGCTGTTCGCGCATATAAAGGGCCTACGAAGAACTTCATTTGTACCAAGTTTCAGCTCTTGCTATTGAAAAATGACGATGATATGATTTTTCAAAAAAATTACTAATTCTCCGGTTCCTAATTATCCGTTTGACCCGCTCGACCCCTCATTTTGTTCGTATTTTTATTATCTACAATTTATCTATACATACCATTGGTATTGCTTCTGTACTCTTTACGTTATATGAAAAAAACTAAAAAAAGGTTTTTTTCGTTTTAAATGTTTATAACCAATTACTGAACAACATTTGCGTGTCCAAAACATATCAAAATGATACTACATAATGTCTTTTTTCTAATTTTGACATATAAAGTGACACTTTTTAAAACTGACATTATGAAACGTCTTACTTTTTGCATAAAGTAAAATTTTATGCAATTGGTGACGAAAAATGTATTTCAAAATTAGTGACAAAAAGAATTATTCTATTTATTAAACTGTTATAATACAAGTTAAAAACATAAATTATAAATTAATTAATTATTATAAATATTGATAACACAATTATTGCAATTATTCAAATTCATTCCCGACGACATATTTTTTTCATTGCTCGAACTTGCTGTTATTTGGGAAGCGGCGCACATTGCATTAGATGTTTCACCAAATATTTCTTGCGCTATAAGTTTTTTATTATTCATGGAATTTTCAACATATCCCTCCGCAACAGAGGTAGATTTCCAACCTCCATGCCTCTTTAATTTTAAAATATCAGCGCCACTGTCTGCTAGGAAAGTGGCAGAGCTTCTTTTCAAGCAGTGGCCAGTATATAGAACAGGATTTGAAAGACCAAGAAATTGTGCAATAACTTTTGGTAGACTGCTAAATGTGTTAATTCCCACAGGATTTCTGGTACATTTTCCATTCGCATATTTTACAAAAAATCTGTTGTGTTTAAGAACCTGGGGACGCAACTTAATATATTTTCTTAATATTTCAACAAGATTCGTATTTTCAATGTCTCCAGTGGTAATTGTAAACTGCCGTATAACTTTTGTTTTTGAAGGTGGGATATCAACACGAAAATGGCTTCCTTCGTCTATAACATTTTCAACTGGAAGAAATGTTAATTCTGCTTATCTGCATGCTCCTGCCATTCCAATTATCATTGCAACCTTAGCCATTAAGTATTCTTTGTCATCAGCTTCCACTAAAAATTTGGCAAAATCTTCTTTAATAAAAACTTTTTGACTTTTCAGCACTGTACCCGTCCGCTTGCCTTTTAATATATGCTACCAAATTTGTATATTTTTTAATATCAATATTTCTTTTCAGATTTAGTTCAGACCATAACATTGAGTAAAGTGTCCACAATGTGGAAACTTTTAGATCTTTCTTACCCTCAAAATATGCAAGTAAAACTTTCTCATTAACATGTTTAATTTTCTTCTCATCACACCACGTAACAAATTTTTCGTAAGCCAAATCATAAACTGCCTTTGACTTTTTGGGAATTACTGATAATAGAGCATTACCTGCTGCCTCTTCAATATCGCTTGGTAGCTCTTCAGAACTTGAATCACTCATTTAAAAAAATAAAACTAAAAATATATCAATCCCGCTAAAAACCTTCCGTCTAGACTTTTTTACAAAATGTCATACTGACAACTAACATGAAGTAACAGCAACAAACTAAATTTATGTTTTCCAAATTTTTATCAATTATATTAAATTTTATTTTTTTATTACTTTCTTCAACATTAGAAAAAATCTTGTATGCAATACGTTACGAAATGAAATTTTGTGTAACTTGTGAGTTTTTGCGAAACTCACTTCGTTCGTTCCGCAAAAATCTCACGCGTTACACAAAATTAGCCATTTCGTAACTGATGGCATAAATAGCTATTATATGATGGTATTATCAGTTTTCAACTAGGATTTTTGTCAAAAAATATTTACCTATTGCTTGGCCTAAATGCTTAGTAAAACATTTCAATTATAATAATACGACCCAATAACAAATTATCCAAGGATACCATAATTACTTGTTACCAAAGGTATTGTAATTTTTTGTATCAACAGCTGTCAAGTTTTGCCGCGGGTATACTCGAAAAAACTGCTGTCAGGTGCTGTCGTATTGCTGACTGGTCTTGTCATACAGTTTTTTCATTTAGAAACCATTTGTAATTAAAAATTGTGCGTTTGTGATTGGTGGAAAAGTATTTAGTGTGTTTTTCCTGGCCTCTTTTACTAAGAAATTTGATGAGATGTTTACATTTTTCCAAAGATGTTAAGGGTTTCTTTCAATCCGGCAACACCATGCAAAAATCATATTACCGCGTACGCCGAACGAACACAATTGGTGGAGATCGACCGGTTGCTATGCAACCACCTGACATGCTATTGGAAAGCTCGTGCGTGTGTTCTTCCTTCTCACTTTGACTATTGACTGGTATTGACTGTCGGCCTCATTTTCTCACCCTTCAGATAGGTTTGCCAAACTATATAGTTGAGAGTAGAATTAGTTTGCACTGTTTCACGTTATAATAACAGTATGCGGCAAAGGTCGAAAAGATAAACAAGCCATAAATCACTTCGACCCACAAGCGATCAATTGATTCTCATTGGTGCAATGTAGCTTCCGATTGGTCTATGCAAAATTTACAAGAAGGGTTAGTCCACGTGGACTGTAAATTTCACAGGTTCCGCTTCCACTTTTAGATTTCTTTATCTCGCCGACAAATTGTGAAACGGTGAAAATTAATTCTACTCTCAACTATACATAAATTGAATGGGATGTTGTAACCACTAAGAGTAGGGCGACAATTTGTAACCACTAGTTATCTCCTTAAGAGACAGGTCCCGGCTAGAGACTCCCTCAAGGGTGGATCGACTCCATGTTAATGTCACACTAGGTATGCCAGAGGGTTGACAGACTATAAAAGCTTAGGGCGCCACTACCTTTTTAGACATCGACAAAAAATGAATTGAAATTAAAGAAAAGAAACTAAGGTGAAAAAGGTAGAAACACCTTGTAGAATTTAATTTAAGTTAGAAATAAAAAAATAAAAAAGTTACAAACTTACATGAACCCGGGCACAATCCCTACAGCTCTTACAGCCGGGTAGATAAGAAATTAAAAAAGAAGTTTAAAATATTAAATTTATTCTGCCACAGGAAGTAACATACAGGAAAAGTGAAAGAAACCTGCACTTCTGGAAGGTACTTATCTTAATGGAAGTTGATGTAAAGTTGTCGGTGTGGAAGAAGAGATGTCTTGAAGGTGAAATTAAAGATGTCTTGAAGGTGAAATTAGAGATGTCTTGAAGGTGATATTAGAGATGTCTTGAAGGTGACATTAGAGATGTCTTGAAGGTGACATTAGAGATGTCTTGAAGGTGACATTAGAGATGTCTTGAAGATGACATTAGAGATGTCTTGACGGTGACATTAGAGATGTTTTGAAGGTGACATTAGAGATGTAGCTTGACCGTTGTAGCTGTAACGGTATCCTTACGGCGGTAACCTGGCAGGGGTATCCTGGCAATAATCTGGCGGGGGTAACCTGGCAATAATCTGGCAGGGGTAACCTGGCAATAATCTGGCAGTAATCTGGCAGCTGTGCTTACCACAGCAATTTAAGGTAAAAACTTAGATAGATTTAAGAGACGGTAGACGATAGGTCCCCTCAGCTCGAGGGTCGAAAACGGAAAAAGGGATGAAACTAACCCATGGAATCGAACGTTGGCATCATATGTCAATCGTTGTAACGGTCAGAGGTAGTGGGGGTTTAGATCACATAACTATATATTGAGAGTGGTTGCTATGATGGCGAGCGGTAAAATTGAAATTATTTCGTCAAATCGAAACAGGTCGATAGACATGTTACACCCCCTCTCCTCCGGGAAAAAAATGATTCGAAGAATTATTTTTTATTATAAAGTGTCAATAAGATAAAGGAGGGGTGAGATATCAATGCAAAATCTATGTATAATAGGTAAGGAAGGTAATTGTCAAAGGTAACGGCAAGGTAGTTTTGTCATCTTGTGATTATCGTGTCGTTATGTCATCGGATAAGGCAAAGCATACACTGAGAACAAAAGGTAACGATAGGGTGCGATAATTTCTCAGTGTATATAACGATAAGGTACGGTACGGTAGGTTTTGATAAAACGCTGGGATCTCAAGATACGCAGAGCGAAAAATTCCAGCAAATACCAAACAAATGTCTCCGTGGAGACACAAAGATAAACACGGGGAATGATGTCAGCCTAAAATTGATTCAGAATATAATTCCGTCGGAATTCTAATTATTTCATAAATCAGCCTAATTTTCACCGAGCAAAGAGTAAAGATTTGTCATAAAGACGTCACCCAAGGTGAAATACTACTTAACCTAGCAAAAAAATTTTGGCAGGGCGACAACACTAGTGTTCCACAAGGAACGGTTCTAAAATATCCGATAACGGTAGATATTTCACAAATATCACAATACGGCAACGCAAAAGGTATGTTAAGGAAGAGAAACAAATACATAGATATTGACTTGAATGGGTAACGGTAAAAGGGTAATGACGATATACGTGAACTCTGAAAGATCAACAAAGGTTGAAATAAGTGCGTTTGTGGCAGAAATAGTATGTGGCGACATAATGAAAACATAAAATTGATAGACTTTTATCACATAATTAAACTAAAAAAGGTACTAATTCGAAGACAGAAAGCATAAATGGAGGTCAGAAATAATAGCGCCCAATCAGCAATCGGTGAGGTTGCCAGTTAGCATCCACAGTAGCCATTGGTCATCGATCCGAAAGTCGATCCAGCTCTATATATTTCGTCCTTTGATATGATTCCTTCTTAAATTGAACAAGGTAATAAAAATAAAATTACACCCATGATCCTGTCAGGAAATACGGTACATCGGTTAAGAACTGTATAAAAATGTGGCCAACCTGGTTAAACAATAAAAAAACGACTAATAACTAGGGAAGTATTGCCATTGAAGACAAGGGAAAGGGAAGAAAAACGAAGAAACCAAAATAATAATAATGGTAAACTAAAACACAATTGTACCGTTTTTTAGGAGAACGATAACGAAACTCCATGTATGACACGGATGCCTAAAGTAAGGAAGAAAACGAAAACAATAATAAACGAAAACTCAATCGTACCGTTTTTTTAGGAGAACGATATCGAAACTCCATGTATGACACGGTTTGTTTCTGAGGTAAGGGACTCTACGGTAAGTTATAAAAGGAAAAAGAAACATTTTGTTGTTGACAAACGGTAATGAAACAGCAAAAGAAACCAAAAAAATTTGAATGACGTAAAATCCATTTCGAGGTAGGAAAAGGAGTTAGTGAGCAATGAGGTTATTCTAAATTAATTTGCAATGTCAACGGTATTGTCTTGTTCATGGTCTAAGTCATCCGGAAGGTTTTCGTCAACGTCAATAAATTGGTTTTTCAGATCTGAAACATGCCAATTTCCAAGATCATTACCTGAAATGTCTTTGAGATTATAAACAAGTCTAGAAATTACTTTATGTACGATACACGGAATAAATTTAGGGGCAAATTTTGCTGCAAAGTTATCGTTTTTGGATGAAAGTACATAATTCTTTTTCCACAGGCGGTCACCGACATGATATTCTACATCTCTTTTTCGTAAATTATAATACTTTGTGTTTCTGTCATGGGCTTGCTTAAGTTTTTTGCGTACATCAATATAAAGTTTAGGAAGAGTCTGTAAGTCGTCAATCAGCTGTAATTTGTCTGCGTTATTGATTAAATTGTTAGCATTTTCGGAAATTAAACCATAAAAATCTCCACTTAACGGTACGTTTCTGGCAAAATTCAAAAAAGCGGGAGAGTAACCTGTAACGTCATGTTTTGCGGTTCTTATTGCTTGTGCAACTTTATGTATTGATGCATCCCAATTTTTATGAGAGGAATTGTCATGAATGTAACAACGTAAGGCAGTAACTATGGTTTTATTGGTCCGTTCTGTATGATTAACTTGAGGGTGATAGCGTGCATTGTAGAAAATTTTTTGTACTTTATATTGATTCATCAAATTTTTGAAGAGAGAAGAGGTAAAGACTGTGCCATTATCGACGGAAAATATTTGCGGAACTCCAAAAATAAGAAAAACTTGATTTTCGATAAATTTAACAATACCAGCAGCTGTGGCATTCTGCATAGGGTGAACAAGACAAAATTTAGTAAACCAGTCTGTTATAACGAGAACAAATCTATTGCCATTTTTAGATCTAGGGTATGGACCTATTAAATCGGCAGAGATCCATTGCCAAGGGAAATTAATGTCTTTATACTGGCCCATTATACCAGCTTTAGGTAAATTTTGGGTTTTACAGGAAGAGCAAACGGAACATTTATTGATATAACGAGATACAGTGCTTCTAAGTTTTGGCCAATAGTAGATTTCCGAAATTCGGGCGATGGTTTTAGAAATGCCGAGATGTGCACTAGTTTGATTGTCGTGAAATGTCTTTAGGACATCAAGTCTGTTCGGGGTAGGGACTACAATTTTCCAATTAGATAAATTACTAGATATGGGGTTTGGAGAAAAGACATGTTTGTAGAGGACATTGTTTTCTACTTTAAAAGTGGGGAATGACTCAGGATTATTATTAACTTTATCAATCATGGCGGTATACCAAGTATCTGGCTTGAAGGTAGTAACATCAATCACTGAAATGTCTGGAAATGAACGGGAAAGTGCATCACTTACAACCATAGTGGTTCCTTTTCTATGTTTGATTTCAAAATCGAACTGCGATAATCTAAGCGAAAGACGAGCTAAACGTCCACATGGGTTAGAAAGTTTTGACAGATACTGTAAAGATGAATGGTCTGTTTCAAGTATGAAGTGGGTTCCTTCGACATAGCCTCTAAATTTTTCTACACCAAAAATTACACCTAAGAGTTCTTTTTCTGTGGTGCTGTACTTTCTTTCGGTTTTGTTCAAGGTACGACTTGCATATGCGATAGGGTGTTCGATACCATCACATTGTTGATATAAGATTGCACCAAGTCCGGTGTCACTAGCGTCAGTCTGTATAATGAATTCCTTTGAAAAGTCAGGGCTTGCAAGAATGGGGCTGGAAGTAAGTCGTTTTTTGACTTCGATAAAAGCATTTTCAGCCTCAGGGGTCCAAGAAATAGGTTGTCCTTTTTTTCTGCCATGAAGAAGGTCAGTTATCGGGGAACAAACGGTAGAAAAATCTTTGATGAATCGGCGATACCAGCCAATTAAGCCAATAAGTCTTTTGATTTCGGTAGTATTTTTGGGAGCAGGATAGTTAAGGATTGCGGAAACTTTGTCTTCATCCGTTCGAAGACCAGCTTTGTCGACTACAAAACCAAGGAATTTAAGAGAGTCTCGACAGAATTCACATTTTTGGAAATTTACAGTAAGGTTTGCCTCTTTAAGACGAAGATATAACTTATTAAGGATTTCTAAATGAAGTTCAAAGGTAGGGGTAGCAATAATGATGTCGTCCAAATAACAAAAACAGTAGGGCCTTAAAGAAGGGTCTATAACTATGTCCATTAGACGTGCCATAGTTTTTGGTGCGTTAATTAGACCATAGGGAGTGGTCGTAAATTCAAATAAACCTAAGCCATAGACAGCAAAAGCAGTTTTGGGGCGAGAAGATTCGGTAAGGGGTATTTGTAGAAAGGCTTTTTTTAAATCGATAGAAGTAAGAAATTTAGCGTCTCGAAGTTTGCTTAGAATGACATCTACTTGAGCCATGGGATAGGAATCGGGAGTGGTTATTTTATTCAGCTTTCGGCCATCGAAGCAGACGCGGCATTCTCCAGACTTTTTTGGGACTACCCAAAGGGGTGAACACCAAGGGGAGTTCGAAGGTTGAATGACATTTAGTCGTAACATCTCGTTGACTTCTTTTACTAAATGACCTTGCATAACTGGCGATAGAGGATATTGGCGTTGTGCAATCGGTTTTGCATCACCAGTGTCGATATCGTGTTCGACTAAATTCGTTCTGCCAATTCGGTCAGGAGGGGCAAGGGAAGAGAATAAGTTTATAGTTTGCTCAAGTATGTTTTTTTCTTCAATAGAGAGAGTAGAGGCAGATTGTATTGTGTTTATAACACAAGTAGAAGATAATAAAGAGTATGACAAATCATGAAAACTTATGTCTATTTTGAACAAGCTCAAAAAGTCCATTCCTAAAATAAGGTTATGAGTTATTGACGGTATTATCAATATTTTTATTGTCTTTGTAACGTCATTTACTGTCATTGGTGCGGAAATATAGCCCATGTATTGTTGAGGTACACCGTCAGCGGTGGTAATATTTAAACAAGAGTCATACTGTATAGGTAAATGTAGAGAATGCAACAAAGAAAAACCCTGATTTCCAAGAACAGTAGAGTTACTGCCTGTGTCAACCATAGCTAAAACGGGTGTGTCTAAAATTTTCACGGTAAGGTAAGGTCTATTATCGTTAGGTTTTTTTGCAAAAATTGGACAGGTATTAATGGAGGTTGAAACAGTGTTTGACTGAGTTGAAGATAAGGCAACTGGCATGTCACAGATCGGTACAGGAGTAATATTATCAGTAATCAAAATGTTTTTGTCATCTGTTTTCTGAATGTCGTTAATGTTCGGTAAGGTATCTATAAGTTGTTTGGTAGGTAAAGGTAATGGTTTGCCTGTATTTCTAAAATTATTGGACGCTAGGAAATCTTTAACAAAAATTAGATAATTTTGCCATTCAGCAGCGGAAGTTGAAAAAGTTAGTTTTGGTTTGTAGGGGGGTTGCGATTGTTTGGAGATCTGTTTGGAAGTCTGTTTGGTCGTATGTTCGTTCTTCTGGGGTTTTCTGGCTGGGATGTAGTTGGTTGTGCTTGACTGGACACAGTGGCCAGATTCGGAGGACCAGTCTGTCTCGAGTTTTTTTGAATGCATCTACGACATTTAGGTTTTGTGGTGTTTTTTGCACCGCAACCGTAGCAAAATATAGATTTGGGCGAGAAACATTCGGAATATGAATGGCCAGTTTTGTTACAATTCCAACAAACCAAGGAGGTTAATGCTGAAACGTTTGCGGGAGTTCTTTGTCTTTGATTTGACGGGGAGGAAACATAAAGGCAAGATAAATCTGGTTCAAGCAATCTGGGATTATTAGAAGAAGGTGATTTATATCTCTCTGACCAAACACGGGATTCTTCAATTCTTTTACATAATTCGGTTAATTCATCAACTGTTTGGGGGTTATGAAGTGCTAAAGACGAGATAAAAGAAGGTAAAAGGTTCCTACGAATCTTTGCAACACGAGTACGTTCGTCAACGACACTAGACAAGCGATTAAATAATCCTATCATGGAAGAAATGTATACAGCAACTGGTTCGTTAGCACCCATAGTGCGATTAGAAATTTCCAACTCCAAATCAGTCTCATAACTGTATGGCAAAAAGTCAGCTTTTAACTTGGCAACAATATCTTTCCAGGAATGAAATTTACTACGATTATTCAGGTACCATGTGAAGGCATTATCTTTAAAAAGTTCACATGACTGCAGAAAGAGCTCATTTTCTGTAACTCCTCTAGAAAGTCTAAGGACTTCAACTTTTTCCAAAAATAAATGAAGTGATTCATTTTTGCCGGTAAAGAAAACATTCCATTTGTAAACTGGATCATGTCTTTGATGAGGGGTGTCAAAACGAGTAGTGGAGGAAGATGAGTTTGAAGGTAAGGTGTCTTCAGTTCTATAATTTGAGGTAGGAGTTGTTTTTGTCGCAAGGTCAGCTTCTAATAGTATTAGCTTATTTGTCAAAGTCTGTTGTGTTAGTAACTGCTCGTTACTTTCAGGAGCGTCTAAATGTAGTACTCTTTACCAACGTTGCCAAGTGTAGTCCTAAACTGAAAGGGCGCCATCGAGTATCTCCGGTGGCGCTCGGCTTTCATGCGAAGCGCGCACGGTTCTAAAGCTTTTAACCTTCTATACGATATCATTAATGTGTGCAGAGATTAGCCCAGCGTAAGTGTGCTGGGCTCCTAGCACAGAGGTACCAGGTTCGAGTCGTGTCCGAGTCAAGATATTTTTATTTTCTTATTGTTTTTTTCAAAAATTGACTAAAAATACGAAGAATTTTTCGATTCGGATTAGGGTAGGGGGTAAGGTAGGGTGGTTTTGGTTAGGTTATTATTGAAAATTATTATAATAATCTGTCAATTACACAATTCAATTTTTCGATTCGGATTAGGGTAGGGGGTAAGGTAGGGTGGTTTTGGTTAGGTTATTATTGAAAATTATTATAATAATCTGTCAATTACACAATTCAATTTTTCGATTAGGGAAAATGTATCTATGCATTCGTGAGTTTTCCTTTTTGTATGATAATTCTGTATTGTAAACTCGAACAATTTTCAGTACGTTTTGCTAAACATAATTTTAAAAATGACAAATATTGATTTCTTAACACATTGCTTTTTAATCAACTGTGATAAATATCATTATTAAAATATTTTTACTTTCCAAAACACAAACGTTTTAGTTTAGGACTACACTTGGCAACGTTGGTAAAGAGTACTACATTTAGACGCTCCTGTTACTTTCGGCATTTAATCTGTTAATTCTATTCGTCAAATGTGTCAATCTTGAATTGATTCTAGAAAAGACTGGTTCGTTTTTATTACCACTAAATTGTTCAATGATATCTGTCAAGTCAGTAATTGTTTCTGTTACTTCTAATATATCGTCTTCAAAAAGGTATGCATTTACTGGGGACGAAAAACTTCTATTCGAGTTTTCCCTAGCAAGAAGACCTGTTAAAACTCTTCGTTTCTGTTCGACAGTATCCGGAACAGGAAAATTTCTGATTTTAATCTCATATGATAGTTCAAGTGACTTCAAGTGATTGGCCTGCATCTTGAAAGTGTTTAAAAAGAGAGAAAAATTCTAAGAAATAATATCTAAATCAACAGTACTAATCAAATAGCACTAGCGAAATCAAAGAATCTAAAATCCAAATGGACATAAAAGCCTGGCAACGAGATATAGATAAAGAAACAGAATGTAAGCGGATGACTATAGATATAAAAACAACATATACACACTACCGATAAATGTCATTTAAAATAAACAATACTGTACGATACTTTCAACAAATTATTCGAAATTTCAACAAATTATATTTAGTAATGTAAATGTTGCATAATAACTAAATATATAACTGATCAAGATCAAAAATGTATCATAAATTATCATAACAATTATTGTAACACATCACAATTCTCATGCTATTAAAAAAACTGGAATGAAAAATGTTCATTTCTAAAGACAAATTGTTAACTTGGCAACACTGCACTTGATTAACAATATTAAAGAATAGGTAAGAAAAAGTAAGTTTAAAGATAAATTGTTACTCTGGCAACACTGCACTTGAATAACAATATTAAAAATGTTTCAGTTTGTGTAACTCGACACAATTCAACTGAACAAGATACAGAAAGTAAGATATTTCAGTTTGTGTAACTTGACACAATTCAACTGAACAAGATAAAGTAAGTAAGATATTTCAGTTTGTGTAACTCGACACAATTCAACTGAACGAGATAAAAAAAGTAAGATATTTCAGTTTGTGTAACTCGACACAATTCAACTGAACGAGATAAAGAAAGTAAGATATTTCAGTTTGTGTAACTCGACACAATTCAACTGAACGAGATAAAGAAAGTAAGATATTTCAGTTTGTGTAACTCGACACAATTCAACTGAACGATATAAAGAAAGCTAAATTAAATATGACACTAAAAAATGAACATCTCAAAATTTAGTTTATGTGACAACACTGCCAAGAAATCAGATGTTATACACCATCACAAAATAATCAATAAAAGGAAATTCCCTTATCTTTTTAACAACAAAAGATTGTGGTATATGTTACATGTAGATACTCAAAAAATATTAAAACGAAATTTAAAATCAATATCAGATAAGGCAGATAATGTAGGTAAAATGTAAATACAGGGACGTTACGTTTAATCAAAAATGTGAAAAGGTAAAAAAAATTGATCATTAAAACTTACCAAAAAGTTTAAAAAAGCAAAAAACTCAAAGTTAAAGATAAAAAAATTCAAAAAAAACAAATAGTTTATAGCCCGTTTCAACCCAACTGTCATACAGTGCAACAAAAACAAGGGGCGCCAATTTGTAACCACTAAGAGTAGGGCGACAATTTGTAACCACTAGTTATCTCCTTAAGAGACAGGTCCCGGCTAGAGACTCCCTCAAGGGTGGATCGACTCCATGTTAATGTCACACTAGGTATGCCAGAGGGTTGACAGACTATAAAAGCTTAGGGCGCCACTACCTTTTTAGACATCGACAAAAAATGAATTGAAATTAAAGAAAAGAAACTAAGGTGAAAAAGGTAGAAACACCTTGTAGAATTTAATTTAAGTTAGAAATAAAAAAATAAAAAAGTTACAAACTTACATGAACCCGGGCACAATCCCTACAGCTCTTACAGCCGGGTAGATAAGAAATTAAAAAAGAAGTTTAAAATATTAAATTTATTCTGCCACAGGAAGTAACATACAGGAAAAGTGAAAGAAACCTGCACTTCTGGAAGGTACTTATCTTAATGGAAGTTGATGTAAAGTTGTCGGTGTGGAAGAAGAGATGTCTTGAAGGTGAAATTAAAGATGTCTTGAAGGTGAAATTAGAGATGTCTTGAAGGTGATATTAGAGATGTCTTGAAGGTGACATTAGAGATGTCTTGAAGGTGACATTAGAGATGTCTTGAAGGTGACATTAGAGATGTCTTGAAGATGACATTAGAGATGTCTTGACGGTGACATTAGAGATGTTTTGAAGGTGACATTAGAGATGTAGCTTGACCGTTGTAGCTGTAACGGTATCCTTACGGCGGTAACCTGGCAGGGGTATCCTGGCAATAATCTGGCGGGGGTAACCTGGCAATAATCTGGCAGGGGTAACCTGGCAATAATCTGGCAGTAATCTGGCAGCTGTGCTTACCACAGCAATTTAAGGTAAAAACTTAGATAGATTTAAGAGACGGTAGACGATAGGTCCCCTCAGCTCGAGGGTCGAAAACGGAAAAAGGGATGAAACTAACCCATGGAATCGAACGTTGGCATCATATGTCAATCGTTGTAACGGTCAGAGGTAGTGGGGGTTTAGATCACATAACTATATATTGAGAGTGGTTGCTATGATGGCGAGCGGTAAAATTGAAATTATTTCGTCAAATCGAAACAGGTCGATAGACATGTTACAATGTTTTCTATCCTGTATCGATATAATAATATAAGTACTAACATAATCAATTTCTAACGAGTATATTTCATATTTTATTGAGAAAATTAACGTCGAATCTTTAATAGAAAAACGATCGTTAGCTATCGAATCGTTTCGAGCAACATATAAATGTCAGTTTAAACTCTCAAAATTTGTAAATAGTTTTTTCGTCCAAATATATTTATTGGTTTTAGCTAATTGGTTTATATAACATTAAATTTATACAATTAGTGGAAGTATGCCAGAATTGCTTGTTTATTTTGGTTATTGTTACGTCTAATCATTGACGGTTTAATTGGAAAAATTCATATAAACAGTGACGGTGCCTCAGAGGTGGCAAATAATCTTCCTGAAATTTTCAGGAAAACATGTTTTTTTTTCTACAAACGTCAAAAAATGACAAGGTTTGTGCATTGACAACAATGTGCGAAGTGACACTTTTTTTCGGATTCTTACGTTATCATGACACCGTGCGCGAGATACTTGGTGCACTAGGATGCGAAGTATTTGTTATTGTTCATTTAGTCTTGGTCTTGGTTTTGGTTTTGTTGTAAGATTGGTATGATGATCGAATTTGAGTATGTCTTCTAAATAAAGCCCTAAATTTTTTTGGGTAAGTTTTAGACGTTATTGTTCATCTTGATATTACAATTAAAATCTACCTCAGACCTCCTTCCAAAATGCAGAACTACTGATTTTGACGGATACCATAAGAGGCTCAATTATTATTATAACCTGAAACATCCCCGTATGATTTCTTTACTAATCGAAAAGGATTACTTAATCCTTGCATAGTTTATGAAAAATTTGATTTATCGCAAATTATGTCTACAACGTTGTTATAAATAATTTAGTAGCCACATTTAGGTACACCAAAAGATACAAATCATTCAAAAATGTAATTCATGTGGATTCTTGCGATTATTTTTGGGATTCTGTAAATTCTCACGTCGCTGAATAATCTAGATAGCATGTTGTTTAGGTAAAGTTAATTAAATTATGAAACATGGAACATTCCGAGCGAATCAAAATCGGTATTTTCAAACAAGTTGCATACATAAATATTTTTAGATATACGAATTGTCTCATTAGAACGAACAACGAGTCGATTCTCCTTTTATACATCGAAACACTTTAATTTAAAATTATAAAATAAGATTTTGGTAATATGGTCTCTACCAATGGCGGATCGTCGTTTGGAGTACTTTATGTACTCACTGCATAAGAACGTCTCAACTTTCCAAGTGGAAGTGACGGCAATTTGAAAAATTAGAAGCCAGGAAGGAACATACCGTTCAGTTGACATCTTCAGAGACAAGTAAACTGCCCTGAAGGCAGTCGATTCCCATAGAAGTCAATTCTAACCTAGTATGGGGTTTCGTAGGTACCTTAAACGCACTCTGAGACCGTTTCATAAGGTCATGGTAAACTGGACACGATGATCATATGGGCAAAGGAAGCAAGGAAACGCCTAATTATATAGCAAACACCCAGCTAAGAACCTGTACAAACTGGTGCAGGGAACAAAGGTGCTGGAGTGGGTGCTATGAAAAAGCACGAGCAAAAATACAATAAGCCATTAGGCTGCAGTGTTATCAGAGGGGCTCGGAAAAAAAAGGGCAAAGGAAAGGTGGATGAAATGGCAAGACAAGGCTCATCAAAGCAATTCATTGGGCCGGAACACTTTGGAAGCGTCGCAAAATCAATAATAAACATGGTCAGATAAAAGTGGGTGGCACAGAAACCTCTAAAATGATGGGTGATCTCACCAGAGATAGGTGAAACAGTTCATTAGAAGACATTCGTCAACATTTACGGCCTTGACCTAAAATTTGTTATTTAGATCATATCTGCATTATCATGTTTTCTCGTCATGAGGTACCTACTATAATATAAAAGTGACATATCCAAAGATAGAGGAAATGTGTTTTTTCGGTCCAAGGATCATGTGCTGGATGTACAAAGCTATAATGAGACCAATTATCACACATGGAGCCATTGCGTGGAGTAGGAGGACCAGTCCATCCATTGACGACGAAAGACAACCTCTCCAGAATTCAAAGACTAGCCTGTATATGCATTACAAGGCAATGGAAACATGCAGAAAGGCAGCTATGGAAATGGATTTGAATCATTGTAACAACCACCTCCTCACTTCACTTCCTTCACAGGCTAATATGATGAGAAATCAATAGAAGGGACTGAGGGATAAGAGTGTACGGGACAGGAACTAAATGCAATGTTTGGAAAAACCCCAAGTATCTTCTAAGCGAGAATTCACTCCATACGAAAGTGTACAGTAGTAGTACAGCCAGTGCAGTATCGTCACTCGTTACTATGGATTTCAAGAAACACTGGAGTAAAATAAAATAAAATATCAGATGTACCAGCAAAGAGAAGGACTGATGTAATATTGGAAGAAATAGACAACGCCAAAAAGTTAAGAAGGTCTGACCAATGGCAAGAGCTAATCAAAGATACTCCTGGGAAACTTCAACCAGGTGAGAACAAATCCTCAAAAAACTCAAACCAGTGTAGCAAGAAGAATGTTTTTTGCGGAATGCAAGAAGAAACCTCCATTCATATACTTGGGGAATGCTTCGCAATATAGAATCTTATAGGGTACAACACCTACGATACTTCAGGATACAAAGTGATCAGTTACCGAATCTAAAGAATGTGGATATTCGAAGATTCCTCTAACTCTAGGATAAAGAACTACAAAAGCAATTAGTCTCTGAGACTCATCAGGAACAAAGTAAAAGAAAGAAATATAACACATTGAACGCACCTAAAGTTCCAACTTTACAAGCCGACAACTCCGGATGAGATCCTTTATTTACATTTTTTGGAACACGCTGTAAGTAATAGTTGCTATAAGTAGATCGAATTAATAACAATCAGGAGGTAGCGTGACTTTAAAAGGGTCTTTAATATCATGCGCTTGTGATAGATGACTTTTGAAGGTTAAATGTCGGATACAAAATGAAATGAATCGAATTATTATATCATCGGTCAAAAAATAAAAATGTAATCATGTGTAAGACACAGTCGGAGTCTCGTATAATATGGAACAGAACATTCATTGGTAGGAACCGTTCGTAGCGCAAGGCTTTCTAACTGAGGGGTCCCGGGTTCGAGTACCGGTGGTTTCAGTTTTTTAATGTTCAGAATATTTAGTGCTTTCGTTTTTATTTGTTAGTTGTATTATAAATTTGATTGTTTCGTTGCAGATGTTAAAGATACTAATGAAATTTAAAAAAAATATTGGGCGAATTGAAAAGTTTCATAAAAATAATCAAAATTCGTAAACCTGTTTTTTTTTGGGATGTGTAAACTGGTGCTCTTATTTTTTCACTTATAATTGCAGAAGTGGTTTGTATTTTATCGAGTAAATTTGGGTTGTTTAATGAGAAAACACGACACTGAAGGTGGAGTGTTTTTAGGTTGACAGTTATTCGAGTCAAATTGCTAAAGGAAACAGTTTAGAATTTGAACAACACAAATTTACCCAATATCAATACAAACCTCGAGTGTAATTCGGCAGGACAATTTAATGAATGAGACATTTGGAAACAAATCAATGCAAACTTTATTTATGAAACATTAAAAATAAACACATCTTTATTTTAATGAACAAATTATTAAAAACGCAGTTATTGAAATTCATACTAGGAGCAGTGATATCGCTGTGGGTGCCACAGCTAATCGTTTCTGTTGTAGATGTTGAAGTTTTTTCATTTTCCAAACGAATTGATTAAATAATGTTTGGATGATACTCTTTGTCAACTTGTAAGTATGGTTTTATTGATGATGAATTGCTGTGTCCTGTTATTTTTATTAGAGCTTGTTCTTCAATTCCGCTTTTACTTAATTCGCTAACTGCTGCCGCTCGATTTGAGTGATTTGTAATTTTGACACGTTTGACATCTAAACCAATGCATTGTGCTGAGCGTTTAGTCCATTTGGAAATTTCATTAATTCCAATCGGCAAATTCTTGTACCAACCTTTAGAATTTTTCTTTTTCCAAAAGGGATTTGGTGTAAGAAATACTCTGTCCGAAGTTATAAAAGTGTTTCGTTTTTCCATTAACTTTTTGAATAAACTTATTGGGCAAATATCTTCGTCGAAAATATTAGGCGTGATCCATTTGCTGTCACATAATTTATTGTTGCCGCCTTGTCTCGTTTTCGAAAATAGAGGATTATACTCGATACGTCCAGTTTCTTTTCCATTATTTTCAATTTCAGATACGAAATAAGTGGTTTTGCAGTAAGCTGCTTCTCCTCCGCGCCAAGCTAGTTCAAACGCCAAAATGTGATATAATTTCTTTTGAAGTCCTTCCGGTTCATTTTCGTTATATTGCATTGCAAATACTTCAAATTTATTAAGAGCTTTTCTCTTTTCGGGTTGTGCTTGTAGGATTTTACGTTTAGCATTACGTGCAGCTCGTGATGAATTAAACTGAACATCGGTGAAAGGGTTGAATACAATATTAAATTCGTTATAATATTTACTTTGTAGCATTTTAGCGGTGGTGTTCCAAATTGTTTCAACTACCGCTTCTTTGTAGCCTTTTCCGTTACTTTTTCGCATATTAAATGCACAATCTTGCAATATTACATTCAATTTCTCGATGGAAGTATCTGGCTCAAATGTATATCTTTTTGCATCGCAAAACGTAGAAAATTGTCGCCAGATTGATGATTGCGTCGCAACTGTATTAGTAGGCACACTTGTATTAACAATTTGACTAATTTCGGCGTTCGTAGACACACCGAATCGACTCATTGTTAGTTCTTGAAAATTCAATAAGTTGTTGACAAACATGCCAAACTATTTATTCTGGTAACCAACACCGCGATAATTGATGAACAAATGAATAAGTGAAAAAACCACTACAGGTTACGTAATAACGATTGTATTTTTTTATTTCTTTAACACCCTCACTCCTTCCATGTTGGGAGCATACTGAATACCACCGTTATACCACCAACTAGTGAATTCTCTCAGTAAAGGACTATTCGGCCAGTCTCGGGAAATAAGTATACACCCCTAAGATGAAACAAAGTGATGACCGCGCACAATTATTCTTTCTCTCTCTTTCATATATCCTTGTCGTACGTACGTGTAATCAGAGGCCAGGGTTCCGATGTAATTTACGCAATCAGTATAGTCTCCATGCATTTTTTATTCATTATACTATTTACAGCAGGCATGAAGTAAGTAAGTATACGACTGATATAAATTTTATTATCTACCTTATTATACCTATTCAACCATTTTTATTATATTCTGTTATATTGTTTATAATGCTTAGACATTATATCTAAAAATGTATTTACAGATAATCATGTTACTTCAGTTCAAGGAAAAACAATTATTCAATGTAGAATGTCTCTGAGTAGTTTAATAAAATATGATCCATACCCACATAATACTTATTTGAAAATGTTGGTACGCAAAATTCTTTTTTAATAGATATATTGTACTTCAAGCTGGAAATGACGATGGTTGTAGCAATAGAGCAGAACAAAACGTATTAATTGCTAGCTAAATTAAGTTTTGTTTCCGTCACACATAACCTATTCTTAAGTTAGATTAGATTAGAAATGGAGTGGCTCTTTGTGCTATCCCACTGCGATCTTTGCAGATCTATTGTGTTCTTTCCTACTCTTAGAGCTCGATATCTAGCTTTATTCTTTTTGTTAGACCTATTAGCCTCCCTTGCGTCTCTCTGCCCTCGGTTTTTCTTCTCCGAATGTTTTTTGAAACTTGTAGGTATTCATGTGTAGATTACTCTCTGAAAATATGTCCTCCGCGGGATTTGCGGAAGGGGCTGGAAAATGGCCCATGATCCCGAAAATTCAGTTTTTGGCCGATATCTCCCGAAATATGCTACTTAGAGAAGTGGGGTTTTGTAGAAATGAAGTACAGTTCATTACCTACAAAAATGGTCCCCATCATTTTTGGCCCCGGATCAATATTTCTTGCAAAGAAAGGCTTGCAAAAATTTTCCGGAAAACTAAAAACTTAGCCAAAAATTTTAAAAACCATCGAAAAGAGGACATTTTCAGCTTTCCAATGGTGTGCATTAAAGACCGATATTGCCAATCATTGTTTATCAATTTGCGGTAGACCCGAGAATTTTCAGAAAACTCCGGAAATCAAAAAAAAACGTCCCAAGAAAAACATGTTTTTTATAAAAATACACAAAAATTATTTATTCATTCTTTCGGAATACATTCACCACCTATCAAAGTCCCATTATCCAAAAGGTTTCGGTAAAACTACGCTGAATTTAAAAAATATGAACGGATTGATAAGAGGGCTCAAATATTCAGGAAAAATAAAGTTTGGCCAGTTTTTTCAATATTCCTGGAAAATAAAAAAAAACGAAACAGTTACACGATGTTATAGGTACAGGTCCCTCCTTTCATATGCACTTTGAATCATGAAAAAAAGATTCATTTTTACTCAAGTTATGGGCCAATTTGTCCGCCCTCCCATGCCTACATTCACGGAGCGTGCTCCTGGAGACGCCGCGCAGCAGCTCGAAATCCAAGGTACGCTTGGGCCCGTTTATCTCGAAAACGGTTAAACTTTTGACAAAAATGATAAGGATCATTTTTGTAGATAATAAACTGCTCTCCATTCCTAGCAAAACCCCACTTCTCTAAGTGTCATATTTCCGGAGATATCGTTGGAAAACTCAATTTTTGGGATTATTGGCCATTTTTCAGTCCCTTCCGCAAATTTCGCGGAGGACATATTTTCAGAGAGTAATCTACCCGTGAATACCTACAAGTTGCAAAAAAAAGTCCGACAATAATGAGATGAACAGGTTGGGGGGTTTCTCGGTCTTTATTTACTGGACTATTACCACCATCATCCTCGTCGTTTCTCGACTTTGATATAGTAGGTCGCGTGACAATTTGGCCGTTGAGATTTTAAGGAATAGTTTAGCGTGCCTTTGTCCTGGGGTTTTATGCCACCAGCACAATACCTGGTTGTTTATCCATTGGTGGATGCTCGCCTTAGTGAGGTTTTTTGCAATTCCACAGGAAGGTTCTGGACCTATCATGATCTCAGTCGCTCTCTGCTTTGCTAATTCATCGGCCTTTTCATTGCCTTTTATTCCTTGGTGACCTGGCACCCAGGCTAGGGTCACTCTATTATGACTACCTAGTCTGTTGAGAGCCTTGCGACACTCCCACACCATATTTGACGTTGTCCGATATGAGCTTATCAACTTTAGTGCTGCTTGGCTATCGGAGTAGATGACTATTTTTTGGTTATGTATAAGTTATCTGTGGTTTCTTCCTCTTTCTCATTTTTTTAAAATTATCTGTGGTATAACTAGCTTTAGCCAAAAATTTATATATTCGGGATAGTTTCTTATGACTGGCACTGTATTTCGTTATTTGTTTCCGTGCTAAAGCTAAACAAGTTTTCTTTGTTTATCGTCAAACAATTACGTATCGATCTGGTTTGTAAACATCAAATTAGGTTTATTACTTATACTCCATTTACCGATTTTCAAAAGGTCAACAACTCAGATATTTGCATTCAACACTCTCGGTTCATCTTTATTCCAGACGAACACATTTTATAGTAACCAAAATTGATTATTTTCTGACATTTTCCATTTTAACACTTTTAGTACTTTCAATACAGAGCAGCCCCGGATCTACCGTCTCTTCAGTGTTTGAGAAAAACTTTCATTTGTAACATAAAACAGGAACACAGGAAAAATATATAACCTGGAAAGACTGCAATTTTACACGGCGTGCTTTCTTTTCTGCGAAAGAATATATTTTCAGTTTGTATGTACGTATGTATTTTGGGGTAACATTCACTGAGACCTAAAAGATCTATTGTGCCCCCTTACTTCTACTTAGTTCCCGAGGAAAGTCTTAGAGACTAGTAGCTCCTTTAGTCCTATTTCCCAGAGGAATTTTAGGATATCTGCAGGCTTCAACTTAGGTAACTGTCCCTCTTCTATCCAGTAGTCTCCCAGGTGCTGTGCCCTAGGATTCTGAATTGCTGTGCAGTTCGCAAGTATGTGGATGGAGGATTCTTCTTCCATTCCACAAAACCTACAATCTTCTTCCTCCACTATTTTGAGCTTTTTAAGGTGTCCATTTAGGCGACAATGTCCCGTTAGGATTCCTGTTAAAACTCTTAGTGCAGTTTTGCTTTGACTTATGCATTCATTTGATCTCAACGGGTTGTAGTCACCAAGAAGAATCTTTGATTGCCTAAGCCCTACTAGATCTTTCCAATTGTCAGATCCTCTCTTTTCTTCGGCTTTACCTATTTCTTCCAATATTACATTGGAGCTGATTCCGCAAAAGGGTTCCGGCCCCCAAAAGGGTATTTCAGTCCCCCTCTTCGCTAGTTCATCTATTTTCAGTTTGCTGAAGCTTCGCTCGCAGCTTGCAGATGTTGTTGGTAATGTGGAATAAATTCTTCAAGCTATACTAACATTGGGAAACTCTTCTTGTAAGTCATGCTTGTACAGATGTTGTAACAGGTCGAAGGCACTTGATTTTTCATTAATTTCATGTACTAGCTCTTCAAATACGGCTTAAATATGAGTTTGTAGGGAAAGAGGCTTCACTTCATATCTCAAGGATTTGGCGGCCCTATGAAATTGTCGCTCAATGCAAGTGCCCCGGTTTGCCCCCCTTAGATTCGGGGCTGATACAGGGTAGCAGGAAAGTCTGGTAACAAGATACTATGTCCTTTTAAATCAAATCGAACTATGGACCGTTTGGTTCACTGCGTTTGCTTCATTTGCATTTTATTACTTATTGTTATTTGACCAATAGGAGAAAAAAAATTTGAGACACCCGACCTCCGTTTTTCGTTTATTATAGTCGCTCTGTGCTATCGACTCCTTTGAAACAAACTTTAGATATTATTAGCCCCATGGGGATATCCTGGATATCTTTTTCCCATTTAAGAACATTTATATGTAACAATTTCAACATATTTATTATTTTTTGTTGTTGCGAAATTTCTTCGTTAATCTGTATAATTTTCTATATCAGTAAAAATAAAAGATATTTATATTCTATACATTAAATAAATAATGAACATACTGTATGATAAAACTGAACGTTACATGTGCCGAAAATATTAATTATGTTCAGGTATTTCAAAGTTGTCCCATTTATTATACAACACGCACATTTATAAATTTCAAGTAATAGTTGAGTGCCAACGACACAATATTCGTAGATGAAACAACTACTTTGTCAATAAATGTACTAAGAAATGTTTAATGAAACACAAACCACGAGTTTTATTTATGCCGGGTGGCCGGATAAGAATGCTAAGTGCTGTATTTCGGAAACTATTGACTAGTTGTTAATAATAATTATAAATTCAGTTTTCATACAAACTTGGTTTCCATTGGTGAATTGTTATGGAAAGGTACGAATAGACAATGTGGTGTTACTGTTCATACAATTGGTGAAAAAGTACCAAACTTCGCAATTTCTAGAAGCAAAGGGGAACATCGGCTTCAGACCGATTGAAAGGCTTTAAATCCACAAACAATCAGCACCGCTTGTAAAAGAAAAGCAGTTGAAGAACTAGTAGAAAAGCCTTCTGAAATTATAAGGAGTGTTTTAAAAGAATACTCTCAGCCAACAATAATCACCGAAGTTATTGAAGGTATTCGAAAAAATATGTGCCGGTGGCCAGATAAGAATGCAAAGTGCTGTATTCCTGAGACTATTCGTCGTAGAGACTTGCAGTAAAAAATGTTGTAACTAAAGTGGTCACAAGAAAAACCTGGAACTTCATTTCAGGTTTCCAAGATGTCCGACAGGAGGAGTAACTCACAACTATACTGGGCAACCGCCTAGTTGCAAAAACATACTTTTCCGTAATTGCAAAGGCACATCTTCAAATAAAATTTGCCAGAAAATCAAGAAACATTGTACCATTTATTTGTTGAACGAAAAAATAGGGACCTATAATAGTTTCGCCCAGTAAGGCACACCATACTTTGAGACTCCAATGGCCTTGATGCTGGACCTCGAGCAACCAGTGAGGATTGTTGTCTGACCAAAAACGCATATTATGCCATACTAAAGGACTAAAGGAGCTACTAGTCTCTGAGACTAGAGAAGTAAGGGGGCACAATAGATCTTTTAGGTGTCAATGAATTTCACCACAATATACATACATACATATAGTGATCCAAAATGCTCGAGCATTTATTTTTGGGGAATATTCCCCGAACAGAAACGAGATCGAACGAGCATAAACAAGCCAAAATGATGATTTTCAAAAAAAATAAAGCAGTGTTTCATGCTGGATCTAAAAATGTCGTTAATTAAATTTTTTTGTATTTATGCTCAAAATGCTTCCAGCACAAATGAGCACCGCTAAGAAAAACGCTTTAATTTGAAAAAAAATATATATTTAAAATAATAATAAAAACAAATATAACATTTATTTTTTATCTAAAACAACAATGCCTATGCATAAGTTTAATCTTAAAAATAAGGTAACTAAACAAACAAATGAAAAACTATCTCTAAAACAGTCTTTTTGTCTATAATCGTGGCCTTCGCGGCCCTTCGCCTTTGCACTTTGCAGTGATAAAAAAAACTATATAAAATACTAAAAACTATATAAAATTTAAAAAATGCAGGTCAAAATTAAAACTAGTTTAATATTAATAGGTCCTGTTCCTCTTCTAAATCGCTAAACGTTTTAGGGCCAATACTGGAATCAGTATCTTGAAGACTGTTTTAGGCACTGTAACTGTCGCTTGACTCAGGTTCCTCGTACACATTAGTAACTGCTGTATTTTTAGTGCTATTTAACCAGCTCCACTACTTTCAATACCACTAATGTCAACTTCTTGACGTTCGAGCTGGTTCTGGAGCCATTAGTTATTAGAGAGAAATTGCCAATTGCAATACCGCATACGTTACGGTATTTATGTAGCACTATTTTAATAACGGTCTACCTAAAATTTATTTGGAAATAAGAGTTATTGCCATCACTATAATTTAATAACGTATGTAGCGTTATGTAGGAAGTGACAAAACCTGTCTTTTTCTGTGTATATTTATAATTTAAAAAAAAATCCAAAACCAAACAACCTTACTATTTGCATATTTAAAAAAAATGAAAATAATGAAATATGGATGAAGCTCTCGAAGCGGCGATCTTAGCTGGAGCTAATGAAAATGATATTGGAGTGGAGCAAAACCAAAATAGAAGATCACTAAGGCTCTATTATTGAATTCAATTTGGTAAATATGCAGAAATCCGATGCGATTTGTTCTATTTTGTCAACTGCGCAGGACAATTATGTGCCGTATTTACAATAACACTCAACGGTACGTAACCGTAAATTACGCGAAGCGCTAACGTTATTAGCGTTAGAGACGTAAAAAAGTGAATCGCGCATTTAATAAACGTCAAAATACTGCAAACGTAATTACCGCAAACCATTTTTTAACAAGCAATATCTCTCTATTATTATTTAAGTTAATAGTGCTCGCAATATATGTTTTCCTGCCCTATCAGTTGTGAGTCGGTTGCGTTTTTTATTGAGTGGAAGAAAGAGTATTTACTAAAACTTCTTTCAGTGGCAGCCGACGACGGTGGTAGTGACAGTATGACGACGGCAACATTTTTCAAGGTCGATTTGGAACAAAAACCTTTCCACCAAGCTGTAGGCGACATATTTTTTACATTTTTCCAAATATAAGACTCCTCAAAAAATTTCTCAGTTTTTCCCACATACTCAGCTAACTCAGAAATTATTAAATTTTGATCTTCTTTCTCAAACCTAGAGTTGGTGATGACAAGATTATGGATAAACTCCATTCCTGAAAAATGATAAATACTTTGTCAATTAGGTACACGCATATTTCATATTTTGCTTAAATATTAATAAATAATAACCAGTTCCAAATTTTAAAATAAAATTCAAATTTTATTGCAATTTCCGACCACCACCCGAGGATTTCCGAACGCTACCGATGATACCTGTGATGTCATACCATGTGATTAGTTTTGTCAATATGGCCGGTATTGCATTAGGTTCTGTGTTTATATTGTATTTTAATTAACTATTAATTGCTTCATCGACGTAAAAATATCATTTATATGTTTGTTTGAGTGTTTGTGTGTGCTTTTTTTATTTCTAAAAGTCAACGTAAAGTGGAAAGTGGACATAAATATTCGATATTTCCGAATATATTTTAAAACTTTTAGAAGAAAATATTTTATTTACTAGTTCAGTGTTCAGTGACGCATAGCTTGCAACCACAATACTTGTAATACAAAGTTTTTTTTTCGGCTTTATCCATTTTTAAAGCTTTCAGAAACAAATTAGGTCACAAGAACTCAGCGCGTTTTGCCAGTCAGATATAATCTAGTTAAAAGTCCTATAAAATCATTAATTCTAAAAATACCTTGAGTATGTTCTGTATGATCTAAATGCTTTACTTACGTATGTTTTTATAGTTATCGTCATTCAACAGAATATGTTGAACTTCCCTAGGACACTTTGGACATTTTAGTAAATGTTTTTCCATTCTTGTCGCATGCTTGGAATATTTTGCTGAGCAAAATTGACACTTATATATTAGTTTTTTGTTATTTTACCTCTCGCTTTTGAAAAACTTAAATACATTACACTTTGGTCGCGGCATTTTAGAATCACCTCAGAATAATAAAAAACAATAACACCTACTGACCTACACAACCACAACATGCCACAACCCCATCACAATGCAAATTAAAATCGGTAGTTGTTCAAACATGTTGTAGCGGCCACGCGCTGCGTAGTCGGAAAAGATTTGAGGCGAAAAACTTACCAGCGTTACCAGATTTTCCATAATTTCATAATTTCTCGGGAACGTGCTCCTCATTTATGCTTTATTCTCTACCTGCGAGAAAGTTCGCTTTTATGCACGAACGTTCCCTGGTCACGAACGAGAACGTTCCCTTCTTCGCATTTACATACATACATACCCATCGCGAGAGACATTGCTCTAGTACTATCATGTGGATTTAAAAAAGAGACTTCGGTCCAAGTTACCAACCCAAAAAATTTCATATTTTTCTACCACTGTCTGATTCGCTAAAAGTTTTATTGGAGCATCTGAATTCATGTCAATGTGTGTTTGGTTCCTACCCTGTTTACTCCTATCCCAGTTTCTTCAATTGCTTCTGAGCCGTCTGTATTGTATACCATTGAATGGGTTTTCAAGTTTGTTATTGGTGTTGGGTTCCCATTCCTTCTCGTTATTTAATATTCTGAATCGAATTACTTTGAAAAATTTTAGCAAGTAACTGATCAACATTCTGTACACTAACTCTAAATAGAGTCCCATATCGCCAAATGTCGAATTAATGTTAAACTTGATTGATGATTCACGTTGCCAATTCTATAAATATAAATAGCAACTTAACCATTAAACGTTGACCGAACAAAGAAATACTTAGTGACGAGTTCCGAAAAGTTACAAACTAGCATCTAACACGATCCCATTTTCGTCGATTCTCGTAGGATTGGGAGTGTCGGGTAAATTTCCGTGGCTTTTTAGGAAATTAGATAAAAGCCATCCTCTTCCAACTCTGTCAATTTCAACACAAAAGGATACCGTGTTTAGTGTTCTATATATAGAGCTATTAACGCCCTTACACAATTTGATATTTATTGACTTAATTTATAGAATTCTCATGGTCGATGTCATCAGCAATTAACGATTGTCTTTTATAACTTCATTAATATTTTAATTTTACTTTATGGGCCGTTTTTATGGGTAATTACTTTAATATACTGTTTAATAAATCCACTCCCAAGTCAGTTACGGCCCCTGATTCGTTTCTTTGCGCTTCTCGACATTTCTATTCGTGATTTAATTCGAATGAAAAAAATCGCAATCGATTCGAAGAATGACTTGTCAAACTGGCGTTATTAATAAATTGGCGCTGTATTATCAAAGTGTACAATGGAATTCTATGGATACGAACTGTGCAATTATCGGAGGGCTCTTTCGCTTTCTACAATACAATAATCATATATAATACCACGAGAGTGAAAATTTTACCTTACAAAATTTTTAATTGAGTGGTATTCGACATGACTATTTCGCGAGAGAAAAACTAAAAAATCATATGTTTAAACGTTTTATTTATTGCAAACTTCAATTATACAAAGCGAAAAAATAATAACATTATGAAAAATAAATTACTTATTTTAAGTAAAAAGTACAATTATTATAATTGTACGTTGTAGCATTATTTTGGGGATTGTTTTGCATCATAACCTGTGATGAATTTAAGTTAGAAACTGAGGATTCATTTTCTTTATTTTTATTTTCTCGAGGGTTCTCTATAAGTTGGAAATGGTGTTTTTCATTTAATTGTAAATATGGTTTCAAAGAATGGGCAGAAGAATGTCCTGTAAGCTTAATTACTTCTTGTTCACCAACTCCTTCTTTTGCTAATGCAGATATTGCAGAAGCTCTATGTGAAGGATTGGCTATTTTTATTTTTTTTGTGTCTATACCAATTGATTCTGCCGATATTTTCGTCCACTTTGAAATTGTATTAATTCCCAATGGTGAATTTTTATACCATATTCCTTTCTCCCAATTTGGATAGACTGTTAAAAATAATCTTGTTGTTGTTAGATAAGGATTGGATTCTCTTTTTTCAATAATTTTTAAAAATAAACGAACGGACACAAATTGTTGCTAGCATTATTTCTTACCAGCCACTTACTGCCAGATAAAGCTTTTGAACCTCCTTGTGTCGTTTTGGAAAAGATTGGATAATATTCTACCCTGCCAGTAAAATTACCTTTATTATCATATTCTTTTTTAAAGTAATTAATATCACAATTAGCAGCTTCATATCCACGCCATGATAATTCGAACGAACATAAATGAAAAAACTTGTTTTGTAACCCATCAGGATTATCTTCAGAATAGCTTTCTACCATTTCCATTAATTATTCTTTGGTAAACGCGTTAGAACTTCTTTTTCTGGTTTAAGGTTCAGCCTGAAGCTTTTTACGTTTTGTATCCTTGGCCAATCTAGCAAATTTATAGGTAATATCTTTAAATGGATCAATTTTGATGTTAAATTCTAGAAAATATTTTTCCTGAACCATTTGAGCAGTCGTATTCCAAAGTGTTTTCACACTAGCTTCAGTATAATCAGTTCCATCTCTTTTTTTCATGTTAAAACCATAATCTTCAAGAATTTTTGCTATAACTTGTTCAGAAGTATCCTTTTCTAACGTATAATTACGTGCGTCCAGAAACATTCTAAACTGTTCCCACGCAGACTTTTTTGTCTTCATTGTATTTCGCGGTATACTTTGCTTAATTGTACTCTCTATTTCATTTATTGAATTATTTCCAAATCTTGTATTATTCATGTCAATAATACTTATTTAAATTTTTGAAACAGTTTTAATAATTTTTAAACAGTTAAATAAATAAATAAACAACTTAGTTTCCTTAGAAACCACTAACAAAGATTTTACATTGAGTTTTATCACTGAGTGATAGAATTTTATACACATAGATTTGATATATTAAACGTCAAAAAATTGCCGCGACAAGACAAAAAATTGCCAGTTCAAAAACCTTCAAATTTTGTCAGTTATCAATTTACTCTAGTGAAATAGTCATAGGTAACACCACGAGTGCTTCAAATTTTATCGATAATTTTTTCTTTTCCACTAAAACTTGTTTATTTGGCAAAAATATGAAAACAAACCGATTGATAAAATCACGAGTACGTTAGGACAGGACGAGTGATTTTATCTAAATTCGGTTTGTTTGAATGTTTTTGCCTCAAATAAACAAATTTGAGTGATGGAAATAAAAAATTATGTGATAAAATTTGAAGAACGAGTTGTATTTAGGAAGATTATTTTTTTCAACAATTTAAAAGGATTTTGCTTTATTTTTTCATTTTATTATTTTATTGAATTCAGAGAATACATAAGCTAACTGGAAATATAATCAATTTTTTGAACAAGAGAAAAAATTAATGACTTGAAAAATTACAGTTATTAAAAACACAGTTTTTGTAAATAGTTTGGCCAGCAGGAACAGCTGTCTCTTCCAACTCATGTGTGGATATAATATTGGTTGATGTTGCCGCAGTTGTTGATGTATTGGCAATAAATACCGATTTGTTCGTTCTAACTTTATCCATGATATTTTTATGGTGTTCGGCATCAATATGTAAATATGGCTTCAACGAAGCTGCTGTGGCGTGACCTGTTATTTTGATGGCTTCTTGTTCCTGTAAACCTTTCTTCATTAGATGACCTAACCTAACCAAAGTTGATAGGCCTGAGTGATTAGTTATTCTTCTTATCTTAGTGTCAAGTAAACATTTTTCAGCTGATTTCTTTAACCATTTGCCCATTTCATTCTTACCCACTGGTACATTTTTATACCAAGTAGCATTATACTCAAACGAGTGAAGCTACTGTGTTAGCGAAACGCGTCACAAATTGTATTTTGAACTTAGTTCAATTATAATGAAGGTTTAAACAAATTATATTGTTTTATTTTATAGTTATACTATAAGTACTTCAAAATAATCAGGTTATACATCGATATCTTGTTGCATAATAACAAAGAGTGTCAGTTTGACAGTTTAAATAATCCGACCGCGAAGCAAGAGGAATATTCTGTAAAACTGACACGAGGACCACGTTTATATTAACAGACCGACCAGCTTGAACTATTTAAAGGATCGCTTACGTTTTGAAATGCTGGTAATGAGTAATGACTCCACAAATGATCAACGATTCTATTCGTAGATTGTATCATTGTCAACAAACAAATGGCCAGTATTTTGAGCACTTATTGTGATGAAGTATTTGCAACTTAAATGACTGTTTACTTTATAAATTTCTAGAACAACCAGTTTTCTATAAAATTTCAATTTAAATATTTCGACATAGGTTGCCGTTTAAAAAAATTCTTGGTGGCCGTACCTACGCTAAAGGCTGATGTCAAACACATTTGACATTTGTTCTAAAATACTTGGTGCGACAGTTTTCAGCTACGCTGTATACAGTAACGTAACTTCGACTTCCGTTAGGTTTACAAAAAAAATGTGGCAATAAAAGTTTTTTCAAATAATCCAGACCGTCTGCATATGCATCGTTGCTCCAAAATAACGTAGTAACATATTTTTTAAATAGTACACCATGTATCAACTGAGTTTTAGGTTTTTCGCCAAAAATTCAGATTTTCCGCAAAAAATTTCAGGTTTCCCGTTAAGAATTTCAAGTTTCCCGCTCTAATTTTAGGTTTTCCGCTCCAATTTTAGGTTTCCCGCTCCAGTTTTAGGTTTCTCGCCCAAATTTTTTTCATAATTTATAAAATTACAAATACAACCGTCAAAACCGCATAATTCCACCTTTAATAATTTCAAAGTTACATTGGTTTGAAACTAACTTTATAAAAAAAATGTTTACGTCAAAAAATTAGTAGGTTTTTCTGTCATTAATATTAATTATTTAAGTTTTAAGTTTCTTGCCAAAATTTCCAAGATTCCCGCTCAAAAATTTCAGGTTTCCCGTTAATAATTTCATGTTACCCGCTCAAATTTTAGGTTTCCGCCCAAATTTCAGATCTCCCGCCGAAATTTCAGGTTTCCCGTTAAAAATTTCAAGATCCCGCTCAAATTTTAGGTTTTTCGCCAAAAATTTCAAGTTTCCCGCCTAATATTCAGGTAATCCGTTAAGAATTTCAAATTTCCCGCTCAAATTTTAGGTTTCTCGCTCAAAATTTTATATTTTCCGCCAAAAATTTTAACTTTCCAGCCGAAATTTCAGGTTTTAGGCTAAAAATTTCAGGTTTCTCGTTAATAATTTAAAGTTACCCACTCAAATTTTAGGTTTCCCTCCCAAATTGTAGGATTTCCGCTCAAATTTTAGGTTTCAAGCCAAAAATTTCTAGTTTCGGCGGAAAACCTGGAATTTCGGAGGAAAACTTGAAATTCTGAACGGGAAATCTGAAATAGTAGCGGGAAACCTGAAATTTTGACGGAAGGCTCGAAATTTTTGGCAAAAATCCTGAAATTTGGGCGGGAAACCTAAAATTGGAGCGGAAAACTTGAAATTCTTAACGGGAAACCTGAAATTTTTAGCGGAAAACCTGAAATTTTTTGCGGTAACCTGAATTTTTGGCGAAAAACCTAAAACTCTATGAATATTAATGACAGAAAAACCAACTACTTTTTTGACAACAATTTTTTTATAATTCTAGATTCATACCAATGTAACTTTGGAATTATTAAAGGTGGAATTATGCGGTCTTGACGGTTGTATTTGTTATTTAATAGATTATGGAAAACTGAAAATATATACTTGGTGTATTATTTAACCAAATATGTTAATAAGTTATTATGGATCAACGGTGCACCCTGTATACTTCTAATCGAATTATGAGGATGGTCTGGATTATTTGAAAAAAACTTTTTTTTTATGTAAACCTAACGGAAATCGAAATATTCGCAACTTACGTTATCTTATGTACACACTGTATATATGTATTTGGTTGTTTTTACCTATAAATGTCAAAATATATTTATCGTGGATTATTTTTATAATGAACATTCTATATATTTTTTTTCTAAAATTTATCGTGAAATATCAAATAATACAAATCGATTTCAATGTTTTTTCGAATCCTTCTAATGACCGTCGGAACATTTTGGCAACCTATCAAAGGAAATTTTCTAAAACAACTCAACTGCCAATTACTGAATTATGATGAACTGGACGTTTTGAGAAAATATTTTGATGCGAGAATTTAATTTCCAAAGTTCTATTTACAATTTTATTGATATATATTCAACAAATGGTGAAGCTCGAAAAAAAAACAACCGGGTTTAAAAACCTCACGTACAGGGAGTTTCTAAATTCATGCGACAAAATTCAGGAGGTGATTGTTCGTCTGAAATTAAGATGGGTCTTTCCTATAACAAATTTTTTTTAAATAAGACAAGGGATTTTAGTTAAATTTTGTTTCATAAAACTTCAACTCGAAAAAAAGTTTTGTTATGAAATAAAGTAAGGGTTGCTAACTTCATGTAATGTAACAGGAATATTGAAAAAATACTCGTGGTTAGTCCTTCGCCAGTGCACGAAAATTACAGAATTTTAGGTTTCTAGCTTTACTGAAATTTTAGAAAAAATATTAAAAACTCAATTTTAATCACTACCTTTTAAGGGTGATATGTCGGAGAGGGGTGGGTTGAGGAAATTTTGTTATAGGAAAGATCCATCTTAATTTCACACAAGCAATCACCTCCTGAATTTTGTCGTATGAATTTGGAAACACCCTGTATTTTTAGAATCCCTCATTCGGTTTAAGAGGAAAAACCGTTGATTAAAGTACTATATTTCACCACCACGACGCTATGTTGTATTTTATTCCTTGAGAAGCGATGGTTGCGAGCATGCGCAGTTGAAATCGACAAACTTTCTACTTTGTTTAGACGTAACTAGTCATAAATTGAAGTTTTTATCAAATTAAATGATTTTAATTTTAACTTTTATGACGGCTAAAATGTAAACTCGAATCTGATTTTCTTATTTACGATTTGTTAATGCTTATATAAAAAGAAGTAAATTATATCACGGAAATCTGCCAAACAATTAACATCAACGGTTATTTTTAAAGTCAAATTTTTTGCCAAACGTAGGTGTAGGTGGGGGAGATTATGAATATAAATATAAACTGACGAATCTTGACACATGACAAACAAATCTGGGCATTTATACAGGATACGTTGGATAAACGATCGATTATAGGGATCTCAAGAACTAAATTTTTCTGATGAGTGAGGTTTCTAACAGAAAAAAAAAATTCCTGCACCAATCTCTGGGGCTATTAGTTGGATGACATACACAATACAATAGGTGTTTCTTTAGTGATAATTATTAATGTCTTTAAGATATTGGAGTAGTTCCGGTAATTTGTTTTTACAGTCCAGTCTATCATACACCTAATTCTGTTGTTGCTTCTTTCTAATTAATATTGTGGGCATTTTGGAATGATGTGATTAACAGTTGAGGTAGTTCTACAGCTTGCACATTCCGGAAGTGGGTTTTGTATGTATTTATATATATATGATCGGTTGACATTCACTGAGATATAAAAGATCTATTGTGCTCCCTTACTTTAATTTGTATAAAACAGTGGTTTGACTATAGGCTTCTTTCAATCAATTATAAAAAAACTGTTTACCTGCCATTTGCATCCTTAGAACCAACTCTTCCGAACTACACCATCAATGTCCATAAAAATACCAATATTCAACCTGCAAAACACATAAAATATTATATATAGACCCACATCTTAGGTGGGATTAACCATTTAGTTCAAAAATTGAGGTGTATATTGTACAAATTCACACATATCTCATATTATCTTCAATATAAACAAAAACTAATTGTTTATCGAAGTTTAGTTGAATCTCACCTAATTTACGGTATGGTCAGCTGGGTTGGAGTGGCGAAGACTTACTGTAACATTCTCCAGGTTTCGCAAAAAAGATTCCTCAAAATCATTCTTGGAAAAACGAGAAGATATAGCAGTGAACTGCTATATACTGAAACGAAAATATTAGACGTATAGTTCTTCCAAAGTTAATGTGATGAACCATATTTTTAAACCCTTTGAAGGAAAAAGCCGCCCAATGGCGTGCATATAAATTTTTTATAAATTAGAATATTGTGAAATAATGTTAATCTACTATATCAATTTGAATGAAAAAAATTAACCTGCATACAAAATTCATAAAATTTGTAATACAATAATAACGCGTTTTCCTCTAGAACACGTAGTATCTAGAGAACAGTTTTTTGTATCGTCAACCCAACCATATTTTAAAGGTGGCTGTATATCCTGATACAGTTTTAATTATAATATAATTACCATTACTACTATTTTCTTATATATTAAGTTAAAATGTATTTTATTTTATATATTTATTCATGTAATAAAACCGTAAGGATTGTTTGAATAACAAATAAATGAATAAACACTTGACAACATCATGCGTATCAAACCAAGTTTCGTCTAAATAAATTATAGTTCTATTTGAATCACGGTACCCTTTTATTTTGCGCAAATACTCCTGTCTAAGTTCAGCGATACGCCGAGATTCCATTATTACCATTCGATTATCTAACTCCTTATATTTAAATCCACAATTTAATAATCCCGCGCATCATCTTGGACTGTTGTTTCAAATGGTCTCCAAAATGCCATTCTAATTAATTATATTATAAAACTCACCCCAACGTCTACGAACAAATGAATATTATATTAATATCAATTCACTGACGCGACCTAACCACTACACCATCAAAAAGGTATTATATTAATGATACCTTTCTACACTAGATCACCTACACTTTCCTATAAATACCTATAACAATTCACTGAACTCACTCAAACAAGAAATAGATATTATATTAAATATTTCTTTAAAACAAAATTCACACCCGACACTGAATGATACTGATGGATTATAAGCCGAACCACTACACAACCCCCCCGAACACCCTCAAGACCGTAGAATTTTTTCTGCGAAAATCGTCCAACGGAGTTTACTTCGGTTATTTCGTTATATTACGATGAATACTGCAGTTGATGACTAGTTGTTTCGAAGTCTTGACTGCACGTGCAACTACGTTGCCATCTCTTCAAAATTTTCTTAAATATTTGTGTAGCGAGCCTAACAATTTTAGAAAATATATCTGACAACATTGCTTTATTTTATGGTCATCACACTGACAATAGTTAGAGTATAAGACAATTATATTTTAAAAAAGCGGTATTAAAACAACATAAACATATTCTTGCAATATTACATTGGGGCTGATACCGCAAAGAGGGGGACTGAAAGGAACTATCACTTAAGACGCGGGGTTTTTGAATTTTCTAAATCTTCTATCGATATTAAACCGGGCACACTTTCTAACCTTAATAGGTCTTGTAACCTAAGAAACATTAATAGTCATAATTCCAAACATGATAGCCAACATTTTTTTCTTAATGTGAATATTCCTGAAATTAAAAAAAAAACAAGTTAAATAAATATTTCATTTTTCACTCTCAAATCTCTATATCTTTTTAATGAACGATTTATTTGCCGCACCCCGTATAGTTCCTTTTAGTATAGTATATTTTCGAATAACCATTTAGGAGCATATTTTCCAACCTATACCTTAATTTACTGTTAGTATTTGCTTGTTTTTTCAAAAAAAAAATAATAAAACCATTCATTTTGATTTTTCTATTCAAAATCTCCATTCCAAGTTATTGTCTGAATGTACTAAAATTCGGCTGGCGCCACAGATGTTATGATAACTTCCGCGCCAAAATACAAAGGCATGCGCAGAACGACGCCATATATTTCGAAGCAGCGGGAAACGTTCTGACTCATGTCTTTTATTTAAAAATCTTTGTTTGAAGGTGACACACATTTTCATTTGACATGCTCTTATAATAAATTCCTAGAGTTATTCTTCATCACCCTGTATAATTTTACGAAAAAAAATCCTCTTCCAATGCACTTTGTATGCATTTTGCATTTTATCAATTTTCAGATTTAAAATTAAAAATATCGCGCATACTGTCTTCTCTCAACTATACCTAACCGTTCCCACCTCTTTTACCAATCCATGGCCTCTTATGATCTATTTCCTTCGCTTTTCGCGACTCGTTCACGTCAAGTAAACGGTGAAAAATCGCCACACAGCCGCCAAATTTAAATCGTTACTTGTTTACCAACAAATTTTTAAAAAAATTCTCGTCTTTTCCACTAGTTTGTGCGGAATCGAAAAGATACTGTCGGCGTTGTTGTTATCTAATTTCCTTTTTGATAAGTAGTCGTCAATGTGGTTTGTTCCGTGAACGATTGTTTCTCGAAATGACATTAAATCAACGGGTCGTGCGTTGTCGTTTAGAGTTTTAATTGTTGTCAGTGAGAAGTGCAGTTTTTTTTCGAGCTTCCAGAGTGTCGTTTTGTTTCCACAATGTTTTCTAATGAAATTAGTCAAGAGTTAATACCTTGGACCGGACTTACCCTTGCTTGTATAAGGATTCTACAGTTGTATTCGAAAGTTTTTCAATTGGATATTCAAGATATTGTCAAATTAAAAGAGTAAGTTTGTTTTGGAATTTTTTATTTATAGGAATGGTTGAAAATAATGAAATTTAGTTTATTATTTACTTATTTTTTAATCTAAAATTATTTATAATTTTTTAGCAACGTGTTTTCAGATGTTTTAAATGAATTTTCGGCTACCGGGGTCTAGTCAGGTACGGACTAAGTCCAATGGTAAATAGGATTAATTTTTTTATACATACTTTATTACTAATCACTATAATTTTATATTAAAATCACAGTATGAGTTGGGTTAGAATTTACAGGGGAATATTAAAAATAGTTTCTTTATTTCCAATTATTATTATTCCAATATCTTTTCATATTTACACTAATAATTCAACTGACAAAAAATATTTGCTTGACATAGAACATACAACTTTAAGAAGTGTAGAGATGTTTTTTATATGTTAAATATTATAAACTAGGAAGTCTTGAGAAAACTGAGTTTTACACTATATTTTTTTGTCTAATACGTATAAAGTTTTATTACACATTTAAAAAAATATCAATTACTATTTAAAATTCCCGGAACTGTGAATAAATTGGTAAAAACTTAACAACACTGGTGTAATAATAGTAGAATGTGCAACAAAAAATGGGGAAAGTTCAACTTTTCTCACGAGTGTGGAAGTTTCTAGCACGTGCCCGCAAACGTACCTCGAGTGAGAAAAGTACTTTCCCCACATATTGCACACTACACTTTTTCTACAACTGCACAAATTTAAAGAATACAAGTAAAGTAACAGATCTAAAGTTACTTTTACAGCTTTTTCCTATTTTTCTAGCGGAGTATTATTAAAATCGTCACTACTGTCAGTGGGATTTTTAACAAAGCACGATTGAAACTACCTTTTAGAATTTAAAAACTTCTAATATAATTTTTGTCGATTTTATTTGATTCTCCATTATAAATATTGTATGTGGCGTGGGCAAAGTGCCGTGAGAAATAGTATTTCTCAAAGTATGAACAATATTTGGTTTTGAAATTAAGTATGGTATGAGAACTACGTCACTTTTCATAACAGTTGTAAAAAAAAGATTTACTTACATTACCTATATCAGTAAAAACTACAACAACTGAAAACAAATCTTAAGATGTTAGTGTTGAGCTAGAATCCAAACTTAAAGTTCTCGACAAATATCTAGGGAGCTTTAGATAACATGAAGTAAAAACGACTTCAATACAACATAAAATTTAATTTAACTCCGAAATTGTAGTATTTGGGTATAGGAAAAATAGTGTATTTCATAAGGGTTTTTAAAATAGAGTAATATATGGGGTGAAGTACATTCAGAAAAACAATCTAAATACTAGCATAAGATCAGCCACATTACAAATTTATTAGTGATGATCAAAATAATTGGTCTTCGTCTTGCATTCTTAAATCTAAATGAACAAGACCAAATACGCAAGACTCAACGCACAAAAAATTAATTATACGTTGAAGTATTTTTAAAATTATTTAAACAGTAATAAAATAATGAATTTTGCTAATTGATAGTTGATTTCTCGCCCAAATTGTAGGTTTCCCGCCAAAAATTTCGAATATCCTGACAAAATTTCAGGTTTCCCGCTAAAATTTCAGGTTTACCTTCAATAATTTCAAGTCTCCCGCTCAAATTTTAGGATTCACGCCAAAAATTTTAAGGATTCCTCCAAAAATTCCAGGTTTTCCGCCAACACTTGAAATTTTTGGCTTAAAACCTAAAATTTGGACGGGAAACCGAAAATTTGAGCGGAAAACCTACAATTTGGGCGGGAAACCTAAATTAGAGCGGCTAACTTGAAATTATTAACGTGAAAGCTGAAATTTTTAGCCTTAAACCTGAAATTTTTGGCGGAAAATCTAATTCTCGCCAAAATTTTAAGTTTTCCTCCAAAAATTCCGGGTTTTTCGCCGAAACTTGAAATTTTTGGCTCGAAACCTAAAATTTGGACGGAAAACCGAAAATTTGAGCGGAAAACCTACAATTTGGCGGGAAACCTAAATATTGAGCGGCTAAACTGAAATTAATAACGAGAAACCTGAAATTCTTAGCCTGAAACCTGAAATTTCGGCGGGAGTGTTGAAATTTTTTATGAAAATCTAAAATTTGGGCGGGAAACCTAATATTTGGCGGAAAACCTAAAATTTGAGCGGGAAACTTATTGGGAAACCTAAAATTTCGGCGGGAATCTTGAAATTTTTGGTGAGAAACCGAAAATTTAAGCGGGGAACTTGAAATTTCGACGGGATATCTAAAATTTGGGCGGGAAACCTAAAATTCTTGCGGGTAACTTGAAATTCTTAACGGGAAACCTGATATTTTGGCGGAAAACTTGGAATTTTTGGCGAGAAACCTAAAACTATTAATTAATATTAATGATAGAAAAACCTACTACTTTTTGACTTGAACAATTTTTTTATAATTTTAGATTCAAACCAATGTAACTTTGGAATTATGCGGTCTTAACTGAAAATATATACATGGTGTACTATTTAAAAAATTATGTTAATAAGTTATTTTGGAGCAGCGGTGCACCCTTGTATACTTCTAATCGACTTATGCAGATGGTCTGGATTACCTGAAAAAACTTTTATTCAACATATTTTTTTGTAAACCTACCGGAAAACGAAATATTAGCAAGTTACGTTACTTTATACACTGTATAAGAAACCAAATAATTTTACTTTTCTGCTATGAATAAAACTGTAGAGATTTAAAAAGTTTTTGTATCCTATGTTTGGAAAAAGGAATAGAGCTAGTTTCGAGGATAGATATCTTATTTCTCTTTTTTTCAAAGATAAGTTCCAACTTGCAATGTATTTGTAGACAAACGTTTCTTTTTAAACTAAAATCTGATGATATTTTTGGATTAAGCAAACTAAAATTAGTCATAAAAACTACAAGAAACCGGAAAATATAAAATCTATCAATAGGTTTTGTTTTTAATTAATTCCACCCATCAGTAACGGCAAGCATATGAAGTAGCACTTATATAAATAAATAAACATTTTGGGTGTTGATAAAAATCCGAAACACTTTATATACGTTTCTCAATTAATTTCCAAACATTTTTTTTATTAAGTGATGACTAGAGAACTGAAGAAAAACGTATAAATAGTGGTTTTAAAAGGGTGCAAATTGTTACATTTCTGTCATAATGCTTTTCTCCTTGTTTGTGATCGTATGAAAATTTGAGGAATAGCTATTTGTATTGCTAGGCAGGAACCTGCAACTTTTCCTCCCGCAGGATGTAGTTTAAAGATATAACCCAAGGGAGGAAGAGACACGTGACTAGAATTTTCCTCTTACTCACTTTCAACTTCACATAATATAAAAGTTTTCAAAGAAACACAAAGTCAAACCACAATATATAATTACTTCATTAGCAACTAGCTTCGGTTAATACCTTTATCAAGCTATAAAGAAACAAAATTGATACAATTTCTTGATCAGTTCTTGCAATGGTTAAGAAGACATAAATCAGTTTCACAAGTTCAAAGTATTTAACCGATTGATACCTTTTTTTCCAAAAAAAAAATATTTAAGACAAATCAGTATTAGTTTATAAAATTATGAAAAAAGTCCGTATGGATGCACCCAGATGGTTCCAAAACAAACCATGGCACTGGTGCTGGTATAAAAGAACCTAGAAACAGAATGATCTTTAGCCTTGGACGATGTGTTCCAAGCAGAGGCGATTGCCGCTATAGCCTGAATTTATGAAAACATGAGAAGATAATATACCGGACAAAAAATAAAATATTCACTGACAGCCATTTTTAGTGATTCCACAAAACGGTTCCGGAGGATACATCGGGAACGCGAACACCAACTCAAATGGAGGTAGACACAAGGGTACCTCCATACAATGAGTTTACTAAACAAGGTATACAAGGAACTCTCAAACAGGCTGTTGAAACTGAGTAAGAGACATTTGAAGACAGTTACCGACCTGGTGACTGGACACTGCACCCTGAGGAAACGGCTCTGTAGCAGAATAGCGCTGGTCATAAAAAGCGCTGGACAAAATAGCGCTGGACATAAATAGCACTGGTCAAAATAGCGCTGCACAAAAACAGCGCAGGACAAAATAGCGCTGGACAAAAACAGCGCAGGATAAAAACAGCGCTCCATAAAATAGCGCCGCCAAAAGATAATTATGCTTCTTTATTTTACTACTATCTCATACATAAAAATAGACTATAGTACCGAATTAGCATAATTAGGAATAACATATTTTTCATAAATTACAGTCATAACAATAGTTTTCCTAATTCAATTCGTCAATTCAACATCGCTTCCCGACCAGCTGACAGTGATCAAAGTGTTGGTAACTGTCTATAACAATCTCAGAATATAAGGAACGGGAAACAAGTAAGAGCAACAATCAATATTTTTCATCATACTTCAACACATATCGCTTCCCGACCAACTGACACAGATCAAAGTGTAAACAACTACTTATCAGTGTCATATTTATTTAAAGTCTAAAAAACTGCAATTTGGCAAGTCTTAGAAAGGAGGTGATACATTATTCCACGAAGGATATAATTACCGAAATGACAAGCAACGTGAAATTGCATTTTTTTAGACTTTAAATAGATATGACACTGACAAGTAGTTGTTTACACTTTGATCTGTGTCAGTTGGTCGGGAAGCGATATGTGTTGAAGTATGATGAAAAATATTGATTGTTGCTCTTACTTGTTTCCCGTTCCTTATATTCTGATATTGTTTGTTGTAAAGGAAGGTTGATGCTTAGCGGTGAAACTTGATTTTTCAATCACATCCTACTGTAATAGTTGATTTTGTAAGGATATTTCAACCGGCGCTATTTTATGGAGCGCTGTTTTTGTCCTGCGCTGTTTTTGTCCAGCGCTATTTTGTCCTGCGCTGTTTTAGTCCAGCGCTGTTTTTGTCCAGCGCTGTTTTTGACCAGCGCTATTTTGACCAGCGCTATTTATGTCCAGCGCTATTCTGCTACAGAGCCGAGGAAACATCTGCACAAAATGGGCAAAGTTAGTGAACCTATGTGCAGGAAATGTGATCTTCATGATGAAACACCTACTCACATACTCTACTTATGCGAGAACTTACATGGATCAGACGGAAGCATTTTGGAGAGGAAGTAATACAACCATTACAACTACTGTACTGTACAACTAGTGGCCTACATAGAAGACACAAAGCTTCTGGAATGGAAGTAGATATAACATGGGAAATGGTACAAAGATTCAGTTCAAGGGCCTGGGCTGCCGAGCACAACCCAATCGAGAGAATGAAGGGAAAAATAGCATATTTTCTAACTAGTGCGGAAAGTTCCACTTTTCCGCACGCAATTGCAGCAATCAAGTGAGAAAAATACATTTTCCGCACGAGTTACGAAAGCTATTTTTTCTACGAGCGTGCTGAACATGTAAAAATAAAGAAACAACATATTGATATTTTATTATTTTTTACTAAAGCATAAAGAGAAATTACAATCTATTCTACTACTTATGATTAATATTAATAATAAATTGGCAATTTGATGCATTCTGTAAGTTTATCGCTGATGCTATTAGTTTTTTTGGTTCAATAAGATCGGTTGGTGAATCTATTGCTGCTTCGATTTCTTGTGTCGAGAGACTGGTTGTGACAAATGTGTTTATTCTTTTTTGATATTTTTACTTTTCCGCACTTTTTATTATTAATTTTGGGAAATCAAACCACAATCTTTTTAATACTTTCCAACTCAACGTTTCGCTAGCGTTCCAGCTACCGTTATCAAGAACAAGACTGCAAAAAATGTATTGTCAAAGAGGGGTAATGGAATATAAGAGATATACGAATTCTACGGGGCAGCACATTAAACGGTGAAAGCCTTAATAATTCAGGAAAATATTTTTTGTTGTTTATAATTTTTTTTTTGTAGGCTGGTTCAAGGTTCAAATGCTATTTCATTCCAAAGCTGAGCTTGGCCACCGACAATTTTATTATTTAGGATGCATTCAATTGGAGATGGCATCTAAATTGCAAAAGTTATAAACAATTAAGTAAAAATACTAGTCAGGTTTTTTGCAAATATCTCAAAAAATATTTGAGTTATGGGAAATTTTTTTTCCTAAGAAAAATCCCTACCTCTCGAAACTATACTGACAGTATTTATAATTTCAATGTCATGGTGAAAATTGGGATAAAAACGGGCGAGGGGTGAACCGCTGACCAAAAATTGTACACTAAAATACCATATTTAACAAATGATACCAAAATTTCCAACTTAAAATACCAAAAATTACCAGAAAATACCAACATTACCCCAATTATTACCAAATATATACAGCATTATATCCACAGAGTCTTCAGAATGGACCACTGTGTCATTGTTAGAAACATTGAGTTGTACGCTCGGTTGTACCTTAGCCTAATCAGCTTCAAACTCGGCTTCAAACTTTTCTAGCTCATCATGAAAATGGCTTATTGTCTAAGGCGGATTTTCAGCTGGAAGTTTGATATCTAGTGTGTATGCAGATTATTCCTAACGAAACTGAGTCCCCTATAAGCGTCATTTATCGCGTTTTCAATCATAAAATCAAGGTCAAAATTTGGCAGTTCTTCCTCAAGTTCCCCATTTGACACCAATAACTTTTGTTCAGCCTTTTTTGTTTCCCTGGGAAACACAAATGTTTGTTTGAGATCAGTTAGAACACTATTTAAGTAAGAACATAAGAAATTCTATCAATGCGTGATATGAAATCTCTAATAGAAAAATTTATTTTAGTCGAAAATGTAGACGTCATTGATCTAGCAGCTCTAAACAAAGACTCTCAGGGTTGGCTGCTAAACAGCCAAGGTATAAAAAGGTTAACATTGAGGTTTTCATCTGTCTCAAATATTCTGATTAATTTTAACAACATGTTCGTTAATTTCAATGCAAGTGTCCTTTTTAATTATAGATGTTAGTGCGCACGCGCATATTAAATAACTATCCTAAAGATTTTACCACAAAATTCCTATAAAAATACCAATAATTCCAATCAAAACACCAAATATTACCAAATATTTCCTAAAAATACCAAATATTTCCTAATAATACCAAGTTTTTTAAAAAAATACCAAAATATTTCCAAAAATACCATACTAGTGTACACAAAATACCACCAGCGATTCACCCCTCGAAAACGGGTGATATGACATTTTGCCTGAAAGCTACATCTCACTCAATTATTTGTTGCTAAAACAATATGACCAATAGCAGTGTCTTGATGTTTTGACTTTGTCTTCGGGTATTTTGACGTTTCGTACTTTTAGTAGGTAGGACTAGTAGTGTAAATTGTTGCTTAGTACAAATCCAATATTAATGAGTGTGGGAGACTGGAAAGAAAACAAATTGGGAGGTACTGTAAGAAAGAAAAGGATATGAAGCTCATTTGGTTGAACGAGGTAATGAATTGCAAAAAAAATCCCATTAGAATTTAGAAGATAGCGTGAAAGTTGGAACAGTGGGAATGGGAATTCCCAATTAAAAGATATATGGGGTTGGGGAAAATTTTTAAACTAATTATTTTTTCTATTAATAAAAGAACAATAAATTGACCTTCGAATAATCTTATTTAATTAATTTGAAGATATGAGTCAATGGTCCAACTGGTTTTTCTGAGTTATCATCTAATTTCCTTCGGAGAAATTTTATGTAAATATCATCAAGTAAACAGCTATGATAAAGACGAATTGTAAAATCAGTTTTAATTGTTATTTAATGATTCCGTTATCACATTGGTGTGCGTTAATTTGTTTCAAAGGTCAAATAATTATTCGTAAAATCCAATATTTAATTAGTTTTAAAATGCATGCAAAAAAATCAAGGAATAGGTCCTTTTCTAATATAAAGAAGAGTCCTTCGTACAAAAAAATTCTTGGTCCAATTTTTTGAGAGATATCATCTTTATCATCTATTGTTAAAAATGTTTACCTTGAAATTTCTGAAAATGAAGAGTGGGGATTTGAGACCATAGAAATTTGGTACGTTCTACTCGCAAAAAATTATACAAAATATTTACAGGTAACTGAAACAAGAAAATAATGGGTCAAAGCATAGAGCTGCTGAAAGAATATATTATAACTGACAAAAGTTCCAAAAAAATCCATTATTACAGTTATCGGTAAAACTGCTATTCATCGGGAAAAGAGAGTACAGAAATCGCTAGTACGTTGGGATCCTGCAATAATGAAAAATTGTCTGAAAGCGGTTCTGCTTCTGCTAACAGATTTCTTCATCTCGCCAACAGATTGTGAAACGGGGCAAATTAACTTTACTCACAACTACACAGAAGATAAATTTTGTAATCGCAATGTTTATACAGTGTGACCCATTTTGTTTGGAAGCACCCCTATAAAATCCGCATTTTTCAACCAATTTTGATTTAGTCTTTTTTGCTAGATTAAGTATCAAAAACAGTATTTGAGCACAAATTTTCATACCATAATAGCTATTTTCAAGGCCCTCTACGTTAATTTTTCTTTGCCAAAAAAGACGAAAGTATATTAGGCATTTTTTTTTCTCAAATATGACTACACCACTGGATTCAGAATCATCACAAATGTAAACTATCAAAATTTTATAAAAAAAGTTTTATTAACAAAAAAGTTACATGAATTTGGAAAAAGTTGTTTTTTAATAAATTTTTTACTAAGAATGTAGACACATTTTAAAAATGGCAACATGGTAAACAAAATCTAGGACTCAAACATATTGCACTGTAAAAATTCGAAGCCGAAATTTTAAAAGACAGTATAATAGGTCCATTCTTTTTTGAGAGTAACATGAATGCCAATAACTTCATGGAATTCTTGGAAGGTGAGTTATCCGCAGTGATTGACGAACTGCCACTAGCAGAGAGAATAAATTTGATATTTCAGTTAGATGGTTGTTCTGTACACTATTCTAGGATTGTCAGGCAGTGGCTTAACGAAAAATTTCCAAATGGTTGGATAGGTCGCGGTAGCGAGTAAATCGAATGGCCTTCTAGATCGCCCGATTTAACAATATTGGATTTTTATCTGTGGGGTCTTTTGACACAAAAAGTGTATAAGACACGTCCAAGGAATAGAGCAGAACTGTGTGACAGAATACGACAGGCGTGTGCTGGAATAACGCCACATGAAATAAAAAAGCGCTAAGACATGGTCGCAAACGATACGAGAAATGTGTAGAAATTAACGGAGGTCTAGTCGAGGCTACAAAAATGTAGAATTCAATTATTATTAAGTAGTTTAATAATTAAAATGTATTATTTGGTGTTAATTTGTATTTTCGTCACATCAGCACAATTTTACATTACTCTCAGAAGCTATAACTCCAGAACGGGTTAAGGTATCGGCTTCGAATTTTTACAGTGCAATATGTTTGAGTCCTAGTTTTTGTTTACCATGTTGCCATTTTTAAAATGTGTCTACATTCTTAGTAAAAAATTAATTAAAAAACAACTTTTTCCAAATTCATGTAGTGATAACTTTGTTGTTAATGAAACTTTTTTTATAAAATTTTGATAGTTTACATTTGTGATGATTCTGAATCCAGTGGTGTAGTCATATTTGAGAAAAAAAAATGTCTAATATACTTTCGTCTTTTTTGGCAAAGAAAAATTAACGTAGAGAGCCTTGAAAATAGCTATTATGGTATGAAAATTTGTGCTCAAATACTGTTTTTGATACTAAATCTAACAAAAAAGGCTAAATCAAAATCGGTTGAAAAATGCGGATTTTATAGGGGTGCTTCCAAACAAAATGGGTCACACTGTATGATTGGGCCAAACTCTTTGGGATAGGGCTCGTACAACAATCTACAGTGACCATTCTATTCTTTTTTACTGACGAATTTAAAAAAAATACCGTTTTTGATTGTTCGTATTTGAATCGTTGATTACCCAAACTGGAACAGCTAAAATTACTTATTTTAACCGTCTTTCTTTTTTTATCAACTACATATATTCGTATTTTAATGAGTACTTTAAACAACGGTTGTATCACTTGAATAGTCATTTCCTGTGAACTAAATTTTAATCATAATTTTAATGGTTTTAAGGCTACACACAATGTGATAAAAATTACAGTTCTAATGAAAACAAAAAGTTACATGAGACAGGTGGGCGATAACGTACCTAGTGTGTGAAAAAATGAAAATTTGATATTTATTTTGAATAGGTATAGAGTTCAAGTCCTTTCCGATAACACCTCAAACATTAAAATCCAACTATTCTTTGAAAAATCGGGACATTGAAAATTTTAAATATTATATAGTTTATTTGAGAATGATTGATAGCATGCGGAAACGGTGAAAAAAGGTTTTTCTACTGGCTGGAAGCACTTGTGAAGAAAATGTCTGAAAAAAAAACTTTAGAAAGTTGGTAGTAAATAATACATTTGTTAGATTATTTCATTGCCAAGGAAAAGAACATTTTTCTGGCATGTTGTGTGCTTTTCAGTGGAATTGAGGGTTTTTGAGTGATTTCGAGCTCCGTTGACCGTTTCAAACTGTAATTACGTGAAACTGAGCGTTATTGGATAAAATAACGACGCATTGTGTGTTTTCGATCGTTTCGATCGTTTTCGTTCGACTGTAATGCAGTGCTCTTGTATGTTTTTGTATGTATTTGAGTGAAATAGGATGGAAAATGGTCCAATTGCTCGATAACTTTCGTTTTCAGGAAGATTCGAGTGGTTTTGTGCATTATTTAGTCGTCTTGTGTGCTTTTCAGTGTAATTGAGGTTTTTTGAGTGATTTCAAGCTCCGTTGACTGTTTTGGACCGTAACTACGTGAAATTGATAGTTATTGGATACAATAACGTCGTATTATGTGTTTTCGATCGTTTTATACTGTAATCAGAGTTCTTGTGTGTTTTTATGTATGTATTTGAGTGGAATAGGATGGAAAATGGTCCAATTGCTCGATAACTTATGTTTTTAGGTAGATTCGAGTGATTTTGTGCATTATTTAGTCATCTTGAGTGCTTTTTAGTGGAATTGAGAGTTTTTGATTGATTTTGAGCTCCGTTTACCGTTTTGGACCGTAATTACGTGAAATCGAGAGTTATTGGATGAAATAACGTCACATTATTTGTTTTCGATCGTTTTAGACTGTAATTCAGTGTTCTTGTGTTTTCATCTGTATTAGAGTGAAATAGGATGGAAAAAGGTCCAATTGCTCGCTAACTCTCGTTTTTAGGTATATTTGAGTGGTTTTGTGCATTATTTAGTCATCTTTTGTGCTTTTTAGTGGAATTAAGGGTTTTTGATTGATGTGGATAATTTGATTTGACTATTTTCTTTGAAATGCAATGGCTTCAAAAAGTATTTGTTCCTTCAATTTTAAACAAAAGTTGAAGCTAACAGTTGCCATATATCGTACATCTGTATCTGTATCTGTAGAGTAGGGAGGGTGAGTGTAGGCTCACAGCACTTAGGCCACATGTGACCCATTGTACATCCTCCCGAGGAGTTGTCTTCCTAGGTCATTGTCCATCCTGTCCTTCTCAGGAAGGTGGACAGGTCACTAGGAGACATCTCCTTTATATCGGCAGGTGTAGGCCAAGACTCACCGAACACACACTCTCTTATTGACGATAACTCCGGACACTCGCATAAGACATGCCTGACAGTTTCATCTTCCTGTTCACACATCCTGCATAGAGGTGTGTCCACTAGCCCCATAGTATGGAGGTGTTTCCCTAGTTGACAGTGACCAGTCAGAAATCCTACTGTTAAACGTAGGTTTCTCCTGGTCATCGCCAAATATTTCTTCGGCTCCAGCTTCCCAGGGTCGCCCAGGGTGATCCTGGCAAGACTGCATCCTTTGATTCCATCCCATAGTAGCGTTTGGCTAGTTCCGCAATTGTCGAAGTCGTTAGGCCGTAGGTGTCACTGGGTCCTAGAATTTTTAGTCCAGCGGCTTCCCTGGCTAAAGAATCAGCAATGCGATTTCCTTTACTCCTGTCGTGCCCTTTAACCCACCTCAGGATAATATTGTTATCTGCCGAGGCGTCAGCTAAATCTTGGTGGCACTCTAGTACTAGCCTCGATATAACACGTTGTCTGTTTAAGGCTAATAGGGCTTGTCTACTATCAGTGCAGATTATTATGTTTTTGCCAGAAATTCCTCTTCTGGTTAGTTCTTTTGTGGCGATTGAGATACCAGCCAGTTCTGTTTGAACTACGCTGGTATTGTTTCCCATTCCCCACTTCATCTTTAGGCTTAGTGCTCTTGAGTAAACTCCACATCCTGAGCCTTCTTTCATTTTTGAACCATCTGTATATATGCGTATTGCATTTGCAGCACCTGGCTCTGTGTTCTGTTTTATTTGAATTTTGTAGGGTTTGTTAAACAAAAACCTGGGTTCAATTGCATCATTGGTTGCCTGCAGCAGAGGTAGCGCAGTGAGCGCTTCCTGCCACAGGCTCAACCTCAATTGGCCCACTCCTACTTCGGGGTTTACACCAGCCGTGCGCAATCGTACCATATCGTACATATGTAGCTTATTGTTTTCTTGACATGCGGCGCTATAAAGTTGAAGTGACTCTCGAATAAAATTGCAAAATTTCACCATGGTTATAGGAATTCACTTTAACTCTTTTTCAAATAAAATTATCTAAATATATTTCACAAAAATTAGAGAATGCTTAAACTAATTAAATGATATTTTATCATATTGCTAAAGTCAATATTTGTTACTAAATATTAGCTGATGTGAATGTATTTAACTACCTAATATTATCATTTATTCGCAAATAAGACACGTCACGTGTTCGATAGGGAAAAAGTAAATATTTTAGTTGAAAAGAGCCTGGCCCCTTTCAGACCAGATTTAGTAACGGAGATTCGTAATCGCATGAAAATTCCTGTCGACTTCCATTGGAATAGCTTGTGACGCGTCAATTCCAGTGTAGTACTTGTGCAGTATAGAAGTAGAAGAAATCCTAATGCTGTGGTACTCGCGAAGGAGAAGGAAAAAGAGAATGCTATCAGGGTTCATCCCATTATAGAAGCTAAGGAAGCGGAGTGAGCTTTTCTGTTATTTCATTCGTGCTTAGATTCAAAAATTTTCATTATCAGACACTGTCCTCTCCATGATTCTTTAAGTACAAGTATGAAAAAGAGACGTTACTTTTGATGTAACAGAAAAAATGACACATTAGCAAACCATAGGCGTTGTGTTTCATGTTTAAGAGGTGTTGTACTTGTATTGATTGTGTCTAAATACTCCACCTAAATGCCTTTCTAATAATGTGCCGCACGTGGTATATTCTCTATTTAAAAATAAGAGGTTGGTGAAGTGGAAGGGAAGGGGTTGACAAAAGACAGATGCCTGTATGTATAAAATCTAAGGTATACTGCCAAATATCGGGGTGGACTGTTTTTTCTGTGGCCCACTCTGTATAGTATAAGCCTGTATAACAAAGCACTCCACGCTTTTTGTGATAATTAAAAATCATTCCGTACTTTTTAGTTCGATCTGATAGATATATTATACAAGCTTGTTTTTTTGGTTTATACATTTTAATTTGTAATTCATATCTGGTATAAACAAAATGCTTTTAATTAATTGATTTATTGAAATGCATCCCGGATACATATACATTTTAATTTGCATTACTAAAACTGAATAAAAGTTTGTTTAGTCTTTCGATCTTTCAATACGATTCGTATCAGTTCAATCAGTATATCTGAAAATAAGTGTAATAACAGTTCACTGAAAATTCTTATTTACTATTTTGTTCTTGTTAGAGTGGTTCACAAGTGCCTTTTCATTCCAAACCTGATATGGACCACCAAAGATTATTATTTAGGGCGTATTCAATTCGATATGGAAATTTTTAACAGAAAAATTGGGGCCGGCAAAAATTACAAAAGTTATAATAGCCTAGTTAAAGTACACAAAATATCCGTAAAATGCCGCAAAAATGGGTTGTTACTAACATGAGAAAAACTTTACGATGTTAGGCATGCGATTTTCTGTTTCTTCGCTCTAATTGTTTAAATAATGAAAACACAGAAAAATGTTCAATTCAAAAATTGTAGGTAATACATTTATCTGCAAAATTTGTCTGAACATTTTTTTTGTATCTGCATTAGTTTTTAAAATATACGAAATTGCCCTAGTAGTATTTTTGAACATCATCAATTTTCATGTTTTTAATTTCACGATTGTAAATAAACAATGACATTTAGAAAAAAAATTTTCATATGAAATGTGTCATTGAAAAAAAAATTTTTTCAATTTTTTTAATGTATTATCATCGATTTTCCACGTAAACCGCTACTAAAAAGTCTTTTTTTTACCAAATTCCTCTAATTAACATTAATAAATTAAAAAATTAAATTATATAACATAGCGTATTTCAAAGATTATGAGTTAATCTTCAAACTTTATTTGAAACTTTTTTTTGTATCTGAACCTACATTTTTTTGACCCCACTTTATTTTCATTATTGTTGTAATAACTGCCTCTATTTTTAATGTAATTTGTTAAACATTTTTGTTGTTAATATTTTATTATTATTGTTGTTGTTGTTGTTATTATTATTTCTTAAGCCGCTCTCTCATCTGCTTTTTCACCTTTATTTGTGCTTCCTTCTCTTTCTCACCTGAGCGATAGGTGTGTTCTTTTGTATCGCGATCACTTCTAAATAGGTTCATTATAAAGTTCACAAATTTTTAGATCATATCATAAACGGTATAAAAAGTTATAGGTTTGCTGAAAGACCTCTGATTTAAGTATTTATTGTAAATAATTTTCTATTATTCAAAAAATTTTATATTTATAGAAAAACTGTATAGTAGTTTCGAAAGTAGATGCTTCAAAGTATTTAGTAGTAAAGTTTCATTGAATTATATTAATTTCGAAAAAAGATATAATTGAATGAAGTCAAAAAAAAAAGTAAAATTAAGCATGCAATAAAAACAGAATATTGATGTGGCTTTTATAATAATAATGTTTTATGCTCAATTGCAATACTAAATCCAAAAGGAATTTTCGCTGAATGTTATAAGCCCAAAATTATTAACTTTTAAGTCGATCGGTTAATAAATTTGGCTCACGGGCCGTTCGCGCGTAACCACGAATTGAATACTACTGAAATAAATTTTATCTCGTAAACTTTTTAATTTACAGAAAAACGTTTCAGACAAAATTTGTGGATAAATGCATCAGCTACAAATTGTGATTTGGAAGTTTTTCTGTATACTTATTACTTAAACAATTAGAGCGAAAAAACAAAAACAAAAATTTTCACTCGACGATTTTCCGGAAAATTGCATGCCTAACATCGTAAAGTTTTTCTTGTGTTAAACGCAACCCTTTTAAATACCCAATTTAGAATTTTTAAGTTTTTTGTATTTTTTGCGAGGTTTTATGTGTACTTTGACTAGGCTGTAAGCAATTAGTTAAAAAAATATATATGGTTAGGTTTTTTCCTAGATGTAACTGTACCCACGTCAATGTTGACAGTTCTATTGACACAATATAAATATTCCTTCTTCAACCGGTTCAATAAATATAAATAATTGCCCTGGAGGTACAATCAATATAACTTTTTGCAAATAAATAAAATGTATTAATATTGCAAATACGTAGGTTACATTCTTAAATAATATTAAATAATTTTTTATCTACTTAATTACAGTTTCCTGTAACAATTGTCGTATTTAAGTAAAGCGTGTTATCAATAGACTTCAAAATATAATAGTATTCGCGAAAACGAGCAAAGGGTGCGACTCCTACCGTCAAAATTTTATAGCTTTGGAATGGGGAAAACAAACCAAATCCCCATTAGAGTACGTGTATAGTGAGCAAGGCATTAATATCGTTTTCTTGATTTCTAGAAGAGTTTGGTGAAGTTTGTTTTATCAGAATACTTATTTAGACTCCAATAATGACCAGCAAGTGCAAGAGGTATATTGCTCTGTGCCGCAATGTAATCAGTAAAAAGATGCAAATGTATCAATACATAACTTCCCAACAGATCCAAAATTATGCAAAGTGTGATAAAACATTTTAAAAATTAGGAAACATATTTCCGAATACTTGTCAGTGTGTATCAGGCACTGCTTAAAAACATATTATAAAGGTAATTTCACTCATTTCAATAAAGTATTTTGATGTTCAGTGTTATTTATGCTTTGAAAACTTGTTCGCCTTCTACCATCGGCCGATTTATGTCTCCAATGTATTTTAAAATGTCCACCAAACTAATTTTAACAAGCACCATCTCTCACAAAACACCTTTATCGCCCAAAATTCGAAATTTAATCAAATGGACAGAAAAACAGAAATGGATTTGTTTATTGTTTTCCCCATTCCAATGACAGCTTTGACATATACTGCAGCGCCCACTATCGGAAAAATTTCCGCGAATCACACTATTATCTTGAAGTCTATTAATATTAAATAAATTGTTTATTAATTCTGTATTAATTAATTAGTTTAGTTTGTTGGACTTACAATTTCCAGACTCGTCCAATTAAGTAGCACTTTCAGTCCTTGGCATACAAATAACTGTAATTTTAATGTAGAGGTGAAAATTGGAATGAAAATAGACGGGCGAATTACTATACGCTTCCTTTCTAAAAAAGTTGGTTTTATTCAATTAAATATAAATTTTAATTAATAACTTAATTTTGAGACTATCTAGACACATTTATAAGCAATAATCCATCGGCAAAAAATTTTTACACCTATTTTTCAATCAAGTGTACTTTTCTTAATGAAGAGATCTATTCTTGAAAGGATTTGGAGATGATCCGTTTTGGAAAATTTAAGAAATTTCGTTTTTTTACTTCTTTATTAACAATATAAGACATTGATATAATTAAATACGTAAATAAAGCAATAGGCAAATTTTTTTTCTCATTTAATAATTATCATTTAGTTTTTAAATTTTTAAAAGCTTTTTATCGATCTCTTTACATTGTTAGTATTATTATATGGCAAATATGCCGAAGACAAATTTTTTGATAATATCCTTATAAGACTGTTGAAATTTCATCTCAACCCGCTGCTGCTGCAATAAATAGCTACAGTTGGTTCGGTGGATCTTTTCCCATGCGTCATCATATACAACCGCAATACATTAAGTAACACGTAGGTCGTAGATTGATGGTTTAATTAGGATGTGGCTAAAATGACGGTGAACGTTATTTATTATTGTATAGAAGCTGGTGTAATAGATATTTGTAAATATTTTACAGCAATTTAGCAATGTGCTACCTAAGTCTTTAGTTTGAAAAAACTGTTAGTATTCCAGAGTTTTATGGGGCTATTCTGCAAACTTGCTATTAAGCAAATTTACTTGCATAAGAGTTAGTATTAATAACAACTTTAATAGAAACTTTGCAAATCAGAATTGCTCTGTTAGGGTTATGGCTGGCAATCATTACTATTGGGCTTTCCCACCCATACAGTTCAACAATGTGAAATAAAAATCTTTTGGTTTGCAAAAATAAATACAAATAAATATTTTAAATATGTATATTTAAGACTCATTTAATTTTCCTCATAGTTAGATTTGGATGAGCTATCACCAGTATTTATATCTATTATAATTGGTTGAATGCTAATATCAACTATATTCTGCTCTCGGGCATACCACTTTTGTATAATTTCATGGGTATGTCTAACACATTTTTCCCAAATTTGTTGATTACATTGTCCCAGAATTTATAACAGAACTATCTGAATACCCATCTTTACCAATATATTTATTATAATATGCGTTGAATTCACAATGATATGGCGGTAGTCTCAGTACTTCATGACCATGTTCTTGTAGTAACCCATCAATTATACATACGTATACTTTTCTATTCATTTTTGCAATTTGTAGCAATTCAAGTTTTGTAAGTTTTGTATCAAACTTAATGTAGTAGTAGTGTAGTAGAAGGTTGCTTTTCTGCAAGTGGCAAAAAAATGGATAAAAATGTAAAATAAATATGTTAACAAAGTCTTTGATCTGTCAATGTACAAAACCACAGAACTTCTGTTGTGTGGGTAACACATATCGCCGACATTCATCATATGGCTATCTCTGTTTGTTATATTATGTTGTAATGGAACAAACGGTTTCATTTCGAGGGTTTAGATTCTGTGAGTAGAAACGACGTACTACAAAAAGTAGTATGTGAATAATTTCATACATGGGAAAAGATTCAATAGCAGAAAGTAGTACTTTGGTAGTCGAGACAGAAAGTTGCCAATCTGTCGAAACTACTAAAAGACTTTCTGCTCTAAATACACACAAGCTTTTTTCTACTATCACACCAAAATTAACTACTAGCTCTCTTTTATCTATAAATAAAATTAGGCGTGCGCCAAAGTTACTTTCTGCTTAAGAGCGCCAATAATGTCAAATTATGACTGCTCGCGGAAAATATCAACTTTGTAGTTGCTTTTCAAGGCACAAAAGACGACTTTCGATAGTGATAGTAGCAAAGTATTTATTATAACAAGAAACACACATTGTATAGTCCAATCGTGCGCAATAAATCAACCGCTCTATTTTTTTGTTCCATAATTAAAGTGCGTTTCTATAGAGATCAATAAAAAATATCATCGTGTCATCATTGTTAAATAAAATATTGAAGTGCCAAAAAAAAATGATTATTTTTTTCGTATTAATTAACAACTCGTGAAAATTCCTATCGATTCTGATTTAGAAAATATTTGTTGTAATACATGGGTTATAAATATCTAGGACATCTTGTATAACAGTGCTAACTGTATATGCGAAGTGTTTACTGCATTTTCACGATTAAAAAAAACAATTTACACTATAAATCCCAAAAGTATGCTGCCCCATTTTTATTGATTTAATTTTTATTTTTCATACCATCCTACATTAGTATAAGTAAAATAAACTTTTTTGTAATTATTTATTCGTGCTACAATGCAACGTTCACCGAACGGAATTTTAATCCATATTTTTCTTTTTTAATTCGGTAATCAGCGTCATAATATTGACTATTAAAAGAATAATGGTTCATAAAAATGAAAAAACACGCTTTTATAGAAGATCGACCTAAGAAAAAAGTAATTTCAGTTTATAAAAATCGTGGGGTGCTGGTTATATATTCTTTTCGACAACCTTCACAAAAAATTAAATTTTCCGCCTACCTCACCGGAAAACAATTCATATGAACACCAAAAATAGGGCGGAAAGTATTGTTTAGCAGCCCAAGGGCGGAAAGTTCATAACGCTTTGACGTTTCACGTGAATTTTTTAATTAAACGTCAGTGTATGTCAAAGTTTTTGGTTATATTTTCCTATTTTTCGGTTTATTCGGTGGGAGAATGTCAACTCCACCACGAACCTCAGGTAGACGAAAAAGGCCGGTCAGCTCCACCACCGATTTCAAGCCGAGGGATTAAATAGATAAGAGGATAATCTTTATAGTACCATAAAATATTTTGCTGAGTTTATAATTTTTGAAGAAAATAATTCAGTTTGACATTTTGTATCATAGAAAAGATATAACCGCTGTTAAATAAAGTTAAAAAAATGCATATTTGAAATTTACTAGATCTATATTTGAAACAAAGCCTACATTCAATTCACTTAAAAATTATAAAACATATACATAAAAACGAAAAATATATACAAACATAAAATAACAAAAAATTAGAAAAATATTCACGCTTAAATATGGGCAGACACAATACAAATTATTTTGGCGCGTATTTAAAACAAATTGAAAGGTGGTTTGGTAGGGGTAGGTTTGGTTAGGTTATTATTGAAAATTATTATAATTTATTCTTCAAAAATTGACTAAAAATACGAAGGTGGTTTGGTAGGGATAGGTTTGGTTGGGTTATTATTGAAAATTATTATAATTTATTCTACAAAAATTGACTAAAAATACGAAGTTGGTTTGGTAGGGGTAGGTTTGGTTGGGTTATTATTGAAAATTATTATAATTTATTCTTCAAAAATTGACTAAAAATACGAAGGTGGTTTGGTTGGGTTATTATTGAAAATTATTATAATTTATTCTTCAAAAATTGACTAAAAATACGAAGGTGGTTTGGTAGGGGTAGGTTTGAAAAACATGGTGGACTTGACCGGTGACCTTAATCCCCTAAAATAAAATTTCTACCTGAATTTATGGACGTGGTGGAGCTACCATGTAGCCTTATTCGGTAGGCAAAAAACAGTTCTGTGTCACACATGCAGGAAAGGCTTTAGCAACCCCTAACTATCAGTTGCCTTCGCTTCGCTACGCTCGCTCGTGCACCTAATAGTTTTGGGCTGCTAAAGCTCATTTTCTGCCCTTGTGACACAATACAGTAGAAACGGTGGAGCTTTACCAGCACGTGACCCAATCTACGATTTATGCGCAAGACATATTTTCTACATACCATCTTCTTCTATCAATATAAATCAAACATAATAACGTACGATCGATTGCCTTCTTCACAAGAGCAACTACAAGACATACGTAATAGTTTCTTTAAATTTGCCGTAGTAATTGTAAAAAAGAGACAAAGATATAATTGACGTCACGTACTAAAAGTTGAGTTTGACACTACCGCATTATGCGAGTTTAGTTTATTGTTTTTTTTTAGCGAATTTTTGGATTGAAAGTGTATTTATTGTATTTTATCCCATAGATTATCAACTTGTTAATTTTTGACATTTCATAACACCTAAAATGCCGTGAGACGGGAATATTACAATGCTAATTTTATCACTTATTAATTTTGGATTTTGTAACTTATTCACCCAGTATATCGATAGTTTTAATAAATATGTCGATGTTAACCATATAAATAAAATAAATACAATTTAAAAAGTTAAATTTCTTGTTTCATTTACCAATTCGTAAAAGGCCGACCTTTGGAGTATTAGTCATAACGATTATTTCTATTGTTGCTGACGTAACAGTCACGTGATGGTAAAGCTCCACCGTTTCTACTGTATATAGTTGTGAGTAAAATTAGTTTGCACTGTTTCACAATAAAATAACACTACGCGGCACGGTCTCTTTGAGGATTAAAAGGCCGAAAAGATTAAAAAGCCATGAAATAATTTCAAACAGTACATAAATAACTATTAATGGTACCTCATATCACCTATTACCACAGTGTGTTCAAATCGAACTTGCCTCGAGATTTTTCTCATCGAGCTAACATGTCGTTCATGCGCGATGGTGCTCAGGTAAATTTTAGTCAGATTTCTGGGCAATAATTAAATAAAACATCCCAACAACCATTGGATTGGTGATCTTGAAATATTATGTTATTTTTTTTCTCCGAATCTGTGGCTTCTAGGAAAAAAATTGAATATTAAAAAATGTTTTTCCAAGACAACTGAAAACAAATTTTAAATAATACTTTTATTTCATAAAATTCAATCTCTTAAAACATATTTGCTACTAAATAAGTAAGGGTTGATAATTTCATCCCCTTATAATGTAACAAAAATGTAAAAAAATACCGGTGACTAGTCATTGTCAGTGCACGACTATTGCAAAATTTCAAGTTTCTATCTCTTAAATTTAAGTAAGAAAATTAACTCAATTTTACCAGCAACTTTTAGGGGGATATCTTGGAAGGGGCTGGTCTGAGGAAATTTGGTCATAGGAGAGCCCCATCATAATTTTATACGGGCAACCACTTCCTGAATTTTTTCTCATGAATTTAGAAACACCTTCTATACAGAGCTATAAATTAATGTAGTCGTAAGAATTTTTTTTTTACATTTACTTTTGACATTTTAAAAGTCATAAAAATAATTACAAAATTTGCCATATTCGAAAAAATAATTCCGACAATCTCTTGGAGCGGCCATAACCCTATTAACACGAATACGTCCCCGTAACGTTTTTTGAACTTTTGCCTACAACTTACTCTACGTACCAAAAACGTTTCCGTTTTAAAACGTTATTTGAACGGGTTGTGTCAGAAAAAAGAACGTTGAAAGGGCGTTCAAAAGCACGTTCCGGAAACGTTTTTTAACGTTTAATAGACGTTTTGGGAACGTCATTTTTAACACCTTTTTAAAACGTTGCCAGTAGGATTTTTGGAAACGTTTTAGGAACTTATTTTAAACGTCAAATACATATCTGTAACGTTTTAATAGGGTAGATTGCAAAGTAGGTACTATTTCTCAATTATGCACTCAAGCCAATCTTAAGTTATTCAATTAAATTTGATGGCAAAAATACGAAACTTTCATAGATAATCACTAGTCACTACCAAAGTTGTAACTTTACAGTCAATACTTGAAAATATGAATTATTTTAATGTTTAATTTAGTTACAAGGAAAAAGTAATCTTCCAAGACACTGCCGACTTTTATTCGAATTCCAGAAAAAAGAAATAAAAACGTTTAAAAACCAACGAAAATTAACAACCATTTGTCGAATGTCGTCTATCATTTTTTGAACGGGGTGTGTTAAAGAATTAAAAGGGGTGTGTTAGATCATTAAAAAGGGTGTATTCGATCGTCATTTGATTATCTAATTAAACGAAACGAAAAAGTTAAAAACCCCTCTTTTGCAATCAACAAGTTTATCTCATTCTCCAAATAATTTTACGTATCATTACAAACGCTGATGTTTTATATGCAAGGATCGATATACGGGAGTAAAATAGATATTGTCAGATTATTGAGAAGGGACTAAAAAATGAAGTAGTTTATTGTTATATCCCGAATTTTTTTTATTTTGTTATTAGAAACAGATATAATGAAAAACTTTCTTATATTTAAAACTTTTTTTAACAAAATAAAGTTTGCTTCTTGTTTTAGTTTTCGTCAAACGTTGCATACACGTTTAATAAAATATTATGTCCTAAAACATAATTCATATAACGTTTGAGAAACGTTTTTTTGTAGGTCTGGGACGTTCAGACCTAAAAATAGTAGGGGATATGACCAATTCCAGGTCCCTTCTTTCTTGACAGAATGTATTACGGCTGATAAAAACCACCGTAGTAAAAATACATCGAATAAATAAAACGGAATGCGAGAAAAAAAAAAACGAAACTCAATGAATAATAACAGCACAGGAAAAGTTATTTTTAATTAAGACAAATCTTGTTTTGAAGAAGAAAATGTGTTAACTCGGTAAGTCATGTTTCTAAATTTGCTAATTATCAAAAACGTCATCGCCGCATACCTCACGATCAAGGAATACCTTTCTGTGTTCGCAAATGAATTACACGGTGGTTTAAATTTAGCATCATCGTTTTTGCGATCGAGTGAAAAATTTACTGCCTTAAAATATATACAGTGTGAGTTTTAAGTGTGGAAAGCCTCAATAGTTTCGAAAACGGATCGCACTATTTTTATTGATTTTGGTGTGCAAGGATCTTGTGATATGGCCGATACTATGGTGGTACTTTTTTTCCAAACCCGTCTGACAATTCGTTACGGAATTAAGCAATAAAAAGGAATGGGATCCAAATACCATTACCTGACTTGGAAAGAATGCCACTCAATGGTACACAGACGGCTCAAAAGCAATAGAAGGAACTTGGATAGGAATGTACGGGCCAGGAACCAAACACTGAAAGCTTGGGAAAACCCCCAGGTATCTTTCAAGTGGAAATTCGGGCTATAAAAAAGTGTGCCCAGTTCAATATTGACAAAGTGTATAGAAGGCAACAGATTAACATAATGTCGGATAGTCAAGCAGCTATTAAAGCACTGATCTATTTTGTAATCAGTTCCAAAATGATGTGGGAATGTCTAGGCATACTCAATGAACTAGGCGAGTACAATACTGTGGATTCCAGGACACACTGGAATAGATCAAAATGAAATAGCAAATATGGGGACTGAAAAACCCTCTTGGGGCCCGGAACCCTTTTGCGATAGCAGCCCCAATGTAATATCGGGAGAAATAGGCAAAGCAGAAGAAAAGAGAAGATCTGACTACAAAGATCAAATGAATGTATAAGTCAAAGTAAAACTGCACTAAGAGTTTTAACAGGGATCCTAACGGGACATTGCCGCTTGAACGGGCACCTGAAAAAGTTCAAAATAGTGGAGGAAGAAGAATGTAGATTCTGTGGCATGGAAGAAGAAACCTCCATCCACACACTTGCGAATTGCACAGCAATTCAGAATCCTAGGGCACAGCACCTAGGAGATTATTGGATAGAATAGGGACAGATATCCTAAAATTCCTCAGGGAGATAGGACTAAAGGAGCTACTAATTAGTCTCTGAGACGTTCCTCAGGAACTAAGTAGAAGTAAGGAGGCATAATAGATCTTTTAGGTCTCAGTGAATGTCACCCCATCATACATACACACAAACATACATGCCAAATCTTCTACAGCAGAACGGCCTATCCAACGATGAGGGAGTTCCTTGTTTAGATACCGACTCACTTCATTATGCCAGAGAGGTGGAGCTCCATCTTGTTGGTACATGAAGTTGTTGGAATTAGTCGTCAGTTGATGAAATAACCACAGTTGCATCGAGGTACGACATACCGGTCATAGTTTTTTCATGATAGAAAAACGGGCCATCCAATTTTGTGCTGGATACGGCACAAAAAATCCCTTTCATGTTGGAGAATTGCATGAGGATTTTCCGAGCCCTATTTCCGAAGGTTGTGATGTATGTATGTATGATGGGGTGACAATCACTGAAACCTTAAAGATCAATTATGCCTCCTTACTTCTACTTAGTTCCTGAGGAACGTCTGAGACACTAGTAGCTCCTTCAGTCCTATTTCCCTGAAGAATTTTAGGATATCTGTAGGTTTCAACTTAGGTCCCTCTTCTATCCAATAATCTCCTAGGTGCTGTGCCCTAGGATTCTGAATTCGCAAGTATGTGGATGGAGGTTTCTTCTTCCATGCCACAGAATCTACATTTTCCTTCCTCAACTATTTTGAGCTTTTTCAGGTGCCCGTTTATGGGCCAATGTCCCGATAGGATACCTGTTAAAGCTCTTAGTACAGTTTTACCTTAACTTTTGCATTCATTTGATCTCAACGGGTTCTAGTCACCCATCAGAATAATTGATTGTCTAAGCCCTACTAGATCTTCCTAATGGTCAGATCTTCTATTTTCTTCGGCTTTGCCTATTTCTTCCAATATTACATTGGGGCTGATAGTGCAAAAGGGTTCCGGCCCCCAAAAGGATTTTTCAGTCCCCCTCTTTGCTAGTCCATCTGCTATTGGTTGTGATAGTTCACGATGCTACTTAAATAAAATGTCTCTTCGCCGCTGAACACTGGACGGTTAGCAAATCCGTCAACCTCCATTGCTTCCCGTATGGCGTTACAAAGGGGTTCGCTTGACACAGTCATCTTGTCTTAACTTTTGCACCAAATGTATGGTACGGTTCGAATCGCAATCATTTCCGCCTGCTTGACTGGTAGATTGTTGTGGCGAACGCACAAAAAAACATTATCTAACCACATCCACCGTTGCGTCTGACACTCGTGGTCTTCCGGTGCTTTTACGTTGCTGTTTGTATTGCTATTTTCGTTTTGGAATGAAAGAATCGATTTAGATGCTGGTTGCAAACTAAGTGTGTTGTCAGTATAGCGGGTTATCCATCTAGTCTATTTAATGATCGAAGATAATAGTATATTACGTAACAAGAGTTGTAAGTAACCCATTACGCACGAAGCCGCGCAGCGTACTATACTTTTTCTACGCCCATCTATTTTCTTCTGAGTGCTCATAATTTCATCTTTTTTGCTACTAACAGACATATTCGTTGGTAAAGTAGAGAAAATGTTCGGATACTATAATTTGTTACAAAAATTGACAACTTAAATGAGATTGCTATATCAAGAAAAACCGGATTATTTTTTTTTAAATTGTAAAATGTGTTGCCGACATTTAGGGGCATCACTCTTTTAAACTAAAATGTAATTCACGAATGCTGAGAGCTTTTATGTTTTTCAATTGATTAAAAGTATGTAAATAAACCAAATAAGGTAGTACGTAAATAAAAATTTGATTACACTTTCATTCAACAAAGAAATTTAAGTTTTCTTATCTAAACGCACGTGTATGTTATGAGAGTATGCTTTGCGAGTCACTTATTCTTCCTCATGCGAATTATGTGGATGTAGTATGTGGGCCTTGCATCTCGCAGCTTAATAGTAATAGATTACAACGAATTCAAAATTGTTGCGTGCGATTTACTTGTGGCATAAGGGGTAGACACCTACAACTAGACACCTCCGGCAATTAGGCTGGTTAAAAATGAATGAACGAAGGTTCCTTCATACTTGCACAGTTAGTTATAAAATTGTTTCTTTGCGTAAACCTCCATATCTATATGAAAAAATAAAATTTAGAACTGACATTCACAATATTAATACACATATTTCATTTTTTTTTATTTTTATAAAAATTTTCTGAATAATTAAACATCATTTTGCTACAACTCCACCAATACTAAATAAATCTCAAAACCAGATAAACAATTTGAAAAAAAATGATTTATTCTTTTGGAGTGAAAAATTTACAATGTCTAATATCTATTTCTTGGTTGAGTGAGTTTAGTGAATTGTTATAGGTATTTATAGGAAAGTGTAGGTGATCTAGTGTAGAAAGGTATCATTAATATAAAACCTTTTTGATGGTGTAGTGGTTAGGTCGCGTCAGTGAATTGATATTAATATAATATTCATTTGTTCGTAGACGTTAGGGTAAGGTTTATGATATAATTAATTAGAATGGCATTTTGGAGACCATTTGAAACAACAGTCCAAGATGATGCGCGGGATTATTGAATTGTGGATTTAAATATAAGAAGCTAGATAATCGAATGGTAATAATGGAGTCTCGGCGTATCGCTGAACTTAGACAGGAGTATTTGCGCAAAACAAAAGGGTACCGTGATTCAAATAGAACTATAATTTATTTAGACGAAACTTGGTTTGATACACATGATGTTGTCAAGTGTTTATTCATTTATTTGTTATTCAAACAATCCTTGCGGTTTTATTACATGAATAAATATATAAAATAAAATACATTTTAACTTAATATGTAAGAAAATAGTAGTAATGGTAATTATATCATAATTAAAACTGTATGAGGATATACACCCACCTTTAAAATATGGTTGGGTTGACGATACAAAAAACTATTCTTTAGATACTCCGTGTTCTAGAGGAAAGCGCTTTATTATTGTATTACAAATTTTATGAATTTTGTATGCAGGTTATTTTTTTTCATTCAAATTGATATAGTAGATTAACATTATTTCACAGTATTCGAATTTATAAAAAATTTATATGCACGCCATTGGGCAAAGGGATTAAAAATATGGGTCATCACATTAACTTTAGAAGAACTTTATCTCTGCTTTTAGTTCGTACATCTTCCAAGTGCCACGATACGTTTTGTCGACTTGTAAGCCAACGTTACAAATTTCCGATTTTATTGGTAATTAAGTGACATTTCCTTCAAAATTACATAATTCGAATCATATTTTTGTCTAATTTAAATACCCTTCGAACATTTTATAGTCTATAAAATTTTATTGCCATTCAAAATATCCCAAATTTCGTGCCAAAAGGTATCAAAGTTATTTGTTATGTATGTCGATATAATTGAACTTGCTCGGAAATGACGTTTGGTAGACATCCATCAATAACCAACCACATGTGAACATATTGTAATAATCTAAAAATATATTGACGCCGTTTCATGGTTGCTGTCATTAAAAAGAAATAACTACAATTTAAAATTTTTATTTTTGGGATACGGTCAATGTTTAATTTGATGGACAGTACTTTTAGTCTAGTCCACCGTATAAAAAATTTAGTAATATCTCGAAAATTATTTCAAATATCGGACAAAAAAATATCTAGGCCAGGCAAGGCAGCCAAAAGACGTAATAATTCCTTGGTTTCAATCCTACAATTGTGGTTCCTGCACCTACATTGCTTTGCCTATCAGGTTATATAATATTAATATTTATTTGAAACTTATTGTTAAAACATTATCAATGAGTTGTCATCTGCTTTTAGCTCTTGAGTAAACTTTCGATAGTCAGCACTCTCTTACTACACCTTGTATAAAAATGTGGTAGATTCGACAGAACCTGCCTATCCTTGATACTAAAAGTCTGTTATGTGAACAGTTCTGTGGGGAGGTTGTCTAATATTGTTGTCCATAGTAGTAGTGATAACAGTTCTAGATATCCTCCGTCGTTTAGAGTAGCCTTTATTTATATACGAGTACATACACGAGTACACCCTGTCTATTCATTGCATTAACCAATGAATTCGTGATAACATTGTCGAATGGTCTTTTATCAAAGTTTTGAGATAAGCCTGCTTAGATCATCCAGTGCTGGATCTGAAGATTTGTCTAGATAATATTCATGGTGACAATTGTTTAGAGTTATAGATATCGGAGAAGTATATTATTCTAGCGCTTTACAAAGTTTTGAAAATACTTTTCCAAAACAGTGACCGTTCAACTAAGAAGAAACAACTACTATACGGGCTATAGGCACCGACAGACATTGAATTGCACTTCTTAGTCAAACGGGGTCGGTATGATCTACAAGATTTTACCAACAATTCTGGTTTGCAATTGGAAGTGACAACATAACTTGCAGACCGGTTTCGGCGTGTTTTCGCCTCATCAGCATGTTCTCCGTCCAAGAGCTCTAAGATCCTAATCCCGGACTGCATAAGACAGCAAAATCGCAATCAATACATGTCTTCCAGTAACGGAAATGTTAAAGTGACAATAGCGACATCTTCACCTGCAACCGCAAACTAAAATTCGAAAAATTTGACAACAAATCCAAGGTCTTGAAACAATAATTCATTGTACCCCAGGGCATGGATTTTAAACCTTAACTAGGTTAAGAAGCGGTAAAAAAAATTTGGACGCCAACTTAATTTTTTACCCTCTTGAATAAGTAAAAAGATTCAGGAGATAAGAAAAATTAATTTCATTGTTTGTGGGGTTGAAGTATTTATTTTATATTTTTGAGGACACCTAAAAAGGAAGAAGATCTGGATTATGTTTCTTAAAGAAAAATATAGAGAAGTTTAGATATTTTTCTACTGTTATAGAAATGTCGATAGAAAACTTGAAGAAAACGCTACTACATTAATTTTAGGGTAAGAAATAGTTAATTATGTATCAAGGGAATTATAAGGGCCTTAATTACCGATGGCAAAGTTTGCGTCCCGAGGGCGGCCGGCCCGAGGGACAGCAATTACCTGAGGTTATTAAGGCTCATTAATTCCCGTGGTATATAGATAATTTTATTTCTGACCGATTTCAATAAAATATTGTTTGGAAAAAATGTACCAATTTATTACCTTCGCAGTATATTTGAATCAGAATTGTTACTTGTTTATAAACAGAATTGTTACTTGTTTATAAACGGAACTTTGTAATCAAGCTGTATTTGCGTTAAAACCGTGTTTTCTACCCCAAATATAATGGAGCAGATCTTGAAAAAAGCTGAAAAAGCAAAAGAATCATTAATTCCATCGAAAAGTGAAGCATTTTTTATTTTATTTTTACTTGTGAAAGATAGAGGGAATTAATATTATCCTGAGGTGGGTTAAAGGGCACGACAGAAGTAAAGGAAATCGCATTGCTGATTCTTTAGCCAGGGAAGCCGCTGGACTAAACATTCTAGGACCCAGTGACACCTACGGCCTAACGACTTCGACAATTGCGGAACTAGCCAAACGCTACACCCATACTCAATCCCTTAAGAGATGGGATGGAATCAAAGGATGCAGTCTTGCCAGGATCACCCTGGGCGACCCTGGGAAGCTGGAGCCGAAAAAATATTTGGCGATGACCAGGAGAAACCTACGTTTAACAGTAGGATTTCTGACTGGTCACTGTCAACTAGGGAAACACCTCCATACATGGGGCTAGTGGACACACCTCTATGCAGGATGTGTGAAAAGGAAGATGAAACTGTCGGGCATGTCTTATGCGAGTGTCCGGAGTTATCGTCAATAAGAGAGTGTGTCTTCGGTGAGTCTTGGCCTACACTTGCCGATATAAAGGAGATGTCTCCTAGTGACCTGTCCACCTTCCTGAGAAGGACAGGATGGACAATGACCTAGGAAGACAACTCTTCGGGAGGATGTACAATGGGTCACATGTGGCCTAAGTGCTGTGAGCCTACACTCACCCTCCCTACTCTACAGATACAGATACAGATAGAGGGAATTATAGAATCTATAATGTCCCAAGGGAGTTATGACTCTCTTCATTGATACCGTAACTATGACGATATAAGCTTATATCCCGGTCAGAAATAAAATAATAAAAGCTATTAGGAAATTTCAAAATTGTAAAAGGGATACTGGAAAACGGATATTTCTGATTAGTCGATATAAAATTTGCTGAAAAACATCGATTGTTGTAGGCAGCATTGTTTATAACAACGACAAGCGACATTATTATGCCGGCTTTAAGGAAAAATTATTATTATGCCGCTTTTACCATTGGCAACCGAAAATTAGGAGCGGTAGGGAAAACAAAAACAGACAAACTGAGTTTTCAATTTCATAGTCATTGAAAAAGGGTACGTGTGCAAAATGTGAGAGAGATAGAGTTAATATAATTAATTTCATTGTTTCGAAAAGTTGTTTAGAACGAAAGAACGTAGAAAAGGGGTGTTAAAGATATTATTTAGGTCGACAAGGTCGTATAAAAAGGGTTTAAACTATTTGAAATTTCTTAAAAAAGGATAATGTTGAACATAACGATAGATTACAATCTTTTCGGCATGTATATAATGATTTCAAACTGGTTTTGATGATCCTACTTATGGATGGTGCTAACACATCGATTCCCATTTGTAATTGAACGGGATATATACCGTCTGTCCCTGGGGATTTAAATGGTTGAGATATGTCTATGACCCGTTGTATTCGTTCTTGCAACTTCAATGGCTATTTTCCAGTCCGTATAACTTGACCTTTCTGGTTTTTGTTCTCGTATGTACTGCGAGGGTGGTCAGAATATATGAGGCAGGAAAGTGGTCGTTTGTTAGTTCCTTCCGACGTTCCATAATAATATGAAGTAATTCGAAACTAACAGAACCTCATACAATTGAAGGAAACACAAGATTTGGTAAAGTCATAGAGTGGTACGAGGGTTTTAGTATAGTTTAAACACTATTGCGCTTTTTGGCATCCTTTGGACTAATTATGGAAGCAGTTATTCCACTCGTTTGTTGGTGCATTCAAAATAAAGTTTTCGAAGGGGTTGACTGCATCTTCAGGAGACTGGAACCTTTGACGACGACGATTATTCTTAATTTTTGGAAAAATAAAGAAGTCGTTAGGACTTAAGTCGGGACTGTATGGAGGATGGTCCGAAAGTTCGATGTTTTCTAGTTTTAAAAACTCAACTGTTCATCGAGCAGTGTGGGACCTTGCATTATCTAGCTGGAGGATAATTCGTTGTTGGGGGGTTGTTTTTTCGAGACTCAGTAAAAGTACTGCTTTAACACTAGAAGTGCCGAAACTTACGACCCCCCTCGAACCGCCGCCGTTACAATTTAGTCCTAATATATTTTTCACAACGTTCAGTAGCATAAAGTATGAAAATAAAATTAAAACAATGGTAAATAGAGAGTTATTGAAACGTCTTTTGGGATTTCCTTTATTAAAAGATTCCTCTATTTTGACATATACGCATGCGCATTTCCTAAGTTTGTCTTAAAGATTTTTATGTAAATAAAGGATATCCTATATTTAAATTAAATACAGGAAAGGAAAATTTTAGTTAAAGCTTTTTAATTTTGACAAGTTTGACATACTTTTGTCAATATGTTACAGAAAATAATTGTTTTGTCGAGCGAAATATTTTATATTGCACAATTTTTCGTTGGATTTGCTATATTTTTTATATAATTATGAAACTATCATCAAAACTGTTGAAAAACCGTCTTCGTTTCTCCTATGAGGATGATATTATTATGATAAAGGTACGTTTTCCTCCACATTCGCAGCGAATTTGGGTAGCAGCTACTCAGTACGCGTAGGAAAACACTCCCGTTTAAATACATGAATAGGTGTCTTGACGAATAAGTCGTCGCTACTTTTTCGCGGCTACTAGCCACTGGCGAATGTGGAGGAAAACGTACCTTAAGAGAAGTGGTTTCCCAGAATCCATTTAAAAATGGCAAAGATACATGGGATGATGTCAAACATAGTTTGTTTGTGCTCACTAAAAAAGATTTCACAGTCAAACGTATTTGCCAACACAAAATAAACATCTCTATCTCTTCAGCATTCACTCCCGCTAAAATTGCTATTTCTAATTGTTCTTCCATAATATAAATTGATATTACAATAAATAGATCCACATAAATAAGCAGCATAAAACGTAAATGTCATAATAAAAATGTCATAATAAAATAAAGTTTTTGGTCTTGTATTTGTTACTTTCAATAACTCTATCAAAAGTCACATTAAAGGATACTTTAATAAAGGAACTTTTAATAAAAACAGCCTTTAGTACGGATCTTCAATAACTCTCTAATAGTACATAAATATATTCTTTACCAGTGCATTTATTACAGGCAGTTTTTTTACACATCTGGCACTTCACATAATCTTGGCGGGACTAAAACGACCCGGCGGCAATTCTCGGTAAATTGCATATTATTTTATGTACTACTGTTTTCATTAAATAGAAAACATTTAATTTGATAAATAAATTATGAAAAGTCAAAAAGTGACGATGAAACTTGCGGGTGGGGCTTAAATGGAACGCTTCTAGCTAGCAAATAATACGCTAGATTAACAAGAAGCGAACCCCGACCACGGAATATAAAAAAAAATCGGAAGGGCTTCTCTCTGTCGGCTCTTCTGATCTAGTTCAGACAGAAATTTAAATATCTTCTATAAGTTCCTTGTGGCATTACTTGTTATTTTTTCTTATTTTCTTGGGAATCAAACCACAATAATGTTTTTTTATTTTTTTATTTCAACGTTTCGGTAGCGTTCCAGCTACCGTTGTCAAGATTAACTAATAATGAATAAATTAAAAATTTTTGGTCCCTATCTGACACAACGAAAAAAATTTGACAACTAGACAATCAATAATATTTTGAAGTTTAAGACTACAAAACTTTGTTGTCAAATTTTATTAAGGTCCATTCATAGTAGATCACACCTCTGGTAAAATGAGAAATAAAATATTTCATTTCATGACATTCTAACGATATGTAGTCCACTAGAAATGGAATCCAGTGAAGTGCACGTTCCAGGAACGGTTTTTATTGGGATAGCGCTTTTTTTCTTGCTTATTTTGGAAATTTTGTTAATATAAACGCGTTTGTTGTTACTTTTTTGTGTATGATTATTTTGTTTTCAAAATATGTATAACTCAGTTTGGTGATTTTGTGTATTGAAGTGTGTATCGATTAACAACCATTCCAAACATAAATCATAAGAAAACCTGGATAAAAACTTATGATGCTATCCTGATAACGCCGGTAATTGATTATTGGAAATTTCTCTTTCTAACATTGGTAACCAAATTTGACTACATTCGGCTGAAATACTAGCTACACATTTATCTGAATTTAGTTGTATTAAAGCACTTTCTTTGATTTTTCGTCTTTTATTATTGGGCTCTTTCAATATTATTTTTGTCGAATCCCATTGAATTTTATGCCCCTCTTCCCAAGCATGTTTGCAAATACCTGACTTAAAGAACTCCGTATCTTTGATATACTTTTTATGTTCATTTATTCGAACTTTCAATGGTCTAGATGTTTCACCTAAATAGAATTTGTCGCATTCACAAGATATCTGATATATGCAGTTTTTTGAAGATTGTTCTTCATTTTTTGGCTTCGTTTTTGTTAGAATAGATCTCAACGTATTGTTAGATTTGAAGACAGTTCGAATATTGAATTGATTACCAATTTTCTTAATTCTTTCTGATAAACCCTTAACATACGGTATTGTCAAGTTTTTAAAAATTATGTTAGCTGAATTATTAATATTATTGTTATTGTTATGGGGTATTAACAATGAGCCCTTCTCTATATTCTTAATTTCTTTATTCACAAATTCTGCCGGGTAATTATTGGCATTTAAAACATTTTTCAGCAAAGTTTTCTCCTTTGTGAATTGATTATCATTAGAACGTGCACTTCACTGGATTCCATTTCTAGTGGACTACATATCGTTAGAATGTCATGAAATGAAATATTTTATTTCTCATTTTACCAGAGGTGTGATGTACTATGAATGGACCTTAATAAAATTTGACAACAAAGTTTTGTAGTCTTAAACTTCAAAATATTATTGATTGTCTAGTTGTCAAATTTTTTTCGTTGTGTCAGATAGGGACCAAAAAAATTTTTCATTAATTCATTATTAGTTAATCTTGACAACGGTAGCTGGAACGCTACCGAAACGTTGAAATAAAAAAATAAAAAAACATTATTGTGGTTTGATTCCCAAGAAAATAAGAAAAAATAATTAGAAATTTAAATGTCGTATCAAATTTGTGATCTTAAATCAGAGCCGGCTTTAATAGATTTAACAGTTGAAAAATGAACAGGTATGGTTTCAGATCGTGAAACTCGCTATGTTTTATTATTTCCTTGCATCTAAATAATTCTAGGTATTTTTTCCTTATATTAACTCAACAACCAACGATAATATATCATATTTATTTTGAAAATGCAGAAGTTTATTATAATTTGACAATTGTCCTTAATAAGCAAAACAAATCATTATATTTACGAACTTGCACACTATTAAACAATTATACTAAGATGACTGAAGAATAGCTATAATAAAAAACAATGAAAAATAAACAGCTAACAATCTAAAAACAGTAATAATGGCGGATATCTGGCAACAGCTTCCTAACGGCATGGAAACATACAACAATCTAGCAACGTCGTCATTCTATGTTCGACAGGCTGTCACTGCGCATAAAAGCTGCGCGTACTTATTGTCAAATGGCAAGTGACCCTTCCGTTTTATATTCCGTGGTCCAACGCAATTTCTTTGATGTTTTGGTAACAAAAATGTATGAACTTGAGAGACCGATAACTTAGTATAGTTCTTCCAAAGTTAATGTGATGACCCATATTTTTAATCCCTTTGAAGGAAAAAGCCGCCCAATGGTGTGCATATAAATTTGTTATAAATTCGAATATTGTGAAATAATGTTAATCTACTATATCAATTTGAATGAAAAAAAAATTAACCTGCATACAAAATTCATGAAATTTGTAATACAATAATAAAGGGTTTTCCTCTAGAGCACGGAGTATCTAGAGAACAGTTTTATGTATCGTCAACCCAACCACACTTTAAAGGTGGGTGTATATCCTCAGTTTTAAACAGTAAACAGTTTTAATATAATTACCATTACTACTATTTTCTTCCATATTAAGTTAAAATGTATTTTATTTTATATGTTTATTCATGTAATAAAACCGTAAGGTGTGTTTGAATAACAAATAAATGAATTAACACTTGACAACATCATGCGTATTAAACCAAGCTTCGTCTAAATAAATTATAGTTCTATTTGAATCACGGTACCCTTTTGTTTTGTGCAAATACTCCTGTCTAAGTTCAGCGATACGCCGAGACTCCATTATTACCATTCGATTATCTAGCTTCTTATATTTAAATCCACAATTCAATAATCCCGCGCATCATCTTGGACTCTTGTTTCAAATGGTCTCCAAAATGCCATTCTAATTAATTATATTATAAAACTTACCCTAACGTCTACGAACAAATAAATATTATATTAATATCAATTCACTGACGCGACCTAACCACTACACCATCAAAAAGGTGTTATATTAATATATTTCTACAGTAGATCACCTACACTTTCCTATAAATACCTATAACAACTCATTAAACACTCAACCAAGAAATAGATATTATATAAAATATTTCTTTAAAACAAAATTCACACCCGACACTGAATGATACTAATGGATTATAAGCCGAACCACAATACAACCCCCCTGAACACCCTCAGGACCGTAGAATTTTTTCTGCGAAAATCGTCAAAGGGAGTATACTTCGGTTATTTCGTTATATTACGATGAATACTGCAGTTGATGATTGGTTGTTTCGAAGTCTTGACTGTACGTGCATCTACGTTGCCAACTCTTCAAATTTTTTTTAAACATAGTAACATATATAAAGTGGTTTTAATTAATTTTTATTTTTTCAGTAATTTCAAGCGACTTATTTTAATGTTTACTAAGAAATTTACATTATGTATTTTTTTTTAAATATTTCCAAACTAGCTTTCTTATAACATCAGGAACTAACAGTTTATTGAAGTAAGAGGAACATTTGCGTAGCGAGCCTAACAATTTTAGAAAATATATCTGACAACATTGCTTTATTTTATGGTCATTACACTGACAATAGTTAGAGTATAAATACACTGAGAAAATGATTAAATTGTCAAATATCGGCGATATAATTGTCGACAAAGTGAAGTATGACAAGTATCTTATTGGTACCTTTCAGACATGCGCATACGAAAAGAGTTAAGCTGGTGTATCCTTTACTTCTAGTGTTAATCGAAGCAGTCTGAAACTTTGGCATTAAGTGACAGGTAATTTTGATATTTGTTGACAGGCGCCAACTATGTTATTATATGCAACACTTAAAAGTCAACCCTTTTAATAGAAAAAATAATTTACACAACTTTCAGCGCTCTACCTTGTCAATCTTCGGAATATGCTACTTCCTGACACTATACTATTACTAGTTTTGTATTCAATTGAATACTTGACGACGTGAATGTCGTTTAAGGTAACACGAGCTATGACACTTTCCAATTTGGATGTTTTTAACGCAATTATAACGCATTTCTATAAAATAAATATTGCCATTTTTACGACTTGTATTGGGTGTGTGTGAGAGTGGATGTGCGCATTTTTAATACCTTTTGCGTTCGGCACGGTATTTCTTTATAAAGAAAATATAATCGCTAGGGATTGGAGTTATGGACTAGTTGAAATTAGAAAGTCAATTGCAATGCACACCTTTTGATGTTAAAATACGGTATCTGTGAAAAAACCATATCGATAATGAAAATTTTATTGAAAATCTCATACCCGGCCGATTCAACGAGCAAGAAATCTATGTGTTTGATTTTTCTGAAACTTTGAGACCATATTCCATTTGCGATTTCATGAGACATGTGTTTTTGGAGCCCTCTAGCGCCATGTCAAAGTATACATCGTAAAGACGTTATTTCGAAAAGAAAAAACTACCTTCTGCTTAAAATGGTCGCCATTTCGGCCCAAATAATCGTATCGGAAAACTATTTGAAAAAAGTGAAAAAATGACATTTTGTGTTTGCAAGGTTGTATCTCTGGAAAGAAAAGAGTTGGTATTATGCGGTTGGTCCCAAAAGATAGCTTATATATTCGAGAATAACATATCGAAAATTTGCTTTAATCGTAGTGGGCGTTTTTGAGAAATCGCATTTTGAAAAAAGCTCTTTTTTAGTTTTTCCGATTTTCTGGACAAATTTTGTCCAAGGTATTAGAAATCCAGAAAAATCATGATAATGCTGATTAAATTACGCACAACACAGTATCTATACGATTATTTGGGCCGGCTTTCCGATGCATACTTTGACATGCGCTACAGGGTTTCAAAAACGTTTTTTGGAAAAATAGAAAACGCACGTGTCTCATGAAATCGCAAATGGAATATGGTCTCAAAGTTTCAGAAAAATCAAAGACATCGATGCTGCTATGACTATTATGAATATATAGGGCAAGTCCACGTGACAGCCGCCCTGTTGAATTTTTTTTAAACATAGTAACATATATAAAGTGGTTTTAATTAATTTTTATTTTTTCAGTAATTTCAAGCGACTTATTTTAATGTTTACTAAGAAATTTACATTATGTATTTTTTTTTAAATATTTCCAAACTAGCTTTCTTATAACATCAGGAACTAACAGTTTATTGAAGTAAGAGGAACATTTGCGTAGCGAGCCTAACAATTTTAGAAAATATATCTGACAACATTGCTTTATTTTATGGTCATTACACTGACAATAGTTAGAGTATAAATACACTGAGAAAATGATTAAATTGTCAAATATCGGCGATATAATTGTCGACAAAGTGAAGTATGACAAGTATCTTATTGGTACCTTTCAGACATGCGCATACGAAAAGAGTTAAGCTGGTGTATCCTTTACTTCTAGTGTTAATCGAAGCAGTCTGAAACTTTGGCATTAAGTGACAGGTAATTTTGATATTTGTTGACAGGCGCCAACTATGTTATTATATGCAACACTTAAAAGTCAACCCTTTTAATAGAAAAAATAATTTACACAACTTTCAGCGCTCTACCTTGTCAATCTTCGGAATATGCTACTTCCTGACACTATACTATTACTAGTTTTGTATTCAATTGAATACTTGACGACGTGAATGTCGTTTAAGGTAACACGAGCTATGACACTTTCCAATTTGGATGTTTTTAACGCAATTATAACGCATTTCTATAAAATAAATATTGCCATTTTTACGACTTGTATTGGGTGTGTGTGAGAGTGGATGTGCGCATTTTTAATACCTTTTGCGTTCGGCACGGTATTTCTTTATAAAGAAAATATAATCGCTAGGGATTGGAGTTATGGACTAGTTGAAATTAGAAAGTCAATTGCAATGCACACCTTTTGATGTTAAAATACGGTATCTGTGAAAAAACCATATCGATAATGAAAATTTTATTGAAAATCTCATACCCGGCCGATTCAACGAGCAAGAAATCTATGTGTTTGATTTTTCTGAAACTTTGAGACCATATTCCATTTGCGATTTCATGAGACATGTGTTTTTGGAGCCCTCTAGCGCCATGTCAAAGTATACATCGTAAAGACGTTATTTCGAAAAGAAAAAACTACCTTCTGCTTAAAATGGTCGCCATTTCGGCCCAAATAATCGTATCGGAAAACTATTTGAAAAAAGTGAAAAAATGACATTTTGTGTTTGCAAGGTTGTATCTCTGGAAAGAAAAGAGTTGGTATTATGCGGTTGGTCCCAAAAGATAGCTTATATATTCGAGAATAACATATCGAAAATTTGCTTTAATCGTAGTGGGCGTTTTTGAGAAATCGCATTTTGAAAAAAGCTCTTTTTTAGTTTTTCCGATTTTCTGGACAAATTTTGTCCAAGGTATTAGAAATCCAGAAAAATCATGATAATGCTGATTAAATTACGCACAACACAGTATCTATACGATTATTTGGGCCGGCTTTCCGATGCATACTTTGACATGCGCTACAGGGTTTCAAAAACGTTTTTTGGAAAAATAGAAAACGCACGTGTCTCATGAAATCGCAAATGGAATATGGTCTCAAAGTTTCAGAAAAATCAAAGACATCGATGCTGCTATGACTATTATGAATATATAGGGCAAGTCCACGTGACAGCCGCCCTGTTGAATTTGACGATAAAAAAGCGTTCTTTGTGGTTTTGGTTCTTAATACTTATTTGATTTAGTTTTTTTCGAATTGCTTAGGTATCTTAAAAGCTACACGCAAAATCGTTCACATTCCTTATAGTATAAATAACTATTTAATAGTATATTACATACCTAGCGGGGAAGTAGATCATTACAGCCCAGGCTTTGTTAGAGACCCGAGGCGATAGCGCCGAGGGTCGCTAAAAGCCGTGAATGGAATGATCCTTCTCGCGTGGTATGTATACTATTTTATTCACAATCGCTTAGTTACAAGCTTTTAAAAACTGTACTGTCACGAAATTTTAATTTTTTTGCTCAAACAAGTACATAATGTCTTATTTGGAATTAACCTGTACTCCTTCGGAAATCCAAGAAGCTGCGGTTGAGAGAATAATTATGTAGAAAAGCAAAGAAAGGTATTACCTTTTTTTAAAACCAACTTAACATAATATTGCGGCGGTTAAGCTGATTAGATATGGCCTGTCCGCAATTTGTGCGCTACCTGCTCTCAACCCATCGGTTGTCCGCAGTTCATGATCACCCGAATTTCGGTGTTTCCGATGTCCGTCCGGCGGTCAGGGTAAAACGCAGGTACATCCGAGGTCCGTCCCGCGGGTAAAAGGGTCAAGACGTTTGTCCGAAGTCCGTCCCGTGGATCCGTATGATAATTTATATTGCAGATATTATATATTATATATAGGGTAGGGTAGGGTCTGTGGAAAGGGTGTCGATAATACACGAATCATACTAATTATTCTAGGAATAATATTCCCTGCCCATTCTACCTGTGTATCCACCTGACCGCGGGACGGACATCGGTCGGGGATTAAAAACCCTTTTCCTAAACCCTCAATTTTCTGATCGCGGGACGGACATCGGTATTGCCCCCGAATTTTTCATGTATTTCTTCATATCTCTTTTTGGATTTCAATCATAATAAATCCAAAGAGGTCTGCTCAGCTTGATTTGTTATTTCTGGTGGTGTATATATTTGAAAAATCTAAATCACTTTCCGTTTCAGAAATCTTGATAACTTACTCAAATAGCTAACAATGCTTTGAGTGTAAACAATTAAAGAGAAATGTCAAACCGAGTGTCAAACTAATGAAACCTGGCAACTAGATATAAAATGTAATCTTATTAAAGAAATGATTCCTATCTTTGTTTATTAATAAGCAAAAGTCGTCAAAACATTATATACAAGGGCGGCAAATAATTGAAAATATAAATTTAACTTTCGTCTCTAGAGACGAAAGTTGACGTTATGACACTTTCTCTCACTGTTGACGGAAATCACGTTTTCGCTGAAAGTATTCTATTACAAAATGACGACTTTTTGTATAGGGTTGTAGAAAAAGTACTTTTCCGGCTATAGCGTGGAAGTGAAAGTAAATAATGAGTCACTTCCTACCGTTTTAAAGGTAAGAAACGTCTATATTACTGACCGATTGTGAATAAATATTGTTTTTTCAATAGACCCGTTGAAATGATTGGTATTTTTTCCAAGTAAGTCACTGGAAATACCCTTTTAATGGCAAATCAATATAGAGTTTAGGTTTGTTTTTGCGATAAATTGAGTTGAATGCGTTTAAATTGGATTTCCAATCGTATATTCAATAAGGGTTAAAAAAGGGATAGGTAAACTCAGTTTATTTATAACGAGTAACATTTTTATATCCTAATGGTACATATCAAAAGGCTGTTAATATTTTTAGTTAGACAGAATTACAAAAACGTAAAATTTATGTTATGTCCACATTTGAAATCGTAAAGAATAAACACATTTTGTTTTTATTTTCAAATATCTCGAGATGGATCGACTCGACTTGAATGTTTGAAATAAAACGTGAGTTAGATTTTTTAAAGTAAAAATATACTTTTTAAAAATTTTATTTAAAACTTAGATGACAACAAGTGATTAGTACAAAGATAGAATGTAGACTGATTAAAAATTATACAATTATAAAACAATAGAAATAGAAAAATGCTGAATATAATAAAATATGAGATTCGTGTTAACAGGATGTTATACATGTGTTGAAATGTTTTTGCTGATTTTGATAAATGTAATAATAGGAATTATATCTAGTAAGTTTCCGTGAGAAATGTCTAGTAAGCAGTTTAATAGTTATATGTCCATATGACTCCTCCCCTCTTGGTTGAAGGTACGTCCTCGTGGCTTCGGTTTCAACAGGGATTGGGGTAGTTCCATTGGTTCACCCTGGGCTTCTTCTTCTGAATTTTTGGTTTTGATTTTTCTAAAATATTTTTTATAAACATAAATGATTAGTAAAATTAACAAAATTAAAATTATTATCGCTGATATTCCAAAATGGCTTTGGTGAAGTTCTATCGGCAATAAATTTGGTTCTTGATACTGTGGTAGCAATTTGGTTGGATCGTCCATATGTAAATTGTTTATATTGATTTTGTTATAAATTTCGGTAGGTACTTGGATACTGGGCCATTCTTGGGAAAATGTTTTATTAGATCCTATCCATGTATGTTTTTGAAATGAGTAAATGCAATCGTTGTTTCCTAATATGACGTTGCATTTTGAAATTTTTAGTGATTTGAATGATTGTTTGCAGTCTTCGTTAACATCTGTTATTTTTCTTGAACAAATTATTGTATTTCCATTAGTCAGTTGAGTGAAAAGTGAAAAATCGTTTTTGACATGAGCGTAGTTACAGAGCGAAAGGTTGTCTAAATTACAGTTGTCTTCATGGGGTTCTTTTTCACAATACAAAAATGAAAAAGTTTTCTTGCATTCTTCGTTTGTCCATTTTGTCGATCCTTTTGAATTTAATATAAATGTGTATGGGGGTAAAAGGATATTATTTTCTTTATTAGGAATTGGAATAATTTTGGAAAGATGGAGCAATTCATCGGCCAATATAGGTACTTTAAGAGTAATATATAAAATTTTTGGAGTGAACATTAAATTTACTTTAATTATTTCTAATAAGGTTGGAATGTCTGAAGCAATTTCATTATGAGAATGAATAGTATGTAAATAATTAAAAATTTCTTCTAATTCTTTTTGTTTAATTAATTCTACATTTAAAATTTCTTGGTTACTAAATGATATTGTTCTGAGTAAAATTTGAATATAGTTTCTTAAATCTCTAATTTGTTCTAATTGTATATGAATAATAATTTCATTGTTTAATCTATCGTTTAAATTATTTAATTCTTTTAAAACGTTTTCTGCGTACGTTTGTATTTTAAGTAAATCTGTTTGCCAGCGTTGAGTTATCTGTCCAGCAAACGTGTGCAATTTTGAAATTTCAGTCATTAATTTATTTTCGTTTAAATTAACTTTTTCAAAACTATTTTGAATTTCAATTAAGTCATTTTGATCAAGATTTCCAGAAATATATTTGATTACTGTACCGAGGCCGTCTACTAAACCTCTTTTAATAATTATTTTGTTTGATCGAGCATACATTCTTAATTTATTTATTTCTTCTGAGAGTAAGTCGATATTTATTTGATAAATTTTTGATAAAGTTATTGTAGTGTCATTAAGTCTACTAGCTAAATGAATTTGGTTTAAAACTAATTTACTATAAGAGTTTTCTATTTCTTCTATACTTATACTAAAATAAATCTTATGATAATTAACTTTATATTTTGCCAATCCTAAATTATCTAAGATGTAACCTGGGGGTTCAATTGTTTTGACGTGAAGTGCCTGGTTGGCTATCATCATGGTTAACCTGGAAAGATTTAGTATTTTTAATCATATGTTTACTGACTTTTTTAGATTTTTGAGAAACTAGTTTATTATCTGATTTATTTGTATCTAATAATATTTTCTTATATTTTGGTTTTATTTTATTTCTTGGTTCCATATCTAAATAAACAATGTCTGTTTTTGGAATATTATCTTTTCTTTCAAGATTAATTTTATTTAATTGTTCTGTTCTTTTTATTAGTTGTTTTTGATAGAGATCGTTAAAAAATGGAAGAATTTCTGTTTTTCTATATTCATTGTAATCTTGGTAAATTTGTTTATTAGGATCAATTTCGTGAAGGTTTAAGTTTTCGTATGGTCCATAAAGGAGTGAAAAGGGGGTAAAGTTTGTTATTGAATGTATTGATTGGTTATAGATGAGAATAGCGGTTGTAACTAAATCAGTAATATTTTCTTTTGATTTTTGTCTTAAAATTCTAAGTTTTTCAATTAAGGTGGAATGAGCTCTTTCTATTGGAGAGTTTCCAGTATGTGATTGAGGGGTTGTATAATGAATTTTTATCTGAAAAAGTGACATGTATTCTTTGAAGGTTTCGCTTGTAAATTCTCTTGCATTATCGCAAGTTATTTGCGAAGGGTAGTTGTGATGGGAGAAATAATGACGTAATTTATTAAGAATAGTGATAGAATTTGAATCGCTAATTTCGTAAGCTTGGAGGTATCTAGAAAATAAATCGAGTATTGTTAAATATTGTTTCTTTTCTACAGAAAATACGTCGATATGAAGGTTTTCGAAAGGTTTTTTGGAAATAAGTGGTCCGGAAAATGGAACTTTACGAGGATTTCTATCATATTTTGAAGTGAGACATAGTTCGCAATGATTAATGTGGTTTGTTACTAATTCTTGAATTTTTGGAAAGTAATAAAGTGATTGTAAATGTTTAACAGTTTCTGTAATACCATTATGAGTTTCTGAATGATAGTCTGAAATAATACGAATTTGTTCGTCTTTACAGATTATATCTTTTAAGAAAACGTTTGTTTTAATTATTTTTACATTGGGTTCTAAAATCTTAGAACATTCTCTTGAAGCTATATTAAGTAATAAATCATCGGGACAATATATATAATATGTTTTCGTTGGGTTAATAATTTCTAAAAACATGTTACTTATTACTTCATGGTCTGAACCTTTACGGAAAATTAAAGTATATCGATTTTTATTGAATGGTTTCGAATAATCAATATCGTTTTTATCTCCGTATTTTAGGATTATTTGAAAATGAGAAGAGTTTAAGGATTTTTCCGAAATTGGAAATCCAAAGATTGGATTTTCTTGTGCAGAATGTTTAGTTTCGTCTGAAGCGAGACTATTGTTATCATCTGGTATTGTACTTAAAATTTCATTAGCATCACTGAGTGCTAAATTTGGATCAGAATTTGCTCTAGCTAACATTGAAATAGAATCAATATCATCAGAGTTTTGTTTAAAATTTGTAGTCTTTTTACTTGATTTTGGGGGGGTAATAGTTATATCACTGATTATATTAATTTTTTGTTTTGGTTTAGCGGGTTTTTTATCAATTGCATTGATTTCAATTCTAGATAATGCGTCGGCGACATAATTTTCTTTACCTTTTTTATATTTAATTTCGAAATCAAACTCCTCGAGTTTTAATTTCCATCTTATTAAACGCTGATTGGGTTCTTTAAGAGAGTGTAGCCAGACGAGTGGCCTGTGATCAGTTTCAATGATAAATTTCTTAAAATATAGATATGGTCGGAAATGTTTGCAGCTATCGATTATAGCTAATAACTCTTTTTCTATAGTGCCATAATTTCTTTCGGCTGAGTTTAGGGTTCTAGAATAAAAGGCTATTGGATGGGAATCTTGAGAAAGTACGCTTCCTATGGCAATATTTGAAGCGTCGGTTGTTAAGGTAAATGTTTTTGTAAATTCGGGATACGCCAAAACTGGAGAGTTACAAAGAAGTTGTTTACATTTTTCAAATGCGTTCAGGTATTCTGGGTCATTTAAATCTAATTTGGTTCCTTTTTTAAGGTATTTATTTATTGGGTATGTTATTTTGGCAAAGTTTTGAATGAATTTACGATAATATGAGAGCATTCCTAAAAATGATTTAATTTGTTTTTCATTTTTTGGTAAGGGGAAATTTTGTATCGATTTTATTTTATCTGGATTCGGTTTAATACCGTTAGGGGTTATTACGTGACCTAAGAAGGCGACTTCTTTTCTGAGAAATTCAGATTTGTCTAATTGTACTTTTAAATTATATTTTTCTAGTTCACTAAATATTTGTTTAATATGGATAATATGATCTTGAAGGGATTTTGAGAAAATGACTATGTCGTCCATGTATACAAAACATGATTTATAAAGAAAAGGACGAAGAATTGTGTCCATGACACGTTGAAAGGTTGCTGGGGCATTTTTCAAACCAAATGGCATACGTGTATATTCGTAATGTCCATTGTCTACTGTAAATGCAGTTTTTTCTGCCGAATTGGGGTCTATTTCGATTTGGTGGAAACCTTGTGCCAAATCTAATGTAGAAAAATAAGTGCTTCGACCAAGATTGTCGAGAATTTCGTCGATACGAGGAAGGGGGTATTTATCTTCAATGGTTTTTTCATTGAGTTTTCTATAATCTATAACTAAACGAAATTTCTTTTTTCCGCTAGCATCTATTCGCTTAGGGACAAGAAAAGTAGGAAAACTGTATGGAGAAATACTAGGCTTTATTATTTTATTATTTAAAAGTTTTTTAATTTGATCTTGGATTTCTTGTTTTAAATGATAAGGGTATCTATACGATTTTTGATAAATCGGTATATCATCAACTGTTCTAATATTATGCTTAACTGCATGGGTAAATGTTAAGTCTGAATTATCATTATAAAATATATTTTTAAATTTTTTACAAAGAGAAAATATTGCATCTATTTCTTCGGGATTCAGATGATCTGTTCGAAGAAGTTTGGTGATGTCAATATTGTTATAATTCGACTTAGGGTTCCTTTCATGAAATTTTGAAAGGGGTTGAACTTGAAGAGGTTCATGAAAATTTATAGAAATGTTATTTAATGAAACTTCTTGTTCAATTGGTATTTTACAATAACCATTTTGTGCTACAGCTATACATTCAGGAATAATTATATCCTTTAATTTTATTTCTGGGAGAACTATTGGTCCATTATCAATATTTACTGGAATATTTAAAACTCTTTTATCTAAAGATTCGGAATAAGGGGTAAATAGATGTGGGTTAATTTCAAAATGAAAAGGTATTTTGATAGAATTAATTTGTAAAATATGATTTTCATAGTCAATGAGAGCTTTTAATTTATCGAAGTCTTGACTACCTATTAATGCATCGAATCTATCGTGCCAAGGTATTATGAACATATCAAATGTGTATTTAATACCAAATTCTTTTAAAAGAGGGTATGTACAGTTAAAATTACCATTATAAGTAGTTTTAATAGCTTTAACGGAAAAGTTGGACTTATAAATAGAATTAGAAAATAATCTATAAGCCGGTTCTGGATTAATAATAGAATTACTTGCACCTGGATCAATTAATATTTTTAAATCTAAAGTTGAGAGATATATGAATGGAAGTTTTGGGTATGAATTTATATTATTTATATCAATTCCGAGGCTCCTAATCAAAAATTTTGAGTTTCGTCATAATTTTCGTTTTGAGGGTCATCGTATTGTAAATCATCAGGATTATGATCTACGTCTTCAACATTAAATAATTCTTCAACGGCTACTTTAGGGGGTCCCGTTTGTTTAAAAAAATTTTGTGGGGGTCTATAAGTATTTGCGGTAGAAGTACTCATTGGGGTTGGCCTGTTTGTGGAAGGTTGTGGATGACGATTGAAGTTTTGATTGTTAGGGGATTGGTTTTGTCTATTAATTGATTGATTATTAGGTCTTTGGTAGTTATTTTGATATTGGGGTCTTTGATATCTATTAGTTTGTTTATTATTAGAATACTGGGGTACTTGAGGTACTTGCGAAAAATTATTAAATGATTGATTCCTTGGTGGTTGATTACCTGAATTATTATATTTTAGAGGAAAACGATTTCTTTGAATTTTTTGGGATCTAAGGAAATTTGCAAAGTCAATTTGAGATCTTTCATTGTCTAAACGTTTACATTCGTACAATGCTTGCTCAAGGGATTTTAATGAAATATGAAGTAAGTGGTCTCTGTAAGGGTTTAAAAGACCTGCCTTAAACACCATAAGGGCTTGATCGGTATACATAATTTCTTTAGAGATTCTAACTTCTTCATTATCTGAATTAATGGCTAAATGTTCTTTAAGAACTTGTAATTTACGAGTGACCTCGTCATGAAATTCTGAAAATGTTTGGGGGTGTGATTGAATTGAAGTATTTAGATCATGAGATAATATTTCTTCGGACCTAGGGTCACCAAAACGAGTTATGAGGGCTGTTTTTAAATTAAGCCAATCATCAAAAGATCTATTTATAATTACGTCCCTAGCTGGACCTAATAATTTAGATTTTACTTGCTCTAACAGAAGAGAGTTAAATAAATCATTATTTTCGGTTTTTAATAAGGTTAAATATTTTTCTGACTGTCTAATAAAATATGCCAAATCTTTTGAACCACCGTTATAGGTTGGGACAAGATTGTTTGCCATTGACAATTCAATTGGGGTAATTTGAGTAGACATTTCGGTAGCAGTATTCAAATTACGTTCTGTAGATAATGGAGATCTAGATCGATCACGACTTTTTAACATATATGCTTATAAATAAAATCAATATTAAATAATTAGAGTATTGGAATTAATTGGAATTAATATAATAATTATTTCCCAATTTATTAATGTAAAAGTAAAAATTTAATTTATAATATTAAAATTAATTCAATAATTATAAATCGATTGTAATTGAGAGGTAAAAAAATTCAATTATGAAAAAAAAATTGTATCAATTGTAAAATATCAGCCAATAAATCGTAAAGGTAAAGGAAAAGACTTACAGGAGGATACACTGGAGGATCATCTGTGAGCTTCTTCTTTGTTCTTGGATTCACTGAAGGATTCTGGACAACCGTCTTTTTCACTGGAGGAATGGTCAGGTTGGAGTCAACTTCTTCACTTGTACAGTTTATTGTTTCACCGGAGTTTTTTTTAAAATGTTCGGATACCGTTTTAATTTCTTAACAGAAAATGTAGACGTTTACCGCACTGAAGGGGTGTTTTTCTACAGACAGTATCCTGTTCGCAGCGCCAGTTAGATTTTTTAAAGTAAAAATATACTTTTTAAAAATTTTATTTAAAACTTAGATGACAACAAGTGATTAGTACAAAGATAGAATGTAGACTGATTAAAAATTATACAATTATAAAACAATAGAAATAGAAAAATGCTGAATATAATAAAATATGAGATTCGTGTTAACAGGATGTTATACATGTGTTGAAATGTTTTTGCTGATTTTGATAAATGTAATAATAGGAATTATATCTAGTAAGTTTCCGTGAGAAATGTCTAGTAAGCAGTTTAATAGTTATATGTCCATATGACTCGTGTGTGGCTATTTATATTTTGGGAACAAAAAATATGTTTATGTGCGAAAATAAGAAGTCCAATACGAACAAACAATCACGAAATATCCGTGAAAGAACTACACATTTTTAGCACCAGTTCGTTCAATGTATCTGACTGATATTTCAATAAAAAGTTTCGATTTACGTCGCTAACAAATCACTTGTAAAACTATTAACATATTGTTAATACGGTCCTGTTCGTTCTAAATTTAAATGCGTCTCCATACAACCCGCTTGTTTATGCAACCAAACTAACACCGATGTTATCTGTGTTCCGTATATATAACTCGTAGGCGCAGAACTCGCGTTTGATGATATCAGAGGAAATTACATATTTTATAGCATCGTCAAATGTGAACCCTTTTAGATTAACTCGTTAAAAAACATTCTGGATTCAACAGCAAAAAAGCGAATAGAAAAATCTCGTGATGTTGATATGTATTTTTTAATTCTCCATTTTTACTATATGTGTAATTTATAAATAGGTATTGATAATATGAATAGTTATTGAAAAATAACCATACTTTCACATACAGGGTGAGTTTAAAGTGCGGAAATTATATTTTTCTCGTTTGGAGCTACAGGGTATTTCCATTTTGCTGCTCGATTTGAGTGGTTGGTGATATTGACACATTGTCGATTCGGAAACCTACCTTTAGAATTAGAAATAAACTGTAAAACGTTATAATGTGTCGCTCTTCCATAAACTTTTTAAATAAGCGTACAGGAATATTAGGCATAATCCATTTTGCCACATAATTTTTGTCATATAATCCAGGAATCGCAAATACTTAGTTAGGTTAGGTCAGATTGATTAGGGACTGATGGAATGGATTTTCTCTTTTTGGTATGTGCTTGTAAGTTAATACGTGCAGCTCGTGATTAATTAAACCAGGCCTCGATAAAAGGGTTCTTTATAATGTTTACTTTGTAAAATTTTAGCGGTGGTGTTCCAAATTGTTTTAAACATCTCTTCTCCATTACATTTTCGCATTTTAAATGCCCAGTCTTGTCAATATTACATTCAATTTATCGAAGTATGTGGCTCAAATATACACCCTTTCGCATAGTAAAAAGTAGTGCCAAAGTGGCAATTACACTGAGGCAATGCGATTTTTTATACATCAATTGAAATGTCATTCATAAAAAACTTATGAGGTTAGGTTAGGTTAGGTGGCCAACAAAATCAGGAGCGTCTAAATGTAGTACTGTACCAACGTTGCCAAGTGTAGTCCTAAACTAAAACGTTTGTGTTTTGGAAAGTAAAAATATTTTAATAATAATATTTATCACGAATGCATAGATACATTTTCCCTAATCGAAAAATTGAATTGTGTAATTGACAGATTATTATAATAATTTTCAATAATAACCTAACTAAAACCACCCTACCTTACCCCCTACCCTAATCCGAATCGAAAAATTGAATTGTGTAATTGACAGATTATTATAATAATTTTCAATAATAACCTAACTAAAACCACCCTACCTTACCCCCTACCCTAATCCGAATCGAAAAATTGAATTGTGTAATTGACAGATTATTATAATAATTTTCAATAATAACCTAACTAAAACCACCCTACCTTACCCCCTACCCTAATCCGAATCGAAAAATTGAATTGTGTAATTGACAGATTATTATAATAATTTTCAATAATAACCTAACCAAAACCACCCTACCTTACCCCCTACCCTAATCCGAATCGAAAAATTCTTCGTATTTTTAGTCAATTTTTGAAAAAAACAATAAGAAAATAAAAATAAAAATATCCTGACTCGGACACGACTCGAACCTGGTACCTCTGTGTTAGAAGCCCAGCACACTTCCGCTGGGCTAATCTCTGCACACATTAATGATATCGTATAGAAGGTTAAAAACCGTGCGCGCTTCGCATGAAAGCCGAGCGCCACCGGAGATACTCGATGGCGCCCTTTCAGTTTAGGACTACACTTGGCAACGTTGGTACAGTACTACATTTAGACGCTCCTAACAAAATCTGGTTTTTATGACAAGACTGACAGTTAATGTCTGCCATTCAAAACATAAGATTTCTGCAGGTTTTTTATCATTGCGAATATCTAAATTGCTTTATTAAAACAATGAATACCCCCGGAGAGTAAATCTTGAAATTTAAAATAACGTTTTAACTGAATTCTCAACGCATCGGTTGCCAATAATTCTAGAAACTTTTGGCAAGTGACCATTTCATTTCTGTCACTAGTCAATTTTATTAGTTTTTGTTGATATTCGTTTAATAGTTTAGGTTTATTTTCCACTAGACTCATTGGTCACCGATGCGTTGAGAACAGATAAAACATTATTTTAAATTTTAGAAGCTTCGGGGTGACTTCATTGTTTTAATAATGCAATATAGATGTTTGCAATTATAAAAAACCTGCAAAAATCTTATGTTTTGAATGTTAGACATTAACTGTCATAAAAACCACTTTTTGTTGGTCACACTGACCTTACACTGAACTCCTCTATTGGGAGGGCGCTAGCAATCATTAGATATCAAACAACTGATGGCAGAACAATGACAGCCAATCATAAGCCTTGAATACGTTTTGAGTTGTTTTATTGGTTGACAAGCTCAGTTAACAGTTAAGCCATTTTTCTTTGAACATAACCACGCAAACCGGGTTAAAAATACCATGACAACACGGTTAACTTTATACAAATAAACAAACACCTAACCTCAAATAAGATAACTTCTCTGTCAAACTATCTCAGTGAGCTGGTTTGTGTGGTTGGTTAACTGTTACGTCATGGTTTGGAATACAAGTCGAGGAATATTGACTGGTTAACTTATAGTTAACCCGGTTTGTGTGGTCAAGTTCGAAGAAAAATGGCTTTAGATTTCAAAAAAATTAACCTTTCTAGTTTTTACTATCAAATATTTTCCATCATAGATAATGTTTACTATTCACCTCCATTATTTACTATTTGAATATTATTATGTCATACAAAAACTAAGGTGAAGATTCCAAGATTTGAAGACCATTAGACACGACACACGGTGATGAAAAAAACAAACTGCTTAGGAGGCTTAGGGGGAGGATTTTCAGGGCAGATTGATCTAGTCTCCAAGATGTCATTACTAAAAACGCTGTTGGTAACTGTTATATAAAAAAAATTAAAATCTCCATTTATACCCAAAAAAAAAACAACATAAAACACCACCAGTACCCACTGAGACCTTGTTATTGAAAATCGATGGAACTAAAAGAAGGATAAAAGTTGACAATAATGTTTCGGTTGAATTCCCTCAACGTAGTTCACTGTCAATTAATTTTAATAAGATAGAATTTATGAACTGTAAATTTTATATTCGTTAAAAAAAGACGATTCGTTGATAGAGAGCAGTGTTGCAAAAAGTGAATTCAGGGAAGGGTTAAAAGGATTCTTTAAGAAATTGATTGTGGGTGGAAAAATAATTATTAGAATCTAGTATACAGTGTGTTGGGAAAAACCCTTGGACACGTCGATTTGTATTTTTAAAAGGGCATTTTTTTTCAAAGAAAGAACACCTCACACTTCTTATGGATTTTGGACACCGACAGATTTTTTCAAATTTTATTATGTTATTTTGGAAGTCAGAATAAGCATTTTCATTCATTGCACCGCCCATACAGGGCGATACTAAAGAATAGGTCAAAAATTCTTGAAAGTTTTTATATTATTATTGCGAAATATTGTAATTTAACTTTAGCTGATAAAATCAAGCGTTTTTTAAATTAAAACAATATAAGTATATATTCCATAAAAGTGATATTATTTTCTTTTCTAACATGTACAGGGTGATTCAACGACCGGACACTTGATATGATATTTGATATGGTTATTGTAGGACTTGAATTTTGTCTAGAAGAAAATCTCATTATTGATTTTAAAAACTCATCAGTTTCATTAGGCCATCAGTTGTTTTTTCATTGGTGTTCCCAATTTATTATTCACCTTTACAGGTTGGCATTAATTAAAAAGTTCAACAAATTGCTGACTCGTTAGTGATAATAGTTTTTTGTTACTTAGGCGTTTTTGACAACAAATTTGTTCTCGACTGGAAATTGGCTTGGACGCCAGATGGGCTTATTTTATTTCTGCTGCTTTTAACCGTTTGTGTCCATACAGTGTAATAGGTCCATTAAAAATAGTGTGCATTTATGAAGAAAAAGATGTTAGAAAAAGAAGAAGAATCTATCTGTCACTTCTCCCTTACCACAACCAATACAGGTAGTGATACTGAAATTCTGCCGTGAGTCGTCAGACAACAGCTTTTACGCCCGCGCCGTCGTGTGCATCTCACAACTAACAATATTCAATTTGTTTATCCTCCATCTTAGTTATAGCACCAGCGACTCTTAGCCAACTACGCACTCAAGTATAGTTCTTCCAAAGTTAATGTAATGACCCATATTTTTAATTCATTTGAAGGAAAAAGCCGCCCAATGGCGTGCATATAAATTTTTTATGAAATAATGTTAATCTACTATATCAATTTTAATGAAAAAAATTAACCTGCATACAAAATTCATAAAATTTGTAATACAATAATAACGCGTTTTCCTCTAGAACACGTAGTATCTAAAGAACAGTTTTTTGTTACGTCAACCCAACCATGTTTGAAAACATAATAATGAGTATCAAACAAAGTTTCTTCTAAATAAATTATAGTTCTATTTGAATCACAATACCCTTTTATTTTGCGCAAATACTAATGTCTAATTTCAACATTCGATTATCTAACTTCATATATTTAATTGCACAATTCAATAATCTCGCGCATCATCTTGGACTGTCGTTTCAAATGGTGTCCAAAATGCCATTCTAATTAATTATATTATAAAACTTACCCTAACGTCTACGAACAAATGAATATTATATTAATATCAATTCACTGATGAAACCTAACCACTACACCATCAAAAAGGTATTATATTAATGATACCTTTCTACACTAGATCACCTACACTTTCCTATAAATACCTATAACAATTCACTAAACTCACTCAACCAAGAAATAGATATTATATTAAATATTTCTTTTAAACAAAATTCACACCCGACACTGAATGATACTAATGGATTATAAGCCGAACCACAACACAACCCCCCGAACACCCTCAAGACCGTAGAATTTTTTCTGAGTAAGTAGTCAAAGGGAGTATGCTTCGGTTATTTCTTTATATTACGATAAATACTGTAGTTGATGATTGGATTGTTCAGAAGTCTTGAATGCACCTGCATCTATGTTGCCAACTCTTCAAAATTTTCTGAAATATAGTAACATACATAAAGTGGTATTAATTAATTTTTCTTTTTTCAGCAATTTCAAGCGACTTTTAATGCTTACTAATAAATTTATATTATGTATTTTTTTTTAAATATTTCCAAACTAGCTTTCTTATAACATCACGAACTAACAGTTTACTGAAGTAAGGGGAACATTTGTGTAGCGAGCCTAACAATTTTAGAAAATATATCTGATAACATTGCTTTATTTTATGGTCATTACACTGACAATAGTTAGACTATAACAACCACGTGCGTATCAGAAACTAAACATTGGACGGGTCTACTGTTTTTATATTTAAAAATAACAACAATGTATGTTCGTAATATATTTATATTTATTTCAATATTTTTTGTTACAGAAAAACATGCAAAAATTGTAGATGTTCGAGAGATGGGCACGAAATAATAGCTGAGCATGGTGCCCGATCGAGGCTGGGATTTGTAGCTACCCACGATGGATTGGATGCTCGATCTTTAGGATATACCTTTGTGCCTCCAGGTCTTACCTCTGCCAGACAGGTAAATTCAATAAGTACTTTCTGAAAAAAATCAATCAAAAATTCCCATTTGTCGTGTGTTTTTTGTAGTTTAAAGGAACTAGCGTAGTTGATAGTATAAAGGCAGGACTGTCTTTGCTGTGAACTATTTACTTATTATTAAGGGGTATTTATTAAAAATAAAATGCCGCGTCCTGGGTCCCAGCTAAATAAATATTTTGCAATGATTGGTAATATCATCGTGCCTAATAAACAAAATCCCATGCCTTTACCTTCATGCTCTTATTTTTAATTAGGTATTTTAAACGAAATTAAAAAGCTGGCTTTGATTTTAGTTCATTTAGAAATGTCAGTTTATGCAAATTTCATAAACATTTTTTTATTCAAAATAAATGTATTTTGTGAAACATCTTCGGAAATATTATAATTATTATTTTAAAAACACAAGTCCCCTAAAAACGTACTCTACTGAGACAAATCCAACATTCATAAGGGCATCCACTCAACTAATTGTCTTTTACTGACCACCAGAATCTGGAGTTCATAAAACGTTAATTAGCGTATATACAGGGACGGTGAAAAATAAAAATAAAATAATTTTTGACGACTTACATACGAGGTGGGACCCATGTTCTGGGAAGTACGCTGTGTTGGGGAGGGAGAGTGGGGGAAGCTATTGTTTGACCACATGTCCGTTAGTGTCACGCCACCGTCGCCACCTGCGTTAGTGTGCAAAGTTATGTCGCTGTGAGAGCATTGGTTCGCCTGTGAGATTTTTTTTTAGTAAAACAACTTTTTACGTTTCGACGAAAACGTAATGGCAGATTGTCTAGAACAACGCGCGGCTGTGAAATTTTGTTTCCTGATGGGAAAATCGGCCGCGGAAACTATTGTAATGCTTAAGACTGCTTATGGGGATGCTGCCTTAAGTGAAACCAGAGTTTACGATTGGTTTTCACGTTTTAAAAATGGAGAAATGTATATTGAAGACCAACCTCGTTCAGGACGCCCCTCAATGTCAATAACTGATGAAAACGTCGACAAAATCAATGCCCTCGTTCGTGAAGACCGTCGCCGAACCATTGATAAACTCTGTGAGATGTCGGGAATGTCATGGAGCTCAATTCAGAGAAAACAGATGGCTCTCCTTGTCCCAAAAAAGCTCGCCAAGTGAAGTCAAACATCAAGACGATGCTCATTTGTTTCTTCGATTGCAGAGGTGTTGTGCACGCGGAGTTCGTTCTCCCGGGTCAAACTGTCAACCAGAAGTTCTACTTGGAGGTTTTGAAAAGATTGAGGGAGTGTATTCGGAAGAAAAGGGCAGATCTTTGGCGCACAGGCGACTGGTTCTTCCATCATGACCGCCCTTTCGATGAAGCAATTTTTGACCAAAAACGCCATGACACCGATTGTCCACTCCCCATACTCACCGGATCTAGCCCCCTGTGACTTCTATTTGTTCCCCCGACTCAAAAGGGATATGAAAGGAAAGCGTTTTGCCACTGTGGAGGAGGTAAAAAAAAACGCTGGAAGGCTTAAAGGACATCCCGATGAGTGAATTTAATAACTGTTTTGAACAATGGAAGAATCGTTTGGAGAAGTGCGTTGTGGTCAATGGCGAATACTTTGAAGGGGATTAAAATTTGGTGTTAAAATAATGAGAAATAACGAAGTTATGACGAAACTCCCATTTTTTTGGGCCCCCCCTCGTATATGACACCGGTTAAGTTACATTACTCAAAATTTACCTTTCTTTCAAGGGATATTCTTTACAGTGTGGTAACCAAAAGTCCAATAAAAATATCGCTAATAATTTTTTTTTAAATCGAAGTTTTGAAGCCTGCTAAAAATGTATCCTACTGACATATATCAAATGTTAATAAGTAAAAATAGTTCCGTTTTAAACCACCAAAATTTGAAATTCATCAAGTGTCAACTAAAAGCTATAACTGAGTGTTGCGATCTTAAATGGGTCACACTGTATATATGTTGTTAACTAATCGTTAATAATTACATTTTTGACGAATTACTAATATTTTAATCATGTTATATATTCAAAGCTATTCTAAACAATATTTCTTACTTCTAGACAAATGTAAAACAATTTTATTTTTCCCATTATTGTATTCGTATAAATAGGAGATCTGATTACCAAAAATTAATTAAAAAAGAAAAAAAGGGAAAAACATGATTAAAAAGAATAAAATTTCGGGTTTCCAACGCATCAAATATTGGGAGAATTTACTATCGAACCTTTCAGTATAGTTTACCATTTCACTCGATGCTTTTATGACAGGCGAAACAGGCGTAAATTCGTGAAATAAACTTTAACTTGAAGTACCCAACTAAAGACTAGAACATACCGTACATACATTGCTCACCCTGTAGAGTTAATATGTATTTAAAGCACCATATTCGTTTTGATAAACATTGTCTACTATTTATCATCCACTTTCAAAGGTTTAAGCACATTATTATCGCTATAAAAATCGATCTTATTTAAAAATGTGCTTATTAAGCCGAAAAAATTGTTGACCTATTCGCTTAACTTTTAGAAAGACAAAACATTTGTAGTGCGTAGCGATAAGTGATACGAGAAGTATGAATGCAAAAACTGGGGAGATATCATCATTCAGTATTTTGTTCATTTGATGACTAGTGACTTCAAGTTATAGAAATAGAATTGCACAATTTTTTAACCTAATATAGGAAAAGTAAGTCAAGTTGTTATTTTCCTACTTCTACCCCTTCTTTCTAACATTTATGTCCATTGTTAGTTAAACAAGTTTAAAATAAAATTGATAATTGTTAAAAACACGGGTGTTGGCCACTTGGTCGCCGCGGTCAGTTTTGTCAGCGGGGGTTCCATAATGTCATCGACCACTTGGTCGCCAGTTTTAAAATTAGGTAGGCCTCTTGGTCGCCGTAGTTATCAATCATTAAAGGTATTTAATTCGTGAAAGGATCTTATTTTTGTATTGTTCTATTACGTTCGTTAAATACGCATGCCGGTTTTTGTAATTGCATAATTGCGATTTATGTTACGTGTACATAATCCGGACGCACCGGAATTCGGTCCCGCTACCTGCGGAAGGGACTACCTGTAACGGATTAAATTCGAAGTGTGGTCACACCAGCGAAAATGCGATTTCGGAATTGGGTCCCATGTACCTACTATTTGTTTAATTTGACTTTTATTTTCCTTCACATTTTTTTGGGCTTAGGACCAACAGTACACACTTATTGTTGTTGTACTGGCATGTTTAAAAATTTACGCTAAATGCGTATCGTCAAAAATAAAAACAGTACGTGAAATAATAACCCAACCAAACCTACCCCTACCAAACCACTTTCGTATTTTTAGTCAATTTTTTTGTAGAATGAATTATAATAATTTTCAATAATAACCCAACCAAACCTACCCCTACCAAACCACCTTCGTATTTTTGAGATAATGATTTTTGAAAACAAAATTTAAACCCATCTATTATTAATAAACGCTTACCCTTTTCACTCGTCATAGAGGTGAAATTAATATTTTCCATGTCAAACAAACAAACAAAATCACAATAACTGACACAAATAAACACGTCTTACACCCTGCACTTCAGAAGAACAATTGCTAAAAATAATCTTTTAATACCCACATGAAATCTACCTGCTTCGACAGCGGACCGAATTACGAAATCACCCTTTCGGATTTGGACAAGGTCCCTGTGAGCAGGTAGAACTTTTGCTAGGTACCCGGACCGAATTCCGAAACACCGCATAATCCAGAACAAAGCGAGTCCAATAAAATTCAATTATGTAATAGTTACATACAAACCTTTCATGTTCTACTGCTAAAATTGTCATATTTTTTCTAGCAAAACAGATATTGCATATTTTTCTGTAAATTCAGTATTCTAAAAACAAAGCGGCAACACTGATTGGGTCATGCGATAGCGAATGTTGGAAATATAAAATTATGTTTCTATACACTTTTATTATTTATTTAAACTTTAAAAGATGAAGTGATTTTAATTTTTTTTTCTGTTACATTTCAGGTTGACCAATACTTTTCCACTTTGCCTTCGGAAGAAGTTCCAAAACTTGGGTCCAAGGGGGAAACGAACCGTTCCCAAAGGATAGTTAGACAACTACCCAAACAAGATTTAGCTTTATCTGCCTGCAAATTCGTCGAGCCCGAAAATAAAGCTAGTTATGAGGTTAATATCAAAGTTATTTGTACAGTTTTCTACTATTTACAACCTTTTTTGAATGTTTTAGTAAAAAATCACTAAGTAACAATTAGACAAATTTTTTCTGAATTCAAGCTTAGCCATGCATGATTTTATGATTAATATTGGCACGAATAAAGGTCATTTTAGATTAGACAATTTCTTGTGCAATATTTAGTTCAAGCTTTGGAACAATTCAAATTGTTTAGTCTAAAATTAAAAATTGTATTAAAGATTGTCTACCCTGTCAAATTGTAAAAAAAAAGAACAGGTTCTATTTTTTCAACAATTTTATTGTATTGTTTGTTTCATGATGAAAATGTTCTATGAAAATGTCATTAATCTGGATAATTTGTAGTTATGTATTAAAATGGTTGAAGAATATTCTGAGAAGGAACTGAATTATTTCCATCTTTAAGAAAATAGACATTTATTACTTTTTATATTTATTGACATATGTTATTTTATGATTAATATCAACAAGTCTAATAAAAGGTCACAACAATTCTCCCCTCCTTATTACAAACTATTTTACAATATAAAGAGACAACTTTTAAAACATATAAACATTCCAATATACTGTTAACACACACTTGAATTCTTATTTTATGCCATTACATAGTATTTGGACCAAGCAGGTGGACGTTTTTCTCTTTGAGGTCGTATTAATGACGCATCAGGTGTTGGTTCACCTAAATGACGTTCATTCAATAAATCTAGATTACTTTGAGGTACTGCTGGAAGCATTGGAACATTGAATGACTGAGTGGGTCCAAACATTACTGTCTTTTTCCGGACTAGCGTTAATTTCAATTGGTTAACATGTTTTTTTAATGTTCTTCCTGAGTCTAAAAGGACCAGATAATGGAGTTTCCCAAGTTTCTTTTATACATTTCCGAGCTGAAATATGTGTTTATTATTTATGAAAACTCTAGTCTGGATTCTCTCCCCCACTAGAAATGAACGTGCTGGTTTGTATGAAATCTGTGAGGCTTTGGGTCGATAAGAAAAAACTGCATCCAAACGGATTCGCATCTTTCGATGTAAATACAACTCTGCAGGAGATTCTCCACAAACTATAGTGATGTCGCGCGATACCGAAACAAAATGTTTTGGACTTTGTCTTGAATAGGTGCACTGTCTTGCATACTCGCTTTTAATCTATGCTTTAAAGCCTGCAGTCCTGCACGTTTCTTTCTGCGAGTCCATAATTAACTAACGTAACGAAATTTTTGAAAATGTTATGTCAGGTTATGTTTATTTTATCATCAGATCAAATCACTGCGCAAAATCTTGAACTAAATATTGTTCAATAAATTGGAATAGTCTAAAATAGCTTGAAACAGTTGGCCAATATTTCACACAAGAAATCTATTCCAAATATTGTTCTAAAACTTGAACTAAATATTGCACGAAAAATTGTCTAATCTAAAATGACCTTATAGTATATATCCAAAAAAAAAATTTCATTCATAATTTTGCTAAATTTCGACCTTCCATAAACTGTTTGAAAGTTGTAATGCTGGTTGCCTATTAGTATGTAAGCTTTATTCGGAATTTATGTTTCTAGAAAGGATTATTATGATTGTTTTTAAGCTACAATTTTGTCAAATTTAGTGTGATTACTATACAATTTAATGGATCAAAAGATTTTTTAATAATACATAGTATATTACTTAACAAGCATATAATGATGAATATTATTCACGAATGTGAATCTTGGTTATTATATGCGAGCAGAATATTATATTTTGTCCACCACTATTAATAATTACCTGTATTTTGATTTTTTTATCTTTTCCAATTTAGGAACGCTTTCATATATAACTTTTTCAACATTTCTGGAATAGATTTATGGATACTATTTATTCTGCTTCTCTTATTTATAGGTCCTATTTATCCGTGTTATGTGACCTGTTCATTATCCATACCTATTATTTACTGGTTAATAATGTACATCATTATACTTGAAGCACAACATTATGAAATAGTCGTGAACAAATATATTTAAATGATTACCTTTTACGGATTTCTTAGATAAAAATTTATATTATATAAAGGGAACAAGGCAAAGAGACTAAATAGAAATTAGTAAGCGAAGATATTGAGAATTTGTGCCATAAAAAGTAGATTCGGGAAATTTAACAGGAAGAAACAAAGTCGTTTTTCGGCGAAACACTAGATGCCGCATAATCATAATTCTAAGATTTCCTTTTTAATTTTAGGATTTCATATCTGGTAGAAATCAAGTAGCTCTCGATGTCGGTATAGCTAAACAAACTCCGCCCAATAGTATATGCGCCCACTGTCAAAAACCAATACATAGTCAACAAATAAGTGTCGCTGCCCCTAGATTAGGAAAATTAGTGTGGCATCCTGCCTGCTTTAAGGTAAGTTTTTCTTGAGTAATATTACATCGATTTTTATTATTATCTTTCCACTCTGTAAAGTATGGAATAAAAGTTTCTAACAAAATCTGGAACATGTCGATTTTTAATTTTCAGGTTTTATATTTTACATCAATAATTCATAATGTAGCTAAGTCATCGGCAATTTTTTAAAAGTAACACTTGATAAAATTTTCTAAATTTCCTTGAAGAGCTGCTTTCAAAAACGCTACAGAGTCTTGAGTGAATATGTGCAAAGTAACAGTATATTAAAATCACATTTTTTCAACTTCTTGTCGTTTTATGACAAAACCAAGGAATATTTGAATAGCTTTCGTGTCACTATTTTAAATTTTCTTGTTACAATAGTAATCAGGATAAACAATACAGGGTGGTCAAAAAATGCTCATTAAAAATACAGAAGCATCAAATTTACTGAAACAAATGATTTGATAACCAAATTAAATATCACCTTTCTCTTTAGTCTTGATTTTAGTGTCATTTTGTGACACATATATACCGTCATTGTATAGGCCATGGTAATTTTTATTGAAAAAAACTGTCTTCAATTGGAAAAAAAACTAATGCGGACATCAGTTTATTGTAACCTCATCACTTCGAAAGTCTGTTTACTAATAGTGACCCGCCCCGCCAAGACTTCACGAGGTAACACTAAATTTCGCATTTTTCTTTTTATAAACAAAAAGTCCGATTCGAATAATTTGTAGATTTTACATGTACTGGGTATGCCACTAAGAATGGCTCTAGGCCATATCTCAAAAAACATGTATAGTACAGCTTCGGATCAAAGATTTTTATAATAAAACTGGCCCCAATAAAAACTAGAAAACTATTTACGGAATTACCGATAGATGGCGTAATTGTATACTAGAAATTAAAAAAGCAAACTTTAACAAAATTGATATACAATAATAAGTTTCTATGAAAAATTTTCGTATTTTTTTCAAATTTGAATCTGTCTTCTCAAATAAACGATGGAGGAGAGTGCAGTGGCGTAGCTAGGTTACCAAAACCACAGGGCAAATAATAAACTAGTTCCCAGCTAAACTATTTAAAATCCGTATTCGTCGTGTTCCGAATTCGACGTAGGTACTCCAGATTCGTCGTAGGTACTCCAGATTCGTCGTAATACAGTCGACTCCATGTCAGTCGAAAACGGCTGACGACGGCCCTACCATTTGTGCCACCTATGATTTTCTAGCATCACTAGTGGATTTTTTCTATCAGATAAAAGTATAGGCTGACGTATGATTGATAGGTATTTAATAAATTACAAAAAGGAATCCTAAAGATCTAAAAGTTATATAAAAAACCAAAGGTATAGATAATAATTATTTAAAAAAGTCACAAACAAATATTCTTTATTTTGCTTTATTGAAAAGAAGCAACATTCAAAATTGTGCAAAATTCAGAAGTGCAATGATTAAAATTATAAATAAAATTTATTTTTATATATTTGCAATAGATATAGATTTTAATAATAATATGATTGGCTCATTGTAATATTTTAGAAAATGTTATAACATTTATTTTTGTATACCTACATATTTTCATACAGTGATAATAAAAAACACTTTTTGATTTACATAATGATAAAATAGCGCCCCTCAAGTTTAACGTTGGTTAAATATCCATCAAAGTAGTTCGGTTCTTAATTCTGTCATAATTACTTACTAATATGATATGATAATTGCCCAAATTTTGCGCTATCAAATAAACCCGACAAATAAAACCATTCAAGTCTTTACCGAAAACTGTAACGCCAATGGTTTATTGCCGTTTTATGGGTGTCGACGCTTTACTGTGCTCCTATGCAATAGGAAATCGAGTATAAATAAAATAATTGGAAACATTGACAAGCCACACATGAGTTCAAAAAGAGTTAGTGCTGTGCTCGGTTACAGCAATAGTATAATAGGCCACTAAAAATTTATTTTGGCCCTTCGCTAATAGATGGCGCGATAAACCTGTGGTCACACTATTGTATGGGTTTAGTTTGTCTCTAGTATTTACTAGACATAATGACAAGCCACATCAAAATGACGGACATAAGTGGAAGCGATTCAGATAATTCTGTAAGTTCTGACGATTCTAGCAAGAAAAATAGTGAAATTGAGTCGACATTCGATGACAGTGACCATGACCCTGCAAAACAAAAACTGGCTTTTGATGTCTTTATGGTTGCAGCTAGTGAAGGAACAAAAGTGTAAGTCTATTACACACCATTTTTTAGTCAGCGGACACACTCACCTTCCCTCTGACAGGGATTTTGCTCTTATCGAAAAACGGCATAGAAAGTATGCTCCGCTTGTGTAATCTCCTGGGGAGTGACACAAAGTTATAAGAGAATCTAATAAAAAGAAGCCCTTCAGTGTAACTGTTATGAAACAGGAAGATTTTCTCAATGTACAACCACTCTTAGAGAACATTAAAAATAGTACTCGCCCTGATGACCAGCAATCTTTGGATTTTTCCAATGTTTTTTCATTTTTATTCAAGAGTAATAACAAAAAAACATTTTACGTTGAGCAATCTGTGAATGGTACCTTCAACCCCGTTACTGTTGGCAAGAAGGGACGTCCAAATGTTCTTTCTGTATCTGCTTTAAAACAGAAGTATATTGAGCCCATTCGGATTGCAAAAAAGAAACTCGAAAATGTGAGATCATTATTACCCTACAACATACCTTCAGTGTATCATCCCTTCTACAATAGTTTACGTGAGGATGTCAGCCCTGATGTTGCAGATGAGGTCACCGAGCTGGTTGATTAAATAAGATTTTGGATATTTATTATAAATGGAATAATGTAACAAGCCACATTTTTTTTAAATAAAGGCTATTTTTTCTCAAGTTTGGAGTAGTTTTATCAATATTGTTGTCAACTATAGTCCCATCGGGCATGATGTATCGACATATCTAAATTTAAACAATAAAAGTTGATACTGGATTTTATATATTATTTTTAAAATTTAAAGTCGAATATCTCACTTTCACCTTTTTGAGGCTTGTCATTGTTTCACATTAAGCCATTCATTACATTGATATTGTTCTACAAAGTTAGTCTGACGACCAACTGACTTACATCACATGTCAAAACATACAAACTTCAACTCCAGCTGATCGGGGGACCCATCCCAATGGCTGTGTAGCAGAATAGCGCTGGTCAAAAAAAGCGCTGGACAAAATAGCGCTGGACAAAAACAGCGCTCCATAAAATAGCGCCGCCAAAAGATAATTATGCTTCTTTATTTTACTACTACCTCATACATAAAAATAGACTATAGTACCGAATTAGCATAATTAGGAATAACATATTTTTCATAAATTACAGTCATAACAATAGTTTTCCTAATTCAATTCGTCAATTCAACATCGCTTCAACAATCAATATTTTTCATCATACTTCAACACATATCGCTTCCCGACCAACTGACACAGATCAAAGTGTAAACAACTACTTGTCAGTGTCATATTTATTTAAATATTAATTAATATATATTTAAATATCTAAAAAAATGCAATTTGGCAAGTCTCAGAGAGGAGGTGATACATTATTCCACGAAGGATATAATTACCGAAATGACAAGCAACGTGAAATTGCATTTTGTTAGACTTTAAATAGATATGACACTGACAAGTAGTTGTTTACACTTTGATCTGTGTCAGTTGGTCGGGAAGCGATATGTGTTGAAGTATGATGAAAAATATTGATTGTTGCTCTTACTTGTTTTCCGTTCCTTATATTCTGATATTGTTTGCTGTAAAGGAAGGTTGATGCCTAGCGGTGAAACTTGATTTTTCAATCATATCCTACTGTAATAGTTGATTTTGTAAGGATATTCCACCCGGCGCTATTTAATGGAGCGCTGTTTTTGTTCTGCGCTGTTTTTGTCCAGCGCTATTTTGTCCTGCGCTGTTTTTGTCCAGCGCAATTTTATTTTGTCCTGCGCTGTTTTTGTCCAGCGCTGTTTTTGTCCTGCGTTGTTTTTGACCAGCGCTATTTTGACCAGCGCTATTTATGTCCAGCGCTATTCTGCTATAGAGCCCATCCCAATATGGCCGATTTGTCAAAATCAAGTGTTCTGGAATGGTCTATTATACCGTAATAATTTTTCGGGAAAAACGTGAATTTCCCAAAAGCTATTAAACTTTTTGACGAAACATTTATTCGATTTAATAAATAATGGTCACGTTATATTTGATAAGATTATTTCCCGAATCATTTAATTACCACGAAATAAATATTTTTGACTCATATACTGTAGCATTTAAAAATTCACTTACTCATTAGTTAAATAAATCATTTAATAATATATTCATTTCCATGCTTTATTTGGTTAATACTAAGTTTTTTACAACAGCGGTTGTTAATAAAATTGTAAACTTTTATCATCAATATTTACATGGATTTTAATTAGGTTTTTTTCCCCCCGCATGTGAAAAACTGGGTGAATTATCCTTTAGGACATAGCCCTTAAAAGGAAGAAGAAATTTTAGGTTAGTACTAATGTCAAATGTTGGCGATTGGTCTTAGTGTTTTGTCTTCTAGTTGAGTTCTATGATGCAGTTGCGGGAATGTCCATCAATAAAAGGCCAAGTTGTTGAAATGAGCTTTTTGCATAGTACTCTATGGCTATTTGTCTTTTGTATATTTATCTTTAAAGTTGGCAGTAACTATGAAATGTCACCCATATAGCTAGTTTGTTGAGTTTTTTTTAATTCGAGTTCTTTTATATAAGTAATGGAGAAAGCAGGAGGAGCATTTCCAATTCTATTGTGGGTTTTGATTGCCTTTCTGTTTCTAGTGTTCCCTTCGTTTGATAATGGTAAGTTTTGTTTAAGGAATAATTAGTTCCCTTTTCAAATAATCATTTCCAATAGGGATCACCTCTACGAACAAGAAGAGGTCGAGCCTATCGACGCAGTCGATCACGCCATTTGGGTAATCGCTAATACCTTGGCAATTTTTATTATTTGGACGGGTCCAGGTCATAAGCAAGGGTGACTGGACATGGTTCTTGTTCCAGGGAGGTTCCTGTCCCTTTTAGTCCTATAGTGGATTTGTATACCTCACCTTGGATGAAACAATGTGGATTCCTCAAGCTGCTCTAAATTTCTTTGCGTTCCAGATGATCCAAAAGTTGATCTAAATTTTGTTCCACTCAACTTCACTACTAGGTCCTACATCACTGCCATTAGCATTATGGGTTAGTTACAAGGATAGTTCCACTTCCAGAATACAGGTTTAAATTTTGATGTAACTCTTTATATGTTAACTTTTAGTTACTAGTTAAGTTTATATTTTTTCTATCAGTTAAATTTGTTTAAAATGGCTTTCTGTATCTACTGCTAACAGAGTTATGCGTATATACATTTTTTATTATTAATTTTTCTACTTAAGATTGAACCTTTGAACCGTTATTAATTTTTGATGATAAAATAAGTTCTATCACATATTTATGTGAACATATTATAGCTCTAATCTGGGTTGAATTATAAGAATTTAGCATTTAAATATATTTAGTCAAATAGTTAAGTTATAGTAAATCAAGTATTTAAATGTTGACAAGCTTGATTTGAGTTCAAGTGTCCAGTATCTATTTTTGGATATCCTAATTTTGTTGAAAAAAAAAACGTGTAAATCATATTATATTGAGTGGTAGGTGATCAATAACTATTTTTTTTCTTCAATAAAAGTATTAGAAACCAACTAAATTGTGTTAGTTCATCAACATCTACACTTTTAATATTATCTTTTTTTATTTTATTTAGTAGTGTTCTTTTTATGACAATACTTCATCTTTCTTTATTTTGGAGAAGTTTAATTAGTTGTGGGTAGTCTATTTTTATTTAATCATCATCTTTTCAATTGTTATACCTTTTTAAATTAGGCAACAGTTCCTATGCCTTTTGCTCGCCGATGGAAGGCTGCCGTTCGATATTATGTAGTTTACTTTTTTTTGTTGCTACACAATATCAAACTTTAATTGTTATAAACCGTCAGAATAACGATAATACATTTTCCCCACGACCACTTAATAATAAAATAATAAATCAATATTTTACCTCCCTAACAAAAGGTACATGTACCCATATATCTACTAGAGTGAATTATGGTTCATGATTCACGCTTTCGCATTTAAATAGCATGTGTTGCTAAGACAACACAACAGTCCGGCTTAGGTGACTAGAAATGTGGGTATAATATGAAATAAACCATTAAATCTGCGTATTTTTGTTTAGGAAATTTGTTTCTGAAATTCATCGTATCGATGAAATGCCGAAATGTTTAGTATTGATACTTTTCATAACAATATTTTGTAATATTGATATTTTTAAAACAATATGTTTATAACGGTACGGTGTATCGATACTTTACACAGTATCGCCCATCTCTATATGTCACATTATTTGACGTACTCCAGACATTTATTAATTTTGACGTTAGAATTGTCAATAATACCAAAATTTTACTTTACGTTCTACACTCGCATTATTTGGTTAACTTTTATTTAATAAATAAATCAAGGGTCTTGGACAAAGTATAGTATTGAATTCTCAATTTATGGCCATTATTCTCACCCTGCGTGAATAATGGCTATCATAAATTGCTCGTTTAATAATATACTATTAATTTGACATCCATCACACACACTTGATTTATTTCTCAGACTGTCAGTAAGCTACGCATATATATATATATATATAAAGTGTTGCCTATAATTAGGTGCTGTCGGTATTAAAAAAGATACAATTATTCCAAGTTAGTGATCCTAAAATCATTTTCTAAAAAATAAGGAAAATGCTACTCGACAATTTTGAGATTATGTAAAAAACTTGTTCATGCGATTATTGTAGACATTCTAATAATCTACAACTTTTTCCTATAACTTTTGTAACAAAAAACATTATTTACACCGCAAATCGTCTGCATGCGTACCTGAATTTTTCCCCTGTATTAATTATGCCTTTTACTGAAAATGTAATTGGAAATTGAAAGGGAAGTTTTTGTTTAAACATTTTTAAAAAATATAAAATTACGGAAGCCCTTTTCATTTAAAACTGTTTAAATAAAAATGTGACTTTTCTTAGGTTGAACAATAGTTATTTATACAACAAGTGTGTAAAGTAACCCTTTTTTGACGAATGACATGAGTCAAAAAAGGGACTTTACAAACGAATTGCATACAATATTTTTTTTTCTACTACCGAAAATTTTATCAAAATACAGAAGTTTAATTAATTTTCTAATATATTTGGTGGTGTATTTGCGAAATAATTTTCTGATATATCGTCAGAGGAATCCATCTTTATAATTATATGTAGGTATCTACCTATTCCGTTTTCTAAAAAAAAAATAAGTATAAAATAACATCATAGTTTCCTAAAACCCTATTCTACTATTTTCCAGTACCCAATAATTATTTACTAATAATTATTATGTATGTACTTTACTGAATTCTATGTCTTTCAACCACTGATTAAAAAAAAATTAAATTTAATATCCGTTTATTATACCTACCTGTATTTTTATAAGACTAGGTATAACTACATACAAATTGGAACTTTTTCTTTACGCACTCGAAAGTGCATACTTTACGCACGGTAGTAGAAAAAATTTATTTTAACACCATGTATAAAATCACTTTTTGTCATAAAGTAAATTTCTAATTATTTTTCAAACAAGCTCGATAACGTTTTTTTACTATCTCATTTTCAAATAAATTTAATGTTACCCTATACAGGTTGTTTCATGACGAGCTTACACTATCTGTATATTGGTGACTTCTCACACGATTTCTATAAAAGTTGTCATAGGTGGAGAACAAGTTATGACGAATTTATAGAAAATATTTTGACATACATGTCACCTCCGGTTATACCTAAAGTGAACGACAACTTTGTTATCTTAAATGTAACACCCTGTATATTATTACCTTTTTGATTTTACATTGAATGTTAATGTCGCTTTGTGTATAATACCATATATAAATCTTATTACAGTTTCCTGTAATATTGTCCTATTTAATAGAGTGAATGTATCAACAGATGTCGAAAGAATAATTAAAATATTCAACACTCTATGAATTTTTTGAAAAATGATATTTTTCAAAAACAGTGGCCGTTCAACTAAGGAGCAACAACTACTTCCCGTGCAATATGCACCGCCGGATATTGAATTACACCCCAAAGTCAAACGGGGTTGGTATATCTACAAGATATTTTAAAACCAACCTTTCTGGTTTGCAATTAGATGAGGCGCAAATACGCCGAAACCGGTCTACAAGTTGTGTTGTCCCTTCTAATTGCAAACCAGAAAGGTTGGTTTTAAAATATCTTGTAGATATACCAACCCCGTTTGACTTTGGGGTGTAATTCAACATCCGGCGGTGCATATTGCACGGGAAGTAGTTGTTGCTCCTTAGTTGAACGGCTACCGTTTTTGAAAAATGTTATTTTTCAAAAAATTCATAGAGTGTTGAATATTTTAATTATTCTTTCGACATCTGTTCATACCATATATCTAAAATTTATACTTATCGAGTTTTAATTAATTTTTGTTTTCATATTGAAAATTCTGTGTGAACATCCCCAACACCAAATAAAAAACATCTTGTCGGATTTATTAGTATGACGATCAAGGTACCTAATTGATGATGTTTTTTTTTGTATACAGGGTTGTAGAGAAATTAATGAAAATTCAAGTTCAAAAATGTTAAATCGTATATTTATTAGGGTGGGTCAAAAAAGTCAAGTATTTTTTTTACAACTAATACGGAAAAATGGGTTGCTAGCCACCTTAAAAACATTTCATACAAATTTCATTTGAAAATTGAAATAAAAAACTTTTTTATAACTAATTGTACCTTTTTTTTCTCAAAGTAAAACAAATCATAATATATTTATAATGAAAACTTTGCTTTTTTTATTAATAAATAATTAACTAAGCGATAAATAATGTACAATTTATTTTTTTAAATGAAAAACATTTTGAAGTTTCTCAGTTGATAAAAAATAAAATTCGTGTAAATTTTCTGAAAACATAAATTAAATCGTTCCTATTAAAATTAAGAGCTCATATTTGGTGAGAATTTTTTTAAGATGTCTAGTTGTGAAAAAAAATTCCAAAGGAGCCATTTCTATCACTGTACGATGCGATTGACTTCAAATAATGACAATTAATACTATTTAATTATGACACAGCCTGCTAAAATAAAAGAATAAATAACACGGCCTACGCAATAATAAGGCTGAAATAATCAATATTTTTAAATACAAGTTAATATCTCAAAAACGATTGGATATCGGAAAGTGAATATAAACTGCACTTATTTTCGGACTCAGAATTATGTAAAAGAATAAAAATATGGTTGTTTCTTTTAAAAAAATGAAGATATTTAACATTTTTGACACTGAACCTCTCATCATTTTTTCAACGACCCTGTATACAAAAAATCTGGTATTGGGGATGTTCAAACAAAGATTTCAATATGAAGGTCTGCACCTGTCAATTTTGTATTAAAAGAATTAATATCTCGATAAGTATACATTTTAGATAAAGGGTATTCTGCACAGTGACATTAAAATTTAATATAAAATCTGAAAAGTTGATAATATACAGGGTGATACATCTAAAATAAAAAAGTTGTCGTCGTTAATTTTCGATATAACCGGAAGTGACGTGTACATATTTTCCATAATCTCGCTATAACTTGCCATAATTATTATAGAGGGTTGGGATAAAGTATGGAACCAAGTAAATATTTTTTAAACGAAAAGAACGATATTTATGAAAATTTGCAGGTAAGTGCAATGGAACAAAATGCATCTGAGGTACATTTTTTTGTTAATAATATACTTCCGGTTTAACCGGAAATGCCATCAACTTCTTTAATTTAAATGGGACACCCTATGTATTTTTACAGATTTTGAAAGAGTTGTTATTTTGAATTCATACATACTAAGTTTAGTGTAAAAAAAATTGTAAAAACGAGGAATATAGCACTTTAATCAACCTCCTTTGAGTTTTTTGCATTAGAGCAAAAAACTATTTAGATAAACAAATTGATGTTGTTTAAATGCATAGTAATAAATAAACGAGTACTGTTTAGTACGTCTTTTGTTCTCCAAGTGTCAAATTCAAATTGAGGGAAATACATTTTACGATTTAGAATGATTCAATTAAGTGAAAAAGAGCGTATTGAAATTTTAATGATGATCGCTTATGGTGATCGTGTTAGAACTCATGAAGAAGTGTGTCGTATTTTTAATAGTTTGCATCCGGAGAGAAATCCTATATCACGCTCAACAGTAACTAAAACATTACAACGTTTTAATACAACTGGAATAGTAAAAAATTTGCTAAAACCTGGAAGACCGTCGACCAGTCTGTAGGAAAGATATTAAAAAGTGAAAAGTATCATCCGTATAAGGTACAGTTGGTTCAAGAATTCGCAGACCGACGGCTGGAATTTTACGAACGGCTAATGGACATCTGTAATGTCGACGACAATTTTGCTTCTAACATAGTTTTTCCCGATGAGGCAACTTTTTGTTTAAATGGAACAGTTTATCGCCATAACTCAAGGTATTGGTCGAATGAGAATCCTCATTGGATTCATGAAGCACATACCCAGCATCCACAGAAGTTAAATGTTTGGAAGGGAATTGTCGAAAATAGGCTTATAGGCCCATTTTGTATCGACGGAAATTTGAATGGTGACAAATATTTGGATCTACAAAACAACGAAATCATTCCTGCACTTCAACAGAATGGGCAATTACCAGAAAATGTTTGGTTTCAACAAGATGGAGCACCTCCCCACTATGATAGACGGATTAGGGATTTTCTGGATGCGAATTTTCCAAATCGATGGATTGGACGTAGATGATTCATAGAGTGGCCTGCTCGTTATCCGGATCTTAGCCCGTTAGATTTTTTTCTTTGGGGTTATCTAAAATCACGTGTTTACGTTAGACGACCAACAAACTTACAGGAATTGAGACAAATAATTATTGATGAATGTGAACTAATACGTGGAGAAGTCATGGAAAGAGTGACTCAAGAATTTGTTAATAGGATGGCATATTGTCAGCAAGTAAACGGCGAGCATTTTGAACATTTGAAGTAATAATGAAATGTACACCTATTGTACAACTAACAGTGAGTTATTCCTCGTTTTTACAATTTTTTTTACACTAAACTCAGTATGTATGAATTCAAAATAACAAGCTCTTTCAAAATCTGTAAAAATATATAGGGTGTCCCATTTAAATTAAAGAAGTTGATGGCATTATTAACAAAAAAATGTACATCAGATGCATTTTGTTCCATTATTGCACTTACCTGCAAATTTTCATAAATATCGTTCTTTTCGTTTAAAAGATATTTACTTGGTTCCATAGTTTATCCCAACCCCGTATAAATCGTGTTAGTAGTCTCCAATAAATAGATAGTGAAACCTCGTCGTGAAACAGCCTGTATAAATCGACTAATACCGATTTTGATATAAAAACTCTTCTTATCGATATCCTTCCTTGAAATCTAAATAATTGTCATTGATAACGGTAAAAGTAAATTTCATATAAATAAATAAAACATTTTTTTTATTTATATTTAATTTTGTTGCAGTGTACCAGCTGTGATGATCTCCTAGTGGACCTTGCGTACTGCGTTTACGAGGATAATATTTATTGCGAAAGACATTACGCTGAAAAAATGAAGCCAAGGTGTGCTGGATGCGATGAGGTGAGTACACAACAATCGACTTTTAAACAGTCTTACAATGGCGTACGAAATAGATAATATTTTTTTTAGACATAATTTTTCTTCTCTTGCCAAATATTTATTTAAATTCAGTCAATTCGTTTTGGTACTGATTACCATCATTAATGTAACAATTTATTTAAAATATAAACTAAAATAAATAACATAAAATGACACATGAACATAATAAAAACTACCAGCTTATTATAACCCTTATAGCCCGGGGAAGTTAGGCCGAAAGCTGTCATGAAATTGAAATTGAAATGTTATATTTGATCTCACAAAAACATTGCGGCGGGTGTCAACCGGGCTCCAAACGACCCTATTTACCTGTATTGCCGAAAAGGTCACTTAATCCTATCCGTCAACCGGGCACTAAAAATATGAAGGCGGTTTGGTAGGGGTAGGTTTGGTTGGGTTATTATTGAAAATTATTATAATTTATTCTACAAAAATTGACTAAAAATACCAAGTTGGTTTGGTAGGGGTAGGTTTGGTTGGGTTATTATTGAAAATTATTATAATTTATTCTTCAAAAATTGGCTTAAAAAACGAAGGTGGTTTGGTAGGGGTAGGTTTGGTTGGGTTATTATTGAAAATTATTATAATTTATTCTTCAAAAATTGTCTAGAAATTGAAAATTATTTTTACAAGCAGGTAGTCAGTGCCCGGTTGATGATGCTCCTTTTAAGGATTAAAAATTCTGGAGCCCGGCTCACCTATCGGATTATTTGCTACTACCTGTTTGGTGCCCGGTTGGTATCCGCCCAAAAATTGTAGGGAATCTTATACCCTATAAGATGACATTATGCAATATTGTGAAAAAACAAATCTTCAACCCTTAATCTTCGTAAGATTCAAAAAAAATTCTGCAAAATGGTTTTTAAGGGACAAACACAATTAAAATAATAATAACGACTTGATAATATAGGAAAATATAGTAGTCCGGCCCCTGAAACCGCATCTCAAAATCGTTAATGTTCATAAAATTAACAGCGATTGAAAAAACATGTTTTTCAATCATGTATGACGTATACAATATTTTTGTGAGAGCAAAACTGAAAGAAATATCGTAAAAGATTCCTATTTCGAGTGTTCTACGTTGTGCTTGCAAGCTCTAGCGGAATATATTCGAGAATTTAGGAAAATTATTATTATTTTCAATTAGGGACATAATTCCTTCTCGGAAAATTCCGCCTTTTACCTTTTTCCACAGCAATATTTTATTAGCTATATTTTGGTCCAAATAATCCGCCCTTAACCTATGTCCCAATTTTTATGAATCACCCCGTACAGATATCTTCAGATTTTACTATATCCACCCATTATCACATCAATAAGTAATTGTCCAAACAATACAGATACAGCAGTAACCATATGGCACGGTACGATGATTTTTTTCCTTTACAAACGTTTTTCACCCACACGGAAATGAATGTAGCGTGTACCTACCACTATGCAAACTACAGTTGACTACCATGTGTTACGTAATATTTCTTATTTGTTAAGGTTGCGACCTTGACTTATAAAAAAAAATACATCTCAAAATGACCACTGGTTTTGTCTAAACATAGAAACTATATATCAATCGTTGGGGAAAATTTATCTATTTTTTTTTACAAAAAAAAACTAATTCATCTTCGAAATTGCTTAAATAATTTACATTTTGTTTTGATGACGTAAATGATTTTAGAGTAGTGTTATAAAAGTCTTAATTAGAAAATAAACAAATGGAAAAGTGTTTTTAAAATCTAATCTTTATTAACACACTTTTATTAGCTTCACCTTTATGTATGTATGCATGTTTGTAACCGACTCCTTTGGATTCGATTTTGACCTACTTTAAACGAACTTTACACACTTGTCAAGGACCGATGACAATGCAATATACTAGAAAAATATAGGGTGTTCCATTTATAACGCAACCTTTAAACTCGAGTTTTACCCACTTCGAACGCCCATATGTATTGGTGTGAAGTTGAATATTATTTCCATAGTCGCCATTGAGTTTGTTTTCGTTGCTCGTGTATTCATTAATTCATTCGATTGGGATGTGCTCAACAGCCCAGCCACTTGAACTGAATCTTTGTACCATTTCCCACGTTATCTACTTCCATTCCAGAAGCTTTGTGTCTTCTAAGTAGGTCACTAGTTTGACTGGAGGGATTTTCAGTAGTTGTAATGGTTGTATTATCTCCTCTCCAAAGTGCTTCCCTCTGAGTCCATGTAAGTTCTCGCAGAAGAAGAGTATGTGAATAGGTGTTTCATCATAGAGTTCACATTTTCTGCACATTGGTTCACTAACTTTGCCCATTTTGTGTAGATGTTTCCTCAGGGAGGAGTGTCCAGTCACCAGATCGGTAACTGTCTTCAAATGTCTCTTACTCAGTTTCAATAGCCTAGTTGAGAGTTCCTTGTCTACCTTGTTCAGTAAACTCATTGTATGGAGGTGCCATTGAGTCGACCTCTATTTGAGTTGGTCATGTTTTCAGAATACTTAGCTTATATATCAGAAGTGGGATTAGATCTACGAAATATCCACATGAGGCCATAATGTGATGTGATAGTGAGAGAGGGTGACTGGAGAGGCTCGCCAGGAGAGTGAGATAGGCGTAGGCAGGCAAGGCATCAGGCTCACGAACGAGTAGGTGATATAGGTGTACGCACAAACGTCAGGTCCAGCACTCTAGTTACCTCGAGGACGAGGAGCGGAGCAGGATGGCCGAATGTAAGACGCAGTTGCGGTTGAATGGTAGCTTATAATACCAAACAGAACATTGATGATTAGGAACCGCTGTAGCGCAGGGCTTAGCGTAAAGGCTGGTAACCAAGGGGTCCCGGGTTCGAGTCCCGGTGGTTTCGATTTTTCAATTTCCAGAATATTTAGCCTATAGGTGGTAGAAAATCTACAGTGGTTAAAAGAGTGACTGATTTTTCTACTTCATAGGTATGTTGATAGTTATTAATCATCAAAATGTATTGAAATTAATAATCTGAACATTGAAACCTTACAAATTTCAACGTTTCAAAATTCACACACAAAATTATTAAAAAGTTTGGCAAAATATAAATTTTCGCAATATATTGTAAACTATTCGTTACTCGAGTCACTCGATCCTCTAAAATGTTTTTTTCTATTTTTAACCGGCGCGATTTCAATAATAAAATAAAGTTCTGTTATTTTTATCGAGGATCTAATCGCTCCTTAAAGAAAAATGCGAATTGTTTTCGTTATAAAATAGGTATTTACACACGACACCAACTTATTCAGTAACGCTACTTTGAAATTTTTAACGAAAAAAAACTTTATTCTTAGCAATATTTTTAACGCCAAGTGATAGACTGTTTCCATTTTTGAATCCTTTGAGGAAAAATAGTGCTAAAAGTTTTTTTAGAAATCCTAAGTCAAATTTATGAAGGAGTTTCCAGAACCTTTTTTGATAAAAAAAGGAATTTGACATGAAAATGGACAGCATTGTTTAACTGCGTTTTTGGTAAAAGTAATTAATGCCTAAAAAATACTATATTATAGACTGGTTCACAAGTGCTATTTTCTTCTAAACCTATAGCCTAGTCAAACTACACATAAAACCTCGCAAAAAATACAAAAAACTTGAAAATTCAAAATTGGGTATTTAAAAGGGTGGTGTTTAATATGAGAAAAACTTTACGATGTTAGGCAATCGTCGAGTGAAAATTTTTGTTTTTTCGCTCTAATTGTTTAAATAATAAATATACAGAAAAACTTCCAATTCAAAATTTGTAGTTGATGCATTTATCTACAAATTTTGTCTGAAAAGTTTTTCTGTAAATTAAAACGTTTACGAAATAAAATTAATTTCAGTGGTATTCAATTCGTGGTTACACGCGAACGGCCCGAGAGCCAAATTTATTAACCGCTCGACTTGAAAGTTAATAATTTTGGGCTTATAACATTCTGAAAAAATAAATAAACTCATGTAAAATGTAAAGAAAGATCTCAACTTTTAGAAAGAAATACTTTCAAATTTGAAAAATTAGATTTTCTAACTGTAATATCAATTTATTATAATTCCTATTTAATTAATACTTATCCCAGAGAAAATTCCTTTTGGATTTAGCATTGCAAATGAGCATAAAACATTATTATTATAAAAGCAAAGCCATTAATATTTAGAATTTTAAACGAATGCTTCTTAAAAATCTGTTTTTTTTGAATGCTTAATTTTACTTGTTTTTTTTAGACTTCATTCAATTATATCTTTTTTCGAAATTAATATAATTTAATGAAACTTTACTACTAAATACTTTGAAGCATCTACTTTCGAAACTACTATACAGTTTTTCTATAAATATCAATTTTTTTAAATAAGAGACAATTATTTAAAATAAATACTTAAATCAGAGGTCTGTCAGCAAACCTTCTAGGTATAACTTTTTATACCGTTTATGATATTATCTAAGAATTTGTGAACTTTATAATGAACCTATTTAGAAGTGATCGCGATACAAAAGATCACACCTATGGCTCAGGTAAGAAAGTGAAAGGAGCACAAATAAAGGTGAAAAAGCAGGTGAGAGAGCGTGGAAAATCGATGATAATACATTAAAAAATTTAAAAAAAATTGTTTTTTCAATGTATTTGTAGATACCCCATTTTAAAACACATTTCATATGAAATTTTTTTTTCTAAATGTCATTGCTTATTTACTACCGTAAAATTAAAAATAGGAAAATTGATGATGTTCAAAAATACTACTATGGAAATTTCGTATATATTTTAAAAACTAATGCAGATACAAAAAAAATGTTCAGACAAATTTTATAAATAAATGTATTAGCTACAATTTTGGATTTGAATATTTTTCTGTGTTTTCATTATTTAAACAATTAGAGTGAAAAAACAAAAACAAAACTTTTCACTCGACGATTCTCCGGAAAATCGCATGTCTAGCATCGTAAAGTTTTTCTCATGTTAATCACAACCCTTTTAAATACTCAATTTTGAATCTTCAAGTTTTTTGTGTTTTTTGGGGCATTTTACGGATATTTTGTGTACTTTGACTACGCTACTAACCTAGACCAGCGAAAAGTATCGAAAATTCGATATACTTAAAAAAATTTACTACTGGAAAATTGTAAAAAACATCTTTGAAGAGATGGAAACTTTCTAAAAAAAAACCCCGTCTCCTGGAACTGTACAGACTATAATAATAATAATTTAAATATAGAGGTTAAAAATTGGGCTAAAAACGGGTGGTCAGTACGATTCGCTTCCTTTTGTTAATAAATTTTGGTATCATCTAACCACAGGAATAAACAATTATCCTCAGGCAAACATTTTTCATATCTATTTTTCAATTAACAATGATTTTGTTAAATAATTAATTTTTAATTGTTGGAAGTAAAAATAAGAACCTGGTGCATTTGTAAACCAAAAACCTAAAACTTTTTTTTACTTCTTCTCGAAAAGATCCATGTTGGAACGATTTTAGAATATTTGATTTTCCACCTTTTATTAACAAGCATTGAAAAATGAAAATCGTGAAACAATTAAAACATTTTTTTAAAATTACCCTCATAGCTAAAAATAATATAACAAGAATTTATGTAAATATTCAACTTCCATCGTTTAAATAATTGTCATAAATAGCTGCACATGGGAAAAATATTTTTTGGGAATCTAGTCTTTTACAAAAATTATAATTTTTAAGAAAAAAACTTCCATCGTTTAAATAATTGTCATAAATAGCTGCACATGGGAAAAATATTTTTTGGGAATCTAGTCTTTTACAAAAATTATAATTTTTAAGAAAAAAACTTCCATCGTTTAAATAATTGTCATAAATAGCTGCACATGGGAAAAATATTTTATGGGAAATTATAATTTTTGAGAAAAAAATTGTTTTTTTATTTTTTTGTAACTAAATATGAATATTAAGAAACAATTTTTTTTTTAAATAATCATCCATCGCCTTCTCTGCATAAGTTGATTAAAAGAAAAAGTGGCAAATCAATTGATTTTGGACACATTTTACCAGGTATGCGGCGGAGATTCCTTTGATCATTAACAATATTTAGTCTCTGGCATGTTTAAAATTTTCAACAATAAAACCCGGCTTACTCAGTTTGGTGAAGCTCCGGCTTTATAAACAAAATCTTTTAGTTGTGGATTGTTAAATACCGCTTTAAATTTTTTGGTTGAAACTCTAACTTATTCCACCAAGAAATATCACAGATCTACAAATTTTCTTTGTTGCTGATCAACAAGCTAAATTTATAATAATTATTCTGTTTTACACGCCAATGTAATTTTTGACTCGAAAAACCGAAAATTTTCGCTATTTTCCAAAGGTTTCTTTTAAAAAGTTCAGTGAAGAGATTTTTGAAAATATCAACTCATTTCTTCTTTTTTACTCCTTTCTAATAATTTGAGAATTCTGTTTTTTTTATTAAATGAAATTTTACCCATAAAATAAAGGTTGAAACCAACCCGGAAAGATGATAACTCTCAGCACTTCCATATAGCAAAAGTTGTAATTATTTTTAATATTAATTTTGTGACTCCCATATAATAAAATTCGTACGCCACTGTTACGTACACGATTACGTTCTCCACATTTATGACACAATATTTTTGGATTCATTGATAAAAAATGTCTCTATTATGATATGAATAATATACGAGTGATTTCTTATTTTATTTTTTGTTTATGGTTATTATTAGCTGCATATTACAACTCACGCGAGTGTGGTGTATTGAAGATGAAATATAAGAATATTTTTTGGTTGAAAATATTTTATTTGTTTCATCTAAACTAAAAAAAAATCACATGATGTAAGATTTCACAATGTTGTCCCGACAAATTAAAAAAATTGGCAGCAATGATTATCGAAAACTTTTAAAAGTATTTTGTGGTGTTTTTTTTTCTCATTATTTATTCTTCAACATTAGAGTCTCTAAAACGCTTAACAAGACCCTGCTTTGCAATATTTTCCTCCATTTAACTTCGGCAACACTTGTACTTGTACACCTCCAGTGTTACGAGTATGTGCAGCAAAAGCCGAACAAAACTTGGTACCAGAAAAAAGTATCAAATATCAATAATTGCATATCTTCCATCTTTGATACCAGTCAAAATTGACATCCTAAATAAATAGTTGTGAATAAACATCATTTTTTACTTTTTAGTTCAATCGGCTATACTTAAAAGCTTTTTTCTCCTCTTGTTGTAAACAACGCATTTTGACACTGTTTTGAAGGACGTATGAAATGTTCTGACTACATAATTTATATTTACCAGTTTCAAATTTTATTGCCAGCCCACGCTTTCGCTTGGGCGCAAAATCGTTCTCGACTAGTAAATGTTACTTACATCCCTTATAGTATAAATAACTATTTAGTAGTATATTACATACCTAGCGGGGAAGTAGATCATTACTGCCCAGGCTTTGTTAGAGACCCAAGGCGCGTAGCGCCGAGGGTCGCTTAAAGCCGTCCTAAATTCGAAAACCGGAAGTATCCATGAATTGTTAATGTAAAAATCGTTATAGTCTATTTCGGAAAGGTATAGGGTAATAAAATGGGGAATTCCGTCCAGTTCGGCTCAATTTCGGTGTCGGCCATAGGAGTAGGTCTTGAAATAGTATTATTTGCAATATTAAAACTTCAAGTAATTGCGTAAGAGAATTATGATTTTTTATAATTCAATTTCTGTATAATGTTCAATAAAAAATAAGTGTACCTAATACTAATTTTTATTCTGTTAAAATAAAATTCTTTCCTTTTTATGAGTATCCTACCGGCCTTTGGCACACTATTTTCAGTGTTTGTGAATGGATAACAATAGGCTAAACCTATATATTGACCCAAACCCGGGTGGTACTACCTGCACTTCATAAAAAGAAAGAATTTTACAATGAAATCAATGCCAAACTATGAAAGTGGCTTAAATATTCGTTGGGTCACTTTGTGCTCCCTTTGCATACCTAAAGAGGTTTTATTACCCTATACCTTTCTGAAATAAACTATAAATTAAAATAACAATTCACTGATATCTACCATTTTGCAAAATACAGGGTGTTCTATGAATAAACGGTAAAATTTATACTTATATAGTATAGGTCGTCAATGCCATATAAGTTATTTTATTGATTGACTTACCATGACGTCACTTTTACTTTTCCTCCTTACAATAAGGCCACCGCGTAATTAATAAACCTGTTTGTTTTGTATCTAGTTATACTCTAAGTCTAATTAAATGCTCGTAGTAAAAATATTGTTCCCAACACATGGGGAATGTGCCTTTTCCACTCTCGAAATAATAATAAAAAAAGTATCTTGATTTAATTTTTAAAATTCCCTAATTTTGTTCATATATATTACTGACGGATTATTTTCGAAGTAACCTGGTATATTTAATACACACTATCGTATGGAAAATAATACTATAATTTAAAAAAATGTTATAGCTGTCAATTATTTCTAATGTAACACCCTATATAAGAGCAGATGTCACACAAAATATTCGCCATGAAAATACAAGTTTTACTGTTGACATTTGCCACTTTATCACTTGTCTACTGATATCACCGTAAAATTCAAACTTTTTAAAAAAATGTTCTTTCGGAATATTTTCTTTTTTTCGGAAGAAAAAACATTTGTTTAACTTTGAAATGCAACATGAGATCGTGCGCGCCATTTTTGGCTACATCAAATGTTTTAGAAGCGAGTCTGGTGTGGAAACACATCTTTCTCGTCTGTCTATCGGTGATTTTTCGTTTTTCGCTATACATTTAGTAGTCGAGATCCGAGAGAAGGAGTTGGAATATTCGAGAGTGTTTTGCTGAAAAGATGAGGGACGTGCGCAAAATTATACTAATTTTGAAGTACCTACTTCGCATATTTTACTGGCGATAATTTATATTTTTTGACAAGAATTATTTTATTATTAACGTTCCAGGTGATATTGCAAAATACTTGAATTATTAGTTACTGGTAAACATCTATAAAAATGTGATGTGAAATTCCATTTTATTTAACATTAGATTTACATAATTTCCAATTCATTTTAATATACTGAATTTTCTTAATCTCATATTTTAGAGAAAAATTATAAGTGAATACCAACGAAGATTAAGTTTTCAATAAATTATTCCAAATTCTACTGTTTCTTCTAATTTTCATCAATCATCTTCAGTACTATAAGACTTATGTGAAATAGAAAGTCAACTTGAGAACATTGAATAAATTTCACAAAATCTAAAATAATGGCAAGGTGATAAATAAATGAAAAAATAATATACAAAAAGCGTAGGGTGTTTGAAATCAGTATAAAGTATAAAAATAACACAGTTCATTGGTGTGTTAACTTCTCTATTTTTGTATATTAAGAAAAAAGCTCGGACAGGTCGATGTTTATAATAATTATAGCCATGCCCCTATATACCAGTTTCGAACCGTGTTTGAAAGTCTTGTTGAAAATAAATTCATAAAAATGTATAGATTTAGATTTCCACTTTTTAGCTCTGGGTGATCTAAGAGGAAGGCAACAAGATGTTCCTTTTGATTTGCAGTGAAATGACCGCTTCTTTGCTTTTCCATTTTTAAAAATGTATATTTTGCTAATTATTCAAACTGACACTTCAATACTTCAAACTTTAAACACAAGGCAGGAATATTGCAGGGTTATTAGAACTCTACAGTTGGTACCGTATATATTGCGACGTTGTCACGTATGGTCATTCGAATTTCAATTCCGCATAGGAATTTTACTTCGATGACGTCTCGAAAATACGTTAGGCCAATATCAATCGAATTGTTTCATTCGAACACGAAATATTTCGACTGAGAACGAAAATACACCCCCAGGGTCGATAATTCACGGGTCAACACCAAATTTGATTTTGACTGCAAAGCATAAAATTTCGATATTTTAGATCGTAATTAGACAAAAAAAAATACATGGCATGAAACAGTTTGCTTTTGTGTTTAGGAGAACTTGAATAAATTGACCACATATGAAACAAAATGCATCAGCATCGTATTTACACTTTCGTGACATTTTAAGTTTTTCTGGGCTTGTACAAAACACCTGATCGTTGTTTATGACTCGAGTGCCATCTAGTGGCACTGTGTAAACGTAAACAACCCACTCTCATTATTAAAATTTATAAAAAAATCGAAAAATGAGTATTATTACTATAACTATCACAAAAGCAAACTTTATATCAAAAAAAGGTATTTTATTTTCGTTTTTGTGAATAATTAACCGGAAAAACTTAGTATAAACGTTAGGACAAAGAACGAAAGATCTACAACTTTTGTAGTTACACTTTTCGCACATAACCCCAAAATTTATGTGAAAATTTAAAAAAAAAACAAGTTTTTGGTTTTTTATTTTTGTCTTACAAAAAAATATTTTTTCCACGAAATTTGGTGAAAACTTACCTTTTTATGTCCTAAATACACTGTATTTTATTTGATTTGAAATATTTATTTTTTCAACTTATTTTGACGTAATATCGAAAAAGCACCCTAATTTTCAATCGAAAATTCACCCGTCAAAATATCAGCTTTTTTCAAAAAGTTGGTGTGCTTTCTGTACGTTGAAATCTCTACTTTCCGATGGTGTAAAAAAATCTATTACTATAGTGAATCTTCTCAGAAAATGCAGATCTTTTTATTACCTACAACTTTGACTTTTTCCCATAGGACTTGTAATTTTGCCGGATATCGAGATAAACCGATTTTTACCTTTAAAAACACACCCCCTTGCCCTACCCGACCTCAGATCACCCGTTAATTATTTTTCATTTTTATAATATTCTCCTCCTTTTCCAAAGGGTTTCATCCTACTATTATTTTTTTTCACTTTTTATTATTTTTAAAGGCTTCTACCCTGGTCTACTATGTAAATTGTTTGCCAAGTATGAACAAAAATATTGTCAGTAATAATATAACAAGAGAGTGAGAATAAATTGAAAATAATTTGACAGATTTTTTGAAAACTTGTTGCCAGGCAATTTCCAAATGGCAACTAGTTTGAACAAAATCTGTCAAATTATTTTCTAATTTATGTAAATCGTGAGTTATATTTGACTAGATTATTTTTTGATTCGAAGTAGTTTCTAAAATCTTTTTTGTTATTTCTGCATCAGAAAAGGTACTAAACCGATAATTTTCACCCATTTTATATATCGCGTTGACACAATTAGGTAATTATGTTAACAGCTATCTGACACTTGCTAGGCAAATAAAAGCCACAGTGATTATTCCCAGTATAATAATGACATAATTGTGACAAATAAAGAAGCATTTCATTGGTTTTAAGAAACGTCAAAAAATAATCAATGAAACAACCTGTATTAAGAAATTAATGAAACGTAAACAAACCCACGTTACTGAAAACACATCATGACGCTTTTATACGAACATCATCTTGTTTGGAGACGTTCAGCTAAAGAGTCTAGAGATGGCGTAAATTTCCGCTTGAAATATACCTGGTGTTTTTCCCAAGCTTTCAGATTGTTTGGTTCCTGGCCCGTACACTCCTATCCCAGTTCCTTCTATTGCTTTTGAGCCGTCCGTGTACCATTGAATGGCATTCTTTCCAAGTCTGGTAACATTATTTGCATCCCACTCCTTATTGTTGCTTGATTCTGTAACGAATATTTTTGAAAAGTTATACTTCTTCATCATACCACCTTGGTGCATTAGTCCAGTAAATAAAGAAAGGCACCAACCTGTTCATCTCATTATTGTCGGACTTTTTTTTTGCAACTTGTAGGTATTCATGTGTAGATTACTCTCTGAAAATATGTCCTCCGCGGGATTTGCGGAAGGGGCTGGAAAATGGCCCATGATCCCGAAAATTCAGTTTTTGGCCGATATCTCCCGAAATATGCTACTTAGAGAAGTGGGGTTTTGCTAGAAATGAAGTACAGTTCATTACCTATAAAAATGGTCCCCATCATTTTTGTCGCTGGATCAATATTTCTTGCAAAAAAAGGCTTGCAAAAATTTTCCTGGAAAACTAAAAAACTTAGCCAAAAATTTTAAAAACCATCGAAAAGAGGACATTTTCAGCTTTACAATGGTGTGCATTAAAGACCGATATTGCCAATCATTGTTTATCAGTTTGCGGTAGACCCGAGAATTTTCAGAAAACTCCGGAAATCAAAAAAAAACGTCCCAAGAAAAACATGTTTATAAAAATACACAAAAATTATTTATTCATTCTTTCGGAATACATTCACCACCTATCAAAGTCCCATTATCCAAAAGGTTTCGGTAAAACTACGCTTAATTTAAAAAATATGAACGGATTGATAAGGGCGGTCAAATATTCAGGAAAAATAAAGTTTGGCAAGTTTTTTCAATATTCCTGGAAAATAAAAAAAAACGAAAAAGTTACGCGATGCTATAGGTACAGGTCCCTCCTTTCATAAGCACTTTGAATAATGAGAAAAGATTCATTTTTACTCAAGTTATGGGCCAATTTGCCTGCCCTCCCATGCTTACATTCACGGAGCGTGCTCCCGGAGACGTCGCGCAGCAGCTCGAAATCCAAGGTACGCTTGGGCCCGTTTATCTTGAAAACGGTTAAACTTTTGACAAAAATTATAAGGATCATTTTCGAGCTAATAAACTGCTCCCAATTCCTAGCAAAACCCCACTGTCATATTTCCGGAGATATCGGCGGAAAACTCAATTTTTGGGATTATTGGCCATTTTTCAGCCCCTTCCGCAAATTTCGCGGAGGACATATTTTCAGAGAGTAATCTACCCGTGAATACCTACAAGTCCGACAATAATGGGGGGTTTCTCGGTCTTTATTTACTGGACTACATGTCACAGGTTATCTGATTTCTAAGAAATGCGGAGGTGGTTTTTTTTTATGATTCTCTCTCTACTTAGTCTGTATCTTGTTTTTTCTGCAACACTTTCCACCACCATGTGTAGTAATATTTAAAATAGTGGATATGCCCACTATGCCGCCTGTCCGAAATGTAAAATTTACTATAATTTTTCGCACTTCTAAATTAACGAATGTTTATAAATGGAACAAAATTACATTATTCCCTACAATTACCAATTCAGACGTTACACTGAAGGAATTTAATTATTAAAGTATAGTAGTCCATTCATAAAAAAACACAACTTTATACGCTTGTTGTATAAATAACTATTTTTACGTCCCTCGGTGAACCAATTTATATAATTTAATTTATCTGGGGCGCTGACGTTGCAAAGATGCGATGTCGTCACAAAAATCTAGTTCGACCGACGCCAATACAAATAGAACGCGAAATATCAAGGGCGTCTATCTGCTGTTAATTAGTCGAACTTTATAATTAAAACCAAACAAAAATCTTAATTCAGTGACATCTTGTCCGGTAATCGTAAAATAAACAATTTTTTTTTTCGCCAACCACAAATCGTTCGCGAACCAAAAAATATTGGCAGTATTCCTGCGTGTTTTATCCAGGATATGCATTTTAATATTAATATTTAACAATGCTTTTTTCAATATGACGTAACAAATAAAGTTGATCATACTGTGTACGCCATGGGGCTTATGTTGTCAGTGCTAGTGACCTGTGTGGGCGTTATAGAGCTTATCACTTTCTATCAGAAGATTTCGAGGTATTTCAGGGATCCCCCTCGACAACATGGGGACTTTACTATAATTAGTGAAAGATACATTCAAGAACTAGGGAGTATAAGAAAACGTATAGCTGAAGGTTTGAAACAATATCAAGAAACACCACCGATTTTGTATCTGAATAGTCACGAAGACATCGAAATAGAATACAGTAAGGATTTACAGAATTCCAGATCGCCTAGTCCGAGAAGATTTTTGGTCACCGAAAAAAGCGACATCGTTAATTCCCCTAGAAAATTTGTAGTGTCCCAAGAACCAGAAGGGGGTTTGAAAAAAAGTAAATGTCACGATTCCATTCCGGAATTTTTAATTCAACAGGAAAAATCGTTACATAAACCAACGTAAGTATTTATATTTTTGAATTTTCAACTCATACACACCGCGAGTGTGTGTGTTTATTTTAAAATATAAATTCACTCACTCGATTCTATATTTATGGTTCAGGAAGGCATTAGATCTATTTACAGAAATGTATATTAAGTAGAATTTTTCACAATTCCGAAATGCTGGTGTGTTGGACAGTATCTTTCTTATTCATTATCACAAATACTTATATGCAACACAAAATAACCGCCACTTCTATACAGTAAAACTTGACGCTTCGACAGTTATATCTTTAGTTTGTATACTCAGAAGCTGGTTGAAAAATATAAATTTGCAATTACAGGACCCACAAAGCAGGATGGACATCCTAAGATTGTAGTAGATAAAAACGTATATACTCAATGTTTCTATTATTTTAATATAAGCAATAACGTTGGGATAAACATAAAAATAATACAGTTGAGAGCAAATGTTAAAAATGTGCACCTCCAGCTAAAATATAAGCATCCAATGGATTGCCGAAGAGGTTCTAAAAAGCCAGGATTTGTTTTCTTGACTGAGGGATTGGAGCGTTCAGAAAAAAACACATATTTTGCCTTTATTTTGCTTGGCTACTCTTCATTCACTCGATTGGGTTGTGCTCAACAGCCCAGGTACTTGAACTGAATCTTTATATCATTTCCCATGCTATCAACTTCCATTCCGGAATCTTTGTGTCTCCTATGTAGGCCACTAGTTTGACTGGACGGATTTTCAGTAGTTGTAATGGTTGTATTATTTCCTTTCCAAAGTGCTTCCGTCTGAGTACATGTAAGTTCTTGCAGAAGCAAAGTATGTGAGTAGGTGTTTCATCATAGAGTTCCTGCACATAGGTTGCTTGGCTACTCTGTCACTGCAATGACAAAGTCAAAAATATCTGTTCTCTCGGGAATCTTCACTCCATCAGTCAGGACTACAGCCCCAGGAGTATTGCGAATAACGTTATAGCAACATACAATGAGATTTTGAAGATATTGTTAAGGTCATATCCAATTAACAATGTCGATTCGGGCTCCTAGCCATTTTTAAAAACTGACTTTGGGGTCTTGTTTGGACTTGTTTTGAACGTCTTTTTCTAAATTTCCGGCTCCTAAGATGCATTAGGGGCATTATACACGCAAAAAACACGTTTCATCACTTTTTGGCCTCTAGGTTAGGTTAGGTTCTCCACCTCCACTGCGACCCAAGTTGGGTCTATTGTGGCTCACCCCTAGGGATTACAATTCTCCCCACAAGCCTGTGCTTCTGACGAACTCCATGGTTGTATTTTGTGATACTTTTTTGAAGTCGTTTGGCTCTAAGGAACTAAAACCGAATATGTTATATCTTACCCTGCCCAAAGCTGGGCATGAGCATAATATGTGCTCCGCTATTGCATCCTCCAAATTACAGATCCGAAAATCCGAGGTCTGAACCAGACTCATCTTTGTTAGATGGTAAGCAGTCCCGTCAGAATGCGTAGGTTTGCTCTACTCCATTCCAGGATCTGCTTATTTTGTGTACTCAAAGGGTTGTACATGAATGCCTTCGAGTGAGAGAGCTCCGGTATGTGTGCCCAGTACGTGAAGGTTTTCCTCTCCTCCCAGGTAGCTATTGCTGATCTAGCAGTGCTTTCCGCAATGCCAAAAAATGGTGTGGTGATCAATCTTTTTCAAGTTATCTTTTTTTAATTAACACTTTACCTAGTGTGAAAAACATCTTTAGTAGCTCGTTTCATAAGACACTCGTCCCGCTTCGCTCCACTCGTGCCTCAGAAAACTCGTGAGTAAGGCTCGTATTCTCCGTTTTCTCTTTTAAGCGAAGCTTCCGCAATCCCTCTTAAAACTCAAGCCTTGCTTAAATTTTTGCATTATGCACCGCAGAACAATAAGTGTGGCTCACCTAGGCGTTGAAAGAACTTTTCAACGTTGTATTTTTTAGGGTATTTGGATATTTTATGTTGAGTATAAACTGTCAAAGTATGTGTGAACTGTAACTGTGAACCAAATGTCTGGTAGTATTTAGTAATTACGATATTTACTAAAGTTGTCAAGGCTTGTTTTTTTTATATTTATTGAGAAATGAGTGGAAAAGTAATACTTCCAAACTTCACTACTACGGAGAAGTTCCAGTTGTTAAGAATTATAGCTAATAAATATGCATCCATAATAGAAGATAAAAGAACCAATAAGATCTAAATATATTATTTACCGTTAGGTATAAGGGAAGATCTAACCAACCATCTATAAATTAGATAGAGTACTAGCTATAAATGTGTTTAAATTGTATTTCCAAGTCATTTTAGAATTCTAAAGCATCTTCTATGAGCTCCAGCACAAATATTGTTGCAGGCTTAGTCATTCTGAATCTTCTATAGAAGGCCATATCATCCATCTCCTCAAAATAGTTGGGCCTCCTAAAACGTCTTCGAGGGAATCCAAAATCAATAAAATCTAATATATCATTATCGTCTTCCAGCATGATTTCATTTTCTATTTCCATCATTATTCATCAAATTCACTTTCCTTCTTATGGAATACGAAACGACACATATATTTAGAAGTTAGATTGTTCACAAATCTTCACATATATACCTAGTACAATGAAATAAAATGTGAGGTTATTGTTATTATGTCTAAAATAAGCCTGGCTTTAAAACACATAGCCGCCAAATTTGACCGCTTAAAGTTAAGCGTGCTTAACAACGTTTGTGAATGTGGTGCATACAAAGTGTTAAGCGAGCTTAACCATTAAGCTTCGCTTATTGGTATACGGCGAATACGGGCATAAAGTAACGTTTTTGACAGTTAGTACTTAATATACTATTATTTTACATTTTATCAGAAGATACTTGAGCTATTAATTTTATATAACGAGATCTAGTTCCTGCTTGAACATAGCTAGTTAGTAATAAGCGATACAGTCATTTAAAAACAAAACTGTTAATTGCTATCAGAAGTTTTGAAATTAAAGTTCCTTAGTTTCGTTTAGCGGTTTTTGGTAGGGGTAAAACTTATGACTTCGGGTCACTTATGCAACATGATAATGTGACGTACTGCCCCTCCATTTTATCATGTGCCAGTTAGACTCTTTTTGGATGGGCGAAATTTTTAAAGAGGGTTAGTGTTTATTGTAAAAACTTCTATTTGCCATAGGCGTACGATAAAAGTTTTAAAACAGATTCATTTAGGGCCATTTGCACCACCTTCAGTTAAAACTTAAGTGACACTTAAATCGCTAAAGGGAAACTTAACTTTTTGCACCAAACGATAAGTGTCACTTATCTGCCTGTGTTTCTCTTAATTTAAGCGGTAGTTAGACCGGCCCTTAAAGATATTTAAGTGACACTTAACCTAACATTTTTGGATAACGCAAGCGAAGAGCTGAGTTAAAGAAAGAGATAACAAAGCGAAGACTGTGTAGGTGTGCCAGTATGGAATTATTACGATTAATACGTGATTTTGACGAGGTTGATGACGATATTGAGGTACTAGAGATGATTGCATATGGACTACCTCATCAAATTCGTACACGTCCTGATCATTTTCATGATTTGACGATCTGTCGTTTTATAAAAGATTCCGTCTTACGAAACCTACTGTTTTACGTTTATTAATATCGATTAGAATATCCATATGATCGGTAAGTTGGGAGAATATAACCACTACCTACACATTGATGTTTATAATTTTTTTTTATTCTTTTAAAACCAGGTTTCGTTGTTTCTAGTGCCATTTATAACCGTATTGCAATTCAGAGAATCTACTTATAATAATTTATAATGTTAAAAACGTTAAATTTAGATCGATAAATACTTCATGCGACAAACGACATTAATAAAAAAACATGGCCAGTGCCAATACAAAAATGGAAAAATAGCTATAAAAATCCAACGATGCCACATCTTCTTTATTTGAAGTGTTACTCAGTTAAACCAGGTCAAAATCTGAGTGGTGCAAAAGAACATATATATAAGTGACCCTTATAGTTAAGTGATACTTTACCAAGTATCAGTTTTAGGGAAAGATGGTGCAAATGAGCCTTATATGCTTATTTCTTTTTTATACCGGAGATTTTGCAGCGTGTTATGTGATAAAATCACAGTTCGTGGTATTTCGCTCATGACTATCGAATAGAACAACATTATTTAAAATGGCATATTTCTTTTATAAACCCTAGATACGTCCTAAAAGAAAAACAAAATGATCTATCTACCTCACCTATACCCAGACAGTTCATAGTTTCCGAAGACAGTCTAAACACGATCGTATTTGAAGACGTAGATTTCGATGTACCAGAAACATCCGTCAGTCGTGATAAGTCCCCGTCACCTTATCTATCTCAAGCGCCTAGAAATAGCATTTGTAATGAACTCGAAGGGGAACCGCCGTTAAAATACGTCCCACCGCATAATAGCGAAAAAATCGACGTTATTTTAGAGAGCAAAAATTTCAACACCACCGAATATTGGACAAATAAAGTTCTGGTCGCACCTAGCAAAATATCTAAATCGAGATCGAGATCTCGCGAACCGGAGAATTCGAAGGATTCTAGTGAAATTGAAGATTTGATAAGATACGATGAAAATTATTTAAACGATCTAGACGGGGTTAGTAAAGCGAAAACTATTAAAAAACTTGGGGCTAGTAGGAGGTCTGTTAAGAGAAACAATGCAGGTAGGTACTTCCCACAGTATTCCTTGGTTAATATAAAGGGTGTTTCATTGACAAAAATGGAAATGGTTTAACTGTGGTATTCTGGGTTAAGAATATCAAGATTTAACCTAATCAATTAGATAAAATGCGGTTCCGCATTAAGTTTTATTTAAAAAGTTACATTTTTGGGATTACCCAACATCGCCCCATCTTTCTTTATCTTTCCTTATCATATTGTAGCCATATTTAAAAAAAATAATGACAAAATATCTGATTGAAATTGTCGAAAAATCAATTTGCGATTTTCATTTTTCATGCTCCTATCCAAAAGAAAACATTTATTTCCCAATTTTCCGTAGATGTTTCTTCTAGTGAAATATTAACAATGACAACATCGGTTACAAGTTTACGCATCATATTCGTCCTTGTTCATCCTGATAAATTTATTAATTATTGGCGACATTGTCAAAAACTTACTATCATTTTGAAAATTATGGTATAGTATTTCTAGTAATATTTGTCAAAACTTTTTCAAAAAATTCTAGATTATCCGAATTTTGAGTGAAGTAATAAGAAAACTGAGGTTGAAAATGTATAGTTATTGAACAATTACGGTTCTTGGTTGTGTATTTTGTGGAAAACTGGTTGGTTTATTCCCGGACTTGACTTTTTATCCGTAAGTGTAGCTACACTACTTTTATTTTTTTATTGAGGACAAAATGACGGCGGTTTTTAAACATGATCTTTTAGATGTATATTTAACACCGATTTAATTTATGACTAGCTAAATCTGCGTTGCTGTGGCTAAGTTTATATAGTTTGTCTCAAAGTACCTATAACGTCTTCGCTTTTGCTCGCAATCATCTAAATAAGACCATTTACGACCTTCTTAAAAGAATTTTACATTGAATGAAACCCAACAACAGTCGAGTGACAAGGCAAGGGCGGGTCATCAGGTATAAATTAGTTTTGTATCGGGTTTATGATGGCTGCATTGAATTCATTTGGCAACATTAAATATTCCGTCTTAGCGCGCGTTTTCAAAGAGCTTTCTGTACGAGTATTATAATTTATCATTAATTTTTTTCGCAATGTTGCGTCGAAAACACATTAGATGCAAAGCAAATTGTGAAAAATGTGTATGATTGTTTTGTAAGTGGAGGATTCATTAAACAAGGAGCTTTAAAATAAACCTGCTTATATACAAAGACACCAATGTCCTCTATAAAGGATATTATTAACAGTGAAAAATTAAGTGGAAGAAAAAAACGTAGGGATTTTCAATCTCTACGTCTGGACAATGGCCAACGGGATGTAATAAGAAAAATATATTCCCTCTATGAAAGCCAGATTGTTACTACTTTGGACAATCTAAAAAGGAAGCTAGAAGAAGATGACACCAATATAAATATTAGCCGGGCCACCCTACATAGAGTTATTGGTAAAATGAGATTCACATATCGTAAAATTGACAAAAAAACAAGTGGTAATAGAATCGCAAATATTGCGCACTTGAGATTCAATTTTCTTAAGGACACTAAGAAGTACCGATCCGAAAATAGATATATAATCTACCTGGACGAAACATGGTTTGATACACACGATACAGTATCCAAAGGATGGGTTCATTCCAGTAAAAACTGTAAAACTAAGGCACCTTCAAACAAAGGAAAGCGCATAACTATTATTCACGCTGGATCAGAAAACGGATTTGTTCCAAATTCTCTGCTGCTGCTGTCTTCAATGAATATTAAGGATTCAAGCTTGGATTATCGTGAAGATACAACTGCAGAACTTTTTGAAAACTGGTTTTTATGAAAAATATTCCCGACCACAGTGTAATTGTAATGGATAACGCAAGTTACCACAGCCGCCTACTACAAAAAACACCAAACTCATCAAGTAGAAAGACTGACATTCAAAAATAATTGATATTTATTTTGAACCTTATTACAAGAAGGAGCAACTTTTGGAGGTGTTAAAATCATATGCTATTAAAAAACAATATGCATGTGACAGTTTAGCTGAGGAACAGGGACAATGGACATCCTGTGCTACGTCTTGCGATATGTGCATTATTGAGGTTATATCGACTGAAAAGTACTGTTTGCGCTGAAAAATTTCTATTATATACAAGGTATACAATCTTCGGTAGGTATATAGATTATTTTTTAAAATACACTTGTATGTGGATCCTTTGCAATAGGTAATTAGCAGTACTTTCATTTCATTTTCATCAGTTAAGGCTGTTTTTGCTACGTCGTTTTTTTTCGTATTCTACATATCCGTAAGTTGGTTCCACAGTTGGCACATTTTAAACCACATACAACATTCTTTTTACACTCTTTGCAAACTTTATTACGGAGCACATGATTAAAACCTCCTTCCGCACCTGCTTTGTTCTCATACATATATTTTATTATACCATTTCATAAGTAAACGTAGCCGATCGACTGAACAGAAAAAGTATAAAAGTATTGCTTGCCATTTGTTTTTTTTAGTTGACGTTAAGAACTGTCGTAAATGACCAACTAGAAGTTCGTATTTTTAATCTAATTCATCATGTCGTATTCAACAAATTTTTTGTTAAAATGCATTTAACTGAAAGTGAGAAAATTTAAATGTTAATGATGATTGGTGTTGGCGATAGGATGCGAACTCAATAACAGGTCAATAAATACGGATAATTCGGACACGTTAGGGATGTATAGCAGCAAGAAACAGAAAACGTATCTTCTACCAATGTTGGATCTGATTCACGGTACACCCTACTATATTATGTTAAATAAACTACCAAATGTGTATGATGACAATTCTGCGAGCGGTGTGGAATTTTCAAACATTATTTTGCCCCTTCGACAGTTAAAATATTTCCTATTACCAAAGAAACACCCTGTTTTCCTGTTAATGCAGTTTTTACAAATAACAGTATTAACTGTTTGTTTTGAGTTTTAACCATTGTTTAGTGAAATGTGAAATTTAACGAAATTTAAAATAATCCTGAAGAATTTTCTTTAGAGTGAGGGACTTTTATCAGAATACGGATTGAATTGTTTGTACTTTTGAATAGACTCCAAACAGATGAACCATTGTAGAGCGCGGTTAGTACTTTTATGGGTAACCACTGGGAAAACACCGCCGTAGAGCCCGGTTAGTACTTTGATGGGTAACCACTGGGAAACACCGCCATAGAGCCCATACATCCTGCAGCGGAGTAGCATATCGCAACTCGCAGGCACTATACCAATGAGCACGAAGTGTAATGTGGATATGCCGGAGAAAACTTAGAACCGAGGTCCCGAATCCATGGATGCTGGTCTCGATAAAGAATCCTACAACTGGTTGGAACACTAATGGGCTCGGCAAAATTTCCGGTTAGTGGTAGAGTGCTCCCGGCGTCGGTCATTAGCCTCAGTCGCAGAAATAGACCGAAAAAAAAACATTGAGTCTTTTGGTCTTTGTACACGAGAGAGTGACGGTCCTGCGGTAGAGCGAATGATAATGAATATTGAATTTAGCTTATTTCTGAATAAACATGTCTGTCAACGTTCTTGACATCACGTGGCATTGTAAGGGGGTGGAGCAAAATACAAAATTCATTTTCTCACTAACAAATTAACGACAATGATGTGCTTTGTAAGGGTCAGTCTATGAGAATTCATCACTTGAAAAAAATTAGAAAATTCCCTATTGTAATGATTGTGGAATTTTATTTTAAATTTCGTCCCAAGTGGTTTCAAATGTATATTTTTGTGTCGTTTGTCGATACCTTAAATGTCTGCTATTATTGACGATATAGATTTTCTACCAATCAATTTTATAGATGAAAAACAAAATTCTCTGGACACTACGACGGTCTTAAAACACGCAGCTGAAGAATTAGAAAAAGTTTCAGTTGAAGAGGAGACATCTGAAGCGTCGACTAGTAATGTTTTAGATCAAAAATCGGGAGAGCCGTTTTGGGTAAAGCATTGATAATTATGTAGAGTGAAGAGACTGATGTTTTTTTGATAGATATTAGTACTATTTATTATTTTGCTTTTTGAATTTGAAATTTTGTGTTGATAAATTGAACTTTGTGATAATATATTATTTACTTCAACAATTGTGGAGTGTGTTTTCTATTTGCCTTTCTGCTTTTTTAAAATGTTATTTTGATAGTGACTGACAATGAGCTTTACAATGAGCAAACTTTATTATTGTTATAATATACTATAAGATATAATAATATAATAAACGTAATAATAATAATAATTTTATACACCATATAAAATAAAATACATTCAGAAAATGTTCAATAGATATACCTAGTGAATAAAAAGAATATCTTTCGAGGTAAATTACCTGTATCTAAGTACAATAAAATATTTGTTTTTAGACACTTAATAGGTATTTTGTGGTTTTTAAGCTTTCCAATTTTTTGGTTTCATCTTAAACCTACAATAACGTAGAAAAGTTTTGCAGTTAAATGGAAATTCAACAGATTGTTCAGATTTAAGTGAGAGTTTAAGAAAATTCGTATATTAAGCAGGAAGCTTATCCAAGTTTTATAAATTTTGCTGTTTAAACTGACAGTTTAATAAACTCTTTGTAGATTCATCTAGTAGTTTAAACAAATTCGATATTTAGACTTTAACCAAATCTGATGTTTATACTCGAAGTTTAACCAAATGTGCAGTTTAAACTGAGAGTTCAACCAAATTTGTCATTTAAACTGGGAATTTTACCAAATTTAAGCTGGAAGTTTAACCACACTTGTAGCTTAAACTAGAAGTTTTATAGATTTTGCAGTTTAAATTGAGAGTTTAACTAAAATCGCTGTTTCAATTAAGAGTTTAACCAAATTTGCAGTTTAAACTGGAAGTTTTATAAATTTTGCAGTTTAAACTGGCAGTATAATAAAATTTGTAGTTTGAACTGGTAGTTCAACCAAAACTTGCAGTTTATACTAGAAGTTTAACCAAACATGCAGTTTAAACTGTTTATCCAAATTTGTTATTAAAACTGGGAATTCAACTAAAATTGTTATTTAAACTGGGAGTTCAACCAAAATTCCGAGTAAACTGGGAGTTTCACCAACTTCTCAGTTTATACTAGAAGTTTAACAACATAAGCAGTTCAAACTTGTGGTTTAAGTTGGAAGTTTAACCAAACTTGTAGTTGAAACTGTTTATCCAAATTTGTTAATAAATCTAAGAGCTCAACCAAAATCGCTATTTAAACTGAGCGTTTAACCAAATTTGCAGTTTATACTAGAAGTTTAACCAAATTTGCGGTTTAAACTTTGAGTTAATCAACATTTGTAGTTTAAGCTACAAGTTAAACAACTTAAGCTGGAACTTTATTCAAATTTAAGGAAAAATTCGCATACCTATATGTTCCATGTTTGAGTAAAAAAAAATAATACAGTTCACGGCGTGGTTTAATTTGAATAATATTGGTATATAGAAAATAATTACTATAAATCGAAATATCTAAACCATGGCATCTTAAACAAGAAAATCTAACAAACCATCGAAAACTTGTAAGGTTTTGATCATTTTACATGGCGCAGTTACGCAACCTTTTGATTATCATTCACAATGAGTCCAGCTGAATGTCCGTACGAATTTTTCCGAAAACAATATTTCTGATTTCGATAATTTTTTTGAAATTAGGTTAAAAAAATATATTTAATCCACGACCACTTAATAATAAGTCAATATTTTACCTCCTAACAGAAGGTATATGGCACCCATATATCTACTTGGGTGAATTATGATTCATAATTCACGTTTTTGCATTTAAATAACATGCCATGACAACTCAATACTCACAAAATTTCGGTACATAGGTGACTAGAGATGGGGGTACAATATGAAATAAACTATTAAATCTGCGTATTTTGTTTAGGAAATTTGTTTCTGAAATATATCGTATCGATACAATATCGAAATTTTTAGTATTGATACTTTTCATACCGATATTTTCTAGTATTGATATTTTTAAAACACTATATTTATAACGGTACTTTACACAGTATTGCCCATCTCTATATGTCACATTATTTTACGTACTCCAGAAATTTATTAATTTTCACGTTTTATTGTCAATAATACCAAATACCAAATTATTACTTTCCGTTCTACACTCGCATTATTTACTTAACTTTTATTTAATAAAGAAATCAAGGGTCGTGGACAAAGTATAGTATTCAACTCACAATTTGTGGCCATTATTCACTCGGGTGACTTGCGTAAATTGCTCGTTTAATAATATACTATTAATTTAAATCTGAAATGAAACTTTACTTTATTGGTCATCGTAGTGATGTATCCAAAAAAACTGGAAATACGGAAAATACATATTCAATCAGTTACTCAAAAATTTTTGAAATGTGGAAATGTCCAATTTTGACGTAAGCTATTTTAGAATTTTAGTTGCTTTTCAGAATATTTTAGAATACAGCGAAAATAAGGGCTAGTAAGAATTTAATTTTAAATATTTTTTGACACCCTGTAAATTGACTGATCATGAGAAAAAAAAATTGAATACCCTGTTTTTATAAGTATACATTTTTCTCAAATCTTGATTGAGATTCCAAAGACTATATACAGGGTGAAATTTTTTATAATATGATAAAACGAACAAATTTTTGAAGACCGGTCCCGATTTTTATTTAGTTTCAGAGGTGGTAGTAGTTTAACATTTTACCAGAAAATGATACAAATCTATGTATGTATGTATGATAGGGTTATATTCACTAAGACCTAAAAGATCTATAGTGTAAATGTCTCTCTTCTATCCAATAATCTCCTAGGTGCTGTGCCCTAGGATTCTGAATTGCTGTGAAATTCGCAAGTATATTGATGGAGGTTTTTTTTCCATGCCACAGAATCAACATTCTTCTTCCTCCACTATTTTGAGCTTTTCCAGGTGCCCGTTCAGGAGGCAATGTCCCGTTAAAACTCTTAGTGCAGTTTTACTTTCACTTATGCATTCATTTGATCTCAACGGGTTGTAGTCACCCATCAGATTCTTTGATTGTCTAATCCCTACTAGATCTTTCCAATGGTCAGTTCTTCTCTTTTCTTCGGCTTCGCCTATTTCTTCCAATATTACTTTGGGACCGATACCGCAAAAGGGTTCCGGCCCCCAAAATGGAGACAAATCTAACCTACCGCTCAAAAATTATGACCAAATTAAATTTCTCAGTCAAAATTCTCATTTCTCTCTGTATATTGGTAAACAATGGGAGCAGACACCTTTTAATGGTCCATAGGATCCTCAATACGAGATCAGAGTATGTACATTGTACATTTCCTCAATACTCACCGTGTATATTGTGACACATTTTATTATAATTTAGTTTCTCTGGTCCGTCTAACTTTAACATTTAAAATAATACACTCAAAATTGATTGTAATATACTATTTCTCATGGCAAATAGAAATGTAGTTATAAGCTTAATATATTTGAAAGGAATCGCTGCCAAAAATATATCAAACGAAAAAAATGCATATGGTGTTTACATATATTGGCAGTTGTCCCGTAATACTGTCCTCTAAACTTTTGTGTGTGTGTGAGTGTGTGTATTTGTGTCAAGTCCCATGTCGATGTACTATTTTTAGCGGTGCACAATATTTATTTGTTTGTCTTTTCACTAAAGACAATTATCTACTCCAATTTTTGATACTAACAATTTTTCACCGAGAAAAAAAATTTCAAAGTATTAGTTTTTAGTAAATTCAAAAGATTGATGCAAAAATATGTAGTAGTGTCTTTATGTACTTTATTTCGGAAAAATAATGAAAACGGTCAAATATTTTTTGGAAAATTCTAAGTTTGATACATCAGATGAATAAGTTGTAAACGGTTAAAATGTATAACTTAGTAGTGGGACACGCTGTATATAAAAACACTGTAATTACTAAAACCACAAAATGTTAAAGTGTATATTTTACAAAATAAAATTAGATCTTTTTGTTACGAATGTTGCCTTTTATATTTCGTACACAGTAAAAACCAGTGGATAATTTTTAAAAACTGTCGTTTTTTTTTAAAAGTATTCTCCATCTACACGAAAATATATGAACTTTGGCATCCTTTGGAAGCAGTTATTCCACTTCTTGGTACATTCAAAATACAATTTTTGAAGGCGTCGACTGCACCTTCCAGGGACTGGAACCTTTGAACACGCAGTTAATTCTTAATTTTTGGAAAACTAAAAAAGTCGTTAGGACTCAGGTCGAGACTATATGAAGGATAATCCAACATTTCGATGTTGTTTTTCGAGCTGTGTGGGAAGTTGCATTGTCTCTTGGTGGTGGATAATTTCTTGGTTGTGGATAATTCGTTGTTGGGGGGGGGGGGGGTTTATAGAAATAGCAATTACTTCCGGCAATCAGCAGTGAAAGTTCTTAGATATTGCAGATGAATTGTTGCTACATTACCCGCCACCTTCTTTTTGGAAACTCATCGAGAACGGATAATTTTTCTTCTTCATAAGGGTAAATCCAGGATTCAACACCACTGACAATACTCTATATACGGGGTTGGGATAAAGTATGGAACCAAATAGACATCTTTTAAACGAAAAGAACGATATTTATGAAAATTTGCAGGTAAGTGCAATGGAACATCTGATGTACATTTTTTTGTTAATAATATACTTCCGGTATAACCGGAAATGCCATCAGCTTCTTCAATTTATATGAGACACCCTATATATTTTTACAGATTTTGCAAGAACTTGTTATTTTGAATTCATACATACTGAGTTTAGTGTAAAACAATTTGTAAAAACGAGGAAAAAACTCACTGTTAGTTGTAAAATAGGTGTACATTTCATTATTTTAGAATAATGAGAAACAAAATTACTTCAAATGTTCAAAATTTTCGCCGTTTACTTGCTGACAATATGCCATCCTATTAACAAATTCCTGAGTCACTCTTTCCATGACTTCTCCACGTATTAGTTCACATTCATCAATAATTCTTTGTCTCAATTCCTGTAAGTTTGTTGGTCGTCTAACGTACACACGTGATTTTAGATAACTCCAAAGAAAAAAATCTAAACATTTAACTTCTGTGGATGCTGGGTATGTGCTTCATGAATCCAATGAGGAATCTCATTTGAACAATACCTTGAGTTATGGCGATTAACTGTTCCATTTAAACAAAAAGTTGCCTCATCGGAAAAAAACTATGTTAGAAGCAAAATTGTCGTCGACATTACAGATGTCCATTAGCCGTTCGCAAAATTCCAGCTGTCGGTCAAAATCATCGTCTGAGAATTCTTGAACCAACTGTACCTTATACGGATGATACTTTTCACTTTTTAATATCTTTCCTACAGAACGTCGACTGATACCATGGTTTAATGCCAAATTTGTGGTGGAAGTTTGAGGTGATTCTTCTAAATCGATTGCAGTATTTTGTTTAACAGTTTCGTTCGTTGTAGTCCGCGGTCTTCCAGGTTTTAGCAAATTTTTTACCATCCCAGTTGTATTAAAACGTTGTAATGTTTTAGTTACTGTTGAGCGTGATATAGGATTTCCCTCCGGATGCAAATTATTAAAAATATGACACACTTCTTCATGAGTTCTAACACGATCACCATAACCGATCATGATTAAAATTTCAATACGCTCTTTTTCACTTAATTGAACTATTCTAAATTGTAAAATTTATTTCCGTCAATCAGAATTTGACACTTGGAGAACAAAAGACATACTAAACAGTACTCGTTTATTTATTACTATGCATACAAACAACATCAATTAGTTTATCTAAATAGTTTCTGCTTTAATGCAAAAAACTCAAAGGAGGTTGATTAAAGTCCTATATTCCTCGTTTTTACAAAATGTTTTACACTAAACTCAGTATGTATGAATTCAAAATCTGTAAAAATATATAGGGTATCCCATATAAATTAAAGAAGCTGATGGCATTTCCGGTTAAACCGGAAGTATATTATAAACAAAAAAATGTACATCAGATGCATTTTGTTCCATTGCACTTACCTGCAAATTTTCATAAATATCGGTCTTTTCGTTTAAAAGATATTTACTTGGTTCCATACTTTATCCTAACCCCGTATTTTTTTAATTTTCTGCGTTAAACCGGTTTAGAGTCCATTAACAAAAACTAATTTAAAATCTGCTCGAAAGCGATTTGAAATATTAGAGAACACGGTATATTACGAAAAGTACGCTACAGACAAGGAAATCGTATTGGAAGCTAAAAGGTTGCTTGAAAATACCGACTTCGTTCTATAAAAAAAGGCATAAAAAATGAATTTTTATTAAAAATGCATGTTTTTAATATGCATTTAAACTGAGATTATTCACTGTCTGAGACTGGTGGGTGAACCGATCATTATTTTTCATTTATACTATTAATGGATAAGTAAAAATAAGTTTCGTAAAAGCAACGACTGGCAAAATTTGATATATTTTCCCACTTTCTCCAGTGGCGTACGGCACATTTCTCTAGGAATAATGTGCTTATTATTTTTTGCTCGTATTTTAAAACTAAACAATAGAGATTGGAATGTGTATATACGAATTTCTCGATTCCTTTTAAACAGCTACAAAAAATATTGTGTTTTCAGGAGAAAATCTATTTTTTCTACAACTGCTATGAAAAGTGACGTATTTCTCATACCTTACTAAATTTCAAACCCAAATATTGCTCATACTGTGAGAAATATTATTTCTCACGACACTTCGCCCACTACACATACATTTTAATGGAGAACCAAATAAAATCGACAAAAACTTAGTGGGCTAATGGCATCTTTAAATACCTACTTAGTTGTCACTAAACTGTCAGATTATATTAGAAGTTTTCAAATTTTAATAGGTAGTTTCAATCGTGCTTTGATAAAAATCCCAATTTCCATTAAATTTGACAAGACGTTTATATATTACCGTATTACCATAGCAGAAGGATACGTTGAGGAGTCTATTAACAATAAAATAAACGTTGCTAATAAAATCGTCAACTGTATTGAAAACCCAGTCGAACTCTATATTGAAATGGAGACAGAAACAACCTTCAACTTCTACTATATAACGGAGAATTTAATGAAAATAAATTAAGTTCCGGGTTTGACTATACAAAATTGTACAAATTTCACCATCAACTACAATTTTAAATAAAAGTATTTAACAGTTTAGAGATAGGATACTTTAGTGTTATTAATAAATATTAAGTTACTTTACTCGTATTGTTTAAATTTGTGCAGTTGTAGAAAAAGTATATTGTGCAACATGTGGGGAAAGTACTTTTCTCACTCGTGTGTTTGCAAGCGTCCATACTCGTGAGGAAAGTTGAACTTTCCCCACTTGTTGCACAATATACTATTTTTCCACAGTAACAATAGAACTAAACAAATCCATATGAATACCTTACAATATAAAAATAGAAAATATGAACAACTTGAAATCGTTAAAAATTATACCAGAGAGTCCTTATAACATACATTAGACTACGTTTTGTATACAGGGTGTCCAGAAACTCTCATGCCAAACGGAAACTACAGTTACTAGAGGTGATTTTAAGTCGATTTAGCTCAAATTACCTTAATCCGAAAATGCTTCCTAAGGGAGCTACAACAGTCATTTGAAGAAGACGTCTTGATATGAGTTTTCTTCAAATTATTCAAAAATACCGTTACTTAAAATATTCAAACTTGGTATAATCAATAATCAGTTACAAACCAGTCGTTCGCTGTAAATAAATTTTTTTCAGATCTATCACAAGCGTGTCAGTCGGGGGACCAACAGGTATTTTTATTAAAAAAAATTTATTTTCAAGTTTTTTATGTATCCGACACCTGCAAATTTGGAAAATTCAAAATAATTTTCATAAAAAATGTTCTTTTCTTTCAAATCGATATCATGAACCGTTTTCGAGAAAAATAAATTTAAACTTTTTGTGTTTCTTACATAAAATCATGTTGGATTATCAAGTTGGCTATGAAAAATCAACACATTGTACAGATACTGGTAACAAAAGTCGTAAGTATTATGGTGCGCTTACATTGTTTTGGAAATTTTAAATTAATTTTAAATCGTGAGGGTATAAAACAACAATCAACATTAAAAAAAACAAAGTTAGAGATAATTACCAACAGAAATAAGAGAATTAATTTTACAACAGATGCTCTACAAGACGACCATTTGTCTCAATACACAAATTTATTCTTTTCTCTAAAGAACGTTTAATTTTTGCAAAAATTCCTGCATTATTTCTAATTTCATTACAAGCGTTTTGAATTCTTTACCACAGCTGATTACGGGTTTGTATTGGAACAGCATAGACTAATGATTTTAAATAACGCCAAATACAAAAATCACAGGGGTTTAAATCTGGAGATCTTGGGGGCCAATTAACTGGACCATCTCTTCCAAACCATTTATCGAGATATTGACGAACCTCCTACTAAAATGAGCTGGGCAGCCATCGTGCATGAACCATAAATTATTTCGAATCATCAGGGGAACCTCATCCATTAAATCAGGTCAAACATTTTGTAGGAAATTAAGATATTCTTGTCCTGTTGAACGGCTAGGAAGGTCTACGGGTCACAGAAGCTGATTACCGATTACACCCATCCAAACATTCATACTAAATCTTTGCTGGTGCTTTTTCTCTACTGTTGCATGTGGATTATCACCAATGTAGGCAAAATTATGTGCATTATGTAAATTGAAAATTCCGTCTCTGTAAACGTAGATTCATCGCAAAATAAAATATTGGAAAAGAAATTAGGATCCTGATTTTTTTTGTTCCGCAACCAGTTTGAAAAATCTATGCGGGCAGGGAAATCACCATCTACCATGGCATGAACTTTTTGAAAATGGAAAGGATGAAGGCTTTCTTTATGAATAATATTCCATATGGAAGACTTGGAAATGCCAGGATACATAGCAGCGAGTCTTCTGGTGCTAACCTCAGGTCGTCTACCAGTTTCAGTATTTTTAGGTACTAGGTACTGAGCCACTTTCTCTTAATCTTTGGTGTACGGCTACAAATGCTGCGCGAGCAGGATGCCTTCTGTTTGGAAATTTTTCCGCATATCTTCGCTCTGCTGCACGAGCGTTACATTGTACTTCCCCATAAACTAAATGTATATCAGCATATTCTTCATTCGAAAAATAAACCATTTTGATCAAATTAACTATTATCTTTCACCTTTCACACACAATAACAATAATAACTGTTTAGAATCAAAATAATTTAACACATTGTCAGATTTTGTTGATTTTTCAAAGCCAACTTGATATTACAGATACAATTTTATAATCCAACATGATTTTATGTAAGAAACACTAAAAGCTTAAATTTATTTTTCTCGAAAACGGTTCATGATATCGATTTGAAAGAAGAGAACATTTTTTATGAAAATTATCTTGAATTTTCCAAATTTGCAGGTGTCGGATACATAAAAAAACTTGAAAATAATTTTATTTTAATAAAAATACCTATTGGTCCCCCCGACTGACACGCTTGTGATGGATCTGAAAACAATTTATTTACAGCGAACGACTGGTTTGTAACTGTTTATTGATTATACCAAGTTTGAATATTTTAAGTAACGGTATTTTTGAATAATTTGAAGAAAACTCATATGAGGACGTCTTCTTCAAATGGTTGTAGCTCCCTTAGGATTAGCATTTTCGGATTAAGGTAATTTGAGCTAAATCGACTTGAAATCACCTCTAGTAACTGTAGTTTCCGTTAGGCAGGAGAGTTTCTGGACCACCCTGTATAAAAACAATGCTGAATGATTGCTTTTAGTGAAAAAATGGAATCGTAAATACATATTTTGTAGTATTTTTAATTTTGCATTAGGTTTATATAATTTTTTAATTTGATTGCCGTGATCTGTCAATATAATTGTGTAATATAATATGCGGAGAGATTAGAAATAACTGGCCAAGGCTGGGTCCAACAGTCTTGGCCCAAGCTTGGGTAATGATTGGCACGGCCAAGGCTGGGTTACCCAGTCTTGGCCCAAGCTCGGATAATCATAGGCATGTCCGAAGTTGGGTTAAACAGCCTGGTCCATGCATGGGCCAATACAGGTACGCCGAAACTAGATTTTTCAGTAGGTACTGGACCAGGCTTGGCTCCTTTATCAACTCTGGAGGTTTCCTACATGGGAATAAAGTACACATTACCTATATATTATTTTTATTATGATTAATCTTGTAAATGGTATGTTAGCTTTGTACCTTTTTAATGGCATTAGAAAAATATCAAGTGATCAAACAATTTTGTAAAATACTGAAATATTAACAATATTTTCAATTCCTATATATTCGTTAAACAATTATAGTTTACGCTACCACTGAATAAAATCTGCCCACTTCTATTTGTATGATGAGAAAAGCGCCCATTTCACAAAAGAGTAGCCGGCAGCTTGCACCCGACACTACAACACGTTTTGAATTTTCTAAAAATATACCAAAATGAAAACCGGGACTTCCAAACGTCGTTTTTACAACTTTAAGTAAGAATTCAGTCGCGACTAACTCTTCGCTCATCGCGTTTGTGTAAATTTTTTGAATTTTTTTTTGTAAATCACACGTCGAAAATCCGTAAAAAATGGGAGACGTAGAAGTGAGTTCTAATTTCACTATCACCGAAAAGAAAACGAAAAAAGTGAAAAAAACAACGAAACAACGCAGAGGAAGCAACGAACAAACCGAAATTACCATTCAAGAACTTAAGAATGGAAACGAGGGGTATGTGTTGGCATAAAATTACAAAACGGACAAAATTTAAAGGAAGACACCTGTTGTTACTTATTCCACAAAAAGAAAGTCGAGTGACAAAGTGGTAGTGTCAGAGGTGTCGAATATTACAGCTTTTTTCTGGTTTTCCATTTATTTTTGTGATTTTTTTGTATTTGTATTTGTAGTGTTTTACAGGGTGGACAATCTATACATTACAAATAATATAATTTGTGCGACAAAGGATGAAATAAGACTAGAATAAGTGTTGGCATTTTCATCCTGTGCCACGCACTATATTTTTCATAAACAACTTTTCAATAATTTTCAATCAAAATGTCTGGAACAGAAACCAAAATTAGGTTGTTTACCGTTAAAAATAGATTTATTGTTTTTCAAAATACTTTTCGAGATGTTATGCGAAAAGGAAAAAGTCGATTGGGACAAAATCAAGACTGTCGGGTGGATAAGCCTTATGTACGATTAGTTATGATTTGGTTCTTTTATTGGGGGCATATTTAAACTTTTATTGATAGTTACGTAAGATTCAACTTTTGACCCCAGATTAAGTGGTATAATTTATGACCAATCCATCTATTACACCCTGTAAAGTTTATCCAATATCAAATCCCTAGCTCCCTAGCTGACTTTTTCCTTCGATCTATATCTGCCTAATCAATAGAAAAAAACGGTAAGGGGACGAACAACTGCTTTAACTTCAGCAATTCATTTTGGACAAACTCTACCAAAATTCACATTTTTGGAACAGAGACCTAAACAGTTTATCATAAAAAATATATTTATAGTTTTTCAAAATATTCTTCATCAAGTTTGATACACTTGAACTAATTTCATTGTCACTTTTTTCACGCAAATTAAAAAACCCTCACTAAATGTACATTCTGTACCCGAAATTCATTTTCAATGTGCGAAAATTGGGACAAAATCAGCTGATAATAATAAGGAGCTACTCTCCCAACTTATCAGATCAAATAATAAAAATATATTTAAAATTTGCAAATAACATGAAGCAACCAAAATAAACTAGTAATTTTTTGGCGTCTTAAAACCATTAACAACAAAGAACTCGAAATATCCTTTCCTACCAAAGTAGAGGACGCACTGTATATTTTTCCTTCATCGCACTACATTTTATAGCTCGGTTTTTATTCTGTTTTTTAATATCATCTATTTATTATATTTCCCGAAAAACGGAACATCTGTCAACAATTGTATATTTTACCGTATTAGATAAATTTATGAAAATTGTGTATAAAATATTTAGACAAATATACCACTACCGGTATACAAAAGTACAAAAAAAATGGTATTGGCACAATCCGTGACTCATAAAATTTCTCAATTAATTTTGTTAAATACATGTGATCTTGACACTCCCTGTATGTTTGTTTAACTAGTTGAATTATTTAAAATTCTTATTAAAACTTATTAATTGACGAAAGCGAATGGCGCGAACAGGTGTATTATTTTTGCGAAGTAGGTCAACGAGTCAAAAATAAATTGTAACTACCCACACATTCTTCGTTTTATCAAATATTACATCCATAATCAATTAAATAACAATATTGATTTCAAAAATGTATTGCACAGCCACTAATCAAGCTATTTTTACAAAAAATATAAACTACTTTGTAACGTATACTTCTTACCTTGAACTTCACACTTTTTGTGGATAAATACCGCTTAATTTAACAAAATTTGAAGCAATTCTACAAACATTTAATTCTATCAACAAAAAATGTACAAATTCTACAAAAAACATACATGACAACCAAGCAGATTCAAGGAAATAATCTTGCATTCATTATTATTGAATTTTAAATTGTAGATTTGCCTTACTTACTACACTGCGACCTACTCGTATAAGATCTTTTGTGTATACTCTAATTTATATTTTAGTCCAATAGATCTAGGCTTCTGAGAGTATACGTTTCATTTATACCTCAACGAGGACTCCTCCAGGGTTCCCTATTGCTGTACAATCTATCTGTGATGTTACAACTTTGATTTAGCAGCAGAACATTCAAATTTGTAAACATACATATTACATATTGCAGTATGTAGATGACATCACTTACAGCACATGCCAAAACTCGCAAGGTTCAACTCCAACTGATCGGTTGCCCTCCAGAACAAAATGGCCGATATGTCAAAGGCATGTGTTGTGGAATGGTCTATTGGATTTGCAGTGGCGACGCCGTGGTGAAAAAAACTGCTTAGATTTTGAGAACAGGTTTTGTTAATTTTCCTGTATGAGTTCGATCTCCTTTTATAGTCTTCATGTTTGTAACATTGATGTTAATTGAAAGCTGACGTCTATATCTAGGCATTTCACATTTTTAGCGTGAAAGTTGTATATTTCACCTAATTCTATGTTTGACGGAGAATTACTATCGAAAACCTGTATATATTATAATAACGTGACCCTTTGATACAAGGCAGATTTCATCTTCGTAAAGGATATTTTGAAAAACAGTAAAACTATGTTTAACGATGAACATGTAATTTTTTCTATGTACTCTATTTCTATCGTTTCAGCTAATTTACATAAAAAGAAATTAATTTAAAATGATATAACATCTGATGTTTCACGCTAGAATCATAATTTTTAATAAAATTTTTCTTATCCTGAAGTTTCTGGTTCAGGCATTAAGTCAAAAGTTATTAAATGAAAAGTAGATAAGAAAATTAGGTATATAAAAAAAATTACCGATAAAAATCTACTGTCTTTTAAATAAGATGTAATTAAATATATAAAAATGACAATTAAAAATATTGATATACCTACAGTTTTAAAATTTGAAGCTGAAACGACATGAAAATAAAAATTAAAAAGGGATATAAATTTACCACCCTTTTAATTACATTAAAAATAGTCAATCAAAAATTACAAGCACTACCAACTTTGACACTTGAAGCATGTCGACGACATTATATGCCATCACATACCCCTATCTTACAAAAGGTACATACTACATATTTCACTAAAATAACACCTGATTTTTCTGTATGTGGTTCAATTGATTTAATTAACAAAACTAACAACCTTTTTCCATAATAAATATTTTAACTTTGAATATACAGTGTGAGCTAAAAGATTTGAACGATAAAGAAAAATGATGGCTTATTTTTAATATTTAGACATATTGGTAACTTTATGAAAACAAAACAAAATGAAAATTTGTGACCACATTGCCAAGAGACAAAAAGTCAACAGAAATGTTTGTTTTGGTTTAGTTCCCTGACAAGAGATGGAGTTGGCCAAATGGAATAAATTCATTATATGAGTAATTGTACAAATTTATAAAAATTCCTGAAGCATGTCAATTTTAGATTATGAATTGATATCCTTCCACGAAAAAATTGTATTCTTTTTTTTATACCCCTTCGAGGGACAGCTATAACCCGTAATTTTTTAAATTGGTATAGTTCATTTAAAAACCAGGAGGAGTAATTTTAAAAGCCTTACACCACTAAAAGTTACCAGATTAGCTACTAAAGAGTGTGCCGAGAAAGTAGTCAACAGTCGTGTTCTAAATCTATTAAATAAGCCTTGACGGACGAAGAAATCAGCCTCCCCACCAACTGTTTGAGACATTTTGGATTTAACTTAAATATTTTTGGTTTTTCATCCAATTTATTACATTTGTTTACACACATTTATTGTACATTGTTTTTCTGAGAGTCCTAAACAACCTATGTTCAGCGTTTACATTGTTTTGCCGGCCTAATAAGCGAAGAGCTGTACTTGAAGTAGAAGGATCCATAATTGCAGATATTCAATACAATGGCTTACTGAAGGTTTTAAGACCGGGCCACACCGGCATCCATCCGTCCGATGGATGGACGTCCGACCTCGGACGTCCAGGGAGCGCTCCGATTCACACCGAAAGCATCCAGTGGACGGATGTTTTCATGAATCTCTTCATCAACGAATATTTTGTTGACTTGTGTCAGTAGCATTGCAGTCAGTGCATAAATAATGTCGTTTAATGTGCCTTGGTATGAAAGTGATTTGTCAAGAAGTATCCCGTGGCTTGATGACTGCAGCTCTAGTTACGATGAAGAACTTATTCTATTGTATTGTGTAAATAACAATCGTTCTCATTGGGTGCACCCAATCAACAAGAGGAGGAAAAAGTTCGGGGAGTTTCATCATTTGATGACCGATTTGGAACTAGACGAAGAAAAATTTAAAGGATATTTCAAATAGAGAACAATAGAGAAACCATGTGGACTAGGGTAGTTTTGTCTGATACCGAGTGGAGCGCGTGTGACCGGGCCCAGAGCTCATGTGCAGGAGAAGCGTCCATGCGGATGCGAAGGAAAAATCGCTCCCCCGGCGATACCAAAACATCCATCCATTGGACGTTTTAAACGTCCAGAGGACGGACGGATGTCGGTCTGCGTTGCGCTATTTGCCAAGCTGTCGAGCGATCTTTTTTGAACATCCAGCCCGTCCATCCGAAGGACGGATGGATGTTTGGTGTGGCTTGGCCTTAAAAGGAACAGTTTTAACGAAATGGAGTGGAAACTAAGTAAAAATAATAAAATAACAACAGCGGATGCAATGGCAAAAATAAGCGTATTCATCTGTCAGAATTGTCAGCAATGGAAATTAATAAATTATCAGCTGATGTCAATGCTACGAAGTGTTGTGTGAAACTGGGCGGAATCTGACCAATCAGAGGTTTACAGAATTGCTAACTTAAATTCAAATTACTCCTCCTGGTCTCCTAAACGACATTCTAAACTCCAAAAAATGTGTTGGTTTTTTCTTACTTTCTCATTATCAAGATCTAACGGGAAATAAATTTTAACTATGAAGTACCGAATTTCGGCAATCAGATTATTAATTTTTTCATGTAAATTTTTGCAACAAATTTAAAAACAATTACATTTTTGGATAGGGGATGAAAAAACTTTTTAAAATATACAGGGTGTTTCTAAATTCATACCAAAAAAATGCAGAAGGTGATTGCCCGTATAAAGTTATGATGGGTCTTGTCTATGACAAAATTTTCTTGGCTCACCCTTTCGGAGATATCACCCTTAAAAAGATGCTGAAAAAAATTGAGTCTTTATTTTTTTCTCAAATTTAAGTACTCAATCCATTTAGGAGTGATACCGCGGAAAGGGGTGGACTGAGAAAATTTTGTTATAAGAAAGACCCATCATAAATTCATACAGACAATCACCCTCTTTTTTCGCATGAATTTACAGTATATGAAGCCATTTTTGTTTTATAACAAATGTTCGTTTTCAATTTTATACTTTCAATGCCTTGTACCTCGATAACCAGGTACTTTAAGTTTCTGTATCAAAATCTATCAATTAACGAGAGCTCTTAGTGGAGAGCGTTGTTAGTCGATTTTTAATAATATTCAGCCTTTCTGTATACAGGGTGTCCAGAAACTCTCCTGCCAAACGGAAACTACAGTTACTAGAGGTGATTTTAAGTCGATTTAGCCCAAATTACCTCAAATTAAACAGTAACAAACCGGTCGTTCGCTGTAAATAATTTTTTTTCAGATCTATCACAAGCGTGTCAGTCGGAGGGACCAATAGGTATTTTTATAAAAAAAAAATTATTTTCAAGTTTTTTATGTATCCGATACCAAATTTGTAAAATTCAAGATAATTTTCATAAAAAATGTTCTCTTGTTTCATATCATGAACCTTTTCGAGAAAAATAAATTTAAGCTTTTTGTGTTTCTTACATAAAATCATGTTGGATTATAAAATTGTATCTGTAATATCAAGTAGGCTTTAAAAAATCAACAAATTGTACAGATACTGGTATGTATATCCTGGCATTTCCAAGTCTTCCATATGGAATATTATTCATAAAGAAAACCTTCATCCTTTCCATTTTCAAAAAGTTCATGCTATGGTAGATGGTGATTTCCCTGCCTGCATAGATTTTTCAAACTGGTTGCACAACAAAAAAATCAGGATCATCCAAATTTCTTTTCCAATATTTTATTTTGCGATGAATCTACGTTTACTAGAGACGGAATTTTTAATTTACCTAATGCCTACATTGGTGATAATCCTACAAAATGTTTTACCTGATTTAATAGATGAGGTTCTCTTGATGATTCGAAATAATTTATGGTTCATGCAGGACGTCTTCTTCAAAAGGCTGTAGCTCCCTTAGGAAGCGTTTTCGGATTAAGGTAATTTGAGCTAAATCGACTTAAAATCACCTCTAGTAACTGTAGTTTCCATTTGGCAGGAGAGTTTCTGGACACCCTGTATAACTAGACCAAAACAATCATAATAAAATTCAAGTAGAGTCGGAGTGCAAAAAAACTTTAATTAGTTGGTAATGGATATCACATTTATAACGAGCAAGTAACATTTGAATCACGTACAAAATTATTTTTAGAATTAACAGCCAGCCTGCTGGCCAAAATTCAATCGGATGTATTTTCGTATTTTATGCAAATATTTTAACGTCAGCGTTGCAGTGTTTATAAAAAAATTAAATATTTGGGAATTTTCCTTTTATTATTAGTGACATCATCAAATAAGAAGAATTTGATTAACATTTTATAAAAAAGCAAACGTTTATTAATAAATACCAGTTTCCAGTAAATTATTAACGGTGTAATTAATTAACTTATCCTTCAAATATAATATCTACAACACTACATATTTTGTGAAAAGTGTAGTGCACTATTATAGTGGAAAGGAGAAATATTCCATCAGGACATTGAAACTATGAAAGATATAAAGCCATATAGCCATATGATAGCCTATACTACTACTACTAATTTAGTCATGCGAACCTTGACCAAGACAAACTCAAGCCAAGGTTCCGGCACTGATGCCACTGGCGGGCTCATTGTGCCAATCCTGCTACTTATGCATCCATGAAGCCGAGTCCCTCGATGAAGGACTCAATCCTCTTCAGTGAATGCCTGCTTATGTCCCCAGAGGCTTTCCTCTGAGCCTAGGTTACAGAGGTGCTTCCTCAGACAGCAGTGTCCTGTTAGGAGTCCTGCTATCTTTTTTAGCCTACTCCTTGGTAGTTCTAGAGCAGCTCCAGCATGTCCATCAGTCCATCCCCTCAATAGGAGCTTGGACTGCGTGAGACCCTGTAGAGCCCTCCAGTGAGCAAGGTCCTGGTTTCTCAGCCAGTTCTTCGTCTCCTTGCGGATTGTTTGTTTTGTGAGGCACAAGCCCGGGCAGTTAATAGGAGTAGCCGCCCCTTCCACAGCCAGCGCGTCCGCTCCTTCATTGCCTTCAAAACCAAAGTGGGCCGGAATCCATTCTAGCCACACTGTGTTCCGCGTTGCTAGGTCAGCAAGGCGTTCACGACATTCAACAGCAAGCCCTGAGTTGATTGTATATCCACTCAGTGCCTTAATTGCCGCCTATTGTTGGTGTCTTCAGCGAAACTGTTCAAGTACGCTCTATGCTAGAGAGTTCAAAAATGGCATGGGAATGCCTAGAAAAACTAAAGGAGCTGGATCATACTGTGAGTTCTAGGATAAATTGGAATATAATTAAACGAAATAGCAGATGAACTAACAAAGTGAGGGGCTGAAAGGCCATTTTGTGGTATCAACATCATCAATACTATTTTGTAAAAAAAAGGAAAACCGAGAAAACGAGATAATCAGAATTAGTAAAGGTAAAGCAAAGAATGCACAAGCGAGTAATACTGCATAAGAGATTTGACAGGTGGACAAAAAGAGTGGAGCAAGAAGAATGTAGATGATGTGAAATGGAAAAAAATACCTCCTTTTACATACTTACTGAATTCATGGTGAAACACCTGGAATACTACTAGGTAAAAGAGGAACTCTCGTCCAAAGGAAACTCTACGATTATTCTAAAATTAACTCGGGAAATATGACTGGAAGGAGTTTATGAGATTTTCCTCGAAAACTGAGTTGAAGAGGACACAAAAGATCTTCTAGGTCTCGGTGAAAAAAAACATACATATAAAATACATACATGTGAAACTACGTTTACAAATAAATATTTAACTCTGTATTTTTGTTGTTTCTCCTTTAACGAGAAGCAATAGAAATAGTAGTGACGTTTAAAAACTAGATCAGATAAACAAAAATTTAATGGCCTTTTTGAATTCTACAAAATTACCAAAAAACATTTGAAAAATCGTTGACGCCAAAATTACTGTTTGCCTGTGTATTGTTAGATTTTTTTTGTTTGCTACTAACATTATTTTCTAGTGATTGTGTTGTATTTTTGACATTATATTAATTAATAGTTTTCTATCCTAGATTTCCCTGAAATATTACTATAGAATAAATATTAATAAATCTTTTACTCAACAAAAATTGTCATTTTAGTAAAGCGTTTTATCAATAGATGTCAAAGATAATATTATTAAAACGCCCGCTTCACTTGGAAGTGTAATTCAATTTTATTGTTTTATGTGTGAGGCATCATGCAAATACTGTAATCTTCATAAACGTTGCTTGTCTTGTAAATATTCGCTTCCAGTAACTCGTACAAGATGCTGTATACTACACGTATAGTTTACTATCTAGTAATTCCTCACGCACGCGGGTAGTTAATGAAATAACCCAGGTTTACTCGCAGATAGTTTATAATCTGCTACACTGGGCTTGTTTGCTAGTAAAAGTGCATTTGCATATTACCAACTTGCTCAATATAATCGAGACTTACGATAATCCATTTCAAATTTTTTGTGTATCACGAATTTGGTAAACGAGACAAACCAAGATTAATATATACATTTTTTATTTTAGTTAATTTTCAGTGGAGAATACACAAAGGCGATGAACAAAGATTGGCACGGTCAACATTTCTGTTGTTGGCAATGCGACGAGAGTCTTACTGGACAACGTTATGTGCTTCGGGACGAACATCCTTACTGCGTCTCCTGCTACGAATCCGTCTTCGCTAATGCTTGCGAAAAATGCAGTAGAACCATTGGTATAGACTCCAAGGTAAGAAAAATTGTTAAATTTAACACGTTGAGTGCCATATGAGACCTACGTTGTCTCGTGCAGCTTTTGAGCATTTTGGCTTCATGAGACCTATTTGGTCTCAAGTGTGATGTCAACACATTTGGCTGCAAGAGATCGTGTATGTCTTATAGTGATGAGCAAAATCTGTCTTGGTCTTGCGATTTTGCAAAATTAAGACAGAATAAACAAGAATAAGACCAAAACCAAGACCAAAGTGCAAGTCTAAACTAAAAATTTAAACTTCCGTTTTAAATAGGATATATGAGAATATTTGTCCAAATTTCAATATATTTATGCCGTTGATCATTTATAATTTATACGTATCAAAAGACTCGAAAATTTTCCAAAACGACGTAAGTAGTAAATAACAAACTATTTGAGCGAGACCAAGACTGAGTGCGCCAGACCAAGTACAAGAGAGGACAAGCAAGACCGAGACCGTTACCAAGACTGTCTTGGTATTTTTTATTTTTTTTATTTGGTTATTTACCGTCGGTCTATTTCTGCAACTGAGGTTAATCACCGACCCCGGGAGCACTCTACCTCTAACCGGAAATGTTGCCGAACCCACTGGTGTTCCAACCAGTGGTAGGGTTCTTTATCGAGTACAACATCCACGGACTCGGGACCTCGGTTTTACGTCTCCTCCGAAAGACAGCATACCTAGACCTACATTATACCTTGTGCTACTCCGCTGCAGGCTGTATGGGCTATTTACACGACGGTCTTCCCAGTGGGTCACCCATCCAAGTACTAACCGCGCTCAACACTGCTTCACTGTAATTATCGCATCAGAGGCGTTCCACTACAGTGCTGGGCCGACTTTGAATCATTTCTGCCAAGGGTTTTCCGACCTGCTAACTTTCTGCCACTATTACACCGCTCTCAGTCAAGGTCTTAACAATGCCTGAAAAAAATTTCACGCGTGTACCTTATCGGTTTTTCCGACGTGAAAAACTGGCCGCCATTTACATATCCGGCCTATGGAAACTGGCAGAATAGTCATTTCGCGATGGGTTAATGTTTTTACAATCGTTTATTAACTACACTGTCGTGTACCTTATCGATACTGTTTTATGTCTCTTGGACTATAAGTATCGATTGCCCCTGACGACGGGTCGTAAGTCAACTTACCACCCTTAGGTGGTAATAATTTATGCCATACAAAACGTGTACCTTATTTATTTAAATGAATATTAATAGTACAATTGTTAACATTATTTACAAAATGTTGCGACTCCATAACCAAGTTTTCTGTTACTCTTGAAGTACTGCAGGAGACTTCTGGCTTCGTTATATTGTATAAAATTTGATTTGCAAGTTCCTTTTTATTGGTGACGCTCTCCGCTACGTAACAATTAACGCACCCAAAGGACCAAAAAGTCATCGCATGGGTGCATGAAACCGACCTGACACCGTATATATTTCTTAAATAAGATCATTTATGTTGAATTATGATGGTATATAGCAAATAAAATTTTTGGACCGAATTTTTTGCTTACACGGTGACACTCAACGTGTTAAAAATAACGTGAACCGATGAACTTAATAGGGTGTTCAACTAAAAATAGATTCTTGTTTATGCACATCAGTCGAACTGGAGACACATGTTAAAACAGGAACACAGCAAACTCCTGGTCAAAAAACCCTCGGAGTCGCTGACTAATGATATATTAAATCTCACCAAGGGCCAGACAAGGAGAGTGACGGGATTACTCACCGGTCACTGTACCCAATTGGCATATTTAGGGAGAAACCTATCTGTCGATTGTGCATGGAAGAGGAGGAAACAGTTTCTCATATTATCTTCGATTGTGAAGCATTATCTCATTGGAGATATATACTCCTAGGACTAGAAGATCCAAGGGAGGATTTCTCCAAGAAGGACCTAGTGAAAATACTGTTGAGCTTGATGAGGGCCACTGGTCTCTTCACATAAACGACGCAACCAAGAGCACAAAAAGCATAAAAGCCTCTGACTCTAAGCCTCTGACTGGTGGTGCTGAAACAATCAATCAATCATGCACAAGACATAGTTAATTCTACAGAAACAAATTACATCGAACCATATTTAACCAAATTTAATAGTGTAGTTTTGTTTTTATCCCCAATTAGAGAATTGTATTTTCAAAATCCGCCTTTTAAGTTATTACATCACTAATAGAAATTGAAGCACATATTTTGACATATCATAAGCTAGTGTAGTCACCAAAATTGAAGGAGGAAAGAAGATTAGGATAGATTGACAGTGAGTTGTTTGCATTTAGTTTTGGTTTATGAAAAAAGTCAATAGATTTAATAAATATGTATTTGAAATAATTAGTTATTTTCCTTATTTTTATATTTCATTTGTATTAAATGATCTTGACAACAAAAATAATGTTCTTCATGTATTAGTACAAATATGGTAAAAAACACGATCTATCTAAATACTGGTTTCATAATAATTTATAAAATTCAGACACAATAACACAACAGAACACAAATAAAAATGGAAAATAATCCTTCAACAAACCAAATATAGATTGTTACTATATTCGTTGCTTCAACTTTAACAAGTAAACGACAGTGATAGTTGAAACAATGTCAACATATATTAATATTTATTTATCATGAACAAGCTGAAACATAGAACAACAAACGGAGATTATCGACAACTTCACGTTTAAACTAGTGACGTATGAGTATTATAAACTGAATTGTCAATAATACCAAATTATTACTTTCCGTTCTACACTAACATTATTTACTGAACCTTTATTTATTGAAGAAATCAAGGATCGTGGACAAAGTATAGTGTTCTACTCGCAATTTATGGCCATTATTCACTATAGTGACTTGCGCAAACGTCACTGCGTGAATAAAGGCTGTAATAAATTGCTCGTTTAATAATATACTAATATTTTTGAATAACCCATTTGCCACTTATTTATATTACCCAAAACTATACGTGGTCGAAATTTGAAGTTGAATACCCTATTGTAGGTCTAAAGGTCTGCTAATAATATGAATTGATAGAAAAAAAATAGTCGTTGGGTATCAGATCCGGATTCCTGATGAATTCGACGTTTTAATCTGTCAAATAAGCAATTATTTGAATCAATGTCGTAAGATCTCGCATTGTTTTTTTTTATTTCACCGAATATTTAACATGGGCAAAAAAAAGCACAATTAGAAAAAATAATTTTAGTAAATGTTTAAATTGATGGCCATGCACATTGGTACAATGTTCAAATCTTATAATAACATTTCTGTCGAAACATCCTGGGACACCCGGTATAACTCGTATGAGTTGAATATTTTTAAACTTACAAATTTTAGAAATATAAAAGAATCACTCGATTTTTAACAAACAATTACCTTTCATTTCAGGATTTGTCCTACAAAGACAAGCATTGGCATGAAGCCTGCTTCCTCTGTACCACTTGTGGAGAATCATTGGTGGACAAGCAATTCGGATCGAAGGGTGATAGAATCTACTGCGGAAACTGCTACGATCAACAGTTCGCTTCGAGGTGCGATGGATGCCATGAAATTTTCAGAGCTGGTAAGTATTTTTATCAAAATTAATTGAAATATATTTTAAATCTTGGTCGAAATTGCTTCTATAATTATTATAATGATGCACAAATTATTTTCACATATTTAGCTGAATAATATAAATTATTCACACCTGTGAAGAATGAAAAAGAAAATTCACTCTCGTTAGCCAATCACATTCCATGATTATCAGAAATCACGCTAAAATGAATAAATCGAATCGTCTCTTTTAAAACGTCAAATACCTTACTACGCAAATCGCTTCTGACAGCGCGTCGTTTGAATCTTCAAAATAATCATATAACCCTAATTTTACATATACAGCGTTGCTGAAAATTCTCGCACCAAGGGATTATCTTTGAAACGGATAAAGGGAAAGTTATGAAATTCTAGGACGATGAATGAGACTCTAATCTGCATATTTTAGAGCAAATGTCAAATGTGATACATTGGGATTATTTTTGGAAAGAGAAAAAAACAAGCTTTTTTGTGATGGGTCACACGACCTAGGTTCTCATTTTAAAAAATTCAAGATGGTGGCCGTACGGTAAACGCTGACGTCAAAAATATTTGACATTTGCTCTAAAATATGCAGAATAGAGTCTCATTCATCGTACTAGAATTTCATAACTTTACCTTTATCCGTTTCAAAGATAATCCCTTGGTGCGAGACTTTTCAGCAACGCTGTATACAGAGAACAAAATGGACAACAGTGGCGATAGTGAAGATTTAATATGTTTAAGTAGTCTATCTATATTTATGTTATCTCTATTATTATTCCTAATAATGTTATACTTTTTAACCCACAATTTTGTTTTTCACATTTTCTTGAATAAATGTGGTCGGAAGCTCAGTGGTAGAGGTACTTGACTCTTACGCTTGCAATCGAGATTCGATTCCCGATGAAAGAACTTTTTGTGCATAGTCGTGGAGAAAGTATTGTGCTTTACTTGTGTAGAAAGGCTATAATTTTTCGTATTATTCTGTATGTTTCTTGGAGTGAAATAAAACAGTGACGTTCACCGTTTTAAACTTGTGAACTAGACATTAGACATTTTTTTTTAGAAGGAAAAATACTGTCGAAGCCAAACAGTGGCAAATTTTCCAACGGTACGCTGCATTCACTCATGACGACCTTGTAGATAAAATTGAAAACTATAATTAAAAACAAATTGAAATTTTTATTTCCAAAATACCATTAGTAATAACTAAACGAATTATGTATCACACTTTTAATATATCACGTCTAATATTAATCAATTAATTCCACCAACAGATGTGTTCAATTTTTGAGAGTGTCTATTTACAGTTAAAATGTGAAGTGGTTGGCCGAAAAATTTAATGAACACCCACACACCTTGAGATATTTAATCGGCTTAATTGAACGCATTACGTGTGTAACCGTCAATTACGGATCACGACATCTGATGATCTAATCATTGACATAGAAACACCGAGGGATATACTGAACTGCGTTTATTAAAAGCTTTTCCTATCGTACCCAAGCGCAGTGTTGTTTTCTGTTTTTTAAAGCTGAAAAAGAGGAGAGTAAGAAGAGATAAATTCGTGAAATTGTGAATTAAGGATAATATTTAGTGGTTGGAAGGGGTTCTTTTTATTTTTTGGTGAAATTCGGCTTCACAGTCAAAAAATTGTAGATAATCATTAAACCTAAAACTTTCATACTCTTTGATAATTTTTTTGACAACCACTTTTCGAGAAAATTTTTATGTAAAATGGGCCTTCCTAGTAAAAAAAATTTCTGCACAGACGTTATACAGTGTGTCCACGAATGGGGTGCCCAAGAGGAGAAATATTTTCATTTGTAGCTTTAGTGAAAATTGTCATTATTGATAAAAACTTTTCCTTGTTCTGTTTCATAGTAAATTGTATTGTAAAAACGATGAATTTTTGCACTATGTTCAAAAATGTAAAAGTAATCTACTGAGTGACATTCAGTTACTTCAATAATTCAATAATTATTCGACATTGCGTCTACCAACTTCGAAACATTTCCCCACTCTATTTCAAACTTTCATACAAGCATTTCTTAACATCTGTGTACAATATTCATCCAGTCATCCTCTTATCAGCAAAGTTGAGTGTGATGAACAGTCATCATGCTGAAATAGTAGTTAGTACTACTAGTTCGCAAAGCGTCACTTTTCCCACGGGCACAGAAAAGGCGAGTGCCGCAAATCTAGCGATTGGGAAAAGTGATTTGCCTACAAGTTGTACACAATATTTTTTCTACATTTATTAATGAAATAAAAACAGAAATTTATATAGGTATTTTAATAAAAATTTGAACAGAAAGAACATACAAAATGGAAATTTAATACAGAAAAATCAGTTGAGTGTATGTTTAATAGTGAACAATGGATAATGAATAACGAATAAATAAATAAAAAGTTTACTTATTTTTGGTTTAAATTTAAAATTTTTACACCCAGAAATTCACTAAGTATAATAAATATGTTGAATTGTCAAAAAAAGATGACAGGTAGCTTTGCTTGACATTTCGGTGCGGAAAATTGCCATAGCGTGTACTTTTTCTCATTACTTTTCCAACAGTTATCAAAATAATTTTTTTAATTTTAATTTTTTAATTTACCAATACTTATTGTTACCATAGAAGTAGGTTGTGAATACGACCCTAGGGCCGTAAGTAAGTTACTTACGGTTCGGTAAAAATTTGGAATTTTCACAAAAACTTTATTCAAATTAAAAAACAACGTCAAACCATATAGGAAAATATCAAAATAAACAAATCAATTCAACATTAAATTAATAGAAAATTGAAGCATAATTATTAAAAATAAAAGGCATTTTATTTCGTTGGTGATGTACTTCTTGATCGATGTTATTGGAAATCAACGGAGCTTCACTTGCATGGAACTACTTGGAGTGGAAAAAAACCGATCGTGCATAAAATATCATAAGATATACGGGCCGGATGTTCCCTTATAGCTTTCGGGTTTGGTGTCCCAAACCCTCTAGCTGGTAAGCTTCACTTCCGGTTCTTATACCTCAATATACTATTTTCATCAACCTGCTTAATTGAGCAATATTAATGTACACAAAATAGGTCATTAATGACCGATTTTCTATTTATAACCGATTGTGGTATAGGCAACCAAACATACAATAATATTAACAAAAAAAAGGTATAAAACTCGTTATCGTCACCCACTGGATTATTGTAGCGAACGTCACTCACTAAATTATTATTACAATAAAATTTTGAACTTAGTGCAAAAATTCATCGCATTAACCATAAAATAGATTATAAAACAGAACAAGCAAAACTTTTCAACAAGTTTAACATTTTTCACGAAAACTACAAATAAAAATGTTTCTCCTCTTGGGCCCGTAGATACACTGTAGATAATTATAATACCTAAAATTTTCATGAAAAGATTCGTTGATATAACCTCAAGAAATTGGAGGAAAACTAGTTTTTTGAACTTTTTACGAGAAATTTTACAAACAGAGATTGTAGATAATGATGTTTCTTCGGGGAAATTTCTTGATAGAAACTCAATTTTTCCTAAAAAAATTACGTTTAATCAATTTTTTGGTGCTTTCCATTTTTCTGCAATAACAAAGGAAACATGCTCTGCGTAGTAGTTGTAGATAATAATAATACCTATAACTTTATTGAAAAAATTCTTCGATATAAACTTGATTTTTCCGAGAAATTGATGATGTGTTTTTGCGTTTTTCCGTAAAACGAGACATTCTAGCGAGACATTTTCCAAACAAAAATTGTAGATAATAATAATACCTAAAAGTTTCACCATTCATTTCTTTGCTGCAACCACAACTTTACCTAGATAATTAAGAAAAATCAGTTTTCAGTACAAGGTAGATATCGTCCGTCCAGAAGCTCTGAGTGCATAATCCCGGACTGGGCACAATGCTGAAATCACATCGATGCATTAACCACAGTAAAGGAAATGCTAAGAATGTCGCAGTTGTAGTCCGAAACTGGTCTACAAGTGATAATATCCCTTCCAACAACAAACCAGAATGGTTGATTATATCATGCAGATATGCCAACTTCGTTTAACTTGGAAATGTAATTCAATGTCTGTCGGGGCACATAGCCCGAGAAGTAGTTGTTGCTTCTTAGTGAACGGTCCATGTTCTTTGGCGTTATAATAGTATTAAACTATTTTATTCGACTTCTATTGATAACACTAATACTGAAATATGACAATCTTTGCAGGAAACGGTAATTAAGTAGAAAATTAGCTCTTTTTGTTTATCCAAAATCAATAGGATTAATTAGGCATAAGCAGATCAAAGGAAAAAGTGAGCTAGGAAGAGGAACACGTGATTAAGATTTTGCATTTAATTTTGGGTAAAATTCACTTTTTCTCCAAACAATGGACACTGACGGAATAAAGAACAATACATAGCAAATTATCTAGATGAAATTAACCTACAAAAAAAAACAACAAAAATAGAACAAAAACACGTTGAACGGATAGAAAATACCTTCAATTTTCTGCTACCAGGACCTGAAAATTTTCGAAAGGTACCAATTAACCTCAAGCCTCTCCTGTGAACGATAAAACGTGCTCAAACATACTTTTTATCTTTACTAAGGCTGAAGAATACACGTACAAGTCGTGAATTTTATTACCTTTATCAGTAAAATAAAAATAATAATAGTTAATTTAATAGGCAAATCGGGCTTGAAAATTATTGATAATAATTATTATATTAATTTATGCAATAATGATGTCATCATTATTTTCGGTAGACGATTACCTTGTTGGTTACAGTGTAGGTGAAACTATGATTCAAATCAATGTTGAAGTAGGCGTTAAAATTAGTAATAAAACAATTTTAAAAAAACACAATCCACACCGTTAAAATTTTTTTTTTTTCGTAATAATAGTGTTAAAAGTAGGTACTCTTAATGAATTATTCGACGAGTTCAATAACTTCAAACAGATGTAGAGCAATGAAAGAAATTCATGAAAAAATTTAAAAAAAAAACGTGAGTCACTTTAAAAAGATGAAAATGGCAAAATTGCCTAAGGGAGCTCCGACTTGGTACCTATATTGGATAATAAACCAGTTAAATTTATAAAAATGTTGAACAGAGTTATAAAAATTCTTTGAACATTTTAGTTACCCACTTACGAATCATGTGATTAGAGTAATTAATTAATTATCAAGAAAAAAGTGCTTTCGATCTCGTTGTTAATAACAATAGAGGTTAGGACGCGCGAAATAGTAATTTACGTTACAAGACCGGAAAGTAGTGTTTTTCAAGTCGAACAAGCTTGGAGAGACCTGAAAAACACTAATTTCCGGTTGCGTAACGTACAATATTTTTTTTAAGACAGATACTTCGATATACATTTAATTCTTTATCGGATAATTCAAAATCTGAATTCATATTATTGTTAAATTTGCGCAGTCGCGAAATAAGTTTTGACATAACCGACAAATTAAAAAACAACGAACTGTCATCACTCGACAATATATCGAAACGTTGTTGTCATAGTAACGAAATCAAGGTAGATTGTATTATAAAGCTTTTGCCGGTCCCTCACGTCCATTTTCCGGTCTTGATCGGCAAAACGTTATTTTCTGGACGAAAAATGGTCCAGAATGTGTATATTTTCTGGTCGGTCTTAAAAAAAAGCTTTTGTCGGTCATTCACGTCCATTTTCCGGTCTTGATCGGCAAAACGTTATTTTCTGGACGAAAAATGGTCCAGAATGTGTATATTTTCTGGTCGGTCTTAAAAAAAAGCTTTTGTCGGTCATTCACGTCCATTTTCCGGTCTTGATCGGCAAAACGTTATTTTCTGGACGAAAAATGGTCCAGAATGTGTATATTTTCTGGTCGGTCTTAAAAAAAAGCTTTTGTCGGTCATTCACGTCCATTTTCCGGTCTTGATCGGCAAAACGTTATTTTCTGGACGAAAAATGGTCCAGAATGTGTATATTTTCTGGTCGGTCTTAAAAAAAAGCTTTTGTCGGTCATTCACGTCCATTTTCCGGTCTTGATCGGCAAAACGTTATTTTCTGGACGAAAAATGGTCCAGAATGTGTATATTTTCTGGTCGGTCTTAAAAAAAAGCTTTTGTCGGTCATTCACGTCCATTTTCCGGTCTTGATCGGCAAAACGTTATTTTCTGGACGAAAAATGGTCCAGAATGTGTATATTTTCTGGTCGGTCTTAAAAAAAAAATTAAACATGCTCTGCGTTGAATGTAGTAAGTGACTGCGAACATCCAGAATGATGGCATGATAGAAAATGTTCTTTTTAGTGAAACAGGGTTACAGAAAACATACCTCTATATCTTTTGCTTTTACATTGCTTTGCCAGATATAAATAATACGGTAGTTAAATGAGTGAAAGCACTTTATTTGACATTTGTGGTATTAATAGTATTTAATCAATACAAGAAATTATCTTTTATCTATTTTGTTGACAATTACAAAACTATAAATAAAATAAATCCCTGTAAGCTCTAAATCATTTGCTAGAATCTCATGAAATGCTGGTACTGTCAAAAATTATATAAAAAATTCAACAGTGTTGCCATATATAACGTCAGACCTTTATTCGAAATGAAGAGTGTCAAGCAGAGTGAGCATATTGTTAAGATCCATTTAATTTTGAGGATGTCCTAATGATCGTCATAACATGATTGTATTGTCATATCTAGACTATGTTGCCAAGTCGTTAAAATAGTTAGAGAATATAGTAAATAAATAGCATCGTCAGGATTAAATTATAGAAATTTCTAACAACAACGGCTTAGATCGGCACTGTTGCTGGGCGAGTTTTTGATGAAGAGTGGCTGTTTTCAAATCACAAAAGTTTGTAAAAATTGGCTTGTTTCGAATAACGATAGCGACTTTATAAATTTGGAACTTGGGAAATTATCTGACGCAAAATTTTAAGCTGTTAAACTTTGAATAACATTTTGCAAACGATGCTTCGTTTGTCTATATCCGTAAAATTCCCTATTAGTGCACTGTATAAATTAAAACTTTTCATTATACCTCCACTCGTTTGAGAAAGCTACTGTGCTTGCGAAACGCGTCACGAATCTATATTGAACTTAGTTCAAATATATAATGAAGATTTAAACAAATTAAATTTTTTTATTTCATCGCTTAGTATGGATCTTCATCAAGTGAAAGCCTCATCTATTCAATTTTTGAATCTTTTGACCCGAACCGGTACTGCTATGGGGGTGTTTGTAATTTCACAAAAGAAGGTCATAAACTCGTTTTATTATGTGTAATTTCGTCAAGAAACCTATTCAGGTATAAATTTCAACGTGTAATCAGGCAAAAACTCTCCCTTTTCAGATTATTTATCACGTAATTTTCTTTTACACACACTCCGTTGTTGGCGCAAACTTCTTGTTAGTTTGCTATTGGCATTTAAAATTAGAATTTTTTGTTCAAGCTGGGAAAAAATGTTTTCTTTTCAATGGACTTTTAAGTTTCAAGATCAAATGAGCGGTTGTTGTTTTATTCGCAATTTTTCAAATCGAAGCTGCAGTTTATTTCAAGAGATGGATCAAAATGTTTCGTAAGAAAATTGCTTGGAATTGAAATAGTAGTTTGTACAACTAGTGCGCAAAGCGTCACTTTTCCCACGAGCGCAGAAATCTAGCGAGTAGGAAAAGTGATTTGCGTACAAGTTGTACACAATATTTTTTTACAACCACATTTATTAATGAAATAAAAATAGAAATTTATATACTTAGGTATTTTATTAAAACTTTGAACAAAAAGATCATATAAAATGAAAATTTAATATAGAAAAATCAGCTGAGTGTATGTTTAATAGTGAATAATGAATAAATAAATAATCAAATAAATGGTTTACTTATTTTTGGTTTAAGTTTAAAATTTTTACACCCAGAAATTCACTAAGTATAATAAATATGTTGAATTGTCAAAAAAAGTTGACAGGTCATAGGTAGCTTTGTTTGACATTTCGGTGCGGAAAAGTGCCATAGCGTGTACTTTTCGCATTACTTTTGCGTATAGAAATTTGTGTAGAAAAGCGTGTTTTGCATAGTGGTTGTAGGAAAAAACTAATATCATTTCTTGACCAAATATATTTACATATGAAATTACGTCTAGGTCCTAAATAATAAATCAGTATTCAAGCATGTATCTAGAGGTAGTTTACACATTATTTAAAAATTATAATGAAATGTTTAATAATTTAATTAATTTTATAATAGTTTTTTAAAACATTGTGGCTAGAGTTCCGCCGGCAGAATTATGAATTTAAAATTGGGTCCTATGACATATCTAGTAATCCGCCGAAAATGTCATAATTTACGCAAGCGCGGCGGAGTTATTCACTATTAATATTATATGCTTTCCGCCACCCAACGGCAGACAACTCATGTTTCATGATTAAATTCCGTTCAACGGTGGATTAGAGTTTATTTTTGTGAGAATTCCGTCCGCAATTTGGTTTAGTATTATTTTATTTTAAGGGGAAGGGTGAATGCAATGATTATATTTCCTTCCTCTTCTTCAAATACATAATGTAAGAATACACTGAACCGGCAGAATTAACCGCCCACCCAATTATTATTATTTATTTCTCAAATTTTTGTCATTTTTTGACTTTAATTGATATGACGTGACAAAGACCAGCTCCAACCACTATTCGAGAGCTGAAAACTGCTTCGGTGGAAGAATGGGAAAACATCCCACAAGCTGAGATTCAAGCCATCATGGATACCATTCAACGCAGGCTTAGTGATGTGATCAGGGCAAGAGGGGGGTAACACTCGTTACTAAAGTGAATTTTGTTAATAACAATACTTTTTTCGATAAATTCCATGTATTGCTCATCTTATTGAAAAAGTTAAAAATGGTCAAAAACTGTTTTTCTTTTATTTTCTAAAATTAAACAAAAACTTTCATTTGATTGGTATTTGTTTGCTTTTTTAAGATGTACTTAGACATTAAAAAGTAAAAAATCAAAATTACAAATATCTCCAACTAAATAATAAAATATTGGGTGGGCGGTTAATTCTGCCGGTTACTGTATAAATGTGTTTATAATTCCATTTATTTTCTTGGATTTGTAAGTCTGACAGCAAATGGAACTCGGGACTCTGACGAAATTCTTGAAAAAATATACTTTAGTCGGAATTTAGGTGTCAAATGTCAGCCGTCCGCCACTGGGGCCCTCAGGACGGCGGCAAAGTAGGTGTGTAATGTTCCTCTGCGCTTGCGCAAGTTATAGGAGTTCCGCCTCAATCGATGTCTCCCCGGACGGATAAAAACTTCCAAATTGTCTAGATCTGCTATTGTCACACGGGACTGCACTGCTGTGCTCTGTGATATAACAAAAATGTAAGATCTTGGGAATCTTTCCTTCTAAAACGCAACGTATTTAGTATTTAGATAATAAAAAGTCGAAGCATACTAAGTGATTCGATGAATAAAAAGTGTGCCACGACCGGTTACCCTAAATGGAATTAGTTAGTTCACTGAATGCATCCCATTTAAGTTGTTAATATCAAACTATATGCACAGCGACGTACTAAAAATGCGTTTTTCAAAAGAAAAGTTTCTTATTTCAAATACCTCAAATAAAAAAAAACCTATACTTAATAAACGGTAAATGAGTTTACTATTATGGGTAGCGCGAAAAAAAGGGTTCCGCTAGAAGGAGGATGTGATTGAAGAAAAAGTACAGTTAGAATAATTATCTGAGTTTGGATCTTGTTTAAAGTGGGTGCTTAACATCTCGTTACACTAAAATGAAAATATCGTTATAAAAAACAATTGCCTTGAATTTTTTTTTTATAAAAAAAATAGAATTATTTAAAATTCACCTCTGCCATTGCTTAAACGTAAATAGTCTAGTCACATTTGCTGCATTTTATCTGAAAGTCGATTGGTCCTGTTGGCCTTACCTATAAGATCTTTCTCTACATCTATATCTTAGTCCAAGAGATCTAGACTTCTGAGAAAGCCTATTATCCGGTAGAAAATGATGATAACATGTCAGAAGCTTTGCTAGCGTTTCAACAAGATGGGGCACCTCCACATTTCGCTCTCGATTCAAGACGGCTCAATGTTGGAATGGCCATTTAAGACGCCCGATTTAACCCCCCTAGAGTTTTCTTTATGGGGATATCTGAAAACCAAAATTTATGCCACTCGGCCAGCATCTATAGATGATTTACGTCAGCGAATTATTCAATAAAAAATGTTACATAATGTTCGAAATTTTATATTTAGTACCTAGTAATTTTTTCCATAATTTGAATACCTTAAATAATTTGTTACTAAACGCAGTTAACCTTGTGCAGCATTAAAACAACCTGTAGTGTATATTCAGTAAATTATTCGTGATGATGAGACAGAGAGACACTGTATTATAATGTAGTGTCCCACAGTTAGTGGGTAGACGCTGGCTGTTCTTTTGAAACGATAGGTACAAGCTACCGCGCGAGTGATCTTACAACTTTTGCTTTATAAGTTTTAGTTGATATTTAAACTTCTTTCAAATACGGCGCGGACCCGAGGAAAACACGCGTTTATAAAAGTGGGATTTTAAATATTTTTCTAGTTCAATAGCATGTGTAGGTTTTTTATTTGTTTGTAGTGTGGATGGTGAAAGTTGTGGCTTGGTAAAATGTTTAAAGAAATAGAAAAAGTTACTGAATACATTTTTTGATAACTGGCTTTTTTTTATAAGGATTGTAGTAGTAGAAACCATATTTTTGATTTTAATATTATAGTCTGTTCATTCAAATCATTGCCGATTTCCGATTTTATATGAAATTGTAGAGGTCTCATTTTTTTCGGTAAACAAATTTAATTTTAATTTCTTGTCACATATCTATCATTGATTCACTTCAATATTGGTCATTTTTGAGCAATATATTTGTTTTTGTAGTTTCCCAACACTTATTAGTTTTGAAGAAAGAATTGATAAAAAAAATCAATTGGTGCCAAATCAGTGCTGTATGTTAGATCAAACGTCAATTCAACGTAGATGAATTCAGCAGTTATTAGGGTCGATATGTCCTGGTATATTATAATGTCTTATTTATTCCCGCCCTTTGTTTTGTTTTGTTAAAAAAGCAGCAAAACCTTTTGGTCAATTCACGTACCTACTGCAACAAATTTTGGATAAAGTTCGTCCATGAGTGAACTAGGGATACTATTAAATTTTGCATACCATCTTGGAGATGTCGGAAGGGCCAAAAATAATTATACTTCATATACAATTTTTACCTTACTCCTTTAGTTAACAAACTATAAATGCCGCACATTTAGGAAAAGCGTCAGTCTTGTTCTTGCTCAAAATTGTTTTTTACTTTCTAGTTACGTCGTTCTAGAACATTTTCGAGTCTTTCGATAGGTATAAAGGATCAACAACATAATATTGAAGTCAATACAAATATTCTCATATATCCTATTTAAAATGAAAGTTGTAATTTTTGGTTTAGTCTTGGTCTTGTTCTTGTTTATTCGGTCTTGGTTGTGCTAGTATACGTATGATCTTGGTCTTCGTTATAATTCGTCACCAAACATGGACATTTTTGGAAAAATCATCACATGAAAATTTCGCAATTTGATTTCGAGGGAATTTTCAAATCACCAAACAATACAAATCTAGTCAAACGTTGAAAGCGTCATATCTAACGATAGAAATATGCTTTTTTCTCTTGATACAGATTCTTTTGAAAGTTGATCTCTCTTATTAATTCTCTTGTATGGCGGTACCCAAAGTAATGTAGATTTTTTGTTGCTGCTACTATCAGTAGCTTTTCTCTTTCCTTATTTTAAGTATTGGGTATGGATGCTGTACAGATATGGTCCTCGAACATATTTCACATGAGCTTTGATAGCATGACACCGGAGAACATATTCACTGAGCGAGTGAACATCATTATCCCATCCAGGGAACAGGTGATGCATCCAGGTAATTCTAGAGAAAACATCTGGTTCACCAATGGTTCCAAAACAAACCATGGTACTGGGGCTGGTGTAAATAGACCTAGGAAGAAAATGTTCTTCAGCTTTGGTCGATACACGTCTGTGTTTCAAGCAGAGATGATCGTTGGTATAGCCTGCATTGATGAAAATGTCAGAAGAGGATTTACCAGACAAAAAAAAAATATTCACTGATAGCCAGGCTCTGCTTAAAGCTATCCGTAATCCAACAACTAGATCTAAACTGGTAAAAAACTGTAAAGAATCCCTTAGCATGCTGGCAAGAGGCAACAAAGTGTTTCTAATATAAGTGCCGGCACATGAAGGGGTTGCAGGTAATGAAATGGCAGACCAGTTAGCTAAAGAAGGTACTAAAGGAGACTTCATACGTCCGGAACCGTTTTGTGCATTCACAAAGGATTACATAAGAGGGGAAATCGGGAACTGGCTTGTTCAAGGTACACCAACTCAAATGGAGGACAAGGACACCTCCATACAAAAAGTTTACTGAATAAGGTAGATAAGGAACTCTCGTCCAGGCTGATGAAACTGGGTAAGAGACATTGGACAGTTACCTACCTGGTGACTGGACACTGCACCCTGAGGAGGCATCTGCATAAAATGGGCAAAGTTAGTGAACCTATGTGCAGAAAATGTGAACTCTACGATGAAACACCTACTCACATACTCTGTTTCTGTGAGAACTTACAAGGACTCAGACGGAAGCACTTTGGAGAGGAAATTATACAACCATCACAACTACTAAAAATCCCTCCAGTTAAACTGGTTAGCAGACCTGAAGCTTCTGGAATGGAAGTAGATAACATGGGAAATGGTACAAAGATTCAGTTCAAGTGCCTGGGCTGTTCAGCGCAACCCAAACGTATAAATGAATGGATAAATGCTATACAGATCATTTACATAAGGACTCTACAATTAACATGCTTTGAATTTTGAATTGTCTATTTTCTAGAACTAATATTAACTTTACTTTTCCATCTCATTATTTCATTTTATCATAAGACTTGATACTGTGGTATGGTTAAATGAAATAATACTCTTTTTATAACAAAATAAGAACAAGTTTATAACGAGAAAAGTGTAAAGTGAGCGTCAGAGTTTGAAAATTTATATGATTTTTTTAAAATGGCGGACGTAATGAGTGATCAGTTCAAAAGAATGAACTTGCAAACTAAGACTGTCGGTGAAGATCGAATAAGAAGAGCAAAAGAAAAGAATGAAGACGTAGCTATATTATCTATGCAATTACCTGGCGAAAAAACTGGTTTCAAATGTAGCCTAGGAGTAGCTTGCTTACAAGGGGATCCGACAAGTTTGCCGCTAGGTATGTTTTAAAGAAAACTTTTTTTTACAGTTTGAATTGTGTTGAATTTTGTAACCGTTACAGTATACTTCACAATGTAACTTTCAGTATCAAATTAAATACTGCACCAACTGTAACCCTCTCCTCCCACCGTTAGTGCCGTCAAAGGAACGCCACTTTGTATCTTAGTCGGTATTTCGCGAAAAAATTGACCAATACATGCACTCCCACTTGCTAGATACGGTCCTGCATATCTACCTAGTGGAATTCACTATATTATGTTTCTAACAGCCACTGTAGCTTAACCACTTGGCTTATAACAGCCATATGTGTATCGTTTAAAAGGTTTTGAACCGAATTATCAAATAACGTGCATTGTGATCATATAAAATGAAGTTATCATTGTCTAATTGGGAAGAAAAGTTTGAATTTTCGACCCAATTCACTGTCAATTATTATAGGAACTGTGAGAAAAGGATGTTCAACTTAAAATTTTGGAACCATGTTTTATTAGGTAGACTAACAGAAAAAAATGAAAACAAATATTTGTTGCACGGTTTATCAATGAAATATATGTAGGTAATTCGAAATTCAAATAACAACCGTCACGTCCGTAACTGTAAACTCAGCCACAATAGACTCTTATGAGTCGCAGAAGAGTGCCTTATAGACTCATTCACCTCAAACCTAACAACTTAGAACTCAAATAACGTCAAGCTTTTGTCACCAAAGAACGTTTTTTACACAAAAAATTCCCCACATTTTCCAACGTTGTCAAACTTTTTTCAAGTTTGACCAAACATCAAAATATAAAATCAGTTTAGTTATACGGGTTTAGTAATATGAACCGGCCATAGGAAATTATTGTTTATTATGTAATTATTAATTTTTATAAAGTCCGTGCTAAGTAAAAGTCTGCCTTCACGTCGCGTCTCACAGTTCGTCGGCATTCGGCAATTTTAAATTTAAACTCACTTTTAAACACGCTTCTTCAAGTTTGCTATTACACTCGTAGCAAGATATAAATCATAAATGAATTCTAGGCTCCGAGGAAAGAATTCTAGGCTTCCATTTTAGGGTTGCTAAGGTTTTTAGAGGTTAAAACGCGCGAATATACCTATAATTTAGGTTTTTCGTCAGTCCGCCATGCTTGTTCTGAATCCTAGGCTTCAGAAAAAAATTCTAAGCTTCAAGAAAAAATTCTAGGCTCCTTTTCTCACGATTTCTGAAAGTTTTCGGTACCCTTTTCTCAAAAAGTTTTCAATACCCTTTTTTCAAAAAGTTTTCGATACGCTTTTTTTTTAAGTTTTCGATACAATTCTTTAAAAAAATTTTCGATACACTTTTTTTAAAAAGTTTTCGATACACTTTAACTGTAACTTCAAACTTGTGTCTCTTGAGCCGTGTTCGAAACACGTTGTGGGACTTTCTCCATAAAGCTTCTATTAATAATTGACAACCTCAAATGGTTTTCTGTCCATTTTCTGTAAGTGATAGAATTATCGTCTTAACTAAAAATAACATCCCAGTCTTAAGATTTAAAAAATCACCTGTTAAACTTACATAAGATGCTAAAATAGTTCCATTGACACTAATGTCGTTTTATACAACAAACCAAATGGAAAACATAAACACGGCTTCAGTTTAGTACATAAATATCCTGTTTTAATTTGAAGTAAACACATTTTTCAAAAGGGTCAATATACGAGTGGAGTGATATGGTGTTCGTAAATGTTGATGTTAGACAGATAAAAATCGATCATTTCAGGTATTTTCAAACATATATTTCTTGAAGTATTCCGAATTCGTTATGGAACTTCTGCCAAAAATTTTTGTCATCTGTGTACTAAAATTACTAACTTGCTAAAACCACATAATTAAACACTAGTTCTATGGTTGTTATCAACGAAATAGATAAATACGGGATCGGAAAATTGATTGAACGTCAATACGTTCTTACCTAAATTTATGTTGTAAATTCTTTTTAAATGTTAGTTGTATATCAAATCGAATTGTTCATTTAATTTGTTGTTACAATTTTTATCTATTTCATGGCTACAACTATAGAAATAGTATTTAATTCTGTGGTTAACACATGACAACAAAGTTTCTCCAAATTCAATGACATAAGCGACGAACGCGTGTAGGTGAATCCCAAGAATCTTCAATGACTGTTCAAAAGCAATTAAATATCCACAATGATTTTTGTATTCCACGTGTTTAGATATTTAGATAAAAATGGAATATCAAAAGTTAACGAAGAAAATAATTAAAAAATCTCTGTAAACGTCACTTCTAACGATATTCAACAGCTGTTTATAAAGAGAACTATCGAACTATTCAAAAATACCATAAACCACAGATCTCACCTCGTCTTTGTTGGAAAATCTTACATTTTTCAAAATAGTGCTTGGAGGAATAAGCTAAATTTTAACTTATCGATTTTGATCTGATATTTATAGCAATGCTTTTGATACTTCAATTGACCTGTATACAGGGATACTCGAAAAATAACTTGCTTTCTCAACTAGTTTTTATTCTAAAAAATGTTCACGTAATAAAATGTCGAGTAAAATCAATAAAAAGTAATTTTTAAATGATACACATTGTATGATAAAAAGCCAATTGTTCAGGGGCTGGTGCCTACTGGTTTTGAAGAATTTTTATCGAAACGTGCAACACGCGAAAGGTATAGATATTTATAGGTAAATTTAGGTCATGACTATTTTTGCTACAAATTCCTCCGGTAACTGACAGTTTTGGTAGGTGGTTTTATATTGATGTTGCCATTGACATTTTCTATTTCTTAACGTACACAATTTATGGCAATCGTTGAAAACATTATTCAAATTAATTCGTATTTTATATTTTTTTCTTATTTTTCTTCTTCTTAATTTTTATAGAATTTAAATTAATAATTTAGACAAAAAGTTGTTTCAACTCAAGTGCATTTGAAAATATCTTATTACAAAATCGTGAATCTGTGCCGGATATGTCTATCAATAGTTTAAAAATTTAAGTATTTCTACTAAAATGAACTGAATGAAAGAAGCAAGCACATCTGCGTCACTGACAACGTCTTCTTGGTATAGTATATCTGTATATAATAGATTTTCAATTAAAGGACCCATAAAACAGGGTGGACAATTTGAAGGTTCTAAAATTCCAATAATAGTTTTTCAAAATTCCATATTTCAGTTATTAGGTTTGTTCGAACGATTGGCAAATTGACGACTTTTGCGTTGAGACTCTTTTTGAACAGTTTTTATTCACTGCGTATGAGTCGTCCAGTTTCCAACCGTTTATTATTCCACTATACGAACTACGAACAAACCTATTTGTTACCTGCGCATAAAGTGAGATTGTACAGCAATTCAGAATCCTAGAGCACAACACCTAGGAATAGGGGCACCTACCTAAACGAAATCCTGAGATATCCTAAAATTCCTCCGGGAAATAGGTCTAAAAGAGCTACTAGTCTCCGAGACTCTCATCAAAAACTAAATAGAAGAAAGGGGGCACAATAGATCTTTTAGGTCTCAGTGAATCACCCCAATTACTTAGATACATGGTAAAGTTTCTGAAAATCTTCCAGTAAGTAGTGTTGTACCTCATTGCTCAGTTTCAGACCCAATTTCTTTTTTGTTACTCAATAACGATGTCAGCCATTTGAATTACATTAGCTCAATAATTTTATTTATATATTTATATTTTATTTATTTTATATTATCTTTATACAGTACTTAAGTTTGTAGCATATCGATGCATTTTTGCCAAAGTAACGTAAGTGACATTTCTGGTGAAAATCATGTTTTTTTTATTAACGTAAAGCTTCTATTGTTAAGAAGGTACTGCCAAAATGCAGTAAGCCTAGATTATACCTACTTTAAACTTTATTTTTAACTATTTTAAAAACGTACCTATGTTCATAATTTTTTTAATCATACCCGTAAAAGTAACGCGTTTTTTTCTACTTATCGTTTTTGGTGACTTACGTTACTTTGGCAAATACCTATCGATATGGGAAATTTGATATAAGTACTCCAGAAATTTATTAATTTTGACGTTATAATACTTATAATTATCAATACTACCAAATACCAAATTATTACTTCCGTTCTACACTAGCATTATTTACTGAACTTTTATTTAATAAAGAAATCAAGGGTCGTGTATTCTACTCGCAATTTATGGCAATTATTCACCCAGCGTGAATAATGACTATCATAAATTGTTCGTTTAATGATATACTATTATTTTTGAGCAAATCGAAAATTGTTATCAAAAAAATTAACTAGTGCCTAATAAGCAGATAACTCTTTTGTCACCTAAAATTTGGGATTTCGTGCTATAGTAATAATAATAGGTTGAAAAGTTTTCGTATAGAAGCATCATCAATATGCTGTGCTAAACAGAAGTTAGGAAACTTGAATGTTATAAAAATTTGTATTAAAAAAAGTTAAAATTTTCTTGGTATGGTTTATTTACGATAAATAAACTCCAATGTTAAAATGTCATATACCTGGAAATGTTATTGTCACTTTGACATCGATAAAAAAGGTGCATCCTTTTTTATCGGATAAAAACTTCTCTTCCTCAATATCTAGTAAGCGGACGTCACTTTTCCACAATGACAATGAGTCGCAAGTTTGGTTACTTCTAATTTCACAGCAATTAAGTGTTGGCAAGACGGCAAAAAGTGTCAATTAGTCTGTCAGATTTTTGAATTTTAAACATATAGTGCTTTTATTTTGAATCGGTGTGGTAATTATTTAACTTTGTTGTATTAATAAAGATAAATATTGTTGTTGTTCATCCATATATTCTGTCGTTAATTTATCTTGCCAAAAAACACTCGAGCTTTTCTTTTATCAGATAAATTTCTCCCTAACTCAAAGTTTTGCCAATCACTAAATTTGCTCGAAAAACTGACATTACATAAAATCGCTCCACCTTCGGTGTCGCGATTTTATCATGTCAGTTTTTCTCGTAAAATTAGTGATTGGCAAAACTGTTTCGTTGCAAAGAGAAATTTATCCGATAAAAAAAAGCTCTTGTGTTTTTACTAGCTACGTTCGGTATTTGCATCGCAGAGGCGACGGATTTTTGGTCACGTGATCACATATTAATCTGAGAAAATTGCTATTAACGAACGGCCCGACCAACCAGATCTAAACAAACTACTAACCTGTATCTTTCATAAACGGACTACGATTTTTTTTGCTTGATGTTTTCGTTCTTTTAGTGTTTTAGATTTTATTATTCATTAGTTACAGCTATGTCTACCCCTGAGGCAATTTTGGTCGCTATTCACGGTCAACAAACACTACGAGATTTACTAATGACAGTAGTGACTATAACATAGTTACCGAACAGTTCAGATTTACCTCCCCTACCTCTAGATGTAATAAACGAACGATTCAGACTAAAAAGATTGATCGGACTCAAATAACGAACGCAGCTAATGTTGATAAAAAGACTATGACGTTACAAAACAAAATTTTGTGATGTTGCCAGCATGTAGATTTTCTCTGTATTCAAAGGAAGCTGGAAAAGTCAATGTGACAGTTCTTCTTTTTTATTCGCCTGTACCTCGAAGGATATAAATTGAATGAGTTCATTTACAAATTAAAGGCTTGTATGATATTCTCAAATTTATTTAATCTAAGAATATTTATGTTAAAATACAAGAAATCACTATATTTTCATCAACATTTGATTATTTATTATTTTTCATACAGAATTGAATGACAAACTCTAGAACCATCTTCAAGAACACTGAAAGAAATAAATCAAAGCATCAATCATCTTGAGGAAATTGAAATATAAATATAATTCAATTTAAATTTAATTATAATATATAATTTGTATTGATTATAATTGAAGCAAATTGTATTACTCACGTCTCTTACAAGCATCAAGGTTATAACCATATCTCGGCACTTACTGTTCTTACAGTTCTTGGGTACCTATTTTAACACTGCAGATTTGCCTAATTAATTAGTAACGAAAGTAACTATTTTTCCAATATTGAATAAACATTGAATTCAGAAGCACCAGAAAAACTTGTAAAAATGATGATCTATGTCAATAAACAATAAATGACATACTAAACCTAACCTCAATTCTGTCAAAACTGCTGAATTTTTCCAATTGATCTGACAACGTCTTGAAGTTTTGTCAACCCGTAAGCTGAAAATTACCTTGGCCATTAAGTATAAATTGTATTTACGGGTGGTAAATTTATATTTTATTCTGATTTGCAGGAAAGTAACCAAAAATGTTGTCATCGTCTTTTTATCCTAAATAAACCATATCAATTTTCAATTCAATATTTTACTATAAATCATTCCAGAATGACATCACTGACAGGTCGGCCATATTGTTCTGTAGTACACATGTCATATTCTAATCAGTTTGCATTGTTTACTGGTAATGTATGTAAGTACGATGGGGTGACATTCACTAAGACCTAAAAGATCTATTGTGCCCCCTGTTTACTGGTGAACAACGGATAATAGTTAAGCGGGATTTATAGTTTGACGGACTGTAAACGTAGACGCACTGTGAAAAGATCAACTATAGAATTTACGTACCTTGTTTATAAAGGAACGTAAGTGCATGACGTAACGTAAGGGGAACGGACTGGAACGGAAGAGTTGGCCAACTTTTATCTTTTTACAGTGCGTTCTTACGTCCGGCCAATCAAAGGAAAGAATTTTGTGTGATGTCAGCGTGACTATCAGCTGTCATTTAATGTTGTGTTTTTGAATGTTTCATAGATTGACATAAATATCCTTTGTTTACTGTTTAGTTTAGCGTCGTTTTTCGAGTTTGTGCTTGTCGACACTTTCACAATGCTACTGCACACAATAGTAGTCCCACGGCTCCAAGAAGCATATCTACATGTATTTCGTAATCCATTGTGATTTAAACTATATAAATATTTAGATTATAATACAAAATTTAAAGTTCAAAACAACCTAGGACACAGGCTGTAGATGATTTGTATAATTTCTAGGTTAATTTGAATGTCGCGAGTACTTACCTCTGCCCATGCGCAAAATTTCCGTTCCGTTTATTTATAACTGCTACAATTTTTACATACCGTTCGTTACGTATCCGTGCGTCTACGTGTGGTATACTTTTACAATCCGTCAATCTATAAATCCTGCTTAAGTTCTTAGAATTATCCAAAATGCCATCCTTTTATAGTATTAAGTGCGGAATGCGGGATCAAGAGATAAGGTATCTTTATTTCGATTTCCGGCTGTTTCAACGAATCGGAGCTGACTATTTAATTGATCTCTCTATGCACCTGAATCTGTTGCTTTTGACTTTAGTTGGAATCACATAACTCCTCTGTTGATTGCTTTTTTTGTCGTTAGACATTTTCATTATTATTTAATTCAATTCAGAGACAGTTTACTGGCACCGCCATGAGTTATTTGTAAATTTTTTAATATTTAAATAAATTATAAATTGACATTGTGCTACAAAGTCTGCGAACTTTCTTAACTTATACAAATGTAATTAATCACCCCGTATGTTTAAGGTAAAATTACTTTTCAACGAACGATATTGATGTATTCTTCTTCGATTATATAATAAACAATGAGGTGTTAAATTTAACAAAAATATGTTTTCTTAATGTTGATATTTAGTGATGGGAAAAATCATAATAAGGAATCAATTACTTTCAATGTTTTTATTCTCACAAAGTTTTTATGACGATTTGAAATTTCAACTTTTGGATGATTTAAATAGCTCGCCATTTATGCTGTGACGTACATTACCTAAAAGAGAAATTAGCTACAATAGGGTTGACATAGTACCACAATTCTGTCGCTTTCTTTTTTAAAATCGTGATGAAGTATAAGTTATGCTTATATTACTTTTATAGTGAATAACTTTCTACAGCAAAATGATCTTCACAGCTATAATAACTATACCTTGTTTTTAAACTAAGAGGAGCGATTTGAATTTAAGTTGGCATTTCTGCTGCCTAGTGATTGGTCAGATTGCCACCAGTTTCACACTGCTCTTTTGATACCACTGACACTGACATTTGTCAGTTTTGTGTTTATTTATATAAACATAGTCATTAGTTCAATCATTACTACCACGTTTGTTGTTTATTTTCAACATAGTATTATATTTTACCCAAGGTATTTGCTATTTTTATTATTTATTCCCTTTCATGAAAAACATCCATGCTTCTTTTTTCTTGTTAATAAAGTTTCACACCAAGTTTTACATACATTGCAGTACTATATTATGGTATTTTTCGATAACAAAACTTCTGTTTACTTTTAGTTTTGCTACACCAAAGCCTCAAATGTTAAAAAAAATTTAATCATACAATTGCATTTCTATATTCTCATTTATCCTCAAACTCTTTTTTACATAAACTACCTATTATAACCTTACATCTTTTCATAATAATGTGACATTTGGTTACTACTTTCGCAATGACCTGTGGCCAATCAACATTCGATATTTAGACATGCCTTGATCCCTCATTGGCCACGACAACATCGAGCAATACAATACATATTTCACGTAATTTACATTTAGTTCAAAAAGTCTGAACACGACCCTTTCGGAACACACTCCCAATCTAGTAACTTTTAGTGCTGTGGTTGAGGTTTCCTAAAATGCTCTTCCTAGTTTAAAAACAAGGTATAGTTGCAGTATGTTTATATTTTCTTACAAACTTTTTACGAGGCGTTGGTAACTATTGTGTTCGCGGAGTATTATACAAAGCAAGATTTATATAATATTGACATGATTCCAACTTTAAAAATTGTGGAGAAAAACAGATTAAACTTAACAAAAAAAGTATTAATACAATGCTTTTATTTTTATAATATTAAAACGTCAAGCTCGTAAAAACCGTCAACAAAAACAATACACTCATATACAGTGTGTCTACTTAAGTTGGACTCATATGGAAAACTTTGTTATTATTGGTTTTAGGAAAAAAAGTTATTTTTCATAAAAAGTTCTGCATTATCTAAAACCTGAAATGCAATCATTAGATATCAATTCTTTAAGTCGTTTATGAGGTTTGTCAAAAAATATAAGTGTTACTCAAGAGTAAAGTACCTTTATTTTTTACAATAAAGAAAAATATTGGGAAGTAAAGTTATTTAAAATTTATATTCAAATATGCAATTACAGCTATTTAGCATGAAAATTAAGATTTGGTGATCATTTACTATTCAGTCCGTATTAATTATTCTGGCTTGGTACAGTTTAACGTAATCTGGGAGTCAGAGTGAGTTAGTTTTTATAAAATTACAGTAAACAATATGTTTGATGGAAAGGTGATTCATAGGTTTTCAGATATTTTTTGGCCTCCCAGGTCTCCTGATTTAACTCCCCCAGACTTTTTTTATAGGGATACTTAAAACAGCAAGTTTATCAGAAAGGACCATTTGATGATGTAGACCATTTGGAAAGGATTATTTCTGAAGAATGCCAAAAAATTACTCCAAATATTATAAGGAAAATAATAAAAGAGTTTGAGAAAAGAACAATTAAATGTTTACAAAGAGAAAGTGGATATGTCGAGGCTCTAGTAGATTATTAAAATTTAATTGTTTGTTACTGTATAAATAGATTTTTGTTTAGTTGATATTGTTTGTATGGATTTTCCTATTTCTTAAATAAATAATTATTATGCATACATTACGTATTTAAATGCAAGATTCTTTAAAAACATTAACAAATAGAAAGGTTGTCATATTTCTATTAGATGAGAGAGGTAAAGTCAGTATTGAAATTTATAACTACAAAATAATTATTTATAATGTAAAACGTAAATAATCACCAAAACTTAATTTTCATGCTTAATAGCTGTAATTCCATATATGAATATAACTTATAATTTTAAATAACTTTACTTCCCTACATTTTTCTGTATTGTAAAAAATAAAGGTACTTTACTCTTGAGTGAGATTAATATTTTTTGACAAACCTCGTATATGGCTTGAACAAATTAATATCTAATGATTGCATTTCAGGTTTTAGATAATGCAGAACTTTTTTCCTAAAACCAATAATAACAAAGTTTCCCATATGAGTCCAACTTAAGTAGACATACTGTATATTATAGACTTGTGACAGTTCTTCAAACTTCAAATTCAAATGGCCTTTTTGTTACTGGTTATTAGTTCATAAAGCATCTAATCAGAAAGTGCACGTATCTGTGCTACGTATCTGTAATGGAAGTTGCAAACTTATTTACTTAATTACAGTTTCCTGTAACAATTGTCATAGTAAAACGTGTTATCAATAGAAGTCAAAATAATAGTATAAAACTATTAAAACGCCTTACAAATTAGAAAATTACTTTCCATAGGTTAGACCGTTCACTAGGAAGCAACATCTACTTCTCGGGTTATATGTCCCGCAGAAAATAAATTACACTTTCCAAAGGGTAGACCGTTCACTAGGAAGCAACATCTACTTCTCGGGCTGTATACCCCGCAGAGAATGAATTACACTAACCAAAGGGTAGACTGTTCACTAGGAAGCAACATCTACTTCTCGGGCTATATGCCCCGCAGAAAATGAATTACACTTTCCAAAGGGTAGACCGTTCACTAGGAAGCAGCATCTACTTCTCGGGCTATATGCCCCGCAGACAATGAATTACACTTTCCAAAGGGTAGACCGTTCATTAGGAAGCAACATCTACTTCTCGGGCTATATGCCCCGCAGAAAATGAATTACACTTTCTAAAGGATAGACCGTTCACTAGGAAGCAACATCTACTTCTCGGGCTATGTGCCCCGCAGAAAATTAATTACACTTTCCAAAGGGTAGACCGTTCACTAGGAAGCAACATCTACTTCTCGGGCTATATGCCCCTCAGAGAATGAATTACACTAACCAAAGGGTAGACCGTTCACTAGGAAGCAACATCTACTTCTCGGGCTATATGCCCCGCAGAAAATGAATTACACTTTCTAAAGGATAGACCGTTCACTAGGAAGCAACATCTACTTCTCGGGCTATATGCCCCGCAGAAAATGAATTACACTTTCCAAAGGGTAGACCGTTCACTAGGAAGCAACATCTACTTCTCGGGCTATATGCCCCGCAGAAAATGAATTACACTTTCCAAAGGGTAGACCGTTCACTAGGAACCAACATCTACTTCTCGGGCTATATGCCCCGCAGAAAATGAATTACACTTTCCAAAGGGTAGACCGTTCACTAGGAAGCAACATCTACTTCTCGGGGAATATGTCCCGCAGAAAATGAATTACACTTTCCAAAGGGTAGACCGTTCACTAGGAAGCAACATCTACTTCTCGGGCTATATGCCCCGCAGAAAATGAATTACACTTTCCAAAGGGTAGACCGTTCACTAGGAAGCAACATCTACTTCTCGGGCTATGTGCCCCGCAGACAATGAATTACACTTCCAAGTTGAACGGGTTTGGTATATTATATGAAAATATAGAACCAACCATTCTGGTGTATAATTAGAAGGGACAATATCACTTGCAGACCGGTTTCGGCGTATTTGCGCCTCATCAGTACAAGGTAGATATTATCCATCCAGAAGCTCTAAAGCATAATCCTGGACTAAAAACAACGCTTGAAGCATATAGCCCGAGAAGTAGATGTTGCTTCCTAGTGAACGGTCTAACCTTTGAAAAGTAATTTTCTAATTTGTAAGGCGTTTTAATAGTTTTATACTATTATTTTGACTTCTAAAGTTGCAAACATTTAGGAATTGTTAATTTCCAATTTTCGCCTAAAATATTCGGTTTAAAAACGTTTTGAATTAACTTTTTCTAAGTAGTACTAATATACTTTAATAAAATACCGAAAGCCGGATATCGGTTTAATCTAGAGGGGAACGTATTTCAAGCGTTCTACCTTATGTATGGGTATTATTTTAAAATTTCAAGAAAACTCGTTCTGTCGGTTGAAATTAAAACCGACGCTGTTATAAAAATTCCGATTTCAGCAATGTCGGTATAAGGTCATATCAAGATTTTATAGCGTGATTCAAGATTTTATTATATTTAACATTACTTTATTATTTCGAACAGAAATAAAAAATTATACTTTTGATTTTGTATGTATGTCGGTGTATGAAACGATCGAAGTTACCCAAATTCGGATGTTTTTTTTTTCATATGATAGAGATCAAGGTGACATACCTAGACATTATGAAATAAATATTTATTATTGTTTGTTACAAATTAATGATAAATCCTTGAATATTCAGATGATGCATAAATTATTTATTTGAATATTGAGTGTGTCGTTTTTAATGAAAACACGTTTCACCTATCATTATAGGAAGCTGCCTCATAACTCCCTAAAGTCACAAACGTATAGGGTGAACTGAGGAATTTTTTTAATGCAGCGTACTTCAGATACCACAGACATCGAACGTATATTTATAGGACGATTTTTTCAATTGGAATTAAAATAAATTAACTCCAAATTGCGCCCGCGATGTTATTTACCAACAGTATGACTAGAGGTTCGCCGGCGGAACTATGAATTTAAAATTAGATTTTAGTTTTTACCAAATATACAGAAATCCGACGAAAATGCTATAACTTGCGCAAGCACGGCAAAACATTACATTACATACCCACTCTGCCGCCGTCCTGAGAGCCCCTGCGGCGGACGGCTGATATTTGATACCTAAATTCCAACTAACGGCAGACTAAAGTTTATTTTTTCAAAAAATCCGTCCGAGTCCCGAGTTCCCGTTGCTGTCAGACTTACAAACCCAATACAATAAATGGAATTATAAACACATTTATATATGACTGTATCCTTAAATACTGTATTTGAAGAAGGGGAAGGAAATATAATCATTGCATTCACCCTTCTTACAAAAAAAATTTTAATCCCCCGTTGAACGGAATTTAATCATGAATCATGAGTTGTCCGACGTTGGGCGGCAGGTAGCATATATAATTAGTGACTAACTTCGCCGCGCTTGCGTAAATTATGATATTTACGGAGGATTTCTAGATATGTCATATAATCTACCGCCCCGAGGCGGAATTCTAATCTTAAATTCATAACTCCGCCGGTGGAACTCTATCCACACTGCTTTTCCAAACAAAGCCGCAAGGATGCGGAAGGGAGGAGAAGAGATGAAGTCGTGTTGCCAAAGTGCTAGTGCTAGTGCGGCGGCACCGAGTTTTCCTGAGCGCGAACGAACTACAAAGCTACATCGAGTACTCAGTTTTAATCAAACAAAACAGTAACACTTCTCACTTTTTTAACTTTCTGTGGGTTCCTTACGCCATGTATTCCCATAGATGTTTGTTCCTTCCAAATCAATGGTATTTTAGTCGGCCCCGGGCGGCGAAAACCCTCTGAATATACCAAGTACTACTTTAGTTTAATAATCATTAAAACACATGTAAACAATATACAGGATGTTCTATGCACTTTAAGAAGCAATTAAGAAATGAACTATCAAATCAATTTCGACCAAATTTATTTTTAAAAAAAAATGTACCACGTAAACTAAACTGAATTGTTTTTAAGGTACTAAGAAGATGGAATACAAGACCAGACAATGGCATGAGAAATGCTTCTGTTGCTGTGTATGCAAAGTACCGATCGGCACCCAAAGCTTTATTCCTCGAGAACAAGAAATCTTTTGCGCCAAGTGCTATGAGGAAAAGTTCGCAACTCGCTGCATCAAGTGCAACAAGGTACGTACAATATATATTTTTATTTAAATGCTCTCTTTTTAGTATGTATTAATTAGTATCTAGACGTCCGTCATATTTGTCATGTACTGTTTATATTGACAATATTATGTCGATTTTACACTGTAGAGCCTTTATTGCAAAAGAGAACTAATGTAGGCTAGTTATTTATTTGACTTAGTCGAAAACGCCGAGAGAAATCAGTTTTGTCCAGCATCTCATGTGGAGGGAATAGACATTTTCACGGTCCTTCATTTTCAGTATGTAACGACCTACTGAATATTTCGAGGCGTTTTTCAAAACGTACATCTCGCTTATTTTTTAAATAACTGACCAACAACAAAATATGTAAACTTTCAATGCTGTCAACAAAGATGACAAATTATTTTGAGGTTAAGTATTTCCTAAACTGTTTAGGCAGACCTATTAAGCTGTATTACCTAATATTAGGTATTTCCTATTACTCCTGTATTACTATCTTTTGGTTTTTCCTCGATCCAGAGACAACCCTGAGACGCCCAAGTGCATGCAAATTTTAGGTCCATTTTGTTGCAAGGTGCGGGTAGGTGGCGCGCATGTTGATACAGAGCTATAGTTCCTAGATCTTGGAACTGTTTGAACTACGGAACGGCTCCAAAAAGCGTTCGTACTACATGCTTTGTTTGACAAAAATTAGACCAAACCTCACAAAGAATAATTATCGTTTATTGATAAATTTAGCTACAAATAATGAAAGTGCGTAAACATATTACCATTATATTATCATAAATTAACTACCGTATTTTTAAATTAGAAAAAATATTTTCTTGTAAATGTACTCTTAACAATCTTCACTATTTCCACGAAGCAAACAAAGTTTTCGAAATATCTTAACTTCTATGCACTTCAAACTGGTCAGAATTCTGATAATAAAGTCAAATAACTCCAACAAAAAATGAGGAAAATAAAAGAAACAATTAATATTCTAATCAGATACAACAACACGAAAGGCATGTTTTTTTATTCACCGGTAGATCCACCAATCCACCAACTGCGTTTTGTTTCTTGTTCAGTAGTTTTTTTTCCAATAAAAGCTTTTATTTCTACAAATTATTAATTAATTACCCGAGTGCAATTATGACAAAACATACGTTTGACGACAATTGTCGTCAGTCAGCACCCAGAAAAAGTTATTAGACCTGTGAGCGCACGACGACAATTGTCGTCAGCCCTTTTGGTACTGTAAAGGTTTCGTTGTTTTTAGTTAGTATTTTTTTTTGGATGTGAATGTAGTACAGAACGAAATTTCAAAAAGGTCACATTAGCCACCGGGTGAAATTTCAATTTTATTAGGTAAGCAGCCAACTTGTAAAATAATTGATGAAGACCATAAATTTTGCCATAATCACACAAAATGTTTAAGAGAATTTTGACATCGAAAAATTAACCAGACGTTAACCACACCTTGTTACATGATTATCATGAACTATTGATTAAGAGTTGGTTGAAACTTAACGTACTGTTAACAAGGCATTTTTGCGTTGATTAAGACATAACCAATCAAATTTGATTTATGGTAACTGCTCAATTGCCCAGGCACTTGAATCTTTGTACCATTTCCCATGTTATTCAGAAGCTTCGTGTCTTCTATATAGGCCACTAGTATGACTGGAGGGATTTTCAATAATTGCAATGGTTGTATTATTTCCTCTCCAAAGTGCTTACGTCTGAGTCCTTGTAAGTTCTCACAGAAGCAGAGTATGTGATCCCAAAAGTTACGGAAGTATATTTCATTTTTTATTTACATATTTATATTTTACAGGTAATTACCAGCGGAGGTGTGACATATAAAAACGAACCATGGCACAGAGAATGCTTCACCTGTACCCACTGTACACGTAGTTTAGCCGGTGAACGTTTCACGTCTCGTGACGACAAACCTTATTGCGCTGATTGTTTCGCTGAATTATTCGCTAAACGTTGCACAGCATGCAGCAAACCAATTACCGGAATCGGAGGAACCAAGTTCATATCTTTCGAAGATCGCCACTGGCACAACGATTGCTTCTTCTGCGCTTCTTGCAGGACCAGTTTGGTAGGACGCGGTTTTATCACCGATCAGGAAGACATCATCTGTCCTGATTGTGCCAAAGCCAAACTGATGTAAATGAATGACTATCTCTCTTGTAAAGTCGATAAGGTAAAAACAGTCGTGAAGGTTAACCAGTAGATAAATGAAAAATGTAAATATTTAAGATCACCATTATATATTTGAAAGAAGGGCACATATCAGAATGAAAATTTTGTTAACCTATCGACTGATTTTTAAAATGTTTTTGTTTTATACCATACATGACACGATTTTTACGGTTTTTTATCAAAAAACACGCGCGCACACACACTACATCCACACATACACTACACACACTACATTCACACACACTTACACACTACATTCACACACACACACACACACACTACATTCACACACACACCCTACATTCATATACACACACTTACACAATGAAAAATGAAGCAAGAACAAACATATTTAATTTTTCAATTATTTTTTGACAATTTTTGTGTTTATATTTATCAAAAGTCTATATTAATTTTAAAGGCTTTTTTATTTTTATTTTTTTACGTTTACAGACTAATTTAAAAACGCCTTAGCCATTGAGTTGAATCTTTCTATTTTTTTTTTTTAGAAACCCGTTACAAAAATTGTCGGGTTTTTTCTTTTCGAAATAAACGATTCAATTTTAATGTATTACGTACGTTGGTTGAGCAATAAAAACGATTGATGTAGACATATTCTAAATAATTAAGAGAAATTTAAAAAATGCCTTATTCTAATATCCTGTATTATTAAGTGTTAGGAAATTTGCTATCATTTTAGAGGGAAAAAAAATCCAAAGCTTTAGGATCTTTTTCTATTAACGTAAATTGTTAGTAATTTTTCAAAATATATATTTTATTTTCAATTTATGAACAGTTTTTTTCGAGTTTGTTGTAGATAAATGTTTATGTATATTGCTTTATAGCATTTACAGATGATTGAAGAGCAATTTTGGTGCTATTTGAGTAGATTAGAAAATTTTAATTTTTTTCATTTGGAAGTTGTGAAAAAACTTCCGAATCCAACTCTATATTTATATATAAACGGCTTCAACTTATATTATTAATAATTTATTAAGAAATTAACAATTTCATGTACATTTTAATTTTGTTTATGTGCTTTGTAACCTATGGGAATGTTATAAACATTATATTTGTTGTTAATATACGAAATATTGAAGAGCATCAAGAGCTTCGCTTTTTAGGATACATCTGTTATATTTTATTCTTTAATAAATTCTTTACAAAAATATTTTTGTTTTACCCACAAAACTGATAATATTCTGCCACATCATGCAATTCAATTAATTACACTAAATTCCCAGTCCCTACCGATTAGTTCGACGAATTTCCGATAGATGGCGCTAGTTATGCTACACCGACATTGTCTTTGGATTAGTTCAACAAATTTCCGTTAGATAGCGCTAGTTATGCTACACCGACATATCCTTTAGATTAGTTCAAAGCATTTACGATAGATGGCGCTAGTTATGCTACTACGACATTGTCTTTGAATTGGTTCAATGAATTTCCGATAGATGGCGCTAGTTATGCTACACCGACATAGCCTTTAGATTAGTTCAAAGCATTTACGATAGATGGCGCTAGTTACGTTACGCCGACATTGTCTTTACATTAGTTCAAAGACTTTCCGATAGATGGCGCTAGTTATGCTACGCAGACATTGTCTAGATTAGTTCAAAGAATTTCCGAAAGATGGCGCTAGTTTTGCTACACCGACATTGTCTATAGATTAGTTCAAAGAATTTCCGATAGATGGCGCTAGTTATGCTACGCAGACATTGTCTTTACATTAGTTCAAAGAATTTCCGATAGATGGCGCTAGTTATGCTACACCGACCTTGTCTTTACATTAGTTCAAAAAATTTCCGATAGATGGCGCTAGTTACGCTACACCGATATTGCTTTTAGATTAGTTCAAAGAATTTCCGATAGATGGCGCTAGTTATGCTACACCGACATTGTCTTTGGATTGGTTCAATGAATTTCCGATAGATAGCGCTAGGTATGCTATACCGACATTGTCTTTACATTAGTTCAAAGAATTTCCGATAGATGGCGCTAGTTACGCTACGCCGACATTGTCTTTACATTAGTTCAAAGAATTTCCGATAGATGGCGCTAGTTACGCTACGCCGACATTGTCTTTACATTAGTTCAAATAATTTCCGAAAGATGGCGCTAGTTATGCTACGCAGACATTGTCTAGATTAGTTCAAAGAATTTCCGATAGATGGCGCTAGTTATGCTACACCGACATTGTCTATAGTTATGCTACGCAGACATTGTCTATAGATTAGTTCAAAGAATTTCCGATAGATGGCGCTAGTTATGCTACGCAGACATTGTCTATAGATTAGTTCAAAGAATTTCCGATAGATGGCGCTAGTTACGCTACGCCGACATTGTCTCTACATTAGTTCAAAGAATTTCCGATAGATGGCGGTAGTTATGCTACGCAGACATTGTCTAGATTAGTTCAAGGAATTTCCGAAAGATGGCGCTAGTTATGCTACACCGACATTGTCTATAGATTAGTTCAAAGAATTTCCGATAGATGGCGCTAGTTATGCTACGCAGACATTGTCTTTACATTAGTTCAAAGAATTTCCGATAGATGGCGCTAGTTACGCTACGCCGACATTGTCTTTACATTAGTTCAAAGAATTTCCGATAGATGGCGCTAGTTATGCTATACCGACATTGTCTATAGATTAGTTCAAAGAATTTCCGATAGATGGCGCTAGTTATGCTACACCGACATTGTCTTTGGATTGGTTCAATGAATTTCCGATAGATAGCGCTAGGTATGCTACACCGACATTGTCTTTACATTAGTTCAAAGAATTTCCGATAGATGGCGCTAGTTATGCTACACCCACATTGTCTTTGGATTAGTTCAACGAATTTCCGATAGATGGCGCTAGTTATGCTACGCAGACATTGTCTAGATTAGTTCAAAGAATTTCCGAAAGATGGCGCTAGTTATGCTACACCGACATTGTCTTTACATTAGTTCAATGAATTTCCGATAGATGGCGCTAGTTACGCTACACCGATTTTGCTTTTAGATTAGTTCAAAGAATTTCCGATAGATGGCGCTAGTTACGTTACGCCGACATTGTCTTTACATTAGTTCAAAGAATTTCCGATAGATGGTGCTAGTTACGCTACGCCGACATTGTCTTTACATTGGTTCAAAGAATTTCCGATAGATGGCGCTAGTTATGCTACACCGACATTGTCTATAGATTAGTTCAAAGAATTTCCGATAGATGGCGCTAGTTATGCTACGCAGACATTGTCTATAGATTAGTTCAAAGAATTTCCGATAGAAGGCGCTAGTTATGCTACACCGACATTGTCTCTACATTAGTTCAAAGAATTTCCGATAGATGGCGCTAGTTACGCTACGCCGACATTGTCTTTACATTAGTTCAAAGAATTTCCGATAGATGGCGCTAGTTACGCTACGCCGACATTGTCTTTACATTAGTTCAAAGAATTTCCGAAAGATGGCGCTAGTTATGCTACGCAGACATTGTCTAGATTAGTTCAAAGAATTTCCGATAGATGGCGCTAGTTATGCTACACCGACATTGTCTTTACATTAGTTCAAAGAATTTCCGATAGATGGCGCTAGTTATGCTACACCGACATTGTCTATAGATTAGTTCAAAGAATTTCCGATAGATGGCGCTAGTTACGCTACGCCGACATTGTCTTTACATTAGTTCAAAGAATTTCCGATAGATGGCGCTAGTTATGCTACACCCACATCGTCTTTGGATTAGTTCAACGAATTTCCGATAGATGGCGCTAGTTATGCTACACCATTACTTCCCACTTCTGAATAGTTTACATATAGTTAGAGAAACAAAATTTTCTCGTCGATTCTGAAGAACAAAATACTTCTAGATTTTCAATTTTTTATTTTAAATTTTATATACAAAAATCACATTTTTACCGGTACACAAAATACCATAATAGATTAATTTCAAGATAATAATGGAATTATAAATTGAAAATTTTTACAGATGAAACCTAAAAACAAAAATATGGAATTGGTTGAACTACTTCACTTGAACGTGAAAATACCGGAGTTATCATTCAATTGAAAAACAAAATACTTTAATTACTTCAAAGTTGCGCATGCACTACAAAAATCCAAGTCTCTTTTATTTCAATCAAGAATCGAGAAATAGAATATTAAGTAAATTTCATCTATTTTGGTCAGTTACACATTGTAAGGGTTAAAACAATTGAATTGTTTAAATAAAATATTGATTGATCATCAACATTTCTACTGGCAACTTTCAAGTAATTTTACAAAAAGAAATCATTAACAGATCTAAAAATATAAATATAAATTATCACCGCGAAAAATATCTTCAATACGTCAAATAAGTTTTGGAAAATTTACAAAAAAAAATATACACCGCTGTTGTTAATATTTTATCTACACCGTAATCAACTGCCCAGAACAATACGGACAATGATGTATCGCTTGTTTTGGTTCTACTAAATTGCTGCTCTTAATCTCTGACAATAACGATAAAATTTCATTCGCCGCTATCGCGTTTGTAACGTTTTCTAATCCTTCAATTTCATCAGGAACATCTTTTTGATGAATTTCGTCGAGTCTTTCATTTTCCTCCAATACATTGGAACCGCCTCGTTCGTCCAACAATTTTTGAACTAGCCTATTCAGTTTTTCCAGCTTAAATTTGATCTGTTCTCTATCGGACGCAAGCTGTTTCAATTGATCATCCTTTTCTACCGCCTAAAAAAAAAACCAGAGAATTAACAAATAATTTATAAAAAAAGCAGCAATAACCAAATTTAAAAAATGAAAATAAACAAGCTTTTAGTGAAACTCTTAAAAGTTTGTCTCCAAGGTGAGTTTCTGAAGTTCTCTTCAATAGAAATTCAACATTTAGTAAAATGTTTACGAGAGAATTACCACAACAGCTCAGTTTTTCAGTTGGGTTATTATCTATCAGACAGATCTTGTCCTGTCCGAGTCTTGGTTCAATTGGTCCCGCCGCTCAAGAAAAGTTCAGTGTGAACCCAATTGCAGCGACACCTAGACACCAATTATGAATTTAAATCATCCAGGAAATGCATTAAAATCGACTCGGCCGTTTGAGATTTAAGTGTGAAGATTGTAATTCCAACCTGTAATATGCGTTGCTAGCAAATCAAGAAAAAGTAAATTCAATTGACAAAAGAAAGTTCAATACTAACTGTAGTATATGTATCAACGTTGACACATTCAAAATAAATCACCTAATCGGCGGCAGACGAGAAAACTGTCTGTCACAGTCAGTGTGACACGAGTTACATGTCTACAGAAGAAAAGGGTACAAACCAAAAGAATACACACAGCTTCTTTTGGTACAATACAAACACACATACATCGTTTACAAACACAACCATAGTTAGGAGTTTCGTTAAGTTAGTTATTAGTTCAGTGTTGCGCACTTATATCAAATAAAGTGTTATTGAAGTTGAACTACTTATTTCGGCATCCACCTCATATTCCCACACTAACAACACAGTCTTTTTTAAAATCTTAATAAAATTAATGTCAATTTGAACTTACCTTTTGTTTAAGTACCATCCTCTGGTGTTGATATAAAGCCACATATTCACCTATAGTTTCAGTTTCACTCTGTAGCTGCAACACCAAATGTTCTAATCTCTGTTTTTCTTCGGTCAAGTCGGCAATATCCTGCATAGTTTTTTTTACTTTATCTTCTAATCGTTTCATGGCTTCTTCTTTTTGTATATGTTCAATGTCGATATCTTTCGAAACATTATCAATATCTAATTTAGCTTCCAACTCCTGGTTCTTTAGATTCAATTCGTCGAGTTTATTTTTTAAATGTATTAAGTCGTCTTGATTAAATCGATCTTCAGAACCATTGTCTTGCCCTTTTCTATTGTTTAAATCATTCGTCAGCCTAATTATCGTCTGTTTAGCTTCTTGAAGCTCATCTTGGATGTAATGTGAAGCACTATCATGTGCTTCGTAATGTCTCAATCTATCTGTAAGCTGTTCCTGCTGTAACGATTGCTTGTTCAGTTCCATAGTCGTCTCTCGGAGGTGATACAATTCACGATCTTTAATTTCTATAGCATCAGTCAGTCTTTGTAGCTGCAATTCAGTTTTTTGTAATTTATCCAGCAAATCTTTGTTGCTGGACTGTTCCAAACTAAGTTTTTCAGTCAGTTCCACTTTATCATTGTCCTAAAAATGTAAAATGAAAATTAATTCAAGATATTTTAAGCGGATTGAACAGTTGGTCCCAATAAAAATAGACGAAGAAATTATTTTCAACAAAATATAATAAAAAAACAGCAAAATACCATTCTGTACATACCATTTTCGTAAAAACTTCGGTTAAGCTTTCCAATTGTTCTTTCAGTTCTTTGTTTTGTTGTACAGCTCTAGCGGCAGCAACTTTATCGCTTTCCATTGTTGCCAACAATTTAACGCTATCAGGTTGATTCCCCCTGAGCTGTTCAACCATGGTTTCAAGTTGATTCAATGAATCACTTTTAGCGGATAATTCTTTGAGCAGCATGTCTTTTTCGTTCAAATTTTTGGTGTAGTTTTCCTCTAATTCGGTTTTTTCAATCTGGAAAATAGAAAAATTCGTTTATATATATGACAAATCAAAATTTTGTGCATAAAATTACTCGATATGAAATTCTTTTTAAATGTATAGTTTCAATATCTTCTGTAAGTTGCTTGTGGCATTACTTATTCTTTTTTCTTATTTTTTTTTGGGAATCAAACCACAATAATGTTTTTTATTTAGACGTTTCGGTAGCGTTCAAGATTCAAGATTAACTAGTATAGAAATATAATTTTTTTGGTCCCTATCTGACACAACGAAAAAATTTGACAACTAGACAATCAATAATATTTTGAAGTTTAGGACTACAAAACTTTGTTGTCAAATTTTATTAAGGTCCATTCATAGTAGATCACACCTCGTGTAAAATGTGAAATATTTCACTGGATTCCATTTTCAGTGGACTACATATCGTTAGAATGTCATAAAATAAAATATTCTATTTCACATTTTACACGAGGTGTGATCTACTATGAATGGACCTTAATAAAATTTGACAACGAAGTTGTGGTCCTAAACTTCAAAATATTATTGATTGTCTAGTTGTCAAATTTTTTTCATTGTGTCAGATAGAGACCAAAAATTATTCATTCATTCATTACTAGTTAATCTTGACAACGGTAGCTGGAACGCTACCAAAACGTCGAAATAAAAAATAAAAAACATTATTCTGGTTTGATTCCCAAAATAAAATAAGAAAAGAGTATAGTTTCAATTATACACACAATATGGAATGTTGGGAAATAACTAGGTTTTTTAAAAAATCGAATGTCAGTTCTCCTAAATTGACCTTGAGCCTCCCTTGTTACAAGTTCCAATCTTTATAATTGTCCAGTATGGGAAATTCTAAGTGAGAACAGGAAAAGTATGAAATATAATAAATAAATCGTTAACAGGATATTATAACAAACTCATATAATTACTGTATTGACATAGGTCGTTGATGTGTGAAACGTTTAAATTTAATCTGTTTTGAAGTCACACAAAGTTCTAAGACACAATTTTTAGTTTTTTAAAGTGAAATTTTCATCAAAATGTGCTTTCATTTACAATGAACCATTTTGAAAAGGTGCAATACTAAGACAATTGGTATTTTTTACAAAGTACATAACAAATTTATATAATGCATAATTGATTCTGACTCTAAATGTAGTACATTTTTTGACCTAGATAGGATACAACATAAATTTTTCCCCCAACAAAATAAATTACATTGTCATCGTTGATACTTTCAGTCAAGACATTTGTACCAGTTTTTACATGTATCCAGAAAAATCGTAAATTAATCTTTGCTCGTTTAATGCGTAAATAAAAATTTATTTACAGCTATCGTGTATTGTAAAAGACAACAAAAGATACGTACTATATACCCGCGTGCACAAAATAAAATATACAAATAGCAAATTATTCAACATTTCCACCAAGAAAATGCACAAATTAACGGTATTTAAAAAAACAAAATTACATGTTTTCAAAATATCAATTTCCCTCAAAAAAAAATATTTTATTAAATAAAATTACTTACAAGTTAAAATAAATCCACAAACCCATTTCGTACATGTTAAAATACTTACTTTTAATGGATATAATTTTCGTCTACTCATGCTATAACTTTACAAATATGCAGATGCAGTTATATTTTAAAACCTACATTGAAATGTGAAGTAACAATGGTCATTTTAGAAAAAAATTTGCGCTCTGAATTTCAAAATTATTTCAATTTTAAACCAATCTTCACATTGCATATATAAAATCAAATTTTAAGTGAACTGAAAAACGAAACATTGAAGTAAACAATTTGGCCCTGTGGATGCTTAAATTCAAATAGAACATAAAGTTTTAGTATTACTTAATTTGAAAAAACAAAAACAATATTATTTAGGGGTAAATTGTTTCGGTAAGTGGTCAGTTTTTCTAATAAAATAAAGAAACGTTAAAAGAAGCCCCAATTACCCCATCGTAGTTCCTTCATAACGTTTAGATAAGATATTAACAACCAACCAAAGTATTTATTCTTCCAACAAAAGAAAGTATATGAGCTTGTCATTAAACAGTTCACTTAAGGTACCCAAACGAACCATACGTATCAAAAGGGAAATTCTGCCATTTTTTATTAATATTAGTTTTTTTTTTTGCAGCAGTCTTGTTTCTATTACACAAAAACTAATATATATCAAAAATTCTTAAAATTTTGCAGGAAAAAAAAGTGATGATAAAAAATTGCTAGCGACAGACTAATGGTCCAATGCGATTCGTGTGATTCGGATCAGTGGGAACTTAACTAAACATAACCAGTAAATGTAAATTATACAGAGTGGAGACTATTCTTATAAATTATTTTCAGTTTTTCAATACATCTTCCCAAATAATGTCGATTTTTTTTGTTTCTTGCTGTAAATTTATTGTAATTGAATATAAAGGACGAACTATGCGCGCTACAAATTTGAATATTTCAACAAGACATGATTTAAATTATCCGACAATGTCATAGTACCAAGCGACTGGAAGTTTTATACAGGCAGTTTCACACGCTTTCTATAAAAATTGGCGAATTTCTGGATAATATTTTAACGTACGTGTCACTTGCGGATGTCATTTTGTGTAGAATACCCTATATCTAAAATCTATACTTATCGAGTTTTAATTTTTTCGGAAAAAAATTGACAAACTGAAAATCCTGTGTGAATTCCCAACGCCAAATAAAAAACATCCTGTCGGGTTGATTAGTGGGACGATCAAGGTAATTGGTGACATGTCGAAAACTTCCTTTTTGTATACCGGGTTAATAAAAAATGTTAAATATCTTATATTTCTGTTTAATTCCAAACAAACCATTTCTATCACTGTACGATGCGTTTGAGTTAAAATAATGACTACCCTTACTTTTGGCCTTACCGAGTCGACACAGCAGAGTTGACAGAAATGTTGTCGATCAGTCTAATCAACATGTCCGACAAAGATTCATTAGCAATTTCCATAATGGCATCGTGCCTCATGTTTCTGTTTTAATAGTTATTAGTTTTGGAATCCCATAGATTTGATTTTAATCTGTTTGTTTTGTTCTGATTCTATTTCCAACGAAAAAACACGACTACAATGTCAACGTCAAGAGGTCACCGAGTACTCAATTTGTCGAATGTCGAAAACACGTCCACACACCAAAGTCGATCGACTGCTCTTTCACGTTTACCGACTATAAGTCGACACTGTCGACTCGGTGCTTTAGAAGCAAGTGAAAGAATGAAAATACGGCTGTTTCATTAAAAAAAATGAGGATTTTCAACATTTTTGGACTTGAACTTTTTTCAATAGCCTTTTATTCAAAAAAGAAGTTTTCGACATGTCACCAATTACCTTGATCGTTCTACTAATAAATCCGACAAGATGTTTTTTATTTGGTGTTGGGGATGTTCACACACAGAATTTTCAATATAGTCTGCACCTGTCAAAAAAATTAATAACTTGATAAGTATAAATTTTAGATATATGGTATTCTACAAAAAGCGACATTAAAATTTTATGTAAAATCCGAAAAGTTAATAATATACAGGGTGTTACCGGTATAACCGGAAGTATGTCAAAATATTTTCTATAAATTCTTCATAATTTGTTCCCCGTCTATGCCAAATTTTTATGGAAACCGTTTGAGTAGTCTCCAATATAAAGATAGTGTAAGCTCGTCGTGTAATATCCAGTATAAGTAACAGATCAAAGTTAAATAGATAGCTTCATAGATAGTATGTTCAACTATATCATAAATATCATTGTATCGGGGAAAAGAAGTAGTATCCACTCTATTAATATTATAAAAATTAATTTCATTTATTTTACTTATTTCTGCGACCAAACCAAACAGAAGCAACCCGATATATAAAAAAAAGTTGTGAAATTTTCATATGAAATTTTTGTTAACAATGTTTGGATTGATCACATAAATATTTGACAGCAACAACAATTTGAAAAATAAAAATGTGACAGACCAAAACCCAACTGTAAATTATTATTGATGGTTTTTTTAGATTTTTTCAATAATATTTCACACAATCGAAAGCCTGTCAAAATCAGCACATTTTCCAAAAGAAGAAAGGAGTCGGAATGAACTGATTTTATTCAATTCACTACTCTACATAATCTAGTGGAAAAGGGAATATAAATTGGATATAAAATTTTGACAGGTTCCATGGTTAACATGTACCATTTGTACGAATTTTTGTCCGCCCTTACCGAAAATTATTATCAAGGAGTCAGTCGATTCGGAATGGTATCTAGAAGAAACTGTGTAGGTCAGTACAAAAATTGTAAACAATTTGGTAATTTCAGAAAATATAAAAATGAAAAATTGACAAAACTTTTTTTTCGCAATGTGAGAAATTATACTTTAAAAAAATGGATATTTAATATTAATATTCAGTATAAAAAAAAACAAATAATGAGTAAGAATAGTTATTTGTTTATTTACTGCCGCGGCTCGCCTAGGCAACGAAACTAGCCAAGGTAGTAAATCTGATTATCTACCGTGTGAAACATTAATTTTTTCTACGATTGTTTAGAAAATTCAATTTAAAACTTGTTTATAACGGATATAACTCACAATTTTTAATATTTTTTCCAGGAATTTTTTAATCATTATTGTCGATTAAACGTTAAATTGTATACATAATAATATCTACCGAAAGATAATAAATATATGCTGCAAATAGTAAAATCGTTAAACCTTAAAATCTACAAGTATATACCAAACTTGTATCCGTTCAGATATTACGAGTCATATAGATCGTTACGATCGCTAAGATTTTTACACAGAATTGCAGCAATAATGTTAAGTATCGACAATAATAGTGAGTACAGTGAAGTGATTGTTTATTCTCAGGACGACTGTCATTAGTGTCAACTTGTCAGCTGGTGGACATGCCCTAAAAAACTGAAGTTAGTGCCACGTGACTTGACATCGGCAATCGTGCCAAACTCCACATATTTTGATAATAGTTTGCTGTTAAAGAACTGATACCTATCTTACTTTATTAATACCGATTGAGATCGAATGAATGCATAAGTCAAAGTAAAACTGCACTAAAAGTTTTGACAGGAATCCTAACGGGACATTGTTGCCTGAATGGGCACCTAAAAAAGTGGAGGAAGAAGATTGTAGATTTTGTGGAATGGAAGAAGAATCCTCCATCCACATACTTGAGAACTGCACAGCAATTCATAATCCTAGGACACAGCACCTAGGAGATTATTGGATAGAAGAGGAACATTTACCCAAGTTGAAACCTGCAGATATCCTAAAATTCCTCCGGGAAATAGGACTAAAGGAGCTACTAGTCTCCTCATAAAAATAGTAGAAGTAAGAAGGCACAATAGATCTTTTAACCAATTCAACAACTTTGAATAACGAATTGCCAGTAGCGTGGACAACACAACGAACAACGGGAACAACAAAGTGCCTAAATCCAGTTTTTTTTACCAAATTGTATGAAGTCTCATTTAAAAAAAATATTTCTATATGCCGTTCATAATTGAATAACCCATTGATAATTTTCGGCGACGTCGGATGGAAATGTGTACAAATGGTACGTATTAACTAGTCTTATAGCTAAACAAAAACTTATTTGTGAAAACCTCAAACATTTGCAGCTTCCTCATATTATATTATAAAAAAAACCGAGTACAATACTAGTGGATCTGTAATGTGATAATTTTCAGTTAATGTAGTCTTCCTGATTATCTAACGACGTTTCAATTCAGTGCCATATTCGGATCCAAAAATTCCAGATAACTATTATAGTGAATTTTAAAAATTTCCCAATAATATTGATATAATTGACGACATTTGCTACGGTTTACACACCAATTCTTTATAAAATCGCATTGCAATTGTCCTAGTTATCTGGTTATTTCATTTTTTCGGAGGAAAACCTTCTATTCTTGGGAATAAAACTGTATGTGGTATCCACAAAAATCTTCTCATACTTAACGATGAATCGAATCGTTAACACTTCCAAATGCTTTGTATTTCGATTCCAAAAGTTGTTTTTCCTGAGAATACATTAATTTCAAAATTTAAATGAATTTTCAAGAATGTTTCCTGTCAAAATGTTCTTTTCGAAGTTAAATTCAGTTGAAAGTAGTTTTTCCAAACAATCAAATGTATTCCTTACGTAGTTTGTTGATTCAAAAGGAATTTATCCACATCAAAATATTCTTTTCGTAGTTCAAATATATTTCAAAAGAATTTTTCAAAGCACCAAACTTTTTCTTCGTAGGATGCTTCTCAAGGCATTTATCATCTTCTATCGATCGTTATTGACAATAATTTTCGTCGTTATATTTTTTGGTAACTGAATATCTTCTGCATCAACGACGGATGAATATAAGTACGAATTTATGTATTTTAATTTGATTTTTTTTTTAAAGCAATCTATACTAATAAAAGATCAATTTGAATACGCAAATTATATTTATATCAAGATATTGGATCTGTGTAAATATTCAAAATATACACCTAAATGGATAAAACATTAATGGTCCTTCGAGCAGAGTTTTAGACCCAACAAATATACAGAAGCACCAAGTATTGGAAGCCGGTTAAACTGGACCTTATGAACCATCAAACCGAACATTTACGATCGTAAACCAATCAAAAGATATAATTTTGTGTATAAAAACAATAGAAAATTAAAGATTAATATCAATATCGACAATATACTAAATTTGCATATCCAATTGTTTTTAATATAATTAATACAAATTCCATAATATCTTCTGAAATTTGTAGGCGCATCTCACGTCTTCTGTTCAATATTCTCATAGCCGCAGTCGTGCAGTTTTCCATGAGAGACCTGCTACAGAATTAAAATCATTTAATAATATATTCCCATTGTTATAAATTGGACGCATTTTTTATATTATTTATATGGAATATTACCCTCGATGTTCTTTTTGCCAAAAACAATTAGAGATCTTGAAGAGACTTGACAGTGTCTCTCTCTCTCTCTTTCTCTCGACATTTCTTCGACTACCAATTCTTTTTTGGTATCTGAAATCTCACAACCTCTCCACGAACCATTAGAAGTTCTTGGTTTATTTATACTTTTTTTTTAGATGTCTGCGTGACGACCTTATTTTTGAGATCGTCAGGAACTCTTCTGGAAAGACTTAAAATCATCCTCTTCGGTTTTAGATAAAATTTCGGTTTTGCATCTCATGTGGATACGAGATAACCATCACTACTGAAATTCGGTGAACAAAATTCAAAAATGGACTCCTTTTTCTTTCTCTCGACGATTAACAGCCAAATAAAAACGAACATCAGCAAAATTATAGACAATGTTTGTCAATATAATGATAAGTGTTGATATTTTAATCCAAACACTGTTTTACTTGAAAGACTTTTTACACAAATCAACTGATTTGAGTTTACATTACATTTTACAACGACCCTCACGATTGGTTTTGAATAAACAGTTTATGGAAAAAGTATTAGCACAAGATTTATTAAATTACACCTAAAGCGTTCAATGGAGGTGTAAGATCGTGTCTTTCACTCAATTCCTCCAAATAGAGTAGGTGGAACAACGTATTACCCCAGCTTCTATGTAAAGACTTGTTTTAAATCTTTCCAATTTGTCCACGGAATGCATTACAGTACATTTCTCAATTTTAACTGAAACTTTCAACTTAAAATTGTCATACAGCTCCAAAACAGCTAAAATTACTCCAAAAATGCATGTTTTTTGTAGTTGAATTAAAACATTCAACCAAGGCGGCAGTACCAAAAAAAAAAAATTAATACGCATTTTACTATTTTAAATAAGAATACACGATGATTCTTTTAAATTAGTAAAACTGCTGGTACCATACAAAATTGAAAATATTTCAATTGAAAAATAATTTTTGTGTTAGTACTTTCTTATAAACGTCAAAACGAAAACCTTGTCATGGGACGTACTGTATATAAATGTCTTCCCTGTAAAAACTTTTAACAACTTTTTAAACGGCTGATGAAAATTTGAATTTTGTCCACTTTTTCGTCAAGAAAAACTTGACAAAACTTTTTTTCCCAAATCCTCTTCTTTCACAACTCATTCCTCCTCCGTAGCTTTCCAGTTCATTGGGCACAATTGAAAAACTTTAATGTCCACAACTTTATTCGAAAACATATTAATTAGTTAACATGTTCTTTAAACTACATATATACACAAAATATTTCGAACGTGTCATTTTTGACACGATGTATACATATTTAACAGTACCATAGCACTTATTTAAAATAAATTGAGACTTTTCCAACATAATTTCTTTAGTTCGAAAACGATGTTTTCAAAACTTACTACATAGATAAATGCAATCAAGTCAATATGGAGCAATGAACATAAAATTCCATATTAATATCCCCAAAAACAATCAAAAAAAACTAATAAAAAAAAATTAGTACTCACCATTCGTGTTGTAGCGATGTTCCATTTTCCAAAACTTATCGACGTATTGGTTACACAGCAAAATTGTGATAGTTATAGAAATTATATCCTAAAAAATACGATTAACATTAAATCTAACGCCGAACGTTGTAATTTCAAATACTTACCTCTAGAAATACAAAAAATTCCAACCTAATAAAAGAAAGCACAAAACAAAAAGATCATTCTAATACAGAGAATAAAAGTACAACGAACACTCTTAATATTCAATATACATAAAAGGGTTTCAACGTTTCGTTTTATCCAAGACTATTATTTTAATTTTTTGATGATCGATGGCGAGTTGAAACCCGTTTAGCGCCAAATTTTGTATGCTATGTTCGTCTAAGGAATACACGAATCTTTGTGAATTTTCTTGAATTTCCTTATGAATAATTCGCCAACCTTCAGTCGTCAAGTTTTCGTTTTCTATTTTTAATTTTTCGAGTATTACTTTCGGGTCATCCGAGGTGTTTCGTATTAAAAACATTATTTTTTTATATACCGGCACTTCTGAAAAATCGATCAGCTTCAAACATAATATCGACAATTTTCCTTCGGTTATCAAATCATTTAAATGATTGTAGGTGATTAAACAACAATTTATTTTTAATCCTCCTTTAAATCTAACGACATCTTGGAGATGTGGAAAATGTTTAGACACTTCCAATTTTATCTGCTCAAATTGCCTATCGGACAATTTTTTCTCCGGATACTCTGTCGGAACAATTAAACACTTCCTATTATCTTTCGTGATGTCCGTAAGATCTATTTTGTTAATCGGATTTTTCGTTTCTGCTTTAGCTTTTTTAAGTTTTCTTTTTTGTGCTCCAGATAATTTTTTCTTATTTTCATCATTTTTTAGTATCATATCGTATATATCCATATCAGTTCCCACGAGTACCTGGGTGCTTCAGTCGTTTCTTGCAGAGCCCAGATTACAAGAAAAAGGCTAACCGTTATTTCAGGAAGTCGCCAAAATCCCCGAAAGTCTCGTTCGAAGTACTATAACCCAGTACTATTCATACCATTGGCACGACAACATACACCGTAGTATTGGGGATTTTTTTTTATTAAGAGGTTTACTCCTCCTTAAAAATTAAACGCTCAATGATAGGAAAAAAATATATCCATAGAGCCAGTTTTTTTTTTATATAAAAGATCAATTAGAAGGAATATTTATAATTTTATGTTTAAATAGAAAAAATAAAATAAAGAGACTTGATACTGATGCTAAAATTCTCTTCAAATTTAAAAGAAAAATTATTTTGATGTTTACATATTATATTAAGTTAGATGGATCTTTGTATTAGAAAACCAAATGTTTTTCGTAACGCTGTTAACGTGTTAAGAAGATTCTTGCTTGATTTTAGTACCATTTTCTTTTTCCGTACCTTCTATCTGTTTATTATTGTAAGGACCTTTTAAAATTCCTAAATATTTAAATTCTACAATACCAAAGTTTAAAAATAGCTTCATTTTAACTTGTTTTAAATGATTGTAGACGTCTATGTCGACGGAAACGATTACGCTTATGCCTTTTTCTGATTCGGTTTGTCGAATTATATACCAACTCTTCGTATTTACCCCTTCGTTTTGTCGATTTAATCGTTCCATCATTAAATCGAGTTTATCCAGGGTGGTGGGTAAAAGAAATTCAATTTTGAAATAACAAGGCAATTCGTTAGCGTCTACCGTTCGAGGTTGCTCGCCTTCGAAGGCTTTCAACTCCGGAACAGTTTCTCTCAGCCAGTTGACGGTGAGATCGTTGTTGCAAGCCAATAACATGCTTCCTCTACGTTTGTAGTAATCTAAAAATTCAGGATGGAATGCATCTTCCTCTATACTATTCAAATGTTTTTCTAATGCAGATTCCAGTAACTGTCTTTCGTCTGCGGTGAACCAATTAGATGGAAAATCGCTAGGTACAATAGCTATCCACTTTTTCGAATCTCTATCGACTGGAACGATGACTCTTAATTTAATTCCTTCCAAAGGCGATAGATCGTTTACGATTGTCTTTACAAGCTGTACTCCTTTCTCGTCTTTACACGTTATGAAGAGAGATCCTTTTTTCTTTTGAACGCTTTTGATGAACGCACCTTCGGAATCTAATTTTTCATTCAAAGCATTAAACTGCTCCAAAAGCTTGTCGTTTTCTTCTGTGGCGAATCTTTTTAGTGGAAATTCAGCCATCGTAACGGTAACTAATATTCCATCTGATTTGCTCGGAACAGCAGAATCCGGTTCGGATTTTATTTTCTTAGCATCTGGAGAGCCTTGAGCGGGTTTGTTTGGTCTTGATCGTTTACGTTTTCTCCTCCAAGCCGATGTATTTGCTTCCGCGGTATCTTTCTGCGAAGACACTTGTGCATCTTTTTCAGAACGTACATTTTTAGTTTCGTTTCTTTTAGCGGGTTTCGGTTCGGGTTTATTCGAACGCCTCCAACCACCACGATAATTATTTCGTGAATTGTTTTGGAAGTTGGTTCGTGCGTTCCAGGATTCGCTGTGACCCATCCAGTGCGGCGCACTGTCATTATTCCTGTTACTTATCCAAGCCGGGTTATTGCCGGATAGGGAATTTTGGTTACCTTGCCAAGCCGCATTTTGCGAAAATAATGACGGAATTGAATTATTAGAGTTGGTATTCCACACGGATCTTTGAGGTGAAAAATTACTATCAGATTTTTGAAACAACAAATTAGATTCGGAATCATTGGAAAATCCAGATTGAGACTGAAAAGGTGAATCAAAATTGTACGATGGCCGATTGTAATTTTGCGAATAGGATGTATTATTATATCTGCCGGTATACGGCAGATTCGAATTAAAACTGTGTTTATCCATAAGTAGTCCCACGAGTAGCTAGGGAAAATAGTCGACTCCTGCAGAGCCCCGCATACAGGAGCAAGGCTAGTTGTACAATGGGATGACGCCATATTTCCCAAGGGTATCGTTTGTGGTACTTTTAACCCCAGCACCTTCCATACTGTCGGCACGATTTACTTACACCTTCGTAATGGGGATTTTTTACTAAAGAGGTTTACTCCTCGATCTAAATATTAAAAAAAAAAGTTGATTTAGTCCATAAAGAAAAATCTACTCTTTTTTAACTGTTTCTTCTGCATCTGCATCTCCCGTAACTTCGTCTATGGCTGTAAACTCGCCAATATCACCAGACATTGGATCTTCACTTTCTTCTTTAGTTTCGATGTAAGCCGTATCCGGTTCATCGTTTTTGTCGTCGCTTCTTTTTTGACGAGGTTTGTATCTACCCAACCTTTTTATTTTCACTCTGGTGAAATTTAAGAACGGATTAAAATCGATTTTTCGCAGAGCGTCCAGAACAGCATCTTCGACAGTAACAAACAGTTTTTGACCGCCTTCTTCTACGCTCTTATTCAAAATTTGCCAATCCTGCGTGTTCAATCCTTTATTTTGCCGTTCCAGTCGTTCTAATACTTGATCGGGCTCTTCGACCGGCCCAGGAATCCATAATTGTAGAGTACTTCTGATCGGTATCGATTCCGGATCTAAAATCATAATTTCAACTTCTTGCCAATCTTCCAAAGTTGGTATGGTCGTTTTTAACCATTCGGAGCTCGGCAAGTTGTTGCAATTGAATTTTAACGCCCCTCGGTCTTTGATGCAGCTTAAAAATTGAGGCATGAAGCTTCCGCTGGGTATTTTGTCGATTTCCTTTAGAATATCCGTTTGTAATTTGTCCAATTGTTCAGTGGTGAAAAAGTTCAAAGGATAATTCACCGGTACTATTACTTTCGAAACGTCTTTAGTCGTCGGTACCGAATCTATTATTTTCAATTCTACCCCTTCCCACAGATTTAGCGTTGGTACTGTGTCTTTCAACCAACTAACTGTCGAGTCGTTATTGCATCGTACCAGTAAAGATCCCGTTTCGCGTTTGCAATCTAAAAATTGAGGTCTGAAATTACCATCTTCTATTCTATCGATTGCTTCCAAAATTTGATCTTCCAGTAGAGTTAATTGATCGTCGGTCATTACAAGTTTCGGATATTCATTTAAAGCCACCATTAGTTGAATTCCGGGTAGTTGTCTCGATGTTGTAGAGCTACCAGATCTTTTTTGTGATCGATAAAATCGACCACCACCACCACCACCACCACTGCGCGGTTTATCCTGCGCCCAAGGCGGTCTTTGCCCTGATCGTTTTCTAGAGAATTTTCCTCTCGGAGAGTTTCCCGGTCTTCGGTATGCTCCAGGAGCTCCCGAATACGGTTGGTTTGTTTGATTGCGATAATTAGGTTTCATAATGTGTCCCACGAGTAGCTAGGGAAAATATGTACACCTCTGCAGAGCCCCGCATGCAGAGGCAAGGCTAAAATATGATGGGATTTCGCCAAGTGTCCCAAAAGTATCGTTTTCGATACTTTTAACCCTAGTATCTTGCATACCTTCGGCACGATAACTTACACCTTGGTAATGGGGATGTTTTTGCGAGGTTTACTCCTCGATCGACTATAATTAAGTTTGGTAATAAAAATTAATTTTGACAAAAAAAATTAATCAAAGAATTAAATTAGGCAGAAAAGCTGGAAAATTGAAAAAAAAAAGACTACAAACAAAAAATGTACCAAGATTTAAAAAAATGCAATTCTACCGGAAAAAATTAGGGAAATTGTTTTTTAAAGTTATTAGTTAAACACCAAAATCTATTCATTTGCATCGGTAACAGCTTTGAGTTCTTCAGTCGTTAACGATCCAACTATCTCTTCCGGATCGATATTAAGATCGTCGGTCGACGCGCCTGGTTCCGCTGAAGGATTTTCGGCGTCTTCGGTTTTAACTTCGGCCGTTTCAGTTTTAGTTTTATCCTCTTTCGATCGCAACGAACCCAAATATCTGACGTGTATTCGTGAAAAATTGATGAAAAGTTTGTAATTTAATTTTTTAATTTGTTCCACGACACTTTCTTCGACGGCAAACGTGTAAGTAGTATTCTTTTTGGAATCGTCTTGTTTTTTGCTGGTCAAATTCCAATTGGCCGTTTGAATGTCTTCGTTTTGTTTCTCTATCCGATGCAACAGCGTGGCTGAATCCACGTCGCCGGGTATAGTTATTAGAATATCCATCAGATTTGGAACTTCGGTCGGTTCTAGAGCTTTGCATTCGGCACCTTCCCACGGTACTAGTGTAGGCACCGTTGTTTTCAGCCAATCTACGCTATCCTGATTGTTGCAAATTATAATAAGATTGCCTCTTCTTTTGAAACAATCCAAAAATTGAGGATGAAAATCTTCTGCTGCTATTTTGGTAATTTCGTTTAAAATTGACGTTTGCAAAAGTTCCAATTGTTCTTCCGATAAACTTGTAGCTGGAAATTCGGCCGTTGTTACAAACATTTGAATGCCGGTCGGTTTGTCGTCTTTTTTCGGTTTTTTCGTATCCGAATACGATCCTCCGTTTTGTTTGCGTTTTGGAGGCGGTGGAGGTCTCCTCCATTGAGACCTCGGCGGACTGGGTGCTCTCGAACCGTTTGTCCAAGATTGCGATCTATAATCCCGTCCGTAATTATATTCATCGTATGCCCATGGTGAGGGCCTGTAAGAGTAAGGGTAGTTTGGTTTGTTATATCGATTATGCTTCATATTGAATCCCACGAGTAGCTAGGGAATTAATTAGTCGATCCCCGCAGAGCCCCGCTTACGGAGACAAGGCTAGTTGTTCAATGGGCTGCCGCCAGGAGTCCCAAGGGTATCGTTTGTAGTACTTTATCCCAAGTACCTTTCATGACACGGGCACGATAACTTACACCTTATCAATAGGGATTTTTTTTAATGAGGTTTACTCCTCTTTTAAAGTGAATTATAAATACAAATAATTTATTCAATTATTTGTAATTATAATCCATTTTATGTTAAATTATATGTTAATACGTCAAAAGTTTACAAGTTGAATTAAAATAAATATCAAAAAAAGAAATCACAAAACATAATTGTTCTATCCATAAAATCAACTTTGTTAAAAGTTGATACCTACAAAAAACATCAAACCAGATAAAAGTTCTTCGGAAGTGAAAAAACAAATCTGTAGAATTAAAGTTAACAAAGATCGGTTAATATACCTGAAGTTGTACACATAACTCCCTTGTCGCTTCCAATTCGTTTTTCAAATTCGAATCAGTAGAATTACTAGGAGGAAATGTAATTCGTTCGTCTTGTAGAACTTGTAGTTGTCGTTCGAGATCGCTTATATGCCGAATCCGATTCTGTTCTTGCAAGGATAGATTTTCGTTTTCTTGTTGTAATCGCTGGTATTGATCTTGAAGCGTCAACAGTTGATTATTGAGCTCTTCGGTGTAGTGTTGATAGTACGTAGTGGATTCATTACGTTCTGGAAGATAAAAATGTTTTTAAAACTAATTTAAAATAATATTTTAGTTAAAAATTGAGACTAAGGCCCGGTTTATCAATAGCCAATATTATCCATCAGTTAAGTATCCATCGGATAAAAGTAACTAGCAGATAAAGTTCCAGTTTGGTTGGAAGCGGTTTATCAGCTCGTTTTTATTCTCTGGTTTGTTAACTGACAGATAATGAAAGTTAGCAATGCTGACGAATGAATGTAAGCAATCTCATTGGTTGTTACAAGAACAAGGTCACGTCACATCAATTGATATTTTTGTTAGGTTATTTGTGAATGTCTATCCAAAGGTTTGTGTTTTTATTTTTCTTTCTTGAAGAGTTTTTGGTTGTCGATAAATATGAATTTTCTGAATGATTATAATATTCTGGATAGCGACGAGGATATTCTGCAAGTTCTTGAGTACGAAAGAAGGCCTTATACAGTTAGGGAAAGAGTGGACAACTTCGAAAAGTGGGAGGACCAGGATTTTCATGCAAGATTTAGGATGACAAGAGACTGTTCTCTCAATATTAGGACCTCATGCAGAAAATTTTAGAAATAGAAAAGGATTCTTATCATTGAATGTCCAGACTGTCTCTTCTGTGAATCTGAAGATACTGGATATAGTTGCACGTTGGCCTGGTGCATCTCATGACCAACATGTATTCGACAACTCCAATTTAAAAGCTAGATTCGAAAATAATGAATTTGGTAATGCACTTTTAGTTGGAGATAGTGGCTATGCGAATACCAGATACCTGATAACTCCATTAATAAATGCCCATAATGAAAATGAAGAGTTATATAACGAATCAGTTTGCAGAACAAGAATTTGCAATTTTTAGAAGCAAATTTGTCTCCCCTGCTGTGAAATTGTATCCTCTCTTCTTAGTAGTACTAGTACTTTCCATTTTTTACTTTGCTCAAAACCAAGTAAATTTGATACAATACCACAACAAAATCAAAACAAAACAACTCTACCGAATAAAGTGAGGTTATGTAATAGACCTTAACCTCCAGATATCGACCCTCCGCCAGTTGAACTGACAGATAAATATTTGACATTTTATCTGCCAGATAAAGTTATCCTGTTGTGGATAAACCGACCTTTCCAAAATAACTGGAAGTTAGGCATTAACTGACGGATAAATTGCTATTGATAAACCGGGCCTAAGTGTAAATTTGTAATAAAATACAATTTTCCAAGTTATTCTCAGTTTGAATTCATGAAATAAGTATTAATGATGCCTTAGCCATTCTCAGTAATATCAGCAAGGGTGCACCAACAGCTGTTGCTTTTCTAGATTTATCAAAACCTTTTAACACTATTGATCACATTAGACTCATTTCAAAATTATACAACTTGGACAAAAGAGGAAACTGTCTACAATTAATCAAGATTTATCTACAAAATAAAGTCCAAACAGTTAAAGTTGATGGTGTTAAAAGTAACCTTATCCTAACTAATGTTGGTGTCGCAAGGATCTATATTATGACCACTGTTTTTCATCAACTTTATTAATACTTGACAAGCAATAAATATTGGATGCTGATGATAAAGGATCTAATATGTCAACCTCATCTTTAATGTAAATAAAACGGTATATGTAACATTAGGCAACTAAAAGGATTCAGTAGTTCCAGAAGAAATAGATATACCAATAAATAGAACTCACTTAAAAGTGTATACAGGAAACAGTAGCGAAAGCACTAGGAATTAGTTTAAGGACTGCACAGAAAATTGTGCATGAAAAAAGCATAATATAATACCGAGGAATACTAAAAAATGCAAACGAAGAAAGCCAAATAGTGAGGATTTGCGGAAAATATTAAAAAGTTCAAGATAATATTTATGATTTATATAGAACAAAAACCAATATAACTCTTCCAGTTTTAAAAGAAGCTTTAAATATTGGAGGTGTTTTGGAAATCGGAATTACATCATTATCAAAATCAATAAAAAAGTTGGGGTTCCGCTATAAAAAAGACTGTAACCGAAGATTTTTATGTGAGCAGCCACAAATAGTGAGTCAGCGTGTTCAGTTTTTAAAAAGATATACGGAAAATGACAAATCAAAATTTAGAAAAGTGGTAATTTTGGAAGAAACGAAACGTAATTTCCATTTTTTCTTTTTATTTCTTGAAGTAGTTAATCAGATTAAATACCATTGTATTTTTTGGTTCTGATAATAAAATTTTTTTAAAATCGCTGTTTATTATTATTTTCGTTTCAAATAAAGAGACTATTGATTAGGTTATCGGAATAAAGATTATATACAGCGTGTTTTTGGAAGTTCTTACCAAACGGAAACCTCTATCATTGATTTCTCAGAAAAGTTTAATCTTGATAAATGTATGTGTATGTTGAGAAAATTATTTTGACGTATCCAGATTTTCTTTGGTGTATACCGGGTGTTTTTTAAAAATATAGAATCCGAAACAGGAAAATTCACCAACTGACAAAACTCGAATTTCTGCAATTTTTCGCAAATTCATATTGTCATTTCTTGCTTAACTTTTTATCTCAGATTTATAAGTCCTTCAATTTAGCTGACTCAGATTCCATATTTTTAGAAAAATTTTATTTACTATCGTCATGCTTTTGTGCTTTATTTTCACACGACATACACCACCCAAAATCTAAATACGTCAAAATAATTTTCTCGAGATACAAAAACATTTATCAATATTAAAATTTTCTGTAATCAAGTATAAAAAAGTTTGCCATTCTGTAAGAACTTCCGAAGATATGCTGTATAGTTTTTGTAAACTGTAGTCTCACATTTTGGAAGCCTCTGTGTTTTCTGATTTGATACATATGGTTAGTGACCTTTGAACCCGCACGATAAGAGCGCTTTTGACTATATAAAAGTATATTAATGTAAATTAATGTAGCAAAATATTTCATTTTATGCATTAGTTTTCAGTATATTTTTAAAATGGAAAATCTACTGATTTACTGCTTGAGTGTTTATATATGTTTTAGATTTGGTTAAATGTTAGATCTTTTAGGCTTAGATATTAATTTTATTGTTTATTCTATTCCATGTTTTACAGATAGGCTATTTATTGAATCAGACACGATTTAACTATATATTTATTGGTACAAACTGACAAACAAAAGAAAATTCTACCTAAATTACACAGGGAAGAAAACAAAACTGTTCATTGACTTTAGTCATCTTGATTTGATTCTCAATGAATTATTCACTTAATCACTATTTATGATTATGAATATTTTTGTAGGACTAAAACTTCAAGCAGTATAAATAAATAACTTATTATTTTGCTACTATCCAGCCACTTCACAGAAATAGAATGATAAACAAAATGAAAAAAAAGGAGCTCAAATGATTATTACAAACAAAATATGCTTTTTCATAAATGCCCAGTTTTTGGGAGCTTAAACTGCTTTGGGCAATTAATGCCCATTTATAAATGTCCTGCCCACTGGGCACTACTCACAATAGGTCAAAGATTTTATGCAAAAATGTCTTCAACAGTTTACAAAAGAGTTTAAAAAAATCTACAGTGTTCAAGAAAACTAATCAAAAGATTAAAAAATTTGTCAAAAATATTTATAACATTGATTAAAAATATTTAAATATAGTTTAATGTAAAAAATCTTGTGAAATGTATAAAAACTCTTTCATCTGTATTATTTTATCTAAAAATGGAATTAATTTTGTTATTTCACAAAATGGTTACAGTAAGAAATAATAATAAAATAAAAGTATTTATATTAATTGGGTTGAAACAAACAAATGCAAAATATAATAATTTCAAGTCAAGTTTAGAACCATCCGATGTATTGACACTCATGCCTCCCATAGGTCCTTATTGTGTTTATTGACATGTATAAGGAAAAAATAAAATAATAATTCCAAAGACCAGAAACTACATTTTCTACTTTCAACAAATTGGAAATGGACACAATATTTATCTTTTTATATATTCAAGTACCACACTTCATATCATAAAAACATTTTGGAAGCGTTCCAGCTATCATTGTCAGAAATTTATTCAACAGAATTTATAAAGAAATTAGAAATATAGAAAAATCATATTAAATATCCAATCCAAAACTGCATATTATGCGAATGTGGCAAATTTGATTTAGGTGAAGCATCTATTAGATCATTAATATACAGGGTATTCAACTTTTTATTGGAATTGTTTAGGTAAAATTTAAACAATAAGAAATAGGGGGTGGTTGTAGTAAGTTAAAATTTACATTTTTATAAGTGCATTGCAGAGAGAAAAAAAGAGATTCATCTATACTTCAGCATTTCATTTATTCAAAACCATCAACTTTTATTTTTAGATAGGGGCATGTTCATTATATGATTTTTTGAAAGTACTCTGAATTTAGCACAGTATCTATTCTATCAGAAAAGGTTTGTTTGAGCTGCATGTTATTATCCACTAGATTTTTAATTTTGGAGATATCTTGTTTATGGTAAACCCAATCATACACCACAAATACTAAGACAAAAATTACAGCATGTATTCCAAAATATTAATCCAAATGACTTTTGTAAACCCGTACTGCATTCAAGAGAATGGTGGCCATTTTGAGCATTTAAGAAATCAATTTTTTTCTCCTCAATTAATCTTCAAAGAGCCACCAAAGCTAATTCATTGATTTAGCTGTGGTACTACTAAGATTAGTAGATTTCATTCTACTGTGAATAAGGTTTTAAAATACCATCAATATTTCTGTTTTTTTCTCATTGCTGTCCCAATTTTGTGAATAATCAATACCTATTGAATAGCACTATTTACCTTCCTGTTTTTGTCATTTCAAAGTTTTAGTAATTTATGAAGAAACAAAAATCATTATCATCTCTCCCGATAGTCTTTTATTAACAAAACATATTTACATATCTCTGAATTTGAAGTAAAAATTACTATCAAAAAAATTTCATCATAACATAAAATTCAATGAACTAGTTGTGCTAGTACTTTAAAGCACAATGAAGTACTAGTGTCCAAACTATCAATTGCTTTGTAGATATCATTTGGGTTAATATTTTGGAAGGATGCTTCAAGTTTTGTCTTGGCACTGGTGGTATTGGAATTGTCATAAACATTTATATTCCAAAACTGAAACTCCAGTGAATTTAATATGCAGACCAATTGAACTAATAATAGGATTTTTTTTTTAAAATTGGTATTTTGTTAAAATTAAAGAACATACTGAATCGGCATTACTGATAGATTTTCACGATAAAGCGATGTTATCAACAAAACATATTAAATAGATACTGTGTTATGTAAATCTGAATCAGTATTTTCACAAAATCATACACCTTCAGCTGCTTTCAATTTAAAACAACTAAATAGCCCTCCTTATTGTTTCATTAAAGAAATTAACATATTGGCAAAAAAACTAAAAGAGACTAATGTTTTTTCTTGAATCTTTTGAACACCAGTCCTAACCGTGAGGATTCCAAAACCACTCTATTGCAGTCATAAATAGACAAATTTGTTTTAATTACAACTGTCCCTATTTTGCATGCTTAGATTTTATCAAGACAATGTCGATAAAAAAATAAAGCTTCAATAATTATAGATTGTGTAATTTTTACTAAAATATTGCCATATCCTTTTTCCAACACAAAAAAGCAAATAAATTAAAAATAAAAAACAATACATACCTTTAGTAATACTGGTTAACATATTATTTAATGCAGTCACTTCTTTTTCTAATTCATTTTTTTCTTGGGTGAGGTTCTCGACCAGCTTGCCTGAATTTAGGTTATCTGCATTGGTAAGTTGTTGAATTTTAACATCTGCCAACGATAACTTATTAGATAGTTCGGAATTTAATTTCTGGACATTCATCAATTCTTCTGAGACATTCTTCAATTTTTCTTGAACCTCAAGGAGATCCTGTGCCAGTTCACCTTTTTCAGCTTGTAAGTCAGAGAAGTTGTTTTGTAAATTACTTATTACTTTATTCTGATCATGTCCATTGTTTTCTTTGTTTATTTTTTCGGATTTCAAAGTATTTAATTCTTGTTCGAATTCAAATGCTCTGGATCTTGATGCTTTCAGTCTTGCGTGAAGTTCACTACATTCACAATTTTTATTTTTAAAATTCAATTCCAGCTGCGCCAAACTGTTAGATAATTCTGTTTTTTCAGCAACCAGTAACCTTATTGTTTGACTATGACACTGCAGTTCTTCTTTGAGTTTGTCATTTTCAATCTCTTCAGAGGATTTTAATCGATGTTCAGTTTCCAAGTTATCAACTTTCGAATTTAATTCATTTATTTTAAATTTATATTGCTCAGATAAATGTTTTTCTTGTTCTAACGATGCTGTTAATTCTATGTTTCTTTTTTCTAAATCAGTTATGGAATTTTCATTGTTGTAAGATTTTGGCATTATTTTAGACATTTGATCTGATAAATTGAACAAATTATATGCATTACAATTCAATACACCTTCCTTTGCTAAACTGGAGTTTTCTCTAATTTCTTTTTTAATAGCTTCATTCTCAGCATCACTAACTTGCTGTGATTGATCTTGGAAGTAATCATGTAGATTTTGTTTGTTTTCTGAAAATTCATGGTTTTTGCCATTTTCAAATTGTTCATTTGTCTCAACATTCAAATTCTCAGTATTTGTATTATCTCCATGAGGTCTAATGATTTGCTGAGTTTCTTTCAAGTAACTGTGTTGATTGAAGTGGTTAAACAGTGTGTAATTATCGTTAAAAGCTGATTTACTTTCTAATTCTTGAGGTTCTATATTTTGGTATGGTACATCAGATTTTATATGTTTAAACTCCATATGATGTGGAGCATCAACATCTTTTTCTAAATTATCGAAAAATACTGAATTATCTGCATTGTTAGGGTCATTAAAATAATTGGGCAGCTGAGTGTATGTATTGCTTATAGGTTCTGGAACTGTTTCAGTGTGAATGGAACTATGAGTTGATGTTGTTAAACTTTCAGCAGGAGTTTCATCCTGTACCAAACTTTCAGACAATTCAGAAGCTGTGTTTGCATCTTTTTTCTTCTTAAGTTCTTGTAATTCTTTGAACTGAAAGAATAAATTCAAAATGAAAATTGAGTAAATTGAAATATGCATTTCTTAATTAACAATTACATGCAAAGAAAACATGAAAAACAAGATACATGTAACTCAATATTAAATTGTTGATTACATAGTAACTTATCGTAGGGCTGAGGATGCACTAAATGATAAATAATATACTCTATATTACTTAAGCTCCTCCAACAGATGTGCCCCTATAGAAAGTTAGAATTCTTCTTCTGTAATTGGAAGACTCAACTAAACACTAAGAAAATATCAATACTCATGGAAGACATGATAGGTTTTTTGATGCCAAAATTCTTTACGACAAAAGAGTTAAGATAGCCTAATGCAATTTATGAAACTGGTTATATTTATTTTGTGAGGGTTAGAACAATTTATCTAATGAGAGAAATATGCTTTAAATACATTAAAATTTTTATAGATACATCAACTAAACTGACATTAATTTAATATTAAAATTAAATTCAAACTTCAAATATGCAACTGTGAAAGATTAGTGAGATTATAAATAAACCACCAAACATGGCCAGTTGTTTCAATCATTTGTCAAAACTTCCAGTAGTAACCCATAAACCAACTTGTTAATGAAACTGCAAATTATAAAATTTTTTCAACATAACACGAACTCATGTAGACAATTATTTAACACTGATAGTAGCTATTCGACAAGTTCAGAACCCTGTAGATGATCTATGGTCACCTCAAAAATAGGCGAGCACAACTCAAAAAATGCAATGAAATTTAAATCACAATTAGGTACTATTTATGTGCGCAAATGATAAATGCAGTCACGAGGGTTTCGATAGAAATCTAACTTTTGTTTCATCAAAAAAACGTAGAAATAAAGTGCTTCAAAACATAGGAGATAGTGACAGTTGGGTTTCAGACTCAATTCAAGTATCTATTGACTGCTGAATATATTTCAATCTGAATTGCAACAAAGTTTTACTTGAAACTAATTTTTGTAGTAAAATCTCTCTGTATTTATCAGTGGTAATGAACTATTTTCAATTTTGTTACTTCTATAAAATAACAATCAATGACCACCAAGTTTGATTGTTGAATTGATATGTTAATGGCAGACTCTACATGCAAATGCTTCCCAAATAAATGTTTCATCAAACATTTCCTGAGCTTTACGAGTTTGGTTTTTATTTGTCTTCGTAAAATCTCTTGCACTTAATATGCTTTTGGTTTGTTAATTATTGAAATTTTTCCTCAATCACTTTACCACTAAATTCTTTCAAGTTAGCAAGCCCAGCATTAAAGAAAACGAAACTACCACAGCTTAATTATTATTGTTTATTGCATGCCAATATATTCAGTGTTTTTCAACGAAATTGCAGTAATCTTGGCATTGCAGTCTCTAAAAGTTAGAGTGGTGGAACAAGGCTCACAGAATGAACCATCACCAAAAGAAGCCAATAGCCAGGATACCAGTTGGGCTCCTGACAGGTCACTGTAGATTCAACAAACACATGGAATGACATATTACCAAACACAACCATATGCAGGTTTTACAAAGATGAGGAAATCTCAGCCCATGCTGTATGAAGGCCTAACTAGGTTTTTGATGATGGGGAACACAACATTTAGAATACATGGAAAACTCAAGGTTGGGCTTAGTCACACAAAATATATTTTCAAGTTGTAGTGGAGACATTTAGTAGCAGCAAAAATTTAGGAGAATTTGTAGATTTTAACAAGTTATTGTTTAGTATAAGAGGTTGTAAGATAAAACTATAGTGTTTTTAATGTTGAAAAAGCCCATAAGCTCAGGCCAGGACTTAGTAGTAACAAGATCTGCGGATGTGGTAATGTAAAAGTTTCATATCTGAACTACTCTAGTATACACTAGTAACATCAGCAAATAAAGTGAATTTCCCATTCATTTGTAATCCTGTGAGATCGTAAAGAAAGAATTGGACCTAAAACTGAGCAAGATTTTCAGTACAAATTGCTTTCAAAATTCAAGTAACTTCAAAATAATATCTGATGCCATAAAATTGTAATTTTTTTAAAATTCCATAATCAACATTCACAGGTCTTGAGAAAATCACAAAAACTGAAGTCAACTAATATATTCAATATTCTACCATAAAAATTATCCATAAACAATGCAGAAGAAAATGCACTATACAATTGTCTTAAATTAAATAAAGATAAATGCATTCCACACACATACTATTGATTCATTATAATTGATATAATTTCAAAATACCTATCACAACAAATATTTTTTATTATACCTACCATGTGATAATGTTCAAATGCAATAGCAATGAATGATGAATTTAAAGAGTAACAAATATAATTATTATAAGCTAGCATGAATAACTGAATGTTTTTTGTATAAAATTTAAAATAATTTTGCCCTACCCGTGTCGATATCCTAAATATTTAATTAGCAATTTACTACATTTTGTGTATTATAATTCCAGAAATATCTTTTCAGAAATTAAGTTGACGCGAAACTGTTTGTGTATGAATACTGAATAGAAAGGTCTTGAAAGTTGTTTATACGAAAAAATAATACCCGCAGAACGTATTTACAGATACAGCATAATCCTAAACTCCACCAAAATGGAAGGACGCCGATAAAAAATAAATGCACATATCTAATGTCGTACCTATAATTTTACAAGAAGCTAGATAAGAAATTTATGTTCAACAAAATAGTATATTTATAATACTCCAACCACTACTAACAAATTCCTAAAAATTATAGAAAAACAGAATTCATAAAATGGCGGCCATATAACGCCGATGATGTGGCTAAATATATATTACCAACAAAAATAAACAAATCGTATAACTTTCAGCTTGATTAGTAAAAAAGTGATTAAACATTCAAGTAACTATTAATTATAAGACAATGAAGAAAATAAAATCTTACCCTTTTTCTAGAATTTGCCAATTTCAACTTGTGAGCTTTTGACGCGTCCGCCATGATGTTATGCTGCGGCTGAAGAGAACTAATCGCTTCGTTCGTGAGTTCGTAACAAATCGTTTTTCTTCACACGCGCAGTTCCCACAAAGCGGGGCAGATAAAATGACAAGTGACTGTTTAGGCCACAGAAATAGACAATAAATATTTATATCAGTGTTCTGCAGTGATTTCATTGATTTTATGGTAAATTTTCATGCAGCTGCTTTGACAGCGTTGCCAGCACTATTACGTTCGTAATAGATCTATTACCAAATGGATTTATTTATTACGCTATTACGCCGCTTTGCAATTTATTACGTTTTTATTATTTTGTTCAGAGAACAAAAAATCGAAAATCTCAGACATAACACATCGTTAACAAAAAAACGCTGTAATTTTGCCTTTACCCCGCTGTTGGCATTGGCTTTACTCCTTGCACTGGCATTATCTATTTTCACTAGTATTATAATAGTATATTACGTAACGTGGGTGGTAAAAAGCATTTTACGCACGAATGGAAAAATTCTATAGTTCTTATCAGTTATCTGTGGTTCTTATCTCTTTCATTACATAAAAAATGATCAACAGCGTGAAAAATTGTGTTTACTGGGTGATATTTTCAAGGATATTCTTATCACATTTATATATAGTTTTTATTATCGGTCTACTTTCCGAACAATGCCAATACTTTCGCGAAAAAACATAAAAGGAAGTTTGATTTGTGCCACAAAAAATAATCTAGATAATGAATATATAAAGTAGAGAAGTGTATTAATTTTAGTTTTAGAAATGTCAATTACTGACGTTAATCGGAAGCAGTAAGTTCAGTTGATCTGTGGAGCAGTGTATAGTGTGTTGTGGTGTAAAGTCTATGATCTGTTCTGGTTGTTTGTCATGTTTGTTGCCAGTGCGTGGTTTAAAGGAATAAAATAATACAATGAGAGGCTCTCTTTCACGTTGACATAAAATGTTGTAGAAAATAAATAAATATGATAGAATCAGTAGAGAAGTCGATGATAAGTTGACTAAACCAAGTTTTTGTTTGAATGTTGTTTATAATTGAAGATACAATATGTCAGGAGTATTTGGATATAGTCGTGAAGCAGTAAGGGTAAAAGTTAAGGTATATTATGTTTTATTAATAAAGTTTCTAGTAAAGCCTAGTAATTACTTGCTTATTTTAAGTAACTTTGTGAAAATTCTAAGTAGGTAACTAAATTTGACCATTTTACAAACTGTAAATATAAATTCCTTTCATGGTTTTATTATTTTCCAGAGAAGGTATTAGAAATCAGCAGAATGAAATCAGCTCAGTATTCATACTTCATTATAAATTGTAAACAATAGTTTATAATTAACTATAATACCTATATTTTTAAAATTAATTGTTTCTGTAATATTAATGTATGTACATATATTATTGAGTATATTATAATTAATCAAGTTTATCAAGTAAAGAAGGGATATAGGTCAACATTTACAATATATTTTAATTATTAACACAAAAATTAATGAGGGCACTATTAAAATATTAAAGTTCCAATAAGAGTTGAGTATTAGGATTCTACCATGTTTATTTTATGATGCTCCCATTAGACATTTATCATATAAACACGTTAAAAAAATGTTTTCATTACCCCAATGCACATGCTCTACAATAAATGATAATATTACTTTAACAGTAGGGGACAATAAAATTGTAACATACCTAATCTGTTTTGTATTTATCTGATTTTAGAAATGTGAAGGCAATCAACCAGCAGAAATGCGGAAATTTAGTGTAGATCCCCAAATAACATCATTTGAAGTATTACAGAGCATTTTAGCCAAAGCATTTGATCTTAAAACTGACTTTACAGTATACTTTAGAATATATGATATAAATGGATATGAAACATATATGCCAATATTATCTGACTGGGATCTAGATGCAGCCTTCCTTAAGTAAGTTTTCACAATGCTAGAATGTTGAAAAGTAATTACAACACCCAGTAGTACTGTTATCACAAATACAACTTATCAAATTATTTGTTTCCTGTAATTGAACTACTTATTTACTAAAAGATAATTTTTCTTGATGCGTAAAAACAATAACCATTGCTTTCCTGGATAAAAGTGTGAAACAAGAATGATTTAAATAGGCAATTTGATTTTTTCTTGTACCTTAAATATTCCATAAATTGACACAAACCTTTTCCTCTACCTATGTATTTTATTTTATAGAGCACACAATTCTTCTGTTGCTACTAATTCAGAACCATGTTTATCACTTAGCATAGATTTAAAACCATTTGAAATTAGTTCTGATGATTGGGAAATCAAGGAAAATGTACCTATTATAACTCAAATGAGAACGGCAACAAGTCAAGAAGCTAAACCTTCACCCAGGCTGCACGGGATTTTTAATCAAGTAATGTGTTTTTTTATAAGCTACTTTAGTATAGTGCTAGTGCACAGATTTGGAAACATCTGCATGACTTTTTGGAGTATGGCAGTTACCAAACTCTTTTTAAAGGCGGACTCCCACTACTCGTGTATTTGGCAAGTACGCCAATATTTGTGTATTTGGCAAGTACAGCAGATTTTGTTGCCTAGCGGTTTTTATTCAGCGTTTAATTTGTTTCGATTATGGATAGTCGCGTTGTCGCTGCAGCAGCGTTTGTAGTATTGAGTGGCTGCTATATGAGAAGAATTAACGCCCGACAAGCTCAGAAAACAAAAAGAAAAAGAAGATGGTGGATGACTTCTTTGAACAGATCGAGAAATTCAAAAACGACTTCTTGAGACCACTCCATTTCGAAAAACCTCTAGAGGAATACACACCACGCACACGTGAAGGAAGTCATACAACAAAAGCAGACCAGAAATTAATTGCGGCCGGCCGTCAAGTAGTGGGAACGCATCGACAAGTAGGTACTTGTCAAATATGAAAATAATTGAAATCCCTTTGACTCGTGGCATTTTTACCGACAACCGACGGGACTTCGCCAGCGGCCAATAATTGTACAAATATTGGCCTAGTGAACCACTCCCACTACTTGGCAAACATAAGCAAGTGACAAATATTTGCCAAATACATGAGTAGTGGGAGCCCGCCTTAAGAAATAGCAAAGGCATCTAATTGGCTAATTATTTCATTCTAACCATTCCTCCAGTCCAGATCCTTCAAATGTCTGTCAAATTTTGACCTATTTCTTCCAAATTTTCATGTACTAGGTACTTTGTTTCCTCTATTTATTTTTCCTTACTTAACAGCTTCCAATTAATACTTTAAATGCCAAGTATATCTTGATAATTTCGTAATCACCCTCACTTTTGCAAAGGATATTTCAACAAAAATAACTGTAGCAATTGATTGTTTGCACTTTTGGCTAGAAGTGCTTTAAATGAAACTTTGAATTGTCTGTTTTGGTGCTTACGATAATAATCTCTTCGATATCCGTAAATGAATGGCCACCTTAACACTACTTACTTCATAAATTTTTATCTTTGCAGTTGGTTTTCACCCACTTGAATACATTATGAAATTATTTATTTTCTAGGCACTGATTATTAGTTTATTGTAATTGTAGTTATTTATAATTTATTTCAATTTTTTGTGAATGGACATTATGGCTTATATCAATTTCCTTTCAAAATAACACATGCGATATTGTGTCGTTTTTTAAAATGGAGTCATAGGAATTCCGTGGCTGGCGTAAATAACTTGACAAGTCAAAGAATCCCATTTTTTTATAATTTGTCACAAAGGAATGGTTATTTATGTATAGTGAACATCTTAAGAAATCACTGCAGCACAGAACAAACACCCTCAGTAACATTAGATGAAAATCCTAAAATGACAAAGCTATTACACTTTCTTACAGTTGATTGTCAAAAAATAAAATTACTGCCCTAAAAAACTGTGGTTTAAGACATGTTAACATATTCACGCCGGCCACGGGTATTTTCTATGTAAAATATAAAATGCAAAAATGTGTCATTAAATCTAGAACACCTCCTTACATAAATTGATCCTAAAGTTTGATATATAAAAACATGTAGGTTGTGTTCTATAAAAATGTTTGATTTGTCATATATTTTTGGATCACCCTGTATAATCAAAATTATATTAAAAACGCGTTTTATCTTCTTATTTACAACTTTTGTAATTAAATATTTTATGTCACCTTTTTGCTTACTTTAAATACTCTTCTTTCTTTGAAAGACCCTGAGGTGTGTGACAATATCCTTTATACTTTGAGAGGTCAAAAATGACCTTATTCGGGGTTTTCGGTAGTTGTGGCCATGAGAACTTTTGTTCATCATGTCAGGTCCTACAAGACACCAAAATTCCATTCATTTTGACTGGGACCGGATTTGAACTCGAAAAGTGCAGGGTCCTTTGACATCATTTGTATGGTTAATGTCAATTTGAAAGAATTTTTCGAAAAAAACAGTGCTATTATATTGATTTTTATAACGGTTCTTTTTAATTATAAGATTATTTTTCGGTGAATATACAGGGTGTCCAGAAACTCTCCTGCCAAATGGAAACTACACTTGACTTTAAGTCGATTTAGCTCAAATTACCTTAATCCGAAAATGCTTCCTAAGGGAGCTACAGCCCTTTGAAGAAGATGTCCTCATATGAGTTTTATTCAATTTGTTCAAAAATACCGTTACTTAAAATATTCAAACTTGGTATAATCAATAAACAGTTACAAACCAGTGTAAATAATTTTTTTTTCAGATCTACCACAAGCGTGTCAGTCGGGGGGACCAACAGGTATTTATATTTTCAAGTTTTTTATGTATCCGACACCGAATTTGGAAAATTCAAGATAATTTTCATAAAAAATGTTCTCTTCTTTCAAATCGATATCATGAACCGTTTTTGAGAAAAATAAATTTAAACTTTTTGTGTTTCTTATATAAAATCTTGTTGGATTTATTTTTCTCAAAAACGGTTCACGATATCGATTTGAAAGAAGTGAACATTTTTTATGAAAATTATATTGAATTTTAATTATTCGGTGTCGGATACATAAAAAACTTGAAAATAAATTTTTTTTAATATAAATACCTGACACGCTTGTGATGGATCTGAAAAAAATGTATTTACAGCGAACTGTTTATTGATTATACCAAGTTTGAATATTTTAAGTAACGGTATTTTTGAATAATTTGAAGAAAACTCATATGAGGACGTCTTCTTCAAAGGGCTGTAGCTCCCTTAGGAAGCATTTTCGGATTAAGGTAATTTGAGCTAAATCAACTCTAGTAACCTCTAGTAACTGTAGTTTCCGTTTGGCAGGAGAGTTTGTGGACACCCTGTATATTCTGGTTCAGTATTAAATTATTTTCAAATAATATTCGTTTCAAATATCCTTATTTATTAAACAATTTAATGAAACGTTACAAATTATAACTTTATAAATTAATTATTATTTTTTTCAAATAATTGACTTTATGTTGTAATATATTATTAGATTTCTCATTCATATAGAATATTACAATTTCTATTTTATAATGGTCTAAACTTTCTTCCTTTGATTTCAATTTTTTTGAAATTCCTCACAAAATATATAATTCAAATCTTACTTCCCTGTAATCATGTATAAAACCACTCCTTCACGTTCATACTTCTATTTTTCCATATTCCATATTAAATACATCATTTTGTAATGTTAAATATTTATCACAAAATTTCAAATTATTTTCCATTTCCAAGTCCAATATTACAAAATTTTATGGGTTATTAATTTTTTATCTTTCTTTTCTTCCTGTTCAATAATCATCCATCTAAAATTAACGTTACCACCCACATCCAATTTATATCCTTTTCCCCTGATAGCTCAGTTATTTTTGAAATATTCTTTCAAATCGAAATTAACATAACGTATTTTTACACAAATCAAATTTCGTAGATCATGCCCTTTTACAATATCTATACCTACAGTATATCCATAGTATATGTGTGCATTTTGTATAGAGTGTAACTCGTTTGACTTTTAAAATTGCAATATCTGAAATAGTGGTTCTTAGATAAAAAGTATAGAACTATGAAATAAAACAATAAAATTTGTTTAAATCTTCATTATAATTGAACTAAGTTCAAGTTTCGCTAACACAGTAGCTTTCTCAAATGAGTGGAGGTATAATGAAAAGTTTTTAATTTATAGGGTGCATTAATAGGGAATTTTACTGGGAATTTTACAGATAAAAGTATTATAATCTATTTACCTGCAAATAAAAATCAAACAAGTTTCTAAATATGGGATTAACTAAAGTATTGAACAGGTTTACCTGGAAATTCATTCATACAATCTTACAGGAAGTTTCTATATTTCACAATACATACAGACATTACAATTCATAATAGTTGGGTCCACCCATTCAGTCATAAATTAGCAGCTTTTAATAGTATGATACACAGACTTTTGACAGTTCCATTACAACAAAGAACTAAATATCTAAATATCATAAAACAAATAGCAGTTAATAATAATTACGATCCAAATTTAATAGACAATATCATAAATAAAAAGATACTAAAACATACTCTAGAACAAGTATTTCCTTCTGATAAAAACAAAAATAACCAATTTAAAAGCTTAACATACTTTGGAATACCATCCTTAAAAATCAAATCATTTTTAGAAACTTTATACTTGAATATTTGCTTTAAAACCGATTACAATTTATCCAAATTCATTAAAAACAACAAATCTAAATCTTCAAAATTAAACAAATCAGGAGTTTATAAATTAAAATGTGGTAATGACAACTGTGATAAAATTTATATAGGTAGAACTTTTAAAACTAGAATTTCAGAACACAAACGTAGCTATGATAACCAAAAATTAGATTCCAACTACTCAAATCATTTATTAGCAAACCAACACACTTTCGATTCAAATTTTGAAATTTTGCATATAGAACCTAAATTCTTGAAATTAAATCTTTTAGAAGCTCTTGAGATAAATAAAAACAAATATTCAGATAACCTTCTTAACGACCAAATAGATATCAACAATTCTCGCTTATTAAACCTTTTTACCTAGAAACTTCCTGTAAGATTGTTGTGAATGAATTTCCAGGTAAACCTGTTCAATACTTTAGTTAATCCCATATTTAGAAACTTTTTTGCTTTTTATTTCCAGGTAAATAGATTATAATACTTTTATCTGTAAAATTCCCTATTAATGCACTGTATAAATTAAAAACTTTTTATTATACCTCTACTCGTTTGAGAAAGCTACTGTGTTAGCGAAACGTGTCTCAAATTGTATTTTGAACTTAGTTCAATTATAATGAAGGTTTAAACAAATTTTATTGTTTTATTTCATAGTTAAGTAAGGATCTTCATCAAGTAAAAGCCTCATCTATTCAAAAAGTATAGAGCCTATTTTTGTAGATAATTTTATGGTCTATAATTTTGGTTTGAGCTAGTTTTTTTAATAAAATATACCGAAAATTTTGACCTTTGATCTCGAAGAACTTTTTTAGCACACATAGGATCGATGGGGACTTTCAAAACTTTATTTCTAATGATGTACCCAAGGTCTCTGAAAAAATTCAGTTCTGTCGGAGTTTTTGGTATTTGAAATCTTTAATTTGACCGGACTATAAATCTATATTTGAATATTTGATCCTTTAAATATCTAATACATTGGAATCAAATAAATAGGTGGGGAAAACTCTAAATCTGGTCCAGAGAGCTTTCAATTTAGGCGAAGATGGTAATACTACACTACAACCACCAAGACAACCATTATCAGATGCAGAATTTAGAAGATTCTTGGATCCTGTAGGACAAATTGTCTATGCTAAAGAACTGAGATCTGTCATTTATTTTGGAGGAATTGATCCTAGCTTAAGGTTTGTAATTATTATATCAAGTATGTCATTATTTAATGTTATCACCTTTGTAGAAAGGTTGTATGGAAACATTTACTGAACGTCTATCCAAGTGGTATGACCGGCAAAGAACGTATGGACTATATCAAGAAAAAGGCCTCAGAATATGTAGACTTAAAAGAGACTTGGAAGACTGCAGTTGCTCAGGGACAAGTGGTTGGCGAATTGGCCTATACAACTGGAATGGTGAGAAAGGATGTATTGAGGACTGATCGACATCATCCTTTTTACGCCGGCAGCGATGATAATCAAAATATTGCTGCTCTGTTCAATATACTTACTACGTAAGTTTTTATTTTACTAAATTAAATGTCCAATTTCATAGGAATGAACCCTGGGTCCACTTAGTTTAATTAGTGTCAGTCTTATCCAATCAGCCACTGACTTCCTTCTATAAGTTTATACAATTTGTTCCATTTGTACTGCTGTAACTGTCCATTTCTGCAAACTAGATCTTCTTTGTCTTTGTAGAGCTTCTTTTTGTCCAATGACCAGTGACAAGACTTGTTACAGTTCAACTGATGAATTGATATTACCGGGTACTGCAGAAACCAACTGTGGTGTATTTAGGCATTTATACTTGTTCAGACTTGTCCGGATTTGTTCCGACAGGAAGTTTATTTACGTTGTTCGGTTATGTTGTAGCTACATACTTTTGATTACATTAATTTAAGAGAGCTAAGTATTGTGACAATAATTGGAAAATTTTGCCAATAAATCACTTGATTCCTTTGCAGATTTATTGGATGTGACCAAAATCTTCTGTTTACACCAATACATAATTATTGATTCATTGCGTTCTACTTTCTACTTCCTTGATGTAGTTGACGGCTGCTCACTAAAAAATGGTCTCTTCCTGGAGGTTGTCAGGTGGAGAATCGTTTTGACATTGCGCAAATGAAAATTGAGCGGTGTATAGATCTAGAAATTTCACCAGAAAAATATGGACGTTGCGCTAATCTTCTTTGACGACAACAAATACATAATTACTAATTTATTTCGTTCTATTTACTTGGTGTGGTTGACGGCTGCTGACTACAAATGGTTTCTTGCTGGATGTTGTCAGGTGGGGATATTGTTTTGACGTTGCGCAAATGAAAATTGAACAGTGTATAGAAGATCTAACAAATCCACCGAAAATATATGAACGTTGTGCTACTCTTACAGTACGAATTTGATTGCTGCATGAGATAATTTCCATCGTTCTTTAATCATAGTGTGTGTTGCATACCTGGAGCTCTATACCATACATCCTTGTCTTGGTTGTGTATATGGAGTGGATGCCCCCTTTCTAGTCCTTTAGTATCCTATAACCCACAGTGTGTTGCATACCTAAAGTTCTAAGATGTGTATTCTTGAGTAGAGTTGGATAGAAAAATGCGTTCTTCCAAGACTTCAAATTTTCGTTTTTTTTTAGTAGACCTTAGATTGAAAATTTTGTAATACAGTTGGTTGATTGATTAGTTCAGTATATCAAGTCGAGGCTTCGAGTCCCCTACTCCTCAGCCTTTGTGCTTTTTTGCTCTTGGTTGTGAAGCCATTAGTTATCCTTATCTCAGTTAATACGATCCATTTTGCAGAAACACTTTCTTGGGCGCTCTAGTCCAGGGGTTTATATTTATTCGCATTAGAAAGATAATGTTTGAAACTGTTTCTTCCTCTTCCATGCACTCCCTTTATATGCCAATTGTATACATGTGCTTCCTTTAGGTACAGTGATTGGAGAGTAATCCTGTCATTTTCTTTATTAGTCTCCTAGTGAATTCCTTTTCAACCCTTGCTTTGCAAATGTATCTGCTATTTCATTGTACTCCGGAACCCACTTAAGCGTTGTCTTACTGGGGTTTGTCAGGGTTAAGAGTTTTTGTAGGCAGTTATAGGCCAGTCTAGATCTGATCTTGGGTTTAGCACCATGGGCTCCAGTATCTGTTCCTCTGTAAGTTTTGGATCCGTCATTGTACCACACCAGTGTTCCATCTTATGGTTTTCTTTCCAGCGTTTTCGCTATGCCACAGAAAGGTTCTGGACCTATAGAAGCACGTCGTGCTCCTTCTCGGGCTAGTGAATCGGCTTCTTCATTATTCTTTTGATCAGACTTTCCTCGTACCCAGACTAATGACAGTTCATTTTGACTGCCTAACTCTTGTAGAGTTTCCAAGCAATTCCAAACTATTTTGGTCTTTTCCCTAAACTTTTGCCTTAGTAACTCTCTTGCACAGTGCTGTAAAGCTACTATTTCTGCCTGTCATACCATCACATGTTTTTGTAAGCACATTGAGAGTCTTGTCTATATATTCCTGATTGTATATCTTCATCAGTTTTTGAGCCATATGTGTAGAAGGCCATTTCTGCATTAATGGAAGGTCGATCCTTCCATGCCTGTTTTGAAAATTTTCTCGAAGTTCTACTCCTATATACTATTCCATTTAGCACTTTTTATCGTGTACATACGCTTTTTAATGATTTTTATGGTCTCTATTTCAGCTATGCTCTAAATCATCCGAAAGTAAGTTACTGTCAAGGAATGAGCGATTTAGCCTCACCGCTGCTAGTGACCATGAACGACGAAGCTCACGCGTATATTTGCTTCTGCGCATTGATGCAAAGGTTGTGTACGAACTTCATGATAGACGGTATTGCTATGACTCAAAAATTTTCCCATCTAGCCGAAGGAATTTTGTACTACGATCCTGAGTTTTATAACTACTTGAAACTTTACCAGGCCGATGATCTTCTTTTTTGCTATCGTTGGCTTCTTCTCGAAATGAAACGAGAATTCGCCTTCGAAGACTCTTTGAGAATGCTCGAAGTTCTTTGGAGTTCCCTACCAGCCGATCCTCCAGAAAAAGAACTGAAGTTGTTCGATATAATTTTCCAACCTTCCATATCTACTCCACCTATTAGTTCTCTTGATAAAACTCCCAGAGAAAACGCTTATACGAAAATGATAGCTTTAAGAAGACAAAGCAGTTCTTTATCTCTTAGTAGTAACTCTAAGAATCAACAAGTTAAAAGACAAAATCATAGTTTAGACGAATCAGTTAGCAAAACTAAAGCCGTTTCGGTCATTAAAGCCAAGTACCAAAGCTTAGACGACGCTGTTCTACAACATTCCAGTGATACAAATCCTAAATCTCCTAAAAATCTTGAGGTAGCTTCTGCAAATTTCGATTTTTCTCCTAAAAATAGCGATTTATCCACAAAAACTAGCGATATATCCTCAAAAACGAGTGATATCTCGAATAGTTCCTTGAAATCCGAACTTTTACCAAGATCTATATCTCCTCTAGAGCAAAAATCCGATTCGGTAATTCTGAATAACAGGATAAATTCCCATCAAATGTTGAATAGAAAAAGTGCCAGTCTCTCTTCCAGCATGAACAGCTTGATTAAGAATTCGAAAAGGACCGGCCATTTCAAGGATTTGAAACAAAAGTTATTTTCGTCGTTGGATAAATTGGATACAACGCACGCTATTAAAGAAGAAGAAGAAAATGGTCCCCAGCAGGTTTGTAATTAATTAAAATAATTAACTTTAAATCTACACGTCTCAATATCAAGTGATTGACAAGTGTGCTCCAGTTTATAGAAATAATATATGGGAAAACTTTATATTTTTCAATTGACTATATTTCCCACGTTAAACTTGAAGAGCAGTCACACTTCTGTCAATAAAATATGATATCCGACAGAACTACAGCGTGAAAATGAAGGTCGACACTTGCACACTTTGAGATTTTTGAATTCACTCATTTAACAATTAAAATTTTCTCGCCAAGCCAAACGGATTTAAAAACATCGATCCCTTAACGTGTGACGTAACTGTCAAAGAAGACTCCTCAACTGGAAGACAGCAAATTGTCTTTGGTCTATATCCCTGGTCATTCTGGTATGGGTGACAGATTCCTTTAAAAGGGAAAGTGCCGTAAGGGATTTTATCGGACCATTAAATTTTACCAAACTGAAAAATCAGTCACCACATAAACTAATGGGATTTGTAAAGAAACTGAATTTGTTTGGTGAAATATGATTACAGTAAAAGTCACGAATGTTTCTCGTTACGTCATAACCCATAAACACCCGAATCAAATCAATAAGACAGTTTTCACGAGCGGCGCATCATTGTTAGAGGGTTCGGCATGTATTTCTGGTGATCTAAATATAGGAGGAAATTAATAAAAATGAAATTCAACATATCATAGTTAGCCTACAATTTGAAATTCTACAAATAAATTGTTACAAAACTTACCTCTTGAACGGCAGAAGTGGTCCGCCATTAGAAAATTCCTGTAATTTTCTAATACACTTACGCTTATTTTCGTCCAAACGTTTATCAGGCATTTTGTCGAAAAATATCGCAATAAATGTAAATGAACTTTATCTATTTAAAGTAATGACAATGACGACGAACTTCAATAATGACGGAATGATTTCCGCATAAAGTGACGTTTCACTTTTTAAGTACAATCGTCACAACACAAGACAGAATGACAAACCGATAAAGACGTAATGGCGTAGCTTAATTCAGACACCAAAGACATATATACCTTTCCATTTGTTTTAATTGGACATACGCAGTCAGTGATATCCACATAAAATTAAAGTGTCTTTGATACATTCAGGGAAGTATGACGTAACGAGAAACATTCGTGAATTTTACTGTAGGTGTGATCCACAATAGACACTTGCAAGACCGAATAGATCCACTTCTAGACCGGTAGCTCACGGCATGGGCTACCGCTCTATTACCATAAACTCAACCTAACTTCCTACCGTGTGACCTTGCCAGTTCTTGGTGTTAGTTTCCGTTTGAGAAGAAGACCGTAGACTAAGAAGTGCTAAGCCCAGCTGGTTTATCTAAAAGAATCGATAACTAGGTTAATATATGATTCCTTTGACATCCTATAAAAGGCCAAACATTTTGTGTCACTCTCCAATATTCCTATGGCACGTCTCCCGATTGTTTTACTACTGTTTAACCAAACACTTTACATTTGTTTACGTTGATGCTTTTTGATTTTGAATTAATTATATATTCAACAATTTTGGTAATGACAAAAAAATAAACGTGTCCCTCAGCAAAGATGGCCGATCTGTCAGTAATGTCATGTAACTTTTCAGAGCGTGTCGTCAATGTTTTAGAAATACGTTTGCAATAACTCTTTGCTTTGTATTGAAAATAGTATTTCGATTAAACTTTATTGCGTTTTTTTTTTAATTTATCAACCGACGTTTCTGAGAGCCTTAAGAAGCTTTCTAGGCTCATGGTTGCGTCTGGTAAAGTGTGATTTTGGATGTAAACTTACACTCTCCTGATTTGGATATTTTTTAGGGACGTTTGGTGAAAAATCTCAACGAATTCCTCAAACTCGGCAGCGAAGCTAAACCAGATATTTCCGAAAAACCAAAAATAATGCTCACAAAATCCAGTCTCGACGATTCGGAAAACTCGAATTTATCTCGACATTTTTCTTCGACTTCCAATAGTGGCGACGACACCAGTCCCGATGATTCACAAGAATACTTCCCCTTGACGACTTCCGTAACAAGAGAATTAAAATTGGAATTGGAACATTTGGATCGAACAGTTTTCGGAGAAACATTTGTCGATCGATTATCAGGCTCTCCTCTTAGCGAAAATAACACTACGGTCACCAAAGAAGTGGAGTTAAAAGAAAATAGAAAAAGCGATGATGTTTTCTTGTGGGAAAATCCTCTGCATCAAAAAACTCCCAGCGTTACTAAATTAAACCCTCACACACCCGACGAGCAAGCCGATATTGATATCGACTCGCCAGAAGCAAAAAAAGTACCCGAAGTACCTACAGATCCAGCGGAACCGAATCCTGCGACACTAGAACCTACCTCTAACGGGACATTACCGAATATGACAAACTCTTGCGAAGAAGTCACAGAAGCCGTTAAAACTTCTTCTCTTTTACCTCCTCCGAGCGAATTCGGCGGCGGTAATCCATTCCTGATGTTTTTATGCATAACTTTGTTGGTGCAACACCGAGATCATATCATAAGTAAATCCATGGACTACAATGAAATGGCTATGCATTTCGATAAAATGGTGAGGAAACACAACGTCGTTAGGGTTTTAAATCAAGCTAGGCAGATGTATGCGAGATACATGAAACAGCACAGTATAGCTCAACAGAGGTTGGATACTGAGGATTGTTAGGTTATGGGTTGGTCGGTTGAACGGTACTGTGATATTTTCCATGTTTTATTTATTTTTTCATGTATATATATAAATAATAGGGTATTTTTTTTCTGGATTATCAATTTAGTTTTTCCAATTTTTAGGTTATAAAAGTGCACCCAATAAAATAATTCTTTATTAGAATGTTGTTTTTTTTTATAAATTATATCGATGTTGTAGTACAGAAGCTGCTAGATCTTTTTAAGTATTTTTTTACCAGGGTATCGAGGGTAATGAAAAAGCTGACGAACTTGCAAAAAGGGGGTCAGAGGAAACGCAGCCTGAACCAGGACAGATTCTCGGTATACCGAAAACTGTAGTAAGAGGATCTGTAAAGACCTGGATCGGAGAACAACATAAAAACTTCTGTGTAAACGTCCCAAGGCAAATGCATGGGAAAACTTTTATAAAAGAACCATGCCTGAAACGTACAGCGTGCAGAAATCAGCTGAGGGTCATAGCAGGGTTCATGACTGGTCATGCACCAGTAAAGGAACACCTGTAAAGTAACAGAAATCTTACATGCAGATTATGCGCCTAGCAACAGATTCATGAAGTTCTTTGTCGAAAAAAATATTAAATTGTTATAACAAATTTTCTTAAAATTACTGTTTTTAAAAGCGATTGTGAATAAAATAGTATACATACCACGCGGGAAGGATCATTCCAGCCACGGCTTCTAGCGACCCTCGGTTCTCTAACAAAGCCTGGGCTGTAATGATCTACTTCCCCGCTAGGTATGTAATATACTATTACATACGAGTCTCTTGATCGCAAATGACAGTTATTATTTGGCCAAACGTTGAATTATATATCTTCTGTAAGTTCCTTGTGGCATTACTCATACAACTGAATGCAGATAAATGTGTAGCTAGTATTTCAGCCGAATGTAGTCAAATTTGGTTACCAATGTTAGAAAGACAAATTTCCAATAATCAATTACCTGCGTTATCAGGATAGCATCATAAGTTTTTATTCAGGTTCTCTTACGACTTATCTTTGGAATAGTTGTTAATCGATACACACTTCAATACTCAAAATAACCAAACTGAGTTATACATATTTCGAAAACAAAAATAATCATACACAAAAAAGTAACAACAAACGCGTTTTATTAACAAAATTTCCAAAATAAGCGAAAAAAAGCGCTATCCCAATAAAATCCGTTCCTGGAACGTGCACTTCACTGGATTCCATTTCTAGTGGACTACATATCGTTAGAATGTCATAAAATAAAATATTTTATTTCACATTTTACCAGAGGTGTGATCTACTATGAATGGACCTTAATAAAATTTGACAACAAAGTTTTGTTGTCTTAAACTTCAAAATACTATTGAATGTCTAGTTGTCAAATTTTTTTTCGTTGTGTCAGATAGAGACCAAAAATTATTCATTCATTCATTACTAGTCAATCTTGACAACGATAGCTGGAACGCTACCGAAACGTCGAAATAAAAAACATTATTGTGGTTTGATTCCAAAAAAAAAATAAGAGAAAAAAGCTGAATTATCTGGCAAACACCCAGCTAAGAACCTGTACAAACTGGTGCAGTGGACAAAGGTGCTGGAATGGGTGCTATGAGAAAGTACGAGCAAAAATACAATAAGCCATTAGGCTGCAGTGTTATCGGATAGTTGTCAGACGGGCTCGGGAAAAAAGTATTTTTTTCACGATTATAGTTTTGTAATAGTTATTATTACGATAACAACTAACACAAAAAATGTGTAGACCTATTGATAGTCGTTAATGTATCGCGATTGCGATATTACACTCCCGTTTTGCTAGATTAATAGTTAAGAGTATCTTCACGAGTTATTGAACTATCGCGTCTACTGTCATCTGTCACCGTGAACACTTTTCATCTACTTTTTGACGCGTATTTGTTGACATCTGACACCGCTACACAATAAACTTTTAACGTATAGACTAGGGTGCTTTTTTTGAGACTTATTTTTTTATTTTCGATCCCGACTCAAAATCGTGTTATAAATGTCCAAGAAAGAACTTTGAGCTCTTAATATTAACTCACCCAAAGCGTTCAAATATTTCCCATTTAAAATACACGTAAACTTGATGATTTTTTTTAAAAATATCTATATCTAAAGTGGGATTTACTGTGAACTGATAGCTCTACAAAAGTGCTTAGTGTGCCTGTGAGATGGTACCGATCACTCAATAAGATTTTGCTGAAAAATTCTCATTTTTTGAAGTTATTTTAAACTGGACTGGATTTATAGAAAAAATTTAAACGACAAACTTGTAGGAAATTTAATTTCCTTTAAAAAAGGTTCAATAAGTTGAATTGGTAAGATTGATATTTGTTGAAATATAAGCAAGTGAAAATCACCCTTTATAAAAAGTTAGATTCGAAAATTCTGAAAAACTTCATCAAGCGAAAATGTTACTTTATATCCCAACAAATATCAATCTTGTCGATTCAACTCATTGGACCTTTTTTGAAGGGAATTAAATTTCCTAAAAGTTTGTCGTTTAAATTTTCTCTATAAATACAGTAATTTTTGACTTCAAACTTCAAAAAATGAACACTTTTAGCAAATTCTGATTGAGTGACCCAAACCATTTTACAGGTGCGGATTGCAACTAAACAAGTTTATGTGCATTTTAAATGGGAAATATTTTAATGCTTTGGGCGAGTACTTAGTGTTAATATTAAGAGTTAAAATTTTCAGGGGATTTTTTTTGGACATTTCCAATAAGATTTTGAGTCGGGAGCGAAAGTAAAAAAAATTGTCCCAAAAAATGCACCCTAGTGTAGACACTACAGATGGCTATCTCTCCAGTTGCGGCTCGTGACAGACAAAATCGAAGACCTTGAAATTTCCTTACTACATATATATTTATACCTACAATACTTATTAACATTTTGTCGCTCTACGTTAGTTAGCACATACAACACTTCAACTTGGGAGTAGGAAACGTATGACAGATGGACTTATTCCTCAATACCAAGCATATTGCACGGGGAAGTAGATTACTTCATCAGTCAAGCCCTCTAAGGACACGGCTGCTTCAAGAAGTATCTGTTTGATCGTAGGAGAGCCCAAACAAGTGACTGCAATTAGTGTAGTGATAGTGATTCTTTAGATGTTCTAGATGGACAAAACTAAGAGACAAGTACAGAAGAGCTACCGGTAAAACATTCAATGCATACAATATGATTAGTAGTCTACTAGAAACAAAATGAAGCTGGGAACATGCATATAAAGTAATTAGAGGGGTCACAGTTACGAAAGAAAAAGAGAAAAGAACGGACATATGACGGGAGACAGCTTTTTACTTTGTAGTAATGTGAAAACGGTTCCAGAGGAAAGAACGGACAGATGAAGGGAGTCAGCTTTTTAATCTGCAGTAATGTGCAAACGTTTCCGGAGTAAAGGGTGCAGTAGACGAGGAGGCGGGTTTAGTAGGTAAACAGGAATTGCATATATTCCTCCTCGCAAAAAAAAGTTGAAGTTGGACTTATTCACTAACTAACGTTTCCTACTGAGTAATAATTTGAACTTCGGGAGAGCAGATTGTCATGTGACATAGATGTAAGAAATGCATTCGGTTTTTCAACGAATTTACCCGATGAGCTCGCTTACGACACGACAACCGCGATACAACAGCGCCATATTTATGAGACACTAATCTTATAGTAGCTCCTTTAGCACTATTTTAATGAGGAATTTTAGGATATCTGCAGGCTTCAACTTGGAACCCTCTTCTATCCAATAATCTCCTATGTGCTGTGCCCTAGGATTCTGAATTACTGTGCAATTCGCAAGTATGTGGATGAAGGTTTTTTCTTCCATGCCACATAATCTACATTCTCCTTCCTCTACTATTTTGAGCTTTTTCAGGTGCCCATTCAGGCGGCAATTTCCCGCTAGGATCCCTGTTAAACCTCTTAGTGCAGTTTTACTTTGACTTATGCATTCATTTGATCTCAACGGGTTATAGTCACCCATCAGAATATTTGATTGTCCAAGCCCTACTAGATCTTTCCAATGGTCAGATCTCTTTTCTTCAGCTTTGCCTATTTCTTCAAATATTACATTGGGGCTGATATCGCAAAAGGGTTCAAACAGTTATCATGCAAAAAGGGTCAAGTGCTTGATTCACAATCTAAGGAAATAATTTTTGTATATTTTCCCGAACTAATAAGGTTTGTTGAGGATGAGATACAGATATTTGCTTGCTCTCAAGTGAATTAGTTTCTTATCTTGTATAGTTAAAGTGACAAAAATATCGCCTCGGGTTGGCATGACTATTATCAGCACCTTTTAGGACCCGCGCGTTGACTCGGACTAGAACTGCCAATCATTCGTCAGTTGGCAACTTGACATTGTCAACAAATAGTAAATTGATAAATAAAAATGGATTGTCCATCAGAAGGTTCAAATGATGAGAATATGATTGCCGTATATTTGTTATGAAATGGAAAAACGCAGCAATTTTCATGAAATGCACGTGACACTGATAGTTTCAATACACAACCTGCACAAAGTGAATTTGTCCGCCGGACCTTCCGTCAAAAGTTGCCTTCTATACCATATGCCGATCCGAAGCAATGTCGATTCAGTGCGTGTCCTGCTTGAAAATGTAGATTCTGTGAAATGGAAGAAGAAACCTTTATTCGCATACTTGCGGCATGCAAGGAACTTCAGAATTCCAGGACACAACACCTGGGAGATTATGCACTTATCCCGCCGAATTGATTCTACGATTAAAAAGCTCTTTTCAGAAATGTCTATGGATTTGTCAATGTCGGGAAAAATTATGTTACAGCATAAAAGTAGAACTTACCTTTTTGACAACAATGATCTTGAACGTTCTTATCAGTATTTTAGTTAAAGTAAACTAAATAAGATTTGGTAACTGCTTAACTGCTAATAATAAAATAAATAACATCTGTTCTATATACTTCCCAAATTCCCGGGATGGCAGTGGGAATGTTTTATATTATTTTCTTTTTCCATTGAGACTTTTCATCTTCGTTTTTACCAAATGAATAGTCATTAATAAAACTTGACATTATTTCTTAAATAAAAACAATAATAATTAACCTAACCTTCATTTAATAACATTCCACAGAACAGTATCATTAACTTGACAATTTGTTCTAGTCTTACCAACCTTATTATTTGCATTTTGACAGTAGATTTCACCGGTGATGATAATAGGCAAAAAAAGTTTTTTATGCAAGTACGCATTTGGGCGGATTTTCAAAGATATTGCTCGTTTAGTTAACATTTGGGTACAAATATCGCACTTTTTGCGGATCCAGCTTTCACCAAACCGAAAGGTATCGGTATCCAATATTCCTTAAACTGAAGTCACTTGGGCCACCTTCCATATAAGGAGAGTCTTCTGTCTACACTTTTACTGGTAAAGCACATTTATTTCCACTTGGTTTATTTTTAAAAGCACTATTATTTTGTTTAGGCTCTTAATTTTTTATGCATGATCTAGAACTATTCTCTCTTATATCCATACATCTACTTGAGTTTCGTATTGAGGTTTAACTAAGGTGGTTCCAATAGTCTTTACCAATAGAAGGATTTCCAGTAGTTCAGGAAGAGCCTCATACAGAATAGGTTTGTTCCAACAAGCTTGAGGTTGAGCGTAGATTGAAATTATCGTCGCTAATTTCTATATACGCAAACTCAGTAACATTCCGAACTGATTCTCAAGCATATTGGAACAAACCCTATATTTGACTGTCGTCTGATTTATCTAATATATCTGCTTCCCGAGACCTGACCTGAATGCAGCTGAAACAAATAGTAATTTTAGATTCATAAAACTTCATAATACTATCTACTGTAGTTTTATACATTGCTCATAGTCCAATGACGATGATATAAAATTGTCTTACCTTTTCTTAGTATATTACAATCTGATAGTTAGATGTAAGCTCAGTATATGCTTGCATCATTACTTGTAAATATAAATAAGAGTGTAGTAATTAAATATTCTCGTTACAAAATTTTAAGTCGATGAGAGGCTTCGCTTATTCAAAAATTCGATTTCTAATATAATGCAGGAAATTTTTTTTGTTTTAAATCGATTTTTCGGCAATAAAATTTTTTTTAGCAAAAATGAGTAGGTATAAAGCTTTTGTAGGAAATTCGACCTGCTACAAAAAAGTTCCTTTAAGCAAAAGTAATTTTTTCTAAAAAAATTCTTGTAATACCGAAAAATTGAGTTGAAACCGGAAAATCCCGTGTTATTTATATGGGAAATCGAATATTTGAATCAGCGAAAACTAATTGACAATTTTTTTTCCATAAATTATCAGATTTTCAGGTAGGACCAAAAAAAAATAAAAAATCATCCTAATAAATATGTATATCGTAAAGTTAGCGCTTGGTGAACTACCGGAATAACTACACTTTTAGGGAAATAAAACTACAATAAACACTCATTTTTACTTGACCCTTCCCGAACCTCACCGGGGGAGAGCTGTAACAACCAAGAACTCGCCAATAACAAGCGAGGTGTAGTATTGTCTGTCGTAGTTTATATGTGTTGGGAAGCTATTGGTCCATTCTCAGTATTATTTTGAAAATATTGCAGTGAAACTTTGTCTACAGTAGGCTGCTCATGGACTGTGTCTCACGGAACTGTACAAGGTGTTATCATTTACAAGAAATATAATTTTTATTACGGCACCTCCTATTTATTTTTATTGAAATTTGCTTATGAATATATTTAGAATAAAGCATGTCCACCATCTGACAAGTTGACACTAACGACAGTCGCCCCGAAGATAAACAATTATTTGGATAGATTTTAGATTTGTAATTTGGTTGTTTTGTATTGAATTAATCATCTTTTTTATTATAAACAGTCAGATATAGCTTTTAAAATACCTAAGCAATTAAAATAATGTCGAAGTAAGTACCAAATTAAAATTAAATAACTCAAACACGATCAAAATAACTATAAGAAACACGTGTTGTGCAAATAACGGTTGTTGATCATCCCTATACAATACTGACAACAAAAAAAACTGACATGTAGTTTCCAAATTTCACAGCAATAAAATTAATCCATGAAGTTTTCAAAAACAGTGACGAAAGTAAACTATAATTTTTAAAAGTATAATTAGGTACCTACAGTGAAATATGATGAAATGTTGATTTGTTTGGTTGCCAATAAAAAAAAACTAACTAGTACTTCATATCGCTGTATGTCAAATAGATGGACAAGTAAATTTTAATGAACATATATAGGGAGTGCCATTTAAAAATAAAGTGATGGCATCCAAATGTTTGTTGAAGGAAATAAAGTTTCTTATACGTCTTTAGAACGGTATTATGATACCATAACAACAGTTTATACATTTTTTTTAAGTTTTCAAACAAGCGAGAAATTTTGCATTTCAAAGATAACTTAGAACACGTTGTATAAGAAATTAGAAAGGAGGATAGATCAGGAGAATTTATTTGACTTCGCTGTTTTATACAAGTACACACTTTTTTTTAACTCCTCCTAATATAAGTTAATATGGTCCTGACCTACTAGGAAGGAAAATGGTTATAGAATGGACAAAATTTCAAAATCGATAGATATTCTTGTATTTTATAATAAAAATAAACCTAATATTAACTTAAATTTATATAAAAACGATTTGCACTTTAAAAAAAAAATTGGTCGTCTTAGATATTGCTCTCTATAGTTGGCCACTGAATTTTTTCGATATCACCTGAGGAAGACATTATATAATTTTTCACGACATGTTGTAAAGCCGATCTAGCTTTCTTTTCATCGTCTAGTTGTGACGTGAGTGCCGTTACGTTATACTCGAGAATACTAATTTTTGATTGCAGCTGCTGTATGGCTTCTGGAATGGCTTTGCTGAGTTCCGATTTTGATGCATCGCTAACGTTAACTGAAAAAATAATCTCGTACATATACAGTGCGACCAAAACATCACCCTTAAATTCATTTTGCACAACAAATTTTTTATTTCAATTTACTATAATTTTACGTAGTAACTGAATATACAGAGTGAAACTTGTAGTACCTATTATAAATTTAAATTGATCGATAAGCATTTTGAACGAAAGCATCGAGCTTAATAAAGTATCAAATGTCTACAGTTATTTTGTTTCTATATTTTTTTGGTTCAGTAGGTTGTAAAGCACAAGGATCTTGAGGTGGATGTACACAGCCAATGATCACTTATGCAGCCATTTTTTATAGTAGCAAGAGAGGCATGCTGAGAGCGAGAGACACCCTCATCAGAATTCAAAGACTAGCCTGTATATTATGTCTAATAGGAGTATTGAAAACATGCCCAACGGCGGCTATGGAAGTGATTCTTTATGTCTTTATGTGGAAAGGGTTGCAGCAAGAACATACTATGTAGAGAGGGAATCAACAAACAAACCTCCTCGCTTTTTTCACATCAAATACACAGGGGCATGAAACAGGATGGAATGGTGGGAAAAGATAATTTTAGAAATTAAATACAGAATATAACAGCATAACCAACAAGAGAGATTAGAATAGGAGTGTACGGGCCAGGAAACAACAACTGTGACAGAGTTAAGGAAAAAGCACAAGCATGTTTTAAGTGGAAATTCACGTCATAGTGTGGAGAGCCCAATTCAATAAACAATACAAAAAAAATCGACAACTAGACATTCAATGGTAATATTTTGAAGCTTAAGGCTGCCACACCGCCCTCAATTTTCATAACATAAAACTGTGAGTTATACTGTATATACATAGATGGCAATATGCGTTTAGATCGCAAGAAAATATAGTTGCAATACGCCGTCACCAATTGTTCGGCGGAATTGAGTGAACAAAAACAAAACTTTATACAATATGTAGGTACCTACGTTGTGAATGTATAGGTACCCATGTATATGTATCAAATAATTACATAATCTTTCCATCTATCCATTGCAAATAGACTTTGTCTATAGCCCTACGCAATGACCTTTAACTCAGTTTGTGATATTTTCATCAATAATCCCATAATCGGTCAATATATTCCATTTATAGTCATCTGTCTTTCGTTGACTAAGATCGTTATACATAGTTAGCCAACTAATTTTAGGAGATACTGGTACTGAACTTATTACTACTGATGAAATGAAATTATTTATAGGGATAATCCAAAAGGATTGAAATTGAGAGGTCCAAAAGAATTTAGAGGAGGTACAATCTTGAAGTTGCGAAATTCTTTGAACTGAAGCCGACAGTTATTTCTATTTCATTGTAGGGACAACAAGTAACAAGTTAATATTAATGAACTTTTAGTGTTTATGTTATTACGAGGATATATTGAAAAATTCTTAGCCTACTATAGAACCAAACAAAATTTCAATGTCAAAATATTTTATTACACAACATATTCTCCTCTTAATTGGATACATTTATTACAGCGAACCTGCAACGTCTCTAGACCTTTAAAAAAAATGTTTCTTCTTGCTCTGCAAACCAGACCTCCACAGCTTTTATTACCTCCTCGTTGGAAGAAAAGTTACGACCTTTCAAACTTTTTTTCAGTTGAGGAAATAGATGATACTTGGACGGTGCCAAATCTGGTGAATAAGGGGGGTGTTCTAGTAATTCAAACCCTAAATCACGAATTTTTTGCATGGCAATATGAGATTTGTGTGCAGGGGCGTTGCCCTGCAAAAACATCACCTTTGGATAGCTTTCCGCGTCTTTTCTCTTCAATTTTTTCCCGTAGAGTGGTCAGTAATGTCGAATAGTAATCTCTAGTTATTGTTCTACCCTTATCCAAAAAATCAATCATGATAACTCCATGACAATCCCAAAAAACTGAAGCAAGAACTTTTCCAGCAGATTTTTGGACACGAAACTTCTTAGGTTGTGTTGCCATTCCATCGATTGTTGCTTTGTTTCTGGATCGTAGAAATGTACCCAAGCCTCATCTATAGTAACAATTCGGTTTAATAAGTCTACATCGTTTTCAAATCGAGCACAGATCGAACGCGATGCTTCTACCCTTGCATGCTTTTGGTCAACATTCAAACATTTGGGGATCCATTTTGCAGCAATTTTTCTCATGTCCAAATTGACGTGAAATATATGATGAACGCGTTCGTATGAAATAGTCAGTGCTTCAGATATCCGTTTTAGCCCATTTCGACGTTCTGATAAAATTATGTCATGAACTGCATCGATATTTTCGGGCACTGAGACAGAAACTGGCCTTCTCGATCGGTCATCATCTTCAATGGAAAATTTACGTCTTTTGAAGCTTGCAGTCCAATTTTTCACGGTCGCATACGAAGGACATTGATCACCAAGGGTATTAAGCATATCTTCGTAAATCTGCTTACCTCTTAACCCTTTTAAACACAGGTACTTGATGATGGCTCGATACTCCAATTTTTCGATTTTCACAATTTCGGTGAACATCTTTTTTCTTTTAATTTATTGCGTAACTCTGGTTTACTTTTTTGACGTCAAACTTCACACTGACACTTCTAATAAGTTATTGTTCGTTGCAATGGTAATGCAATATTTTGTTTATGCATGGAACTGGTCTAGGCTAACTAGATATCAATACATCCTCGTATACAACCAGTTTAAAAAATATATTCAGACTATCTATTTTAATTGAAACTATACCTACTATAGTAATTTTTTTCATAAAAACGACAACTGGTGTACCTAATCGTTACTGATACCGTATTAAATTTACAAAGCTATGAAGATAATGGAAATCGACGTATGTAGTAAGAATAAAAGGTGGCCAAATTAGAAAAGTTCACAAAATCAATTAGATTATGAGCATAGAAAACGGCCGAAAAATCTATGGAAGTTCTGAACAATTAATCTTCTAAACATAATTGAATGTACAGGGTGAATTTTCATCAGTGTAAATATACGTAAGTGGGACAATTAGATTTAGCGTGGCAACAACAATTTTGTTAGACCTCAATTACATGGTTGTCCACTTTTAGCGGCTAAATATTAAAATAAAATGTAGCAAATAACTGATAATATTTTGAATTTGGCTCAAATAGTTTGCTGTCAATTTAAGCCGATTCATAATTTATTTGAAGTAGGTAATTTAATTCGGACACCGCATTGGTTGATAGCTATTTTTGCTGTTCACTTTAAAAACAACTGGGAATTTTCAATTTAAACATCCTATATCTCTAAATGTAAATATGAGATAGGATATTTTTTATTCCAGAAATGATTCCACACATGGTTGACTCTGTATATTACTTTATCACGAGAAATTATATAAAATTAAAATAAATTGTATGAGCACACTGTATATAATAAAATTAATTATAAAAGGTAAAAAAATTATTTAATTTTTTTTTGGTTTTATAGAAAGTGTCTCAGAAAATATTAACTATTGACAACTTTGAAATACATATATTTCCAAATTAACAAATTTATTTGTGCTTTTTTTAATTCTACTGGGTAATATTGCCCAATATCTTTGATTTACTACACATTGTAACAATATTTTACAGCAAATCTATTTTCTACCTTTTACAATTTCACTAATATTTGAATGAAAAGGAATAACACAAAATTCAAAATATTTTATTGAATATCAATCATCTGGTAACATATATAAAAAATATTAATAAGTCTACAAAAACACGCACACACAAAAAATATATATATGTATAAATAAGAATCTGCACATGTTTTAAATAAAAAAAAACGGCTATAGGGGCTTAATTGATACTTAAATAAATTCTAGAGATATATGAAATTAAGGTTACTAAGTTTAATTGATAGAAATAAAAAGATTGGTTGATGTTGGCCTTAATGTGTCCTTGTTATAAGACAAAGATTTGAAATTTGTTTACTGTCCAGTAAAATAGATTCTACTAGTGTCTAGCTGGCACATGCAATAAAATCTCACCGAAGTGCGCGAAGCTTGTGTAGTGATGGTTATACGATTCTCGGCTGGATTGAATTGTAGGTAAGTAATCTAATGATTAGATTTGATGAGCTGGCTAATCGGACTATTCCACTGCGATCTTTTCAGAAGATCTATTGTGGGACAGAATCTGCACATGCCTACTAAGGCATTGACTGTTTTCCTATCTTTGCTTATTAGGTCTGCCCTAAAAGTTGGTGAGTGTCCTCTAATAAACTGCGTCGACTGTCTCATTCTAGAGATTTCAGTACCACCCACTTCCTTGTAGCAATATTTATTGTCGACTTTGCGACGCCGCAGTATCAACATTGTGGTGGTACTCTTTTATTTATCGATTGTATTTGGCCTGTGTTTATGTATGAATAAGGTACACGCATATTTCATATTTTGCTTAGATATTAATTACTTCCAAATTTTAAAATAAAATTCAAATTTTATTGCAGTTTCCGACCACCACCCGAGGATTTCCGAACGCTACGGATGATACGTGTGATGTCATACCATGTGATTACTTTTGTCAATATGGCCGGTATTGCATTAGGTTTTGTGTAGTTTTGTGTTTATGTTGTATTTTAATTAACTATTAATTGCTTCATCGACGTAAAAATTTCATTTATATGTTTGTTTGAGACCATTACGTGTTTGTGTGTGCTTTTTTTATTTCTAAAAGTCAACGTAAAGTGGAAAGTGGAAATAAGTATTCGATATTTCCGAGGATATTTTAAAACTTTTAGAAGAAAATATTTTATTTACTAGTTCAGTGTTCAGTGACGCATAGCTTGCAACCACAATGCCCTTCTCTTAAGTGCATTTTTGCTTGCGCCACCAGGTAAAGTAACAAATATTTTGTCTGGAGTTTTAATAGTCGTTGATTTACACTCTGCAACAATGCAGTACTTGTAATACAAGTCTTTTTTTTTCGGCTTTATCCATTTTTAAAGCTTTCAGAAACAAATTAGGTCACAAGAAATCAGAGCGTGATACACGAAAATAAGAACGTAAACAAATGACGTCACTCCATGGGGCAGCCATCTTTATGACGAAAAGCGCGTTTGGGCGGACTTTCAAATTTTATTATTTTTAAAGTCGTTTTAAAAGTAAAGTGTATATTTTTTTTGAAAAAATAGGCATGCAAGGTGTTAGGAGACCTGATAAAGCGTCAATTCCCGCCAATAGCAAAATTTATGCTTGTACCCTATTGTTTGCCTTTGTTGGTTTATTTGGTTTTGAAAAATGCTCACAAAATAAAAAAGATTTCCCAATTTCACTGAGTCAGACATGATTATTAATAAAAGTAGCCGTTAATTAATATTAATTGGACGCTACTAATCTACTATAAATAAATCAAAATGGAATCTTTTCGATTTCACCCCAAACGATGATAATACATTGAAATTTAAAATTGAAATAATGCAAAATGTAATCAAACAATCATGACACAGTTGACGGTGAGAATCACGGAACACCTCTTTATCGAATTTAACTGTATGTTCTATGGTTAACGTCAACTTGATAGTGGCAGCTAGGATAGCCGACAGTTTGACTGACAGCTAATGCAAATATTATTACAATATTATTTATATAAATATAATAATCCTACCCTAAACAGACCAGCTTGAGCTTGTATATTATATAAATAATCAAATTCCCTTCTACCTTTCGGTGTAGGGAGATTTCTCAAAATTTCAAGATTTATTAACAAACATTTTCCATTCTTTCCTATTTTTTGCTAATTGTTTTGCTTCTATAAATGTTTTTCCTCTTTCCTTTAATATTTTGGCTATGTTGTTATCCCAGGATTCTTTGGGTCTACCTCTGTCTCTTTTAACAATCACCTTTGCTTCCCATACATTTTAAACTAGTCTAGTATCCTCCATTCGCTGTAAATGTCCCCTCCAGTTCAGTTGTCTTTGTACTATATAATCTAGCATGGACTTTATTTCTAGTTCCTAGCTTGAGCTTGTACTGCTATAAATACAACACGTAGCGTATAAATATTCCCTCAACGCCGACCTCGTGATGATAGAAGAGATTTAAGATTCTATATGATTAAACTAATCCCTCACTTGTGCAATATGTCTATTATCGAGATATGTTTTATTTCGACGGTATCAATATTTATGTCAATATAATATCGTTCCTTTTCACAGTATCATAAATAGATATCAAGTCATCATATCATAACAATATAGTGAATACTAAATATTAGAATACCGTTCGTCATTCATCATTTCTGGTAAAAAGTATCTTTATAATCTTAAGGAATTTCGATTTTGATGCCGAATTTTCGTCGAATGAGAGTGGTGAGGACAAGGATATTATGTACATTAATTAAATTCATTCTCGTTTTCTTTGGCTGTAATCCATAGAGACACTACAGATACAAGCCATAGGCCGCTGTGAAAGTGGGAATGTCCGTATGAACTCCAGTGAAAGAGGCAGATGATCAGAGGTTGTTCTGTCTTTGTCTACAGTATACACGCCATTAAAGAAAGACAGCCTGAAACTGACTTTCTATCTTTTTCTTACATGCTGACGGGTTTCGAGCTGGCTTGTTGCCTCTACCTGTAGTAGCTCTGTGATCACGTCACGCTTTAGGTTTGTTAATAGGAGTTGTGACTGGTTGTGATTTGTTTGTATTAGCGAAAAAGTAACAGTTCTTGAAATATCGCTCATCACTACAGATATGTTTTGTTTGGGTTATAAAGTAACGGTAGTTCTGAAGTAACTTTTTCACTACCTTATTGAAAAACCATATCATATGAACAGCAAAAATAGGGCGGAAAATTCTCAACGCCACGATTATGTAGTTTTTCACTTCACATTTATTAGTAGAGTACTTTGACGTTTCACATGAGTTTGTATTAAACGTCATTGTGAATCGAAGTTTTTTGTAATATTTTTCTATTCTTTTGTTTATTTGGTAGGCGAAAACAGTTGCATGGAGGAAACGCTTTAGCAGCCATTAGCTAAAATAGTATCGGGCTGCTAAAGCTCATTTTATGCTTTTGTGGCACAATATACTATCAGAGCACTTCGTGGTTATATTCATTTTTATTGACCTTCTGCTGTAAATCGAACAACGCGAAAGGACCGACGATTGCCTATGCTGACTAGATGCTAATATACTTTCTCAGATATATGTTATTAATAATACACATGCGTACGATACGGAAATACAATGTCTATGTATAACTTACACTATAGACATGATGACTGATTTTGAAAAACTGCTCCACGATGTTTTCACATATATACCTTATCTACAATAAATGTTATTTCTCTGGGAAAAAAGGTTTTTAAAGGAGAAATTTACCTTTTAAATTCTGCGCCAAAACGCAAGAATAGTAATAGCGTCTGTCTGTGACATCATCAATTCGTAAATACCATTTATAGGTGATCTGTGTCATTCTTAGAACATAAAACAGACTGTTTTATGTCATTGGTAGAATCGTCAAACTTCAAACACTTGACAGCTTGCAGGTTAGAAGTTTATTTTGATACATAAAAGTTTATTTTGATACATGATTTGAATCACACAAACAAAGGAAATTCAAAACAGAACAGATGTTCGGACCATAGATAGTTCGGACTTATCTATGGTTCGGACGAAAGAGAAAATATCAAGGTCAAATTTGCGAAAGTACGACGTCACTCTCTTCTGATTGGCGTTTGAGCTAAGATGGCGGGTTGTTAAATTTGTTTGTTAAATATTGGTAATCACACATGTAAAATAAAAATAGGTAATTTTTTTTAGAATCTCTGCATCATATATAATTATATCAAATCAATATTTTAGTGATTCTTAGTGACTGTCATCACGCCTATTATGCCAACTCTTTTACTCCTTACATTATAAAAGCTATGAAGTAGATAAATAAAACACGTGTGCAAACTCTTTTAATACTTAGTAGGTTATAGTAAAAGCAGAATGTTTTTATTACCAAATTATATGTTTAAAACATAATATAGTGAGAAAAATAAATAAAATATGTTTTCAATGAAAGCAGCTATGTAACACATAAGTATAGAACAAATTATTAATAATTTGGACATTACTGAGATATTTATACAACGATACAGGGTGCGGCAATTACACAATTGTTTAGAAAGATCTCGAGAACTGAAAGTGTCTTACTGCATTCGGTATTTACATCAAGTGAGCGACATATTTTTGATGACAAATTTGTCAGAGAAGATTGCAATTTAAAAATAATCGCCCTACATCTCGAGAATGGAACAACTTACCGAAGATCTGGTTGGATCTTGACTTGTTTAATAAAAAAATGAGGGAGGGTGACTTAACTACTTTTTTTATCTCCTTAATTTTAGATAGGTATACTTTGCAAAACCATCCAATTTGGGACATCCCGTACATAGCGAGGAGGCACAATTTCCATTAAAAAAATTCAACTCAAGAACGGTTAGAGTTAAGTATAGGGAACTATCAGAAAAAATGGTTTAAACTAATCAAAATATTTATAAAATCAAAGGTATACATCTGCCGCAACCTGTATACTTGGTGGGTATTGATAACGCTGGAATTGAAACATGAGATCTGATGTTGCTATAGCGAGATTTGACATTTTTGACGTAAACGGGCTCATAAAAGATCGAATTCCCCCAATTTAAATCTGTATAAATACCTTTACCAAATAAAGTCCGGAAGGAATGATTTTATACAATTTTAAAGATCACAGTAAGAAACTTATATTTTGAAAACATTACATATTTTTCTCTTTATATATTAAGCATTAAAAACATTCTTAATTCTTACATATTTTGGTCAATTATAGCACCAATATTTACTATCACAGGATTCGTTCATATACAGTGTAATTAAACGATACTTTCCAAAGAAAAATAAAAGAAGAGGACAAAGTATCGGTCACACTGTAACTGTAAAGGCATGCCACTGTAAAGCAAAGTTGAAAACATAACATTTGGGCACTTAAAATCTTTTGGTAGTGTACCAAAACAATGAAGAAATATTCATAACGTGTTATCGGGAATAGTGGGTATGTTTGAACAAACTGATTTTTTAAAAAACTCAATTATTGCAAAACGTAGTCACACTTAAAATATTAAAATTCAACTGAATTTCTAAATCTAAATAATAAATGTCATTGAAATCCTCTAATTTGAAATACATCTGCAATTTTTCCCTAAATTTGCATACATAATTTTTCGAATATTCCGATTCAAGTAGTGTTTTTTATTAAATATTACATTAAATATCTGACAACCTTTGAAGTACTTAACAGTTCGTTTGACGTACCGTTGTGTCAATTGTCATTGTACTGTCAACTGTTATTAGTATTAGTAACTATCTGTATAATAGTAAAAGTACTCTCTATTTTGACTAATTGTTTAAATCAAAAACTTACACAGAAATCTAACAAGAATTTGACAGTAAACAAGAAGAATATGAATATAATGTCAGCAATGGGAGAGTAACTAGCGAAGTTGCCAGAGCCCAGGCACGTATCCGGAACCCCCCCCCCGAAATGTTTTCAAACACATACTAGAAAAACGATGATTCCATAATTTTTATGTAGGTACAGCAGTAAAGTAAAAATGTATAGACATATTGAACGGCATACAGTTTTGAAAATATTATTTTTAAAATGTCTTTAAGTTTAAAAATAGAAATCAATTGCTTAACTATTGGCAACAGAGAGGAACTTATCGTCGATCAACTTATAATGAATCTACAAGATCGTTTTGAAACAAACTCAACCAAACTAATAGCTTTTCAAAGCTTATTACCGGGCTTTGCCTCAAATGAAAATGCAAGTCAGCTAGAGCAGCTTTCTATGTATATTGAAGATAATTACTCGCTGTCTACTCTTCAGGGTGATTTCAAGTGGGTGAAGATATAGACAGAAATACCCAAACCCTAAAGGTTTTGGAGCACTGTAACAAAAAAGTTTTCCCTGCTCTTCATCATTTACTCTTTCTACTTTACCTGTTGCTACAGCCAGTGTCGAGAGATCTTTTTCTACTCTTAAAAGGGTAAAAACCTTTCTAAGAAATAAAATGTCCACGAAAGGCTAAGTTACCTGGCTGTGCTCTCAATACACTGGGACATCGATGCTTTTCCTGATAAAATACTTGACATTATGGCTAATAAAAAAAGCGAAGATTGTCTTTGTAACCATTATTCTTAGTACCTACTTATACTTTTTATAATTATGAGATTGTTTGTAACTATAGGTAATAATAATTGGCTACGACAATTGAGAGCAGTACAATACATATTTCACGTGATTGTCAATTATTTCAAAGCACTTTCGGAACACACTCCCAATCTACTAACTTTTAGTGGTGTGATTGAGGTTTCCTAAAATGCTTCACCCAGTTTTAAACCCAGGTATAGCAGCTGATTCGTGGGATACACGCTGCTGTCTCTGGAATAACTTAAAAATAATTTCGAGTCTATTATTTTGAGGATAACTACTTAAAGCAAACGTTGCAATCGGAAATAATAATTTTTGTATGTTAAAATTTAGTTTTATTGCCAAAATCGTAGAAATAAAAAGGCAACTGGAAGCAGACTGAAGATGAGCTGTGATTTTGTCACTGTTATCGAGTAACTTAAAGACGACAAATGAGTTAAACAAGTGATGGGGATTACGAATTAAAAATCGCGTTTCGTGAACTGGACGAATTGTTTTTCGTATTTTTAGTTATTTCCAATTAATTGATCATTATGGTCGAGTTGGTCAAAGTTAGAAGAATTTTTTATTGTTTGTTCAAACCCCACTATTCGAGATGTTGAGTTTTGCGTAATTGGCGCGCAACGAAAGAACCACAACACCATGTAGAGGCACGCTGGTGGGGTCTGTAGTTGTGCGGATTGACCAACGGTTGACTGATGACAGTCGAATTATAGGAGGAACGGTTCAGATCCAAGCTAGATCTATGCGATTGCGATCGTGCTAGTTTGTCATGCATTTGTACATTACCACCAGTTAAGAGTTCCACTGCTCGATTCAAGGAAAATCAGCACATAAGAAAGAAAACAAAGCATATAGTTAACGATACACGTACTAGTACTAGCTCGGTTGACAACGGTTCAATTCGATACCGTACCAACATATTTGAATTTTTCACAAGATCCAACCGAAAAAAATTTAAACAACGAAATGGATAGCTAGGAAAGGACCCCTCTAGCGACAGTTATAAAAACTTGAAAATAGTTTCCCTGTCATCCTTTCTTAATTATACACTCGTTTCTAAAGAAAATCCGCTAAAGAAATTCAACCTGAAATGTCAACCAGCCACGAATGATATTAAAAGACACAAAACGAAGGGTAATATATAATAGTACCAACCTGAATTAACAGTGCTTCTAGGCTTCATAACGGAACAATATGCTTCAATAACATCTAATATAAAACCATCCTCTTTATAACTCATCGGTCTGCGACTGCTGTAACGAGCATACGGACCGTTTGGCGAAGTTCCCAAAGCAAGACAAGGACGTAGTGGCGGAGTGGGACGTAAGCATACAGCTGACCAGCCTCGATTTGGGGCATTTGTAGTGGCAATATTATGGCTAGATGCTGAAAGAGATGTGGTAGTAGAACGAACGCTACCTTGTCGTTGGTGGTTGGTCGGTATGTTTATCCCGCTTCCTGAGATCAGTGGAGTCATCTATTGAAAGGAGTTATTTCAGTTTTGATCGTAGTTTGAAAACAATTTTTGTTAGGTCACACAATATTAATTTTTAGCGAAATTCTAGTGATGCACTTTCAGTAGAACGTTGACATCATTATAAATGACCACCCATTTTCACTTTTTATGATAAGCGGTATTGGCGGTTAGTCATCTAGGTTCTTATTTCAAAATATATGATTATAAGTAGATTTACAAGAAATTTGGACCTGAACCCATCTGCGGCGTCGCAAAATAGACAAAAAATATGGCCGCAAGGAAGAAGGTGGCACAGAAATCTCTAGAATGGTTAGCAATCTCACCAGGACAGACAGACGAAACAGTTTATTATTAGAGTACATTCGCCAACATTTACGGCAGACCTAATAAGCAGAGATAGGAAAACTGTCGAAGTCGTAGAAGGTATGTGAACAGGGCATTGTAAACTTAACAGTTACACAAAGTTAATGGGGTTGACAGCCAAGCTATGAGCAGAGATTCTGTCACCCAGAGAACGAAACTGCAGAGCTATGCCAGTGCGACTGTCTGACGAATGTGCGGAACAGGCCGATTAAGCAAGCCCCTTCATCAAATCTAATCTAAACTTATTCCTGGTCTTAGATATGGGGTAGAGATACCTCGCAAAAGGAACTGACAAGAACCAAGCGGACTGACGTTTCCCGAGGTGAGACCTGGTATACAGGCGGGTCAAACACTGGGAAAGGGATAGGATCAGGGGTGTATAGTGAATGAACAAAAACAGGAGTGATACTAATGGAATAACACATATCAACTGACATCCATGTAGTCTTTGTTGCTTTAAACAAACGCAAAGTGGCGTTCAGACAGAAATAAAAATGCCTTGGCAGACTGCGCTAAAATAAGATTAGTGTTGATGTCGGCACAAACGATATTTCTGGAAATGAACAAGCTGCTTGCGAGAAGAGGTTCAGCAACGATATATGCTGGACCAGAACCAGTTCTTGGGACCACAAAGAACGTAGTTCGAGAACAAATACGAAAATGGGTACAACACCAACATAGACTACAGTGGAGAAACACTTCAAAGCAGGTACACAGTAAGACATTCATAGGTGATATATGTGTAAAACGGGCTGACCAACTACTGAATGCAAGTTAAGAATTATTACAGGTTATCTAGCGGGTCATGCCCCGGTAAAGGATCATCTGCATAAAATGGGGATATATAACGAGGATCTCAGCTGCAGACTTTGTGGCATGGAGACCGAGACCGTAACCCATATTTTATCGGACTGTGAGGCATTGGACTCAAGGAGACAGACAATATTCGGAGAGGCCTACGTGCCGCCTGAAGCATATGGCACGCATCCAGTTGACCTATATCATCTACTCGAGGGTACGGGAATGGCTGGGTGGGTGGAATAAAGGTGGGAGTAGAGTACAATAAGCCAACAGGCTGCAATACTCCCGGTAAATGTTAGGGCGTCGGCACAGCACTGTAGTGGTACGCCTCTGATGCGATAATTACAGTGAAGCAGAGTCGAGCGCGGTTAGTACTTGGATGGGAGACCCACTAGGAAAAGACCGTCGTGTAAATAGCCCATACAGCTGCAGAGGAGTAGCATATCTCAGCTCGCAGGCATTATACCAATGAGCACGAGGAACCGAGTCCATAAAGAACCCAACCACTGGTTGGAACACCAGTGGGTTCGGCAAAATTTACGGTTAGGGGTAGAGTGATTAGTTGCAGAAATAGACCGACGTTAAATAACCAAATAAAAAAAAAATATTTGGAAAGCAGGTTCGAAAAATTATCTCGAAATTTTCTCAATTTTAACCAACTAAAATCTACAATACCTAATATTTGTAGTTATTTTGTAATGACTCCAAAATATCAAAAAACCATTATGTTGGATGACTATAAAATAATCTCTCTGAATTCACACTTTCCAACAAAAAGTGAAATATTGATTCATTATAGTGGCTTTAATTCATGTTGATTACATGATTTCGAGTTTGACGATTCTCCATAAAAACCTACTTAGTAATGTTACCTATAGAAGTGTCAAAACTGTTGGCAAGTGTTATTAACAACCATGCTAGTAGATTTATGGAGCAACATATAACAATTATCAAGTTATTTACCAATTTGAGCTTTTTCTTTTCAATGACTGTATTTATACAGATAAATAATTAACAACTTTGTGATTATAATTGAACCAAAATTCATTTACTTGATGACAGTTTCCTGTATCAATTGTCATATTTAAGTAAAGCGTGTTATTAAAACGCTTTACAAATTAGAAAATTACTTTTCCTAAGGATAGACCATTCACTAGGAAGCAGCATCTACTTCTCGGGCTATATGCCTCGCCAGACAATGAATTACACTTCCTTCTACACCACCACTAGGACGCAGATTGGTTCTACGATCACTAGAGTGACAAGGAATGAGTCACAGATGTTCAACTGTGCGCTTATATATATATTTTTTCCTAAATTCCCAATTTGACGTTACTTGATAGTATTTATTTGTGGCTGAATAAATCCACCATTGTATGAGTTTGTTAAATGATGACAGTCGAAGAATGAATGATTTTAACGAAAGCACGATTTTAGTAAAAAAAAAATGAAGTGATGTACAGGCAAGGGCCAAACGTACCCAAGCAATTTGTTAGAATATTAGCATAAATCACAAAATCACAAAAAAAACGGAAGTAAAATCACTGAAATCATGCCCTTGCCTGTATTCTTTGGACGGGTACTGATGTAAATTCCCTTAACTACGCTCGCAGGAATTTTCGCTTTTAACCACCAATGGGCGTACAGCCCAGATTTGAATAACGGAGAATTTTCACTTTCCCCCTCTTCCACTACCTCACCCGCACGACTTTCGTCCAATAAACTATCCATAGATTGAGATTTTTGTGGTCCAACAAAGCTTTTCGGTCTGGACGGTACTACGTACAATTTCGATTGTAGCCTTGTGCTATTCCGCGATTTAGTCACGACGTTCTCGTTGATGCAGTCTTGTCCGGAAGTGCGCGGCGTAGATCCAAACGGCGAAGTGCATTGACATTCCGCTTCAAAATCCCTCGCTATTAATTCGTTAAGAGACAGCGCATCCTGTTTATCCTTGTATTTATCGAACAGATTTGCCATATCTACGCTACAACGAATTTGGGCGGGTTCCAGCGTATTGTTAGCATTTGCTGAATCGGGAGAATTCAACGTACAACTTCCAGCCATACCCGAATCGGAAGATCTGGGACTGTGGCAGTATTCTAAGCAGCATCGACAAAAAGATTGCAGGGAAGTACTGGGAAAATCGTTCGGAGTTATCTGTAAGCTGCTTCTTCTTTTCGGTTTATCTGAATTAATACTATGTTTACGAAATCCCACGTTTTCCAAGTTTAAACTCAAACTCTGCGGTACTATTTTTACATCTTCTTTACCGAACATACTGGGTGGTCTTAGAATTAAACTTTCTTCGCTTCCGCTAATTTCTGCGATGTTATCGTCAAAATTATACAGAATCTCGGCTAGTACTTTATCTGGTAGAGGAAGCGTGTTAACTGGAAGTTCTAAGCTACTGGAATGAGTGGTAGTAGTAGTAGTACTAGTTGAAAGTTTATTGTTATTACAAGTTATATTATTATCGCTATTAGACCAAGCTGGTATATAGATGGTGGTTAAACTGGTTTGGTTGAATTTATTTCCAACTAATTTGGTCGGGCAACTTTGTCGAGTTGTCGGTAGGTAGGATTGCGGTACAGAAAGGTTGGTTAATTCCAGACTGTCGTTTAAATTCGGTAGGTTTTCGCAAGCCATGTAAGGTTTAGGACTACGAACAGTCGAACTTTCTTCGGAATCTTCTGACCATTGTTTCTGTAAGTGAATACTAGCCGTGGAAATTAACAGACTGGGTTTTTTAGGTTTTTCATAGTCGATCATGCTTTCATAATCGGTTTTTAATCCAGTTTGCGGATTGTAGTACCTTATGTATCCGAAAGGATTGCTTGAACTACTGGAGCTACTAGCGCAGTCGGTTTTTTTATCACTAACGTTTGAACTGTCACTGTCAGAATCGCTTTCACAATGTATAACGCTATCTCTACAATGGATATCTTTTGTGTAAATACTGATCTCGGTTTTGTGATGTCTTATCTTCACTAAATTTAAGTTCATTTTATTTAAATATTCGGAATAAAGGAGTAGCTTTAATAGTTTTCTTGTTATCACCTTTTGCTTGATCATTTTTTGGAAATATTTGGTTAGGGCTGCAAAAGGTGCTGCCGATGGGTAGTGGTCGGGGGGATATGTGAATGGGCGATTGCCGGAGGGCGTTTTATAGGTTACGACGGACGTACGGTTGCAATAACCTCTCTGATTGAGCTGTAGAGGAATACGGAATAATTAGACTGCTAATCAAATAATAATCACCAAAAAATAATATAGCCCTTTAAATATTTGAATGCAAAAGTTGCTATTATATTTCAGGTCTTCGTGAAACTGATGTTGACAATTAAAATTTGACATTTGACATTTTTAAAGTAAGTGTACTCCTCAATGTTTCAAGGCGACTTAATATGATTTAGATTAATTTACAAAAAACAAATAATCAACAAACCACCCTGAATTGCTGCTGGTGGCCAGGTGTATGTTACACATCTAGCCCGTTTAATAAGGTAAGTACATCCCCTCAATTTTAGTCATATTAAATGAAAAACGTTGTTCGGGGTATTAAAAACAATTATACAATCAAATACTTACATGTGGTGGTGGTTGTGGAACGAACTGTGCTTGAGAAGGAGCCATTTTCTGACTGACAGTCGAAGCGGTTGAGCTCCGAGGTTGTTTCTTCAATAATTCAATCCAATGATCGACATCTTCTTTACTTTGACAATATACAATTCTTTTATCGATCATTGGGGCACTAATTTCGAAAGCGTTTTTGTACTGGTCCTTATTTTCTAGATTGGTTATTGTTAAACCGGATAGATATAATTTGCCCTTGAAACACAAAAGAATGTTTGTTGTTAACTTCTAGCAGTAGGATAGAACGCTAGGTTCAACTTACCTCATAAATAAAAGCGCTCAGTCTATGGCTCACACTTAAAATTAATAGAGTAGATGGAAATAGGACGAAATATCTGTCGTTTCGTTGAGGTCCGACCGATACTAATCCCATGTATATAATATCCCCCAACGTCGTCAAACTAGGTCCTTCCCATCCTCGAACTGGACCAGTGAGTACTTGAAGTTCCAATTCTTTTTGTCTTCTGGTAGCCGAACAAGTTGCCTAATGACAAAGATGCATAAATAATAAGAAGAAAAAGAAGGAGAAATTAAAGGAAAGGGAAAGCATCATGAAGAGAGTAAGGGGGAAAAGAAAGAACAAAAGAAAAGTGAGAGAAATAAACAGAAAGTGTGAGTGAACTAAAAAATAAAATAAAATAGGAGTAAAAAGAGAAAGAAAAAGAAATAAACTAAATAAATATAAAAAATGGGAAGCTAAATAAACAGATGAAGAAAAGTTATGGAACAAAGAAAGTAAAAAAGGTAAAAACTAGTGTAAAAAAGAAATATATTGATGAAAAATGATAAAAAAGGCTAGACAATAGAGAACTAGGGAGTCTAAGAAATAGAGTGAAAAGAGAAACAGTAATAAACAAAGGGGGTCGAAAAAATAGAGAGTGAAAAGGAGAATAAGAAAAATGGAAAGGGGAGCGATTAAAAACAGATGATGGCAAGAAAGAACAAAAAAAAGAGAAAAAGGGAGAAAATAAAAAAAAGGAAAAAGGTTGAAAGAACCAAAAAAAGAAAAGGAAAAAGAATGAAAGAACAAAAAAAAGAAAAATTTAACTAAAAGAAAGATAGGAAAAGGAGAATAAGAAAAATGGAAAGGAGAGCGATTAAAAACAGAGGATGGCAAGAAAGAACAAAAGAAAATAAAAAAAGGAAAAAGGATGAAAGAACCAAAAAAAGAAAAGGAAAAAGGATGAAAGAACAAAAAAAAGAGAAAGAAAAAGGTAACTAAAAGAAAGATAGGAAAAGGAGAATAAACAAAAAAATAAGACAAAAAGGCGAGTCGTAAAACCAAAGACAAAGAGAGAATGAGAAACAGGAGTAAAAACAGTAGAAAAAAAAACGAGAGAAAAATAAGGAGGCAGAGAAAATAGATACAAATTAAAAATATTGCACACAAAATATACTCACCGCGATTTCCTTATACACACTAACAGATCTCTGAGTATCACCTCTGTCCGGATGACATTCTTCAACGTGTCTTTCTAATTCCTGTAACATTCCAGAATATTTGTCCAGTCTTCTGAAAGGTTTACTCAACATTGTTGTTAATACCAATACACCTGGACTAGCGGCGCCTTTTGATTCCATGTATTTTGCAAGTTCATCTCTTAAAAATAAACACAGGTGTATATTGAACATTCATTATATACTTTTATTGTTTGAAAATTTTCATAAGGATATTATTAAAAATGGCGGTTAATATATAGAATTATAATATTATATAAGTTATATTAACGATCTCTATTAATAATAAACAATCCAAGTCTTTACAACTATAGTAAAATCGCAATCGGGTAATCAAATTGTCCTATTATTATTTTTAAGGTATAGAGACATTCGGATTACTGAAATATTTATTAGGGATATATTAGATGCAAACATTACAGTGACACCATTAACAATTTCAATAAATATTGACTCCTCAGGTGATGATTGTGATTCCGACAGTGATTTAGAGACATTTGCACTTACTAATCTAGACTAAGATAATAATTTGGTAAGCAAATTACAATAATTAGTACCTATCGTAACTTTGTATTATTTAGAGTTCTAGCCATAATTTAACGATCAACATTTTAAACCACACTTATTTAATAGGATATGTACGTATTTTCATAAATTAAACTTTAGCAATACAACAAATATTAACAATACCTACGAACCCCTAATACTGTTCCTAAACCAACGCCTATTATATCCCTAGAAAGTATTAAGATAAGACAAGGTCATTGTGATCTTTCTACAATATCCGTCGGCACAAATAAATTACTTGTTTTCACAACATTCATTACTGCAGGTCCACTTGTGCTGAGCAAGTACCATAAAATTTTGATTTATTACCCGCACCGATTGCGATTTTACTATATCAATTTATTGAAATTTGCAATTAGCATATGCAATCAAACATACATACAACGTAAAATTGAAAATCAAGTTGCTGGTAACCATTAGACTTGATCTACATATATATTGATGAATATTTTTTTTATCTAATAAAAATTTTATTTTACCTGTATTTGTCTAAAATACACACAGCCTTTGGATGCAAAGAACAGTAGGCTTGATGTGCATTTTTTATCCTGGGTGCCCAATTTAGGAATAATTTTCCAACTCTTTGATCGTATCCCGGTTTGTTTGATTCAATTTCAATAAGGCTCAACAGGTGCTGATGGGTTTCTAATATTTCAGTAATATTTCCAGTTAATTGTTTGTATTCGTCTGAAGTTAAGCTAAAAAAATTAGTTAATTATTTCAGTTTACTACTTACTGAGTTGTTACTTAACACAGTAGAAATAAAGCAAAATACCTGGGATTCATATTTCACAAGTTGACATGAACAATATCTATAGAAAATAATACAAAAAAGTACGACAGCCCCCAACCTGCGCAGAAGTATGTACGTGAGAAACTGAAACCGGAAGCTAAAACCTAAAATAACCATATGGGCCATTAGAACCATGATAGCATATACTCTGGAGCGATCCAAAAGCTAAGCGACATCCAAAGGAATGCTGGCCTGGTAGCAACGGGAGATAATGAGAACAGTCCCATTAGCCGCATTAGAAGTCTTGCTGAACCTACTGACACTTCATGACTACCTAAAGGGCGAAGCCAGATCAGTTACCAATAGGTTGACCAGCAATCAGCTCCATGCAGATAAATTCCAAACTCGTTTGTGATTGCCTGGAAACCCTACAAGAGTTGGGTAGTCATAGCCCAGGTACCACGCCACTACATACTTGGAAAAAAAAGCAGTCTCGAAAATGGTGGAACTAGGCACTGGGAATGAGACAGACCAGAGTTCATCAAAGAACCATCGTCAAAATTCATGGTGTACCTATTAAGCCAGAACAGGTGAACAGCCAGGATCCTGGTGTGTACGTCTGACTAGGCTAAGGTTTTCGACCATGGAGGCTAGATATAGGGAGCACAAACTTGAATAGCAAAAATGTCGGAAAAGTGTCCAGTGGTAAGCAGTAAATAACAGATGGCGCGAGAGTAGTTAGATGATGACCAAGTTAACCTAACAAAAAGTAATGTTTATTTTTATAAAAAATTTAAATAACTTAACAATGGGACAAACGTGTGGTGTGAAAAGTTGTCCAGCTAGACGTAATTTTTCTTTGCTTATATTAATTCATGGACAGCAGCAAGATTAGAAAAATGTCTTTAGGTATTGATATTGGTGGATACATTTGCCACCTTCATTTCGAAGAGAATCTCATATTATTCATATGATATTGAATAAACTAACCACTAACCAAACATTACACCAGCTACGCGAAATACTTATTTTTTCCTTGTAATTTGCTTAAAAAGTAACCCAATGAAAATAAACAAACCCTCCATTTACATAACCTAGAATAATTTACCACATCGTTCCTACTCTAAAAATTGTTGGCCCGATAGCTATACTAGCGCCCCAATTTTCCTCCCGTGGACGGACACTTCTTATATACGGTACGGAGTTTGTGCTCCAGTCTCCATGGTTTTCGACGATAGGGGAGGAAAAACCACAATCTTCCCAATGTATGGATTACCTGAATTTTGGTCTATGGAGTGTAGTGATAAGACAAGGAACTCTAGAGTATCATGAGGATATATTCACAATATATTTTATTCGTATTGGAGATGCCCCTAGAAACACATAAGCCCCATATTAACTTAAATCTTACTTACATTGCGCTTTTTTCCAATGGTTGTAAGAAATTTGTAACAAGTCCTTCTAGTTCAGTAACGTGTGCCTTTTCTGAATCGACCAAGTCTTGTAATACGACAGTTTTATACTCGTTTATTTGGTTAATTACAGGTTTGGGAGCATCTACAGAAAATAACAGGTTTTATTATGATATAAATTATTTTGAGAAAAATATACCTTTGCATTCTTTTACGTAGTTACTTGGAAACCATCCCGTTTCTCCGTTCAAAGTACCTTCCCACCAGCCATCATCTTTTTGCGTCACTGTTATTATATCACCTTTTTTGAAGTTTAGCTAAAATAAGAATGAAAATAATCAAAATCAGATTCAAGGTTATCGCAATTTGTAAGTAAGTTTTAATAATTATCGGCCCTTTTTAAAATTTGCTCCGCATTTTTAACTTAAAAAAACATTAATCCTCCACTTGTTATTTTGGTCTAAAAAACTGATTATTTTGAAATAAATGGGTAAGTTTTAAATTAGCCGTCAATAAAATTGATGGATTTCTGCTTAATTCTATCTATCTTAATATATCATGACAACTACAAATGTTCAATTAGAGTGAGGAGTCATTGATTGAATTTCACAATTAACAAAAAATGTTTATAAAATCATGAACGTAGAGGTAATACTATTTCATTTTATTTCGGAAATTTACAGAATTACAGTTACTCTCGAGCTTTTAAAAATACAGAATGTATCGTTAAAAATCAGAGTACCAACTTGTCTATTTCTATTTTTATTCCAAGAATAAACAATTTAGTTTTAAAACAAAGCTTGTAAATACTCATTAAATAAAAGTGAAAAGAATTCTAAGTAATTTCAATAAAGATAATATCGATACATCAGGAGTTCTACAAGGTAGTCACTCAGGCTTTTGCTTTTTGCTGACAACTTAAAAATGTTTAAATCTGTTGAATCTATAGACTGTGACAAAGTTCAGAAGGAACTTAATAATTTTATTAATTGGTGTCATATTAGCCAAATCAATGCTAACGTCAGCAAATAAATGCAGATCACTTTTCAAGAAAAATCATTATTGTTAATTTCGTTTGAAAATTAGCTGGTACAGCTTTGTGACCTTGAACTTCAACTTGATTCCAAACTCACTTTTTTGCCACACTGTTAATATGTTACTCATCAAGCTCTTCAAATGCTTGGGGTTGATGATAACATTTAGAACCTTTAATAATGTTAACTCAATATGAGCAATTTAATCATTTCAAGTAACATCTGTTACACAGTGATCTGGTTACTAACTTGGGATAAACAATTCTCAGCATTGATCAAACAAATGTGACAAATTATTTTAATCGTAATAAATATTGGAATTTGTTGGTAAAGTCTAACTAAAGTCAGTGTGATGAACCATATTTTTAATCCTCTTGAAGGAAAAAGCCGCCCAATGGCGTGCATATAAATTTTTTATAAATTTGAATGAAAAAAATTAACCTGCATACAAAATTCATAAAATTTGTAATACAATAATAACGCGTTTTCCTCTAGAACACGTAGTATCTAGAGAACAGTTTTTTGTATCGTCAACCCAACCATACTTGACAACATCATGCGTATCAAACCAAGTTTCGTCTAAATAAATTATACCTAGTTCTATTTGAATCACGGTACCCTTTTATTTTGCGCAAATACTCCTGTCTTAGTTCAACGATACGCCGAGATTCCATTATCACCATACGATTATCTAACTTCTTATATTTGAATCCACAATTCAATAAAACAATGATTAGTATATTCAGGAATATCCCGCAATTTATCACGAATCAGTTCTAAACTTGGTACTATAACTTTATAAATCGTTGTAAACCCGATTAACGTTAATTCGTGAATTCTCGCGATAACCGCATTATCAGAAACTTCAGAATTTTCTTTTTTCAAACACGCGTACATATTTAAAACAACGCGTTGACACTGAACATGTAAGTCTTTGTTCTTAAATTCGGCCCTATCATCGGTATAATTTATTGCTAATGCCCGGTTGCAAGAACGCTAATCAAATCTCTCATCATGTGATGGTTGATTAAAAAATGATGAACCATCAATGGAAATCCGGTTGCACGAAAAAAATTAAGCTCTTATTAATCATTCATCATGTGATTGATCGTTAATTGTCGGAAGATGTAGCAACATTGTGAAACGGTGACGTTTGCTGTCATAATATTGTTATAAGTCATATTTTTATATTAAACTATTTTGATTTTGTGGTTTGTTTTTTGGATTCTACAGTTAAGTGTACGGTAAGTTTGCATTTTACGTTGTATTAAATACTAACCGTTTCAAGAATAATTTATTCATACTCTTATTAATGAGTGGATTTTTAGCCAATGGAGAAAATACTGATGCGCAAAAACTTTACCGAAATCGAGAAGTAATTACTGCTATCCTTGGTTGTGAAGTGAGTACATTTTTATTATAGCATAATAATTAATACTACTATAATATATAATATAAAATAGTACATTCGTATTCAAAATTTTTTTTTCATTCTATAGGCATAGATCTGACAAAATTTTAATTGATCTGCAGAATCAGGCGAGAGATCTGCAAAACATTTAAAAATTCTATACGAAACTTTGAAAAGGAACATAAGAAGAGATCGCCGAAGAAAATGTAAGCACTTAAGTTTCATTCATAAAAATTGTTAGTTAAATACCAATATTATTTCCAGCTAAATACGTATAGAAAACATCAGTTAAAACTGAAGGACGCTCAAACTGCTGCGGCTGAGTATAGGGTGTACTTACTAAAATACTCTTCAATTAATTTGAAAATATATTTTGAATGTAGCGAGATAAATATTGAAGACGGGAGGCGGCAAAGCTGTCGCTTCTAACAACAGCAAGAGGGCAGTGCTGTCATCGCAGCCAAATAAAACCACAATAAAAATTGTTAAAAAGAAGAAAGCGACTGTTTTAGCGAAACGCGTCACGAATGTGTATTGAACTTAGTTCAAATATAATGAAGATTTAAACAAATCAAATTGTTTTATTTCATCGTTTAAAAAAATTCCCCTCCGCAGAACAATACAAAAATTTATATTTTCGCTAAAAATATTTAAATAGTATTGCGGAGGAGAGGGTCGTAAAATCTCAAGAAATAATAAACCAACTGAATATAAATAAGTTGAATCAATAATTATTATTTGTCTTATTTAATCAATGAAACTGAGAAAATGAGGAGATCCAAAAAAAAATTAAAAATTATTATCTATTGAAAATCGAACATCGTAATTGGCGTTATTATTCGGATTATTCGCATGATCCAACTCTTCTTCATACATCGCATCTTCAAACTGTTCGACATTTTCCACCAGATCATTTTGTTGGTGATTGTATTTTTAAGGTGGATGCAATCCACAGCACCATTTTCATATACTCAAAGGATATCATTGTCCACGTGGAGGTTCATTTTCCAAATAGGAAAGGTCCGATAAATCGGATTCCATTATGTAAATACTAGAATAGATTATTCTAGTTCGGTAAACTTACCATGTGAATCGAAATGTGCAACGAAAAATTGAATTAACGAATTACAATAAATAAATAAAAACTTTTACGACAACTGTCATATTGATTATTCATTAATTGACAAACTACCTTCCATCACAATGATGAATGATTAACGGCTTGTTAATGGTTCATCAACAGATAATTATTGTTCGTGCAACGCAAATTGTGGATAACGGTCGATTAATTGTTCATCATTGCAGGAAACCGTTACATTTTGATGTGTGAATGATGGTTGATTAATGAACAATTAACGAGTTATTATTCCATTGATGAGCCATTGATTAGCCGTTAATCATTCATTATTTTTAATAAGCGTTCTTGCAACCGGGCATAAGTCATTTGTATGTGGCGCCAAATTATTAGATTCCCGCGCATCATCTTGAACTGTCGTTTCAAATGGTCTCCAAAATGCCATTCTAATTAATTACAAATAAATTATATTCATAAAACTCACCCTAGCGTCTACGAACAAATAAATATTATATTGATATCAATTCACTCAACTCCACGAACAAATAATAAATATTATATCAATTCACACACGCCCCTGAATCGAGACACAATACTAATATCTCGCTAATATCGCAGGCCACCCTCGAAGCTCAATTTTTTTTAGTTACAGTGGTCCGTCTTAGTAAGTTACCCGTTACTCCTTTATAATATAAACAATAATGTACTTGATGATTGTATTGTCTTAGAAGATCGTGAACACCTGCGCTGCGTTGCCAGATATACAAAATTTTCTTAAATATAGTAGGCATACAAAAAGTTGTTTTAATTAATTTCTCGTTTTACAGCAATTTCGAGCGACTTTTTTTAATGTTTACTAATAAATTTATATTATGTATTTTTTTTTAAATATTTCCAAACTAGCTTTCTGAGAACATCACGAGCTAACAGTTTACTGAAGTAATGGGAAACATTTGTATAGTGAGCCCAACAATTTTAGAAAATATATCTGACAACATTGCTTTATTTTATGGTCATCACACTGACTTTAGTTAGACTTTAGCATGTTATTAATAAATATATGCTTGAAGAAAGCTAATTAAATATTAAACTCAAAATGGTTTTTGTAGTAGAAGATACTTCCTATAGGTTGGTAACGCTTCGAATTTTGTTCCAACCAATAAATAACCATCATTCAACTATCAATTAGTGCCTTGTTTACTTTGCAACAAAATGTCTCAGCAAAAAGTTTAAAGAATAGTACTTAGCATCATCACGGTTTCCTTTCTCAAGGGAAATCTGACAAATACTTAATTCTTGATCATTCCACCTATTAACATGGTCAAAACTGTGTCAAATTCTAACTAATTTCTACATTTTCCTTTATCACTAGATTCTGAAATACTGTTCAACCCGAGTCTCCTGGACCAACCGGACATTATAAAACGCAAAATGCCTGTTATTTCATTCATTCTAAATCTTGTTACTTACTTTAATCTAACAAAATATTTAGGTGCACTTCGTAAAGACAGTCCTGGTTCTTTTCAAAAGAAGCAAAACAAGCAATGGCAGTAGGATTGGCAACACTGTTACCATATAGACTATCCCAGAACACATGAATTTGACAAGTCGGCCATAGTGTTCTGGAAGGCAACCGATCAGTTGGAGTTGAACGTTTTGTGTTTCAGCATGTGCTGTTAGTTGGTTGTCAGACAGAACTTTTAGAACAATGTCAATGTAATATATATTTACTTACAAACTTTACAAATAATAAATGGTGCCGTCAGTAAACTGTCTCTGACATTAATTAAATAATAATAAAAATGTCAGAGACGACGAAAAAAAACAATCAACAGAGGAGTTTTGTAATTCCAACGAAGGTCAAAATCAACAGATTTAGGTGCACAGAGAGATCAATTAAATAGTCACCTCGCTTGATTAATGGGTCTATTCTGTGCACGTCTGTAAGATAATCTGTAACTTTACAGGGGAATTGCTATTCTGCGTACAACTGTATCTTACAGGAATCTTTAAAATAGTTACAGATTTGGTAAATATTTACGTGTGTATTGACTGCTGTCGTTGGAAATGGAATATTTTTGTACAGTTTGAGGTTGTCTCTGGTTATTTGATTAAAGTTATAGGTTAGAAGTATCGAAATTTGACGTACAGTAGTTCAAATGTCTATTTGTAATTCAGTGAGTTACAGACAACATCACAGAATCGCAAAGTTACAGATTCTGAAAAATTCCATTTACAGAACTTTCGTTAGCTACAGATTTGTAAGCTATTACGAAAAACACAGAATCGACCTATAAAACAGCCTAATCTCTTGCTCACCGCATTCCACACTTTAAAACACTACAAAATGATGGAGTTTTAGATAATTTTAAGAACTTATTACTACTTAAAGTGCAACTATCATCCGGTCTTTACCAGTAAACCGAATAGAGTGACATGTGCCCTCCAGAACATTATGGCCAAGCGACCTGTCAGTGACGTCATTCTACTACCATTATTTTAAACATTTTGCAGTTGCAATTACGGCAAACATTTTTCACTCAACAGAATTATTACAGGCGAAACAAAAAAAAAATGTTAATTAATTCGTTTTTATTTTTATTAGTAATTCTTGTTCCTGTGAATATTTTGTTTTTATGAGTTTGAGATATTTTTTGTCATTTTGTTGAAACTTTATACATATTTTATTTTTTGAATTGATTTCTTGTGAATGTGTTATTTTATTGGGTGTTACTCATAAATAAATTACAAAAAAATCGATTATGAATAATGTTTAACATTTCCACATCTATGACAAACAATTCAATTTACCAACATAAAATTGAACTCAAGCAGGTGTTTTTGCGTGCAAACAACGATAAAGCATAACAACGAAAATTCGTCACCGTCGTTAATTCGATAATTTAGTGAACTTACCTCGTCGTTATTGCTTCTTTTGTAAGAATAAACAGCCTGGACTACCAGAGGTTCATTGGCCATGATTATTTCTAGATTCCATTAAAATCGACACACTGAAAATAACCAAAAATAGAAACACTTCCAAAATTCGTAAAAATCTAGGGAAACGGTAATTATAAATTTGTTGTTATTGAATGTTAGTGTGAATATCGGTTCCAAATTATGACCATGATTTGGGCGAAAAATAATTTTTGTGTACCCGTCACATTCTTGGCAAGCTTGTCGTTAAAAAGTTAAATTTGGATATGGGCCAAAAATATAACGCATTATGTTTGTCATGAATCAACACAGCCCATTTTGATTTCTGAAACGGAACGGGTCAATCGTTAACATTTTTCACAGAAGTTTACCGCTGAGTTATCCCGAACGGAAACGCCACCAGCACTAATTAATTATTTTTAAAATATTATTAAATATCAACATACTTCGACTCGTGGATTTAATTATAAACGTTGTACTTTATACATCACCAGCAAATTTAGTCATTTAATATCACAAAAACATATAGTCCTTTCAGGAGAATTTGTTTCAACTTACATTATGAAAAACTAATTTAAGTCTAATAAACTCTAATTCAACGCTCTCTGCATGTAAATGGAGTATTCTACATTAAGTAACAACAAGTGAATGTCTAAGCCAGAGTATAACTGCGTTGAGCAGCGCCGGCACCGAGAGAATCGGTCGCCTAGGCGTCAGGTAGCAGGGTGCACCAAAAAATCAAAAGCAAAAAACAATTTTGAAACTCACACAGCTGTTTCAACTTTACCAGCAGTGGGAGTACTCCCTTCTATTTCATACTCTTTGCCTTACACTACCAGGTTTGCAATACTTACTGAAAAAAAGAAACCAAAAATGAAAAAAATGCTAAACAAAAATGGCAAAATTTGTCAAGCTTATAGATCGTATTCCATAGTATCTTGTAATCTGTATGTAAGTGAATGGTGGTTTGGTGGCCCACAGAATCTGCATTATTTTTGCTCCACTAGTATGAGCTTCTTGAAGTGTCCATTTAGGAAGTAGGTAGTGTACTATTATGACACTTGACAAAAGTCTTAGTGCAGTCTTACCCTACCTTAAACATTCTTTTGATTTTACCTTGACATAGATTTCCAGGAGTACACTTGACTGCCTTAGCCCTACCAGATTTTTCCACTACTCTAATCAAAACATGAGCTTTTGGTCCAAAAACTTAATGCATATGGCATATGTGGTTCGATGTTGCAATGGTTAAATCAAATTTCTTTATTTCCATCAAATTTCTAGCTACTTAATTGACAGAACTCAACAGGTACGAGTAAATCATTTATTTCTCATGGATTTTCTGTTACTTCGGGAGTACCCCAGGTACCCCAGGACTTGGGTCCGTTACTTTTTAATCTCTTTATCAATGATATTACCAACTGTTTTCATGAGAGCACCGCCCTTTTATTTGCAGATGATAACAATTGTGTAGATGCCTCACTGTTGCAAGCAGAACTGAATAACCTGTCTACTTGGTGCTCGTGTAATGGCATGGATCTTAAAACCAGTAAATGTCACGTAATTAGCTTCCATCGCACACATCATACAATAGCATTCAATTATCACATTAATGGTGAGTTGCTCGATACTGTTAATAAGATTAGGGATTTAGGAATTACTCTCGATAACTCTCTTAGTTTCAATTGTCACATCACTAATACCATACAAAAATCAATGAAAATGTTGGGTTTTGTAAAAAGAACAACTCGTGAATACACCAACATAAATTCTATTAAAGTTCTTTACTTTTCGTTAGTTAGGTCTCATCTCGATTATTGCTCATCTGTTTGGTCTCCTCACTACTCAATTCACATAAAGAGGATTGAACAAGTTCAAAACAATTTGTTTCGCTATATAGCGTTTAAGGTTAATGCTTATCGGGATTACAATTCATGGCAGCATCAATTGGGCATCTATTCTCTCGAGAGCGGCAGAAAACAAAAAGACCTTTTATTGCTATTCAACATCTTAAATGGTATTAGTAACTGTCCACAGCTTCTAAATAAGATCTGCCTGTCCATGCCACTTTGCTCAACTAGGTAGGTGAGAACATTTAATGTGCCTTTCCATCATTACAATTATGCTTTTCACTCGTTTTTGCCGAGAGCGATGAGACTAGCAAATTCTGTCCATAGGTTACAGATTCTCAGTAACTCTATTATTCAATTTAAGAACCACCTGTTTTGTACTATATATTAGTAGTGTTTATGCTGCACATGCAAAATTTTAATTTTTTTTGTTTTACCGTTTTTATTAAATTGTCTTTTTATTATTGTATTGTATTCATTCATTTTTATTATTGTATTGTATTTCCGTTTCAGTATTTTATAATGTAAATGTATACTATATTTGAAGTTTGATCTACTATGGAAAACAAAATTTCATGTTTACTTTTTTTATATGGAATTGGGCTTGTCCGTAAAATAAATAAATAAACATTTCTAGTCCCCTGAAGAGTATTTCAGCTACTCTCTTTGCTAGTTATAACATAATAACAGATCTCATTGTCAACCTGTTTTCAGATATGGACAATTCTTTATTATAGTTTGTCTTTTCTTTGCGACTTTATACTTAAATCTATTTTCTTTCAAACAATATTTTTCCTTTATCATTACCTAAATAAGTATCATCCATGTTTGAAAAAGTCAGATTTTTTTCTAAAATATTTTCTTATTTTTTTCATTTCAAACCTACCTTTATCAATCTTTTACATTGATACTTGCGCTTATATTTTGCCCCTCACTATATACTCCTACCAACAAAGAACCTAATGTTCTGTTTGATGGTTAAAGATATACTCTCTTCTTTTGGTTGATTATTTGAACAATCATACATTACTTCTATCTCTTAAAAATCTGCTGCTGATATTGGCAGCTGCAATGAATTTAATAACTTTTTTAATATTCTAGAGAAGAGGATCAAAATATACCCTGATTATTTTAATAATTATAATTGTTGTTCCAGAAGAAAGATGGGTATGGAGTGAATTTAACAAAAAATTTTTATGTTATTGTAAACCCTATTGTAATATCTTGCCAGAATCCCAACTCCATGGATAAATTTAACTCTGATTTATGAAGTTTAAAAAAAACTATATGTTTCTTTGCATTTCCCAAACAATTATACCTTTTGCAGTTACTTCATTGTTCTTCTGGAACTACAATAGGTATATCAATACAACATGTCATTGTTAATAAAACTACACAATCTTCATTTCCTTAAAGCATTTGTTTTCATGTATTATGAATGCAAGGTGAGCTCATAATATATATTTCCTATAACATTATTTTCCTTGATATTTGTTATACTGAATTGGGAAATTGTCATTCAATTTTTACAACCAAGAAAAGTAGACATATTATGCAGATATTATGATAAATAGTGAACCCCATTTTTTATAGCATTAAAATATGGGAGATATAAGTATCAGGACTGTGACAAAATAAAAGTGACAACCTGAAAGTCCAATTAGCTATTTACTTAGATTAAGAATATATCAGTCTCTTACAATCAACTCCTAACATGATTTTCAAAGTACCTGTTATGTTCAACATTTTGTATTATCTATAAATATAAGCCCAAGTTACAACTAATCATGCTGGCATCCACATTCTTATCGCAGTGCTTTTACTTCAATAAACATTTTTAATAAAATTATTATTACTTGACAGACATTTTTTAATACTTACAGTTTTCATAAAACAGCTGAGAGTTCTGCAGCGAAATGCCAATAGAAGAGCCACTGCCTATTATATTACACTCAACTGATTAAAGTATTATCAGATAATTGGATACATAGATTGTATATCCCTTTATATAAACTCTGATATAAATTATATCTAATTAAAAAATAATATTGTCTATTTAAAATCTTTGACAGTCAACGTCAAACGTATGAAAATAAATATACGTTCGTTTGATATTTGGTCGCTGATATGTGGCCTCACCAGATTCAAAAGTTTTCGAGAACTCGAGAAGTATTATATGTGAATTGTTGAAAATCTCTACCCCCGATTAAACCATTTGGTTGTTATATAAATATTTTACTGCATTCATAGCATAGATAACCAACTGATTCATAGTAGTAAAAATAGTACAGCGAAACGGATCTCGTCGGACTACGTTTATTTGAGATATCATAAAAAAGAAGAAGAGTTTTGGTTGAATTCATCTATTATTGTTATTATCTCTGTTATAGTTTATTCTTACATTTTTACTGAATGAGGACGTTTTTGTTGTTAGTACAAGATGACTGCCCCCATGGAAAGAATTCAAGTACTAGATTCAATAGAAAAAGATATAATAACTTGTCTACATAGTGCAGGTTATAAACAAATATAAGTAATTTTGAATATAAGCTAATATCCATTAAATTACAGGGCAAGTTTTTGTAGAATTAGGCAAAGAAAAATCGAGTGTAAAACAGGCAGAAAATCACACTCAAATGTTTTTAAAAACCCTGAGTGCCGTAGAGAATAAACTAACAGATCAAATAAACTATTTAACCCAAGTTTCTACAGGTCAGCCACATGAAGGATCTGGATATGCTTCACAGAAAGTTTTACAAATGGCATGGCACAGACTTGAACATGCCAGATCCAGAGTGAACGAGCTGGAAAGATATAAAATTAAACACTTACAAGGTAGAACAGCTCAGAGAAGTATAACAGGATCATCAAATGTTGCCTCAACTGTTGGAGGTCAAAATGTACCCTCTGGAGCTTCAACATAATTTATAATTAAAATTAAAGTGAAGTGCGATGGACACACACAGTTGTATGCAATTTTTGTTTTGTAAAACATTTTATATTCAACCAAAATAAAAATAGTAGCAGGTAGTTTGATATAATTAATACACATTTTTGCCTCCTACACAGTATACATTCCAAATCGTAAAAAACAGGTACTTTTTATTATGTGAATATTTAGTAACGATCAAATCAATGTTTAATACAGTTTACACAATTTTTATAATTCTTTATATGGAGGGTAGAAATAAGGAGGCAGGCCAGTAGGAAAAATGTGTAGCTGTGAGCAGTTTAAAACCCCACCCACATATCTGGTAAAAATGTATGCATCTATATAGATAGGAGACAAGCTCTACTAGCCCTGAAAAGACCACATATCATATTAGCAGGGTCAGTAGGTACTAGAATGTCACCGTGCATTGTTTGAGGTGACAACAATAGTTAACTGTCATGGACCAAAGACCATGGTAATGAAGTTAACCGCGTGGCTGATGCCCAGGCTAGGAAGGCAGCAGTTCAAATCCTTTTTGAACCAGCTAGCTCCGCCAATGGTACAGTTTCAGCAATAGCAAGGCCTGTTATGACCTTCGAGAGGATTATTTTTCCTATTTGGGGAACTCCCAGGGAAATGAGTTTCTAGTATTTACCGTCTAGTTTCCTCAAAGCCATATCTGTGTTGACCTTACTTTTCGCCTTGACTTTGTAAAGTCTTGCCGCAGCAGGTGTTGTATTTATATCTTCACAGATTTTCCTATTTCTTTTTGCTTTTCTAATTTCCTTGTAGTAGGTGTTTCTCACCTCGGTGTATATCTGCCAGTTTTGCTCTATTAAAAGGGTCCCGGGTTTGAGCTCTTAATTCCGACAGATGCTTATTCCACCAGGGAGCAGCTCGATCCAAATGCGTCGATTATTGCCCTGTTGCGAGCTCCTCAAGCTCATTTCCCAGATGGTGCTTAGCCCTTCCGTCCCCCTGGGTATGTGCTATGTTTTCTTTAAGACAGGTATTGTAGTTGTCCCAGTTCGTTTTACTTGGTTATCTTCTGAGGCTTACCTCAGGTTTGCCAAATTCTACCTTGAATGTTATAATACTATGATTGAGGAGAGATGGTTCGCCGGATTCTCGCCAATGTTTTAGATCCTGTTTTGCCAGCGTGATATCTAAAACTCCTTGCCTCTTACCCATCTCACAAATGTAGGGGTATTCCCTATATTGTGAATATTAAGGTTTTTGTTAAGGATATAATTATTCTAAAAGTTGCTCACCTCTCTGATTGGTGTCGTTGCTGCCCCAAACAGTGTTGTGAGCATTGGTGCCACATATGCTACTAGTAGAGGTATTAGTCTCTTCTTTTCACAGTGTTACACCAGCCTTTGCAAGTCTGGGGGTGGTGCTAGCCCATCTCCTGCAAAGTAGCATGAAGCTATCACTATCTCTTTGCTCTCCTTCTCGTGTTCGAAGTGTGCTCGAACTGGAACGAGGTCTCGAGTATCATGTATTCTGAAAGACAAAAATAATTAATATTGTTCCTTATCATAATACATGTTCTTGGTATATCACCACCTGTGTGATATATTATCTTAGCACCTTTATATGCTAATCCTCTTACCTGGTTATTATTGACCCAAGGTTCTTGGATCAAACACATCGTACATGGGTCCTTGGTGAACAAACTTGTGATCACCGACGAAGATACTTTGGCATGGTGAGCATTAACCTGAGCTAAGGTTATCCTGTTAGTTGTCGTTTTGGGTGTTTCCCTCCTTCGTCAGGGTGATGTCCCCTTACGAAAGAGAGCTAACCCCTTCCTCCGACCCAAACTCCATGTCCTCCTCGGGCAGCGGCGACTCCTCCTCAGGGAGTTTGGAGATGTGTAGGCTTTCCATACTACCTGAGTCGCCGCTGGCCTTGGAGGAGACAGAATCCTTATCCAGGTTTCTTCCCTCTTGTTTTCTGAGGCCATGAGCGGGGGTTTTCCCAAACCGGTAGTGAACGGTGATCCTGTTATCCTGGATTTTTTAACAGGATAGATCATCTATTCTTGCCCTTAAGACTAGGCCTTTGCCCTCTTTAAGGTTGAGGATCTTCCATTGGTTTGTTGCTAAACCTTCATTCTGCGCTCCTATAAAACTTAGAAGATTATTTTCTTCTACTCCTTTTCTTCTTGGGAGGAAGAACGTTGCGGTTTGCATTTTTGGAATGTTGTCTCCCTAACACACCATCAGTTCTGATTCCTTCCAGCTTTTAAGCTGTGGTACTGTCATTTGGAGTCATTCTGCAATCTGTGGTGTTTTACAGTCGATTAGAACGACTCCTGGTCTGGCCGCCAACCTGGAGCTTATGCTCACATCCAGCTTATATTTCTTCTACTATTGCGTTCTCCAATAGGGTGTCGGGGTTGTCGCCGCTTCCCGCTTCCGTTTTTTCCTTTATGAGGGATGTTCTTGGGAGATAAATAAAGTTTTTTTTTGTTAATGTTTTGGAAAATTAAATATTTTTTGTTTTTTATTTCAACGTTTCGGTAGCGTTCCAGCTACCTTTATCAAGAATAATTAACTTAAATTCTGATCCCTATCCGACACTAAAAAAAAATGAAAACAACAATGATTTTTTCGCAATATTTTTATTGATATGTATAACGTGGCACACAGTAGAGAACTTTTATTTTTTTTATATTGTGTAAATAAATAGTTATTACAGATACATTTTACATATAAATGTCGGAATATAAATATCAAAAATATTCAACTTTAACAAATCAATACAGTAGGTATACATATTTTACACAACTTTCTCTCATGTGTACATGAACTAATTCCCTAAATATCTTTAATGTTCGTACATTTTAATTCAGTCCTACCAACAATCTATGCAAAGTTTACTTATATTTCGAATGCGAGGAAAAAACAAGGTAAATCATGAATCTTTTGCAAAAAAAATAAATAACAACCATAACCACTTAACGCATTTTAAATAAGAATTATTTCCACGATACTATAATGAAAAAAAAATTAGGTTTTCTCACGATAATTTTCAATATACAAATGACATAAGTGTAGGTTAGCGACTAAATGTTACTTGCATTTTGTGAAATGATAAAAAGTCCAAGATATATTGACGTAACTTCTCGTCAATAAAAAGTAATTTGAAGTAAAATATTTATCTATTTTGCTTCCACTAGAGTTGAATTTACTCACAGTGATTTCAACGTTATGAAATACATTTTTTTGGCAAATACTAATATATTCGATGTAACAGCCATTCAGGTAAAACCAGTTATTATGAATAATAACGTTATTGCACTAGCTTTACTTATTATACTTACTTCCTGTGTGTGACAGAAACTTATTGTGAATGCTTGCAACAATTAATACTTCCAAACTTTGTGGAATAGTGAAGAAACATCATCATAGGATAAGTTTCTTGTAAGTTACTTGAAGTTGACGACTAAAAACTACCGCATAAGGCTCAGAACAATGACCGATTATTGGTTAGTGAGAAAATATGCAAAATGCTCAGAAACCAGACAAACTATATAGTAAATACGATAATTTTTTTATAATTGCTACCAATATTGCACAAATCCTAAAAACTGAAAGCTTTGAAAATTAGGTAACTTCTATCCCTATTGCGATGATTTAGCATTGATAAGACCTATCATATGAACGAGAGGGTTGGTGGGATTGATATGACAACGCAAGTGCAATAGGTGACATAAACAGCACCAAAACGCTTTTAAAAGTACAGATATCTACTTTGATTTTCATAGAAAGTCCAAAACAAATTGACGAGACACAGGGAAATGTAATCTGAAAGATATGTGTGAGAAATTAATGTTGGTTTCTTAATATAGAGGTTTCATGATATAACTTGGCAACATTGTTGCAAAATTATCGTAAATAGTATTTAAATGTAAATAATTTAAATTTATATATATAAATCAATTTGTGAAACGGCTCTAAAGTAAATATCAATTTAATCACTTTTATTTACCAAATTATGGTGATGTACATTTCACATCGTTTCTATTTAGACGGTTTCAAACAATGTTCAACAAATAACATGAAATCATTTAACCGAACATTAAAAATATCTAGTTAATAGAGAGTTTACATTTTTTCTTTACTGTTGTTTTTCCTTCCATAGTTGCACTTCTTGTTTTATCCTTGATACATCTGTTGCGAAAGTTCGGCAGCATCCACCCACCCAAGTGACTCCTAGATCTAACCACTTTTGGATGTACGAGTCTACTGGCTCGCATTTATCTTTGTTTATCCAACTGGAATCATCAGTTCTTTAAATAGTATTATTATTATTTAGCAAACAATTTATATTAGATTTAAGCATTCCAAATTTAAATTTTAAAATTATTGGAATTAAAAATAAAATGATAACCTGTCAAGTTAATTATTATACTCGTATGGATACAGCAGTGCAGTTGACCAAGGTTACATTTTATAACTTTATTTTATCGTCCCAACTACAGCTGAGTGAAATTGTGGAATAATTTAAAATATGTATTTTTGCACGATCGGTTTTTTAAATTTACCAACATTGTTACCATAGAAGTAAGTTGTAAATAGGACTGTAAGTAAGTTACTTACGACCCTCGGGCCATTTACAAGTAAAAATTTGGGATTTTTCCTAAAATTTTATACAAAATTAAAAAATAACGTAACACCATATAGCAACATATCAAAATAAACAAATCAAGTTAACTTTAAATTAATGCATATTAAAGCTAATAGGACAGTTCGGGTTTGGTAAGGTTCACTTCCGGATATTTTTTGCAAGATCGGTTTTTTTTTTCCACTCCAAGTAGTTCCATACCAAGTGAAGAACCGTTGATTTCCAATAACTTAGATCAAGAAGTATCTACATCACCAACAAAGTAAAATGCCTTTTATTTTCAATAATTATGCTTCAAAATGTTCTATTAATTTTAATATGCATTAATTTAAAGTTAAATTGATTTGTTTATTTTCATATTTTGCTATATGGTTTTACGTTATTTTAAAATTTTGAATAAAGTTTTGGCAAAAATCCCAAATTTTTACTTATAAAAGGACCAGGGCCGTAAGTAAGTTACTTACGGCCCTAGAGTCGTATTTACAATAACCTACTTCTATGGTAACAATGTTGTTAAATTAAAAAAAAAAACCGACCGTGCAAAAAATTATTTATTTCAAAATTGTACAAGATATGGCATGAATATTATTACACGTTTGAAAATTCACCCCTCTCCTCTAAAAGCTATACTTTAGGGGTGCTATACCGGGAATTCAAAGTGGGGAATAACGTTGTCCCCAAAGCATCGGCGTGGGATCTATGATGCATGCAAAAGCCCTCTCGGCTCCAGGTCTACTAGTTTCTCCAATCTCCATGGTTTTTTATATTCCACCGACTTTACAATTCTGACAGAAGACAGCGTCAACTATCAAGCAATTTTTCGCGACTAGACCGTTTTCCTTGTCATATTTATTCAAGTAATTTTCACCCGAGGTAACATGAAAGGGATTGAGTATCTTTTCCCACAGACAATGCCACATTTATCTATAGTAAAAGTCACGAATGTTTCTCGTTACGTCATAGCTCATCAAATCAATAATACAGTTTTCACCAGCGGCGCATCATTGTTAGAGGGTTCGGCATGTATTTCTGTTGATCTAAATATGAGAGGAAATTAATAAAAATGAAATTCAACACATCATAGTTAGACTACAATTTGAAATTCTACAAATAAATTATTACAAAACTGGCCAATTAAATGGCATTTAACGGCAGAAGTGGTCCGCCATTAGCCAATTCCTTTTGGAAATTTTCATGTAATTTTCTAATACACTCACGTTTACTTTCGTCCAAACGTTTACCAGGCATTTTGTCGAAAAATATTACAATAAATGTAAATGAACTTTACCTGTTTAAAGTAATGACAATGACCACGAGCTTCAATTGTGACAGAATGAATTCCGCATAAAATGACGTTTTGCTTTTTGAGTACAATCGTTGTCACAACACAAGACAGAGTGACAAACCGATAAAGACGTAATGGCGTAGCTTAATTCAGGCACAAAAGACATATGTACCTATCCATTTGTATTAATTGGTGATATCCACATAAAAATTAGAGTGTCTTTGATACATTCAGGGAAGTATGACGTAACGAGAAACATTCGTGAATTTTGCTGTAGCATTGTAAGTTAATCGAATACATAACGTACATTTACTTAATGATATTAAAATGAAAACAATTTCGGTGTTAAAAATTCTGACTATTTTAGCATATTTGCTTCAATCTCATTATTAGATTAGGCATGCAGTGCAACTTTTTTCCCTCCTCGGATAAATGAAATCTCTAATTATAAAGCAAATTAATTAAGCAAACATTTTAAAAATGCGGAATCCAAACGAGTTTCTGTTATTTATTTTAATACTTTTTTACGTACCCCAACTCGACGACGTAATTTTCCCCGCTATTAGGGTAGACGATTAGCGGTCTGGGGTTATCTTTTCGATCATCATTTATTCCAGTTAGCAGAGGTTCGATCAGTCGCGGGGCCGTACAATTTATTCCTACCGCTACTAGTTGTTCGGGATTCAAATCAAAACAGTGTCGAGCTACCTTTTTGAAATTTTCGCCGAACGCTGTTGATTTTCCGTCTTGCTAAAATGAGAATAAAAATATCATGTAGGTACAAAAAACTGATACCGCCCAGAGGATCCCAAACGTTTCAAGACAAAAGTTTATTATTGGTAGAAACTGGGAAAAACAATATCAATCGTTCCAACAGTTATTTTGGAAAAAACTGGAAAAAAATTATGAAGATATTCGTGTATAGTGCCTAGCACTATTTCTCCTAGCGGCATAAAACTGAGGTATGTGCAATATTAATGTACACAAAATCAGTCATTAATGAACGATTTCCTAATAATAATCGATTTTTTTATAGGCAACCACACATACAATAATATTAACAAAAAAAACCGTAAAACTGACTTCTAGTATATAAAACTTCCAGTTTTTGACACACCTGTTATATATATATGTTATATAGTGTGTACCTAAAGTAACGTAACTTGAAAATATTTCGATTTCCGTTAGGTTTACAAAAAATAAATGTTGAATAAAAGTTTTTTCAAATAATCCAGACCATCTGCAATAGTCGATTAGAAGTATAAAGTGCACCGTTACTCCAAAATAACTTATCAACATATATTTTTAAATAGTACACCATGTATATATTTTCAGTTTTTCATAATCTATTTAATTACAAATACAACCGTCAAGACCGCATAATTCTATCTTTAATAATTCCAAAGTTACATTAGTTTGAATCTAAAATTATAATTAAATTGCTTATGTCAAAAAAGTAGTAGGTTTTTCTGTCATTAATATTAATTAATGAAGTTTTATGCAAATTGAACTGGGCCATCAACTCGGTTGAGCCATACAAAGCTCCTGGACCAGATGGCATAATCCCTGCGCATCTGCAGCAAGGGCAACCACATCTTTCTCCAGTACTTTGTAAACTCTTCAGAGCATCACTGGCAACCGGATACATTCCAGCTGCTTGGAAAAGAGCCCGAATTGTCTTTATTCCCAAACCAGGTAAGGATTATTCCCAGGCAAAGTCATTCAGGCCAATAACTCTGTCGTCTTTCTTGCTGAAGACAATGGAGAAACTCATTGACAGGCATGTTCGGGAAAACTTTCTCATCGAAAGGCCTCTTCATTATAACCAACATGCCTATCTATCAGGAAAATCCTGCGAAACAGCCTTACACCATCTTGTGTCGAAAATTGAGGCTGCACTAGGAAATCAAGAAATTGCTCTCGGAGCATTTCTTGACATAGAAGGAGCGTTCGACAACACATCCTTTAATTCTATGATAGCTGCTGTTGCTAGGCGTGGAGCAGACGACACCACATGTCGGTGGATGAAAAACATGCTTTTCAACAGAACTGCAATAACAACTTTATTTGGAGACTCCATGGAGGTGCGGATAATGAAGGGATGCCCACAGGGAGGAGTTCTATCCCCTTTACTGTGGGACCTCGTCATAAACGATCTCCTGGTGGAACTGAACAGGAAAGGGATATACACCCAGGGGTATGCGGATGATCTGACAATACTTGTACTGGGGAAATACCCTAATGTCATATCAGGGCTGATGCAACAGGCTCTGGGAATGGTGGAGATATGGTGTAGGAGGGAATGCCTAAGGGTGAACCCCTCAAAAACCGCGCTTATTCCCTTCACTAGAAAAAGGAAGCTTGAGGGACTAAAACTGCCAAGCCTCTTTAACGTACAGCTGTGTCTAAGTCAGGAGGTTAAGTATCTGGGTTTAATTCTGGAAGCAAAACTAACCTGGAATTAACACCTTCATGATAAAACTAATAAAGGGAAAATGGCCCTAATGGCTGCCAAACGGGCGATATGGAACACTTGGGGACTAAATCCACGGATTGTACACTGGCTGTACACAACAGTGGTAAGACCCATGGTTACCTATGGCGCCTTAGTTTGGTGGCCAAAAACAGATCAGAAGAAACCTGAATTGGAGCTGTCAAAACTTCAGAGGCTTGCCTGTCTGTGCATAACGGGTTCCATGAGAAGCAGCCCGACTGCGGCAATGGAAGCAATTCTTAATCTTCCGCCTCTTGCTCTGCATGTTAAGGCGGAAGCGAGGATGGCTGCATACAGACTGGAATGTAATGGGAACTGGCATGAAAGAACCAACACCCCCTGCCACTCCAGAATCACAGAAGTTATCACAAACTCACTCCTTAAAATGAGAAGTGACAACATGCTGGCAAGATGCAACGACACCCAACCATACCAAATCCAGCTAAACTGGGACGGGTTGGAAGAAAGCAGTCAGGAAGGAACGTTGATGTGGTACACTGACGGATCAAAGACTGACATTGGAACAGGTGCTGGAGTTCATGGTGCTAGACCCAGGTGCAATTTTCATGCACCGCTGGGGAATCTTGCTTCTGTATTCCAGGCAGAAATCTATGCTATCGATATGTGTTTGCAACTGAATATTGAAAGGGGTTACAGGGGTCAAAAGATCCTAATACTCTCTGATAGTCAGGCAGCACTAAAAGCTTTAGCATGTCCTCAGATCAGATCTAGACTGGTCTGGGATTGTCTACAGAAACTTAAAACCCTGGCTAACCATAATAGAGTTACTCTTAAGTGGGTCCTAGGGCATAAGGGCATTGTAGGAAATGAAAAGGCGGACAACCTAGCAAAGCTGGGGTCCGAGACAGCATTCACTGGTCCTGAACCAGTATTTGGGATATCCAAAACTGCTGCACGTGGTTGTATATCTCGGTGGACTCAAACTAAACACCAGTCGTACTGGAGACACGTGCAAAAACAGGAACACAGCAAACTCCTGGTTAAAAAACCCTCGGAGAAGCTGACCAATGATATACTAAACCTTAGCAGGGCCCAAATAAGGATAGTGACGGGTTTACTCACTGGACACTGCACTCTAAGGAAGCACATGCATACAATCGGCATATATAGGGAGGAACCTATTTGTCGGTTGTGCATGGAAGAGGAGGAAACAGCCTCTCACATTATCTTCGATTGTGAAGCACTATCTCACTGGAGATATAGACTCCTAGGACTAGAATTTCCAAGGGAGGATTTCTCCAAGAAGAATCTAGTGAAAAGTCTGCTGAGCCTGATAAGGGCTGCTGGTCTCTTCACATAAACGGCACAACCAAGAGCACAAAAAGCCTTAAGGCTGAGGTGCCGAGGACATCAATCCTTTGACTGGTGTGCTGATCCAATCAATCAATCAATCAATCAATGGTTCTCTCCAAAAATTCCAAATTTCCCGCCAAAATTTCTAGTGTCCCGGCGATATTCCAGGCTTTTCGCCGAAACTTGAAATTTTTGGCGGGAAACCTAAAATTTAGAAGGGAAACCTGCAATTTGAGAGGGGAAATCGAAATATTAGCAAGTTACGTTTTATGTACACACTGTATATTATTCTACAAAACTATGATAAAAATTATTAGTGTTAACACATCCAAAAAATAATTTAAGAAAAACGAAAACGGTGACATTTGAACCAATGATCTTCTCTGTGCCATTTCAATGTCATTATTGACTTTTTCCCCTACCTTATTTGAAAACAAATCATATAAACACCAAAAATATGTAGGAAAGTATTGTTTAGCAGCCCAAGGGCGGAAAATTCATAACGCCACGATTTTCATAATCTGTAACTTGATTACTTTACGTTCCACGTGAAGTTTTCAATTAAACGCCAGTGTATGTCAAGTTTTTTGTTATATTTTCCTATTTTTTGGTTTATTCGGTAGGCGAAGAGCAGTTGTGTGTCACACATGAAGGAAACGCTCCAGCAGCCCTAAATTATAAGCTGTCCTCTTGTATCTAATAGACTTGTGCTGCTAAAGCTCATTTTCTGCCCTTGTGACAGTATATATTATTTGACAGTATCTGGTACCTATGGAACAAATAAATACAACTTGTACAGTCGACGAAAAAGTTTTATAACTAACAAGAGTATTAAAAGGGCGATTAACAGTCTCGCTTTGCTCTCGCGTTAATTGTTAATAACCCTCATTAATACACTTGTTGGTTAAATAACTATTTTGTATGACACAGGGTGCTTTTGTTGTTCGTGCAAATCAGCAATCGCATGTAGCGTCAAAAAATGCGCGGAAAACTCAAATTACCTACCCGTAATGAGCTATTACAATCATCTTGCAAATTGGGATAAAAGCATGAAATTTGGTACAGATTATTTTTAGTCTTACTCATACTACCATAGGAGTCAGATAGCGATAATTTTCAAAATGTTCAAGTGTGGTTTGATTTTGTTGGGTTTGGTAGAGTAAATTATGCTCTTTCATATGAGCCCAAATTTGTTAAAATCGGTCAAGCGAAACGGGAGAAATCTTGCTTTGTTTACAAAAACAATTGAACTTCCCCCACCGCTTGATAGATAGAACAAAACATTTTAGTGAAAAAGTGTAGGTAAATAGTCAGTAAATATGAAAATGATACCATCGATATACTTTCATTAAGCAAAATTCTATAAAAATCCCATTTTTCTACTTAGTGTTGGTTGTTACGCCCTCTAGCGGACGTTTGACAAACTCGAAAATAATTTCAAGCAATTTCTCTTGGCGACATTTATCATGAATTTTTTTTTTCTAAATCTATACGACCAATATCTTATGAGATATGGCCGCTCGCTACCCTTAACTGATCACCCGGTACTTCATTGTACGATAAAATAAACTGTTTGTTTATTTCCGGAAATCGATCTGATAATTGACGGCGTTACTTACGGTTGGCAATAAAATATATTATTTCCAGCCAAAAGTAGATAATTGCGTATGAACTTGGTTGACCAGTATAAATATTGTAATTTTAAGGTTAACATTCGGAACGTATACACCGATACTCGATAGAGACTTAAATTTAGTCAAGTACAAGAGAGAGCTTTTCTAGTTTAACACAAACGGAACAATCAACTGAAATAGCTCCGCGTTGAACGTTTCTAATTAAGATGTTTAAAATTTCATGTACACTCCAACTTGAAAGGGTTGAAATCTCAACCGGGATGATAACAAGAATGTGATTACGTTTAACACAAACTAAAATACACACAAGGGTAAATGAAATTAGGAATTGTCATAGGAAATTTGTAAATATTACAATATTACAGTTTAAATTTTAATGGAGCATTGTTCGATACAGTTGAAGTAGAAGATTTTGTAGCACTTCTGTGAATTGTTTTCAATGATTTTATGCAGGATAGTTCATAACAAAAAGTATTATTTTACGATAAAATTACCAAAATTCTGTTTACCCTCATAATAAATGCATATTTGCGAAAAGTTGTATAACGTTGGACCAAATACATTTCATGGTAACAAACACCTTTGGATAAAACTTCACGTGTTTTCGAGTTTACTTTTCCAGTCCACTCTGTTTTATCTCTAATAACAAGAGAAGGATAAAATGATTACAAAAAAACCAATGGTAAAAGCAAAGAATACACCAGCAAACAAGAAGCAAAGCTGACTACCTTTTTTTGTATGCGCATGTCTAAAAGGAGCCATGTTTATAATAAGATACTTGTCATACTTCACTTTGTCGAACAATTATATCGCCGATATTTAAAAATTTGATAGTTTTCTCACTATATTATCTGCCAACGATGGTTTCTCAGGGTCACACATGTTTGTCTCCAAAACTAGGCTTCTTGTTAGTTGGTATATTCTTTGGTAAAAGTACCGATCAGTGACGTGCGTTCTGAAAACCATGTTTTAATATTTATTTATTTATAAAACTTTTGCAAATTTAATATTGGATTTAGAATTATTTTATGTATCAGAGCGTTGAGTGATCTATATAAAGAAAAGACGCAACCTCGTAAACGATTTTCTTCCACAAAATGAGGTTGGAGGAGAGAACACTCGCATTTTCTCTGGGAATTTAATAGTCTTATACCTACTGACCGTACTAGAGTTAAGAACTGCGAACGGAATTTCTAGCTCTGCTCCCTCTTGAGACGATTATTTTTCATTAACGAAGTGTGAAGTTAATCTAGGCATTAAACGATTTTGTTGTGTGTTAACAGTCCATGTGGTCTAACAATTCGAATAAATTTTTCATAGACCGATCGGAAACTATATTGCACCAATAAGAATCAATGTTTCGCTTGTGGGTAGGTCAAGACTCGAAAATATTTATGGCTTTTTTACCTTTTGTGTTTTTTAATCCTCAAAGAAAAAATCGTCTATTGTTGCTAGGTTGAACGATTATTTTGATTTGACATTGATGACAGTATCACGCAATGAGAAAATGTCAGAATAACTTACATTGCGATAGAGTTGACAGGTTTAAGTATAACTAAACTCAAAATGATGTAAAGTTTGTCCAAAATAGCCACTTCCAGTGGTTGAACAAGTAAAATGTCTGGGACTGATCCTGGATAAGACGCTGACATGGAAGGCTCACCTTGATAGCCGCCTGAGCAAGGTGTCTAGCACGTACTGGGCCTGTAGGAGAGCCATTGGTCCGAAATGGGGACTAACCCCCAAGAAGATCTTGTGGTTCTATAAAGTGATCATGCTGCCGATGCTCACATACGCGGCTCTGGTCTGGTGGCCAAGGGTAACCCTGGCCATGGCTAGGTCGCAACTGGCAAACCTCCAGAGGGTGGTCGGTTTGGGGGCAACTGGCTGCATGAAAACTACACCAACTGCTGCGTTGGAGGTGATTCTTGGACTTCGGCCTCTTCACCATGTGATCGAGGCTGAGGCTGAGGCTGGGAGGGCACTCCTACGCTTGAAAAGTTTGGAATATGTGCGAAATGAGGAAGGGTGCAGGCACGTCAATAACCTAACCTAACTCAGGGCTTGTTGCTGAATGTCGTGAACGCCAAGCTGACCTAGCAATGCGGAACACAGTGTGGCTAGAATAGATTCCGACCCACTTTGGTTTTGAAGGCAATGAAGGGACGGACGCGCTGGATGTGGAAGTGGCGGCTACTCCTTTTAACGGCCCGGGCCCGATTTTGGGCCTCACAAAACAAACAATCCGTAAGGTGACGAGGAACTGGTTGAGAAACCAGCACCTTGCTCTCTGGAGGGCTCTACAGGGTCTCAGGCAGTCCAAGTTCCTATTGAGGGGATGGACTGATGGACATGCTAGAGCTGCTCTAGAACTACCAAGGAGTAGGTTAAAAAAGATAGCAGGACTCCTAACAGGGCATTGCTGTCTGAGGAAACACCTCTGTAACCTAGGTTTAAAGGAGAGTCCCCTATGCAGGGGTTGCGGCATGGCTGACGAAACGTCGGACCATGTTCTCCTCGTATGTCCACATTGGGCTGTGCTACGCAGGCGAATCTTCGTCCTGTCCCCCCCTATCCCTGTTATGGCCTCTGGGGACATAAGCAGGCATCCACTGAAGAGGATTGAGTCCTTCATTGAGGGACTCGGCTTCCTGGATGCATAAGTAGCAGGAATGGCACAATGGGCCCGCAAGTGGCCTCAGTGCCGGAACCTTGGCTTGAGTTTGTCTTGGCCAAGATTCGCCTGAAAAAATTTAGTAGTAGTTGTCCAACATAAATTGCACAAGCTGAAACACGTGATCATCGCCTTGGCCGACTTTTTGCTTTTATCGACATAGGCTGACAAACTTTACACAGTCCTACTGCAAATAAACAGAATAACTACATAAATGAAGCGAAAGGGTAGAGTAGGAACACGTTAGACATTATCACCAAAATGACAAATTCAATTATTTTTCACTCATATGTGTTGCAAGTGGCGTGGGTGGTCTACCTTTCACATAGCAACCATAAACAGTAAAATGATAGTATCGGTTATTTTTAATAAGAAACAAACTATTGCTTTTGTGCGATTGGGGTATTCCGTGCCATCAGCTCGTTATTGAGATAAAAAACCTACCCCCACGCTAAACGAAAGCCAGGCTTTCGTACTGGGAAAGTCTTCTTTTAATAATTTCATCAACATCTCGGCTTCCAGTCCGTTCGGAATGGTTTCGATAGCTAAAAGATCTACACCTGCTTCGACCAAAGCGTTTATACGAGGTAAATGCCATTCTTTCATTTGTTTCGCCGATACTGTGTTTGCATAAGATCCTGTATATTCGGAACCATCGTGAAGAGACGCCCCATAAGGACCGACGGAACCCACTATAAGCGGTTCCTCTGAAACAAATTAAATCATTAAATTTGGATTATCTGTTGAATATTATAAGACCCCTCTGTGTGTGCGAAGGCCTAGTAAGGGTGCGGTTTCACCTATTCGGAGAAGAAAAACCGAGGGCAGAGAGCTACGCAAGGGAGGCGGTATTCAGGCTAATAGGTCTAACAAAAAGAATAAAGCTAGATTCGAGCTCTAAAAATAGGGAGGACCACAATAGATGAAAAGGTCGCAGTGGGATAGCACAAAGAGCCACTATATTTCTAATCTAATCTAAGACCCCAAAATGAAAATATTTTACGAAACAAATTAATTATAAATAATTTTTTAGGTATTAATTGTTACTTTCAAATTTGAAATAATCACTTCAAAGAATTCAATGCCGTTGGGAAAATTCTTAAAGTTAATGTTTCAACAAGTAGAACTGGGATAGGAGTGAACGGACCAGGAACCATACATTCTGAGAGCTTGGAATATTGATGAGATATAGAAGGAAAATCATGATCATCATGTCAGACAGTCAAACAGCCATCTTGTGTAATCAGTTCTGGAATAGTATGGAATGTCCAGGAAAAATCAATAAACTAGAAGATAACAGCAACCGAACCTTACTGTGGGTTCCAGGACTGATTGGAATAGAATTAAATGAAATAGCAGAGGGAGGGGTTGAAACATCCTTTTGGGGGGACGGAACCCATTTGCGGTATTATCTTCAATGGAATACTGGAAGTTAAACTAGTGGCCTATGGAATGGAAGTAAAAATAATTGAAAATGGTACAAAGATTCAATTCAAGTGTCTGGGCTTTTGAACTCAAACGAATGAATGAATAAGGTCTTCTAGGTATATTAATAAAAACGAAAGAAATATCAATTTAAAATTCACTTACTTGCTTCGGGATATTCGTCGAGATATCTCTTCACCGCCGTTTTGGCGTATTGCACAGATTGTTTAATAAGATTGTAACCCTCCTCTTTTGTAATATTTAAATGTTTCTCAAAGAGGTTGACGTCCGCTTGATAAGTGTTGGTTATAATCAAGTTAGCACCGGCTGTAACAAAAAGATGTCAATTATTTATAACAATACGACTAAAATCATTGGAGCGAGTTTAAACAGCTTGGAAGTTTTATGGAAAAGGAAAATTATAAATACAGGGTAGCTTGATGGAAACGAGAGATGCCGTTTTGATAGTACTGTCGATATTTGAATTACTGTTCAAAATTTAATGAGCTTGGTATAATAGTACATTATAAAGGAATAATGAACCAGTCGAGTTTTAGAAGAGAGTGATTGGCTAATAATGAGAGAATATGTACTTTTTATCTCGTTGTTAATTGTTTGCAGCGCCTTAAATACTGCAAACACACCTATAACTAGTTTGCTTTTAAGCGGTGTATCATATATAAATATACTTTATTTCAAGATATTTTGTTTTCACAACATGATTGATTTAGGACCAAAACCCATAGCATGTAGTCGTTAATCTGATAACAATAGAGCAGTATCGTTTCTTCGAAAAGCATCGTAAAGAGAAAGGATAATGCCTAACAGTTCTATGATTATTTTACAACTGAAATGTTTGGCTGGTGAAATAATATTTGAGACTAATTTGTTAAGCGAATTCTGAGCAATATGTTAGAATTATTGCATTCCACCTTAACAACCATATTGCAAACAAAGAGCTGAATGTCACGTTCTGTGGAAAAAGAGTAAAACATAACAGCCATCCCAAATACCTTGGCGTTACACTAGATCGATCCCTCACATATAAAAGACACTTGGAGGTAACTGGGCAAAAACTAAAAACCAGGAACAACATAATTAGAAAATTGGCTGGGACTACCTGGGGAGCAAAAGCAGAAACACTACGAACGGCGTCCCAATCACTTGTCTTCTCAACGGCAGAGTACTGCGCACCGGTGTGGTACAAGAGCTCTCATACAAACAAAGTCGATGTGCACCTCAATGACACCATGAGAATTATATCCGGAACCTTAAAATCCACTCCAACACCCTGGCTCCATGCACTAACGAACTTACCCCCTCCAGACCTGAGGAGACAACAAGCTGCTGTTCGCGAATGGGACAAACTACACGATCCCAAATATCCTAGAACTCTACCAATCCACTCGATACTGGATAACGCCCCGGGACGACGCCTCAAATCCCGAAAACCCATCTGGCAAGACAAGGTACTAACTGACCATGAGCCATTCCATATCAGAGAAGCTTGGAGAGCCAAATGGAAATCCAACCACGATTTTAACCATAATGGACATGAGGATCCTACCATCCCTCTCCCGGGAATGCAAATGCCTAGGAAAGCTTGGTGCAGCTTAAACCGCATTAGGACCGGCCACGCCAGATGCAAATCCATGCTGAACAAGTGGGGACTCCCAGGAATGCGACTGTGGAGCACTAGACCAAACTGTAGCCCATATAACCCATGAGTGCCCAATAAGGAAGTTTGAAGGAGAATGGAGCGAGATCCTGGAAGCCACCCCTGCTGCCATGAACTGGCTGACCTCCCTGGACATCGACTTGTAACTTATAACCCATGGCCTATATCTCAAATGCGCTCGCATAGTATATTATTAATTATATTGATGTATTGCATATTTATGCTTATATCTATACTTGTATTTGTACTTGTGTTTGTATTGCATATTTGTGTTTGTATTTTTATTTTTATTTATATGTGTATTTGTATCAGTTCATATATCTGTTTATACGTATATATTTGTAGATTGCCATACGATAAATAAAAAAAATTGAAACATCGAGGTAATAGTATAACCAATGCAGCAAAAAAAACATGTAAGTTGACCATTCCTCCATATCCACAGTAAAGACATTATCAATGTCATTATATGAACGAAAAAAAAACGAAGTGACGGTAATAAAACCAAATGTGTTGATCAAATTTGAAAAAATTTGTTCCTATGCCAAGAACAAAAAATGATATCAACCCTGTCAGCTTTTTTTGTTTTATTTATAGTCAGAATTCATGTAATAATAATAGAACTTTATTCAGTATACATACATATACAAAAAATAGTAATGGAGTAACAAGAATAGGGTTGAACAAAGTAGTAATCGATAAGTGATCATTCACTTGTTTCGATATTTACAAATAAACAAACAAGTATATATATATACAAATAAAATAAAATAACATCAGATAAGACTAGACTAGGATCTAAGGTAACACATTAAAATTAAAATAGCAAAAGGTTATGTAATAAGGTAGATAATTAAAAGAAGTTTAGAGTTACAAGTTACAATTGCGAGTTGGATTGGTGTATTTGTGAGTTGAGAGTAACTAACTATCATGTATACATACACATATATTATACACATCAACAATCACACACATATATACAAATGAATTTGATTACAGTAAAATATTAATACAGTGTAAGTATGGATATATTTTATTTTGCTACTATGCTTTCATTTCTATAAGATCGGATATCATTTTTCTATCGCTTTCCAGAATATATTTCTTTAGTTCTCTTTTGAACTTGAACTTGTTTTTTTCACTTTTGATTCTATCAGGAACACTAATACAGGAATAATAATACTATCTTTGTTCCTTTTTGATTGTATTTCAATTTCGTATGTAATTTAAAAAATGTATCTTTGATACCTTCCACTGTTTTGGAGATACCCTGAATAGTACAAAATGTTTTTAAAATGTGGCATTCATTAAACTACATGTTTTTTATTTGAAACATTTTTTGATAACATCTGCCAATTGGATGAAATAAATCAAAGCTTATACGGAAATAAATTGTTAAAATTCTTAATAATTCTCTGGTATTATTGCCACATCCCCACAGAAATTCCTAATTTACAAATAGTTAGCAAATATTTTTTCTTGGTTTATAAGATTACAATAAGTTCTTTATGGTATTCTTGCATTGTTGGTGTTAATTTAAGTAAATATTTGGCTTCCTCGAGATGCAAATCAATTTCAGCAATGGAAAAATATAATTCCATTTCTAAAAATGAATAGATTCAAGATAAGTTATTTCTATTATTTACTTAATTACAGTTTCCTTAAAAAATTGTCATATTTTAGTTTAATAACGCTTTACAAAGTTTATGAGAATTATTTTTCAAAGAACAAAGACCGTTCACTAAGAAGCAGCAACTACTTCTCGGGCTATGTGCCTCGACTGACATTGAATCACACTTCTAAGTTAAGTTAAACGGTGTTGGGATATCTACACTAGATAACCAACCATTCTGGTTTGCCGGCAATCATAAATTTAATGGGCCAATTGTAATAAATCATATGGCCAATAGCTGCTATAAAAGAGTGGCGGACTATTTAAAATTATTATAGATCTGTTTTCGGATCGGTACTTCAATTGTACTTCGATTTATGTAAAAGCCAAACTCTATGGAGGGTGGCCCGGCTAATATTTATATAGGTGTCATCAATGAGATTGAAAATCACTACGTTTTCTTCTTCCACTCAATTTTTCACTGTTAATAATATACTTTATAGAGGATGTTGGTATCTGTGTAAATAAGCCGGTTTCTTTTGAAGCTTCTTGTTTGATTAATCCTCTACTTACATAACAATTATACACAATTTGCTTTGCTTGTGTTTTCGACGCAACATTTCGAAAAAAAATTAATGATAACTTATAATAATCATATAGAAAGCTCTTTAAAAACGCGCGCTCAGACGGAATATTTGATACTGCCAAATGAATTCAATGCAGCCATCATACACCCTTGCCTTGTGACTCGACTGTTCTTGGGTTTCATTTCAGGTATTTAGATGATTGCTGGCAGAAGCTAAGACGATATACTTTGAGACAAAATATAACTCTGTATATAAAAAATTGTAATAATAAAATCTTGAAAAATATTAAAGGCGAGATTGCTCTGCCAACATTTAGATAGTTAATTACAGCATGAATTATATTTTTTGCTAATCTAATTGGAAAAAACTACAAGAATCCTGTACATTAAAAAAAAAACCTTTTTAAATTAAAATTTGAAAGATAAACCTTTAGGTGCGATATGAAGGGTAATCCCAATTCCCAGTTTCGGATTTTATAAAATAATAAATCCTTTAAATATGTAAAATAGATGTGTGTCGGCCGACACTAGACCGGCGCGAAAAAAGCCGTTGCGGCGGCGGCGTCGGATTTGAGCCGAAACACATTTGAATTATGCAAAAGTGCATTATGGGAGAGAACGACAATCTATCCAGAGCAATTTGTTATAAAATGAATTCGGTAAATCCGAACGGTTCAGTTACGTTGAAATTTTTTATAATTTAGATAATAGTTTTGTTTGTAAATACGAAAACGTAACGTTGTAAACAGTCTATCACGTATAAATATACGTTAAAAGGTTATAATATTGCTCAATTTTTTTCATAAATGTGATTGGCAGTGAAAACAAACAATGATAAAATATCAAAAAACAAAGAAAATATTTGCATATATAGCCAATCTAATAAAAGCATTTATGTAAACTGATACTAAAAAAAATTACTTGCAGGGTGGTTAGGAAAGGTTTTTAAATTGGATGAAATAAATCAAAGCGTATACGGTGGGCCATTCTGTATGTTTCAACAGCTTAATTTGTTTAATTTCAATTAATGAATAAAAGTTGAATTTGTTCTTAAAAAAATTTTTTATTACAAATTAAATTTAATTTATGTTTTAGTGTCTAGATTTTACCAACTACGGATTTGTTACTGTTTACTGTACAATGAGGAATTACCTATAACCTTTTATTATTAAATCTCTAACGCCAGATGCCGACTCATCGAAATGGGCGGATGTAATTTGGGCGCTAAAGGATTAATGCACTTTTTACAATATGTAAACTAGGCGCCAAGACCGAAGGGTCATTTTAATCCTATGTGTATTTTGGGCGCTAACCGACTGAAGTACGTGATTTATGAAATACAGTTATTTATTAAATCACCGACATTTATAATAAGATATATTTTTGTAAAGTAAATTATTATAATTTTCAATAATAACCCAACCAAACCTACCCCTACCAAACCACCTTCGTATTTTTAGTCAATTTTTGAAGAATAAATTATAAAAATTTCCAATAATAACCCAACCAAACCACCTTCGTATTTTTAGTCAATTTTTGAAGAATAAATTATAATAATTTTCAATAATAACCCAACCAAACCTACCCCTACCAAACCACCTTCGTATCTTATTAAGATAAGAGTTATTTTATGACTTGACCTACCTGTACTTCTTAGCGGCGAAAATACATGTCGGATTATCTACCCTTCTTGGTCAGACAGGTAAAGAAGGATGGTTAGCGCCTAAATTACACCCGCCGATCGAAATATTGTGAAATGTTCTTCAAACTAGAAAAGTCAGTATCTGTCTATCGCTCGATTGGAACTTAAAAATCCCGAAGAAGAGTAGAGAAAATATACCAATTTCTTATCAAATTTGAGATTTAGGAGGCTTAAAATAGGCTGATTTTCATGTTTCAACCTATAGAAACCAATTATTGTGGATGGCGCCACAACGTTCCCTCCACTTTCTAAATTTTAGAGAGCTGGAATAACCCGACTTCTGACCAATATGTTTATTCAGCATACTTTCTTCTTTTAAATATGTGCTGCAATTCTGTGTAAAAATCTTAGTGATCGTAACGATCTATATGACTCGTAATATCGGAACGGATTCAAGTTTGGTATATACTTACAGGTTTTAATAAGGTTTAACGATTTTACTATTTGCGTACACAGAATTGCAGCAATAATCATTTTAATGTTTTATGATTAATTCATGTGTTTCATCCAAAACGTCAAAATAACTTTCACCTAACAAGTAAACGACAGTGATAGATATTAAAACAATGTCAACATATATATTATTGTTTATTTGTCATGAACAAGATGAAAGATAGAGCAACAAACGGAGATTATCGAAAACTTCACATTTACACTAGTGACGTATCTGGAAGAACTTAGAAGACTGGCGACTCGGAACAGTGTAACACTGGAGTGGGTCCCAGGACACAAAGGAATCGCTGGCAATGAAAAAGCTGACGAACTTGCAAGAGCAGGATCGTCAACACTGATGAACGGACCCGAACCATCTGTGGGAATTCCCAGATACTCCACTAGGTCATGGTTAAAAGGGTGGGTAAAAGAACAACACAAAAAACACTGGAAGAATACGCCCAGGCAAACACATGGGAAGAAATTCATAAAAGAACCATCAGAAACAGTAGCGAAAGAACTGCTCTCAATTCAACTCAACTTCTTACGGGACACTTTCCCACAAAGGAGCACCTGAACAAAATAGGGCTGTATAACGGAGACCTTACATGCAGAAGATGCAAAAAGGACACCGAAACAGCTCTGCACATATTATGCAACTGTGAGACGCTGGACCGCAGGAGGCAAAAACTATATGGAAGACCCCAAATGACTCCAGAAGACTTCTACAACCAACCAGTAAAGAACCTGTTTGAGCTAATACAGGGAACGGATTGACTGAATAGGCCGTAGTCAGAACATTATGAGAATCCGCAATAAGCCCAAGAGGCTGAGGTGGTGCCGGCTCCTTTAAAAAAAAAGTGCAATTATTGGTATTTCAAGAGAAGTAATACGCATTCTTGTGGCTCTAATGTGAACTAATCTCTTCCACATTGTTTTCTAACCACACTTTCGTATCGTTGGTTTACCATTGATTTTTATTAATTCAGTGGCTCTCTATAAACCGTTTTTATTTGATCTTTTGTTATTGTCATATTTAATTTGTTTTTCGTAATAATTTAGTGTTAAGAAATTGCCTTTTAAAAGGCAAAGCAAACCCTCCGCTCATATAATGGCGTCTAATAATGATTATTGTTCTGTGCCACATTGCAATTCCTGGTCCAAAAGAGACACTGAAAGAAATTAACTTTTCATAGATTTCACGAGGAAAATGAAAATTGTCTAAAGTTAATTAGTAAATTCACAATAACCTACCTGGTTAAAAGAATTAGAAAAGCTGAAATGTGTTTACATCGGACACCAGTTCTGGCTTTGCAAGAACAAAACGTTTGCATAATTTTAATGTACTCGTCTGTAATTTTGAGTTCTCCACTCACTTGATGAGGCTCGGATTGCAGAGCGCTTGTCTGGGGCAGACAGCACACCCTTTTGTCACTGAAAAGTTTCATTCAGTTTTTACGTATATTATTATATGGTGTGCATTGAGGATCTCTTCACTTTCTACTACATACCGAGAAGTTTCGGTCGTTTCAACATACCTCATATATTCCAATAAATTTAATTTTAATTGGGCCATTTGGCTTTGTTTATAAGAAGACGATTAAAGTTTTTTATCATTAGCTTTGTTTTAACACTGTAATAATTATTATATCTAAATGAATATTAATAAAAGGTAAGAGTCACCTTAATCACAGTCTTAACAACGGTTGAAGGAACTAAAGCACGCTTCAAATACTCAAAAGAAAAAGTAAGGTTACAGATCTCAAAGATCGAAAGAAGCTTGAGGAAGAGAACGCACCACCACTGAGAAGAGCGAATGAACTGATCTGGTACACAGACGGATCAAGGAATGAGCTCGGCACCGGAGCGGGTATATACAGTATATACAAGTCGAGCAAATATGAAGGAATCGTCTCACTTGGTAAATATGCCTCGGTATTTCAAGCAGAGGTCTATGCAATACTTGCATGTGCAAGGGCAAATAACATGAGAGCCTACAACAACAGGCAGATCAGGATCTACAGTGACAGTCAATCTGCCCTTAAAGCACTTCAGAGCTCTAAGGTAACATCTCGGCTGGTATGGGAATGCGGCGAACTTAGAAGACTGTCAACTCGGAACATTGTAACACTGTATGGGTCGCAGGTCACAAAGGAATCGCTGGCAATGAAAAAGCTGACGAACTGGCAAGAGCAGGAGCGTCAACACTGATGAACGGACCCGAACCATCTGTGGGCATTCCCAGAAACTAGGTCGTGGTTAAAAGGGTGGGAAAAGAACAACACAAAAAACACTGGAAGAATACGCCCAGACAAACACATGGGAAGAAATTCATAGAAGAACCATCAGAAAAAGTAGCGAAAGAACTGCTCTCAATGAGCAGGAACAAACTATGCACCATAACGGGGCTTCTTATGGGACACTTTCCCACAAAGGAGCGCCTGAACAAAATAGGGCTGTATAACGGAGACCTTACATGCAGAAGATGCAAAAAGGACACCGAAACAGCTCTGCACATATTATCCAACTGTGAGACGCTGGACTACAGGAGTGTATGGAAGACCCAAATGACTCCAGAAGACTTCCACAACCAACCAGTAAAGAACCTGTATGAGCTAATACAGGGAACGGATTGGCTGAATAGGCTGTAGTCAGAACACTAGGAGGATCCACAATAAGCCAGAGGCTGAGGTGGTGCCGGCGAAGGGACGGTTCCTTAAAAAAAAAAGGTTATAAATCAATGTGGTGGAAGGTACTTCTTCTGTCAGCATGCCTGTATCGCTACATTCTTGAAATCCCATTACTAGACGATTTTTTCTTGTATGAACCGGGCGTTTGGTATCATTATAGGGTACCTCGACAGTACTATGCGTATGAGATATAATATGTCACTCCACAGAATAAAGAAATTTCTTATACATTAACAAGGAGATTTAGGTCCATTTTTTATATTATTCTCTACTTTCAGATTAAACAATAAACGAATAAACCTTAGACAACTGGAATAAACACAAGATCGAAATCTTTTTGTGGTTATTTACGGTTTAAAACCATAGAAATAAATATTAATTGCACCGTGAAAATGACAACAAAAAGAAAGGAGAAGTGATACTGCACAAAGTGTACCCGACTCCGCCGCTGCGTTTGCTTTGGTCCCATACTTCTGGTACGGTTTCGCAAGTCGAAAACGACAAGTACCCATACTAGGTATACCGTGTGGTATGCCAAGAAAAAAATCGTCTATTATGTTGCATGGCAATTTTGAGCTGACACCTTTCTGTGTGTCATGGTTGTTGAAACCACCAGTGGCCTGAGAGATGAGGATTTCAATTTGATTGAGAGTTCTTCAAAGTACAGTAGAAACACGTTTTCAGAAAAGGATATTGACACTTTTCTTGCTACACTTCAATCCATAAATTGACCATAAAATGTATCATATATCTTTTTAGATTTTGCAGGTGCTGAAGTATTGGATACATTTTTCGCCTTTTCAGCGATTTCAGGTGGTGTGTCGCTCGACATATCTCTTACAAACTGTAAAACATTCTACAGAAAATATTGGGTCTGCCTACTTGGTTATTTAAAAATCTAGATTTATATTGGTCAATTTTTCAGTTTCATAATGAAAACCAGTGTTATAATGAGTACCATTATGGAACTGAAAATTGGCATTTAATTAACAACTTATAGTATAGTAGTAGAAAAATATATGTATAAAATATTTTTTCCCCTATCGTGGGAAAAGCGACACTATTTTGAACTGTTTTCTATGCGCAAAGCTCAACATTCCAGAATAGTGGGCAGTTGCTAAGCAATTAGAAAATAACAGTGCGGTAATGTTACAAATGGATTATTACAATAAAATGAAACAAAGTATGGTTTTAATTTTTATATTGATAACGTTGTTATAAAAGAAATAAAAGAAACATCCAATTTATAACGATATTCTTAGACACAAATTGATTCTTGATTACATCTTGAATGACATATTTTTTAATTAATTTTTTAAATGTAAATCAACGATCGAAGAAAAAATAGTATGTATAATTCGTGGGAAAAGCATATTCCCAAACTCCTGTGTTATCAGACTCGTCGCTACGCTCCTCGTCTGTTAATTATCACAGTCGTTTGGGAATATTATGCTTTTCCCACTAATTATACAATTTACTATTCAAAGATTCAAAAAAAAAAATCATGAAAATCATTGAGAAAACGATGTTCTAACCCTATTTTCCCCCTTGTGGTATAATTTATGACCCTGTATATTTTTCGAAAACACCATGTATATAAGTGATTTTATTCATATTACTGTGTTTTCTATCTATTTTTTTATATTGTTTGTTTGCCGCTCTACCTCCAGACGCTTTTCCGCTTCGAAATAGCTAAGGGATCAATTTTTTAGTTAAATATTGACAGTCAACATCACAGTGCGGTAAGCTTCTTACATGATAAAAGGAATATTTGATTCGGAAAAAAAACGTTTGGCTTCGTCGAACATTTACATATTTATCCTTGCAAACATGGGGTTTTTACAGAAAAAACAGCAGTGAAGATTTTGTGTCGTCGAACGCTATCATTTAAAATGACAAAAAAAAACGGATATACAACGTACAAATATTTTCAAACAGATTTAGAATTAAAAATACCTATAAACCGGTTTTAATACGGAGCATAATATCCGAGTTTCTGCTTATGAATAAAATTGTTTTATAAATAATTGATATTTTTTTGCGTAAATAGAAAACAACAATTTTTATTCTTGCTATTCTATGGGTGTTATGAAAAACAGTTCGGCTCGCTTTGCGTTAATATGCATTTTTTTTCAAATATTTCCCGAAAAAAATGCAAGAATCGAAAATTTAAATGGATAATATAAAATACCCAAAAGAACGTGAAAATAGTACCTAATAAATTTCGACACGCGGCAACATCACGCATTATATCTGTCAAAAATTTAATAATGTCAACTCAGACTGCCGTTGGTTTAAATTTGATCCTCACGCATTAGGTTCGTTCCATCCAACAATTCTGTTATTGTAGGTATCCAGTAATTGAACTGCAGGAATCTGGCAGGGAGAAACTGGGGTTGTAACCCAAAAATCCTGAGCTGGATGTACACTGCCATAGTGAGACCAATTATCACTTATGGAGCCATTGCGTGGAGTAGTAGAACTAGCCTCTTGACGACAAGAGAAAACCTGGCCAAAATTCAAAGGCTAGCCTGTATATGCATAACAGGAGCAATGAGTACATGCCCAACAGCAGCAATGGAAGTGATTCTCAACTTCACACCATTACATTATGGTGGTGGCGACTGTTGCAGAAAGAACAAGATACCACTTCTTAGAAATCAGATAACCTGGGACATGCCACAAGATGGTATGATGAAAAAGTATAACTTCTCAAAGAAATTCGTTACGGAATTAAGCAACAAGAAGGAATGGGATACCAGAGGTGGAAAGAATGCCATTCAATGGTACACAGACGCCTCAAAAGCAATAGAAGGAACTGGGATAGGAGTGTACGGGCGAGGAACCAAATACTCTGAAAGCTTGGGAAAAACCCCAAGTATCTTTCAAGCGGAAACTCACGCCATAAGAAGGTGTGCCCAGTTCAATATTGACAAAGGATATAGAAGGCAAAGGATTATCATAATGTCTGATAGTCAAGCAGCCATTAGATCGCTGAGTTTTTGTGTAATCAGTTCCCAAATGGTGTGGGAATGCCTAGGCAAACTTAATGAACTAGGCAATATAGTCACCTTACTGTGGATTTCAGGACACACTGGAATAGAAGGAAACGAAATAGCAGATGAACTAGCGAAGACGGGGACTGAAATACCCTTTTCGGGGCCGCAACCCTTTTGTGGAATCAGCTCCAATGTAATATTGGAAGAAATAGGTAAAGGAAGAAAAGAGAACCATTGGAAAGATCTAGTATGGCTTAGGCAATCTAAGATTCTTCTGGGTTACTACAACCTGTTGAGATCAAATGAATGCATAAGTAGAAGTAAAACTGCACTAAGAGTTTTAACAGGAATCCTAACGGGACATTGTCGCCTGAATGGGAACCTTAAAAAGCTCAAAATAGTGGAGGAAAAAGATGTAGATTTTGTGGAATGGAAGAAGAAACCTCCATCCATATACTTGCGAACTGCACAGCAATTCAGAATCCTAGGGCACAGTACCTCGGAGACTACTGGATAGAAGAGGGGCATAGATACCCAAGTTGAAGTCTGCAGATATCCTAAAATTCCTCCGGGAAATAGGACTAAAGGAGCTACTAGTCTCTGAGACTGTCCTCAGAAACTAAGTAGAAGTAAGGGGGCACAATAAATTTTTTAGGTCTCAGTGAATGTTACCCCAAAATACATACATACAAATTAGTAAAGTTACTGGTAATCTTTTATCAAACAGCTGGAACGTATTTTGACTAGTTTAGTAGATGCACCGAATTCTGTGAATTTTCACTCTCACCACCGACTGCAGCCATGCTTGAAACGCTTAGAATCTCATTATCTCTTGGTCACACAACATGAAATTCTTCCAGCCCTACTTGTACAAAAAAAAGAATATTCATTAAAAATAATAAGATTTCAAAAATATAGGTGGTATTCCTTTCTGTCGTTTCGGACTCCATTCTTCCCTTCTTTTTTTACATCAACAAATACACAAAGAAACAGTCAGTAAGAAACGGCGAACACTGTTTTCAAAACAATTCAAAAACTAAAAACCCACTTCCATAACCTATTTACACTTTCTATAAAAAGCAAATTCGAAATTTGACAGTTTAAAACAAAAATGTTACCATTGCGCATGTTTCCTAATTTCAGAACTCTCGGTACTGGCTAGCCAGTAAGAATCGTTTGAACGGTAATTTTACTGGTCCGCAAATGTGATGGAACAGGGAACTGATAGTAATCGAGAGCTCTGAACCAGTAATTTGAGGTGGTTGGAACGGTTTTTTTTTCAACTGTTCATGTGCATTAATAACGTTACTGTAAATTACTAGTGGTTGGAACGAATCTATAACCTTCGAATTACTGTTTCATTGAAAGTATAGAATCCTAGGAATATAGTGCCCATGAGAAGTACTACTAGCCTCTTTACATAAACGTTACAACCAAAAGAAGAGAAAGCCCAAAGGTTAATACGCCGAGGACTCGAAGCCTCTGACTGTTGGTGCCGAATTAATCAATAAATCTGAACCATCCTGTGAAAAACCTTTTTTAATTGCTGTGCTATCAAACATTTCCAAGTAAAGTATAATAAAAAACATTTACTATCTCGGAGGAGCTCACAAGATTTATATTTTTCGTTAATTCGATAAATTAACCTCATTAATTATATATAAATATTTTTGTAGACTTTCTTGTCTTTCCGCGTCCTCAATTTCCGTTGTTCCATCACCGTTTTCAAATTTATAGTTATTCATTAATGTTATTTGCAGTCCTAAAAATTCTTTTATTCGGACCGACATTAAAAAGACCCGGAAACGATTTACACTTTTATTCGGTGCTTTTACAAATTGCTTCTCTACTCTGCGATTTAAATGTGAAGAGTGAGAGAGAGAGACAACAATACTTTTTATGGATCTATCCAACTTTTATGAACCGCATTTTTTTCTTTGGAGATATGATGTAGACTCCGTTTCATATAAGAAGCCACGAGAAGTTGCAGTCGTATGCGGGAACTTGTTGTCAAAGCCAGCGCCGTATTGTAAAATTGACATTCGATTTCAAATCAGTAGAGTAACGTTTTCACATTTTGTAGGTTAACACAAAATTAGAATTTGTTGGCCTTGACTGTGGATAATTTTTCCTTTAACACCAAATAGTTTTTTAGAAGACATGGTTTTAGATCAAATAAAACACACAAGACTCACATACGGGGTTGTGATACAGTATGGAACCAAGTAAATATCTTTTAAACGAAAAGAACGATATTTTATAAAAATTTGCAGGTAAGTGCAATGGAACAAAATGCATCTGATGTTTATTTTTTTTGTTAATAATATACTTCCGGTTTAACCGGAAATGCCATCAACTTTTTAAATTTAAATGGGATACCCTATATAGTTTTACAGATTTTGAAAGAGCTTGTTATTTTGAATTCATACTGAATTTGTAAAAACGAGGAATATAGCACTTTAATCAACCTCCTTTGAGTTTTTTGCATTAGAGCAAAAAACTATTTAGATAAACTAATTGATGTTGTTTGTATGCATAGTAATAAATAAACGAGTACTGTTTAGATGTCTTTTGTTCTCCAAGTGTCAAATTCTAATTGACGGAAATAAATTTTACAATAGTTTAGAATGGTTCAATTAAGTGAAAAAGAGCGTAGGTATTGAAATTTTAATGATGATCGGTTATGGTGATCGTGTTAGAACTCATGAAGAAGTGTGCCATATTTTTAGTAATTTGCATCCGGAGAGAAGTCCTATATCACGCTCAACAGTAACTAAAACATTACAACGTTTTAATACAACTGGGATGGTAAAAAATTTGCTAAAATCCGGAAGACCGCGGACTCCAACGAACGAAACTGTTAAACAAAATATTGCAATCGATTTAGAAGAATCACCTCAAACTTCCACCACAAATTTGGCACTAAACCATAGTATCAGTCGACGTTCTGTAGGAAAGATATTAAAAAGTTAAAAGTATCATCCGTATAAGGTACAGTTGGTTCAAAAATTGTCAGACGATGATTTAGACCAACGGCTGGAATTTTGCGAACGGGTAATGGACATCTGTAATGTCGACGACAATTTTGCTTCTAACATTTTTTTCTTTGGGGTTATCTAAAATCACGTGTTTACGTTAGACGACCAATAAACTTACAGGAATTGAGACAAAGAATTATTAGAATGTGAACCAATACGTGGAGAAGTCTTGGAAAGAGTGACTCAAGAATTTGTTAATAGGATGGCATATTGTCAGCAAGTAAATGGCGAGCATTTTGAACATTTGAAGTAATTGTATGAAAAGTGGCGTTAGCTGTTAATACAATTCTTAATTTTAAATAATAGTTCGGTGTTCGCGGGTCAGATCGGATTGGTTCGTTACCGGTTCGGAATCAGTCCTATCGGTTCTCTGATTTTGGTAAGAACTGCTACCATATTTGCTCATTGTTAACCAAAAACCAAAACGTATGGATGATAGAGCTCTTTGGTACTTTTAGGGTGATATAAAAATACTTTTTCAAACATTTATATTGATTATATATATTATTACTTTTTAGTTAAGATAAACCTGATTTTTACAATAATTCATCATATTTCTTTTTTTTTCCTCAATTTTATACACTAATATTTCTTTTTCATTCGCCCTTCTCTAATTAATTGACAATATCAACATGCTCCAACAATGTTTGGATAGCAAACAAACACATCCGATTTGGGATTAATTTGCTTCAAAACAATCTGAATCAGCGCATCTCAAACATTAGGAATCTTGAAATTAATTTAAAAAAAATTACTGTTATAAACATCGCAAATCACTCGAATCGTGAATTACCGTTTTTTGTGTGTTTTCACTCTGTACTTTTATTTTATCAACCCTCTAGAACTCATCTTCGCAGGAATACAATATCGTTAATGGGATTAAAATACGCTGAATCTTGTCACTCACATTTATCTTTTTTTAAAATTCAAAATTTTTGTCAATTTTATGTTGTTATATTGATCCGTTATGGGACATCTTAAAAAATAAAGGATTTGAGAAGAAGACAATAGAGAGTTATTGAAACGTCTTTTGGGATTTCCTTTGTTAAAAGATTCCTCTATTTTGACATATACGCATGCGCATTTCCTAAGTTTGTCTTAAAGGTTTTTATGTAAATAAAGGATATACTATATTTTAATTAAATACAGGAGAGGAAAATTTTAGTTAAAGCTTTTTAATTTTGGCGTAAGTTTGACATACTTTTGTCAATATGTGACAGAAAATAATTGTTTTGTCGAGCGAAATATTTTAAATTGCACAATTTTTCGTTGGATTTGCTATATTTTTTATATAATTATGAAACTATCACCAAACCGTTGAAAAACCGTCTTCGTTTCACCTATGAGGATGATATTATTACGCTAAAGGTACGTTTTCCTCCACATTCGCAGCGAATTTGGGTAGCAGCTACTCAGTGTCTACGCGTAGGAAAACACTCCCGTTTAAATACATGAATAGGTGTCTTGACGAATAAGTCGTCGCTACTTTTTCGCGGCTACTAGCGACTGGCGAATGTGGAGGAAAACGTACCTTAAGAGAAGTGGTTTCCCAGAATCCATTTAAAAATGGCAAAGATACATGGGATGATGTCAAACATACCATGTGCTCACTAAAAAGGATTTCACAGTCAAACGTATTTGCCAACACAAAATAAACATCTCTATCTCTTCAGCATACTAGAAAACATAATATATAAAAAAAAACTTATGGTGTGAAATTCACGAAAATAAAATTTTAGAAACTTTCAAATCAAAAAGGATTGAGACAGGGAGGGGGAATAAGTCCATTATTATTTATTGCCTTTATGGATGAAATTATGAAACAATGTTCACCAATGTTCACCTAAGATGAAAAAGCTACATATAGGTAGGCTACAGACAATAACAAAGAATAAACATCGCTGAATGAGCCCTTGCAGACGATTTGATTAATATGGCGGAGATAGAAAAGGACCTACAACAGAACTTAGACACATGGAAAAAAACTGTAAAAGAAAATGGGATGAACATAAATTAAACCAGAACAAAAGTGATGCACATATGTAGAAACAGTAGAGAAATTAAAACAAATATTGAGCAAGTGAAGCTTCAAATACTTAGGAATGGAAATTCAAAAAAAACGGAAAACAAGATATTTTTAAACAAAAATGAAATATCAAAGAAAATAAAAATGAATGTTTATAAAACCACATTTAGGCCAATACTTACATTTGGATGTGAATCATGGGTGCTCACACAGCGGCAAAAGAGTAAAACTCAGGACGTAGAAATGAAGTATCTCAGAAGAGTCAGGGGTGTCAAAAATAGACGAAATGAGAAATACAAAAATAAGAGAAGACCTGGAAATAGAACCAACGCTGGAATTCATTGAAAAACGACACCTTAGCTTATGATGGCATCTCCAAAGAATGAAAAGAGGCATGTCAAGCAAGTGTGGGATTCCAAGGTACAAAGAGATAGAAAAAGAGGAAGACCGAAGAAAATATGGGATAGAGTGATAGGTGAAATAATGAAGAAACGAGAGACAGCATAGTTAACGGCCAAGGCGCTAGCAAATAACAAAAAAGAATGGGCAAAATTCGAGTACAGACATTGACAAATATTGTTAACAATAGAGACATTAACATATACCCTACACCATTAAATGGTAACAGAGATTTTTATTATTATTATGAAAAGACAATATTTGTTTGTAATGCATAAAGCTAGTCGACTGATTTTAAACATTTATCCACCTATAGAAAGCTACATTATTTTCATGACAAAAATATAAGAGAGAAATAAAAGAGTACATTTTTAATTGAAAATATTTTTTGGGCGATTTAATTTCTTTTTGCAAGGCTAATACCCAACATGTCCTCAACATGACTGTAAATTTGAAAGCAAAAATAATGTACAGGGTCGGACTTATAAAAAAAATTATACAACAGTGCATTTGAACTCGTTGCAAATGAAAACTGTCTTAGCTAAAATTGTACTAATATGCTTTTTCGGTAGATAAACTATCCAGAACACTTCAGAAAAAAGGAGATTTTCCGAAATTACCGGATTCGCGAAATACCATTTTTTTATTAAATAACACTTTAACAAATAACACATTTATGGAAACAGTTTAGTAACTCCAAAACTTAGAGTAAAATATTATGAATGTGGCCACCATTATCTGCGCCATAAATTGATAGCCCCATTTATTGCACCCTGTTCAAAATTGTTCCAAACAAACTGCATTATTTCTTTGAGCTGCTCGATTGTTTCAAATTGTTGTCCATCATACAAATTTTGTTCGAAAATTTCCCAAATTGAATAATCAACCGGATTTAATTCTGGGCTGTTAGGTGGCCACATTTCTGGCTCAATATAATCCGGGCAATTTTCACTCAAGAACATCCTTGTACTGTGGGAAGTGTGCGAGGGAGCACCATCCTGTTGGAAAGTGATGCAAAATTTGTTCTTGATACTGCAACAGAGACCATTACACCTTTTGAGAAATGACTTTTTTCAATCAAAAGAGGAAGGAATTTCTTTCTTAAATTGTACGTCAGAATATACCCTATTATTTTGAGTATTTTTAGCTGGCCGTGAATAAAACATTTTTTCATCTGATAACCGTATTTTTCTAATGTACTCGCGAGAGCGGAATCTTCGCAGTAGCAAATTACATCTTTCCAATCGTTTTTCTCTTAAATTGGCCGTAATTCTTTGACCTTTTTAACCTTTTTAAAATATTTTAAGATGTCAGTCTTCTTTAATGATTCTTCGAACTGACGTATGGGAGATCCTAGTTAATTTGCGATTTTCCTTATTCCAACAGATTGGCCAGGTTGCAAATTTCGTTAAACAACCTTACTCTACCAATATTTTCTTCAGTTCTCGAGCTTCGCTTCCTTCCTCTTCCACGTTTATGTTCAATAGACCCATCGGCTTCCCTTAGATGTCTTAAGAACTTTCCTATCGTTCCAATATGCCAATTTTTCTCAGAAAATTCAATTACAACTTTTCTTGCGCCATAATTATATTTTTGACGGAAATATTTAATTAATATTCTGTCTTCTTTGCTTAAAAGTGGCATTATGAACTGACTAATTTACTTATTTCGCTGTAAATGTCAAACAAATTCCATGGCAGCCTGAGCAGTCATGGCCTACTAAGTAAAATTGACAACAATAATGGTGGCCATATTCATAATATTTTACTTTGTATGCAAGACCAAGACTAAATGTGAATTCCAAGACACACTGGAATAGAAGGAAATGAAATAGCAGATGGACTAGCAAAAAGGGGGACTGAAAGTCCCTTTTGCGGTATCAGTTCCGCCGAAGAATATGAGAAGATCTGACCATTGGAAATATCTAGTAAGGCTTAGACAATCAAAGATTCTGATGAGTGACTACAACCCGTTGAGATCAACTGAATGCATCAGTCAAAGTAAAACTGCACTAAGAGTCTTAACAGGGATCCTAACGGGACATTGCCGCCTGAGCGGGCACCTGAAAAAGCTTAAAATAGTCGAGAAAGAAGAATGTAGATTCTGTGGCATGGAAGAAGAAACCTCCATCCACATACTTACGAATTGCACCGCAATTCAGAATTCTAAGGCACAGCACCAGCAGATTATTGGATAGAATAGGGACATTTACCTAAGTTGAAGCCTGCAGATATCCTAAAATTCCTCCGGGAAATAGGACTAAAGGAGCTACTAGTCTCTGAGACGTTTCTCAGGAACTAAGTAGAAGTAAGGGGGCTCAATAGATCTTTTAGGTCTTCGTGAATGTCACCCCATCATATATACATACATACAAGACTAAATAAGTAAGACCAATACCAACCCCAAGACGATTTGAGCAAGACCAAGACTAAGTCTTGGTCTTGCTTTGCTCATCACTAGGTAAGTGAACGCGGCCAAGAACTTTTGAAATTGTTAAAAAAGGGATAGGAAAATTATTGAAGAATTAAGAAATGCCAATAGCAAAGTAACTATTTATGTTATTTTTTAGACATTCAGATTTAACTATAATATATTTGTAACTGCGTATGTATTGTTATGAATTATATAATAATTTTATGGTATTTTAAATTTTAATTTATAACTTTGAATTTTCTTTAATTTTGTTTAACTTACCCTTTTTTAAGCTAGCTCAAAATATTAATCGGGAACACGAAACTCCTACTCTCTTTGGGATCTGGCGCTGAAGAAACGTTTCTGGATTATTATACTTTGAATCAACCTCTTTTATTTTAATGTGTTCATCAGTGTATTAAATTTTTTTAATAAAGGAGACAGATAAAGATTTTATATATTTTTTATACCAGAATAAATGTGGCTCTAAATTAATTTTGTTACGCCCATTTTTAACTTGACCACATGTTTGGAAACTTTTAATATCTATGAAGTGTGTAGTGGGTTGCAACCAGTGATGTTTCTACACAACTTTCGTTATGTATTTTCAATCAAAGGAAAAGGATATCATTACAACAATTTAATAAAATGACTCACGCGCAGTGATAAAAACCGTTCATAGAGAAACTCTGCATATGAGTCGTTCAGTTTACAACCGTTAGTTATCGCCCTAGGAACAAACCTATTAGATAAAATTCAGGTAAGAAGAATACCTGGCGGGATTATTTTTTGAAGTCAGTTACCGACCTGTACCCTAAGGAAACATGTGCACAAAATGGGGAAAGTTAGAGAGCCTATGTGCATAGAACGTGATGTATATGATGAAGCCCACTTCTTTACTCTGCTTATGTGAAAACTTACAAGGACTTTGAAAATCCCTCCAGTCAAACTAGTGGCCCATGTAGAAGACAAGAATCTTCTGGAATGGAAGTAGATAACATGGAAAATGGTACAAAGATTCATTTCAAGTTAAAATCATCTTGAATTGATATTTATGGTTTTTTTACCAAAAAGTGCTCGACTAGGGCATCAATTCTGGACGGCAATAGAGTAGAACGTTCCCCGCTGATCATTCCTCTATTCTACTCTACCGCAGTTCTCTTATGATCATAATTACGTATTCTGGATTTCTGGAAAGTCAAAGAGGGAGCATAAAACAGGGAACAAAGCCACAGCGATGCCAAATTTCTTGACCAATCAAAAAAGTGAATTTTTTTATAGACACAAAGCGCTTATTTGGTTGTCATGTGAATTTTCATCAGTTTTTTATTATTGTCAATATAATAAAAAATAACAACCCAGTGTTGAAGTGGTAATAATAACTATGCGATAATATAGCGATCGAAGAACATCTTCCGTCGTTTATTAAAATTAATATTTTAATGAAATGTATATACACATATTCTTGTAAAAAATAAAAAAAAATTATAACAAATTATTGCAGGTGAACATTGCTTTAACTATAATATATGCAGCATTATTAACTAAATTCTTCATCAGAAAAATCTGAAGAATCGTCTTGTCCTAAGTTAATTATTAACGGTTCGATCTCTGTACTTTCGTCGATTAAGTCGTCAAGATCCCACATTTTCCCCTCCTCAGCTATAACATGTTTTATAGCGCTTTGCCAGTTTTCGGCAGTAGCATTCGCCAAAGAATCCATCAAAAGTTGCCGTACTTCTTGAAGTTTAAAAGTTTTGTTGTTGCTGGCAACATAACCTTCGACTTGTGCCCATATAAGCTCTATTGGGTTCAGCTCACAATGGTAAGGGGGTAAGCGATTACAAGTTTTTTAAACTTTGCCTTACGCTGTCTAACAATTTGCAAAAGTTCTTTTTTCACCATTGTATGATCGAAATTTTAGGCTTTACACTGCAACCACTCAATTATCGCTGCTTTTTTCCATGAACTTTTGGGAAGCTTCTCTACTAATCGAGAATGATAGCTGGCGTTATCCATTACTATAACTGAATTCTGGGGAATGCATTCGATCATTTGTTGGAAATATTCCTCAAAAACATCAGCCGTCATTTCTTCGTGGTGGTCTTTGCTTGAATTAGATTAAAATTCCAATAGTCCTTGATCCAAAAATCGGTTTTCACTGCCTATATGGGTTATAATTTGCCTGCGTCCCTTTCCAGATGGAAGTCTTAATCCCGTTGACCAACCCTCCATGACAGCTTGTCGGGAATTCAGTATATTTTTATCTTGCCAGACTTCATTTAGTCAGGTTTCATCCAAATAGAAAATATTTTTACATTCGTAGCGATATTTTCGGATTGACCTAAAGTATTCTCGTCTCCAGCAAACAATATCCCGCCTACCAATAAGAACATATTTTCTGTTCGGTTTTTCCCACCGAATGTTCATTCCATGAAGAATTCTCCATACTCTAGTTCTTGATAGTTGTGACAGGTTTTCGTCATTCTGGGCGGCTTGCACAATCTTGTCCAGTGTTGGTATTTCTTTTGCGAAATACATATCATACACTATTCTACAAACACTGTTTTTAACATCGTCGTCAATTTCTAATGGTTTCTTCCCCGCGTGAGGAACAGGTTCACCGAGGCAGTTTCTCTCACGCTTTTGCTAACTCGTTGAATAGGAATTGGAGAAAAACTTGACATCTTAATTAGACGAATAGACGTTACTTGCTAGTTGCCGAATACTAACTACTTCAAATTTTATTCTATACAGGTATTTAGATTTAAATCTTAATAGGAAATTGGGTTGTACCTGTATAGGTTACAGGGCAGATAGTTCCGTCGCGCCTATATGGTTTACAATTATTTTATGGCCCGAACCCCCGATCCGTGCTATCAACTCCATTGGGACAGAATTTAACCATTTGTTAAAATTTATCATTTGCTTACAGAATTGCACCTTTTGACATCTAAGTTGGAAAAATAAACGAATTCGTATTTTAACGCAACTCGTACATCGATCGTTCGAGAGTGTTCCTTTGACAAACAAAAACATTCGATTCGAGATACGTTTACACGACCACTTAAAAAATCCAATAGCAACATTTAATCAGGTCCTAACAGCTAATAAAACAAAACTCGAACGAAACAAAAACAAGAGAAGCTTAATAAAATTTACGTTCCGTGTTAACTTTCCAGTTGGTATCAAGTAACTTGTAAAAAATACCATGAAAAACGTGAAAAGTGTTTAAGGTTACACGTGAAAACGGTCGAAACGTACCATCCACAAGTGCTGGGGAATTTAATTTCCACTTTATATATGTCTTTTAACCCTAAGAACATGCGGGTAAAACAGAAACTTCAGAGGATAAGTAGGTGAGATATTATTGTGTTTGAGACGGAATGTGTACGTGTGGGAACGATATACAGTAATGGACTGGCTTTTAAGACCGAACGGTGTCGTGTTTTATTGAAATTGCGTGTACAAATTTACAACTTATGTTTCGTAGCAGGGTTGGGTTGATATACATCTGTTGATTTTTATATTAAAATCAAAATATCCAAATATATATATATATATATATATATATATATATATATATATTGATATGGAAAATAGTATCATACATCACATACACCAAACAAGGGTTATTTCTATATAAAGTTTTAAAAATTAAAACTATCTAAAAGGGAAATTTCTCTTATCAATAAACAAAAATAAATGAAACTAGAGAAGACAGTTTGAAATTTGTAATGTAACTGATAAAAAAAAAATAAACTAAAATTTGAATTAAATTTGACAAATTAAAAATAAACAAATCACCTGAAATATATTTGAACTTTAATCCGAACTTAAAACAGAAATCTTGATAACTTCTTTCTAAATTATAAAAAAAATTCTTTTCATATGAATTTTTCAGAGTCTTCAATCTTCAAAAGCTTTATAAAAGGTTTCTTGGCTAATATTAATCTAAAAAGAAAGAACCTTAAAAATAAAAAATTTATTAGTTAGGTTATATAAAAAATCTGACATAAAAATATAAAGAGTATATCGATGAACATAGTTAACTAAGAGTGAACCATAGAGAAATATATTAATTTGTCTATGGAGTGAACTTGGATTTGTCAACTTGAACGAAAGAAAAGACCTTAGTAACAGAAATAAAAACAAAGGTAAAATAATTTTTAAAATTTTGAAATTAAACGATAAAAACAACAATGAAGTATTTAAAGATATTAATAATAAACTTTCATATTAAAAAAGGAACATAAAATTAAACATTCAAGTCAAATAATAAAAATTAAAAATTATTAAATGAATTTGATTGGTCAGCTGAAATAAAATAAACTAAAAACTAAGAGACACATGGTTGTTGATTTTAAAAAAAAAAAGAGTGATACAGATGGAAGAAAAGGGAGATTTGGTTTGAAATGTGATGTTAGGAAAGTAATTAAAATTTAAGTTAGAATAAAGTAAAACAACTCAAAATATATGTAGTAAAAGTGAAACTAACCTTTTTCAACAAGTTCCTGTTAAAAATCCCGTGGTAAATATCCATTTAAGTTAATAACCCTTTCAAATAAACCATAAATGGAAACTAGAGGCCATTTATACTGAAAATTCTCACGAGTGAGAAGCTAGCTCCTAGCTCCAAACGTATATTTGCGACAAACGTCTGAACTGGCAACAGCGCACCAAACTGTCCGTTTATCGTAGTCGCCTTATGGCGCGGCCAGTCTCATATACGGGGGAAAGTTGAAATATAGTCTTAGAATTTGGTTGGAAGGGAACTGAAATAAACCTAATAATGTATATTCTTTGATATTCCACGTTCACAATTCGCTGACAAACGTTACGAGGGTCTAAAAAATAGAATATTAAGGCATTTGAGAAAAAATTAAAATTTTCTTTTTAATACTGCAAAGCCATATATCGATGTCCCTCGTTTAAATTTCGCACAGAGGTTGATAATGTAATAGTATTTTATATTTCATGTTCAAAATTCGCTGACAAACGTTACGAGGGTCGAAAAAATTGAATATTAAGCCATTTTAAAAAAAATTACAACTTTCTTTTTATTACTGCAAAGCCATATATCGATGTCCCTCGTTTAAATTTCGCACAGAGGTTGATAATGTAATAGTATTTTATATTTCATGTTCAAAATTCGCTGACAAACGTTACGAGGGTCGAAAAAATTGAATATTCGGGCATTTTAAAGAAAATTACAACTTTCTTTTCATCACTGCAAAGCCATATATCGATGTCCCTCGTTTAAATTATGCACAGAGGTTGATAATGTAATAGTCTTTCATATTTCATGTTCAAAATTTGCTGACAAACGTTACGAGGGTCGAAAAAATTGAATAATAGGCATTTTTGAAAAAAATTACAGCTTTCTTTTTACTACTGCAAAGCCATATATCGATGTACCTCGTTTAAATTTCGCACAGAGGTTGATAATGTAATAGTCTTTCATATTTCATGTTCAAAATTCGCTGACAAACGTTACGAGGGTCGAAAAAATTGAATATTGAGCCATTTTGAAAAAAATTACAACTTTCTTTCCATCACTGCAAAGCCATATATCGATGTACCTCGTTTAAATTTCGCACAGAGGTTGATAATGTAATAGTCTTTTATATTTCATGTTCAAAATTCGCTGACAAACGTTACGAGGGTCGAAAAAATTGAATATTAGGGCATTTTAGAAAAAATTACAACTTTCTTTTTATTACTGCAAAGCCATATATCGATGTCCCTCGTTTAAATTTCGCACAGAGGTTGATAATGTAATAGTATTTTATATTTCATGTTCAAAATTCGCTGACAAACGTTACGAGGGTCGAAAAAATTGAATATTCGGGCATTTTAAAGAAAATTACAACTTTCTTTTCATCACTGCAAAGCCATATATCGATGTCCCTCGTTTAAATTTCGCACAGAGGTTGATAATGTAATAGTCTTTCATATTCCATATCCAAAACTCGCTGACAAACGTTACGAGGGTCGAAAAAATTGAATAATAGGCATTTTTGAAAAAAATTACAGCTTTCTTTTTACTACTGCAAAGCCATATATCGATGTACCTCGTTTAAATTTCGCACAGAGGTTGATAATGTAATAGTCTTTCATATTTCATGTTCAAAATTCGCTGACAAACGTTACGAGGGTCAAAAAAATTGAATATTGAGCCATTTTGAAAAAAATTACAACTTTCTTTCCATCACTGCAAAGCCATATATCGATGTACCTCGTTTAAATTTCGCACAGAGGTTGATAATGTAATAGTCTTTTATATTTCATGTTCAAAATTCGCTGACAAACGTTACGAGGGTCGAAAAAATTGAATATTAGGGCATTTTAGAAAAAATTACAACTTTCTTTTTATTACTGCAAAGCCATATATCGATGTCCCTCGTTTAAATTTCGCACAGAGGTTGATAATGTAATAGTTTTTTATATTGCATGTTCAAAACTCGCTGACAAACGTTACGAGGGTCGAAAAAATTGAATATTAAGCCATTTTAAAAAAAATTACAACTTTCTTTTTATTACTGCAAAGCCATATATCGATGTCCCTCGTTTAAATTTCGCACAGAGGTTGATAATGTAATAGTATTTTATATTTCATGTTCAAAATTCGCTGACAAACGTTACGAGGGTCGAAAAAATTGAATATTAAGCCATTTTAAAAAAAATTACAACTTTCTTTTTATTACTGCAAAGCCATATATCGATGTCCCTCGTTTAAATTTCGCACAGAGGTTGATAATGTAATAGTCTTTCATATTCCATATCCAAAACTCGCTGACAAACGTTACGAGGGTCGAAAAAATTGAATATTAAGCCATTTTAAAAAAAATTACAACTTTCTTTTTATTACTGCAAAGCCATATATCGATGTCCCTCGTTTAAATTTCGCACAGAGGTTGATAATGTAATAGTCTTTTATATTCCATATCCAAAACTCGCTGACAAACGTTACGAGGGTCGAAAAAATTGAATATTGAGCCATTTTGAAAAAAATTACAACTTTCTTTCCATCACTGCAAAGCCATATATCGATGTCCCTCGTTTAAATTTCGCACAGAGATTAATAATGTAATAGTCTTTTATATTCCATATCCAAAACTCGCTGACAAACGTTACGAGGGTCGAAAAAATTGAATAATAGGCATTTTTGAAAAAAATTACAGCTTTCTTTTTACTACTGCAAAGCCATATATCGATGTACCTCGTTTAAATTTCGCACAGAGGTTGATAATGTAATAGTCTTCCATATTTCATGTTCAAAATTCGCTGACAAACGTTACGAGGGTCGAAAAAATTGAATATTGAGCCATTTTGAAAAAAATTACAACTTTCTTTCCATCACTGCAAAGCCATATATCGATGTACCTCGTTTAAATTTCGCACAGAGGTTGATAATGTAATAGTCTTTCATATTCCATATCCAAAACTCCCTGACAAACGTTACGAGGGTCGAAAAAATTGAATATTAAGCCATTTCAAAAAAGTCAGTTTAAAAATATCCCCGTTTCCACATCACCCAGGAGGTAGAGGATTCGATGCGTTTTTTTTTAGGTGGTTTCCCCCCAATAGGCCTAATCCACAGTAATAAAAAATACTCTTTTGTTTGGGACGTTATACCATACTATCCAACCAAAAAATTTATGTATAAAGAATTGTAATTCTTATTCCACTTCCTTTGAATATGAAACGGATCATCGCGAGCACTACAGCCCAGGATTTTCGGTCCCTGCCACATGCAATTTTTGGTAAAGATATCATCTTCACGAAATTGCTTGTGGCGTGGAATTTCATCGCTGTTAGTGTCTTGAAAATCATTTCATATTCCGGTTTTTCGAAATACATATCTTTTGTGATCAGATAGTATATGTAGCGGTCTCCATCCAATAGCACGGCTACATCGCCCACATTTTTCTTTTGTCTTCTCAAGCCATCAACGTTATTGAATGTGTTTCTAAAAAAAATTCCAAAGGTTTTACCAATGTTCAGTTGACATGAGACCTAAGCATTGTAAAAAGAGCGAAGCGCTACAACAGCAGTTGATCGAGAAATGTAGGTTTCGACATTTAATCAAAATTCAAATCGTATTTTAAGCAGGAAAAATAATAAGAACTTCATACTGATAAAGAGGGTCAGTGACATAGACTTACCGAAATCGGAGGGCGATACCTTTGGACATTCTGAAGTCCCTCGACACACAATGTCCTATGCAACCGTTGCTATGGAATAAATCTCCACGGATTATATTTATGTGGAAAGTGGGGATTTTTTTAGTTTCAAATTGCCTCCAAAATTTATAGTAGTCCCTAAAGAAAATTACGATACTAAATATTTACAAAGACGAATATATTTTTTTCATTTCATACTTACGTTTATTTATGGTACATAAAGTGAAACATGAACATCCTAGTACTTTAATGTGAACTCTTAAATTCCTAGGTGTTTAAAATTCTATCAACTAATTTTGTTTTCATACTACTTAATTCCGTCTTCCTTTTTCGTTCATTTTCATCTGGTTTATATTGGTAATTAAGACTTGTATTGAAATTGAAAACAGCTAATTTAGCGAAAAAATCATTAAATCTAAACCAAAATATTTTACTCCCAAAAATATAACAACTTTTTCCGTCGACAGTGCGTTTTTGACCTGATTTAAAATGTACACAAAATAATTAATTAATGACCCCCAGTAATGAACGATTTTCTATTAATATACGATTTTCCTATAGGCAACCAAACATACAGTCATATCGAAAATATTAGTTTTTGAAGATAGGGAAAACACTTGTTGCTTAAATAACTATAAATCTTAAAGAACGGAAATTGTCTTAAAAAACGGATAAAACTATAAATATGCATGGTACCTAGTCAATCTGTAAACTTTATCAAACGATCCAGATGATTGGTGATAGCATGCAATGCATGGAGACTAGATAGGTGATGGTTTGAAATGTCGGCCATATGCACAACATAGGAGTAACTCAAACTCTACCTTATTACCCTTACCGCAAAATTCATTATTATAATTTGAGCAGTATCATGACTTTTTTTTAAATATAGTTCAACTATTACAGTGTGAAATAAAACTTTATATTTAGCTCATACCAAAAGTGATTCTAAAGATTCACACAATCATTTTCGGCCTAGATAGTCTTAACGACTAATTCCTACTTTCAAACTTCACTTTTCGTTCTTTATAAATAAATAACTATCAATGTATACTGATACTTACATTTTAAAGGCGAGGGATTTAAAATTGGAAAAATACACGGTTATTATTAACAAGAACAAGTAGAGATGCAAATATATTTTAGACAGAAAGATTCAAATCCCACAAAGAGGGCGTCACAAATCCTTTTGTTTCACCAATCGATCACTTATTTGTATCTCATCAGTTTTCCATCGGAAAAAAAGAGACAGACTATCGATTTTTCTATTAGTATGCTACAAATCCGAAAAGTGGATCGATTCGATCGATACATGTAGTGCGTCTGAGATAAATAGAACAGAGACGGAGAATTGGACTGAATGTGCATCTAATTCTCATTTCTGATTGCACTATTTTCAATACTCCCGCCTTTTTAAATTCATAACCCCGCCTGTAATGGCACATTATGTCCTTTTATTTTCAATGGAAATCTGATGAGACAGAAGTTATTGACGGAAAAAAAACCGTTAGCATACTAGAATCAAGAAGCACTGATTGCGTTTTTCAAAATATCTCTATCTTATCGGTTTTCCATCGAAACAAAAGGGATAGAATGTGTTGAAAAACATGCAAATTAATAACGAAATGTACACCAACAAAAACCTTTCCCGCACTCGCCATTAGATTTTTAGAATTTGTGAGGAGTGTGTGTCCAGTGATTCAAAGCGATTTTTTTTGGATTATTGTCAGGCAAACCTAAAAATCTTTTTATATATAATCACTGCATGTTTCTCAATTAACCTTATCTTACATAGATTTAACATTCATCTTCCGTAGAAATTGTTGATTGATATTTATAAATTCGCTTACCTACAAGTAATAAAGTAACAAACAAATAATTTTAACTATTTTATAGGTATACGTACACTGTACAGCCATTAGTTTTCGTTTATGCATTTTATGGTACTCGTATGAGTGAAATCGTTTCTTACCGATAACTTTAAAGTTGAGTTTGCAATATGCCTCGAAAAACTATTATTGATTGTAAAAAACTTTCGGAGTGTCTTTTACAACAGGTACCTGGTGCCTCTTATCAGTATTTTTCGGAATTGAAAATAGATAACGAGATATTAGTGAAAACTTGCCAGCTTTATTTTAAAAACTCCTCAACTTGTAATATTTATAAAATCCAACGGATTCTTAATAGAAACACTGGCAATATTAAACAATTTTTTCTTGAAAACAATAATCCGGAATGTATATCAGATCCCGAAATAGAAAAAATTTTATGCTTTGTAAACAATCACTCGTCGTTTGTCTTGAATGATTTGCTCGGTGGGTACAATTCATCCAATGGAGTGTATGGCTCCTTGTGTGCATATTTAGGCATACGTAATTTGAAGAAAAATCGTTATAGGCTAAAACTAAAATGGTTACGCAATATGCCCAAATTAAATAGCAAAGAGATCACCCCAGGCCTTTGTAAAAGTAGTTGTTTATCTAATGATAGTTTGAACAATTCTTGCACGGAGTCTAATCACGTTTCCGACAACTCCAGTGCTACCAGCGAAATCTTGGATTATGTTCAAAATTATAGTTATCTTGATGAAGAAGTGCAACAAGCAGCTTCATTTTTACCAGTCGATAATTCTAATAGTAAACAGTATTCCGAAGATAACACTAGTGTCACAGATATTTTAAATGTTACCCCACCAAATTCCCAAGATATCCCTATTTCAATAAGGAATCTATACTTCGAAAAAAGCGATGAGCCTCCTAAAGAAATTGAAAATGTTATGGATGCTGGTTCCAGAAATGTGAGGAAAAATTTCAATTTTAGTAATTGCGCATTTTACGAGGGTTCTTTTAAAATGTCATCGCAAGAATTTTCGGATATAAATATTAATGGTAAATTACACAAATATTATACCACCATACGCCATAAATTTAAAAATATCAATAGTGCCTGCGTGTTACATTTTAAGAAATCGTTTTCTGATAAATACAAAACAGTATACACTATATATGCTTACTGTAGTCATAAACAGTGCAAAACTTTCGTTATTCGTCTTCGAAGACAACATTCGGATGTTGTCGGTAGTGTTCATAGCTCTTTTCGCGGTATTTGCCATAATCCAAATGATAAATATACTACATACGTCCGTGCGCACGAGCGGCAATTGTTATCAAATAAATTAATATCATCCACCTCTTCTTCTGTTCGTATGACAGATATTAATTCTACACCAAGTAGCGAAATAGTCAATGGAAATCTGGGAAATATCAAGTCTCTAGTGGTGTACAGGAAAATTAAGTCAGAAGCTATGTCGCAATTAGATAGAGATGAAGATGACTATATGGATCTACGGTTAATGAAGAAGGAACACCCTGAATATATTTTAAGACTAATCGACGATTTTGCAGTATATGTATGTAGCAGAGAACAGCTGTTTATACTACAAGCAGCCAATATGAAGGAACCCTGTGTAACTTTACACTTAGACGCGACGGGAAGTTTAGTCAGGTATCCCGACAAAGACAAGAAGAAACGCATTTTTTATTATGCGGCGGTTATCCACATACCTGAAAACAAATTTATATGCCCAATCTTCGAAATGGTTACTGATCAACACGATGCACGGAGTATCGGTTATTGGTTAGAATATATCAAAGACTATGCCACCCTCAATAATCAGAAATGGCCCCCTTTTTCTACAGTTGTGACGGATTTTAGTTTCGCGCTGATGAACGCGGTTATACGCCAGTTAATTGGCATGGAATCATTGACTGATTATATTAATCTATGTTTCGATTTATGTACCCTATCTACGAACCCAAAGAAACCATCAATTTTTTTGAAAATATGTTGTTGTCATTTCGTAAAAATAATTGTTAATGATGTTAATAAACTTGTGAGCAATCGGCAACATAAATTTTTTTTTAAAACTATTTTGGCATCATTATTTTCTGTTAGTAATCTCGAAGAGGTGGGAAAGTGGTTCAAAAACTTAGTAATTTTGTGCTTATCAAAATTTAAATCCAGCGAAGTGGAATACAGTTTGTCACTTCTAGTTTCCGATAATAATGAAAATTATGATTTCGATGAAATAAATGTCAATGTTGAAGAGAAAGCCAACACCAATTTTGAGAATAGCAATTTTTATAAATATTTCAAAAACATTTTTGATAATTTTGTTGAACCCAGCTGTATTACTGGAATAAAAAACGAGTATTTTTATCCAGAATTAATAAATGTAATATTAAAAAAATTTTTGCCTTTCCTTCCTCTATGGTCTAACGTCATCAGCGATCATAGTAAAGAAAGATTTAGTAACGCGCCGGTAGAGAATTGGTTTGGACAGTTGAAAAATAATTTTCGGTTACCACGTAATCAAAAATGTAGTAGATTCATACGGGCATCTCGGGAAATTGTGTTAGCTAAATATAGAGAAATTAAATTGAACATTCCAAAATCAGGGTGTGCTAGGGGCATCAAACGGAAATTGGACCTAAAAGCACAGATTAATAGAAAGTCAATGCTCGCGACCGAAAAATGGGCGAAAAAACGAAAAATGAAACAAACTTACTTGAATAATGCGATTAATTTGAATAAACGCCTTCAGCCGTCTTATGCTCAGAAAATTCAATCAGCTATACAGACTCGCACAAATTATACTGTGAAGAACAAAGATTATTATTCCGATTTCGGTGTGCGCTACGTTGTTGGAATTTATGAGGGAGCTAAACCTTTCGATTTTCTTGATATTGGTGATTATATGTTGCTCGCGGATAACAATGACATTTACAAAATGTGGCTATCAAATTTTCTGATAGATATCATTCTTTTTGTTTTTGCGAAAGGGCGTACAAACCGAATATGTGTTATATCTAGCGTTGATTCTTCCCATATTTTCAACAATCCCAATAATTTTGAAAAGCCACAAATATCATGTTACGGTATAACTTTAATTCCTGTTTTGATAAATAATAACCATTGGTGTTTAGCAGTCGCGGATATTGAAAATAAAGCTTTTTCTTTTGTAAATCCCTTTGGAAGTAGTATATCGGAGTCAATTAGATTTATGAATGTTTTTTTAGATTATTTTCAATTTGACAAGTCGTCCTGGACTCCCTTTGAGATAAACCACTCACTGCAGACTGATCAACACAATTGTGGTGTTTTCATTTTAATGTTCTCAAAAAGTATCATTGACAATCTTAATTTCAATTTGAAAAACTTAGGTCCTCCAAAATTGTTTCGCGAATATCTTCAAACGTTTATTCTAGAAAATTCGGATAGTTTGGAACAATATTGTTTGTGCGGAGATCTTCATAGACTTTGTGTAGGGAGAGGAAAGTCATTTGATGATTGGATACAGTGTTCATTTTGTAATAGATGGATCTATTATTCTTGTATTAACAATAGGGATGTAGACGAAACACAGAGATTAGACGAGCAATTTCCGGGTGAATTTTCTTGCGCGCTTTGCGAAAATTATAAAAATCGTATACGATCATAGTCGGTCGAAGTCATTACCGTGATATTTAATATTTTGATAATTGGGATTCGCCAGACACTTGGAGAAAAAACTCCAGAAGTCTTGACCACCCTGTGGTTTAAGATAAATGCGCCAGTGTCTTCGTATGATATTTCAGAGGTGGCAATGATATTTTTAAATTTGATATTTTAATGATCGCGATTCGCCAGACACTTGGAGAAAAAACTCCAGAAGTCTTGACCACCCTGTGGTTTAAGATAAATGCGCCAGTGTCTTCGTATGATATTTCAGAGGTGGCAATGATATTTTTAAATTTGATATTTTAATGATCGCGATTCGCCAGACACTTGGAGAAAAAACTCCAGAAGTCTTGACCACCCTGTGGTTTAAGATAAATGCGCCAGTGTCTTCGTATGATATTTCAGAGGTGGCAATGATATTTTTAAATTTGATATTTTAATGATCGCGATTCGCCAGACACTTGGAGAAAAAACTCCAGAAGTCTTGACCACCCTGTGGTTTAAGATAAATGCGCCAGTGTCTTCGTATGATATTTCAGAGGTGGCAATGATATTTTTAAATTTGATATTTTAATGATCGCGATTCGCCAGACACTTGGAGAAAAAACTCCAGAAGTCTTGACCACCCTGTGGTTTAAGATAAATGCGCCAGTGTCTTCGTATGATATTTCAGAGGTGGCAATGATATTTTTAAATTTGATATTTTAATGATCGCGATTCGCCAGACACTTGGAGAAAAAACTCCAGAAGTCTTGACCACCCTGTGGTTTAAGATAAATGCGCCAGTGTCTTCGTATGATATTTCAGAGGTGGCAATGATATTTTTAAATTTGATATTTTAATGATCGCGATTCGCCAGACACTTGGAGAAAAAACTCCAGAAGTCTTGACCACCCTGTGGTTTAAGATAAATGCGCCAGTGTCTTCGTATGATATTTCAGAGGTGGCAATGATATTTTTAAATTTGATATTTTAATGATCGCGATTCGCCAGACACTTGGAGAAAAAACTCCAGAAGTCTTGACCACCCTGTGGTTTAAGATAAATGCGCCAGTGTCTTCGTATGATATTTCAGAGGTGGCAATGATATTTTTAAATTTGATATTTTAATGATCGCGATTCGCCAGACACTTGGAGAAAAAACTCCAGAAGTCTTGACCACCCTGTGGTTTAAGATAAATGCGCCAGTGTCTTCGTATGATATTTCAGAGGTGGCAATGATATTTTTAAATTTGATATTTTAATGATCGCGATTCGCCAGACACTTGGAGAAAAAACTCCAGAAGTCTTGACCACCCTGTGGTTTAAGATAAATGCGCCAGTGTCTTCGTATGATATTTGAGAGCCAGACACTTCCGGAGACAAAAGAATTGAATGATAATTTTTCGTTGTGTGAACAAGACTAGTCCTGGTTATCTAAGCCATTACTTTACTACAAAACTAATAATTCATTCCCTTGCATAGTTTATCATTATTTTTTTGTTATTTGCGAATCAAAATTCATGATTTCATTTTTGGTGGATTAGGCCTAATAGGGGGAAACCACGTTAAAAAAAACGCATTGTATCCTCTACCTCCTGGGTGATGTGGAAACGAGGATATTTTGGAACTGGTTTATACCAGGTTTCAATTTTTTCGACCCTCGTAACGTTTGTCAGCGAATTTTGAACATGAAATATAAAAGACTATTACATTATCAACCTCTGTGTGAAATTTAAACGAGGTACATCGATATATGGCTTTGCAGTGATGAAAAGAAAGTTGTAATTTTTTTTAAAATGGCTTAATATTCAATTTTTTCGACCCTCGTAACGTTTGTCAGCGAATTTTGAACATGAAATTGTAAGATTGGGAAGGTAAACTATAATAATAATAAAACTCGGGGATACTGTAACTATCCAAATTTACTGGTTTCAGTACAACGGCTATACCTATGCATAGACTAAACATTCCACAATAATCTAATTCCCAGATAGCACTTCACTTTTCAAAACCCTAAACTTGTCCTGTCTTCTTTTCAAGCTTGGTCGTATATTATATATTTTATTACCGATGATATAAACAAAACGACACGTGTTCCAAAGTATATTCCATCTTTGTTAAAGAGTCTTGTATACCTAATAAATCAAGTGAAGTGATCTTGGTATTGGGTCTTGTCTAATAAATGCAATAGGCTAGAAATATAATATAACAAAATATAAAAGACTATTACATTATCAACCTCTGTGCGAAATTTAAACGAGGTACATCGATATATGGCTTTGCAGTGATGAAAAGAAAGTTTTAATTTTTTTTAAAATGGCTTAATATTCAATTTTTTCGACCCTCGTAACGTTTGTCAGCGAGTTTTGGATATGGAATATGAAAGACTATTACTGTCGCGTCACTAAAACTACCCGTCTTAGCAACACGTCGGTTCGAAATAAAGAAAAAGGCCGTGTTAAGTTTACAACCTTTTAATCAGTAATCTCAACCCTTTTAATTGAATAGTTAACAATAAGCTATATAAAACAGCGCGATAATAAATTACTTATAATATATATTCAAATAATGATTATACGTGAAAGAACCGGAAGAGTTCGAATATTAATTGCCCGTATTTAATAAAAAATATCCGTCCCAAATCTGCCTCCGATTCTTTTCGAATTCTGTGAAGTACTGTATATCTACCAAAGTGCCAGAAAACAAATTCTGGTTTCTTAAGTAAAAACACATTTACAAAATCGATATATTATATGATACTTCAAATAGCTGTTGAGTGTCATAAACACCAGCCCCTAGACGAACCCTGATCTTCGGCAATAAATAATAGATAATAGGTCGTATGGCTGGTACTTAGACGAAACATAAACTTTCTTTCCTAAATGACTTACAAAATAATGGCATTTTTGAAACCGAAATTCCACCCAACATACCGGGTGATACAGTAACTATAAAAGTTTACTGGCTTTAACAATCACATCATCAATGTCTGTGCATAATTTAAACGAGAGACATCGATATATGGCTTTGCGGTAACAAAAAGAAAGTTGTAATTTTTTTCAAAATTGCCTATTATTCAATTTTTTCGACCCTCGTAACGTTTGTCAGCGAGTTTTGGATATGGAATATGAAAGACTATTACATTATCAACCTCTGTGCGAAATTTAAACGAGGGACATCGATATATGGCTTTGCAGTATTAAAAAGAAAGTTGTAATTTTTTTTAAAATGGCTTGATATTCAATTTTTTCGACCCTCGTAACGTTTGTCAGCGAATTTTGAACATGAAATATGAAAGACTATTACATTATCAACCTCTGTGCGAAATTTAAACGAGGGACATCGATATATGGCTTTGCAGTAATGAAAAGAAAGTTGTAATTTTTTTTAAAATGGCTTAATATTCAATTTTTTCGACCCTCGTAACGTTTGTCAGCGAGTTTTGGATATGGAATATAAAATACTATTACATTATCAACCTCTGTGCGAAATTTAAACGAGGGACATCGATATATGGCTTTGCAGTAACAAAAAGAAAGTTGTAATTTTTTTCAAAAATACCTATTATTCAATTTTTTCGACCCTCGTAACGTTTGTCAGCGAATTTTGAACATGAAATATGAAAGACTATTACATTATCAACCTCTGTGCGAAATTTAAACGAGGTACATCGATATATGGCTTTGCAGTGATGGAAAGAAAGTTTTAATTTTTTTCAAAAATGCCTATTATTCAATTTTTTCGACCCTCGTAACGTTTGTCAGCGAGTTTTGGATATGGAATATGAAAGACTATTACATTGTTAATCTCTGTGCGAAATTTAAACGAGGGACATCGATATATGGCTTTGCAGTAATAAAAAGAAAGTTGTAATTTTTTTCAAAAATGCCTATTATTCAATTTTTTCGACCCTCGTAACGTTTGTCAGCGAGTTTTGGATATGGAATATGAAAGACTATTACATTGTTAATCTCTGTGCATAATTTAAACGAGGGACATCGATATATGGCTTTGCAGTAATGAAAAGAAAGTTGTAATTTTTTTTAAAATGGCTTGATATTCAATTTTTTCGACCCTCGTAACGTTTGTCAGCGAATTTTGAACATGAAATATAAAATACTATTACATTATCAACCTCTGTGCGAAATTTAAACGAGGGACATCGATATATGGCTTTGCAGTAACAAAAAGAAAGTTGTAATTTTTTTCAAAAATACCTATTATTCAATTTTTTCGACCCTCGTAACGTTTGTCAGCGAATTTTGAACATGAAATATGAAAGACTATTACATTATCAACCTCTGTGCGAAATTTAAACGAGGTACATCGATATATGGCTTTGCAGTGATGGAAAGAAAGTTTTAATTTTTTTCAAAATTGCCTATTATTCAATTTTTTCGACCCTCGTAACGTTTGTCAGCGAGTTTTGGATATGGAATATGAAAGACTATTACATTGTTAATCTCTGTGCATAATTTAAACGAGGGACATCGATATATGGCTTTGCAGTAATGAAAAGAAAGTTGTAATTTTTTTTAAAATGGCTTGATATTCAATTTTTTCGACCCTCGTAACGTTTGTCAGCGAATTTTGAACATGAAATATGAAAGACTATTACATTATCAACCTCTGTGCGAAATTTAAACGAGGGACATCGATATATGGCTTTGCAGTAATGAAAAGAAAGTTGTAATTTTTTTTAAAATTGCTTAATATTCAATTTTTTCGACCCTCGTAACGTTTGTCAGCGAGTTTTGGATATGGAATATGAAAGACTATTACATTGTTAATCTCTGTGCATAATTTAAACGAGGGACATCGATATATGGCTTTGCAGTAATGAAAAGAAAGTTGTAATTTTTTTTAAAATGGCTTGATATTCAATTTTTTCGACCCCCGTAACGTTTGTCAGCGAATTTTGAACATGAAATATGAAAGACTATTACATTATCAACCTCTGTGCGAAATTTAAACGAGGGACATCGATATATGGCTTTGCAGTAATGAAAAGAAAGTTGTAATTTTTTTTAAAATGGCTTGATATTCAATTTTTTCGACCCCCGTAACGTTTGTCAGCGAATTTTGAACATGAAATATGAAAGACTATTACATTATCAACCTCTGTGCGAAATTTAAACGAGGGACATCGATATATGGCTTTGCAGTAATGAAAAGAAAGTTGTAATTTTTTTTTAAATGGCTTAATATTCAATTTTTTCGACCCTCGTAACGTTTGTCAGCGAATTTTGAACATGAAATATAAAATACTATCACATTATCAACCTCTTTGCGAAATTTAAACGAGGGACATCGATATATGGCTTTGCAGTAACAAAAAGAAAGTTGTAATTTTTTTCAAAAATACCTATTATTCAATTTTTTCGACCCTCGTAACGTTTGTCAGCGAATTTTGAACATGAAATATGAAAGACTATTACATTATCAACCTCTGTGCGAAATTTAAACGAGGTACATCGATATATGGCTTTGCAGTGATGGAAAGAAAGTTTTAATTTTTTTCAAAATTGCCTATTATTCAATTTTTTCGACCCTCGTAACGTTTGTCAGCGAGTTTTGGATATGGAATATGAAAGACTATTACATTGTTAATCTCTGTGCATAATTTAAACGAGGGACATCGATATATGGCTTTGCAGTAATGAAAAGAAAGTTGTAATTTTTTTTAAAATGGCTTGATATTCAATTTTTTCGACCCTCGTAACGTTTGTCAGCGAATTTTGAACATGAAATATGAAAGACTATTACATTATCAACCTCTGTGCGAAATTTAAACGAGGGACATCGATATATGGCTTTGCAGTAGTGAAAAGAAAGTTGTAATTTTTTTTAAAATGGCTTAATATTCAATTTTTTCGACCCTCGTAACGTTTGTCAGCGAGTTTTGGATATGGAATATGAAAGACTATTACATTGTTAATCTCTGTGCATAATTTAAACGAGGGACATCGATATATGGCTTTGCAGTAATGAAAAGAAAGTTGTAATTTTTTTTAAAATGGCTTGATATTCAATTTTTTCGACCCTCGTAACGTTTGTCAGCGAGTTTTGGATATGGAATATGAAAGACTATTACATTGTTAATCTCTGTGCATAATTTAAACGAGGGACATCGATATATGGCTTTGCAGTAATGAAAAGAAAGTTGTAATTTTTTTTAAAATGGCTTGATATTCAATTTTTTCGACCCTCGTAACGTTTGTCAGCGAATTTTGAACATGAAATATGAAAGACTATTACATTATCAACCTCTGTGCGAAATTTAAACGAGGGACATCGATATATGGCTTTGCAGTAATGAAAAGAAAGTTGTAATTTTTTTTAAAATGGCTTAATATTCAATTTTTTCGACCCTCGTAACGTTTGTCAGCGAGTTTTGGATATGGAATATGAAAGACTATTACATTATCAACCTCTGTGCGAAATTTAAACGAGGGACATCGATATATGGCTTTGCAGTACTAAAAAGAAAGTTGTAATTTTTCTTCAAAAATTCATAGTTATATCGATATTATTACAGTAGCAAAATAGATTTTTTCTCAATTAATTTGTTTTTTATATTTTTTCATCCAGAGGGTTTGTTCTGACTAATAAAAAACTTTACTCCTACAAATTATCACACTTAAATTGCTTCAATTGCATACTCCCCCCGTAACTGGCGGGTCCGATCGACGGTTGAGCGGTGTTGCCAGATCAATTTCCCTCGCTAGGAGCCAGGAGCTAGCTTCTCGCTGATAAAATTCTCCAAGCTGACGACGAAACCTGAGAAAAGCAATCCAAATCAAGATCTGACAGGCCCCCAGAGTGGTCTGAAACATAAAAGAAAGTAATTATTAGAATTTCAAAACGTAGAAGAGGAAAAAGGTATTTAATAAATCATAATTTGAATCATCAACTTACGTGTGTGTGGTGATAATTAAAACTCTGATATTTATCTCTCATTGTTGAGGCAATAGATTCATCCATTTTGTTTGAAACACATGTTTCCAATTTCATAAGAAAAATTTGTATACTATCTTTTTTACACAATTGTGTTAGAGTTGCATAACTAGTATAAGAACTAGCTTTTAATTTTCATTAGTATGAATGTTTAGGAGTGAAAGACCATTTAGATAAGAGTATAAAAAAAAATGTTGTCTCCATATTTACTTTTAAATCTGTATCAATACACAAAAAAATAAAATAATAAACTTACTAATATTTCACTAATCACAAAACTAAATTTTTTTCTTTCATAAGGTTGGCAAACTTAATACACTATTAAACAATTTCAAGGGCAAGGACACAGGACCGGCTTTAAAAGTTTTCGAATATAATTAAAGTTAAAGTTAAAAAAAAAAAAAAAAATTAAAATAAGAATTAAAATAAAATAATTTAATGCATGAACCCACCCTGAGTATTGAAGAGTCTTGAAAACGGTAAGTGGTGTATGATACCATTAACATAAAATAGATTTCTAAAAATCATTGGCGCCCAACAAACAAACACATCAATACAATAAATAAAAAATTCAATAATAATAATAATAACACACAAAACAATAAATTCATATCAATATATATATATATATAACAGCTCTACAGGTGCTATTTTCCTTCATTCTCTTTCATGTTTTGCCACCTCTTCCCATCTGCGTATGTTCAACAGCTCCAGGTCCTTTTCTACTGCTTCTATCCACTTTTCTTTTGGTCTTCCTCTCTTTCTTTTACATCCAGTTCCTCTTCTAAGTACTTCTTTTGTTGCTCTGCTATTTGCAAGACTCTATGTGCCCTAAGTATCTTATACGTTGCGACCTTACTACCTCCTGATCCAGATATCCCCTACTTTTCTTCCCCCATATATTCTTCTGCGTATTTTTCTCTCCCATATATCTAGTAATTTCTCTTCTTTTTTATATCGAAATAAAATATATTGTAACAATATGTTTAAAAATTTTAGTGCACGTTTTTGCATAAAACGTGGCTTATGTGGCGCCCACTTAAACATTTAAATAAATAGATACAGAATTATGATTTCTCATAGCCAAAAACGCCCATATGCAAATTTTGATATATAAATGTTCAAAAACGTTAAAATTATTTAAAAAAACAAAAATTTGAAATTTCATCAACATTCTATTGAAGCAAGTTGGTTCAAAACGAAATATTTTAAAGTGTAGAGTCTACTGTACTTGTATATACAATTATTTAAAGACTACTCTATATATTTTAGGTTTGAAAATTCAATATCCATACATGAAATTTTTAGAAATCTATTTTGGAGATATTCAAAAAAAACATATAAAAATTTATTAATTGGAATTGAAATGAGGCGTTTAAAATGACTGGGAAAAGTTATTGATTATTCGTGAATGGGCGAAGTTGGCATAAATTGAAAGTAACGTTCCAACAAGTCAAAAATTAGTTCTATACTAATTCGTGAATTGTTTCAACAAATAACCGAACAAAGAGTTTATATTTAATCCCATCGAGCTAATATTATCTCTTCCACTTAGTTTGAACTCTGAATTCTGTTTAATCCAGCTCTGTGATTGTTTATCGCTTTTTAAAGGTTATAGTGCTTACACAATGAGGCTAGGTGGATGGTTATTCATGACATATTTTAACCTAAGCTATAAGAAAAACCATATTTTGGGAATTATTGACCCCTACTAGATACACAATATACTATAATAGGTAAATTTTGGATACTTTAGATTACTTTAATTTTTGTAGGAATTGTCGGTTAATTTTTAAACACTGTCCATCTCTCATGCCGATAGCTTTCTATAGTTGAAAGAATTTTTATATTCAGTAGGATTTATCGATTACAAACACAATCAAGTTTTTAAATAAAATGTTAAATACTTATTTAACCACTGAAAACATAAAACACTGTATTATTAAAATAATTATCAGAAATACCTCTAAGAAAATCCAAGTGAGTATCGATGACAGCTTCAGGATCGGTAGCTAAAAACCTGGAACTCCACAGGACGTCTCCATCAATCGGTTGTTGAACATGGCAACTTAATTGAGTAGCAAAACCACCGTCTAAAACGACGATATCCTTTTGATATTCAGAAATTTTGCTGTCGCTATTTCTCTTTTCCGCTGCCGTCGCGTCTGAACGGATTTCCATCGAATTTCCTATACCCGGGGGGGCCATTGTTTCAGCTTAATTGTTCTGGAAAAAAAAAGAGAAGTATGTGACCCGATGGAACTGTTTTTCTAATTTAGTTGTCGCAATTTTGCTACTTCACCATTAAATCCTCGTTTCGGTTAATTGAAGTAACTGTTATTTACAAGCAAAATCACCAAAATTCAATTCACTAATTTATTGATAAACATACAGGTTATTCTAATGATCGATATAAATTGACTCACAATAAATTTCAAAGTTCTAAAAATAAAAGAAAGTAACCGTCCAGATTTTAATATGGGCGGATATATTTCATTGTTGACATTGACAGATAGAAACGGAAGTAAGCTACAAAAGGTGCGTTCGGTATTTATAGTCAGACTCTTCTAAATCGTTCGTTTATGACATCTAGATGGGACCGTTCGATAATTCAATTCTGATCAATCCAACGTAAACCAGTTTTCTCAAGGTATTTCGACTGATATAACAGATTTAAAATGTGATATTAAGGTTATGGAACAATCACAAACAATTCCAGAACACGTGAATTTAACAGGTCGGCCATATTGTGCTGGACGGCAATCGAATCGATTAGTTGGAGTCGAACCTTGTATCGCATCTGCTGTATAAAGTATTTTAGAAAAATGTAGCTTGTAGTGAAGTCAGTTGGTTGTCAGGCAGACGACTTATTTGTCAACGACAATTTCTCTTAACTCTATTCTGTAACATTATCGTTCAGTGTCTATTTTAGTGATCAAACTTAACGGCAAATTTTAAGGTAGGTATTCTTAAATAGACAGAAAACGTACGTCGAATATTATTTTTCTAGATGTTTTGTCTATATAACTGCCTAAAAAGTTCCTCTGGGAGCTCAAAATGATTACTGGTATCTCTCAGTGTACGTAATCTTTCTCGGGTTTCTTCTCTAAATGTAGACACCAAGTTATTAAAAATTAACATTTTAAATAGATATTTATATAGACAATCCAATTCATTACCTCCTACCATTACCAAATAAGCTATTTCACCAGCCATATTTTTTATTAATACGAACACATCAGATAAATAAAGGCGAGCACAATGACCTTCACCTTATTTTAGGTTAGTTAAGGACTTTTTACTTCCTCAACGAGAGCTGTCAAGGTATCGCCAGTGGACGACAACTTGGTAGCCATTTTTGTCGTCCAACAACGACTACCGTTGACTATAAAATAGAGAAAGTCGTTCATAAACGATAATCGCCCACGAACGACGTTATTATGTGTTACAAAATAGACCCCTTTAAAACAGCCGGAAATCGAAAAAAATACCTTGTCTCTTTCTTTTCGTATTCCACATTTAACAACACAACAAAACGATCACATTCTAGATACCTTTAAGAACCCTCCAGCACAATATGGTTGACATGTCAGTGACTTTATTCTGTTTATCATTATCACAAAAGCTCAAATAAAATTAAAATAAGCTTCAAATCAACCAAAAAATGAAATTGTTTCTTCAAATAGTTGGAATGG